>OX243837.2:15742500-18242500 GCA_945859575.2 Herminia tarsipennalis
GGCTTCAAGAAAAGGCCTGTTACAAAACTATCCGTCTTGCCGATCTACAACACCGAACATTCCCAACAACAAACGCCAAGTAACGACAAAGGGAAGAAATTTGAAACAAAGGAGAAATATTTAACAGACCTGAGCAGCACTACTGTGTAGGTACAGTAGTGCCATAACTAGGCCGATAAAGTTTGTTTTTCTGTGTCCCGTAACGGCTATGAACACAACAAACATTAACGAAATTCAACAAGGAATGTATTTTGATAAACTATCTAACATGCAACTAATCCGAGATGAATGGAAGATAATTGTATATTACAACGTCCAGGAATAGCATACGTATTGGAATAGCATATAAACGTTTGGCAAATTTACCGATCACCTACAAAACATCTGTACACAAATAAAACAACGAACACAGTGTGATGTAATATTACTACAAAATTACGTCACGCGTTTATTGAACTTGAACACTACAACCGCATGTTGCTGAAGTAAGCGCGGCCTCAAGGACGCGGGAACATGAGAAGTAAGCGCGGCCTTATCAACGGTGTCGGTTCCATCGCTCGTTTGTTGTTTGGAGTATTGGATGACCAATTGGCCGAGCAATATGAACGAGACATTGACTCGATTAAAGCAAACGAAAATCATTTGAGATTATTGAAGTGGAATACAACTTGCTGAAGAGAATAGATAACTTAACCAACAGACTTCAGAAAGAAATAAACACACAAGAACTGTCAATCAAGTTTTTGATGTTAGCTATTTCTGCTAACAGTCATATAGAACATATTAGAAACATACAAGAGACTCTATTGGACACCATCACGAATATTTACAATGGTGAAATGAACCTACACCTCATCACACCCGAACAGATGCGAGACAAACTAAACATGATGTCAGGACAGTTATCAAACGATGTGGCGCTTCCAATCACTAATATTCAAACAGAATATTTACATATTTATCACCTTTTCCAAGTGAAATCAAAAGTGATACAGAGATATCATAATATTGAGATGAAAGTGCCCTTGATTAGTAGAGAAA
Source organism: Herminia tarsipennalis (assembly GCA_945859575.2). Lineage (NCBI taxonomy): Eukaryota > Metazoa > Arthropoda > Insecta > Lepidoptera > Erebidae > Herminia > Herminia tarsipennalis. The sequence continues at coordinate 15,743,542 of OX243837.2, forward strand.
GCTACGAGATTTACAAAATTATACCTGTTCCTAAAAAAAGAGACGTAGACATGGTCACCCTAGTCCCTATCACCGACATATTAGCAATCAACATTCATAAGGACTCGTACATACCAATGACTGCACTGGAACTACAACAATGTATACAACAAGATAGTACGATTCGACTATGCGCTCTGAAAAAGCATGTGTACCGCATGAGATCCGATGAAAATCTATGCATAAAGCACAAGAAATCACCAGAATGTGAAACAAAACTCGAATTCTGCCGAGAAATATGGTTGGAGTAATACAGTGTAAACAAATACTTCTTCTTCTGCTGTGAGAAATGCTCAATACGAGTCATATGCGAGCGGCAGATTTCTACACAAAGTCTAGAGAAGGCGGGAGAGTCTAGAGATACGTGAGTGACGACTACATAATTAACAGTGAATCACTTTTAATCCATCCACACAAACAGCACACAGAAGAGATACAAGCACGAGCTGATATTACGCCAGTAGAAATTCCTCCTATAAACCTAAACTAACGAAGAATGAGTACGCAAACGAGAATTGGATGTTAGAACAAAATACGTCACTACGGCAGCTTGGAAAACAACTAGAACAAATCAAGACTGCTACAGCAGAAGATTTCCCGATAGATCGTTGGTCATACCACGACGTACATCAATATGTCTTGTTGCGGCGCACTCTAGTATGTACATACTAGCGTGCGCCGCAATGGTAGCAGGTGCAATATATGCCTACTGCAAATTACGGAAACGTCCTACGAACCAACGATGACGCCGGAGGCACCGCCTGGATCAGTGCCTATACCCCGAAGGAGATCCACAGCAAGTATCGACGCGATCGGAAACACTTCCTTCATGCTCCGTGTTGACGGAGAGAGGCAGCAACTATCCTGTGCACGCCTATACCGCGAACCAATATATTGTTATTTTGTATACCCTTTTAATTTTAGCAACGTTCTACACATTTACCCAAGTGTGACATTTTACATTTGTATCAACTAGTTTAGTTTTATACTTTTAATTTTTTTTTAATTTTCGAATATTTTAAGTTATTTTCTTTGTGAGTGGGCAAGATGTACGAGTTACACCGTACATTAATACCTAATAATTTTCAATAGAGTTTGTACGAATATTTTGTTACTTCCCATTTGATCAGACGTTTATCGTTAACATGTAAAGCCTAAGTACTTAACTGTGATAGTATTTCCTTATAATTTTACTATATTTACTACTACCGTGAATGTTTTCACATACCCAACATCAACCATTTAGCTGGCAGGGGGACACTTGACTCTAATAAAAATTTTCACAATAAAGCTTAATATTTCACAAAGAAATCCTTATCCTAAAAATAGTCTTCAAAAACCACACGATGGGGTACCCTTAAAAAAAATTATTTTCAAAATTATAATCTTTCACTTTATCAGCATAAGTAATATGTGTATTCTTGCAAAGTTGCAGCCTTCTAGCACTAATAGTCTCTGAGCTAAGCTGCGGATGGACGGACTTAAGGGAATAGGGATAAGGGTTCTGTTTTACCATTTTGGCTAAAAATGGGGTGAACTTCATATAGTGTTATAACTCAATTCTGAAAAATGTTTTTTTTAGGTTTTTCCTTTGTCTGCAAAGATATACAACTGAAATGCTTATAAAACTGTTGTAACACTTTAATAAACAAACACAGAGCATGCCATGTGTCTATATAAGTACGAGTACATACTTATCTATGGGTAGAGTCCCAATAAGTCAAACATTAGCGATGTTTTCAATAGCCTTTTAAAAATTAATTTGTACTCTGCGGAGTATTTTTATATGTTTTCTTACGTTACAATGATGCAAGTAATAAAAAAAAGACATGCACACACCCCTCCCCCAGGCTCATGAATTTTCAAGCCTTCGCCATATATTTGGTCCGTCTTGACAGACAATGACCCCCACTCCCCTCCTCCCGTCGCCCGAACTACACACACTTGGCCGATGTTGAATCATTCATTATCGTTAAATTGATGAACACTTGATCTCCAACCATAACCCCAGAACATGATCCACGATGCAATGTGGTGTGATGCGTGGTCAAACAAACGGGCAGGCAGACAAACATTTCTAAAAATGATAGCACTGTGTTTCTTTTAAATCCTTTGTTTGACTGCGAGAATAACGGCCCGGCATAATGAAATCAAAGGTACTCACAATTTAGCGGCATACTCGCTGCATAGCAGTGTGTACACTTAACTACCACTTAACAACACACAAACACCCCGAAATATTTGAACAAAATAACGCTTAAAATTTAAATTTAAAAACTCCAAATTTTTGAACAAGATAACAGTTGAAATTCATAATTTGAAGCACAAAATATTTTAACAAAATAATCGTTCAAATTCCAAATTAAAACAACAAATCTGATTTTAACCAATTCACTACGAAACAGGAAAGCAACGGCGAACAAGGCGTCGTATTGAATCTCACTTCTGATCTTATAAATCACAAGCGGAGTTGACTTTATAAAGAAAAGAAGTATCATTAACAAAACCACTTTTATTCTAAAGAAACCGAATAACAAATATAGGCCTAATAATACGCCCGTCTCGATCAAATGCCACCGCGTAACTGAGCGCTTCGTGTCGCCACCGCTCCGAGCAGCGCTCGCAGCGCTCTCCCCACCGCTCTGGTGATTCTACGTCTCGATGAAGCGATGCTAAGTCACACCTTCTCGCCTGATCATTCTAACAATACCTGCATGTAACAGTGTAGCATATCTTTCGACTGGTCTTTTAAGACCATTTTTATTTATTTTATTTATTTATTTATTTTATCCAACTTATACTAACAGACAATGCAACCATACAAGTAAATGTTTCAAATCAACTTTTATGATTTATAATAATAATAATAGTATAATATTATATTGTTAATTCTCCTACCAATAAAAGATCACATTACACACAAAATAACACAATATTAACGAGCACTCAATAAATACAAACTAATTTATAATAACATAAAAATACTTACAAATTTTATTGCCTCGTTCTTTTCCCCGGTTTTACCTATTGTTTGCGAACAGGTATTACGTATACATGTAGAATCGACTTTTCACAAGTGTAGTATTTTGTTCCCTAAGTAATTTAAGATTTTTTATTAGTTTTTATCATTTATTATTATATTATTTATTATAATATTATGCATACATATTTGCTTCGAAAATACCTAAGTTCTCACAGGAGGAACTGCACATAAAAAGGCAGCTGCAGATTAGTGATGTAGGTACGGCTTTAAATTAGTTTGTTAAGGAATTAGCCGTATAAATACCTACATAATTAATAATCACAATTTGTCATTACACCTAGTGAGCTATGTTATACCACAAATGGCAACAATATTTGTTTAAAAGCAGAAATGTGACAAGTTATTCGTATAACTCCTCAAGTGGACTTTACATTTTCCATGTCTGAATTTGTTTCTTAAAACAAGCTCTTCCAAGCGACGGAAGGGTTTTATCAAGGGCCTTTATATCCTATACTCTCTGTAGAGAGTACTTATATTCTTAGCTTTTTGGCTTCCCTCAGTCACAATTTCGTCGAACAATAGAAATTTTGTCATTTCTTAAATAATTTAGGAATCCGAATGGTCTAATGAAAGGTGCAAGGCTGTCGTTAAAATTGAAGTTTTAATTCGATGTACTACCTATCAAACGATGACCTCGAAACCGTCAAATGTACTTTGGGAGTAGGTACACCGAAGGCCGTAATGTCAAATCTCCGTCGACGGACCCAACGTCGAAAAGAAAGCCTTTTGTGGTAGATAAGTGTACGATCCGTCAACGGCAGACAACACGGAAGCTTTTGGTGGAGGTGTCCAGGTTGTCGTCTGCCAATATTTAGAAAACACGTAGTAATGTATACATAAAAACTTGTAATTGGCCTTTTTTTGTAATTCCTTCTTAAACACAACCTATATATTAGCTGTAAGTTTTCATAAATTATAAAATAAAATAAAATAAGAACATATTAACACCACATATAGTATATACCTGCAATCTGTCTCTCTCAACTGGAGTTTTCCCAACGGCGTTCAAAAAGTCTAGAATTCGTCCAATTCATAAGTCAGGTGACAGAGATTGTGTCAACAATTATAGACCAATATAAATACTTTCTTCTTTATCAAAGATACTAGAACGTATGTTAAATAAACTGCCTCTGTGGCGCGGTGGGAGTGTGTCCGACTGCTACGCAATAGGTCGTGGGTTCGATTCCCACACGGGACACTACTTTGTGTGATCCACAAATTGTTGTTCAGAGTCTGGGTGTACTTTATGTCCGTGACTTGTATGTTTGTGAAATCCCCCGCAATACAGGGTTTGTACCCTACTGCACTCTGGGAGTCGTCTTTAAAAACGGAAAAAATAAAAAGATTAATAAATTACTTAGAGTCAAATAAACTACTATCTCAATCACAGTTCGGTTTCAGATGCAATCAATCAACTTCAGATGCAGTCTATGAATTACCTTGGTGACCAATATTGATAAAAATATGAAAACGATCGTGATACTTCTAGATTTAGCAAAAGCTTTTGACACAGTCTCTATCGAAATCCTGATCGAAAAATTGGAACCATTAGAGATCTCAAACTAAAACTTTTTGAGAAATACCTAAAAAATAGAACACAGTGTGTAAATATTGACAACCTGATTAGTGACGAAGCTGTTATTGATTATGGAGTCCTACAGGGCTGTATATTAGGGCTTACTTTCTTTATTGTCTATATCAACGACCTATGTGAACTTGAGCTCCCTAAAGCCAAAATCGTAACATTCGCCGATGACACAGCCCTTTTATTTAGTGAAGAATCCTGGGAGGAAGTGTATTTAAATGCCCAGTGTGGATTTCACATGGTAACAAATTGGCTATCCCATAACTGCCTAACCCTAAATGTAGGAAAAACTAAATATATTTCTTCCTCACTAAATAACACTGAAACTGAGCAGATGAGTACTAAAATATAGTCTCTCACTCATGCAATACATCCAACACTAATCATGCCCTAGGCTCCAATTCGCTACGACAATTAAATACCTTTGCGTTATGTTAGAAAGTAAACTGAGCTTTCACAGCCATATTGACATGTCTAGAATAAGAAAAATGATGAATTTTAAGAGTTTGCGGCATGTGGCGGATACAAATATCATAAAGACTGTTTATTTAGCGTTGTGTTGATCTCAGTTAACATATTGTATCACTACATAGGGAGGTACTTCCAAAACTAATTTGCTAAAAATCGAAAGAGCGCAAAGAGCTATGATAAACGTAAGTTACTTTCTACACCTATTATCACCCTACTACAGACGTCTACATACTAGCAGAGGTACTAACTGTTCATCAACTATTTATCCCACACACAGTTATTAAAAACCACTGGGAAATAAAATTCGAACCTAACAAAATTTAAAAAATCCGCAGAAAGGATAGGGTTTGTGACAAAAGAGTATTTAGAACTACTCTGTCTCATCACACACACACACACACAAAAACACACAAACACACTCACCCACACAAACATAATCACAATCTATTAATGTTTAGTATTTGTTTTAGCCTTAAAAAATTGTTTTATATGTATACCTACCCATTTTCCCGTGTGGTGAGGACCTGGGGATCTGTAATACAGGTTTTAACCTACTTCAGACACCAGCTCCTCATATAAAATATATTGTTTAGTTGTAAGGTACCTAAAAGGATTAAAGTATTAATTTGAGGAGAAATAAATATATTATTATTATTTTATTAGTGTTAGTTATTGTTATATTGATTTAGTGAATATGTTTTGAAATAATAGCTCCCAATGTTGCAAAAATTGTGTCCCCTGCCCTTATCTTTTAAACTGTGACCAAATATATGAAAAAAAGTAACAAAGTGCTTAATAAATATTTCAAACTAACATTATTTCAGACATGATCGGGTAATATACCGTCATTGAGTTATTGCCAAAAACTGCGTTTCTCAAGAACTGCCTTATACGCTCTTCTGGTGCAATTATTCAATTTGGATTCTTTCATACGACAATGGCTGCGGAACACTACACTGAGCTTGGTTTGACATTCGACGGTAAATTGTGTGATTTGGAAATTATATTTAGATACGAAGTCAAAGTCAAAAATACTTTATTCATTTAGGTTACAAATGCAACGCTTAGGAACTTCAGACAAAATTTGGAAAAGAATGATTCTACATTTAGTGCCACGTTCGCAAGATTAAAGCCGTGAGAAAAGAACTTGGCAATAAAAACTCATGGCCACTTTTTTTAAAATGCCAGTTTTTACAATATATTTGCATATATACAGTAAAGCCAGTAAGGTGCTGCAACCATTACACCATTAAAACTCACGCAAGCAATAACCATAGTACGTAAATTGGTAAAATCAAATTTTAAATGAATTAGCCTCCGACGGTGTGGATGGGAGCATCAACTTACAGAAATACAGAAGATACAAAATATCGGTATGTATACAGTTCGATTAAAAGGCCCATTTTTGTTTTTTTATTTATATTAACGATTTATTATCCTATTTCAAAAAAATGGTTTTAAGGTTGTACTGAAAAGCAGATGACACATTTCAGCAGATGACAACAGAGGACTTTTTGACGAAGTGAACTGTGCTCTTTCACGTAACGGAACGCTGTTTGTTTTTTTACGCTAAATAACTTATTTTGAAATACCAAGAAGACCAAATCAATAAATTTTATACTTCCTAATGTAAAGAAACTTGGACCAAACATTGCATTGAATCAGGAAATATTGGAATGCGCTACCAACACTGTATTTTTAAGGATCACACTAGATAATAAGTTGCAATGGAAGTTACGTAAACTAAAATACGTTGACACTGCCAGGCTTGTTTATTTTCGCTGCTTTCTTAGTTTCATAGCCGCTGATATTGAAAGTATTTTTATACTACAGAAAAGAGCAGTCCGTGCAATATATCAGCTCAGAGCTAGGGTTTCACTAACGGAAACATTTAAGTCCTTAAATGTTTCCGTTAGTGAAACCCTAGCTCTAAGCATAGGTATAGTTAAAATAGTGATGTACGCTCCATCAATACTAGAAATGGCATAAATTGTGAGTTCCTTACCATCGTCTACAAAATGTTCATAGATCATGTACGGGGTTTTTCTGAATTTTCCATTTAATTTATTAAAATTTAAAATTAAGAACGACCTTATTCGTAAAAGTTATTATTGTATATACAAGTATGGTTAATTAAACGACAAAAATGCATGATCGTAATGCTCACACAGGAGTTATGCATTTTATTTTGTATATTTTAGATTTTTTGAAGTGTTAAATACTAAAATGTTTGTTATTATAATCTTATGTGTTATTTTTTTTTATTCCAATAAATAGGGTTACAAGAGGTCCCTAAGTTCGGTGTGCCTTTTGGCATAGGCCTCCTCCAATTCTTTCCAATGGATCCTGTCTTTTGCTACTCTCGACCAAAATGGTCCCGCTGTCTGTTTCAAGTCATCTTCCCATCTCCTGACTTGACGACCCCTACCTCTTTTGCCGTCTCTTGGTTGCCAGAGGGTGACTTGCTTGCTCCATTTGTTAATGGGATGGCGTAGCATATGTCCAGCCCATCTCCATTTTTGGACGTATATGCGGGTAAGAATGTCTGTGAGTTTTGTCCTTGTTCTCATGTCTACGTTCCTGACTCTGTCTTTGATTTTTAACCCTAGCATGCTTCTTTCCATGGCACGTTGGCATTTTGTTAGCCTTTCCCTGTGGTGAAGTGTTATTGACCAAGTTTCACAGCCGTAAGTAAGAACTGGCAGAATACAGGTCTCGAATGTTTTCTTTTTTATGTCATTACCTATGAATTTATAGATATGTGAGATGGAGATAGTGAAAAGCAACTCTTGCTTTTTTAGTTATAAAAAAGCAAGAGTTGCTTTTCACTATCTCCTACAGTGACCAATATTTTCTCCATCCTTGGGCTATTCGCCGGTTTATTTCTTTTGTCGTTTCATCTGAGGGGGATATTATCTGTCCTAAGTAAATATATTCTTTGACATATTCGATCTTGTTGCCATCTATCATAACGTCTATTTCCCTTGAGTTTGTCATCAATTTGGTTTTACTGGCATTGATTTCCAGACCAACTTTTCTGCTTATGTTTGCTAGGCTCTGCATCATTTGTTCTATTGCTGCTGGATTCTCTTCAAGAAGCACCAGATCATCGGCAAATCTTAGGTGGTTTAGGCGAGCTCCATTAATATTCAGACCTAAGTGGTCCCAGTTTAGCTGTCCAAAGATGTGCTCGAGTACGGCGTTAAATAGCGAAGGGGCGAGAGGATCGCCTTGGCGTACGCCCTTTTTGATAGGAAATGATTCCCCTGTTGATTCCAGTTTGATACTGGCCTTGCTAGATTTGTATATACTCTTAAGTATTTCTATATAGTTGCTCTGGACCCCCTGTTGTTCAAGGCTCCGCCATATGTATTGATGCCTGAGGCTGTCGAATGCCTTTGAGTAATCTATAAACGCCAAGTAGATTTGTTTATTGTATTCGTTATACTTCTGTATCAACTGTTTTATTGTGTGAATATGATCTATTGTGCTAAAGTCTTTTCTGAATCCCGCCTGCTCTATGGGTTGGCTTTCGTTTAGGGTTAATGAAATTCTTTCAAGGATCACTTTAGCAAATACTTTATATATGTTTGATATTAGAGAAATTGGCCTATAGTTCCCAATCTCGTCTCTAGGGCCTTTTTTATGTAGTAAAATTATGTGACACTCAGTCCATTCTACTGGAATTTGCCTTGTTTGTAAGATTTCATTGAAAAGTTTTGCCAGCACAGGACTGATTTCCTCTAAGGTCCCATTAAGCATTTCATTATGTATCTTGTCCGGCCCTGGGGCTTTCTCGAGTTTTTGGGATTTTATTGCCTTGATTACCTCTGAGGCAAGGATTTCTGGTACTTCATCTACTTTGTTTTCTTTTGCTTCGTTTACTTCCGGAATTTTGGCCAGCCCTGAATCAAATTTATCAGAATACAATAGGTGGTAATAGTCCGTAGCTAGTTTCTGTATTGAGAGTCGATTTGTTAAGTAACATTTGCATTGCTTTAGTTTCGATATCCATTCTTTCCCATGATCGCTTAGTTGTTTTATAGCTTTTTTTGTTCCTCCTGTTCTTTTTATATTTTCTTCCAAAACTCTATTTCTTTTTGCCTTACGGTCTTTCCTCATATTCTCCTTAATTTCCTTGCTAAGGTTTGAAATTTTTTGGCGTCTTTCTTTGTCCCCTTTATTTGATATTAGTGTTTTTCTTTCGTCTAATAGTTCTAGTGTCTCTTTGCTTAAATAGCTTTCTTTGTTTCTGGGTTTCTTGACTAGCATCTCTTTCAATTTGTTTTGTAATCTCCTGTATTTAATCCCAGTTTCTGCGTCGGAGGTAATAATTTCGATGAGTGATTCTGTTATGCGGGAATTAGTGGAGTGACTGTGTTCTGATATTTGATACAGCTTATTATTATTTACTAGGTTTTTCCTGGATCTTTTGGGTTGGTTTAGGCTTAGGCAGCTTCTTACCATACGGTGGTCTGTGTTAAAGTTGAGGTTTTTGACTATGTTGGTATCTGTGAACGCGCTTGCTTTGTTGGTTATAATAAAGTCAATTTCAGTTTTTAATTTTGCGCCTGGGGAGGACCACGTCCATTTGCTTTTAATTTTTTTGTGAAAACGTGAGTTCATTAAAATAAGGTTATTTTCCATCATAAATTCTACTAGTTTCTGTCCATTTTGGCTTCTTTTGCCATGCCCAAACTTTCCGATTGAGGATTCTTCTCCAATTTGCCTTTCTCCAACCTGTGCGTTAAAGTCGCCCATGATTATTATGTTGTTGTTGCAGTGCGGTCTTACTGCTTCTGAGATACACTCATAGAAATATTCTATGTCTGATTTCCTCGCTTGTTCTGTTGGGGCGTATATTTGAAAGATGGCCCAGTTTTTCTTGTAACCCGGAAATTTTAAATTAACTACCGCAACTCTGTCAGAAATTCCTTCAAATCCCATTATGTTCTTCTTCAGTTTAGACTTAATAAGGAAACCTACTCCTTTCTGACCAGTGTGTTCTCCTTTGCGAAACATGATATAGTCGTTCCTCTCTTCTATCCCTTCTCCTGGCCTTCTCATCTCGCTGATGCCCAATATGTCCCATTTTATGTTGGATATGGCTATTTCAAGTTCATTTAGGCTCTCTTCTGTTCTTAGTGTCCGAGTATTCAGTGTGCAGACATGTATATGTTCATTGATCTTTTTATCTTGTTTTATCTGTATTGTTTTCTTTTTCTGCATATTTTTTCCAAATAGGTTTGCTTTAGGGAGTTTCAAATTATAATGTTTTGGTTTAAATGGAGGGTGTTTGTCTTCTTCCCCCATGGTGACAAGCCGGCTTGGGGTGCAATTTGTTAGTGTTATGTTTGGTAATGTGGTTGTTGGAGTCGTTTGGATCCGGGTGTCGCATGTTAGTTTTTTGAGAGATTTGATAATGAAGCTGATTTTCCACGCTCTACATAGTTCAGTATATTTGGTCTGATTATTTCCTTTGTCGCAGTTTTAGAGGGGGCGTTGTTTAAGGTGGTCAATTTACTTTGGGTATTACCTGGATTGACTTTCTTTTGTGATGGTATTTTCGGTGATCCTGAAGTCTCTCTTTTCCTTTTTTCTCTGTTGCTTTCAAGTGTTTTCTTTATTATCAGTTTGTCGTATTTTATGAACGCTATATTTCCGTTTTTTTTTCCTCTTCAACTTGCAGCTGCAGTTGTTTACGTTTTTCTATTGTTTCTTTAGGATAATCCTCTTTGATATATACAGCTTCTGGCAGGTTAGATCTGTTTCGCAGAATCATATGTTTTTTCCATGTAGTTGTGAGTGAGACCACAACAGGGCGATTTTTATGGAGCTCTTTTTTACCGATTGTGTCCATAAATATTTGTATAATAAGTAGTAGTTGTTATTTTTAATAATCGAATGGCATATTGCCCACTTCTGTATTTTTTGTAAGTTGATGCTCCCATCCACACCATAGAAAGATAATTCATCAAAAACTTGATTATACCTACTTTACGTGCTATGGTTATTGCCTGCGTAAGTTTCATGGTGTAATGATTGCAGTAAAAAATTACATTTAAAAAAAATGTCCATAAGTTTTTATTGCCAAGTTCTTTTCTCACGGCTTTACTCTTGGCATTAAATCTAGAATCGTCTTATTTCAAATGTTGTCTGAAGTTCATAAGTGTTGTATTTTGTACCCTAAGTGAATAAAGTACTTTGACTTTGATCGAACTTCACTAACACGTAAGCCCGTTTAATACTTTCAGTGGTCACCTGTCTGGTTATTAATACTTTGACATTAATTCTATACTAGTATTGAAATTTCGTTGTTGATACAGTCGCAAATTATAAAGGTTTAGCCTTATTGGTGATATAAATAAAAAAAACTAAAGGGTATGATGATTAAATTTATTTAATTTTTAATGTTTCGTTTTATTCGTCATTCAAAGGCGAGCTTGGATCCAGCTGAGGTAGCTAGTAACTCTGACAAAAGCAACAGGGAAACCACGAGTGCAGCCGGCAGCAGCTCCGAAAGATGTAAGACCAATCTGTTAGACAAAGAGAAAAGTAATTAGAATATAGGCATAATGTCGTTATTACGAATGTTCAAATATTTCCATATTGATAATAAAATAACATACCAAGATACGCCTGTTGTTGCTGGTGACCACGAGGGGACCACCTGAGTCACCAGGGCAAGTGCTTCTTCCGTTGGCACCGCTGGCGCAAACGTTAGTAGGCTGAACAGACGATCCGTATGTGCTTTGACACACGGCGTTAGTGATGACCGGGAGGTTGACGTGGCTGAGGAACTGGTTATTGGAGATACCAGTAGCTGTAGAATTTGAAATTAATAAATGAGTACAATATCGGCGATGAGAAAGATATTGAGATGTGAGATTATTAGAAATAAACTTACAGTCACTGGTGCGACCAAATCCAGAAGCGGTAGCAGTCCAGCCAGCGAAGTTATTGTTGACCTCGGAACCAGATGGCAGAGGAATGGCAGCGACGTTGTCTGTATACAAAAAATAGTATTAATCAAAATTTTAAAAATAAATACAAAATTCATTTTTAAAAATTGTAAATATAATCTAAGTACTTGTACTTGTGTAAGTGAGAGCATAGTATACACCTGCGCTCGAAATTAAGGCCTTAATAGCACAATACGAAGGTCTCATGCGTCTAAACTAAGCTGGTATTTGCAACCAAAAAATAAATATGTATTATTAAGGATTTGTTTAAATATTAAAAAAAAAACACTTACTATTCAAAGCAAGATTAGAAGGTAAGTTGATTATGGCAATATCGTCACGGATAAGGGACGGATTCCAGCTAGCGTGCATGGCAACAGAGTTGCTCACAATCCTCTGCCCACCGGAGAACAGTAAAGTAGAGCCAGCAACAACAGTGAGGCTCGATGCTTGATTGCGACCATCAAACCAGCAGTGAGCAGCGGTGAGGACTCTGCGATTGTTCACAATGACACCGCCGCACACGCTCTGACCTCCAGACAAGTTAATGACGAGACCAGTCTATAAATAAAATTATAAATTAGATGTATTTCTACAGGCTTGTAAAGCTGTATTTCTACAGGCTTTTAAAGCAAGTATCTTAATAAATACCTCTATGAATAATTATGAATTAACAAATTATTTGAAAAAAAAAACATTCATATTAAGTGTATGCAGGGAACATTGTCTTCGCCGTTTTCCACAGAGACGATGCCCGTGAACGTCTAATTTATCCTCTGTATGTTACCATTTTAGGGCAATCGTCGCGAAATTTACCGTGTCGCTGAGAAACTTGTACGGCTTTGTAAATTTCGTTGCAGAAACCATTTAAACACAGATTTTTGATGACGTTAGGCCTAAGTGTTATTTCATTTTTGTGATTAAAGACAGTCTTTGCGCCGTTAACGCCGGCAATGAGACAACGCCCAAGAACGTCCAATTTACACTTTAAATGTTATTTATTTGTGTAAGCTTACCTTTAGACATGTATGGGCTTGTTATTAGCAATTTAGTAATGTTTCTAATTATTTATCATGTTATTAGCAATGATCGGAGTAGGTTATTATATATTATATAAAATTTGATCATAAATGCTCATAGAAAGAAGAACATGGATGAAGCCATTTTTCAGATATTTCAGGATTTCAATAATTGAAACCAAATATCGGTACTGAACGGATTTTCAGCTGGTTTTTATCTATCAAAAGAGTTATAACTCTTAAGGAAGGTAAGGGAAGTACATACTATGCTACTACTCTATATGCAAAATCATAATGCCTAATTAACGATTCCGGGGTTTCCGAAAGAATGTCCATACTAACACATTATCAGATCATTCACTATATTTCACTCTATCTACTCTGATCACTGGTTATTAGTCTGTAAGCCAGGCTAATATACCTAAATAAATGAATAAATTAGCATAAAAAATGGTTAAAAACCACAAAAAGTAATGAAAATCATGAAAGTTAGTGTAATAAATAAGCTTACCTGGTAAGGGAATTGTCCGAGAGAAGCGGCAGAACCACCGGCAATCCTGGAAGCATCGGCAAGAGCTTCACTTTCACGGATCTTGTTGGCTAGCGGGATACCGAACCTGGCATGGTAATCAAATGCGGTATTATCCTCAAATGCGGCAACCGCAGCCACCAGCGCCAATAATGTTACTGCCAGCAACTTCATATTGAACAACCTTCACGAACTACTGAATGTCTGTACAATTCAAATTGTCTATTTATACTCTATCGATTTTAGATACTGTCGAGATATGGAGATACGCTAAATAGGGAAAACCTGATTATTGTCAAAAATTAATCATTATCGATAAAAATTTCATTGCCATCTGTCAAACAGGGATTAAATTCTATTAACTCCAGTTAATACTTTTGTACATTACGTAGGTATGTTAGATATTAAATTTTATATCTACTATTATTACTATTAATATCTACTATTTATATAACTACTTATTTGAACTTATACAATACCTACATGCAAATTTTTTGGTTATCTATGTATTTGAATAATTTTTTTGTCCTGTGTGACTGACTGACGTAGGGAAAATCACCTCATAAGGGGAAAAATAGGGGTTACAAGTTTGTATGTAACTTCGTCAGTTTTAAAGCTAAATCTCGGAAAATTTAGCTTTGCGCATAAAAAAACACAACTTTCAGCGTCTGAAAGTGAAAATCAACCCTTAACGGTGTAAAATCATCCATGCTGACGAGGCGATAGCGATAGCTAGCAGTCTATATTTATTAAAACCGGGCAAGTGCTTGTCGGAACACGTACCTACAATTTAGGGTTCCGTAGTCCCCCATCCAAATAAGGAAGTCCGGCTTAAGAAGTGGGTTTTCTGTTGTTATTGTTTCATACTACTAACAACGTTATATAAGTAACTAGCTGACCGCGCAACGTCGTATGAATAAATATTCTACGTTTCGCAACATTTTTCATTGGTGCTCTGCTCCTAATGGTCGTATCGTGATGTTTTATAGCCTATAGTCTTCTTCGATTAATGGGCTATCTAACAGTAAAATAATTTAACAATTCGAATTAATAGTTCTTGAGATAATGGCGATCAAACAATCAAACTCTTCAGCTTTATAATATTAGTATAGATTTTCAATGGAATCTGTACGAAAATGTTGTTAATTCTCACTTGTCTGCTGTTACTCGTTAAGTTCTAAAGCCTACTTATATGTGATAGTTTTCCTTTTAATTTCACTATATATACTACTACCGTGATTTTTTTTACATACCGAACATCAACCGTTTAGCTGGCAAACATATGACTCTAACAAAAATTTGCACTTTAAAGCGTAATATTTCAAAAACGTATCCCTAAATCGAAAAATGGTCTTTGAAATCCCAAAGTGTCATTTAAAAAAGCCTGTCTATTACTTTGTCAGTTTTTTGATTTTATTCTTTTACTTTGTCAGCTTAAGTAATATGTGTATCCATAGAAAATGACAGCCCTCTAGCAGTCTCTGAGAATTGTCAAATTGATTAACAGCATAATTTGACTTTTGTAAGTAAAGATTCTGCGGGACGAATAAAGGCCATTCTTTTCTTCCTTTTGCTATCTGAATTAATATTTTATGTACATTTTTTTATATATATATATAACTAGCAATGTGGGATTGAGTCCCACATTACTAGCAATCTTGTTAACCCCTCCAGCTAAGCTCAAAGGCTTGTGTTAGGAGTGGGTTCACGTCGATAGTATAATGGGTAGGATTCGAACCCGCGACCTCACGATTACGAGACCGATGCCTTAGCCATTAGGCTACCGCCGCTTTTTAATCATTCGTTACCAGTACTTTGGCCAATATTTAAGCACATATAGTTTTACCTTTGTTGCAAGTAGATGCTCCTACTACACTAAAGATGATATTAGTTTATCTCATGTATAAGCTCTTTGATAATATAATTTGCATCAGTCCTTTAACATGGTGTATAGTATATTTAGTCGCAGCACCTTATCCCTATATCAAGTTTATAAACATTTAAACAATTTTAAAAGAGTGGCCGCGAATTTTTATCGCCAGGTTCTTTTCTCCGGCTTTACCTATTCTTTGCGAACTTGGCATTACATTTACATGTAGATTCCCGACGTATCATAAGAGTTGTTTTGCATCCTAAGTGAATAAAGAATTGTGAAATTTGTTTTTTTTTTAATTTTCCACCGAATCTGTTGCTAAACGCTTAACTTGAAAACGTCTGAACCAATTCATCCATTTTTCGTGGAAGTACGAGGATTATTGGGAAACAATATCGGAAAAACGCTACAACTCCGTGTTTTTAAGTTAAGGGGGCAAAACCGCGAAGAAAAGCTAATCTAATAGTATTATAAAAATCTGAAAGTTATTTTGTCTGTCTATTGTGTTTTATCGCTTAAGCCGCTGAACCGATTGAAATGAAATTTGGTATGGAGATAGCTTAAGTTTTGGGAAATGACATGTCATGACAAATCAACGCGGGCGGAGCCGCGAACGAAAGCTAATAATGTAATAAAACTATACTAAAAAAATCTGAGTATTACTTGTTCTAAATGGTTCAAAAATGTGTTGATGTTGGTGATTAACGTAAGTTCATTCATTTGTTATTGACTAATGGCATTGACAGCGGAAGAACTTTATTAATTGCAGGCATCATTAGCTTTGTTTTTTTTTTTTTTTTTAATTCTTTATTCAATAAAATATAAAATGATACATAATAAATTTACTCGCCAAGCTACACCGCTTGTTGGCGAGATACGCTCGTTAACTTATTAATAATTTCCAAAACATAAACAAAAATAACAAAATATAAACAAAAGAAAAATAAAACTTAAAGCTATATAGGTCTTAAAGTTATCTAGGTATGAGGTCTATTCAAGGGAATGGACCCCACTGATCGTGGGGTCGCAATCTCCGAGCAATAGAACCTTCAGTTTCTTTTTTAACAAATTCTTACTAAGTTTAGGTTCCATTCTTAAAAAATCTATGTTATTGAATATTTTAGGGACTAGATATGCAGTCATTCTCTCTCCGTAATAATTTTTAGGTTTAGGTTTAATAATCTTTCTTTGTACTACACTCCTTGTATTGTATGTATTATGCATTCTAATTTTGTATTCGTCTGTATAATAGTGTTCACTAGATATTAATAATGTTACTTTTGAGTCTACCGGTAATATTTTACATAGAGGATACAATTTTTCATAATCTTTATTACATTTCATTTTAACTTTCTTATTGACTAAAAATTTTATGAGTCTGGTCTGTATATACTTTATTTCATTTATATATGATGTGAAAGTGCGTCCATATACACTGAGGCCGTAACTGAGTATTGAGTCTGCAAGGGCGTAGTATACCATTGTCATGGTACGCTTGTTTATTACTGGCTGTAGTTGGTATAGTTTAGCAAGCACTGATCTGAGCCTGTTGCAGACGTCATTTACATGTGGCTTCCAGTTGAAGTGAGTGTCGATAGTCAGACCTAAGTATGTATAGGTATTAACGAATTGTATGTTGGTACAGTTGCAATTTGTATAATTGTTGTGCAGACATTCATACGTATGGCCTATGATTTTTAAATACGTTTTATTAGTTTGCTTAGCACATTGGTTGTAGGGCGAGTATATATGCATGTATTTCGTTTTATTTAAGTTTAAAATAATACCATTGTCATGTGCCCACCGAGTTATGTTTTCGAAATCATTTTGGATATTGTCTATTGCTTCAGAGAGTTCTTTAGATGCACATAGCAAACACATATCATCGGCATACATATATACTCGACACCTACTTACAACATTCGCGACACTGTTTACGTGCATTATGTATCCCACTGGCGCGTACACCGACCCGGTTGGCACACCCAGTTCAACTAGAGCCTCTTCTCCCGCTACTCCCTTTACTACCGTACGGATTCTTCTGTTGGTGAGATACTGCTTGAACCATTCTTTCGTGGGACCACGGATACCGCATTCATCCATGGCCTGCAGTAATACATTATGGTCCAGCGTGTCAAAAGCTTTTTTATAGTCAATAAAAAGAGCTATAATTTATTTAATTTAATTACCTATTTACCAATAGATGGACAAACCAGGTATAACAAATACTGGCCAAAGTTCCTGTGACCATAATGTGAGCATTATATTTGACTGTATAGGAACTGAATAAAGTAGGTTGAATCTGTTTTTTTACTAAATAGAAGTATTAGTTTATTAAATTGAAAAAAATAAAGACATCAAAAACAAACTCTAACTAAAATATATTTTTACCGTAAAAAACAAAAGTGCATTTCTTTGCTTAGTGATTGATGATGTCACAATTACAATTACAATGAGGCATAACAATTTCAAGTGGTCTTGGAATTGATACATATCATTATGTGTAAAATACATTTTACTATTTTACAAATCACCTGCACTGGTAAACGTCATAGAAGCATGATAAATTAAAAAGATGATGAAATAACTACACCCAAGCACTTAATAATATCGCTGTCCTTTAGTTTCTAATCATTAATTTCATGATAAACAAGCTAATATGTGCTCATTAATAAAAACATGTATAATAAAAAAATATTTCCAAACTCAAAAGTAACGTAGGTAACTTACAAAGTAACTTTAAAAGGAAAAATAATAAACACCAAAAAAATAAATAAGCATTTTGAAGTAGGTATCAAATAAAATATAAAGAAACTAACACTACTAACTACTTTAAATTCGTTGTAACTTTGATTAGGTCGTTTACAATGGTAAACGGCCTAGGTAAAGTTTTCATTGATATTTTGTGTTAAACTATGAGTATTTCCTCGAAATTATTTACTATCGTAAGTAAAAGTGTCTTGAGAGATTGATTTTACTTGTTGGATAGCTCTCAACGGTCCCAGGAACGAACGATTATTCAAGTATTTAAAAAAAAAGATCGAAGAGGTTGGTAGCACATAAAACATATTTTTAATTATGTAAGCTTTGTAGAAATTAGTGGAACAACCTTGATAAAGCTCCTAAACAGTAATGAACGAATAGAAACTAAATTTATTTTAATAGTCTTATTATAATAGTTGTCATGGTTATAATTATAATATTTTATCAGGCTTGAATACAATTGATATAGCTGGTAACTCTAACGTAGGCAGCAGGGAAACCACGGAGTGCAGCAGGGCTGAGTCGAAGAATATCAAGAGTGGAAGGATATCACACCAACTTATAGAAAAAGAGAGATCATGATAGTGACGACGAGTGTAAACATTTTTTATTACTAGGTATATTTCAGGTGATAAAAGAACAAACCAAGATACGTCTGTTGTTGCTGGTGACGACGACGAGGGGACCGCCCAACCGCGATAATAATTTAACTAAATTTAAATAATATTAATCTATCCAATATATGTTCGTAAACTTTCGCGATTTGTACACATTATAGAATTTTATAAGCTACGGGTCTTAAACGCGTAAATATTTTATTTTAAGGCTAAATACCTTTGTTTATTGCCCGACGTTTCGACCGCCGTGGTCACGGGTAGACTGATTCAGCTCAGCGTCGCCTCCGAAAAGCGCGGGTTTCGGAAACTACCCTCGCTTAATTTTTATTACTCACTATTACGGAACCGTCGGTACTTCGACACACAACACTAACGACATCTGCACACTGGCGCGTAATGTTGGTTCGGCGGTGTGTACACTTGCTGATCACTGGATTCCACGATGTTGACAAACGATATCCATCTTCTCGGTTGAAATTGACGTGTTTTTTTATTTCAACCGCTTCCCGCGCCATCCTGGAGTAGTAGTGACGGTCAGTGGAGAGGACCTGTGGTTTATGTAGTTTTATCCAGTGATTGGATCCCGCATCCAGCAAGTGTTCCGCTATTGCTGACTTGTTTGTCTGTCGGTTTTTTACAGCCGCGATATGTTCCTTAACCCTTTCCGCTATTGTGCGTTTGTTTTGTCCGATGTAGGAACTACCACAGCTGCAATCCACTTTGTAGACGCCAGGTGTCTGTAGAGGAATGACATCCTTAGAAGTACGTAGGCGCTTAGCTACCTTGGAGTGCGGACTATATACAGTCTTAATGGAGTATTTCAGCAGTACTGTTCCAACTTTATCCGTCACTCCTTTCACGTACGGTAGAAAAGCTGAAGCCCTGTCAACCCTCGGTCGGGACTCCTCCTCTTCGTACGTTTTTATATTTTCCATTCTTCATTTAATTCCTAGCTCTTTTTGTCTGTCAATTTTAAGCTTCCTTCTTTTTCTTTTTACGTATCTGGTGATTCTTTATGACGCTTTTTTGCAACTTGTGTTGCTTTTTAGTTTTTCCTTAAATAAATCAATGTAAGGAATATGTTTAAGCTTATTAATCCGTACTAATATTAAATGGTAAAGTAACTCTCTGTATGTCAGTTCCGTTTTTACGAATTTCAGTCCCAGGAAAAGACATAGAATAGTTTTTATTGCGATAATCGACATTCACGCGGGCGGAGCCGCTAGCGAAAGCTAGTATACCTTAAATAAGACTAATATAATATTTGTGTTACTATGAATGCACCTAAATAGCTCGATAAACCATTAAAAACGATGTTTGCAAGAAAATATTGTTATCGTCTTTAGTTTTATTTTTATATATGTTTATAATAATACAATATACATAAGATATTTACAAAAAAAAATAGAAAAGTGAGGATACAAAACCATTTAGGCGTCAAAGAATTCCTCCCCATCGTTGTCAACTGGTAACGTTCCCAGAAGGCTGGCAGCATGGCCACGTTGTATGGCAATGCTATTTCTTTGTGCAAAGAATAGGCCAGCCTGCTGGTCCCGGGAAGCACTAATGAGGCGTCGAGAGATTTGAAGGTGGCGCGCACTTGGGCCCCACAGCCCCAGCGTCTCAACCCCAAACGGCTCAAATATATAATCTCCAACCAAATTACAATATTTGCGCCGTTTGAGATGTTGAAACTAATTCCCGTATCAACCAAGATCGATACCATGGTGATAAACTATTCCAGCGCACGAGATGGGGATTCAGCAATCGTTGCTCCCAAAAGGTAACAATCTGTGTATAATGGACACAAAGATCGTGCAAATAAGCAATTAATTAACTTTTCAAGGTCATAGTTTCAATTTTAAAGAGATTTTAACATTTCGTTTTGTACCTATTTACTGAGTCAAACCAGAGACCAAAATAGGTTGTTATAGTAACTCTATAACGTTGTTATAGAGTCTGGTGTATTGTTTTGGACAGTAATCATTCTGTTTTTTGGAGAGATTTGAGCTTTATATTTTTTTTTTATAAGGCTATAATAATTACCCGGGTTTTATCATTCAAAATATCTAGAATTTTCGATGACTTGTTTAAATAAAATCATAAAGATTTAATTCATCAAACAAAAACGTCTCCACTTATATCATTGTATTTTAAGAATATACAATTATTTAATTAACGCAAACTATGCTAGCAATGTGTTTGGTATCAAATGAATGTGCTAATTAAGCTTTTACATTTGATACCAAACATAGCACACGCAAATATTTAAAAAATAATACCCTACTTATCATGCTTAGCACACTTTTTGTGACCATCATATTAGAATAAAATGTAGCCTATGTCACTTGCGCTATAATAAAGTATTTTTATAAATCTCTCGTTTTCGCAAGGGGTTTTCTCTGAAAAATTTAAACTTTTCAAAAAACCGGGCAAGTGGCCATCCGAATAATGTATTATAATTACTTCTCATTTGATCAGCTGTTACTCGTAAACTTGTAAAACCTACTTAATTTTGCACTTTAAAGCTTAATATTTTACAAACGGATCCCTAAATCTAAAAATCGTCGTCCCAGCCCCTAAACTTTTTAAAGACTTATCTAATGACATGTTTTTTTTTTTATAAAGGGGAGGTACACAAAAAAAAAATATTTATTTACATTCGTACACTCTTTACTCGAAATACCGATGTTTGTCAGGAATCACTCAAATATTTTTTAAATAACCAAAAATATTAGGAGAACTTACCTTATATTTGTTTGGATACTGACTGCAAAAGTGGCTAGTGGAAAAATGTTTTTACGTAATCAATGAATTCTTAAATAATAATGAATAATAATAATAAATAAAAATTTAGATTTTAAAAGTACCTTATTATAATACTGCATGCATATTTTTTATATACATATCTACTAGTAATTTTCTATAATAAACTACCAACACTCAATAATAATATGACTACAATAAGTAGTTAATGTGCTTGTAATCGTTTCAAATAAATTAATTATTAATATTGTCAGTGTTTTACAAACACCTTGATATTTGAGTGCTGTCTCTGTGGTGTGGTGGGAGTGTGTTCGACTGCTACGCAAGAGGTCCGATTCCCACACGGGACACCACTTTGTGTGATTCACAAATTGTTATTCCCAGTCTGGGTGTACTTTGTGTCAGTGACTTATATGTTTGTAAAGCAAAACAGGGCTTGTACCCTACTGCGGAAGTTGTATGTTTCTAATAAAAAAAAACATGATGTAAAGTAGTATATTAGCAGTCTATATATGTTTGTATATTTGTATGTTCCACTGTAGCGCCTAAACTCCTTTCCCGATTCCGATAAACGAGGTGTCTACATTTTCTTCTATTATGATGTTCATAAAAAGTGTGGTAAGCATGTGAGTAGGGTATTATTATTTTTTAATATTTACACTTGTGCTTTGTTTGGTATCAAATAAAAGAGTTTAATAAGCACATTCATTTGATACCAAACACATTGCTGGCATAGTTAGCCAACTTGAAATTATTCTGACCTTCAAAAATTGACTAAAGTTAAAAAAATGCATAGTTGCATGATCTTTGTGTCTATTAAACAAAGATTTAGGTCTTTTGGGAGCAACGATTGCCAAATTACCATCTCGTGCGCTAGAATGGTTTATCACCATGGTATCCATCTTACGGCCGGTCTCAATAACTTAGGTAGCGAAACTGACATTTGTGCGTCTCAATAACCGTCGACGGGTAGAAAATCTTACCTTTGTCATTAAACTATCGTTGGGAGGACTCTCACCTAACTCAGGTAACAATCTTCATAGAAAAATAAAAAAGAGCGTTTCAAAGCTTTTGACAGCTAACTTTAGTTCTTGTTATAAAATTATAAACTGCCAAAATCGACCGTTTAACAGTAAGTAAACCAATGATACGCGATGAAATTTGCCGATACAACCTTCAAAAGACCATACAAAAATCAAGAAAACGAGACAAGAAAAATCAAGAACGCATATATTAGCTAAACGTAATATCACTACTATCGTTGTAGGTTAGGTACGGCAATGAGATCGTCGTCTCAGTACCCAGAAACTGTAAACTGTACTGAAAACGCTGTGCTCAACTAGCGCGTTTAGTTGTTTTAATTTTTTCAACTATCTAATATAACTGAATATAATAAATGTAGGTTTTTTAGTACGATTATCAAGATATATAATAAAAATGGAGATAATGTAACTAATCTAATACGTTATATTCAAAACAATATTTTTTTAGAATAACTAACATACAAGATTATTTTTGCTACGTGCGAAAATAAAACGTCTGGGAGGGAAACGATTACTAGCGTGAGGATACTTTAACTATCGTTTGTTTAACATAACTTTACGTAAATATTGATATTGAAACGACGGTAACAGTTAAAGTAAATGTTGCATTTAACCTTTGGTAGCTTCTAGAGTTAAACTGTCGGTAAGTTATTGAGATCGGCCGTTAGTTGATACGGTAATTAGTTATTAACGTTTATAAAATGTTGTTTCCAATCTAAAACATTTATAAAAAATGAAAATAGAGACGATAACAATTTCTTATAACTTTAAATCGTTTTCTTGTGAACGATTTCAATTGGTTTCTTTTGTTTATCAATCTATTTAGGTGCATGTATAGCACAAATATTATATTACTTTAATGTATGGTTGCTCCACCCACGTGAATGTCGGTTATAGCGAATAAAACTATTCTATGTATTTTCCCGGGACTCAAACTATCTCCAAACCAAATTTCATGTACATCAGTTCAGCAGTTGAGGGTGAAAACGTAACAGACAGATTGAGATAATTCGTTTTTATTTAATATATATACGGATTATGAAAATTAAACAAAATTCTTTAATTGATTTATAACGCCACTTTTAAAAAATCTAAAAAAGAAGCATAAGTTACAGAAAATCTTCATAAAGAATCACCAGATACTTATAAGAACCTTCTCTTTCTAAGAAAGCTTAAAATTGACTTTAGATATAAAGAGCTACGGAATTAAAAGAATGAATAAATAATTGGAATCCTTGGAATCACGAGAGTTCAGTTTAAAAACTATGAGTTATTTTTGCTAACACAATTCACATTTTTCACAATTTTTGTAAATCTAGAGAAAAGAGGCTCAAAATTAAGACTGCCTCACTCTCGTCACTTCAAAACGTAAACATTAAAATAAAGTACCGCCATCTGGCGGCGACCAGGTTTGAATGAGTCAATAGACTTGCTTTTTCAAAACAGATGTTAGGTCAACGGAAATCAATTAGGATTTAATAATTTATCATAACGGCCTTATGTCAGTAACACAAATGGTTTAACCTTAAAGATGTTTAGCGCGCATGCGCGTTGATGCATTTCTAAGCGCAGCTATCTAACGCGCATGCGCGGTGGACATATTTGAGCGCACCGCGCATGCGCCAGTTGGACGGCCATTTCACGACAGTGAAATAAAGATAGCGAATAAGGACCCAGGTCAGAGCAATCAGAGCATCGTTGATTACTTGATTACTACGCAAACCAAATCAATTATTTAAGATAATCTGTTCAGCATATAACTCATTTGTAAACCAGTAACCTAGAGTAACTGGTACTCAACCATTCAAATGCGCATCCCATCTGGATCGCAAAGTCTCTCCCTACTTCATGATTTCTTACTAAAGTGTTCTACAATGTACTACAGTGTTCTAACATGTTCTACCGTATTCTATAATTTTACTTTACTGTCGTTATCCAAGAAGTACTTAAGCAGTAACGCTATGTTACAACAGCTATGAACCAGCACAACCGTACTGTTTTATCAACGATACTGAAACACCACCGCTTTACCAGGGGTACCATTATCGCTTAACTAGCGATGCCGTATTAGATCCCACAGGTGACCACAACTTTATACTTATATATATAGAATGTTTTCCCATTTCTACTTCTGCCCAGAAGTTGATTTTTTCCTCTGATTGACTATGATGACGTATGTCATCTTGATCAGAATGCAGACCTCCCTAATAAGTACGACCGACTTCTAAACAACTGCTTTAGATTTATTTTTAATCTTCGTTAGTATGATAATATGTCTTCTTACCGTTCTGAACTGAAATAGTTTATTCGGCGGCGCCGTAGTTTGCGTATTCTCACTAAACGTTATTCTATAAATAATTCTCTTCATACTCCCTCGTACTGTCTTCTTGCTTTCAATTCTTGTGCTCCAATCTTATCAGAGATCTTTGTTCTTCCAACAATCTGTTACTTTTATGCCCCGCTCATTCTACTAGATTCGTGGGATTCTCTTTCTTTACTCAATCATTTGTATTCTGAATGCGCTGTTCCCCCCCCCCCCCCCCCGAAATCAAGATGGCACCCAACCGTTTCAATTTTAAAATTAAAGTTCGTACACCGTTCCACAACAATTCAGGTGAATCTTCACAATATTAATAGCTTATTAGGCGCATACAGATGACTTTTACGCTGTAATGTAAAAATGAGCTGCATCCCTGATGCGTAGAATCCGCGGTAGTACTAACAGCATCCTTAAAGATTTAGCTGACAAACTGGAGAGTCCATTCCTGAGGCATTGGGCCCAAAGAAACAGCGGTGGTCCCGAGGCAGCAGGAAGGTACATGAACTAATAAAAGGCTTGTTAATGTTAAAATGTCATTTTTAGATTTGTTGTTATTATTTTAATTTTATTTATAATTATTGTATTTATCGAAATTAAATTGTAGTCCTAAATATTTTTAAGCTTTTATCTCTAAGTAACATAAATTAGTTTAAGTAAATTTCATTGTAGTATGTACGTTGTAAGTAATTTATGTTTATTTTTAAATATGTATGAATGTTTAATAATAATAATAATAAATGTATACTGACTACATATATGTGTATATATATGTGTGTATATATTATTTATCCAGCTTTCTACAATCTGCACCTATATATTCTTATCTTTACATCACCCAAAAGTAGACTAGTAGAGAATGCTTTTAAGTTTAAGCCCGCCTTTGTACATTATGTGTTCAATAATTTATATAAATAATATATAGCACTAATTGAGTGCTATCTTATCATTGTGTTGTAGTGTAAAGTACTGGAAAAGTACTACTGACTAGTGTTATTGCTATAGTCTATCCATTCGTTTATTTTCTTTTTGACAGCTCACGCCTATGAATTATCATTATTTTTTTCGGAATAATGTACTACGATAATGTCGTACTTTATTGACGTGTCACGCCCACTCAGTGAAGTGCCCTGAGGCCCTGTGCTTATCAAACAACCACAGACTATAAAACAGGTCTTGAAATTAGATAAATCGATCATATGAAAAAATAATTGACTATATGTCAATTATTTTTATACTTTTTTATTTTTTATTTCTGTAAATGAAATAAAAAATAAAAAAGTATCTGTGACTCCATGATTAATTATTTGTAAGGAATTAAGTCGAAATCTTGGATTTTCAGTTCAAACCAAGAATAAAGAATAAAAACTCTGTCCTGTCATTCATTTTGTTTTTTGACAGCTGCCTTAAATAGGCACGCGTTTAAAGTGTTTTAAAGTGGTTTAAAGTCGAAGTCTTAAACACTACTTATTTATTTAACAAACTAGTTAGGTAGTTGGGTATACAAATGAAACAAGTTATATTATTTAAATATTATTCATTGCAATAATTAATCAGACTCTTCATAATCTATACTAGACTCATCAGTTGAATCCTCGGTTACATGAATAATCAACTCTTGTTCATTTATATTATCAATTGCACCGTCCCGTTCCCAATCAGACATTATTTTTTTTTGTCCTCTTCACGACACGCCCAGTTTTCAGGTGTCACATCATCACACGCATTATTTAATAATTGCAGCATTTTATTTGTTGTAAACGGCGGCGTTGTGTTGTCTCTTGCTGCTTTCCCTTTTATTTGTGCCCATATTAACTCAATCGCATTGTATTGGCAATGATAAGGTGGGATTCTACTAACAGTATGTCCACATTCCTCTGCCATTTCATTGATGACGTATCGTTTAGGTTGACGTTTCTGATGTAAAATTCTTATTAGTTCTGCTTTCAATATTGAATGGTTAACATCCTCGCCATTATCACGAAGCAAGTTAATAATTTCATCTTTGGTGTTCGCTTGCGTTGGCATTTTATTTATTTGCCGTGAATGGTAGGGCGCGTTATCTATAAATATAATTGAATGTTCTTCCAGTAACATTAGCATTTCCCTGAACCAATTTTCATAGACTTCTGCATTCATCTCTTCGTGATAGTCGCCAGATTTTTTTGATTTGAAAGCCAGTAGAGCATCTGCTACAAACTCTTTTGCAGTACCCGCGTGGCAAATTATAAGGCGTTCGCCCTTCCCTATAGGCACAGCCGAAGTCAATGCTGCAGTGTCGTCAGTCCACGATTTTGTCAAAGTATGATTGGCATTGAGCCAAATCTCGGCGGTAAAAACCACATTCGACCAGTCTTCTATTTGATTGACTTTCCTCAGGAAGTCACATCGAGCTAGCGCTATGTCGTGGCGTTCTATTAAGATTTTTCTCATACACAGACTTTTTGAAGTAGAATCCAATTTTTCTTAGCACTTTAGCAAGCGACGATTTTTGGCCACGGAATCAACCACTATCCCTCAGTGAAATCACCATTCTTCTTAAAGTTGTTATTTCCTTGCGTTGGTAGTAGTCGTATATATGACGACGAATGGCATCGGCGTCAAAATAGTCAATGCGTGTAACTCTACATGGCTGGCGTTTTTTCTTCGGAGTAGACAGCTTATTTTGCTCCATACCACTGCTGCCGTAGGCTTCTTTATTAATTTTTGTAACAGTTAGAACACTGATTCCTAAGGCGGCAGCAACGCGGTTTTGAACCTGCGCCATTGGTAGTAGCGGAGCACCATTACGAAATTCCTTCTCAAAGTAATCTTGAAGGCGTCTCACAAACTCCCTCGATTGTCCTTTTATTATACGATTGGCATTTTAAGAGTTTACTTATGCTCAACTCAAGAATTTACATATTAATACGGAGGAATATTAATACTCAACTCAACGTATGATATTGTAAAAGAATACTCAACGAACCGAAAAACAGTGAATGTCACACAAGCGTCGCGTGGCAAGCACAGGTAGCGAGTGACAACAAAATGGCGCCCCCGGATCAGCGCAAAGAGAATTAATACTCGATGCGTTGCGTTATGGTATTTCTAGTGATAACCTGTTGATAATACGCTTAAACGTTGTATTTTAGTTTTAATGATCCTTTTATTTATATATTTATTTATTTTATATATAATTTAAAAAACTAGTAAACGTATAATTAATATTTAAATTATAAATATTTCGATGCATTAAATCGACTGAAAGTTCTTCTTAAATGAAATCGATTTTGATTTCAAATCAAACCGCTAACGTATGAGCGCGTCACTATTTTTGATTTATCTCGAACTGTCAAAAAGAAAATAAACAAATGGACAGAGTTATAGTTAAGCAGTAATGCAGACCACTGGTTTGGTGCTGTAGTTGAGATAGTACCAAGGTTTATTGTCGATCAAGATTAGATCGTTTTTATCATTCTCTGTAATAGTTCATTGGGTAAAAATGGCCGAGCGGACTTGTATTTTGTTTCTCGTGAACAGGGTCTGAGGAGATAAATTAACCGCGGGTTCTAAATGTTAAAATCGTAATATTTAAAATGTGCCAAGTAATCTAACTATAGGCGAGTGAGTTGTGACGATATTGCAACCGGTTCATTTGTAGACGTAACTTAGTAGAAATCGGTATATGCTGGTAATAGTAGCCCGTGAGTAAGCGGTATTGACTCTGGTGGGTGTCTGAGTTTTGTAATAAACCATGAAATCGGGAGAGACTTGGTTAGGATGCGCATTCAAATGCGCATCCTAACTGGATGCGCATTTGAATGGTTGAGTAACCATCAAGGCGGTAGAGACTTGGTGGTCCAGTTATGGTGCGCATTTGACTGGTAAGTAATTGGAGGTAACTTGTTTGCAAGTTAATTACATGCCGAACAGATTAATTGATTGATTTAGTTTGCGATTCAATGTTTTAAATTAAGTTATAAGCGATGACTGCTCTGAATTAGCTACAATTTTAATTAAGATTGTTGATGTAAAGTTTTGTTCTAATTAAATCAGATTCCATAATAAGTAGGAAGTTTATTTATATTATATTACAGACATCAACTTAGGGCGGGTGAAGGTCAGGAAGGCCATGTCTGAGAATGATTAGACCGCTAATTGATGTTCGTTGACTTAACCAGCAAGTGTATTGAGTCAATTGAACATGTCGGCCACTGGATAGCGTGACTTTTGTTTGACTTTTATATTTGAAGTGCTAGTAGAGGGCAGTTAGTCGCATTCGTCAGACAACACGTCTTCCGATAGACTTGTCGCTATTTCTTTAGTCGTGTGTGCAAAGAGTTAACGCTCTTATAGTGTCCGTGATGTAGTACTCGAGGTATCCGCGTACATATAATCCATAACCACAATGTTAATTATTAATATTATCAACTAAATAATGGATTGAGTTGATAATAAAATCATAAGGTCATCCTGGCGCATATGCATATAACAAAACATACTAATCCAGATTCAATGGTCCTACCATTTGCCATCGGAGTAGATGGTATCATGATAATACATTGTCATTAGACTTGTAAGGCCGAAATTCAGCTCAATTAACCGATTGGCAACTGCCAAAAGTAATTAAAAATGATTTGCAAATTTTGATGGCAATAACTACCTGGTTACAACTTTTTTGGTAAAAGCTATGTTTATTAGCTATACCTAACAACCTTTTAACCTACAAATAAAACAGTAACTTCTGCGGTTTCATTTATTTCAAGTGCCTTAAATATTTTGTCATAATATTATTTAAAGGCGGGCTACGATCCAGCTGTTGTAGCTTGAAACTCTAGCGTATGCAGCAGGGAAACCACGAGTGCAGCCGCTGGCAGAGCCGAAAGATACCACGCCAACCTATTTAAAAAAGAGAAGAGTTAAAAAATTGTCTTTTTTATGTAGAAAACATATTCATTTCAGGTGTAAAAACAACATACCAAGATACGTCTGTTGTTGCTGGTGACCACGAGGGGACCGCCAGAATCACCGGGACAGGTGCTCCTTCCGTTTGCGCCGCTGGTACAGATGTTGCTGGCTTGAATTGAGGACCCAAATGTACCTTGGCACACGGCGTTGGTAATAATGGGGAGATTGACGTGGCTGAGGAACTGGTTCTGTGAGATTCCAGCGGCTATGAAAATTGGAAATACCTTGTAAGTACATGTTTTTTAATTTGTCATGATAGTAAAGTAAAGCACAAGAATGTACTTACTGTCACTGGTGCGACCAAATCCAGAAGCAGTACCAGTCCACCCAGCGAAGTTATTGTTCAGTTCGGTTCCAGTAGGCAGTGCAATGGCAGCGACGTTGTCTGTGTGTAAAAAGTAGTTATAATCAACACAAGTTCGTCTTAATTAGTAGTAAAATTGGCTCGAAACATTAACAACAGAACACTTAGTAAATAAGGCGTCTAAAATAAACTTGTATTCGAGACCAAATAATTAAAAATGTTTAGAATTTGTTAACTATAAAAAATACTAATCAAATTGGTAAGGGAAACATTGACATGCGTATAATTTAAGCATATTAAAGACAAAACATTACTTACTTGAGAAAGCGAGATTAGAATTTAAGTTGATCATGGCAACATCGTCGCGGATGAGGTTGGGGTTCCAGTTGGCATGCATGGTAACGCTGGTGGTCTGCAGTCTCTGACCACCGGAGAATAGGAATACAGAACCAGCAACAACGGTGAATCTGATAGCTTGGTTGCGACCATCCCACCAACAGTGAGCGGCGGTGAGGACTCTGCGGTTGTTCAATATACTTCCACCGCACACACTCTGACCTCCTGACATGTCAATGACGAGACCAGCCTGTGACAAAACGGCGTAGCTTTAACATTTACAATTCTTTAAATATAGTCATCTCTAATTTAAAATAAATCTATTTAATATGCGAAATAATCTTTTTTAACTTGAAAATAGGGTTTAGTCAAAATATAAAAAAAAACATTGATGTAAAGATAATGTCATTACCTGGTAAGGGTATTGTCCGAGAGAAGCGGCAGATCCGCCTGTAATCCTGGAAGCCTGGCCTTGAGCTTCAGCTTCACGGATTTTATTGGCTAGCGGAATACCGAATCTGGCATGGTAATCGAATGCGGAATTTTCCTCTAAGTTTTCTGAGGCAACCGCAGCCACCAGCGCCAATAATGTCACAGCCAGAACCTTCATATTGAACAACCTGGGCGAACAACTGAATACCTTAATAAATCGAACTGGATATTTATACTTTCTGGTTTTTAGATATTTTCGAGATAAACCTATCAGGGAAAACCTGATTAGTGTTAACAATTAATCATCATCATTGCGTTTGCGATTGCTTTGTCACTTATCAAACACGGATTATTTTAAAATAACTACAGTTAATACCAGAGAACGGCATGTCACAGACACATTATATCTACGACGTAAAAATAAAATTAATAATAAAATTGCTAGATTAAAATCACAAAGTATGCTACAACGGATCTATTTTCTGTATATTTCTAAATTTATTCTGAAGTACGAGTGAGAAAAATTAAGTAAGATTAATGTTTGTATCGACACATTAACTGTGGAGGAACACCGTTGTGCTATCTTAAAAAGGTTCAGCATCCCACCAATGAAAACTATGACATTGCTAGTGGCATAAATTAAAGTAGGTATTTATTTTCAGTACTTACAGGAATGAGGTATTAAGGTGTCGTTGTTGTGCCGTGGCATTTATTCGATTGTACGGGACATGTGAACAGATCTAATATAATACTATAATAATGGTCGTAGCGTGATATTTTATAGCCTATAATCTATAATATTATTATAGACTAGCTGACCCGCGCCACTTCGTATGCGTCAATTTTCCCTGTTTTTGCAACATTTTTTATTGCTGCTTAGCTCCTATTGGTCGTAGCGTGATGTTATATCTCGATAAATGAGCTCCCCAACAGAAAAATATTTTTTTCAATTCGGAGGTGTAGTTTCTGAGATTGCCGCGTTCAAACAAACAAACAAACTCTTCAGCTTTATAATATTAGTATTTTTAATGGAATTTGTCTGCTGTTACGCATTAAGTTCTAAAGCCTACTTAATTTTCTGTGTTAATTTTCCTTTAAATTTCACTATATATACTACTACCGTGATTCTTTTTACATACCCAACATCAACCATTCAGCGGCACAGGACTCTAACAAAACATTGCACTTTACACGAAACAGGTTTCGGCTCTCTCAAAAATTTATATAGAAAACCAGAATATTAGGACACGAAAAAAATTGTGTCACTAGTCAAAGAGTTTTTCTAGTAGACGAAATAAAGAAATTTAAGGATATGTCTTAATATGATCCCGCAAATAAATCTTGAATTTGCGGAAAAATGCAAAACGAGCATTTTCGTATTGTCATAGTCATGACGTTTGTAATCTAACATATGTACGAACGAATATTCTACTTTATTTTGACCTGCACCCCTACGCACTGTGAAGTAATGGTTGTGTGCGGAAGAGCGAGGCCGGTGATCGTGTCGCTGTTTACGTAGCGCTAAATAAATAATTATCTCAGTGTAATGCCCCCTTAAAGCATAATATTTCAAAAACGTATCCCTAGTACTAACGCAATGTTCTAAGAGCTATTAACCAGCACTACTCAACTTATCACATTACTAGTGACAGATTGTACTGTTTTATCAAAGATACTGAAACTCCACCGCTTAACCAGGGGTGCCATTATCGCTTAACTAGCCGTATTAGACCCCATAGTAGACCCCCACGGTTGACCACAACTTTATACCGTCTGAAGAATGTTCTCCCATTTCAAACCAAACTTATGCTCGTCCAGATGTTGATTTTTTCCCCTGATTGACTATGGTGATGTATGTCATCTTGATCAGAATGCAGACCTCCCTAATAAGTACGATCGACTCCTAAACAACTGCATTAAATCTATTTTTAATCTTCGTTAGTATGACATTGTGTCTTCTTACCGTTCTGAACTGAAATGATTTATTCGGCGGTGCCGTAGTTTGCGCATTCTTACTAACCTTTAATCTATTAATAAATCTCCTCATACTCCCTTGTACCGTCTTCTTGCTTTCAATGTTTGTGCTCCAACCTTATCAGAGATCTTTGTTCTTCCAACAATCTGTTACTTTTATGCCCTGCTCATTCTACTGGATTCGTGGGATCCTCTTTCTTTGTCCAATCTGTTGTATTCTGAATGCGCTGCGCATTCGAGTTTATAACAGTATGTTTTTGTGTATATATAATATTTTTTTTATTTCTCGACTATTTATATATTTTTTTATGATTTATCTCGGTTTCTACAATCTGCACCTACATATTCTTTTCTTATCTTTACATCACCCAAAAGTAGACTAGTAAAATTCTCTGCTAGTCTACTTTTGGGTGATGTAAAGATAAGAATATGTAGGTGCAGATTTTCTTTTAGCATTAAGGGTCGTTCGTCATTCGGGACCGGGATCGCGGTCCCAAAAAGTGAATTGAATTGAATTATTTATTTTCATTCTTTATTAAGCCGCCACACAATAAAAACAAAAAGTCCTTGGCTCGAGAAAGTACAGTCGACACAAACAATAAAGGGTCACAAAAATAAAAGGAATTATAATAAATCAACATCAATCAAATTATCACAGTACTTATCAAATAAAAAAGTCATTAATAAAAATAGTATGTGATATAAGGCATACGTAAATTATCACAGCTTGAAATAAATATGTTTTTGGTTACTTACTTGTTAACCTAAATCATTTATATGCATATTATACAACAGTATTGTTAACATTATTCTATAATCATATAAAATTTAATATATAGTAGTAGGTAGACTAATACAGTAGCAACAGTTGTATCAGGATTTTTTTCAATATTTTTTAAACATTCCTTTATTTCTGATTCTATTAACTTCTCTTATAATGCAGTTTTTTGTAGAATGGATGTGATTATTTTATTTATTTATTTATTTAAAAACTTTATGCACAAAATTGTACAGAGGCGGACTTAATGCTAAAAGCATTCTCTGCCAGTCTACCTTAGGGCGATGTAGAAATGTAGTATGTAGGTGCAGTAAACCTGTAGATATTACATACAATCAGACAAAGAAAACTAAAAAAATATATATATAAATAATAGTATAACAAAACTAATTAAATATACTTACATAAATACACAATAAATAAATACCATAAATACATATATATATACTTACATACCATAAATTCTATAAATATACCTACATAAATTACATATAAGTTACAAATGTAGAGGTGATTCAACTAGTTCATCCAGGAACAGAGTACGTACTTTCGATTTAAAATTAAGACGATTAGGTGCTTGTCTAATTTCGGGGGGCAGCGAATTCCAGAGGGAAACAGATTGAACAAGGAAAGAGGTACCAACGAATCCAGAAGAATGAGAGGGACATAGAAGAAGCAGATTGTTGGTAGATCGTAGATCTCTACTATGAGAGGAGTGCAAGTACTGGAAGTTAGAAGTCAAGTATAAGGGTGCAGTAGGAGAATTGAGAATTGAATAGAGTGTAGTGAGAGCGCGCAAACTACGACGCTGGCGAATAGGGAGCCATTTCAGTTTGGAACGGTAAGAAGAGACATGGTCAAACTTGCGAAGATTAAAAATGAATCTAATGCAGTTATTTAGAAGGCGGTCATATTTATTAAGGAGTTCTGCATTCAGGTCAAGATAGCATACATCACCATAGTCAATCAAGGGAAATATCAGCGCCTGGACAAGCATTAACTTGGTATTAGAGGGAAGAAAATTCTTTAGACAATATAAAGCCCGCAGTGTACCCGTAACCCTTTGACTAACACTAGTTACCTGAGCTTGCCAGTTGAGGTGGGTGTCCATGAAAATACCAAGATTCCTAACCGATTCATTAAAAGGGATAAACTGAGCCGTTAAATATTATTGATGGCAATGTGTCGGTGTTCAATCGGCTTAAAATTCGTTGACTCCCTATCACGATGGCCTGACACTTGCAAGGATTTACTGTTAGGCCAAACTTATCTGACCAGGTCTTGATCGCGTCAAGGTCCTCATTAAGCTTTGTGATGGCCTCGGACAGATCATTCAAACCAGCCTGAGCATACACCTGCAAGTCGTCAGCGTAAAGATGAAACGCACACTGAAGGACTTTAGTAATGAGGTCAATAAAAATAGAAAATAATAAAGGAGAAAGAATACCGCCTTGAGGAACACCAGCGTCGAGATCACGCCACCTCGATGAAGAATTACCCACGCGCACGGACTGCTGGCGTCCCCGAAGATAAGAAGAGAACCAATCCAGAGAATCTGGCGAGAACATCAGATGGGAGAGAATGGAAAGTAAGAAATTATGGCTGACGGCATTGAAGGCATTGGAAAAGTCCACCAAAACCAAGACAGTAATTTTAGTCTCATCCATGCCTGCTCTAATGTCACCAGTCACTTTGAGAAGAGCAGATGTGGTGCTGTGTCCTGGCCTGAAGCCTGACTGATAGCGACTTAACAAATTGTTTCGGTATACAAACTGTGTCATTTGCTTATGTACACAGGCCTCCAGCACTTTAGATAGAAAAGGTAGAATAGAGATAGGCCGAAAATGATTAGGAAGAGTAGGATTTGAAATTTTCGGTATAGGAATGACAAAAGCATACCGCCATGAAGATGGATATGTCCCCGAATCGAGAGAGAAGTTTATGATATGTGATAAAGCAGGAAGAAGATGATCAAGAATAGACATAACCATGCGACGGCTAATACCATCGTTTCCGATAGCGTTAGATTTAATGGAAAGAATTATCTTTTTGATCTCGCCAGGATCTACTGAAGAAAAGTGAAAGAAGTCTATGTTGGGGCGGGGAAGCTCAGCTAAGTACTCACAAGTGCGACGCTTGGTTAGATTATCAATAGGTACAAGAGAGGAGAAATGATCATTGATGTCATCTATACCAACCGTCGTGTGAGGGTCACTACTAGCTCGTTTGCCTATTCCCAGAGTACCTAGGAACTGCCAAATACCCTTTGGGGACGATGAATTTACATTTATTAGAATATGGCGGCGTTTGGCGTTGCGAATCATCTGATTACACCGATTCCTTGCAGTTTTATACAGGGCCCAATTGTCCTCGTCACGGTCTTTTATAAATTTACGGAAAGCTCGATTTCTACGCCGCATAGCCATCCTGATGCCATTAGTCATCCAGGGGCCAGGAGGGCGCTTAATTTTTATTTTTTTAATAGGTGCATGAATATCGTACAGGCCCACGACCAGTTTATTAAAAATGTTGACTTTGGTATCAACCGTAGGAGCCTCGAATACGAGTTCCCAGTCTAACCTCGACGCATCTTCCCGAAGTTTTCCTTCGTCAATCCGCCCAAAGCAACGTATGTTCAAAATCTTAGGGCCAGGTTTTGGTGGTTTCAGTGTGTAGGAGAGAAATATTAAATCGTGGTGTGAAAAACCTGGAGCTAAAGATTGCCCGTGACGACGAACTAAAGAAGGAGCCGTGGTAAGAATTAAGTCTAACCAGGTATCCATTCCATCCGCGTTGTGGTGAGTAGCTTGTAAAGGTAGGATGTGAAAGTTAGTTGATTTAGCGATCTGGAGTAACCTACGAGAACGGAGGGAGTTACACGAGCGTAGATCGGTATTAAAATCGCCCATGATGATATGGTGAGTATACTCTGACCCTATAGATTCCAGAACCGTTTCGAAACTGGAGAAGTAATCCGCTGCGGGAGGAGAATAAACCACACCTAGAATGACTTTGGCTCCTTTGAAACAAACCTCAAGAAAAAGAAATTCAGCAGGAGTAGAGTTACTAGAAATCGGAGAAGATAATAGTTTAAAAGAGAAGTTACTACGCAGATAAATAGCCACTCCACCCCCTCTCTTACCCACCCGATCATTCCTAATAAGAATGAAGCCAGGGAGAGCGTAGGAAGTAGAAAGAAGGTGAGGTTTGAGCCAAGTCTCCGAAACTAAGATGGCATGTATGTTGGAATCGGCGAACGCCTCCACTAAATCACTGTAATGACTAGGGATACTCTGAGCGTTGATATGGCAAACATTAAATAAAAATTTGTGTTGCTCGTTAAATGTTACTCGCAAAAAGTCACCAAGTGTATCTGTAACCGAACTGAAACTGTCGTCAATCGAAGAAGCAATTGAATCGTTTGCAGAATGAAATGATTCATTAACAGACATGAATTATATTCAATTTAAATATGATATTTATATATTCTATAATAAATAAATATAATAAACTAAACATATAAAAAATAATTTATATGTATATTCCTTTAAATAAATAAATGAATGTGAATATATATATAAATTTATGTACTACTTGAAACTACTACTTACTTGAAACTATGACAAAACCTTTCTGCACCACCCGCCAGTCGACACTCACAAATTAATAAACAATAATACGGACAAGTCTGAAAACCAGTAAACTAAACGTAACAATGAAAGTAGGTAGTGCATTTCTGAACGCAACCAGTTGGACAGATTTATGGACTGTCATGTGTCAAACGGAAACTGACAATAAATAAAACTTATCTAACGAAAATTTATTCAAAAGTTGTGGGTATAGAATCTGTAAAAGAGAAAAAAAAGAAAAAAAAATAAAAAAGTATAAGGTAGTTATTTGAGGTGTTTACGTACCAACTAGTTGCGATTGAATTAGTCACTGGGCAAAGCATGTAAACAAATTATTTACACTACACAAAATAAGCGCAATGAAGCTATTTATGCGAAGAAGTAGCCTTAGCAGACTTAGATGTATTAAGAGGGTGCTTCTCAATCAGAAGCTCCAGCTCCTCAATCGAAGACAGCTTGTGGCGGCTGCTGTCCGGCGTCTTAATGTTGATAGTGGCATCCAAAGTCCATACAGCTCGCATCCCAAAATGCTGACGAGCCCTGCTGAAGACTGCCTGTCGAGCTTTGGTTAGGAATTCTCTAACCGACGCCGAAGAGCCTTATAATGCGGACTTTGCTCTCCAGACAGCAGATCTGAGATCTGTATTGGCGAACCGGATAAGTATAGGTCGGGGCCGATCTCCACTTTTTGTTCCTATCCGGTGGCAGACTTTGATGTCACACTGAGCAATATCCTTGAGACCGAGCTTATTCTGCACTAAGTTAAGTGTTTCAGCAGTGCAATCTTCTTTCACTGATTCAGCGACACCTATGAAAAGAAGTGCTTTGCGTCTTGAACGTGTCTCCAGCTCGTCTACAATCTTGAGGCAGTCATTGACTTGGTTGCGGAGCATACCAAGCATATCAAATACAAGCTCCCTAAAGGTGCGAAACTCCTCGGCTACTTTCGCAACAGTATCTCTGGAAGATACTCCACTAGTTAGTTGCGCTTCAAGCTCATTCATTCTACGGGTGAACATCTCTTCTAGTGACTTTTGAGAGGACCTAATTTCGTTGACTTGTGACATATTGAAGGTGTGAGTGGTATGCTGGTAGGTGGTGCAAAACTTGTTGTTAATACTGCATAAGAGGCTGTACAAACGTGAGTACTATGTAATTATAATGCATGAAGTACAGAAAAGTTGCACAATACACTTAAAACTTGATATTTTATTTAAAAATAAATTTTTAAATCGCAGCAAAGTGTAAACTTATTTAACACCTACCCGCAAAAAAAAATTTTTTTTATTTAAAAAAAGTGAGTTTGTGTACCATTATCCCACTTGATGTTATTTTAAACACACACTATTTGTCACACTATCTGTTCAAGACGTATAGCAAAAACAACATTTTTTTAGATATTGTTGTTCGTAAAACTCTTTGCCATTGACGAAGAAGGGGATGTGTAATTCCAATTAAAAAAAAAAAAAAATAGTAGTCAACTTTGTAGAGAAGCGAGCACACAATAGGTGTTTTATGAGACATATAGCACTACCAACGTGCAAGTCATTGTATGACGTGGTATTCTTATGTATAACTTATAGTAATGTAAAGTGTTTTTTAACAGACAACTCTCGCATAAGGCAATCCACGGACACTGGATCACACAAACTGGACGAACCCATGACGCTTGGCTTAGCAATCAGGGCCACTGACCGCTAGACCAAAGTATTTCTGTGAAAATGTTATTAATATTCCCATTAATTCATTTTTTACGAGAATATATTGCATGCTATATTTTTTGACAACTGTACTTTTAAAAGAAAAGGTAGTTTTTTATTTGAGGTCCTTTAAGACGAATCAAAATAAATAATTTAATTCAATTCACTTTTTGGAACCACGGTCTCGGTCCCAAATGACGAACGACCTCAATAGTAAGTCCGCCTTTGTACACTATTTGTACATTATGTGTTCAATAAATAAACAAATAATATATAACACTAATTGAGTGCTATCATAATATTGTATTGTACTGTAAAGTACTGGATAAGTACTACTGACTAGTGTTATTGCTGGTTAAGCAGTAATGCAGACTACTGATTTTGTGCTTTAGTTGAGATGGATTATTTTCGATCATGGTTTTTATTGGCATTATCAAGGTTTACTGTCTATCAAGATTAGATAGTTTTTATTATTTTCTGTAATTGTTGATTGAGTAAGAATGGCTGAGTGGACTTGTATTTTGTTTCTTGGTCTGAGGGGATAAAATAACCGCGTGTACTAAATGTTAAGATCCTAAAATTTAAAATGTGCCTAGTAATCTAACTATAGGCAAGTAAGTTTAAGTTCATATTGTGACAATATTGCAACAGGTTCATTTGTAGCCGTAGCTCAGTAGAAATCGGTATATGCTGATAACAGTAGTCCGTGAGTAGGCGGTATTGACTCTGGTGGATGTCTAAATTTTGTAATAAGCCATGAAGTCGGGAGAGACTTGGCGATCCAGTTAAGATGCGCATTTGAGTGGTACGTAGAGGTACGTATCCTCCAAGGAAATCCAGCTACTTCTATATTTTGCGATGTCTTGTCATTTTTGTCCCACTATCATCTCATTCTGCAGGCGGGCGACCACTCACTCTAAATTGGTAACTACAGTGCACGTAATATTTAAACATTTCTTGCCATCAATAATCTTTAGTTCTCGATATCATCATTGGACTGGTACTCATGATAACAAAACATACTAATCCAGATTCAATTGTCCAACCATTTGCCATCGTGGTAGATGGTATCATGATATTACAATGTCATTAGACTTGTAAGGCCGAAATTCAGCTCAATTAACCGATTGGTAACTGCCAAAAGTGATTAAAAATGATTTGCATATTTTGATAGCAATAACTACCTTGTTAAAACTTTTTAGGTAAAAGCTATGTTCATTATCTATACCTAACAACCTTTTAACCTACAAATAAAACAGTAACTTCTGCGGTTTCATTTATTTCAAGTGCCTTAAATATTTGTTATAATATTATTTAAAGGCGGGCTACGATCCAGCTGTTGTAGCTTGTAACTCTAGCGAATGCAGCAGGGAAACCACGAGTGCAGCCAGTGGCAGAGCCGAAGGATACCACACCAATCTATTAGGCAAAGTAATAAGAATTAATTACAAATGTTAAACTATGCTAAAATAAATCATTACAAAATATTCAGGTTGTAAACGAACGTACCAAGATACGTCTGTTGTTGCTGGTAACCACGAGGGGACCGCCAGAGTCTCCGGGACAAACGCTCCTTGCATTAGCGCCGCTGGTACAGATGTTGCTGGCTTGAATTGAGGACCCAAATGTGCCTTGGCACACGGCGTTGGTAATAACGGGGAGATTGACGTGGCTGAGGAACTGGTTCGTTGAGATTCCAGCGGCTATGGAAATTGGAAATACCTTGTAAATACCTGTTTTCTAATTTGTCATGATAGTAAAGTAAAGCCCAAGAATATAACTTACTGTCACTGGTGCGACCAAATCCAGAAGCAGTACCAGTCCACCCAGCGAAGTTATTGTTCAGTTCGGTTCCAGAAGGCAGTGCAATGGCAGCGACGTTGTCTGTGTGTAAAAAATAGTTATAATCAATACAGGTTCGTCTTACTTGGTAGTAGAGTTAGCTCGAAACATTAACAACAGAACACTTAGTAAATAAGGCGTCTAAAACAAACTTGTATTCGAGACCAAAAAATTAAAAATGTTTAGAATTTATTAACATATATAAAAAAAATACTAATCAAATTGGTAAGGAAAACATGCGTAAAATTCAAGAATTTTAAAGACAAAACGTTACTTACTTGAGAAAGCGAGATTAGAATTTAAGTTGATCATGGCAACATCATCGCGGATGAGGTTGGGGTTCCAGTTGGCATGCATGGTAACGCTGGTGGTCTGCAGTCTCTGACCACCGGAGAATAGGAATACAGAACCAGCAACAACGGTGAATCTGATAGCTTGGTTGCGACCATCCCACCAACAGTGAGCGGCGGTGAGGACTCTGCGGTTGTTCAATATACTTCCACCGCACACACTCTGACCTCCTGACATGTCAATGACGAGACCAGCCTGTGAAAAACGGCGTAGCTTTAACATTTACAATTCTTTAAATATAGTCACGTAATATTTATAATACTGCTATGTTAACATTTATCACTGAAATTATTTAATCTCTAATTTAAAATAAATCTATTTAATATGCGAAATAATCTTTTTTAACTTGAAAATAGGGTTTAGTCAAAATATAAAAAAAACATTGATGTAAAGATAATGTCATTACCTGGTAAGGGTATTGTCCGAGAGAAGCGGCAGATCCGCCTGTAATCCTGGAAGCCTGGCCTTGAGCTTCAGCTTCACGGATTTTATTGGCTAGCGGAATACCGAATCTGGCATGGTAATCGAATGCGGAATTTTCCTCTAAGTTTTCTGAGGCAACCGCAGCCACCAGCGCCAATAATGTCACAGCCAGAACCTTCATATTGAACAACCTGGGCGAACAACTGAATACCTTAATAAATCGAACTGGGTATTTATACTTTCTGGTTTTTAGATATTTTCGAGATAAACCTATCAGGGAAAACCTGATTAGTGTTAACAATTAATCACATCATTGCGTTTGCGATTGCATTGTCCCTTATCAAACACGGATTATTTTAAAATAACTCCAGTTAATACCAGAGAACGGCATGTCACAGACACATTATTTCTATGACGTAAAAATAAAATAAATAATAAAATTGCTAGATTAAAATCACAAAATATGCTACAGAGGATCTATTGGTATATATTTCTTAATTTATTCTGTAGCGCGAGTGAGAAAAATCAAGTCAGATTTCTGATTGTATCAACACATTTACTGCGGAGGAACACCGAGATGCTTTTGATATCCGTGCAACAACTTATCTTACAAAGGTTCAGCATCCCACCAATGAAAAGTATGACATTGCTAATGGCATAAATGAAAGTAGGTATTTATTTTCAGTACTTACAGACATTGAGGTATTAAGGTGTCGTTGTAATGCCGTGCCATTTATCTGATTGTATGGAACATGTGAACAGATCGAATACCTTTAAATGAGCATTTCTTGTAATATTACAAAGCTGAAGAGTTTGAACTCGTTATTCTCATTAACTACTGCTTCGAATTGAAAAAAAAAATTTTTAATCACTCTACGACCAAAAGAAGCGGAGCAGCAATGAAAAATGTTGCAATAACGGGGAAAATTGATGCATACGAAGTTGCGCGGGCCAGCTAGTATATACAAGGTTATTTTTAGTATAGTGCAAATCTCAGATATCCCAACAAGATTTTAACTTAAAAAAAATCACAAAAAAAGAAAATGAAAATATTTATCATTCAAGTTGTCTTGCGTGCTTCGCGATATCGTGCTCATTGCGTCCCATAGTACGTAAATGCATGGTTATTATTGAAAAATAAGTGGTGATCTCATTTCACATCACACTGTGAACAAGATTTTGGACTGTCAGAATGATGAATGAATTAACTAATGATTGATCATCATTTAATTGAAAAATATAACATGGTCCAAAAATAACCACAATAGATTGCGTTACAGATTCTGAGAAAACTATTTTCATGTTTGCACTATATCAAGAATAATGTTGTATCGTGAAATTAAAAGAAAAACTATCACAGCTAAGTAGGCTTTACAACTTAAAGAGTACCAAGTAAGAAATAACAAAATTCCATTGAGAAATACATATACAAAGTGTAACAGAAAAGTGTGGTCATATTCAAGGTCTGGTATGTGCCCATGATAAGGGGCACATACCTAATTTTATCTAAATCGGAGTAGCCTAAAAGGACATGTACCAAATACAGCCTATAGCGGACAGACAGTTGTGAAACGTTAAAATTAAAAAAAAATATTTTTTTAAAATCTGTATGTGGTTTTCATTTTTTGATAAAACTTGAGGGAAAGATTTTAGTCTTAAAGATTATTAATTTTGAGTCTTAGGTTACGGTAATGGCAGATGATTGTTTTATGTTGCCAGCTTTAAAAATAAAACGACGTTTGATAGGTATAAATTGATAGTAAAGATAAATTATCTTTATTACTTTAATATAAACCAATTATTTTAGAAATATATGTATTAGGTAAAAAAGTAATTTAATATAATTATGTTGTAAAATTAATTGGTCTCAATCGATTTTTAATTATAAAT
This sequence comes from Herminia tarsipennalis, assembly GCA_945859575.2. Classification (NCBI taxonomy): domain Eukaryota; kingdom Metazoa; phylum Arthropoda; class Insecta; order Lepidoptera; family Erebidae; genus Herminia; species Herminia tarsipennalis. The sequence goes on from OX243837.2 coordinate 15,787,178, forward strand.
CGATAGTATAAATTATTTCTCAAAGCATTTGCAAAACTTTTTTCATCTGTCATGTCATTCGTGTTGTTTTTCATTTCATTCCTTGATTTTATTAGTTGGGTGTTGTAAAAATAGCGGCAACGGACTTGCCATTATTTTTACAGTTCCGAGTTTAACGAGTATAACTTGTCAAAAATGAATTGAATACGTGATAATTGGGTAAGAACGAGACTTTGTGCAACTAACACAAGTCATTGAGCTTAGCTGGAGGGGTTAACAGGATTGCTAGTAATGTTTTCTATTATGAAATCATTTCCATTTTAAATATCTTGTACCTCAATTTCACCAAGTGTTAAGGGAAAAATAATTACCTATACAGGGTAATAGAGTAGTCATTTATCTTCAAAACTAACCTGGATTCGTGTAAGTCCTTTTCAGGCCTAAAATGTATGGACAAATCGAGGGTTAAGAACTAGAGTAGCGTATCGCTAAATTGCAACTTTTCAGGAGAAGCGAAAAACAAATGAAATTTACGTACGGTTAGCTTCTAGCTCCTCTAAGTCAAAAACTATAATAGTTAGAAATCTGATTTTTACTAACAATACAGTTTTATTTATATACTTTATAATAATATTAATCGTTGGTTAATCAAACAACATTTTTACTTATATAATGTTTATTTTATAAAAAATGGTTTACATACGTTTTTTTGGCAGTAATAAAAATTTATAAATTCTTGTAATCAAAGGAACTTACGCTAAAATTACCTTTAAACAAAATAAAAAACTTATAAAAATAACAAAAGTCTAAGTAAGTCTTTTCGTTACTAATTAATTAAAAAAGAAATTTATTTTAATAATATTAATCCTGGTCGACCTGCAAATTATTATAAAAGTGGTGGTATGTTGAAGGAATTATTCCAGACCGGCACAGCTCTTGAAGGTCCTTGTACTTTTCTGCTGATATCGCTATTGGACTACTGTAAGCTTTTTGCAAAATTACCCTAGATGATGTTGCCCTATTGCCTCTTCTGAAAACTTTATTTTTTTTGAAGTTGGGGTTGTCCAAGTCGTATTTCAAATAAATATGCTCTGTGTCATTTTTGCGATATTGTAACCATTTGATTTTTAACCAATTCACGGTCTCCCCATCAATATCTGTTTTACAGTTTTTAATCATAATAGTTTTCAGTTTCTTCAAATCAAAAAAATCTTCTTGAGCCATTTCCTGTACATTGTAGGGATTTCTTCTTGATGCAGTTCTAATAATAGTGTAGTAGCTGGACGGATCAAAAATAGGAATAGTTTTCTTAGCTAGCTCTATAGTAGCATGAATGTTATCTACTTCCATTTGACTGTGACCAGGTTCAAAATATTTATGATTGATTTCTGGTATATCCAAAAACTTCACACAATACAACATTAAGGCAGAAATATACATGTTTCGGCATTGACTCGCGCAAGTATCTGACATAAAAGTGATCGGTTTGCCATCTGCTTTTTCAGTCATGTATTTTAACAAAGATGATCCAACCTCGTTAGCACCCTTATTACCTACACCTTCATTCCAGCAGTAACACGTTACTTCCCTCTTTTCCTTGCCAAAATTCAGTAAAGTACAGTTATACACAGGTAGCCTTCGTTTGTAAAAAATTTTTTTTGAAGATGAGGTAGGGATATGGCAAATAGCTTCCATGTCATATTCGGCAAAATTAATTAAATCATCCATTGCAAGTTTCTTAGCTTCATCTCTGTGTCTTCTCGCTTGAATTTTTCTCTGTAAATGGGCTTCGTGTTCATCTTTTTTAGCTTCCTTCTCTTCATTGTTCATATTATCATACGCAAAACATTCATCACACATGTCACTTCGTGGTTTATGGAAGCCAATATTAAAATCTTTATTTATAATATCACGGTACATGTTAATTTTGAGAGGTACAATATCATCTTCCTTGCACTTATCAACATAGAGCTCATACATCTTCGTGACATTCAGGTCTTGTCAAGGTACTCTTTCTTAGTGTCTTTTCTGACATAGTGAGCTGGCATGCGCGGAAAAGAATTAATGTGGTCTTTGACGTACTGCCTAGCACCTTCTGGGGTTTTATTGTGTGGGCCTAGTGTTCCCCTAGCATCAGTTTCAACCACATTAGTCTCTGACAGCTTTTTGAAGCAGCCTCTCATAAACATTTCTGAAATACTGAAAGTCGATAAGAAAAATTTTTGACAAACTCTAATTAGTTCAGATTCACTTGACTGTTTCAGGAAGTACTTATAGGTAAACTTTCTACGGCTATCTGAATTGGCAAGCTTTCGAGTTGCTGGTGTTTCCCGTTTAATAAGGCTCACAATGTATTGTCGTTTCTGGTCCATATTTTCAATGTCCCAATAATTAGAAAACAATTTCAGTCTGTCCTCTTCACTTATTTTCTCCATACATTTTTCTTTACAAGATCCTGCACAAACCTTGTCACCAACAGTTTTTCCCGGTTTTAAAATCCCTTTAGAAGATACATATGGTTCTCCTTTCTGTCTTTTTACTTTTCTCTCATTTTTTTTCCATTCTTTTGGATTAGCCTGACCCTTACGTTTACGCTTACGGTTTTGGTAACCCGGTAACAGAGATTCCGTTCCTAGTGGGGAAATTGCGTCTATTTCTGCCTGTTGTGCGACTATATTCCTTGATAGCAGTGATGGTGATGAAATGTTGAATGAACTAGATTCAGACAGAATACATTCATCCCTTACAACAGTATGAGCACAGTCATCGGAATCTGACATGTAAAGATCTTGAAGCAAGTTGATATTAACTGTTTCATGGTTTTTATCAGTTACTTCTACATTTTGTAATACTGTGTAGCTGGTAGACGGTTGTGGACTCTCCGGGCGTAAGTGATCGTCTGTTAGATAATCAGACTGAATACCATAAAAACGAGGCTCCTGAAATAAACAAACAATTTTAAACGTAAGATTTAATCATGGTTTTCTATTGCCTTTTCAAATTACTATTTAATTAATTCAAGAAATACATACCTGATCCGTAGTAATTGATGCTTGTTGACCATCCGAGTGAAATATTGCTAAATCATTTTCTAACTCCACTGCTGCAGGCCTAATAGTGTTGTATTCCTAAAACATAAAAAAAAGTATTTTACAGTTATAAAATATAGGTATGTTTTTCAAAGAGTAGATATTATTAAAGACAGGTGCTGTAAAGTTTACATACGTGATTGGTAGTTAGCGGTTGCACACTATCCAAGGTCGTAAGCTCATTTTCAGGAGACATTGTCTGTATTTCAGTAAAATGTTGTACCTAAAGTAATAAAAGATAAATTATTAGTAAAAAAAAGTAAAAATATTGGTCTTCCTGTCAGTAGTAGAAATGGTGGTGTAAAGGTGCTGTAAAGTTTACATACGTGATTGGTAGTTATAGGCCGACCGCTTAACTCGTATATCGCCTGCGCGGTGAGAAGGGAGCGCGGGGTGATGTTAACGGGTGGGTGAGCGGGGTGCGCGGGACAGAGAACTTCCCGCGCACCCCGCTCACCCACCCGTTAACATCACCCCGCGCTCCCTTCTCACCGCGCAGGCGATATACGAGTTAAGCGGTCGGCCTATAGCGGTTGCACACTATCCAAGGTCGTAAGCTCATTTTCAGGAGACATTGTCTGTATTTCAGTAAAATGTTGTACCTAAAGTAATAAAAGATAAATTATTAGTAAAAAAAAAGTAAAAATATTGGTCTTACTGAAACATTGTTTATCCTACTACTAACTAGTCTAGTCCTACTAATATCCTACTTAATATCATCATAAATGTGAAAGTTTGTGAGTGAGTGTGTTTGTTACTTCTTCACGCTTAAACGGCTGGACCGATTTCGATGAAATTTGGTATGGAGATAGGTGGGACCCTAGAATAGCATATAGGCCAGTTTGTTAAAATGAAAACTTCGTTCTATTCGCTCACTCAATCAATATAAAAGTTTCTAGTAATAATAGGTAGGTAGGTACTTTTATTATAACCATTGAAAAAAAAAACACTGATTTACGACTGTATTTTAGTCAGATGAGATTACTTTACCGATTACTTATATAGGTACATATGGTACATAATAGGTAATCGGTAAAGTACATAATAATATATTACTGGATACCTACCGATTGTACCTACTATCCATTCGGTACACGATTGGTTAGTAACCAAAACCTGCACGTTACTAAATATACGAAGCTAGAGCTTAGTTGTTAAGTAGGTACTTATGAATGATATTAGAATTAATATTAATTATTACATAATTATATATTATAAGTACCTACCTAACTATTATTTGAAACTGACAAAAGTAATATTTCATTCACATACCTTTTCACCGTCGAAATCCGCATCTATATAATGATTTACTGATTTTAAAATCTTCCACATTCTTGTATTCTTATTCATTTTCACTGTTTTAAACACGGCACTATCAAATATTGAATTTTGTAACGGTTTTCAAAAAAAATTGCGTCGAGTCTAGGTATAAAACAACCGCGAGGGGCGTGGGGGTAGCCCGCCGCGTCCTATTTTCATACGCTGCAGATTGGGGCTACCTCAACTTTTAGATACCAAATAAACGTATAGTAGTACTTTAAAGGAAACTGAATTAGACAAACACAGATTTATTTCGTGCTAAAATAACGTATATGCTTGTTACACTATTAATGACCTAATAAATTTTTGAATGTCTTTAACTATTAGTGCCAAAGTAACGTAATAACGTTTACGCTCTTTTGGCACAGAACAAAATAAGGAAAGCGCGCGAAATAAGGTCCCATAAGAAGTATCGGCACCTTACGTTTATTTGGCACGAAATAAATTTAAGTTGTATGATCAAAATTCCTGCGTTTATAACGTACGATGTCATACGTTATTTGAGCTATTACATTGTGGCATGTGCGGTGGTCTAAATTATATTGAAATAGAGATTCGATCGCGGCGCTCGTAACTTTATTGACAACATAAAGTCAGATTTATTGTAAGTAGATATACTTCATTTTGGCAATAAAAGAAAATGATTTTTTTGGCTTCGTTATTTTTGAATTAAGCAATCTACACAAAATATCGATACAATTTTTTGGCACATAAAAATATGCGTATTTTAAAAGCGAATGGCAAAAAAAAATTTTTTTTGATTTTTTCTCATACGCTACTCTGGTTCTTAACCCACGAAATGACCCACTCCATTTATTTATTTTTTTCATTCGTTTATTTATTTTTTGTGAAAAAGTTATTAATTAAAAAAAGTATGTCTTTAAAAGTTCTATGCCATAATAATCCAACCGAATTTTGTACCAGGGGAGGTAAAATTCTTATGCCATACGCCTTTCACTACTGAATTTCGACAAAAAGAATGTGCTTTAACTATGTAATAATAATGCAACCAGCTATGGCACCATGGTAGGTGCAATACTGATAACATACCCTATCCACTGGTGAAATTTGACCACACCTTGCTTGCATCCTGTATAACGTTGTTAGTGTTAAGAAACAATAACAACAGAATCACCACTTCTTAAGCTGCATTTTTCGGATACTCTGGAACCCTATGATTGCGCGTGGCCTGACATGCACTAGCCTGTTTTATTGTTATTTGTAACATTCTTACTCTAAAGTTATTTAAGAAAATAAATGAATGAAAATAATTGAATATACCATTCCCCCACCATACCTCAAAAGGAAATAACTGAACCCTTAAAAGCTCGTGTTTCTAGCTGTCCGTCTGTCACAGCTAATTTGCACCGAATCTACTGAACCGATTAAGTTCAAATTTGGTACACATATTATGTGTTTATGTAACTTAAACACGGACGCATAGCAGAAATAGACGATTTTTGAAATTGAGAGCCATTTTGGGTGGCAAACTAAAAAAAAAAGTTTCGGAAAATGTAAGGTGTAATATATTACAAATATATAATATATTGATTTGATATATATATCAAATGAAAGGGTTTGTGGTAAGGTTATCAAATAAATTTATAAATTAATTTAAATTTGAATCTTAATTTTTCTTTTTAATATAATTTTATCTCTTGCATTAGTCCTCTAACATGATGTATATTATAATGGTGGCCGCACCTTACCTACATATATACAGTTAATAAACAAACAAACATTATATACATTAGCTAAGAAAAGAGTGGCCGCAAGTTTTTATTGCCTTGTTCCTTTCGCTGGCTTTACCTTTTGCTTGCGAACAGGTATTACATGTACAAGTAGAATCATGACTTTTTATATATGCTTCTTAAGTTAATAAAAAATTGTAGATTGATTTGATATATCTATTTAGAATTATATAAGTTTAGTTTAGTTTCGAATTACATATGTTTACGAGTATCAGTTGTCTGGTTCTCACAGTAGAGGCTCTCCTCAGTTTGTGATCAGATGGTCTTGTGTGAGCTGTATCATATAAGTTAAATCTTTTAATATTGTTTCGTTACAGAGATCCCGATTAGAACAAAAATGTGAAAACATCTCAAGGTTTCGCTAATAGCAGAAGAGAAATCGTGTTATTTTGAAATTCTAAAAATCATGAATCAGTTATTTATTTTTTTTAAATATTTTTTATTTGCTACTCAATAGAGCAATTCATCAATTAAAAATTAACTACCTAGCAATGTGTGTCGCACATTACCGTGGTCCAAAGTACTTCATCCAAAATACGTCGGTGGGTCGCCCTTTTGCTACTTGGTTGATACAGTGCCGTGTGTCTAGATAAATTCCCGTGATGATTTAACTATTTACATACTTATAAGTAAGAACCCTCAGTGCACGAGTCCCACTCGCACTTGGCCGGTTTTTCTTACAGTTTATACTGAAAAACTCTGAAAATAGTTTACCAAATTTAATTCATAAGTTTCTAATCATCTAGTTCCTACATAATATTTTACCAAATGGAACCTGGACTTATAAGGCGATAGATCTAATTTGCCAATAGTTGGCACACAAATTGCAACAAAGAGCAATTTTTGTGTTTAACATCCTTAAAGTTAAATTTTAATATCATCAAAAGTAAAATACACGTATTTATACGAGTTCTTGAGTGGAGACCGCGGCTTGGCAAACGTAGTGTAGGACGCCCTCAGGCCAGGTGGAGTGATGATTTACGCAAAACGGCTGGCAGGAGCTGGATGCGAGAAGCCGAAGATAGAACAAAGTGGCGTGCAATTGGAAAGGCTTATGTCCAGCAGTGAACTGCGATAGGCTGATGATGACGTATTTATATAACAGATAGTTCTTTAGGTATTTTCGTTGGACAGTTGTTTTATCCAAATAATGTATAGGTTACACGTGTCGATTATGTCAACATTTTCACAATAGTGCATCGTATGACTTGATATTATTTATTAGGTTATTCGTTCCACGCGGGTGCGCTACATACTTATCTCATTCGTTTTAATAATTCTCCGACACGGCCTTCCTGGCTATCACCCGTCCTCGGGTGTATGTCTGTAACACAAAAGGTTTAACATAGAAATGAATTTCATATTTCGTATCAAATCTGATTTAATTAGAGCAAGTTTTGTTCTACGTAAATACTCTTAATTAAAATGGTAACAAAGTTATAGCAATCAGAGCATCGTTGATTACTTGATTCAAATAATGAAATCGCAAACAAAATAAATCATATAAGGCAATCTCTTTGGTATGTGATTAACTTGTAAACCAGTAACTTTCAGTTGAATGCATATCCCACCTGGATCGCCAAGTCTCTCCAGACTTCATGGTTTTGCCACTCAGGTTAGTCATTGCCACAAAGGCTAGTCATTGTCAATATGACGTAAGTTAGTCCAGTGCTCAAATCCTAGTAGCCCTTTCGGATCGCTCCAATACAATTGTGCGGGTCACAAAATCGAGTATAGCTCATTAATTTTACGTTGTTATTGGACGGGCCTAGTATCGTACGATTGCGCGGGAAGCGAACTTTCAGCTCCCGTGCAAATTTTGACTGACGCGCAGTCGGTGAGCAGGTTTCAACATGTACAGATCGCGACTGATTTCGCTCCCCGACTTGGCGAAAGTAAGTACCTACTATTGTTTTGTTTTGTAAGTTTAGTAATATACGAGTTATTGATTAGAAAAATAGTTAAACATAGAATGTTTTTGTGACAATGGTGACTGTTGGCAGTGAAAGGCTTTGGCGTAACGGTTTAACGAACTTTATTGACACAATTGTATCGACGTGGGCCCTGCATTACCTCATGTATAGTATAAGTTTCTAATGATTATTCATTTTTCACAGTTTCCGCATCATGTTTCCGGTTTTAAACGACGCTGCTAACGCAGAGATGCTCAAATGACTTTGGGACGAGGACGATGGCAATGACGAAATCGATTTGGACAACGTCAATGAAGAAAACCCCGAATATTCAACTCCTCTTCATCTGATGAAAGATGGCTTTGACCACAAATCAATAATAAATGGCCAATACTAGTACACAAATGAAACTTATTTGTTCTTTGCTGGATGTGAAGAAGTTTTTTGAAATACATGCCATTCTTGGGTGCTATACAATTTCCAAGACTGAAAATGATTTGGAGCGAAAAGCATTTGTTGATTTTCAATAATATAACTAATACAAAGATGTGTTTGTGATTTCTAATAAATATTATTGTAATTTTCATGTTTATTTCATTCATGGTCTCTTCAGAAAAACGTAAAAAAGGAGATGAATTTGATACAACTGTGACACGCACGATTGTACATACGAAATGAAGGGCCCAGTATGATACAATTGTTGATATACCAATTTTCCAAGATGGCGGCGGAAAATCTGGAAAATTATAGCAGATTCGTAATCTGGGACTCCAAATTATCTAAGATTCAAGTTCAAAATTACAAATTTCTTTGTAGTTTGTGCGCCGGTCCGAAAGGGGTAGGACTTAGCAGCACCTTACCACCTTCCACCATACACTCTAAATCATAAACAATTGCTCCCATTCTCCAACTCTATTCACGCTAAATACTGGGTGATTGCTATATGATTGTTAAATGAACCCATTCAAACTACCAAAAAAGGCGATCCCGTCATTTGTAACCGACCCTCTAATTCTTATGGCACTTAACAGGATTCTACCGTGTTCTACTGTGAACTATAGAATTCTACCGTATTCTATAAATGTTCTAAAGTGTTAACCAGTGCTCCTCAACCTATCACATAACTAGTGAACGATTCGTACTTTTATTTAATCAAATATACGAAACGATAAGTTAAGCCATAATGATACCACTGGTTAAGCGGTGATCGCTTAACCAGTGGTATCATTATCGCTTAACTAGCGATACCGTCTTTGACCCCATGGTAGACCCCCACAGTTGACCCTGCAGTTGACAAACTATTGATCGTACAGTTGACCTGTACGGTGGATCCTTTGATCGATCTCACATCTACCTCACATTGGACTCCTCTGTGAACCCCACAATGAACCTCTCGGTGAAACCCCCATTAGTACTAGTACTAGTAACGGTTCAACACTCATGTATTAACTGAAATTTCAAGTCCAATCACTATGTCGTGTTGAAGTTTTTCATAAAAAAACAATGTTTAGAGAGGCGCCCTTAGCCACTTTGTACTTGCCATTTTGTACTTTCTCCCATACATTATGTAAGTATCAAGCATCGTTGCTAGTAATTTTCTAGTAATTTTGCCCTTTTTCAAAATTCGCTTTCGTTCGCTGATGTCGAAACGCCAGGGTGGCCTTGTGAGCTATTAACGGTTAAATATTCGAATTAATTTATTATGGTAAATTGTTATCGATCATATGAACGCGGATACCTCGAGCAAGGTAAAGTCCGCCAACTGTTCTAATCATTTCGATTACACAAATGCCACTGCATCACTGACCCTATAACCATACAAACACTTTGCACATACGACTATAAAAATAGCGACGTGTATCGGAAGACGTGTTGATGACCGCTCGACTGAGACTGCCGAATTAAACCCACTGCCCCACTACCGGCACTTCAAATGTAAACATCAAACCAAAGTCACGCCATCTTGCCGCGGCCATGTTTAAATAAGTCAATAGAGTTGCTTTCCATCCAAAACAGATACTAAGTAAGCGGATATCAATTAGCGTTGAGAGCCTCCGACAAATGTATTTTATATGAACTGCATATCACTCATATGTTATCATAAAATAATATTAGGAGATCTGTCTAAAAAATATGTACAATCGGCCCACTTGATGCTCGACCACCTGAAAATCTTTTACTATGAACGGTTCACAACGGTTCGGTCACACACACAAATGCAAAAACCACTCCCACATTTTACTTCCAACCAATTAGGACGGGGCTAAGGTGTGGGAACGGGAACATAAAATATTTTTGTTAACTTAGTTGCAATTTGCACTTCCTTGTATGATGACGCGCGTGTTAGAAGCTTGTAGGGAACGTAGAGGTTGTAAAAGGTGTAAGCTGATAATTATAAGAAAAGCTTTGATAGAATTGCTACGAGTATGTCGTAGCAATTGTATGTATGTAAAGCTTGTATAGATTTAGAACTACAATATACTATCTCACGTCAGGAATATTGACTACATGTGTGTCATTTGAGAATGTAGCATAATGAGTTGTAACCAAAACTTACTGAGGGATAATGGTTCTACAGAACAGTATCATAATTGGAAGACCTTGTTCTGTTCAAGAAATGTCAGGATGTAATGTGTGTGTCTGTATATTGTTTAAGGTTCCTATCACTCAGTTCAGTATTGTCGGGGTATCTATTCAGGGTAGTATAGAATAATACAAAGTAACAAATGGCAAACAGCATTATATTGTCAAAATACAATTCGCTCTGGTTATATCAAGGAATTGGAGTAGGGAGGTATGCTAGTCACTTCCAAGAGGACCTATTGCCTAGGAAAAGAAGTGATAAGAAAACTAGGCCGTCTCCTAACAAAACATTTGCCATATACATTTGCTAATATGATATTTACATAAGCAATCTGCAATGTATCTAATTGACTGAGACTTAGATATACCATTGCAATGTCTTACTATATTACTACAAGGCAGATGATTCACAATTTACAGGACAATAGACAATTAGACACATTGCAATATCTTTTCATCAGTCAATCAGCTAGTATACACAAACATTATACATAGTATAGAAAAACACTATTTATATAATACAATAGAAACAATATAAAGTAACTTTGAATAAGGATCGTACCTTCGCCGTCGGATGACACCAGAGAAAAGAGACTAGGTCAGAATGTTACACTGCTTATAAAGGCTTCTCTCGTATTTTTATCATGTGGGTAGAATCCCACAGTTATAACTATTTAGGTACATTATTGATATTAGCAGTGTTTTCTAACATAATTCAACATTTAGATCGTTATACAACAATTTATATAAAACAGATAGACACTAGATTACATTATCCAATTAATACAAATATTAACTGTATTAACAATATTGTTTCATCAAATACCTACATATGTGGGTAGGATCCCACATTAGAGTTTGTTTAATAAGTACATCTGTGGTAAAAGAGTAGTCTAATTCGTTATTGATATTATCAGTTGCAATTACATTTAGTATATTCATTCCAACATCTGCAATGCATTCTCATATCTAATATCATAAGCATCATAAACAACTGACACAGTATTAATCACAATACAAACATCATCCTAAAATATCTGTGGGTACATCTATAATATAAATAATTGGTTTATTAGATCTTTGAATTGTTCTGTGCCACAAGTAGGTATTTCATACAGTATAATATAACTACCAAACATAGTTTTGCAGACACGGATGATCTTATAATCATCGCTATGATAACCAGTCAATACATTGTGATGGTTACACCGTCATCAGACTCCAGACCACCTCTCAAACTTATAAAACAGTTCCATCAAACCTTCGTTCGGTTTTATACAACATCACATAAACTGGAACCATCAATATTCCAAAACACATCTACATAGTAGATATCAAAATCCAACCCATGGATTGATTATATATATGGCTATTTACATAGCCATATAACACCATATCTAACACGCGCGTGTTTACTGTATTTTGCTCACGACTTGTTCTGTTTACGGATTCCGATATCTTGCCATTTTGTTGACCCCAAAACTACTGATTGAACTCTCGTTGACTTGTGGTGTGAATTAGTGGACCGTTTCTTCTTGATCTGTTTATCTATGGTGGTTGTGTTTTATTGGACTGTTTGGTGCTATCTTGCTGACCTCTGCGAGTCTTCACAATTAACCGAAATTTAAACCGGGAATCAAATTTTGGATCTTCATGGCCAAGGATACAGGACAAACCTTTACCAAATATCGCGGGAGTTAAATGTTACGGTAAGTCAAATTCAAATTATATTTTATTACAATAATTATTAATTATGTTTAACAATAGAATTGGCTATTGGTTAAAAAGTAATTGGGGGAGACCAAATAATAATATAATCAATATTTCTGAAGACTATGGTTAATTTCATAGCTAAGGTTTGTTTCGTTGATATAATATAATAATATTCTCAATGATGATGGCAGACATTAGGATTAGTTGTTTCATCATTCGCAGTTATTTAATCCTAATATTTTATATAAACTTATTATTTTAATTTTACTATGTAGTGTAGTGAAATGTATTTATTTCGAATATAATAAAAAAAAAATTATAACTACTAAATGGTTTTTGTTAATAGACGGTGCAATGGGTGAGAAAGATTCAAGTGCTTAGTTTATTAAAATTTTATGAAATATATTCAAATATGACGATGATTGTCGAAAAATCATTCTACTAATTTACTACCGAAATTATAAGAATATAAGTTATTTTATATATATATATATATATACATATTATCATACATAGGTATAGGACTACTTATGATTTTCAACAAATAAATAATATTAAAAATGATTTATTATTAATTCATATGCCGTTAATGTCTTTTTCATAAATCAATGTAAAGTGAAAGTTCATTTACATTTTTTGATGTCCTATAATATTTACATTTCGTTTACTTTAAACATGGTGTTCTAAGTCACTTGGTAATTCGTATGTTTTTTAAAGGTGAACTTCTTGGAACTAGACTTTCACTTGTTCAATTAACCTGAAATATAATAACGAAACGTAGTACTAATCGGAACAAAAACTATTTTGTATAACGAGTGGCAACATATAAAAGGCTGTCTCTACTTAAATGTGAAGAGTAGGAATTTCGTGTTTTTATACACTTATATTTTTTTTCTATGATTCATACTTAAATCCACCCTTATTAAATCATGATGTTTCATTTTTATTTTTCTCACATTAAAGATGTTATGCATAACTCTTTTTAAAATATTTATGTTTAAACAAAATAAATTATGTAAAATTTTTTAAAGTATTGAAAATCCTAAACTATCATTTAAACTACTCTTGACAAAATAAATTGTTTTCTTTCACACGCTTTAGTAAATTTTAGAAATCATAAAACGTATATTGTGTTGATAAAACAATAGTTAAATGATCCCCATAGTAAAAGTTGTAAAACTGAGAATCCTTTAATCAATTATCGTCTGTAAATCGTTACACAAGAACTGAAAATAGTTTGCATACAATAAGTTTTTGCTTTCCCACGGTTCGGTAATTCCAGGTGCCATAAATATGTTTGCCGAAAAAATAGGTTCATGATACCTACGCACAATAAATGTCCTAAAACTGGAAACGATTAAGGCAATTATCATCTTTAAAATTAATTACATAGAATTGAAAACAGTTTGCATGCGAATTTGTTTTCGCAGTCGGTAGCTTCTCATATTAACGCTTATTCTATTTTCAATCATATGTCAACTATTTAAGAACTAGTATCTAATTTTATTAGTGACAACTCGTTCATTGTCTGCTGATTTGTAAAGAAATACTATTAAGTTTAAAATAACACCTTTTTTAAAAATGTGCTTGTCTGACTGTTCTATTCATTCAAGCTCTTAATGAGTGGGTATCGAAGATCTTTTAAACATTTATTTTAACTTCGTATTTTTTTTCAGAGAGCTACATCGTGCCGTTGGCTATAGTGGGATGCTGAGGAGGACTGTCTTAACGTCGGATCACGTAACGCAAATGCTGACCATTTGCGTTACGTATCCCACATACGAAGTGCAGCCATTTACCAAGACGTCGACGTTCGCTAGACTATTTGACTGCGGCATGCAGGCTATAAGAAATGTGTGCATTATTCCGCTACAAAAATTAGGACAAGAACTACAAGAAGCAAGACTGCGTTTCGCTCGCGAGTACAGATTTTGATTTATCACACGCATAATTTTCAGACATTAATTTTTAAATCAAGTGAACACATTCGTCAGAACTTATGGCTTGTAAATAATACTAGATACAAGCCCAGAAATGTGAAGCCGGAAGTCTGAATGTGAAGACGAATTATTGTTAACAGCACAGTAGTAGTATTGACGGTAGAGCCAATGGATTATATTGAAATTAAATGTTTGTAATTATTTTAAATTGTAATCTAAATTAAACTTTTTGGTTATTTTACTGTAATAAATATAAGCTAGCATCTGAGATAATTAATAATTTATACATTGTTACTTAATTTAATGAAACTGACTATTTTCATTAACTAAGACGTTATGAATATAATATTTATTGATGAAGTAATTGGTAATTAAGCACTTTGATGACTATATAGCATGATAAAATAATAATTTAATAATATTAAAAATATATCGTTATTGTTAACTAATATGATTTTGGCCTATTGTTTTAGTTTGTAAGTATACCTCATCCACAATTTTAAATTATAATTAAGTATTAAATGATTTATATATGAACAAATGTGTTATGAAATTGTTTGACTGATCCATAAAACTAATAAAACAATTGACTCTTTTTTTTATTTCTTGCCCTCATTCCAGGTAATACATTAATTTATATTAAAATAATCTGTGGTTAAAAATTAAATATAACTTGCTGAATTAAAACCATACTTATACTATTAATATTAAAGAGTTAAAGTTGTATGTAGAGGTTTACCCTGAAGCTACTAGCCCGATTTAAATTTTAAATTTCAAATATCTCTTCTCTTTATTTCGTTAAATCAATCCAATGGTTATTTGAAATTAAATTTAGATAAAACACCTTAAACAAAGAACTTACAAAATTATATAGGTTTTAAAGCATAGGTGAAGGACGTAGGATTCTTATCACTCGAATCAAGATATACGCAGGCAGAGTCACTAGGAACAACTATATATAGCATACTAGCTGACTGAAGCAGACGAAGACGCGTAAACTTCGTCTGCTTCAATTATCCTCGTTTTTGCAACATTTTTTATTGCTGCTCTGCTCCTATTGGTTGTAGCGTGATGTTATAGCCTTCCTCGATAAATAGGCTATCCAACAGTAATAGATTTTTTTAATTTGACCCAGTACTTCCTGAGATTATCGCGTTCAAACAAACATACTATATTATATTACTATACTTAAGTATAGATTAATCATTGAACTCATAGTTGCTGATGAGTTGAACTACCTCTTAAATACCTACGGAGGGCAAGCCAAAATAAAAACTTAAATAACTGAAATATTTGAAAAATATTTATATATATCATTTCGCATTTTTGAAACATATATTACTAGCTTTAGCCCGCGGCTCCGCCCGCGTGGATAGAGGTTATCGCGATAAAAACTATCCTATGTCCTTTCCCCGGTCTCAAACTATCTCCATACCAAATTTCATCTAAATTGGTTTAGCTGTTTGAGCGTGAAAGCGTAATAGACAGACAGACAGAGTTACTTTCACACGTATAATATTATATAGTATGGATATGTTTCAAAAATGCAAAATAATTTTACAAAAATTAAATTAAATATTTTCGATGAACCTACATAACAGAATCATACTAAAACATACGCACAATATAAAACAACGAAAATAGGTCATAAATTACAGGCACTAGTTTTAAACTCCTCTACTAACTCATATTTCTAGAAAAGATAGACTACAGATCAAAAAGTAATTAAAAAAAATATTAAAATCTAACGGTTTCCCGCACCTCCGTCCACAATTTCACATGTATAATGGTATTGAGGCAAAATATACTATATTCCTCTCCAAACTTTAAACTACTTCTTTACTATTTCAACAACACAAACGAATAAATATACAATATAAACTATTTATAACATTAATGTAGATTTGTATGTATTACAATAAAATAATTCATTGCTATTTCGCGCAACTGCAAAAAGCGCGCTTACAACAAAAGTCACAATCCTATAATAGTATTTACAATCTTCTAATCGGCTCGAGATATGCCCAACAACAACGCAACGAACTAAAAAAAACAAGGACCCCGCCCCCTTGCATCCGATAAGGCGTAGATGTTCCTGTGTGAGTGCGCTTACGTAGAGAGCGGACGTTTCTCGCAAGCCATTATAGTCTTAGGGGTGTACGACCGCCGAGTAGGCCGATTGTACCTTCATGTATTCATTTGTATTCATTTGCATTCTGTTATTTTATCCTAACAAAGATTTTATGATAGACTAGCTGTCCCGCGCAACATCGTCTGCGTAAATTTTCCCCTTTTCTGCAACATATCTCATTGTTGCTCCGCTCCTATTGGTCGTAGCGTGATGTTATATAACCTATAACCTTTCTCGATAAGTGGGCTATCTAACAGTGAAAATATTTTTTCAATTCGGATCAGTAGTTCCTGAGATTATCGCGTTCAAACAAACAAACAAACTCTTCAGCTTTATAATATTAGTATATATATTATGGAATTGTATAAGCTACGGGTCTTAATCGCGTAAATATTTTATTTTAAGGCTAAATACCGTTGTTTATTGCCCGACGTTTCGACTGTATTGCAACGGCCGTGGTCACGGGCAGAGCCTTAAAATAAAGTATTTACACGATTAAGACCTGTAGCTTATAAAATTCTATAATGTGTACAAATCGCGAAAGTTTACCAACATAAATTATAGATATTGTCTAGATTGATAAATAGCAAATGGGTTGCCCATCTAAATCACGTATATTAAGCTTATAAAATTCGAAAAGTTAAAATGTGTCTGGATCCAAACTAAGCAGTACATCAATTTCATACTATAATGTGTATAGATATCGTTGAGATACGATAATTAGGAAAACACCTGATTATTGTAACAAATTTATAATTTAATCGTTGATAAATTCATTGCCACCTATCGAACTCGAAGAGATTATATTCAAGTCACTCAAGATAATATCATAGAAACGGACGTGGTTAATAATTATGTGTTGTCAGCAAAAATCTATATAACCGATTGAATCAAGCGTAACATGGCGGAAATCCATCTTAAGTAGACTATAAGGGAGAGATCCCACCACCCACCCTCGATATGTGAATCACCACGATTGAAGTAGTAAGGAAATGCCCTTAATACAACAATCGAAATAGATTGACAGACCGCACTCAAAAAGAGAGACCTGCAACAAAGAAAATTAGTGACAGGTACTCTTACCAAGTCGAGTGATAGGCACTTTCGGACCCTTGACTTGCAATATTCCGCTTCCACGAAGTGAAACTTCGACACGTGTTTCGCCCCTACACGAGGCATCCTCAGGACAGTTTGGCACCGACTGAGCGCTCGTCCAACGTGTGCGCCTCTTTTATACGTTCAATCCCCACTACTCCGGCCAACGGCCGATGAGTAAAGTTGCCTAAAAGAAAATAAATTGAGCAGGGGAGACGAATTGAAGTGGGTTTGTTCGTTCAGCAATGTGTTTCTATCCTGTTTTAGTATTTCCAACTGCTCTAATACGCACAACCTGAAACCCTTATTGCAAATATGTAGAATTTTGAAAGAATTTCTGTTATTCAGGGCATGTCCGGTTTCAAGTAGATGGTTCGCAAAGTGAGATTTTTCTGGCTGATTATTACTGAAGGCAGCAATGTGTTCTTTGTATCTGGTGTCAAAATTCCGACCAGTTTGACCAATGTAAATACTATTGCAGCCGTCACACGTTAATTTATAAATTCCAGATTGTTTCTCTTTGCTCACTTTATCTTTGCTGTTGCATAAATATCTCAACGAATTTTGAGGCTTAAAAGCTGAATAAATACCATTAGTCTTCAATACCTTCGACACACGTTCTGTGATATCTCCAAAATAAGTCAAACTGAAAGTACAAGTTACAATTTTCTTATGGAATGGATACAACATATGGTTGACTATGTTGCGCTGTTTTTTCTTAATCTCGTACTGTATCCATTTGATTGAGCTATGTGGTAAATAATACTGAGCTCTTTTCTGTATCTTTCTTCGCTTAGGGGCACATTATATAACCTGTGGATCATACTATTAAACGCGGCTAGTTTGTGTTGCCAGGGATGATATGATGATGCAGGAATAGTAGTGTCTATATATGTCGGTTTCCGGTAGATTCCGAATATATGTCTGTTGTTCTTCCTTGATATAGACAAATCCAAAAAGTTTATTGTGCTGTCCTGTTCGATTTCCAGTTTAAATTTTATGTATAATATCATCAACATATCTGTAATAATATAGAAAATGACTATCGTTAACCACACATTTCCTCTCGAAGTAATCCATAAATAAGTCTGCCATCAATGGACTTAAAGGTGACCCCATAAAGACCCTGCTTCTGTAGAAAGAACTCATTATTATACTGAAAATAGTTTTGTTTCATACAAAGCTCAGTTAAACTAATGATGTTCTCAATTTCTTCAGGATGTAATTTCTTCCTTTCCAATCGATGTTTTAGTATATTTAAACACTCATTATATGGAACATTTGTGAATAAGCTTTCCACATCCAACGAGGCCAGTTTCGAATAGCGGGGTAACTGTAAATCTTTGATTTTCGTGATTAAATCTTGGCTGTTTTTGATACTGTATTCCGGTGAAAATGAAGTTCTCTCTTTAAGCAAATGATTCAGATATTTGGCTAATTTGTATGCAGGTGCGCTAGTGTATGATACCACTGGTCGAACAGGTAGTGAGTAATCCATATAGCCGAGGGCATTGTGGGTTCATAGGTATTAAATTCTTACTGAATCTGGAATCTTCAATTATCTGGAAACAAGTAATGAGCGGATTTAATACAAAGCTTTAATTCGGCGTGGAACCGCTTCGTTGGATCTGAGGTCAGGCGCTGAAATTCATCGGTTGATATGATTTCTTCAACTTTGCTGTTGTAGTCTAATCTTGACATAATCACAATAGTTTTACCCTTATCTGCTTTTATCACCAAGCTATTCATTTGTATCTTATTTTGGATTGATCTTTAAATTTTAAGTTCAGAATCATGAAACTTACTGCCTTTGTAGGTTTTCATTTGATGGGCAGCGATACTTCTCACCAAATCTTCTTTCTTGTTTTTCATGATTGAAATTTCTGTGTCAACCGCTAAGGTCTCTGAAGATTTTTGGGTAACTTTCTGTGGTATACTGTACTTCAGACCTTTCTCTAAAACGAACAAACCCACTTCAATTCGTCTCCCCTGCTCAATTTATTTTCTTTTAGGCAACTTTACTCATCGGCCGTTGGCCGGAGTAGTGGGGATTGAACGTTTAAAAGAGGCGCACACGTTGGACGAGCGCTCAGTCGGTGCCAAACTGTCCTGAGGATGCCTCGTGTAGAGGCGAAACACGTGTCGAAGTTTCACTTCGTGGAAGCGGAATATTGCTAGTCAAGGGTCCGGAGGTGCCTACCACTCGACTTGGTAAGAGTACCTGTTACTAATTTTCTTCGTTGCAGGTCTCTCTTTTTGAGTGCGGTCTGTCAATCTATTTCCATTGTTGTATTAAGGGCATTTCCTTACTACTTCAATCGTGGTGATTCACAGATCGAGGGTGGGTGGTGGGATCCTTCACTTATAATCTACTTAAAAAATCTATTTATAAATACTACTCAAATATGATATATTTCTTTTCTATGAAATAATAGGTTGGAAAATAACCAAAATGATTGTTTTATTACATGCTGGAAGATTTAGTCTCATTTTCTTAATGATGCAAACATTTCACATGTTTGTACCTCTGCCGGCCTGCTTAGTTTGGACCCAGACACATTTTATTTTTTTCGAATTTTATAAAGCTTAATAATATTGTAAATGTGAAAGTTTGCGTGGATGTATGGATGTATGTTTGTTCCTCTTTCACGAAAAAACTACTAAGCGATTTTTTATGAAAATTCGTAATTATGTAGTTTATTCATCAGAATAACATTTAGGCTGTAATTTATAAATATATTGCGTAAATTGGCGTAAATATAACAAAGAGAGTCAAATAAGTCGAATAAAACTCTGCCACCTGCGAGATCTTTGTACAAATGTTGTGTGCAAGAAGTTAAATAAATAAATATTTGCGTACGCTGCGAAAACCGTAGAGTCACACAAATATAATGTATAGTCGAAAAAAATATCTTGAATAGTTCTACAAAAAAGTTTACAACAGCGTATATCTATTTTTTATGTGAAAGCCATTATTGTCAAAATATTGAATCATAATACATTAAGCCAGTTCGACGCGAGAGAGTGCGAGCTACCGCGGACGCGTGTAACTCACTGCTCGTGGCCGCTCGCTGTTGTTTGTTACTGACGCGTATAATATTGAAATTAAATTATAAGGGCAACTCCTAGTAATAGGAGTCCCTGTGTTTGAAAATGACTAGTACCTTACCGACCCAACAACCCACAATGTATCAAACAAGTGCTAAGACTGAAAACGAAAACAATACTACAACAACAAGTTATGTTTACAACGTTACGTCGACAACATTGTTTTCAAAGAAAGATCAAGCCATCATACTAGATTCGATAGACTTTTCGCGCTGTCGTCCATGGTTTCAGCGACATCTATACGGTTCAAATCAAATTAAATCAAAATCAAATGCACGAATATGCATTTAACTATCTTTTTAACTACAGCTGAAGATTTGGTTGACAGCAAGAAAAAAGTTACAATAAAAAACAATGTCCTCGAAATAAAAACGAGAAATAAAGGAATAGTTTTATCCCATATCTGTCCTCTAATACCTAATTATGTTTTAGAACATAAATTGGATGAATTAAACATCAAGCTAATATCACTTATAACCATACGCTGCAGAACTGAGTTTTCCTGCGAGACATACATATTCGGGTGCCCCACTGTAACTTACTGTCTAATGTAATTCCAAAAAAAACTGTTGAGTTGACAAAGCTAATCACTGATGTGTTCATCTTTTACAATGGCAGTAACAATATTTGTTAACATTAACGGGAGATTGATCAGTCTTACAATAGTCCCGATATAGTACCTAGGTAATGGCGCATGCCTATTCCGTTCACTTTCTTATTTGTTGTACGGCATACAAGAAAGATCAATGCAAATTCGTAAAGAAATTGTCAGTCATGTCGTACAAAACTGGAATGAATTAGCTGTGATGTCTCATGACAGTAATGGAGACAATTTTATGACGAAGGTTAGATATGTTGCAAAACTCCACTTATAGCAGTTTGTGTGAGTTAGTTGCAGCTAGTCAATTGCACGAATTTGTGTTTGAAGAGTACCGCAACGGTAATCTTTGTGCCAAATTTGGAACTGAAGGTCGTCCCATCAAGCGATACGGATATTAATGTGACTGACACGCAAGTCTCCAAGAAATGACGTACTGAAAATACAATATGCCCCACTATTACTGTTTCTCAATCTTCATTAATTTCTAAGGTTGTGCAAAGCTATTTGTCTATATATGAACATTTGCCTACTTTTACAATTGTCAAATCTGAGTCAGTCTATATCAGATATAACATTTTCATTGTCTCATAGAGCTGAGATTGTGCGTAACTGTAAAGAATCTCCAACATTCACAACTCAGAAATTAGACCAAAGTGCACTTTTGACAAATAAGTCTTAAAAACAATAAGTCTAAGAAACGCAGAGCAAGAGTTATCAATGTGATCAGAAAGTTGCAACTTAGGGAAGTACGAAAAATATAATATCCAAAATAAACCTGCTAACCATCGTAAAAAAACCATCCACCAGAAGTTCACAGGCAGGCTGCAAATAAATACCAGGGCGAACATCCCGAAGTTCGCCAGCAGGCTGTAAATGATTACCAATGCGAGCACCCTGAGGTACACAGACAGACAGTGAATAATTATCAACGTGAATACCCTGAAGTTTGCAGGCGTACGTATATATCAGAGTGATCATCTTCTGCTTCATCTGTTCTGCTACGTACTTTTAATGCTCATATTAACGTGGACTACTGTAAATCTGTTAAGACTAAGCTACTTTTACTCTTGAGAATGAGAAAGACGAGGCGGCCGGTATATAAGCAGTTCGGAAGCAGTGTGGAGGATCTTGGGTTTTCATACTCATGAAAGGTTTCCTCCCGTCTTCATCTCGCTGTTCATATGGAAAACGGCCAACGTGTATACTTCACTTCTAATAACCTGAGAGGGAAAATTAACAATCCACCACACACAACGCCACTAGCTTTTTTTGAAATCTGCAAATCGGATAATTTTGCCAAGACGTTATTGGACTCAGAAGTCCCTTCCTACTTTATGTCTAACAACAATACGTTTTCTAGAAGGTAAAGGGGAAAAAATGTAGACGGCTGGCCCGGAGTGAAAAAAGAGCACGTTTTGCGCAAATAACTCTGAGTGCTATCATCTACGCTTCCTTCTCCATGAGGTTAGAGGACCGACATATTTTATAAACATAAAGACTGTAAATGGCATCCTTCTCCCAACATTTTAGTCGGCATGTAACGCTCTTGGTTTGCTCGCAGGCGACAAGCATTGGGACTTTACTTTAGAGGAAGCGGCATTAGGCGATTCTCCTTCGAAACTGCGAGAACAATTTACAATAATGTTAGTTTTCTGCCAACTCTCTGATCCTTTGAGCCTTTGGAAGAAATAGAAAAACAGTCTTTCGTAAGACATTAAACGACAACTGGAGAGAGAGTTACTAGAAGTTGCTTTGTTTGTTACTGTTTGTTGTTTACTCTCACGTGTATTACAAATGCCTAGCGCTGATCGAGGATGCAGTGTTAGCGCAGTCAGGAAACAACTTGGCGCAATATGGCTTGTCTCAGCCGAGAAGGTCTGCTATTACTTTGCATAATAGAGAATATCTGGAAGAAACCAACAATGATGCAGAGGCCTTAATACAGGTGGTGTGTTTGAACGAGGAGTTACTAACAGACGAACAGCTTTACGTTTAAAGGCATATACTTAGTAATATTGGTAAAGCGATTGGGCAAAAATTTTTTTTGGACGCTCCTGGCGGGACATGAAAAACCTTTCTAATTAATTTGTTATTGGCAAAAGTGAAAAGGATCAGGGTCCTTATTCCTTATGTTTTTTTTTTCGTTTTCGCGTCAAGTCCGTGCTTTTCACTCTCAAAATCTTGTCAGAATGGTATATAGAGAGATCTGTTTTTGACAAAGATGTTTTTATTGTAGAAGGGATGAAATAGCAATTACAAGATTACGCATTGGACATACTAACATAACGCATATTTACTTGATAAAGAAAAATAACAAAAATAAATGTAGAAATGTAGACTAAACTGTTTTCCATCTTTAGGAATAAGTACAGCATAAAACAATGAAAAAATACTTTGTAATGTACCAAAGATATATTACAAAGTGTAATATAATGGAATCCCATTCTTTCCAAAAATGATCAATGTATACAAATCTCTGTAACCTATATACCTACTGTGGACGCTATATGACCTTTGTTGTTAAAAAGCCTATACAATAGAATAAGATATGAGCAATAATTTATAAAGATATGGCGTATACTGGTGAAAAAATAACAAAAAGTTTCAAATAAGTCGGTTAAATTAATATTATCATCAGGAAAAGCGTAGGTACATAGTTTGTCAAAACTATGTTGTTTGGTTTGGGTAAAAATGTTAAACTTGCGTCAGGATCACGTGACCCTGTTCGAAAATTCGTTCATCACGAAAATTCGTAAGATGGAGGGAGAGCAATGAAAAACTGTTTTTTTATAAAGATAACTAGCAATGTAGGATTGTGGCTCTCATATTACTAGCAATCCTATTAACCCCTCCAGCTAAGTTCAATGGCTTGTGTTAGGAGTGGGTTCACGTCGGTAGTATAATGGGTAGGATTTGAACTCGCGACCTCACGATTGCGAGTCCGATGCCTTAATACTACAATATCATTAGAATACGATGGTAAACTTTTCCACTATCTACAATGTTACTATAGCTCAGGTGGGAAATCGGGCGGTCCAAAAAACGAAGATATATATACATTTTTTTATTAAAAAGTTAACTAGCAATGTGGAATTGGGTCCCCCATTACTAGCAATTCTGTTAATCCTTCCAGCTAAGCTCAAAGGTTTAGGTTAGAACAGGGTTCACGTCGGTAGTATAATGGGTAGGAGTCGAACCCTCAAACCTCACGGTTGCGAGACCGATGCCTTAGCCATAAGGCTACTGCCGCTTTCAAAATATTAAATACTAGCGGACGTCTCGCGGTTTCCCTGCGTAGTTCCCGTGCCCGTGGGAATACAGGGATAAAAATATAGCCTATTTCACCCGTGGTTAGTGTAGCTTGAAAACGGTGAAAAATGTTTTGAAATCGGTCCAGTAGTTTTTGAGTTTATTCACACACAAAAATACAAAAATACTAATCTTTCCTCTTTATAACATTAACATTCTATGTTTGGGGCCCTTGTTTCAAGGGCTAATTCAAATGCACCACTTGAACATAGTAGTAGCTTGAGTCATAAAAAATAAACAGAACTAAACTAATAATTAATTCAAACCGGGCAAGTGCATGTTGGGCCACGCATCATGTAGGTTTCCGTAGTCCCCCCCCCCCCATAGTAATAAGGTGGCTTAAGAAGTGGGTTTTCTGTTGTTTTTGTTTTATATTTATAACGTTATATCTACATAATAATATTTTTCAATGGAATTTGTAAGAAAAATATGTAAATTTCTCATTTGTTCAGCTGTTACTCATAAACTTGTAAAACCTACTTAGCTGTGATAGTTTTCCTTTTAATTTCACTATATATACTACTACCGACATTTTTTTCACATACCCTAAATCAACCATTTTGCTGGCAGTTTTTTTTTATTTTTGATTTTATTGTCTCACTTTGTCGGCGTAAGTAATATGTGTATCCATGCAAAAAATACAGCCTCCTAGTACTAGCAGTCTCTGAGCAAAGGTGCGGACGGGCGGACATGGCGAAACTATAAGGGTTCCGTTTTACCATTTTTGCTACGGAACCCTAATAAAATGGAGATTTAAATGTAGGTACTTAAAGATATTAATTCTAGGATCACTTATAAGAATGACGTCTTATCTGATGATAAGGCGTTATTCTTTAAGTATGATACTATTAATTAAAATACACTTGCGTTATTAGAACGGGAAGTCACCCGTTCTTAGTAACTCATGGTGTAACCAGTCGATCATATCGATGATGCCATTTTTGGAAAAAAAATAATAAAGTACATTATTTTTCACTAGCTTTCGCCCGCGGCCCCAAAAATGTCTATAGATATCTTAGGAGGCATAAAGGCGCTATTACATTAGGCAAGTTACTTGTATACAAGTTACAACTTGTATGAGCTTTTCGAACTTGAAGAAAGAAAGAAAGAAAGAAAAATCGTTTATTTAAACTTGAACATAAGATTGAAATCAATAGTGTTGTTGATGGTATGAACATGTTTCCAATGCTTGCAATACTTGTACGTACAATCGGGGGCACGAGTCTCAGACGTTTAAAGACGGAAATCACTTGCTCCTTTCTTTCTTGCTGTCTCGCAGGTTGGGCGGGGCCGCCTCATTCGCCAGTAACTCGCTGCGTGAGTGCTCAGTGACGTGCATATTTCGAGGAAGATGCACGTCACTCCGTACAATATTTTTAAAGATGACTTAGTGTAATAATTTTTGACCTTACCATGTTGAATTTAAGACTCATTATTAATTCAAAAAGAGGATGACGGGCGGGATCTTTTGTCTTCTGTATTTAGTAAACTAATCTGCATATAGATTTAAGTTACGGTGTTAAAACCCTAGTCCTTTATTTTAAATAACTTAATAAAAAGAAAAATATGATAGCCTCGATACAGGCTATTAATGTTATTTTTTAATTAAACTGGACACATTCACTATTCGTATTAAATAGTAGATATATTTAAATAGTACTTTTTTATTGTATACTTTTTTAGTTTCTCTTAAAGATAAGGTATACCGTTTTATCCTTAAAGTTACTCATTTACGTATTAACAATCAAATATATTGTGATTATAATTAATAATAATTTTCTTTCTATCAGTCTATATAGACTGAAAGTAAAATAGCATTTTGTATAACTGCGCTGTTGGAAGTTTGATATATAATTTATTACTCATAGTTTTTCAAGTAAACTAATACAGTTTCTAAAAAAATATTAGGATGCACTTAAAAACTTGCCGTAATTCCCAGCTCGTTAGCAATTCGGCTGATGTTTACTCCTTCCTCTTACAATACCACGATTCTGCTCCTTTCTTCAATGTTTAAATAACAGAATGAAGCCATATTTCCATAAGTCCGAGTTCGCGTAAAGGTTCACAATCAGGAAATCAGTTCAAGTCCTTTTATACGCCAAAGTCGTCACTAAAGCAATCAGTCAATCCAGGATACGAGCGGGGGGTCAAAGTAAAAAACAATCACTATCAAACATAAAAGCTGCACGGAAAGTCAACAACAGGTAAGTTGCGAATTGCCACTAATAAAAATTTGTTAAAAAAAAAAAAACAAACGCCATCGCTCTTTAATTGGTTCCGTGCGTGAGAGGGTGGGTCATGGGGGTGGAGCTTCTCACGGCGCTTACGATCATAAGCGCCGCAAGCGGATAGGAATATTTCTTCAAACTGATACCTCACAGATGTATGTATATGTTGATGATTGTACATGTGACGTCATACTTGTATGCAAGACTTGCCTAATGGAATAACGCCTTAAGTGTATCAATAGTATTTGAATAATAATAATAATCAACACAACGCTATTTGATCCGAAACTAAGCAAAGCTTGTACTATGGAAATCAGACTACTGATAAACATACTTAAATATTTTTAAATACATACATATTATAGAGCGAACTCATCACACAAAGTTTTATCCTGGGTGGGGATCGAACCCACGGCCTCTGGCTTAGCAATCAGGGTCACTAACCACTAGATGAATAGGCCCGTTAATATATATGTCAGTGTTTATAGTGTCAGGGGTCCAGTGGCATTTGGGTAATCATAAAAAACTTTTTACAAAAAAATATTACCGACTTCAAAATTAAAACAGGGCAACTAAAAAGCAAAAAATAATATACCTTGAATAACAAAATAGGTTCGCTCGTCATTTGTGGTTTTCATCATCAGTTCTACTTAACTAATTTGTGGCTTTTGAGAGTAAATGCACGAATCATTATGAAATATACCTAAGTAGGTGTGCCTTTAATATCTGAAGAGTTCCCTCGATTTCTCCAGGATCCCGTCATCAGATCGTGATCTCACGACAATGGGACCAACTTGAAAGTATACCCTTTCAAACATAAAAATACTAAAATCATAAATAAATAACTAAAATCAATCATTGATCGCTTAAATCAACTATGTTTTAAGTAAAAAGGTGTAGATAGATTACAAGCGCTCAGAAAGCGGCACCTTAAAATCTATACACGTTATGTTTTTCGCTCGTATTATAATTCGTATCGTAATATTTTTTATTACCTGATATCCTACAATCCACTGAACGGATTTATACAATTAAGACGTCGTTAGATTCGTCTTGACCGCCCAAGTGAAAAAAAAACCAAACATGGCGGCTGTGATATGTCAAAATAAAGAAGCATGAAAAAAAAGTTAGATATCAAATTAAAGGGCTCATTTTTAGCATTTCAAATGTAGTAGTAGTCAGTATGATTATGACTGTAATACTAAAAAAGTTAGTTAGCAACCATTATTTTTTCAATTTTCCCTATTTGACAATAGCTGTGATAAACTTACTTGTTACATCCGACAACTACTCAAAAGTATTAAATAAAAAAATGAATTATAGAGGTATAATAAAGTGGTATTAGAGGTACTTTACTAAGTTCTTCGAGATTCATTAATGCCTCCGACTGCATGAAATTATAAAATTGTGTAGGGGATCTTGTTTCGATCTTTTTTGTGCAGGTGGGGTTGTTTTTTTTTTTCAATATTACTTTCCTACTTTTACAACTTTTTTTATAATTTATTTTATTTATAGTTAATTAAAACGGTACATCACCATTTAGATTAATTAACATAGAATTAAACACATTAAACTATATCAATCAATAAATAACATTTACAAAATAATTAAATACATTATTATATTTAATAATTCATAAAGATTTACAAATTAATATGGAATAATCTTTCTCACGAGCCTTTTTAATTCCGTTATCCAACAAGGCTTAACACCACAAGCGTGGAGCGGGAGTGCGGTAGTTCCGTTCTTCAAAAAAGGTGATTAAACCTTGCTTAAGAACAACATACCTATCTCACTCCTAAGTTACATCTACAAGTTGTTATCGAGAGTTATCACCAACCGCCTCACAAGAAAATTCGACGAGTTCCACGGAACAAGCCGGGTTTTGAAAAGACTTTAGCACCGTAGACCACATCCATATTGTTCGGCAGATTGTTCAGAAAAACGAAGAGTACAATCAGCCGCTGTGAAGGGCTTTTGTGGACTACGAGAAAGCCTTCGACTCCATTGAAACTTCGGGCGGTTCTGGATGCTTTGCAAGATGCCGTATAGACTGGCGATATATTGAGGTGCTGAGATGCCTGTATGACACCGCCACCATGACCGTCCAGATTCAGGACCACAAGACCAGACCAATAGAGCTGCGTCGAGGTGTAAGACAGGGGGAGTCATATCCCCGAAACTCTTCACCAACGCTCTTAATCAACGCCTTTAAAACACTGGACTGGACTGAACAGGGCATAAATATAAACGGTGAGTATATCTCGCACCTTCGATTTATCGACGACATAGTCATAGTAGCGGAGTCGCAGGAGCAGCTTAGCGAGATGCTGCACGGCTTAAATAGAGCCTCTAAACGTGGTCTCGGCATAAATTTGGAAACAACCAAAATCATGTCTAATGAACATGTCATGCCGAGAATAATTTATTTCGAAGGGTCGATGCTCGAAGTTGTTCAAGAATTTATCTACCTAAGGCAGGTCATTCAACTTGGTAGGAACTTCGAGAAAGAAGTCGACAGGAGGATCCGATTGGGTTGGGAAGCGTTTAGTAAGCTTCGCCGAATCTTCTCATCGCCTTTACCGCAATGCCTGAAGATCAAGGTCCTACCTGTTGTGACCTACGGTGCCGAGAAGTAGACACTTACGGTTGGGCTAATCCACAAATTCAAAGTCACGTAGCGGACTATGGAGCGAGCTATGCTTGGAGTCTCTTTGAAGGATACAATTCGCAACGAGGTCATCCGACAAAGAACCAAAGTTACCGACATAGCACGCAGGTTAAGCACGCTGAAGTGGCAATGGGCTGACCACATTTGGCGAATGACCGATGGCCGATGGAGCAAACGAGTCCTCGAGTGGAGACCGCGACTTGGTAAACGTAAGGTAGGACGATCCCCAGCCAGATGGACTAACGACTTAAAGAAAGTCGCTGGAATTAATTAGATGAGGAAGGCGGAGGACCGGATGTTTGAGCGTAATCTTGAATCCACACGAAAAAACTTATGCACTACTAATAGAAAAAGTTTAAAAAGCCTTTCTTCGTTACCTCTACCTGAAATTATATGGTTATTACCCGTACATGTACCTCACATCATTTGTGTTGGGCATGGTCGCTTATCAAAGCTTAGAAGTTAGAAGAAACTTAGCTTATATTAAATACTTCTTCCGTCTAATTCGTGGTTTCCTAACAAATCCCCCACTGCTACAATAAATCTCACTTAACGTATCGCCACCCATCAAGCGGACACTCCGCTCTAAACAGCGCCCACTATTCTCGGTACCTAATAGTACTACCCTCTCAACCAGTCCACTTTACCTTGCTCTCACTCACATCAATAATCTTCTATTGAGAGATGAAACAGTAGATATATTTAATTATAAGGAACCGAGATTCCTTACTGCATCTTGTCAGTACTTGGAGACTATTGCCACTCCTAGTACCATTAGAGTAAAATAAATGTATGTATCATATATTATTATATAAAAAAATAAAAAATCTAATATTAATTGTTGCTATTATTATATAATTTCATAAACTAAATAATAAATACTTATCTTAAAACTTATATGGTTAGATTATCTGTTAGTTTAAGTTGGATAAAATAAATAGGTTTTAATCTATGTGTGCATTAGTTTGCCGTGTTTGTAAAGATCAAAGGTTGTTTAATGTAACCTATCTATGTACACCTTTTTACCCGACTATGGCGAAGCCAAAAAGGAAAGGTAATGTTTTTAGCAGTCTATATATATTTGTATGTTTGTATGTTCCACAGCAGCGCCTAATCTACTTATCCGATTTCGATGAACGAGGTGTCAATTGATTCGTTATAACAGCGCGGGTGACATACGCTACATTTTCTTCCATTATGATGGTTACAAAAAGTGTGGTAAGCATGTAAGTAGGGTTTTATTTTTTAAAGTATTTACGTGCGCTATCAAATGAAAGGGCTTAATTAGCACATTCATTTGATACCAAACACATTGCTAGTTTACGCTAACTAAATAATTGTGTAAAATCTCCGTATCTTTTCGTCGAATACAATGACAAAGTAGAGACGTCAAAATATTTTTTGATGGATTAAATCTTTATGACATTCTAAAAACAAGTCATCGGAAATTCGGGATAGTTTTGAATGATAAAAACCGGGTAATTAATATGGCCTAATAAAAAAATTTTTCTGTCGAAATAAAAAGAATGAGTGCTGTCCAAAACTATACACCAGACTGTTAATAGAACTTTTATAGAGTTACTATAGCAACCTGTTTTCGTTTGTCTCTGTAAATAACTAGGTAATAGACAAAATGTTGAATTCTCTTTGGTAGGTACAGGATGACTTGAAACTATTCTAACCTTCAATAATTTACTAAAGTTATACGTAATGGACACAAAGATAGTGCAACTATGCTATTGCATAGCTGCACTATCTTTGTGTCCATTACACAAAGATTTTTGCCTTCGGAAGCAATGATTCCCGAATCCCCATCTCTCGAGCGCTAGAATTTTAAATCACCATGGTATCGATCTTGCTTTATACGGGAATTAGTTTTTATTATTTGTAAAATGTTGTTTCTAATCTAAAACATTTATAAAAAATAAAACTAAAGACGATATTTTTTTTTCATAACTTTGAATCGTTTTCTTGTAAACGTCGATTTCTTTTGGTTTATTATCTATTTAAGTGCATTCTTAGGAGCTCAAATATTATATTATTTTAATTTATGGTGACTCCGCCCGCGTGAATGTCAGTTATCGCGATAAAAACTATTCTATGTCTTTTCCCAATTAAACTAAATTTTGTCTAAATCAGTTCAGCGGTTTGAGGATGAAAACGCAACAGACAGACAGAGAGAGTTACTTTCCCATTTAAACATCAACAAAGTCTAGGGATATTTCATATTTTGTTGATTATAAAATAACTAGGTTTGGAAAGAATCCGTACTTTATAATCTATAATTAAAAATAAAATTAAAGATATTTAACATTCTTTTATTCAATAAATTATTAAATTGTGAAAATTACGTTGTTTTAAAAAATCTAAAAAATGTATAAAATTGACTTAATTTAATTACAATAATTAAAACAAATATTTCTATCCGTGGTAATGCGTGTTCCCTGACGTTAATAACCCACACACACATAACATGCCCACCGCTCTCAACATTTCTATGTTGAGAGCGGTGGGCATGTTTGAAGCCGAACGCGTGGTTGCTGACGCACTGAGCACCAGCCAAAACGTGATTTCCAGGTTTTGGTCACGTTATCGTGTAACTGGGAGTGTAGCAGAGTGGCACAATGGGAGGAATCGTGTTACCACCTCTCGGTAAGACCGATATCTTCAAAACACCGCGAGTAGGCAACCCAACATTACGGCGATGCAACTAGTGCAGAGGCTCCAGACAGATCACCAGCTGTTAGTAAGTGACCAAACTATCAGGAGAAGGTTGCATAAAGTCGGTCTTCATGCGCCAGACCGCTTTGAGTTCCAGCTCTACGGCGTGTCAATCGCGGAAGGAGGCTTATTTGGGCTCGCTAACATTTATTATGGACCAAGGAGCAATGGTCGATAGTGCTATTCACTGACGAATCTCCTTTGGATTCCACCCGAATTCGAGAAGAACACGTGTTTGAAGACAGCACACGCAAGAGGTCCATTCGTACTAAGGCGGGGGCATTCGTATGAATTCGTAAAATTCCTAGGGGACCTCATTTGGATAATAGGCAGCATGACGGTCCAAAAATACTATGACGAGATCATAGAATCTGTGATCGTCCCAGAGTCCAAATAGGACAAATATTTCAGTTCATAGGTACATGACAATGCACCTTCTCACACGGCGTGGCTGGTTTCGGCTGCCTTTAGGTAACACACCATCGGGGTTCTGGAGTGGCCTGAACAGTCACCCTACTTAAACTTGAGACATGTAACAGCGACGAGCTATGCGCAATTATCCGCCAAATTTTACTACTGAAAATCATCTTTTTCAGCATTTACACAAAACACATGGGACAGCGTACCCCAGCAAGATTTCGACAACTTAATTTTTAGCATGAATAATTAATGCCGTTGTGTTATTAATGTTAGAGAAGAATTACCGATTTTTTAAAAAAATATTAATTAAAAAAAAACAGATTTTATAAAACAACGTAATTTTCTGAATTAATAATTTATTTAATATAAATATTAAAAAAAAAAAATATTTAATAAAAAAATATAAAATAATTTTAATTTTTTTTCTAAATATAGAATATTCGGATTCTTATCATATCAAGTGTTCTAGACTTTATTGATGTGTATATATTAGTGCGGATTATGAAACTTAAACATAACTATTGCATTCATTTATAACGCCACTTTAAGAAAAAACTAAAATAAGTAACACAAGTTGCAGAAAAGCGTCTTATAGAATACTTGATACTTAAAAGAGAAGGAAGGAAGCTTAAAATTTACTTGAGAAAAAAAGAGCTACGGAATTAATTGAATGAATGAAAATCCTTGGAATCACGAGAGTCGAGTTTAAAAACTATGAGAGATTTTTACGTACTAAAAAAAAGTAAATCCAGAGAAAAGAGGCTCAAAATTCAGCGAGAGCACGCTTCAGAAGAGAAGCAGACTTCTCGCTTTCGAGGGAGTTTAGGGTCCCTGCGATGAGGGACTGCGCCTTATAATCACGGGAGCTTAGCCTCACGATGATAAGAGACCGCGCCTATTTTTCGTCTCTAGTAGAAAATAAATACGTACCATTACTTTTATAATTAAATTAGTCCCTGTAATGTTGTAAATCTGTAATGAAATGTAAAAAATAATGTAAGCGTTCTCAATTTTCTACCCGACTCTGGCGAAGCCAAATGGGAAGGTTATGTTTTTAGTTCTTTATGTGTTTTTTATTCTTTAGTTTAAGAGCATGCATTTTAAATTTTACAAAAGATAGGGCAGGGGCACAATTTGTGCAGCTTTCGGAGCGATTATTTCCAAAAATATTCACTTAATCAAATAAGTTTATTAAAAACCTTAACATGTATGATGATGTTTAACACGTTAGTTTGCTAAAAAAACTGCTTCTCTCAAAAATATTTATTGTAGCGGCTACTACAAGACACCTTTTCACCAAATTTCAGTAAAGAAATATAAAGAGTATTAATGTAAAATGCCTGTGACCTACCATGGCTACTTTCCTTACATTACTATCTAATACAATACTTGCTGGATACAAATATCGGCCAAGAATTTTATTTTATTTTATTTTTAGATCACGATAGGTTTTATGTCGTAGTCGGGTTATAGTTTTTTAAACTTAATTTTATTACTTAAAACATTATTGGCTCAAATACTAAGTAGGTAATAAAACGATAAGTAGGTACAATATAAAACATTTATTTCTAGTGTATTATTTCATCTTAAGTCCTTTATTATATTGAAAATCAGTCATTCATAGTCTT
The DNA here is from genome assembly GCA_945859575.2 of Herminia tarsipennalis. NCBI lineage: Eukaryota > Metazoa > Arthropoda > Insecta > Lepidoptera > Erebidae > Herminia > Herminia tarsipennalis. Next base: position 15,821,378 of record OX243837.2, read on the forward strand.
GCGTTTATCCAGGGCATGTAGTTAGTAACTCTAGTAAATGCAGCAGGGAAGCCTTGCGTGCAGCCACGGGCAGAGCCGAAAGATACAACGCCAACCTGTTAGAGAAACAGAAAAGTAAATTAAAATGTACCTATACCATCTTTGTTATTTTACACTCTTTCGAAATTGTTATTATAAACGTACTAAGATACGTCTATTGTTGCTGGTGACCACGAGGGGACCCCCAGAGTCACCGGGGCAGGGGCTCCTTGCGCTTTCGCCGCTGGTACAGATGTTACCGGCGGTGATGGTCCAGAATGTGCTTTGGCACACGGCGTTGGTAATGATTGAAAGAGTCACGTAGCTGAGGAACTGGCCCTGGGTAATGGCAGTGCCTGTAAAATTTAAAAGTAACATCTAAACAAATCACAATACAAAAATAGATATTATTTTCTAGTCCGGTCAATTTAGACATTCGAAGTTACATAAAGTCCCAACAAGCTGAATTTCTGTGAAGTTGTTAAAAACATAATTATAAACAATGTCTAGAAGTTCCCCATCATTCCCCTGTAAGGAAAAAAATTTATTCAAGGTCAAAGGTCAAAAAAATGAGTTTTACGCGATTTTCAGAAAACGGTAAGTTTTATCATAAAAGTACCTCAGACAAAAATTGTAGATCATAAATTATCTATAAAAAATGTATCAATACTTTTTTTCTTACGAGACACCGTTTCTGAGATATAACGATTCAAAAAGTTATAAAAGTTGTTATCGTCGTAATATGCACACGTTTCCACGCCACCTATGAGGTAGTGTAATCTGAAGATTCAAAAATCTGAGGATTTACTTCTTTCACTCTCTTCATTTAATTTCTCGCCACAAAATAAGCATAGTTCTTTGAAACAAAAAGCTGATTCACTGATACGTGATCTAGTACGAGGAAGACTTGCTGTGGATGTACTGGCTTCTTGTTCTTCACGTTGTCTTTCATTAGCTGCAGCAATAGAAGACTTTCGAGTATAATTTTTACGGCAATTTTCATGTATTGTCACAGATTTCTGATTTTTGAGATATTCCGAAAAATCATCAGCTCTTTCGATACTTGCATTAATTAATGTCTTCATACCACGTTCAACAGTAACAACTTAACTTTCAGTTAAAAGTTTAGCACAAATAAAACAATATTCAGACATTTTTAATATAAAACTCAAAACAGCACAATATAGGTTTGGATAAACACGTGTTTTCACTACAGAGTGACCCTCAAGAATAACAGTATTTCATTTATTATAGCAGGTATAAGACCCTAGCCACGCACACAATAGAACAAGAGACAGATGTCTCGAAGTTACACTGGCTTAAAGATTAAGGGACTGGGTTTCATTTTACCTTATATTCTTGTAGTTAAAACTTATGTATATTTTATATTGTAAGTATAAGTTAAAATGACCGATAGAAAAATATTTAAACATTTAATATATAATATATATATATATATATACATACATATATATATTATATAAAATATTACAACTCTAAATGTATATACGTGGCGTACTCATGCATATTATGACGATAACAACTTTTATAACTTTTTGAATCGTTATATCTCAGAAACGATGGCTCGTAAGAAAAAAAGTATTGAAACATTTTTTATAGATAATTTTATGATCTACAATTTTTGTCTGAGGTACTTTTATGATAAAACTTACCGTTTTGCTGAAAATCGCGAAAAACTCATTTTTTTGACCTTAGACCTTGAATTAAATTTTTTCCTTATAGGGGAATGATGGGGAACTTCTAGACATTGTTTATAATTATATTTTGAACAATTTCACTGAAATTCAGCTTGTTGGGACTTTATGTAACTTCACTCTCATTTTTTGGTCTAAATTGACCGGACTATTCCTATTTACGATTTCCACTCAAGTGCTATAATGTTCAGTTTATGCACATTTCATGCTATTAGTATTTTGTAGAAAATAAACTAAAAGCAAAATTGATTTGAAAATCTACATAAATATTCTCACTGTCACTGGTACGACCAAATCCAGAAGTGGTACCAGTCCAGCCAGCGAAGCTAATGTTCAATTCGTTTCCAGAAGGCAGCGCAATGGCAGCAACGTTGTCTGTGTACAAAGAAGTATATATCTATATATAGTAAAAAATGCTCTAAAGTAATATACTAATGAGGAATTAGTAGCGGATAGTCGACTAGGCCTTAATGACGGGTTTGGTTATAAGTGTGAAAACTTTAGGTGAGCAGTTTTTATAATCAGAATTAAAGAAGTTAGAGTATTTTAAAGACAACATGTTTCTTACTTGAGAAGGTGAGAGCAGCATTTAAAGTGATCATGGCAATATCGTCACGAATGAGGTTAGGATTCCAGCTAGCGTGCATGTCTACATTGGAGGTCTGCAGCCTATAACCACCGGAGAATAGAAGAACAGAGCCGGCAACAACTGTGAATCTCCATGCTTGACTCTGACCATCAAACCAGCAATGGGCTGCGGTAAGGACTCTTCGGTTGCTTAGGATACTTCCACCGCATACACTTTGACCTTGGGGTAGGTCGATGATAATACCAACCTGTACAGAAATGCGCTATTTTATAAAATTATAAAACTTGCTAATATTATTTCTAAAAATGTTTATAGTATGTTAAATTTTTAAGGAATATTTGACACACAAAAACATAACCAAAACGTTTAGGCGGGAATCGAAATTTACATTCATACATTTGTTGAAACTTAAGCCGCTAGGTAAGTGGCATAAACGCTAATCGAATAGAAAGACAATCGAATAGAATGACTTCGCTACACGTGCATGAACATTTTTAGGTGCACGAACCGCAATTAAGAACATTTTTAAAATGAAATTTGCAGGTTTACAACGACGTCACTCCGACGTCATTGTATTCTATTAGAGTTTATGTCACAGGTCTATGGGGTAGTGTCAATACAAGTAGACTTTCTACCTATTAATAATTTAAGATGACTATATCTTTATTAATTACTTTACGAAGAAAAAAAATATAAATACAAGGTAACAACGTAATGCCTTAATCGAAAATTCCATCCTTCCAAAAAATACAGGTAGATGCAGTGCAATATTACCTGGTATGGGAATGCTCCGAGAGCGGCGAGGGATCCACCGGTTATCCTGAAAGCCGGGCTTAGAGCTTCAGCTTTACGGATCTGGTTTGCTAGTGGGATACCGAACTTGGTATGATATCCGAATGCAGTATTGTATTCCAAACTTGTCACATCCTCAAAATTTATGTTTTTTGAGGCTACCGCAGCCACCAACGCCCATAATGTCACTGCCAGAACTTTCATATTGAACAATTTAAGCGAACAACTGAATATCAATAAAACTCAAATTAGTTATTTATACTTTACAGACTCTAGATATTTATGAGATATGCTAATCAGGGGAAAACATTTTTAATGTTTAATAATAATCATCATTGATAACTTCATTCATTTCAAATTTATCAAACAGATAGGGATTATTACGTAGAAATCCTTTTAACACTGTACGGCGTAGCGTACGTAAACGTGTATTGTCCTAAACTAATTTAACTGGGTTCTGTTTAAAAAATGCAATTGTGTTTATATTTTCATGACATGGTATGTAGGTATGAATGAAAATATATTTTTGAACAGTGAATCCAGGGTTTAAATATATGATTAAATCAGTTTTTTAAGGTACAACGTAGTAGCAACATTCACTTACAACAAGTGGGACCTATACATATAAAAACAAACATTAAATAAAGTATGTATTTACATATATGATATGCCTCATATATATAATCACGTTTCAAATCTATCGATCTATAAAAGTCAATGTTTGTATGTTTATCTTCAAAGCGTTCAGAAACCATTGATGAGATTGTGATGAAACTTAGATAGGGTGTTTAGGGGACGCCTGCAAGGGTTCCTGGCCTTAAAAGCCACAGCGAAACGTGGCATGGTTCGGCTAGCACCTAAGATATTTATAAATAAATATACACAAACGTAAGAGGTAAGTTTGTAAGATGGTGGTAATCTCTGCATCTAGTAAACCGTTTTTGATAAAATAAGATAAAATGAACTAGATAGCTAGCTAGGCAGCTGCCTATCTAGTTCTTTATCTAACACGTAGGGGTTTAGGTTCAGGTTTATTACTAGCTAGTAATAAACCTGAACCTAAACACGTGCGTGACAAATCAATCTAATCTGTATAGAATCTGCGCCGCTTAATTTCACTTCGGTCTTGTCGGATTTCCACCTCATCTAACAAATATATTGTGGGCATAGACAACGCAAGATCCAGATGTGCAGGTAAAGCTTTTGCAGACACTTGTACACTACATTTATTGCGTAGTCCCGCTTGAGACCAATTTTTCCTTCATACATTTAAATGTATATTTTTTTGCGTAGTTGGCAAGTCTTTGATGAGATTGGTCGCCAGAATCTATTCGAAGACCATTGCGTTACTTTCTGTAGCCAATGGTGATTGGAATAAAACAAATTATTTAAATTATGACGACACGTTTATATATATTGCAAGTTACGTAATATAATACTGGATTAATATTATTTCAACATGCAGATAATGATAAAAAACAAATGCATTTCATGCTGATAAACGTTGATAGTTGAGTCTTTGGCTATGCTGCTTTCGCAATTGCCATATAGGTACCAATATACTAGTAGTATTTGAATTTGACAGTCAACAACCAACTGGCCGGCCAACTGTAGGCTAGGCCGCAAGCTAACTCGCTATAATTTTGATCGGAATGCATAAACCTACAAAAAGATGACAACAAGGTCGACGTTGAGTAGTTCTGCGCCCTCCCGTCGTAGTCTTGAGCGCTAGTGTGACATAGTAGAATACATAACGCCGTGGTCTAGGCTGTATGTTCTGGATATAGCATGGCTATAGCTGAACTGCTAGAGAATATTCCATTTATACTCATTATCTGTCTGTGGCGAAGTCCTCTATTGGAGGTAGCATTTGCAACGATTAAATATGGATGCAACTCTTACTTGTCCGGCAGTGCAGCAGACTTTAACGAAGTTTATTTACATTTAGATATAAATTTGGTTCAGTTCTTAAGTATCATCAGTCAGAAGAATATTGAATGAAGAATTTTTCATGGGCGCATGGCTACCTTCGTAACTAGAATTTGTTTTTTCTTTATTACTTAGATATAATCATATTTTATTCCTTTTTTGCAATTAATAACAAAGAAGAAGAAATTATTTTTGCAAATAATTTCTTTTTCTTGATATTCTAAAGTTACATATTCAAAATTAATTAATAAGAAACAGTTCTTAATTATTAATTTACGGTAACTGTTGCATTACCTATTTTATAAGAAATTTATATTAAAAAATAATGTTTATATAAGTAATTATGCTGTAAGATTTCATTAACATAAATAAATAAAAAATATACATTTAACAAGTGGCCCGCCCCGGCTTCGCAAGGATATGTCATATCTATCGATGCATGATGTGTTTTATTTATAACATACCCGAAAAAAAGGTCTAATCTAACTGATGGTGAAACCAGCATCAAAATTCATCACGTAATTAAAAACATCTAGGCGTGAAAAGCTACTTCAGTTTATACTATATAATGATGTTCTATGTTACATTAAAACTCAGTCTGTCATAGTCGGGCGTTGAACCAATCCATGTAGTTAGTAACTCTAGCAAAAACAGCAGGTAAACCGTGCGTTTTAAAGACGAGCTTGGATCCAGCTGATGTAGCTTGTAACTCTCGTGAATGCAGCAGGGAAACCACGAGTGCAGCCGCTGGCAGAGGTAAAAGATACCACGCCAACCTATAAGAGGAAAATAAATATTAAATTTAATGTATAGTATCTTATTTTTCTTTTAGGATTATTCGTAATTGTTAGCTTTTACTTACCAAGATACGTCTATTGTTGCTGGTAACCACGAGAGGACCACCAGAATCACCAGGGCAAGTGCTCCTTCCGTCAACACCACTGGTACATATGTTACTGGCGGTGATGGTCCAAAACGTGCTTTGGCACAATGCGTTAGTGATAATCGGAAGATTTGCGTAGTTGAGGATTACGGGCAGAGCAAGGTGAGAAACTAAAAAGTTTAAAAGTAAGGTATTAACAAATGTATTATACTTGCGAATTTCTGTCAATAGCTGTATTGTTAATTCAGTGCATATTTTATGTTAAGTTTAAAAGTTACGTTGTAGGTAACAAAAATATACTCACTATCACTGGTACGACCAAATCCAGAAGCGGTACCAGTCCAGCCAGCAAAGTTATTGTTCAGTTCGTTTCCAGAAGGTAGCGCAATGGCAGCAACGTTGTCTGTGTACAAAGAAGTAAATAAATAGTAAAAAATGCTCTAAAGTATTAAACTAATGCGTACTATTCGGTATCGTTAAAATAAAATGAGGAATTAGTAGCGGATAGTCAACTAGGCTTTAATGACGGGTCTGGTTATAAGTATTGAAACTTTAGGTGACCAGTTTTTATAATCAGAATTAAAGAAATTAGAGTATTTTAAAGACAACATGTTTCTTACTTGAGAAGGTGAGAGCAGAATTTAAAGTGATCATGGCAATATCGTCACGAATGAGGTTAGGATTCCAGCTAGCGTGCATGTCTACATTGGAGGTCTGCAGCCTATGACCACCGGAGAATAGAAGAACAGAGCCGGCAACAACTGTGAATCTCCATGCTTGATTCGGACCATCAAACCAGCAGTGGGCGGCAGTGAGGACTCTTCGGTTGGTTAGGATACTTCCACCACATACACTCTGAACTTGGGGCAGGTCGATGATAATACCAACCTGTACAAAAATGCGCTATTTTCAACCGACATCAAAAAGGAATTTTAAAGTTGGTGCCGAATAAAACATAAAGACTACTATTTCATGGCACCAACTTCAAAATATTTAATTTGTTTTTGTTATTCTTGGTATATTATTTTTTGCTTTTTAGTTGTCTTGTATTTATTTTTGAAGTCGGTAATATTTTTTTGTAAAAAAAGTTTTTAACTGTAACTTGCTTATATAATTTCTTAAAATATTTGTGTTACATTTTTAAGGAATATTTGACATACAAGGACAATATGACAACATTTAGGCGGGAATTGAAATTTACATATACACATGGTTAAAAAATGAAGCCGTTTATCGCCACTTAACGCATAATTTCTAATCGAATAGAATGACTTCGCTACGCGTGCATGAACATTTTTAGGTGCACAAATCGTAAATACGAATATTATTACACGCGCAACGACGTCATTCCGACGTCATTTTAATCGATTAGAGTTTATGCCACTGGCCTTGGGTGGTGGTGTCAATATAAGTAAACTACCTATTAATATTTAAAACTCCTTCGTGATCGAGATCAATAATATCTTTACTAATTACTTTCAAAGGAAAATTTAACAAATACAAGGTAACAACGTAATGCCTTAGTCGAATTTTCCATCTTTCTAAAAAATACAGGTAGATGCAGTGCAATATTACCTGGTAAGGGAATGCTCCGAGAGCGGCAGGTGAGCCACCGGTTATCCTGGAAGCCAGGCCTAGAGCTTCAGTTTTACGGATCTGGTTTGCTAGTGGTATACCGAACTTGGTATGATATCCAAATGCGGTATTGTATTCCGAACTTGTCACATCATCAAAGTTTACATTTTTTGAGGCTACTGCAGCCACCATCGCCCATAATGTCACTGCCAGAACTTTCATATTGATCAATTTAAGCGAACAACTGAATATCAATACAACTCAAATTAGGTATTTATACTTTAAAGACTCTAGATATTTATGAGATATGCTAATCAGGTGAAAACATTTCGAAAGTTTAAAATTAATCATCATTGATAACTTCATTCATTTCAAATTTATCAAACAGATAGGGATTATTACGTATTAATCCTTTAAACATCGTACAGGATGTTGTATACGTACGAGTATGTAATGTACATTGTCCTACTCTGGCAAAGCCAAAGTCGGGTAATGTTTTCCAAGGAAGGGTTATGCTTTCAAAGCAGTATATGTATCAGTGTTTGTATTTATATCTGTTTCAGTCCTTGACTCAGTGACGACTGAACAGATCGAGATATATGCTGGGTTAATCAACGTTACCACTGTTCTTTTATGGATAAATGACGTTTTCGAACATTGTCACACCTGACTCGATTCTGCACCTAATCTCTCTTCGCTCGTGTCGGATTTCCGTTCCATCAGACTATGAGAGTGAACGAATTGAGAGTGCATTTGTGTCTGCGTATGCATTTGTGCACTATTATATATCCTGTGTAGTTGGCTAGTGTCTGATGAGATTGGTCATCCTGACCGACATCTGTTATAAGACTATTTGCATTACCTGTTTTACAATAGTGTCTCACTACTCATTTGACTTCGATGAATGAGGTGTGCTACGTATAATTTGAATGAGTTTAATGAAGGTATTTGCTTTTTATTGCTTTCTTTGCAAAATTCGATGATTGCGTAGGTTTAGTTTTTAATTTTAATTATTGCCATGTTATATTACCCGGATTTAACTTGTTTTTAAGAAGATTTGTTGTGATTATGCAATCTACACTGGTGTTTCAAATAAGAACGATGTGACTGGTTCGTCGTTTCGTTGTCGATTTCGATTACTATTATATACGATTTTACATTGATTACTCTCAGTGTAACAATTTAGTAGGTATCATGTTTGATACCTACTAAATTAACTAATTTCATAGCTAGCTATTCCGGTCAACATCGTACTACCCTATTATTTATTTTTAATTCCTTTTTTTTACGCAAGAATCTACTACAGAGTTTTAAAAAACTAAAAAAAAAAAAAAAAGAATGAAATCGGTAAAGTCGTTCTCTAGTTAATTCGCCAAGGGAAATAGGGATTTTATTTAAATCGTTAACTGGACTAGATACATTTCATGTCATTTGAAATTTGATTTAGATCCCCAGTAAAATCACCAAAAAATGCAAATTCCGAATGATATCTGAGGAGACATGTTGAGACTAGAAAACAATCTTTGGTAGCTCCGATAATAATGAAACAGTATTTTTTTATTATTATCTGATGCTTTTTTATAATTTATTAATCTGGCTTAGCTAGGGACGATGGCAAGAGACTTGATGGGATATCACTAATTCCTTGGAGTATGGGAAGGGTGCTTGTGTGGGACGCCACGTGTGTAGACACACTTGCTCCTTCCCACCTCCACGTTCAAGCTGGGGCGGCAGCTAAAGCGGCCGAAAATTTGAAAATTCTTAAATACAGGGGTCTTGGCAGCGAATATATATTTGTACCATTCGGTGTCGAGACCCTTGGCCCATGGGGTCCCAGCGCGAACGAATTCTTTAAAGAAATTTTAAAAAATTGGTCGACTTCACTGGTGACCGTAGAGCTGGCAGCTTCCTCACACAACACATCAGCATTGCTATACAGCATGGAAATGCTGCCGGCATCTGTGGAACCATGCCCAGGGGCCCCAATTTTTTAGATATAATATATATATATATATCTAATATATTAAATTCTCGTGTCACAGTTTTCGTTGCCATACTCCTCCGAAACGGCTTGACCGATTTTGATGAAATTTTGTGTGCATATTGGGTAGGTCTGAGAATCGGACAACATCTATTTTTCATCCCCCTAAGAGTTTGTTTGTTTGTTTGAACGCGATAATCTCAGGAACTACTGGGCTGCACTAAAAAAATATTTTACTGTTGGGTAGCCGATTTATTGAGAAAGGCTATAGGCTATATAACATTACGCTACGACCTATAGGCGCTAAGTAGCAATGATAAATGTTGCAAAAACGGGTAAAATTTACGCAGGCGAAGTTGCGCGGGTCAGCTAGTATATATATATACTGGGTGGCGCAAAAGTAAAGACCCTATTTGGTTCAGCTATAACATTTTTTCTAAATTAGAAAACTAGATTTAGATTTTTTTAAATGTATATTTGTGCCATTAAATTTCGTACCATTAGGATTTAAAGATGATGTCTTTTAAATGGTGACCTCCAGAGTTGATACACATTTGAGCCCTATTTATGACATTTTGCATAACTTGCCGTAACACTTCCTGCGATATGTTCGTTATTTCTTGACGAATGTTTTCTTTTAGAGCTGCGAGAGTCTGTGGCTTGTTCACATACACCCGAGATTTCAAAAAACCCCAAAGAAAGAAGTCTGGACTGGTCAGATCGGGTGATCTTGCAGGCCAAGGCAAATCGCCAAAACGAGAGATAACTCGGCCTGGAAAAGCGTCCCTCACTAAGTCCATAGTGTCGCGCGCTGTGTGTGCCGTAGCGCCGTCTTGTTGAAACCAGATGTCCTCCAGCCCCAATTCGTCCAAACTGGGTATCAAAAACTCACGTAACATGGTTCTGTAGCGTTCTCCAGTGACAGTTATCGCATTGCCTCCAGCGTCTTCGAAAAAATAGGGTCCGATCACTCTGTCAACACAGATGCCACACCATACAGTAACTTTTAGTGGGTGTAGAGGTGTTTCTTGAATAATGCGCGGATTATCAGTGCCCCAGAACCGAGTATTCTGCTTATTGACATGCCCTGAGAGATGGAAATGCGCTTCGTCACTCATAACCAATTTTGAAGGAAAATCATCCTCTTCAAGGTTGAGGTTTATGACGCGCTGGCAGTAATCTAGACGAGCTCGGTGGTCAGCAGGCAGCAGCTGATGAGTCATTTGAGTTTTATACGGGAACATCTTTAAGTCTTTCACCAAAATACGCTGCAGGGTCCGTCTGGAAATGCCCAATTGCGTGGCACGTCGCCTCGTTGATGTTTCTGGACACTCTTCCACATCTTCGCGCACAGCATCGATATTTTCAGCTGAACGGCCTGTTCTTGGTCTCCCAGACTTAGGTCTATCCAATGTTGAGCCAGTTGCTTCAAGGCGTGTGGCAAAGCGTCGAATTGTGCGACCAATCGGTGCCGGACGGTGGGGAAATCGTCGACGAAATTCACGTTGTGTTCTTATCACTGATGAATTATTCCGTAAGAACATTGACACAATTATTCCACGTTCTTGGGGAGTAAAACGGTCCATGTTTATTTTCAGTGTATTTTACATTTGTTCACTACACAATTTTCAATAACAGAATGACAGAAAATGTCATATAAAAAAAAAAAAAGTATTTTCTTTAGTGCCACTACTTTTGCGCCACCCAGTATATATACAGGGTGATCTATAACATACTAATAACCTCCCGCTCGTGGCTTCTTTACATAACACTGAATAATTTTGTAATATCAGATTTGGAAAATATTTAATATATTAACCCATACTCACCTACTATTTGTTTTTGGAGTTATGATCTTAACCACCTACAGACTATTTTATTGAAGTAAAATCATTGTGAGGTTTAGGCCTTCAACCTGCCAAAGAGATATCGATTTTACTCTTTTGTATATGGTTGTGTGAAAAAAGTAGGTGGTAGATGATGAAGGGTTAAAATGTATATTTGGTTTTTTGTTATTTGGTGTAATGTGAAGAAGACATTACACCAAATAACTTCACACAATGTGCGTAGATAAGTATAGGTTTAGGCAAAGCTGCAAAACTAAGCGGATGCTACGTTATTAATACCTACAATAAAAAAGAACCATAACAAATAAAGCTAAATACATAAATTATTCAGTCGACCCGTGACCACGATCGGTGCAATTCGATCGAAACGTCAGGCAAATAAAAGGTTCGTACCTTTAAATAATTCACGCAATTAAGTCCCGAAATATATCTAATATAAATTATTCCAATACCAGGAAGTGTATCTCTACTTCAAAAAAGAACGCTTACTTTAAATATTTTAACCCAAACGACAACAAATGTAGAGCCACGTGGGCTGCCATTAATATTAAATAAATAATAGGGCAGACAAAAAACATAGATACTTTGCGGTACAAAAATTACCGACCCTTTGAAAATAGCTTTTTTATTCAGCGACCATTACATAAATTCAATACACAAAACCAAATAAAAATACTGTCATAATTCTTTTAGAAAAAGTATGTCCATTATCTCAATATTTTCTATGCCTATATTTGAAAATGAGGTACAAACGGGTTATGACAAAATTGATACTAACTTTATTTAATAGCGTGCTTCATACTCTATAGTTCTTCTATCTCTATGACTGTCAACCATTTATTTCAGTTATTACTCTACCATTGTCTATTACTTTGAAATAAAATAAACTTTTTTTACCTTTACGGTAAAAAATAAAGAGCTTTGTATTTTAATGTCTACTTTCTTAACAATAAAGTTTTTATTTCAAGGCTCCATCTACCTATTGCTTTAGTTGTGTTATTAATCTAAGTTACACCTTATTATTAGTTTGACAATATTGACATGAATGTTGATAAACTTTCGCGATTTGTACACATTATTAAAATATATATATTACGGGTCTTAATCGCGTGAATAATTTAAGGTAAAATACCTTGTTTATTGCCCGACGTTTCGACCGTATTGCAACGGCCGTGGTCACGGGAAGACTTAGAAAACAAGGTATTTTACCTTAAATTATTCACGCGATTAAGACCCGTAATATATATATTTTAATAATATTGACATGTTAGCGTTACTGTTCCTTGACTCGGTTCAAGCAAAATTTGACTTTAAAGTGACAAACATTTTCATTCCGTTACTGTACATTCTGAATCATGGGCACAAGCACATAGCAACCCTTTAATTTGATCACACCTTTTTGCTACACGTTGTATATGTTATTGGTCTGTAAGCTTTCGTAACATAAATAAATAAAAAAATATATGTTACAAGCGGCTCGCCCCGGTTTTGCACGGAGGGAATCTATCTTATCTTATCTATCTTTGAACGAACCTTACGTAGTTTAGAAGATTTAGGCGTGTAAAGTGACTTTAGTTTATACTATATAATTATATTCTACGTTACATTAAAACTTAGTCTTTCATAGTCGTGCGTTGATCCAATCCATGCAGTAAGTTACTCCAGCAAATGCAGAAGATAAACCGTGCATGTTAAAGACGAGCTTGGATCCAGCTGATGTAGCTTGTAACCCTAGTGAATGCAGTAGGGAAACCACGAGTGCAGCCACTGGCAGCGCTAAAAGATACCACGCCAACCTATAAGAGAGAGTAATATTAAATATAATGTATACGATCTCATTTTTCTTTCTACGATTCTTCTAAATTGTTTCCTTCAACTTACCAAGATACGTCTATTGATGCTGGTGACCATGAGAGGACCGCCAGAGTAACCAGGGCAAGGGCTTCTGTTAGCAGCACTGGTACATATGTTACTGGCGGTGATAGTCCAAAACATGCTTTGGCACACTGCGTTTGTGATAATTGGAAGATTCACGTAGTTCAAGGACGTGCGCTGACCAAGGCCAACTGTATAATTTAAAAGTAAGTAGAAAGTAGTAAACGTAATAACAAATGTAATATATTTAGGAAAATACATTACGTTACTAATTACTATTGACAAAAATTCAATAATTCCCCCATGATCTTTTCTGTAGCTGTATTTTAAATTTAAAAGTTACCATACTAGTAGGTAACAAAAATATACTCACTGTCACTGGTACAACCAAATCCAGAAGTAGTACCGTTCTGGCCAGCGAAGTTATTGACTAGTTCGTTGCCAGAAGGCAGCATAATGGCAGCAACGTTGTCTGTGTACAAAGACGTTGACTTATATTAAAATATTCTGTAAAATAATGTTGTGATAGAAATCATTTCGAGGTATACTCGACCTACCTGAAATGATCAAGTAGTAACTGCGAGTTAATTAAGAAATGCCAGTCTAAACACGGATGTGCTGACTCACTTAAAAACGTCGAAACTTTATGTGATCACTGAAAAATTTAAAAATAAGAAAATAAAATGAATTTCAAAAATAAAACGTTACTTACCTGAGAAGGCGAGAACAGAATTTAAAGTGATCATGGCAATATCATTACTAGGGAGACTAGGATTCCAGCTAGTGGCCATATCTACATTGAAGGTCTGCTGCCTCTGACCACCGGAGAATAGGAGAACAGAGCCGGCAACAACGGTGAACATTAATGCTTGACTCTGACCATCAAACCAGCAGTGAGCGGCAGTGAGGACTTTTCGCGTGTTTAAGATACTCCCACCGCATACACTCTGACCTTGCGGTAAGTCGATGATGAGACCAACCTGAAACAAATTGTGTGTTTTTACACTTTTTTCATTGTTACAACTTACATTTTTTTATGGCAACACTGCCGGTGCCGACAATTCTGTCAATGTCAGATGTGCGATGGAGTGAGTAATTTTTATTTATGATCAAATAAAAATTACTCTATCCATCAGGACATGTTAGGTATTATTATTGTGTTAGGCAAAAATAAAATTTCAAATTGGCGGCTACTTAGTAGCAGTGTTAACGTAAGTTATCTACTAGGATTGATTTATTTAAAACTAATTTTAATATAGACGAACAAAGTTCGGTCATCCAGGTACTAATTAAATATTACGTGAGTGTACCGAGCGAAGTTTAGGTGATTGTTGACATACACCAGTGTATCATAAGATACACTGGTGTTTGTTAATAATCACCAAGAGTTTTGGTGGAGGTCCAAAATGTATTCTTTGCGTGATGATTTCTATCATTCACCAGAGTACGAATTGGTGAATATAAATTATGAGCAAAATAATAGGTCAAATTAAGATTTCCAGATTGATATCAAAATGCCATGTAAATTCACAGTAGAAAAAGCTCGGCGATACATGATCAAGTTCGGTGAATGTCGACATACACCGATAAATCTCGGAAATTCACGGGTATGCAACATTACCTGGTAAGGGAATTCTCCGAGAGCGGCGGGAGATCCACAAGGTATTCTGGAAGATTGCTCCTTAGCTTCAGCTTTACGGATCTGGTTGGCTAGTGGGATACCAAATTTCGTATGATATCCAAATGCAGTATTGTCTTCCAAACTTGTCATAACTTCTAAGTTAACATTTTTTGAGACTACCGCACCCACCAACGCCAATAATGTCACTGCCGTGACTTTCATATTAACGATTTCAATGAACAACTGAATATCAATTCAATTGAAATTAGATATATATGCTCTACAGATCCTAGATACTTATGAGATATGCCAATTACTTAGGGGAAAACCATTTCACTGTTTAAAAATAATCGTAATCGACCAATTCATCAAAAAGATTCCCTATCTTTTTGACGAATAGATAATATTGTAATTGACAAACATCCGTTGTTTTAATGCTTCTTATAAAAACAACAACTCTCTAGAAGCTATCATTTTTAAGAATAAAATAACCGCACTAAATACACTATTTAAACTAATAAATGCACTATTTAAGAAAAAATCCGATTTAAATAATTGTACCACGCCCATTTGTATTTTTTTTTTTATTTGGTCACATAGTTCAAAAGATAAGGGGCACAATTTATGTAACTTTTGGAGCAGATTATTTTCAAAAATAATAACTTAATCCAAAAAATATATTAAAAACCTTAATTTTCAAAATACCTGTAAATATACCTAAACTACTGTTCCTTCTGTTTCCTCGATTTATCTGGGATCCTATTATCGTAGTTTAGGGAAATTTCTTTCTTTATAGGATATAAGATAACTAGTAATGTATTTTTACATTTGTCTTAAGTTACATTATAATATTAGTCATTTAGAGATGTTGTTCGATCCAGCTAAGGAAGTTTGTAACTCTGACGTTTGCAACAGGTAAACCACGAGTGCAACCTTGAGCAGAGAAGAACAATATTAGGCCAATCTATAAGAAAAGAGAATTATATTATGCGTAAGGTTTTTGATTTGATATTATACCAGAATTCAGAAAATAAGAAATGAATATTTCAGGTGACAAAAAAACATAAGAGATACGCCGTCTATTGCTGGTGACCACAAGAGAACCGCCAGAATCACCAGGACAGGTGCTCCTTCCATTAGCACCGCTATTACAGATATTATCGTCGATGATTGCTGATCCAAATGTGCCTCGGCACACGGTATTGCTGACAGTCATAAGCAATACCGTGTGCCGAGGCACATTTGGATGCTTATGACTGTCAGCTCAACTTGACTCAGGAACTGACTTTGTGTGATGTCAGCGGCTGTGCAATGTAAAAGTAATGTTATGTAAAAACATTTTTGAAAATTGCAGCGGCTGTGCAATGTAAAAGTAATGTTATGTAAAAACATATTTGAAAATTGCAGTTTCAGCCAATTCAGTTCCAGTAATATACTTACTGTCACTGATGCGACCAAATCCAGAAGCGGCAGCAATCCAATAAAAATAGATGTTGTTGACCTCGTTACCAGAAGGCAGAGCAACGGCAGCGACAGTGTCTAAGTACGTAAGTAACTATAAGTCATCAACAAAGAGAGACACATAAAGTAAAATTAAAAAATAAAACGATAATTAGAATAATTCAGCGAAACTTTCGTGATTTGTACACACTATAAACTTATATATATATACTACAGGTCTTATATATCTCGGGATAATTGGAATGATCAATTTGTAATCGTGTCATGTACCAGAAATAAACAATGTAGCGGCTAAAGAGCACAGTAGGATTTTAAATAGTAATTATGAGTAAACTTCCATGTCAGTTTTGACAATTTTTTTGCCAATGTACGTTATTAATATAAATTGGGAGCCACAGAATTTGTATCATTTACTTACCTGAGAAACTAAGAGCAGAATTCAAATTGATCATTGCAAGATCATTACGGAAAAGGGATGGGTTCCAGTTGACGTGCATTGATACATTGGAGGTCTGTAGCCTTTGACCACCAAAAAAGAGGGTAACAGAACCGGCAACAACAGTAAATCTCCATGCTTGATTTTGTCCATCAAACCAACAGCAGGCAGCGGTAAGGACCTTCCAGTTATTCACAATACTTCCACCACTTACACTTTGACCTTGGGGCAAGTCAATAACGAGACCTGCCTGTAATAAAATATTTATTAAAAAGGACATTCTATTTTTTAATGTTTGATAATTAGAAATTTATTATTCACAGACGCTAGACCCACGGAACCGAAAGGAAGATATTTTTAAACAATATTATTAGTATAGAGGTAGATCAAGAAGTAATATCACCTGTTAAGGGAATCGTTCGAGAGAAGCAGCAGAACCACCAATAATCCTTATAGCTTGACCTTGAGTTCCAGCTTTACGAATCTGACTGGCTAGAGGGATACCGTACTTGATATGGTGTCCATGTATGCAGTATTCTTTTGGAAAGTAACATCTTCAACGTTAAGTTTTTTGAAACTACCGCAGCCACCAGTGTCAATAATGATGCAGCCAGAACGTTCATATTAACCGACTTGAGCTAACCACTGAATACCTATTTAAGTCATACTAGATATTTATACTTTACAACGAGTACCTCAAAATATTTTTACTAAACGCTTATAAGAGAAAATTGTAGGTAATTATACTGTTTGTAAATAATCATCAACGATTAATCCAGCGCATTTATTTACAAAGATCAAATCGTGACAAGAGGACAACCGTCTCAATTGTATGCCCAAATAACGATGTTACGCAAAATATTTTTTTTTTGTGGCCTTCATCGAACCAAGACGTATGCGCTACGCACAGATGTAACATAAACTCGTAGACAACATGTTGTTAAGTCATTAGATATTTGGATTTCGATTCAAGCATTTACCCGTGGCTTTGCCCCATTAAACTTGATTTTGTTGTTTCCAAAGATAAAGTATTTTTTTCGGAAATAAAATTATTTTATATTAAGTAGGTTATAATTATTTTACAATAAATAAAATGTTTAGGTTAGGTTACACAAATCTAAGTAGAGACGTACACTCACACATAGTTATTCGTACTATTACAACTTTATATGTACTCCTTATAATTTCCAAACCAAAGACCTAAATCAATGTACGTATTTAAAGAGAAATTTACACATATTAATTCAGGCTTTATTATCTTGATTATTTTGGATTAGGATTCATAACATGATACGAATATTGTTATCTTTTGATTCTACCTATATTCTGAATAAAAGCGGATATTGCGGCTTAACTATAATGGATTTTTGTAGGTGATAATGAGTACTGCCGATAAGTACTTCTTTCTCTTTTAACCCAGCCTCGGAAGAAGATTCAGAAATCCTATCCAGTCCATTTTCACTAAAGCAGTAAGCGACAGCCTTCAACTTCTTCTAATCTTGGAATTTGTAATGCCAAATTCATAAGACTAAGGCCATGGAATATTAACAACTCACCAATAAGGTGTTATTGATTTGAACATTATTTTAGGGATCCTATTTTCTCTGCATATTTATTTATCTGCAGTCTCATGATTTAATTCTTATCTTCGGGGTCGCTCGTCAAGTTGGTCCATTCAGATGATTTGTTTACTTATGTATGAATTGGCCGAATGTGGCATTCTCTCTTGTCTTCTATTCTGCATTTTTTTTTAAATATGATGCACTGTTAAGTTCACTGTCACTACAATCTAGTTTATAGAAACTAACTAGTAAATAAAAGTTCACTTAAACTTCTAAAATATTAAAATAAGTTCGTGTCCATTAACACTATTATTATTGGTTCTTTTATTATATAAAGGCACTATGTTCTTGTGTCCTTTAATTACACTTCACTGTTACACTATAAATTGTTACTAAACTAACTCAAAAGGTTTGGTCCTTTTCGAACTATATCCGTGTTGTCAAGGAGCTGGATAGCTTCAACATTCACGAGGTGATGAAGTCGGTGTTCATGAGCTTTAGCATTTTTTTGTATAATATTGGCGACCAAGTCCACTTTAAGATCCATTTGAAGGTCGTTCGTTCTAATGTACCAGGGTGTGTTAACGAAACATCTAAGTACTTTATTTTGAAAGCGCTGTATTATCATTGAGCTGCTTTGTTTGGTACACCCCCACAACTGTATACCATAAGTCCATAAGGACTTGTTTATATAATTACACTTTGTTGTGTACTGACAATGCTGAATGTCTACCCAGTAGCCAGTACCTACATATTCTTATAGTAAAGATCTAATTCATCTCACTTTTTCTTCACATGGGCCTTCCAACGAAGTCTTGTGTCTAAAGTCATGCCCAAGTATATGACTGTTACGTAAGGTACAATGAGGCCATTTATTAGTACCTGATGGTAATTTGCCTTCTTGTTCGTAAAGTCAATGTGCATCGATTTCGATTCATTAAGCTTTATCCTCCATTTTCTAGCCGATTTTGGGATGGTGTTTACAGTAATTTGGACCTTCTCCACGACTTTCTCATGAGTTGCACCTACAGCATATAAAGTATGCATTTTTATATATAACTAACTTAACTTCAAATTCCCATTTCTATGCAGACGACTTGCAACTATATAGACACTTTAAACAGAAAATTTAGCTGGTACTGCAACTGCCATTTAAAAAGTTTATACTTTTAGTCAACCTTATAAAGTCTCAATCCATTATAATTTTAGATGCAGTTCCTTTTAATTATACGAAAAGAGTAAATCTTGGTATATACAAAGATTTATATTGGAATCTTTGTATATACCAAGATTTACTCTTTTGATGGGACGTCCACATTGAAGAAGTAAGTAGAAGAGTATTTTCCTCATTTCAATCTCTCAAATGTCTTCAGAAGTTCTTGCCATTTCAAACCAAAGTTACTCTTGCCCAATTTCTTTTACTCCCATACGTAGATTATGCTGTTTCTTAAATGCAAAGAAGGACAACTCGTTGGCAAGCTCGAAAGTCTGCAGAATTTGAGTATTTGCTTCATTTTCGGATTACGTAAATATGACCATGTCTCCGGATCACGGAGAAATCTGAGGTGGTTGCCGATTCAACAGCTTCGTAACTTGCACGTTCTGTCTCTTCTCTATTCTATTCTTCACAATCCTACTTCTTCTACCTATTTATGTGATCGGTTTAAGTTTTTTGTGCATGAGGTTGCACAATGGATATAATAAATTCAACTCTGCTGTTCTTCCTCCTCTCTTCTATTACACACTCCTGTTCACAGCTTCAGCTGTTACGACAACTCCTTTCTAATAAAAGCAGTACGGCTGTGGAATTTTCTTCCTCATTCCTTACGCGATTAACGTTTTCAAGAAAAGAACAAATTTTCTCTTTAACTAATTATCTAAGTATATATTAGAATATTTCTTTTATTCGTAGGAATTTCCTAACACAAGCAATCAATTGCTCAAATGATTTGATAAAGTGAAATTAACTTTATTATTGTTTATTTATTTATTTATTATTTTATTAATGTAGCATCCCGTATCATTATATGTAGGTATATATTCATATAATATTTTGAAGTACCTATATATATTTATACACATGTCGTTTAAATATATATTTTTTAATATACAATTTTTAATCATGCAATGTATTTCAGACTACTCTCATTAATTACTTTCTCGTCTACCACTCAAAGGTTTGCTCGGAGAAAACTAAATATTGAGTTAAGCTCACCTTTGTATATAATTACTATGTATTTTGTCATATTGTTTGTTATTTTTTTTCTGTGCGTACAATAAAGAATATGAATTTGACTAAAAATAATTATTTTTATAATTCATCAATACGTTGACTTGAGTTACATTTACCTTGAGATAAAATAGATTTCAAACTTCAACTATTTAAGTAGTTTTTGTAAAGTAAAATATTTTATGTTACAAAGCAAATAAACTTACTAATGACGCAATTAATCTTGTAGAAGACCATAAGAGAATGTTGTTTTAGTCCTAAATTCCCGCCCCTTGAAATTAGCCATGCGAGGGTATGGAAACAATTAGGTCTTCTATTTCACATTTATAAGAGGAGAATGGCGTAGCAAAGTGATGAACTCAAATTATTTTAAATACGACTATGTACACAATTTCATCAATCACTCCGATTCCTCGACTTTGTTACCTGTAACTGAACTCTACTCATGCATGAAGTGCTAAAAACTAGAGATGCTCTCGAAAACTCACGAAAACAATCCTGGTAAAAATGGCTTTTCCACTGAGGCGCTTAAAGTAGACGTACTATTTTACTTTAAAATTTGAAAATTATTTAACACAATTCCAGGAACGATGCACATTTCTAAAAAAATGTATTCCAAGATCACCCTGTTGAAAAAAAAAACAAATGTAATGTAAATAATTACCTTTGTCTTAATATCTCATTTAAATAACATCAAAGACCTAAGTTTAGTGCTCGATTTTATCTTTGAAATAAATACTTTTTAAACATTTTGATAATATGACTATTTCATTCAAAATGCACTTGATAAAAATATAATAAGCAAGATTAGCTAGTGACCAAAGTTAAAGGAATTCGTCCCTATCCGGCGCCGGCAGCAAAGTGCAAGGGTGTCCATATCCTTGCATCCTCCTGTCAGAAATTAGATCGGGATCATAGCAATTCATATGGCAATTTTTAAAAACGTTTACTATGGTTTTAAGGGTAAAAATAAATTATTTCCATGTGTATAGTACTTATAGTGTGTAGATATGTAGCACTGTGGCGGTACCCACATATAATAAAAATAAATTGACACTTGACAGCTTGCGCCAAATCCTGAATCGCGATATAGAAGTTTTCACAGCTGCTGACTATAAATACAAGTTCCCAACGTTAACCGTTGGGCCGCGGCCCGCCAGGCACGATCACCTCGCCTGGTCGGAGGATCCTCCCTTTGTGTTGGAGGGACTTAACACCTTGCCCTCCACAGCACCCCTCGGAAAGAAATCCTGGTGGCGCTCATGTCCCTATTTATACAGATAACACTTTGCAGGTAGGTATTATGATCATCATATTCATGGATGGATAAAAATTCTGAACGGATTTTTAAAACTTTAAAACTTTAGGGGAAATTGGGCATGGTTGACTAAGTTTCAGCAATTTTTTTGTTCTTTTTGAGTATATTATATCAGGCAGATATATTATTAAACCTTGGAAAAAATCTAATAATAACTTAAAATATAATGCACAGCGTCAATTTTATAGAACAAGAAATACGAGTAAACCTTCCACATACCTGAGGTTGGTTTACTTAATACCTAGGATAAATTGACCAATAACATATTAGGATAAAAATAATATTAAAAGTACTCGCAGAATCTAATACTAACCTGACCTAATTTTTATTTATTGAAACCAACCCATTTTTTTTGCTCTATATATACTTCTATTTTTTTTATACTTGTATGTCCTATCCAACACGTCACCTACTTTTTTAATCCTATTTTCTTTCGAATGTCATGATGATTCTGGAGTAGCCACATTAAATGTATATTTAGTAAATTGTTTTTTAATTTTAATTTTTGTAAAGTATATCTAGAATAACTACTAGTCAACTAGCCCCGAAACATTTTAGTCTTTCCTATTTTAATAAATACATTTAATGCAAATTTTTATGTCCTTATTGCTTATACAGATTTTACGCAACTTTGTTTAACATTATTAAATATGAATTTAATAATATATTCACAACACAACACACTAAAAATAAGCTTTTGTGAGTGGGCAACAACTGGCATACAAATAAGTAGAGCTAAGACGTAAGAATTGTATGGTATGAAACAATTTAATGTTGACCCTAAGTTTGTGCAATATATAAAAAAAAAACAAAATATTTAAAAAGACCTGTTCTGCTGCCAAGTCTTTACGTTTAAGTTGAAATATTTAACAAACAGAAAGTTAAATTAAATTCACTTGGACCATGATCAATGCTGAATCTGGGTGGGCCAAGAAGGTTAAACATAATTTTGAATTAAGTGTTGATTTGTGTGAATTTTTTATAAATAATTGTGTAATGTGAATACAATATGTTGATTTTAATGGAATAAGGTATTCCGGATCAACAGGGAGTGGAGACAGGCGTACCACAAGGATCAATATTGGGTCCTTTTCTATTTTTGGTGTATATAAACGATCTGCCGTTTTTAGTAGTTCAGTTTGCCTACGAATCTTGTTTTAAACAATTAAGTTATTCATTTAGTCGATTCGACGGTTTTCTTGGAAATTACTTTAGATAGTAAGTTGCTGTGGGGCGCCCAAATATCATGTCTCGCAGAGAAACTCAGTTCTGCAGCGTATTCTGTCAGCAAAGTCAGACAGCTTACGGATGTGTGGAAACAGCAAGGTTAGTTTGTTTCGGTTATTTCCACGCGCCATGTCATATGTCATACTGCTTTGGGGCAAGGCGGCTGATATTAAAATACTTTTAAGCTATTGCATAGCTTTTATCGCGGGCTTTGAGCGTGGCGACCGAATCAAGAAATTCCTTAACGAAAATAAAACATAACACTCCGCCTTACCATGTAGCACGGCCGAGCGTTCGCTTAACGTATATGTATATGGTACGGTACGAAGCTCAGACGGATCGAGACGAGCTGCTCCGAAATACCTAAACGTTTTTAATAGACCAATCTTATGATACCCCATACAATGGGGTAGGTGAGAAAAAAAATCACACCCCCACTTTACATATAGGGGGCATATATTTTTCAAGATTTTATTCTTTCACTTTGTCGGCGTAAGTAATATGTGTATCCATGCAAAATTACAGCCTCCCAACACTAACAGTCTCTGAGCAAAGGTGCGGACGGACGTATGGACGGACGTGGCGAAACTATAAGGGTTTCGTATTGCCATTTTGGCTACGGAACCCTAAAAATGGATGCTCTGGCTTGCTCCTTGTCACTTTATTATGCTTGGGTGAATTTTGTTGTCACTTTGTTTTAATTGTCACATTGATTAAAAGCATAATTTGACTTTTGTAAGTAAAGATTCTGCGCGACCATTCTTTTCTTTCTTTGGATATCAGAAATAATATTTTATATTTAATCATTCGTTACCAGTATTTTGGCCAATATTTAAGCACATATAGTTTTTACCTTTGT
This sequence comes from Herminia tarsipennalis, assembly GCA_945859575.2. Classification (NCBI taxonomy): domain Eukaryota; kingdom Metazoa; phylum Arthropoda; class Insecta; order Lepidoptera; family Erebidae; genus Herminia; species Herminia tarsipennalis. Next base: position 15,845,296 of record OX243837.2, read on the forward strand.
TGTAAGTAGCTGCTTCTACTATGTTGTACCCAATAAGGTTGATTTTAGTTTACCTCATGTTCTAACTTTTTAATAATATAATTTGCGTTAGTCCTTTAATATGGTGTATAGTATATTAGTGGCAGGACCTTACCGCCGTATCAAGTTTATAAACATTCAATCAATGTAAAATTGGCAATTTAAAAAGAGTGGCCGCGAGTTTTTATTGCCAGGTTCTTTTCTCCGGCTTTACCTATTATTTGCGAACTTGGCATTACATATACATGTAAAATCCCGACGTATCACAAATGTTGTTTTGCATCCCAAGTGAACAAAGATTTTTTTGTAATAATATTTAAACATCGTGTGAACTTTATCGATATCAACCGAACCATACTTAATAAGAACTAAATATCAAACTCGTATTTTAAATTTCTTTATTTAATTTTAAAATATATTTAATATTATAAAATAAACTTAAAACTACAATGTAAAGTTTTTGTCGTGCTTCTTTTCACTATATTTTTTACTAATCCATTAAAGTCTGTTAGTGATCCAGGGCATGAAACTTGTAACTCGAACATATGCAACTGGATCACCTCTTGTGCAGGAATTTGCACCAAACGACACCAATCCAATCTATAAAAAAATATAAATAAACTTCAACGAAGCGAACGATTTTTATAAGGACTGTATCAAATAAATGAAGGAAAAAGAGAAAGGCAAATTGTGATATGAAATCTAATGGACAATACAAACAAGAGTTTTACTAAAACTTTACTTAAAGCTACTTTAAACTTACGAAACAAACTTTTTAGATTACGACCTGCCGTAATCGAAGTTTCTGATATGTGGAAGCGTAAGCAATTTTATAATGGTATAATATAATGTCAAATATGCTAAAAAAATATAATAAATTATACATTCACACAATCATCAAGTTATTGCAAACAAGAATATTTTTAATAGGAATAAATTTAGAATAAATATATGAAAAGGCAAAGTCAAATGTTGATGATGAGTTTTGTAGCAAGATGTACAACGTACATTATGTACAACTACCGGTAATAAAAACGTTTTCAGTTGTAAACAAACTTACCAAGACACGTCTATTATTGTTGGTAACAACGAGGGGACCGCCAGAGTCGCCGGGGCAAGGGCTTCTTCCGGCAGGACCACGAGTACAAATGTGTGTGGTCGTGACACTTGTTGACAACGATCTTTGACATACGGCGTTAGTGATCACAGGCGCAGAAACAAACCTGAGGACCGTATTCTGTGGGATGCCAGGGGCTGTGCAAAGAATTATATTTTGCTGTCGTGTCTCACACTTCCGATATCATAAAAACAGCAAATTACTTTTAAAACAATGAAGAAAATAAATAAACTTATATCGTATAACTTTGATTATTTTCTTCATTATTATTTTTTATTTATTATTATGTAATTTGCTATCTTCTGAATGTTTTTGAAAATTAATAACAATGAAATATACTTACTGTCATTAGTTTGACCATATCCAGTAACAGTGCCAGTAGCGCCTGCAAAGCTCAAATTGAGTTCGTTTACAGTAGGCAGTGCAATGGAATTGACGTTACCTATAAACAAAAAAAATAGTGAAGACCATACACAATTTTAATTGAAATTTGGTTTTACGTAGGTACAATCAAGAATAGAAGATAGGGATTGTTAATTTAAATGATCTGGCAGTGTAATAAGTTGCGTTGCATTTTAATAAAATATATATATATTTTTTTTCTACTAGAAGAAAAATTACAATTGGAGAAGATAAAAAGCAATTGCGACAACGGTAGAATTCGTGATTTACTGTAGGCACTTACCTCCGAAACCTAAGGCAAGACTTAAGTTAATCATGGCGATATCATTAGCACGACGGCTAGGATTCCAACTAGCGTGCATGACGACATTAGACGTAGGCTGCCTCTGGCCCCCGGAAAAAAGGGTAAGAGAGCCCGCCACTACCGTCATTGACCGTCCTCGTTTCTCTCCGTCCCACCAACAATGCGCTGCAGTGAGTACCCTTCGGGTGTTTAATATGCACCCACCACAACCACTCTGTCCACCATTTGTGAAGGTAATGATAAGACCAGCCTGTTTAAGTAGTTATTACATGTTAATAATATATATCGAATTAAAGCTAGGTTGAGCAGCAATTATTCATTTCAATTCATCAATGTCAAAGATGAAGCAGTACCTGGTATGGGTAATTTCCGAGACGAGCCGCAGTGCCACCGGCAATCCTGGCAGACTCACCACGAGCCTCAGTTTCACGGATCGCGTTGGCTAAGGGGATGCCATATTTTCTATGGTATCCAAACGCAGTATTTTCCTCTAAATCAATCACATCTTCAAAGTTTATGTTTCGTGATGTTACCACAGCTACGAGCGCTAATAATGTGATAGCTAGAACTTTCATATTGAACAACTAGTGTAATCTATTGAATGTGCATTCCGAGCTGTCTATTTATATCTAAAGTCGTACGCTAATCATGTCATCGCGATATAAGGTGTATATCATATGAAAGTACAATAATAAATAAATATAAAATCTCCAAAAATACGCATTAACACATTACAACATGTGACATGTATTGGCTACATCTCGTAATTGTGTTACATACCCATACGACAAAATGTTAGTACCAAATACAAACACCGAATCTATATTAATCTTATTAGGTAAATTTAGACTACACTTTGTTTGAATTCTGTTAATGAGGGTATTATCCTAAGCAAATATTAAGTAGCCTTCAACTAGTAGTAGTATGTCTAATCTTACTACCTTTAGTGGTATTGTACCACTGTACCTATGACTATTACAAACATTAAGTTACTTAAGTAAAGATGCAAAGCTCTTAATTACGTTAACGGAACGTTAGCGGACACACGGATAGAGTAATTCTTTGCATCACTACTTCAGGGACGGGACGACGTTATGACGTCCCGTTGATGGGCTGCGGTGGACAAACGCCCTTAGTATTCTTTGCCGAGGCAATCAACATTTACCAAGAAAAAAGTTATATTGAAGACTGGAGTCAACACTGTAAATTTGTCACTGAAGAGAATAAATTTAAATTTATTTGAAGTTTGACATTTTTGCGAGACCGTCTTTCTCTTCCTTGACTATGGTAATCAAATACAATAATTGCATTTTTGAAAGATAGAAAAATTTGAAGTCCAGACCCAGGAATCGAACCCGAAACTTCCGTAGCCAAACTGGGGCCAGAAGCGAACCACCTATCTGGACTATGTTACTAGACCTCAAATCTTTCTATCTCGTAATGCTCGCGAGTTTGGGCCCTCGCATGCGCCACCCAGTCGGTAATCATAATTTAAAACTATGCTTATAAGAAGAAGGTGGGTTTTTTTCTAAGCGAGATGAAACGATAAATCCTAGGCTCAGTTACGATTTTGGTTTCCAGTCTTCACTATAAGCTTCTTGACATTAACATACCTACGTAACAATAGTCATGTAAATGTCAGTTAATTATAATATTTTATATTTCGTGTAGAGGAAAACATGCGGCTATGCCTTAATAAAAAAAAAGTAGGTCTAATATTTCTTTGTCGAATAATTAGAATAAATAGTTATTTATCTACTGGGTCAAGATATCTTTTTAATCTATATGTCTTGTTTATATATTAGGTATCAGGGGAATCACAAAAATAGATTTCAACTGTTTCATGTTAAAAGTAGGTTACAACAACATTTTCAATAACGATTGTAAGTTATAAACGTGAAATAGATGCATTGGCGCCATCAGAATTTGTTTCAAGGGATGCAACAGGTTTTTATTTTCAGAGGAATGCAACAGGATTTATTTCGGGGAGTCTGCGCACCGGATTTGACTCCAGAACAGGTAAAGGCTATGTTTCATCAATAAGTGAATAAGAAAGAAGAAGAAAAAAGAAAGAAAAAATATTAATTGGCGCAGATCCATATCATTTTACCTTAATCTAAACATAAGACTAGCTTATCTTAGGAAACTGGGACAGATAGGTCCACACTCAGCGTATTACTCATATGAAAAAAACCTGTGTTGCGAACCACATCACAGTATTTTTCATATGAATGACGTTTTGAAACACATAACTTTAAATACGTTCGGTGGAGGATACAGATTGCCTTTAATTTAAGAACTATGGAAGATAGGCAATACTGCAGTAATGAAAAAAAAATCTAACAGACGAAATCGCTGTTATCTCACTGTCACTTTAAGGTGAATAGTGGAGAAGGTAATATTTGTAGAAACCAGTTTCAATCAAGTATGTTTATTTCTGGATAAGTTTGACTTAAATAAACATTTTGTTTAGATAAGTCATTATTATCCAGGAATAAACAAGGAAGAAAATAAGTACTTTTTATTACCCGCGACGGCCATGGAGATGGTATGTGTGTCTGTTATGACATGGTTATGATGATTTGAAAACGGTTTTTTGCTTTGTATAAGCCTCATTCCTAATTATGTTATAGACCGCCAGTTTGTTCCTCAAAACGGTCATGATCATCCTTATTACACTAAAATGTTTAGTCTCGACACAAGTCCTGAGTATATTTTGTAAGAAATAAGTCAATAAGCTTGATGTTAAAAAAAAAACAAAATAAAGTTAACATTTTGAGAAACGACGGGCGTAAAAAAAATTTAAAGAAAACGCTTCGGGCTCTGCCCTTTGTTGCCCTGTATGCACAAAAATATTTGAGTTCAATTCAGGATAGTAAATGGGAGCCCCAACGGATTTTCATTGGTCACTTACCTCCTGTAAGTTGCGGGGTTTTTAAAATTTCATTTATTTGGTTTTTTACGCCCGTCGTGGGTTTTTCAAACTTTTTGGAAAACTTTCGTAGTCGTTTCAGTACACCCCCCTCCCCAATCCGTATAATGTAGCTGTGATAGTTTTCCTTTTGATTTCACTATATATACTACTACCGTGTTTTTTTTCATATACCAAACATCAACCGTTTAGCTAGCATGGGGGGGTGCTACATTTGACTATGCCAATGGACTTTCGTGTTCGGAGTCCCTGAAAATGTTACAGAAGGTTTACGGTGAATCGACTTTGTCAAAACACGTCCATAGGAGTGGACAAAGCGTTCAAAAGCGTTCGACATGTGATGGAAGAATTGCCTCGCTCTGGAAGACTATCAACGTTTTCAACTGAAGTTAACATCGCTTAAGTGAAGGAAATAGTGACTGAAAATCCTCATTCAAGATATATCGGCTGAATTTTAAATATATAATCAATTAGGAATGAGTCATGAAAAGTTTAATCGCTTAAGAGTCGCTGCCGCGTCAATTCCGAAACAAAATTTATAAAACGCATTATTACTTGAAGAGACATGGGTTTATGCGTTTCACATGCAACTAGTCTACTAGCTTAGGAGTGCTGCCTTCCAACTGAAATAAAAAACGATCAAGAGCATGTCGGACCATGCTCAGTGTAGGGCTCCGAAGCCGTTACCGAATGAAAAAATCCGATTTGAATAATTGCACCAGCAGAAGAGCGTATATACAATGCACTTACGCCCTCTTGTTGAGAAGCGCAGTGTTTCGGTAATAACTCAATAATATACTGGGTGGCGCAAAAGTAAAGACCCTATTTGGTTCAGCTATAACATTTTTTCTAAATTAGAAAACTAGATTTAGATTTTTTTAAATGTATATTTGTGCCATTAAATTTCGTACCATTAGGATTTAAAGATGATGTCTTTTAAATGGTGACCTCCAGAGTTGATACACATTTGAGCCCTATTTATGACATTTTGCATAACTTGCCGTAACACTTCCTGCGATATGTTCGTTATTTCTTGACGAATGTTTTCTTTTAGAGCTGCGAGAGTCTGTGGCTTGTTCACATACACCCGAGATTTCAAAAAACCCCAAAGAAAGAAGTCTGGACTGGTCAGATCGGGTGATCTTGCAGGCCAAGGCAAATCGCCAAAACGAGAGATAACTCGGCCTGGAAAAGCGTCCCTCACTAAGTCCATAGTGTCGCGCGCTGTGTGTGCCGTAGCGCCGTCTTGTTGAAACCAGATGTGCTCCAGCCCCAATTCGTCCAAACTGGGTATCAAAAACTCACATAACATGGTTCTGTAGCGTTCTCCAGTGACAGTTATCGCATTGTCTCCAGCGTCTTCGAAAAAATAGGGTCCGATCACTCTGTCAACACAGATGCCACACCATACAGTAACTTTTAGTGGGTGTAGAGGTGTTTCTTGAATAATGCGCGGATTATCAGTGCCCCAGAACCGAGTATTCTGCTTATTGACATGCCCTGAGAGATGGAAATGCGCTTCGTCACTCATAACCAATTTTGAAGGAAAATCATCCTCTTCAAGGTTGAGGTTTATGACGCGCTGGCAGTAATCTAGACGAGCTCGGTGGTCAGCAGGCAGCAGCTGATGAGTCATTTGAGTTTTATACGGGAACATCTTTAAGTCTTTCACCAAAATACGCTGCAGGGTCCGTCTGGAAATGCCCAATTGCGTGGCACGTCGCCTCGTTGATGTTTCTGGACACTCTTCCACATCTTCGCGCACAGCATCGATATTTTCAGCTGAACGGCCTGTTCTTGGTCTCCCAGACTTAGGTCTATCCAATGTTGAGCCAGTTGCTTCAAGGCGTGTGGCAAAGCGTCGAATTGTGCGACCAATCGGTGCCGGACGGTGGGGAAATCGTCGACGAAATTCACGTTGTGTTCTTATCACTGATGAATTATTCCGTAAGAACATTGACACAATTATTCCACGTTCTTGGGGAGTAAAACGGTCCATGTTTATTTTCAGTGTATTTTACATTTGTTCACTACACAATTTTCAACAACAGAATGACAGAAAATGTCATATAAAAAAAAAAAAAGTATTTTCTTTAGTGCCAGTACTTTTGCGCCACCCAGTATATATTCTTACCTTTTTGATTTTTTCATGTCTTTTGGTCCCACAGTTCAATAGATAAACCCCCCCCCCCCTTTATCTATTGAACAGTTTACAATTTATGCCACTTTCGGAGCGATTATCTTCAAAAATCTTAACGTAATCAAAAAAGTTTATTAGCTACCTTAAAATGTTTTTATAAGACCTGTCAAATGATCTGCCACACGTTGACGTTTGGTAAACAAAAAAAAGGCTTCTGTTACATGTATATAGCGCACCCCCCTAAAATATTTATTTTTATTATATGCTATAGCAAGCAGCGGCTACTACAAGAGATTGTAGGGACCGAGTTTTGCTATGTACGTTGCACGTAGTAAAATGCCTGTGACATGCGTACAGACATTTTTTTTAAATACTTTCCTTCATTCTCTTTGCAAAGTTCCATTCGCCTAAACCGGTCCGATTTTTAAATTCCGAAATTGCGAATTTGTAGGCAGCCGCGGCCTCTTCGGTACACGAAAAAGAATGCCCTTTTATGTTTTCCTTGATTATCGGAACAAAAAAAAAAATACAGGGAGCTAAATCAGGACTGTTGGGGCAAGGTTTGATCACCGGATTCCTCAAAAAACACCTTTGTTCTGAAGGACGTATATGACAAAGGTTGTCGTGGCGAAGCCCAGTTTTTGGCCTCCTCTATCGCAGATCTTTGAAAACTTTCGGCTCGCTACTGTTCCTTTTCGAGTTAACAGGTTTATGATTTTCCAAGATTGTTTTCGACACAATGCCCATTGTGAGAAAACAAAACTAGCCACCATTTTTAAACAACGTTACGAGGTCTTTCTTTAGTTTTGTTGGAAATTTTCCTTCTGGAAAGACCCATACTGCAAACTGTCTCTAAACTTACTTTAAAGTTTTAAACAAATTTTCTCTTTAAAAATATAATATATTTTTAAAAAGAATATTTATTTAAAAAATTATAAAATACAGATGCGTTCCATTTTTAAATAACGTGCATCTCAAAATACGTACAGAGAAAGTCGTGATTAATCCTTATTACCCGTTTCAAATTTTAATTTGTATTTACGGCGAAGTGATAGTGCATAGACGACTACTGCGCAAGAGGTCGTGAGTTCGATTCCCATACGGGAAAACGATGTGATTTTTGTGTTTGTAAAATCTCCTGCGGCACAGGGCTTGTACCATACTTAGGCTTTGTCTTTAAAAAATGTATTAATGTGGTGACAATCAGATATTTGCCAAACAAAGACTGGCGTGGCACTGATACTGTAATGGGCTAGCGTTGCGCTTAACGTCAGGCTCACGACTTGCTTTTATCTCTTCATTTATTAGTACAAAAGAAAAAGAAGAGAAGAGTACAGTTAGTGAAGGATCACGAAAAGCTTGGTCCCACAAGCTTTGCGTGATCCATCATTAATGTTTTGTATATTTGTAAATGACCAGAGTGAAGAGCGCCGTTTCACCTCGCCAAGGACAAGGAGAATTTTTCAAGACTGGTGTCCAACCTTCAGTAATTAGAGAAGAACAAAAAGAAGTAAAAGTCCCCTGCAACACAAAGCTTGTATCTTTCAGTATATAATTATAAAAAAAAAAACAATTAATTTACTATTTAGTAATTTAGTTAGGTTGGCTGCATTAAGTGCATTAAACACTCTCAAAAATACTAGTGAAAGTTAAAAATAAAACAATAAATATTTAGTATTAAAATGATTTATTGCATACAAATAACTAAACTTAAAAGTACTTCTTTAATATAATTCTTCTTCCAGTTATCCTATATATTAATCACTTAAAGTCTGGAAGTGATCCAGCTTCTGAAACTTGTAACTCGAGCATACGCAACTGGATGACCTGCCGTGCAGCGTGTTGAACCGAAAGATACCACCCCAACCTATAAAAAAAACAAAAAGGACTTTCTCAAAAAAATTAAAGATAAAGTGAAAGGCGAATCGTAATGACAGAAATCTATACTAATATTAAGTTTGGTAGCCCATTCATCGAGAAATATTAAAGGCTATATAACATCACGCTATGATTAATAGGAGCGGAGCACCAATAAAAATCTAGCAAAAACGAGGAAAATTTACGCAAAACGAAGTTGCGTGGGTCAGTTGATAAAATAAGCAGAAATTTTACCAAAAAGACATCCGACTATACTTTTTAGACAACGACCTGCCGTAGTCAAAGTTTTTAAATTGACTTATCTTTACTTAAACAATCATTACGTATTTTTATAATTAAAATAAATAAAAATATAATTAAAAACAAGTTTTCAGGATGTAAGCGAACTTACCAAGATACGTCTGTTGTTACTGGTAACCACGAGGGGACCACCAGAGTCACCGGGGCAAGGGCTCCTTCCGGCAGGACCACGAGTACAAATGTTACTGGCCGTGACAGCCGAGAACGATTGTCGACATACAGAGTTCGCGATGACCGGCGCAGAAACAGACCTGAGGACCGTATTCTGTGGGATGCCACCGGCTGTGCAAAGAATAATATTTTACTGCCATGTCACACACATCTCCGCTATCAATAAAAACGTATTTATTAAAACATATGACAAATTCGACTTAAATAGACTTGTATGATTTTAAAATGTTAGTAACAATAAAATATACTTACTATCACTAGTGCGACCATAACCAGTAACGGTGCCAGTAGAGCCCACAAAGCTCAAATTGGTTTGGTTTGCAAAAGGCAGTGCAATGGATTTGATGTTATCTGTATACAAACAAAAAACCATAAATCTACATATACGTTACCAAGAAGAATAAGATTTTAATAAAATGTTTGTTTATTTAAATGGCCTGGTAGTGTGTGAAGTAACGTTGTTTTTTGATAACAAAATCAAAAGTAAAACAGTACATGTAGTTTTAAGATTTTATTTTACCACTTGGTCGGCGTAAGTAACATAAACATACTTACAAAAATACAACTTTCAAGCACTAACTGTCTTTGAGCTAAGCTGCGGACGGACGGTAAGACGGACAGACATTGCAAAACGATAAGGGTTGCGTTTTACCATTAAACTAGAATTTGTTATTAGTAGTATTTGTCCTAGTAAGTATAGGAATAAATAGCAATTGGAAAAGATAAGTAAGCGATTGAGACAACGGTTAAAAAATTGAGTTTGTTATTATTTGTATTCATAGCGAGATTGTTTAAGATCCAAGTAGAAAGGTACACTTACTTGTAAAACTGTAGGCAGAACTTAAGTTGATCATAGCAATATCATTAATGAGACGGCTTGGATTCCAACTGGCGTGCATGACGACATTAGTACCTGTCCTTCTCTGGCCGCCGCTAAACAGGGTAAGAGAGCCTGCAACTGCGGTGTATTGCCTTCCTCGTCTCTGACCATCCCACCAACAATGCGCTGCAGTCAGTACCCTTCGACTGTTTAATATAGACCCCCCACAGACACTCTGTTGATTATTTGTCATGGTGATGATGAGACCAACCTGTATTAAATATTTATTACTAGAATTCCGATAAAAACTAGATTTCGGGAAAGTAAAATTAATCAATTTCAAACGAGGAGAGCAGTACCTGGTATGGGAAACTGCCGAGACGAGCCGCAGTGCCACCGGCAATCCTGGCAGACTCACCACGAGCCTCAGTTTCACGAATCTCATTGGCCAGGGGGATACCATACTTCGTATGATATCCGTACGCAGTATTTTCCTCTAAATCAATCACATCTTCAAAGTTTAGTTTTCGCGATGTTACTACAGCTACGAGCGCTAATAATATGATAGCTAGAACTTTCATGTTGAACAACCTCTGTAATCTATTGAATGTGCATTCCGAGCTATCTATTTATACCTAAAGCCGTACCATAATCATGTCATAGAGATATAAGGTGTATATCATATGAAAATATATTAATTATTGGATAATAACAAAACATCATTATTTATTTAGATTTACCAATATTTGTTTACACCATTACATTATTAAAATATATATATTTCGGGTCTTAATCGCGTGAACAATATTTATATTTATTTTTGTCAAGGGAAGTCTTCCCGTGACCACGGCCGTTGCAATATGGTCAAAACGTCGGGCAATATTTACGCGATTAAGACCCGTAATATATATATTTTAATAATGTGTACAAATCGCGAAAGTTTATCAACATTTATACACCATTAGGTACATTTTATAACAACATCAGTGCACACCAAATTACCCCATGACAGTCCTTATGTAACAAACAAATAAGATAATTATATATATATGAAATATCTATTTCCCTCTATTTCCTTTCTATTTCCCTTGGTCACGAGTTAACTGTAGAACAACTGTACCGAATTCATTTTTTTTTTTTTTAGTTTTCTTGTATTCTGTAAAAGGCATTTTCGTAAAATAAAAATAAAAAAAATAACGGGGCGGTATGAAGTACGCCGGACAGCTAATAATTTACGAATTTGAAGAACGATTTAGGAATGTCAAGGAGCCCTTGACATTCCTAAATCGTTCTTCAAATTATATCATCATAGCCCTACATTTTTAGTGATACTGTGCCACTGAACTTATGTGATCAAAACTGATAATAAATTACGGTGACAGCTACAAACATTAGATCAGTTTTATACTACTAAAGACGCAAAGCTTATCATCGCGCGTCAAAATAATTGCAAACCGTATGTTTACCATCAGGTGGACTATATGCCACCATTTTGGTATAAAAAACGTTTAAGGTATTTTTATTTTTATGGATTGTAATTTTTAATTCCTACATTAAAAAAAAGCCACTCCCGCGCTTAACAAGCATACAATTATCGTAAAAATGTACCTTCACTCAGACTTAGAACCAAAAGGTTTCATAACTCTGTCTGGAATCGAACCCACAACATCATGCATTATAGCTATGAGGCTGAAGAAGCCAAGACTCATTTACAAATCGGGTGCACAACAATACATGTTAATTAAATACTACTATGTAGGAAAAGATGCGACTACGCCTTAATAAAAAAAATAGGTCTCATATTATATCTATGTGTCATACATTTTTGCAAATAGTTAGAATTTATTGATATGTATCTACTGAGTCAAGCTATCTAAATAATCCACTTGTTTTGTTTATGTTGGTACACAATAATATTCGATTTCAATACGTCCAAATGTAAAATAGTCATCAAAACACGATCTGGGTTTAATAATGGATCCTGGCCTGACGTTGAACACTCATAATATCACAACCTTAAGCAACAGAGGTTTTAAGTCTCCCGGATTCGTCATGAGACAGACTGCTAGATTTCAGGACAGGAGGGCTGTAATTGTGCTGTATTTTTCGTTTGTTCGCAGTATCTTAGAGTTTCACTATCACGAGCCGAAGTTAATGTTAAAACGGGTTCAGAGGAAGTTCTTTAGATATCTTTACTACAAACTGTATGGCTACGACCCATTGTCCCCTAAACAAGCACCTGTACACCATCGGGATCACAGATAGCCCACTGTGCAGAGGGTGCATGGAACATGAGGAAACGCCCAAGCATGTAATCATGGAATGTACCATTGTGGCCGAGCACCGGGCACAGTTCCTAAAAACACCGTCATCCCTCCCTGAAGCCTGCAGCAACCTGCAGGGAATGCTGGGCTTCTAGGAGTGTTTGGGCTGGCTGGAGTGAAATGAACTGACACATTACAACGTATGCACAATGACTCAATTAAGAGGCTAAGTGCGACATTGCGGCCCCGTTAAAACAAACAAACAATGGCTACGACCCCTATTTGTACCCATTTCTCTTCGTATCTTGCATGGTAAGTATAGATACGCTTAAACTAAGACGCAAGTGTTCTTTCGTGGTGCACTATTACATGCTGTTCAACAACATAATTGACAACCCTACTGCGTTGTGCCGCTGCGCCTAGTCGGTACTGCCGGACCAGTGCGCGCGGCTACGCACGTGTCGTCTGCGGGCAGTAGGTACCAATGGCACACCTGCTTAGCGAAATTTGCACCTACTAATCATGCCACAAGATTACTTAACTCACTGTTTGCATACCCAGAAATTGACTTATAATGCATATTATATTTGGTGGATAATACGACGTACGTTATTACTTTAATGGCGTTTTTCACGTTTTGGGTGACTGTAAATGCAATAAGCAGTTGACATAAATATATAAATGTTAATGTTCAGCACTATTTCTAATAGGAAAAACAAATTTCACTCAATTCACGCGTTATTTACGAGTACCTTTCATATGTGGGTAGATTGGTAGACACCTAGTCTATCAAAAACTGACGTTAACACTGACGTAATCGTCAGTGTTAACGTCAGTTTCTGATAGACTACCACGACAGTAAAATCGTAAAACATCCATACTTTTTCTTAGGCAACTTCATAGTAAAATTGTAACTTTTCTATTTTTATTCACGTTATTTACTTAATTTTTAGATATTTCAAGATCTGAATCAATCAAATATAATAAAATAATAAAAATCTAGGCGAATTAACAAGGGGGTCCGAACTTTTGAAAGTAGTGACCAACAGATAGACTTATGATGATGTGGATCATGATAGGCATTTTTTTTAAACTGTACCAGGCATGTGAAAATAGTGATAAAATGATGGAGAAGGGAAACATTTATAACAAGCTTGCATCCCCTAGGTTTGATTTTATGGCCTGTGAGCTATTCTGATTTTCAAGCTTTAATATCGTAAAGGTTCATCAAAATTAGTTCGGTAGTATTTTCATAAAGGAATAAGAAACATTCGTCCTCATTAATTTCATATTTATAATATTAGTAGGATAAACTTATAATATAATATTAGTATTATATCATAATTAAATATAACCAGAGAATTTTGCACGACAATTTTAAGACAATACCTGCTTTCTGCTTCTTTAAAATCTCAAGTTATTTTAAAAACTAGAAGAAAATTTTATTGTACTTTCGTACAAAAGTAAAGAGGTAAATTAAGCATAAATAATGTGAATGTTACAAACCAACTTGCTTGTAACTTTTGAAATATTCCATTCCAATGTATAGTATAAAAAATAGTAAAAAAATGTGGAAGTTTAAAGCAGTCTCGACTTTAAACCAGCAAATATCCCTGAACCTGATTATTGTGATTACTTCAAATGTTAAATTTAATAACAATTAACATTTGTGCTAATAAATAGTCACGAATATTTTTTTGAGAGGTCTTACTTTCTTTAGTCGATTTGTGATAATAATATGAAAGAGTTTACTTTATACTTATGAGTTTTTATTTTATAATACTTTAAATAAATAACGATAAGCTGCTATTATACGTAAAATAGCTTTAATCAATTTTAACTGCAATTATAATGAAGTTTAAGACGTCAAACTGTTGTCCACGAGTCTACGATAGCAGAATTGTAAAATTTGGGTCACGACATTGGAAGAGGGTTAAGTTCAAGCGTAGGTGAAGTAAATAATAAGTTGAGCAACGTTGCTAAATAGAATTAGTTAGGGGAATCACAAAAATTAAATACCTACTTAAATTGATGTCACAGACATTTTTATTGATATCAACACTTATCAGCTCAGACTGTTTACAATCAACCCTATGAAGACACCGCTTTTGGTTTGAAGACAGCTAAAAGCGACGTACCTACCTATCATCACCATGTAAATGGCGATTTGAAACACGTAACTTGAAAATGTTTATGGTGGAGAATACAAATTGTCTTTAATTTTAGTTCTAATGAAGATGCGTTGAGGTAGCGAAATATATGTATTTAATAGCCAAACACTCAAATCACTTAAATCGCTATTTAACTCTCTTTCATGCCATGTCACTGTCACATATCAATATCAACCCATATGATGTCCCACTGCTGGGCCCGGGTCTAACGAGTAGAATGTACTAATTATAGATCCGGGGGGTAATTGCCATAATCGCTACGCTTGGCGAGCGGGTACAAAGTTATATTTTCATTTTAATGGAATTAATAGAGATTTTTAGGTCTAACATGGTTTTTTTATTAACTACTCCCGCAGTAGGGTACAAGCCGTGTATCGCGGGGGACCCAGACTCGGAATAGCGAATTATTTATAAAATTCGCTATTAAAAGTTAAGTTAATAAAGATTTATCTGGGTACTTGTAAAAATAGAACAATATAAGTTATAATAAATAAATCATTTAATGGAAGTAATAATTCTGAGTAAAAAAAAATATTTATTATATTTTTTGACAACATTAGGTCATAATTTAAATCTACCATCCATATCGGATCATTTCACTGATCGTTCACATTTTTTAATAATAGTGAACTATTTAATACAAAAAATCTGACAAACCGTCGTCAACAACAGAGCACTATTTAGAAATGTAGTATCGGTAGCTTAAAACTACTTTACATCTTAAATTACTAATCGTTTTTAAATAGTTTGCACCTATGATTATCGTAGTGTGCATCTCGTCTTCAGCTGTCGACTTAAAACTAACTGGCATCTTACTGGCTTACCCTTAAACTATACCCTTACTTTACCAACTTAAAACATATGCTATATACCATTTATTGCTCCTACGAAATATTCATCGTCTATAGTTCTATTCTTAAAACTATCATAACAAAAACTCATCGTCTCACCACAATAACTTGTTAGCGCCATCTTTACAAATCGCCTACCTACCTGTAGGTACTTAGGACCTACTCGTACTTATTATTTTTACAATAAATGACCCTTCGCCCACATTTGGTGCACAGGATGTCTTCTACAAAGCTTAACTATTTTAATCTACACGACATGGTAAAAGTAAACATGCTAAATCTAAAATACCACAAAAATAGTATCAATTTAGATGTATATGCATAGTCACCAATACTGAATTCAAACTAAATAATTGTGAATTACTCATAATTTAACAACACCGCTTTATTACAAAATAATTTCACTGTTGCGTTAAGGATCTGCGTGTTGTTCTGTAAGGCGGACAAGTAGCAATTTAAAATAGTTTTGTGTTGGCGGTATGTTTCTGTTTCTGGCAGCCCGTTATCACCAATAGAGAGTTATTTTAAACATTTTCGTAGATAAAAATACGCCTTTTTGTTTCATGTGCGGCAATTTTTTGGCTAATGAAGAGTTTGTTTGTTTGAATGCGGTAATCTCAGGAACTACTGGTCCGAATTGAAAAAATCTTTCACTGTTGAATAGCCCATTTATCGAGAAAGGCTAAAGGCTATATAACATCATACTATGACAAGCTAGCGGAGCAGCAATGAGAAATGTTGCAAAAATGGGAAAAATTACGCAGACGAAGTTGCGCGGGACAGCTAGTCAAATATATAAAAAAAGTATATTTTGACATTTTTCGATATAAAGTAGTATTGTTCTGGCTGTTTCTAGCTCAAATAATCTCCTTCCCGACGAGAGAAGATAAGGAAGTTACCCGATACACTAAAATGCCTGTAGGAACGAGTGTGTAGAATTGACCAGCCATTGTCCCTAGAAGTGTAGTGTGTAGAATTGAAAAATGTCAAGACCAGGCGAAGGTAGTCGAAAAACCCTGCGCCACACGGAGACATCGCTAAGCTGCCATCAGTCGACTTGTGATAACGATTGGGGCAATTCGATCAAATCATCGGGTAAATGAAAGGTTCGCACCTTTAAATATTTCAATTTCTATTAAGTCCCGATAATATTCTAATATGGGAAATGACGCGAGAGTTTAAAAACTATTAACATCATGTAGGTTTTTAAATTAAACACTGAAAAACGATTATTGGAACTGTAGAGAAACTATGTTCAGACACCGAGCATGACCTCTTGTTAAAGTGGCGCCGACTAGTGGCGTAAATTTTCTAAATAATGCAAAAAAAGGCGCTCTGACACTTTTGACAGGTTTCTGGACCTAAGAAGTAAAAGCCCTTATGCCAGCGCTTGCAGTAATTTTATTTTATATTTCCCAAAATTACCAAATATTATTATGTATCTAATTACCCGCCACCCCCTTGGCCCGCCACTCCCTAGACTATAGCCCTATTAGCCTGTGGGTAAATCAGGCCCTGGAAGTAAACCATATCTTAGAACTGAAGCAACATAACCGGCACTTAGTACTGTTTCCTGTCCAGAGGTACGCCGGCAAACACTAGCCTATTAATTTTTTTGCAGAGCGATGCGAGTGCCTTCCAGTTACAATGTTTGTCTAAATTTAACAAAAAAATGTTTATTATATTTTTTTATAACTTTGCCTTCAAATGATAAATTAATTTTAGACTTAATTGTGGAAGGTGATTAATGTAGAAGGTAAATCATTTATGTAGAGGAGAAACAATAAAAGTATATATATAATAATATATATTTGTTTAAGTTTATCAACACTAGAAGCTGTTTGCGATCTGTCAAGTAACTTTTTGGACAATCAAGGACAAGCATCGCGTATTCGTGGTTGAGACGTAGACTCCCCCTGCGTACCGCAGGCTCCTGGTACCAACTCGGAAAAACACGTAAAAAGTTAAAAACAAAAATTAATTGGTACCTAATATAAATATAATTTATTTCATATAAAAGAAGTAGTAGACATTTTTGTCGTGATTCTTCCTACAGACTATACGAGACTTTTGACTTTAATGCATCAGTACATTAAAGTCTGGAAGTGATCCAGCTTATGAAACTTGTAACTCGAGTATATACTACTGGATGACCTCTCGTGCAGAATTCTGAACCAAAAGACACTACACCAATCTGTTAAAAAAAACATGAATTTAAATAAAACTTCAAAGACTTTATCAAGCGAATGTAGGCAAGTTATAATTAGAAAAAAAAATAGAATGTAGAATGCAGTTAATTCTACATTCAGTGTTAGAAAGAAACGTTCGCAACATGCAATATGTACAACGTACCACTATGTATCTACCGCTAGTATAAACCACCAAAGGACCTCCAGAGTCTCCAGGGCAGGGGCTGCTTCCCGCAACTCTTCGAGTGCAAAGGTGAGCGGCCGTGACACTCGAAAACGACTCTTGACACATAAAGTTCGCAAACACATTCGCAGGAACAGATCTAAGAACCGTGTTCTGTGGGATGACAGGGTCTGTGCAAAAAAAAATATTTTACTACCATGTCACACACATCTTATATTTATAATCGAATCTTCTTTCAAGTTTCATACAAACAGATGATGTTTAGTAGGTATACCTACTAAACATAAAGAGGTCTATTACATAAAAACAGGAATTATTACTTAAAAAAGTTATAAAGATTTCGACATATGCACAGTTTGGCAGACTTATATGATTTAGTAATGGTATAGTATGATGCGAAATCATAAAATATACTTACTGTCACTAGTTCGACCATACCCAGTGACGGTGCCAGTGGAGCCTGCGTAATCGAAATTGAGTTCGTTTCCAGAAGGCAGTGCGACGGAATTGATGTTATCTGTATGCAAGAAAAGAGTAAAGACACAAACACTATTGATTGTTTGTTTGAATACCCTAGTAGCCTGTGAAGTTAAGTAACCTAATGGCATAACACAAGCCATTGAGCTTAGCTGGAGTGGTTAACAGAATTGCTAGTAATATGAGACCACAATCCCATATTACTAGATTGGTAGAAGAATCTAGAATTTAGAATTGGTACTAGGTATAGGTAACGATTGATAGACAACGATTGAAAATTTAACTTCATGGTTATAGCTGTATTAATCGCGACTTTCTATATGATTCACTATTTGTACCTGTGCAAAGAAACTGTACTTCTTTATTTCTTTATTGACAATATTTTTGGGGTTGAGTCAAAAGCAAAGAGCAAAATTGTATGCACTTACTTGTAAAACTGAAGGCAGAACTTAGGTTGATCATGGCAATATCATTAATACGACGCCTTGGATTCCAACTGGCGTGCATGATGATACTAGAGCCTGTCCGCCTCTGGCCAGTGGTTTGAGTAAACAGGGTAAGAGAACCCGCAACTGCAGCATACTGCCTACCTTGGCTTTCACCATCCCACCAACAATGCGCTGCAGTGAGTACCCTTCGAGAGTTTAATATAGACCCACCACAGACACTCTGTCGACCATTTGTTAAGGTGATGATGAGACCGACCTGTATTATAGATTTATTACACCTTATTAATATATATTGAATAGAAGCACTTAAGCAAAATTTACCACCAATATAAATGTTCAAGCAGTACCTGATATGGGAACCAACCAAGTTGAACCGCAGAGCCACCGGCTATTCTGGCAGACTCGCCACGAGCCTCAGTTTCACGGATCTCGTTGGCTAGGGCGTTGCCATATTTCCTATGGTATCCGTACGCAGTATTTTCCTCTAAATCAATCACATCTTCTAAGTTTATGTTTCGTGAGGTTACCACAACCACGAGCGCTAATAAAGTGATAGCTAGAACTTTCATATTGAACAACCTCTGTAATCTATTGAATATAGATTTCAAGCTATCTATTTATACATAAAGCCGTACGCTAATAATGTCACAGAGATATAAGGCGTATATACGGTATATAATATGCAATTCATGAATAATAACAAAACCTCCAAAAAACGGGCACTGACATCTTGAAATATCCTGATTAACGTATTTGAGGAACAATTTAGTGATAATGTCAATCAGCAAGGGTAAATGGGCGTTCGCGTGACATGTATGTACGTACTACATCTACATCTGGGTTGCCAGATGGTCGGGAATCGCCTGAATTTTCCCGATATTTTATGTGATATTTAGATTTCCAACAAATAACAAAATCTCCCAAAATAACGCTATTGATTTCGTACCGCTATTGATTTTCTCCAGACAAAAATCCTAAAATCTCGACGTTTTGAAAAGTAATCCAGATATTTCGGTTTTTCGATCTGGCAACCTACATACTACATACCTGAATTAAAACCCACAATTTCCTACACAGTAAAAAGTGCCCACCCTGACTTGAAATTGATGTCAAGGTATGTGACATCAATAATATTGGTTTAAATTTTAAGTCTGGGTGTACTTTTTATTGTGCAAGAGGTTGTGAAATCGGGTGCAACACGTATTTATTCAATGTTAATTAAATATTTATATTTCATTTGTGGTAAAAAAGGGACTATACCGGGCAAGAGCATGTCAGGCTCAGCACAATGTAGGGTTCCGTAGCTGCCCAGCACAATGATAATCACAACCCCTCAATATTTTTAAAATACCTATCCAACGACACCTCTCACGATGGCGTACTCGAAAAAAAAACAGCTTTCTAGTACTAAGGGTCTCTAAGCTAAAGCGGGGACAGACAAACAGGCAGACGGACGGATACAGCGAGACCATAAGGCGGAACCCTTTTTGCCATTTTGGCTACGAAACCCTAAAAATGAATAATAAAAAAAATACTTATGTGTCATTTATTTTGGCAATTAATTGTAATTTAAAGATTATATATCTACTAGGTCAAGATATCTATATAAGCCATTGGTTTGTTTATGTAGATACACAATAATATTAATATCTAGCACTGTTGATTATCAGGAGAAACATATTTTACTCAAACATTTACGCGTATTTTCTACCACGCCAGTAGTCTCAAACAAAATTCTTCTGGGAGCGTACATACTAACAATCTTTAAAGTATGATAAAACCCCACTTAAAAACGTTTTAGTGGGTTTTTAGTATACTTTAATTAAATTTGAGTTTTGGTGAATTTTTGTTCTTAAAATCTACATTCAAGGGAATCCCAAAAATCCAAACACCTACTTAAATTGATGTCACTGATAATATGTGTATTTGTATGTGACGGAAACATGTCACACTTATCAGCTCAGAATGTTTTAATTTACTAATTAACTTTATTTGCACTGTTTGCTACCTACCGTCTTTGTTTAAGTATAATAATAGATAATCAAGTCTTCCGAGATGGAAAAATTGTTTGCTTTACTCGAAAGAGAAAGGGAGGCTCTACAGTGAAGTGGAACTGATGACGAAAAACACAGGCGACCAGTGGAACTCAATCCTCAATAATAAATACTATAATAATAATAAAAGGTATCATCATTAATAGCAAAGACGTAGCCAGCGCAGTCCGTCCTTTTTCTAATTGACGGGCTGCATAAGTTTTGGCTGAAATGGCTACACAGTCACACGCTTGTATGGCATCACAATTCCAGTCCGCCCTAGAATTTGCGTCGCTCCCAGCATTTATGACTAAAGGAGTAACCCAACTGCTCCATAAGATCGGTAGTACCTCGGAGCCTAGTAATTATAGACCGATACTTTTAATCATCGATTACTTCTTACATCCATACTGAGAGCTAAAATAAACAAACAGACGGATAGACGGACAAACGGATAGATTATAAAAAGGCGTATGACATACATACCGTGCCACATACTGAGGGTACATTCTGAGGGTGCTGGAGTTGTATAAAGCTAATACACTTCTGAAATTCTCGAAAAGATGTTACAATAGGCAGCGTATTTCAACGGCCGTGGTCACGGGTAGTCTACCCGTGACCACGACCGTTGCAATACGGTCGAAACGTCGGGCAATAAACAAGGTATTTTACCTTAAATTATTCATGCGATTAAGACCCGTGATATATTTATTTTCATAATGTGCACAAATCGCGAAAGTTTATCAACATTTAAGGTATTTTTGGTGCAAAAAAACGTTTACGTGCAATGGTTGGCATACCTCCATATCAATCTTGCAAACCAGTTTTTAAACAATTAGATATCCTGATTCTTCCTTGCATGTATATTCTGGATTTGTGTAATCTTGTTAAACAGAATCCAGATTTATTTAAAAAAGCCTCAGACCTATTTCCTAGAAATACAAGAAATTGTACAAGACTAGTTTTGGACAAAGTACCAAAACCACTTTATTTAAAAAAAAATGCCATTCTATGTGTGTTAAATTAAACCAAAGACTAACCCATAACGAAATTTAATACGGAAATGCGTAAATGGCTTTTGAATAAAAACTTTTACACAGTTACGGAACTTTTTGTCCACAAAAATAAAGTAATGTTAATGGTCCATGGTGTTATATGCATAGGTATTAATTGTGTTATTGACATGATTTTGTGATTGATAATTTTATACAATTTGATTATTGTTAAACTAATTTTATATTTAATCTTTTAACTAATTTTATTTGTATATGACATAGATTAATATTATATTTTATCAGTAAAAATTAATATTCACTTTCTTGTTAACTTTTGTCACGTCAAATTATGACAAAGTGTTTATGGTTCTGGCAATTCATTAAAATTATCTTGTATGTTACCACACTTTATGACAAATAAAGATTCTATTCTATTCTATTCTATTATTATAACTAGAGAGTTGCGAGTTCAGAGTTTTTCATATTTACAGATGGATCAAAGAGTGTGGACGGTCATGGAGCGGCGTTTTATGTACCTAGAGTCAATTTAAATAACCAAATTAACTGTATAAAACTTAAGGAACATGATCCATTATTATGTTGGAGCTCATAGCAGTTTTAGAGGCATTGTCATATGCTATAAACAGCTGTGAAAATAAAAACATTGTGATCTTTACAGACAGTAAAAGCTCGTTACATGCGCCTCTGGCCACGGAAGTGCATCGATAGCTTATGATGTTATGAGTGTTTTGAGGCTGCAATGGCTTCCATCGCATATTAGATTGCAAGGCAATGAAAAGGCG
This sequence comes from Herminia tarsipennalis, assembly GCA_945859575.2. Taxonomy (NCBI): domain Eukaryota; kingdom Metazoa; phylum Arthropoda; class Insecta; order Lepidoptera; family Erebidae; genus Herminia; species Herminia tarsipennalis. The sequence goes on from OX243837.2 coordinate 15,867,794, forward strand.
AACATTGACAAAGGTTGGCGAAAGATGCAAGTTCTAATGGAAAAGAAACCATTATTGTATTAGATATTATGATTTTTTTACCACAGTTTGAAAACACATGCTATTCTCTCTAATTCTACTCTCTGAATCTCTGACTCGAGCGCATGGGCACACAATACTTTAGCCTATAGCAGGCGTAACGTGACGGACTGTGACACTTTTTCGAGCGTGCACCTGGTTATCGATTTATAAGATGTTATCACGTCAAAAGCAATTGTTAACCAGACTATGTTGCAGCATATTCTTAGTACATATAAGTTTTGTTTTGTATATGTATGCTTTTTTGTTTGTTTTTATATTGTCATCGCTATCACTGGTAGCGATAAAGTCTTGAGTAATCCTTTATAATCTTATCAAATTTATTATGTCTGCCCTCAGACTAAAAGAAAAACATAGACGGAGCACGTTGTACCTACCTACCAGCGAGTGGAGCTAAAAAAAAGTAATATCAAATAGAAAAGTATTTTAATTTCGTAACGAATGCGCACATATAATCAAAGTCAAACAAAACATATTGTGAATATTCCGTATGGTATTTTTTTAATATCCGTGTGCATTCGTTCACAACTAGCCGAGAATGCGAGCGAAATGATATTATTTTTCTAAAAAATATTTTATTACTTTTGGTGGCTTCACGCGCTGGTACTACGCGTTCAGTAAGTTATTATTTTAGTCTGTAGTGTGCCCCTACGGCGAAGTAATAGTGCATTATGTATATAAGAGTCGTGGAGCAAGTTATGGATTGGATTTTTTAAATTATTTTGTATACTTGTGAAGTCCCCCGTGACACTTGGTCAGCTTGTACCACCTTGTATGTCAATAAATAAAAATCATTTTTTATACTTTTCATTTAGTTCTGTCAGACAGTCAGTTGGATTGGTTGGATTTATTGGTCAGTCATATGACAGTCTGAAAAATACTCATAAAAGATTAAAAAAACACAAGAAATATGTAAAATAAAATTTAATTTCATTTATTCATACACCTTTTTCAAAATTCATATATAGTAAACATATTTCAGGAATAACAAATGGTACACGCTAGTTACTATATTTAAATTGACTACTTATATATACAATTAAAAAACATTAATAAAAATGTAGCAGCATCAATGCTGACGTGTGCACGTCGTAAAACTCCTTCACATCGCTATCAACTAGTACCGTGCCGAGAAGGCTTGCAGCATTGCTATGTTGTTGAACATTTATATAAAATTAAAACTACATTAAATATGTAGAGTTTTAGTCACGATTTTTTCACCACCTAACTATTACTATTTCATTAAAGTCTGGCTGTAATCCAGGGCATGAAACTTGTAACTCGAGCATATGCAACCGGATGACCTGCCGTGCAGAATTCCGCACCAAAATTAACTACTCCAATCTATAAAAAAAAAAACATTAAACAAATCTAACGATTTTTTATGTACACCTTAAGCTTTACCAAACAATTGAAGGGGAAAGTGAAAGTGGAGTCGTAATGGGAGATCTAATGGAGAAAAGAAAGTTGTACTGTAACTTATTACCCAAAATAGGTAAAAATTTTTTTTTTTGACTACGATCAGCCGTAGTTGCAGTTTCTGAATTTATTTTTAAATACATAAAGGGACTATTTATTTAGTTTGTAGTCCAAAAAATCATGGCTTGTTACATTAAATAGGCTGCTAAAACATAGTTATTTTTTGACTCAGCCATAATTGGGTACTAACATGATTACGTGCTACCCTTCTGTAGCTATTGCATAAGAACAGGCAAAGTCAATGTTGATGATGAACTATACAGCAAGATTTACATCATACAATATGTACAACTTCCAACGTTCCAACCGCTATTAAAGAATACTATAAATATAATGAAGTTTCAAGGTTGTAAGGGAACTTACCAAGACACGTCTGTTGTTGTTGGTGACCACGAGGGGGCCACCAGAGTCACCGGGGCAAGGGCTACTTCCGGTAGTACCACGAGTACAAATGTTACTGGCCGTGACAGCCGAGAATGATTGTTGACATACGGAGTTCGTGATTACCGGCGCAGAAACAAACCTGAGGACCGTATTCTGTGGGATGCCTGGGTCTGTGCAAAGAATTATATTTTACTGCTGCGTCTCAAATCTATTATCAATAACTATGTATCATCGTATCATGTCTTTAAAAAATAAAAAAACGAAATAAACTTACATTTTTTAAGAATATGTTATTAGGATTAATTTCACAATAAAATATACTTACTGTCGTTAGTGCGGCCATAACCAGTTACGGTGCCAGTAGCGCCAGCGAAGCTCAAATTGAGTTCGTTTACAGTAGGCAGTGCAATGGAATTGGCGTTACCTGTAGACAAAAAAGTAAAGCCACATATACAATCAAGAAATGGATTGTTCATTTAAATGACAAGGCAAAGTTACATTGCGTTTCGTATTCGTTAGTTTTTCTACTAAAGTAAAAAATGGCAATAGAAAAGACAAGTAAGCGATTGCGACAACGGTTGACTTTGGGATTATTTTTGTATTAATTAAGCACTTACTTCCAAAACCTAAGGCAAGACTTAAGTTAATCATGGCAATATCATTATGACGACGGCCAGGAGTCCAATTGGCGTGCATGATGACACTAGAGGTAGGCTGCCTCTGGCCACCGGAAAACAGGGTAAGAGAGCCTGCAACTACCGTCATTGTCCGTCCTTGATTCGTACCATCCCACCAACAATGCGCTGCAGTAAGTACCCTTCGGGTGTTTAATATGCACCCACCACAAACACCCTGTTGACCATTTGTTAAGGTGACGATGAGGCCAGCCTGTATTAAATATTTATAATAAGTTAATAATCTACATCGAATTAAAGCTAGATTTACACATATCATCCTAAATGATGTCATATATAATCACCACGCTTGGCGTGCGGGTTGGCGATCGCAATAAGGCTTTGCAGAAGACGTTGCTACCCGTCCTACGATGTGAAATCCCATAGTCGCCTTGACGATACCCATGAAAAAAGATGGGTTAGCACTATTCTTAAGCCGGTACCACACGGTCAGCTAGATTGAGCATAAACTAAATTAACCAATATCAAAGTTGGAGCAGTACCTGGTATGGAAAATCACCAAGACGAGCAGCAAGGCCACCGGCAATCCTGGCCGACTCGTCACGAGCCTCAGTTTCACGGATCTCGTTAGCTAAGGGGATGCCATATTGTGTATGGTATCCGTACGCAGTATTTTCCTCTAAATCAATCACATCTTCAAAGTTTAGGTTTCGTGAGGATACTACAACTACGAGCGCTAATAATGTGATAGCTAGAACTTTCATATTGAACAACTTGTGTTATGTGTGTGTTGAATATGCATTCCAGCTATCTATTTATACTTAAGACCGTAAGCTAATCATGTCATCGACATATAAGGTGTATATCATATGAAAGTATAATATAAAAAAACTCTTAAAACGTGCATTAACATTTTGAAATACTTTAATAAGCGTTTTTGAATAACGTTTTAGGAATATCAAGGAATAAGCGTAAATGAGTGCGCATATGACATGTATAAAATCAATAAGACAGAATGTAGGTATCAAAATACCGAGTCGGTAAACGCTCTTTGTTGGGTTATTGTTATTAGGTAAATTTAAACTACACTATGTTTGAATGCTGCTTATGAGGATATTATCATCTGTACATATTATTCTTACTACCGTTAGTGGTACTGTACTACTATTGGTTGTTACTTAACAAGTGTTTGTTAAAATATACGTTTCTATTCAGAGTAATCCTTGAAATAAAGTTTATTGTGGATAATAAACTCTAATACCTCCATTTTAAAATAAACTACTTCTACACCAAGGTATTATACAAAGAAACAATAAATTAACGTATACAAGGTAGAATTAGCCAGACTTGAGACCAACATATATTAGACATTGACATTAAAGGACATGTATTGTAAATTGTAATATTTTTGTTGTTAGTTATTAAGCACATTCCAACCTAATTATATTATTGTTTTATGAATAAATATATAATGAAATGAAATGAAAATTAGTGATCTACTTACCTACGCACTCCCACTGCGTCACAGATGCAGTGGGAGTGCGTAGGTAGTCAACAATCCCTTACAAATCGCGTGCTAAATAAATATCTTGGGGTAACTTCTTGGGACAACTCACACACGTTATTAGATCCCATACTAATATAATTTTTAAAATTACACCTTTACATAGAATAAATAACGGTGCTCATCATACAAAGATTTATCCCAATGTGGGAATCAAACCCACGACCTCTTTTTTTGCAATCAGGGTCACTAACCACTAGACCAACAGGCCTGTCAAAATGTTAGGTAAGTACTATGAAAAGTATTTCAGATAGTAGTATATTATGCTGTATATGGCTATGCCTTAATAAAAAAAAATGAGATTTGCAAATAATTAGATTTTGTAGATTACGTATCTCCTAGGTCAAGATTAAAGTAATAATCTATTTGTTTATGTAGGTATACAATAACATTAATTGTGTCGAGCGCTATTGAAAATAGGACAAACAAATTTCGCTTAATTACCTTCGGGTTATATATCTAACTGGTAACATTTATAAGCTGGGCAACATTTTTTGGAAGCAAAGATAAATCTTCGTATTTCAAGATGCTATTCAAAGTAGATTTTAAGACATATTTCTAAAATGGGTAAAATAACAAAGGATGAAAGAAATATTGCAACGAGGGTACTTAGTGTGAATGTGGAAGGCTTTAAATGATCAGGATAACCCAAGAAATGATAAACGGATTTTGTGAAAGAAGACATGGCGATAAATGGCGATAAAGGGAGTAAGTACAGAGGTGACGTATGATAGAAGTGTAGGTATGGAGGCAAGCTACGTATTGCGCCGACCCCAAATAATTGGGATAAATGTCAGGAAGATGATGATGATCTAAAGTATTCACTGTAGGCGAATACAGCAACATTTCAAATATAGTATCAGGGAACTCCTTTTGAAAGAAAAGGAGATAATGGTAAATTTCAAAATAATGATAAATCCTACAGATTGATGTAAAACAATATGCCAACAATAAATGTTTATTAGCATAACCTACTAATATTAAAGACGTGAAAATATTTGAGGGTAAATAGATTTTACGCCAGAAGTTCTAGACGGATTTTAACAAAACATTACAGTTCATGGCTGTACTCAGGGGATGGGGTAATTGGGGTTTGGAACCCCCTTTCTCTAAATTGTAAAAGGTACACAATACAGATTTGCTTAGTGTTGAGTCCATTGCATCATATAATCCCCCTCCCCTGCCGAAATTCTTCTCAATATGACGGCGCCTTACAGAAATGTCAGTGTCAAGAGTGACGTGAGCTGTCAATGTCACTCTAGCGGAGCGTCGTGTCTATGGTAGCGGGGCGGCCATCTTAAAGACTTCACTTTTTTACAAACGGCCGCGAGCGCACCACGTCTGCGACGAATCGCTATCTATCGGGTTAATCCATATAGATTTTAACTTAGTTAGTGTTTATTGTAAAGCCTGCAATTACCGTGTGATTATCTGCGACATTATTTCGTGTAAAATTATAATCATTTGAAAAAGTGTAACGGTTTTATTTAAAGGTAACTGTATCCGAAATAGTTTAAATTGTGAAGCAAGTTAAAAAGACGTTGTAGCCGAAGTGAATAGTTGTTTCTGTTACTCGACCACGTGCCCACGATGAATCCTGACGAAGGCCCTCCTGCGCTTATAAATATTTCAATGTATATACATTTTGATTTGGACGTAAGGTGCTTGCTACTAATATACTATACACCATGTTAGAGGACTGATGCAAATTATAGTCAATAAAAATTGGAACTTGAGTTAAAATAAAATAAAATTAGCCTCAGCACTGCATAATTGGAGTATCTGCTTACTACAAAAGTAAAGCCTATATGTGCTTAAATATTGACCAAAGTAGTTACTTAACTGGTAACGAATGATTAAATATAATATAATTCTAATAGCAAAAGAAAGACGGCACGCAAGCCTATACGGAACTGTCAAAATCTTGTCATAATGGTAACGCCGCCGGCTCCACATGTTGGTGCTAATGCTATTTTCTAGATCCACACGTTGGATGAGTGGCATTGGGACCGACGTTGGGGTCAACGTGTGGAGCAGAGCTGCGCTTAGAAATTCATCAACACGCATGCGCGGCGCGCTTAAAAGTGTCCGCCGTGCATGCGCGTTTATTCGCGGCTATTCAGTTGAAAGTTTGTTTGTGCGTGTTTGTCATGGCTTGGGATTGTGTATTTCTTGCCAGGTTGGTACAGAAATTGGCATAGTAATTGTTTATATAATTCACAGAAGACATTGGATATCTGTGCTTTTCTCAGATTTGCTATTTATGTAGCTTGTTGATTTTATTATATTCCTGTGTATGCATACTTTCTTGCAGTTTCTGATTATTTTTTGTAATGTAATTTAGACTATATCATAGCGTGGTGAATTTCGATAAAGCCAAGACTTACACACAATTAAACAATTAACCTTATTAGACAATTAAACTTTAAAATATCCATACTAATGTTATAAATGTGAAAGTAACTACCTCTGTCTCTCTATCTGTTATGCCTTCACGTTCAAACAGCTAAACCGATTTAGACGAAATTTGGTATGGAGATAATTTGAATCCCGGGGAAGGACATAGGAGTTTTTATCGCGATAGCCGACTTCCATGCAATAAATGCTAAAAGACTTAGTTGTATGCGTATAACTTAAACTACAAGATAATTAATTAATTAAACTAAATGCATGATATAAATGTTTGAGGCGTATCCCAAACAATTCCAATTTGCTCGAATTTACGTTTCATGTCTTTTAGTAGCTTATCACTAATATTGCGATACCTAGTGTAAGATAATTTAATTACCATGTTGTTAGGTTCTTATATCGATTTTTTGTGCAGTGTATCCCGGCGGAGGAGACGGAGACTGTAGATGATCACCAATCAAACGACTGCGACAAAAATCGTATCGACCGTCGTGACGGTCGGAATTCAGGTATCTGAGGAGCTGGAAGTATTAATGTGTTCCATTGATTTGGAGAGCAAAGTGATAGCTATAGTTCGACAAATCTGAAAATTCCCCTTTTTTGTCATCGGGTGCACTGTAGCTATCTTCCAGGAATTCTATGAGTAGGAGTGTTTGAAGAGATGCGTTAGAACCGATGCCAACTTTGGAGCAGTCATTCTAAGCACTAAACGGGGAATACCGTCAGGATCACTCGACTTGTAGACATTTATTCACTTAGTGTGCAAAATAACATCCGTGGATAATTACATAAACTTAGTACCGACGGATATTTGTGTCATATATAGTTTCATTTGAATCAACAAAAAAAGGTACACTGACAGGTTACAACAGAGTTATTTTAATCAACTATGTAGTCGGTGTTGGTCCGAGATTTCGTATCCGTGTGTTACTCGAAAAAATACGTGATGAGTGGAAATCAGTACGTATACAGTAAAATGGAAAAGATATTTGTCCATTGTGGCAAAAGCCAAAGACAGATCAATGTACTCAGACCAGCCAGGAAAGCAGCCCGGCGGTCAAAACCGGCTTGTTTGGACCACTGGTCCGTTTCTTTAAAGTGCCCTAGATGCAAATATCTACTTTTTAGATGGGTTGGTAACTTAGATAAACAGTCTAGAAAATACACAACAAATATTTTAAAAAAAAGAACTAAATCATTATTTTATTTATTTTTTAATATTTAATACTTATAAGTACAGTAAGGAGATTTTTCATGCTGCTAATTTATTAAAGTGTGGCAGTAATCCAGCTTCTAAAACTTGTAACTCGCGCATATGCAGCTGGATTACCTCTTGTGCAGCTTAGTGTACTAAAAGATAGTACACCAATCTAAAAAAAAAATACATACACTTTATCAAACAAATGAAGAAGAAAGACAAAGGCGAGTCGTAATAAGCGATTTAATAGATAAATGAAAGAATGGAAAAGTAGCAAGTGTGCCAAAAGTGCAAATTTTAATGTTTATGATGAAATATGAAGCAAAATTTAGAATAAACAAATGTAAAACATACCAATATGTTTCTACCGCTAGTAAAGACCACCAATGGACCTCCAGAGTCTCCAAGGCAGGGGCTCCTTCCGGCAGCACCACGGGTGCAAATATTAGTGGCCGTGACACTCGACAAAGACTCTTCACATATGGAGTTAGCTACCACCGGCGCAGGAACTGACCTTAGGACTGTATTCTGTGGTATGCCACTGGCTGCGCAAAGAATAATATTTTACTGACGTGTGACACACATCTCCACTGTCATGAAAATTATTATAATAGCCTAATGGCTAAGGCATCGGTCTCACAATCGTGAAGTCACGGGTTCGAATCCTACCCATTATACTACCGACGTGAACCCACTCCTAACACAAGTCTTTGAGCTTAACTTGGAGGGGTGAACAAGATTGCTAGTAATGTGGAACCCAATCCCACATTGCTAGTTATCTTTACAATAAAAAAGATATTAATGCGATTTTTCTTGATAGTACTTATTAGACATAGTCATAAATCATTTATGACTATCAACACGGAATTTGAAAGAAGAACTAAGTGAGTATTGAACGTTAAATGGTCATTCAGTACTAAACGACAAATATTTGTCGTTCATAATTTACATATTTAGTTTCTTTCAAAATCAGTCAGTTTCTTTCATTTTGGATAATCTTAAATAATTGATACTAGTGCCTAAATGGATGCAATTTACACTGATTTCAGTACTGTCTCTGATAAAGTTACCTCGATTCTTTTTCATTTTTATTTTTATTTTAAAATGTTATATTCCTCTCGTCTGTGTACTATACCGGCTTCCGGTATAGGCGGAAAAGCCTTAGTCTGTGTGCTATACCGGCTCCCGGTACGATAGCAGACAGGGGTAAAATGACAGCCGCTCTTTGGTTTTTTTTTTTGTAGGTTTTTAAATATTGTAAGGCTATCTTGCTATATATCAAATTAAAGATGAAGAAACAGGCAAGCTAATACCATTTTTACATAATGGGCACACAAAACAAAATCGCGCGTAATCATCGTTCAAAATACGGCAACGTCAGCAGAGAGTCAGCGGGCGCTATGAATACTTTGATCGTGTTTTACTATGTAAATTTGTTCAGTAGTATATAATTATTTTAATACAGTTATATTAAATGGTTATTAATGTTCCATTTTTTAGTATTTCATTTATCATTTACATTTATATTTTTTGTATAAAAAGGCGCTAAGTGCGACCATACGCCCAAAGAACTATGAACGTCATTTTATTTTCGTCATATATAGACGTAGTAGTAATACATATATACACTTTTGAATATAAAGCCCTAACTAATACACTTTAGATTGATACCATGTACAATGTGTTTATTTGTTTAAATAACGAAAGAATTGAATAAAAACGGAGCGCGGAATGCTCATATCGGGAGCCGGTATACTCCACAGACGGGGTTTTGTGTGGAATTATTATTATTATTATTACGACAAAAATGGCTACGAAACGACTACTTTTTATGTGTTTCTTTAAATGCTTGTATTGAAAATATTTCTTAGAATCATTATTGTTTTTTATTTTGTTATAGGTAGCGAGTTTTGTAAAGAACCTAAAAATAGTATTGTTTTTATCCCAGGAACTGTTTTTCTACCTGAAAAAAATTAAAAGCTGACCGACTGATTTACGACCCAAATTTTAGTACATTCTTTATACCTTTTGTATTTAAAATCTATTCAATTCACAGATGTGCGGCTTTTATTACATGTAGCTGATTAGGTGAACTTATTATCTATAATAAACCTTTGTTTATAATAACAATAGTTTTTTTCCTAAATCGACTACAAACGACACCGCCTTTTGACCGCACATAATTGCGGTTCGGTGCGGTCGCTTTTGTAAATACAGGTATTGTGTAAAAAAAATGTACTACGGCAGGTAATGTTTTAATTGTATTTTGTTCTAAATATATTATTGTGTAAATAAAATAAAACATTAGGTGCAAATATTGTCCTTTATCTGATATATGGAGTAAATAAGAGTACAATATAGGTACTTCTTTTTTTTTTAAATTTAATCATAGATTCCTCCAACATGATCGGAGCCTGTGTTTGCCTTTTTTGATTTTTATAGAGGTTGGGATTTTGTTTTTTATTGAGGTCGGGACTGACCATATTATCTTCTTATTGTATTTAACTATTTTTACATTTTTTATCTATATTTAGCTGTTTATATAATTTACCTTTTTATAATTTACCTGTTTTTGTTTATTTTACTTTACTATCTATATTTATCTGTCTACTTATTTTACATATTTTTATTTTCTATACTTTATATTTCAATTTGTATGAATTCCAAATATATACTTTATCATATACAGATTTATACATTTCCTTATTCTATTTTTGTTGTTTCCTGTATTTAAGTCTTCTTTTAAAATAATTTTACAGGAAGGTAACTTTGACTTTGTGTCTTTTTGGAGGAACAAAACTGAATCTTTGGTTTCCGGGTTATGCTGTTTGTGCATTAACGAGGACTTTACTGTACTTCTAGGCGCTTTTTTCAGGTAATGCGTCTTTGCTGCGTTGTCCGTGAATGGAAGCCTATCATACTTATTATGGTTTGGTTCATTCACGGTTTTGCAGTCTATCGCTATGTTTTCGTACCTGAAAAAATGCTCTGGGACAACGTTAGCAGTATGATATCGAGGCCCTTGCTATGCTGTCCCATTTCCTGCGCACTGGGCACTCCCTGCTAAACGCGTTGTGCGTGCTAGTTTCCAGTTTTGACTTCTTACAGTTAATGCACTCGGGTGGCTCTCCAGCTGCAACGGCCGGGCATGCCGTGCGGAGGTGCGGTCCGCTGCAGTGACTGCAGAGATCCTCAGGATCTTTGCAGAACCTGCGGCCATGTCCATATGCCAAGCACCTGGAGCATTGGACGAGCGGGGACTGGACTTCTACGTATACGTGCTGGAGGTCCACTCGTAGTTTCCCTGCCTGTGTTGCTCGTATCCATATTGTGGGGGAAACTTCCAGGACTATGTGACCAGCATGTGGATTCCTGGTTCTTTTTCTGTACTTGACCTTAATCCTGTCCTTCTCGTTGTCGAGGCCATGGAAAACCCCCCGGTTCTGGTTCCAGAGGGCCTTCAATACATCGTCATTACTGTGTATTGAAACAACGTCCTTTAGAACCAGAAGCGGGTCCTTGTTTTTCACCTCTTCGACAACGAGGTGCGATCCTGCTTTTTCCAGCCTTTCTCTCAACTTCCTCCTTTCTTCTTCCGTTTCACACCCCACAATTATTTTCCTGTCTTTTGCTTTTCTTACTTTCTCCACTTTTATCCAGCCTTCCTTCGCATCAACAGCTTTCCTAATTTTTTCCAACACTTCCTCTCCAGTTTCCATATCATTTTCCAATGTGACGACTACTGAGTGCAATGCCCTTGGCTCAGGCGTTAGTCTGGCCGCAGGCTTAGCAGTCGGCACATATGCGTAAGTAGTCCTCTCTAGTGTTCCCTTTTGTCCTTCCATAATAGATTTTAGTTCATTCATCCTTAGTCCGTTTTCAATAAGAAGTCTGTTATTTTCCTCTAGTTTTGTTATAACTTGGTCTTCGTGTTTGTTTCTGATAGGCTTCTCTTTCTCAGTTGGAGTTTCTTTAGTATCTGTACCGCATATTGTGTCCATTTCCAGCTCTTCCTGTAGTCTCCTTGCTACCGCAGCCAATGTCGCAAGTTGGTAGAGCCTGTCCAAGGTCTTCTTGATTTCCTGCTTTATATCCTTTCGGAGGTTTTTAAATAGGTTCAAGTTTTCCAGGCCTTTTTTGTAAACTGCAGTGGCTTCGGCTGCTCTGTTTGGGTAAGTTCTTTTAGCCTCACCTGGTGTTTTAACAGGGCTTACTAAAGATTGGATTATTTTGCCCTTCGTTACTTGTACTGATTTATGAATACTGGTTTTGTTGTATTCTCTAGCGTTTTGGTGAGGTATTTTTCGTTCCTGGGGAAGTGCTGCTTGCTTGATTGGCGGGTTTAGTGATTAAAAGACTGTGTTTGGCCCATAGCGGCTATCTTTGTATTTTGTAGGGCTATCCCTTTTTGTTGTTGAGGGTGCCCTTTCCCTGATATTGCAGCTGCCTTCTCGATGGTTTCGATGGACTTTCGGAAATTCTGTGGCCTTATATAGGTACTTCCACATTAAATATATATTTACTTACAATAAAAAAATTAAAAAAACACACAAAAATATTTAAAAAATAGTTTATTTCATTAGGAATATGTACTAAGTTAGAAATTACATAAATTCCAATTAAAATCCGAGATAATGAATTAAAACGAAAGCATATACCCAAAAATACCCCGTCTGTGTTGTATACCGGCTCCCGGTACGCAGACTAGGGCAATTGCATGTTTTTGAAGTTACACTGACGAGAGGTTTTCGAATTGTGTTTATGTAATATACCAGAAAATGCTGTTCTCCGTAGCAATACTCAAGGAGTAGATATATCTAGGACCTGTAATCTTTTTCTAATTTATCAAAAAACTAAATTCTCGAATCATATATTAGAAAAGTCTTATTGGCGACGATTTAAGAAAATAATGCTATAATAATTCTAAACTTATTAGTTGGGTATCAGTTTACAAGAATCAATGAGATTTTTAATCGGAGTAACAAGTTGATAAGCCTCTTACTAAAGCTGCCCAAATGCTGGTCTTTATATGTTAATAACGAAACACTATTTATCTATTTACTTTTTTAGGGTATTTAACATAGCCAGTAACGTTTTTATTTGCTCTTAATTGCTCTAATAGTTTAAAAAGAGAATAAAATTAGTTCTATATAAAATTATGTCTGGCATAATAAATAGTTGTCACCTTTCTTAGTAGTAGTTAAATACACTCCTTTTCAGGAGTTGAAGTCATGTAGTTTTCTTTTCTTTTAATAGGTATTATTTTTTGTATTAAATAAAGTTTCAAATACATACAAAACAAATCAGGGTACAACAGAACAGAACCAAGTTAGCCTACCTCCACTTCATATAGCACTTATTTGTCACACCCACCCTCAGGGTGTCTGGTAGAGTTGGAGACGCTAAGGAAGGGAGACCCTCCACCCGTTGTAACAAAGCACATACACCAATGAGGAATAAGTAAAACGTCATTGACATACACCATTTATGACTGAGCGCAATCCATTGACGTATAGACCTGGACCGTGCCATCCCTTTCAATTATAAAGTAAATATTGACTGCAAAGCGTGAGAGAGAGAAAAAACCTTTGACAGGTATTGTCCACAAAGTAGCGTTGTCTCTTTCTAGAGAGTGGTCAATTTTGTGAGGTTATGACGCAGTCCTGGGGGTCAATTCACGTATTTAAAACAGTGCATCGATTAAAACGGTCATTTTTGTATTCTTGTAACTTTGGGATCAAACTTTGGGTTACGAGAGCGCAATAACGACATTCTAGTACGGTGCGCAAGCGTTTTTGAGATCGATCCCAAAGTTACAAAAATACGTAAATGGCCGTTTTAATCGAAACTTAACTGCAACTGTACTGCTTTAAATACGTGAATTGGCTTCCTGGTCTCTACGTCAATCGAAGGACGTTGGCGCTTTATATCTTCTGTAATCTAACTAGCCATTATAAAAAACGAATGAGATTGGTGTCATCTTTAATGTTTTCTTTCCTTTCTTTTCCTTTCTCTTTTCTCTAACAACTAGCTATTTTTACTACACTAGGCTATTTTTACAACACTTGACAAAATGGAAAGCATGCAAGCCTTTTGCCAGCTTAAGAACATGTTCATGAACGGAATTGCAAGCTTTGAGTCCAATTGTTGTTGGAGAAGGCCAATGCAACAATTATCACTGCGTTACGATCACTGAATTTACTACAACGCCAGATGGAGGATAACTTGTCCGGTTGCGAAACAAGGGGCTTCGGGTACGCAACCCCGACTTCCCGAGCCGCCAAGCACTGCACTCCCAACCATCCCTGCACATTGGTGTCCACTGTCCTCCCTTTCCTTTCCTACTACTTGTGGCAGCATCTAGCGACCGGGTAGGTACCACAGCTTGGCTTATTTTGATCGTATAGCAAATATGCGTGCCGACCAAAGAGCTAAGTAGCCGATATCCTTCCCTTCTTCCAACTATCCCTTCCAGGAGTAGGTGTTCTCGCGGATCTGTAGGGCGTGACGGGTTGACGGGGGGTTCAGGGAGAGGTCTTCATAGCAACCTAGACGCTGTACACCACCACATTGAGACAGCGCGGCCTGCTTTGCTCTTTTTAACGGAGACTCAGATATGTGCCCCGGATGACATCTCGTACCTTAAATACCCCGGCTACGAATTGGAGCAGACATTCCTTCGGAAAGCCGGGGTGTGCGTGTTCATACGGGGCGATATATACTGTCGCCGCCTTCGGGGCCTCGAACAAGGAGATTTGTCCATTTTATGGCTTCGCGTAGACCATGGAGGACTTACCCGAATCTACGCGTGCCTCTACAGATCTCCTTGCAGTGATTCGGGGTCGACTCTACTGTTTGAGAACGTCCAAAGGGGGATTGACCAAATGTTGGAGCAGTGCCTATCCGCAGAGGTGGTGGTCTTCGGTGACTTTAACGCTCATCATAAAGAGTGGTTGGCATCGAGGACCACCGATCTCACGGGTAGGACTACTTTCAATATGGCCTTGGCCTATGGTCTCTCACAACTAGTAATACAGCCCACCCGTATTCCAGACGTTGAGAGCCACATAGCCTCCTTGTTGGACCTTCTGCTAACAACAAATCCACGCGGATACAGGATAGTCGTCGATGCTCCACTTGGATCGTCCGACCTCTGCCTTATCCGCACTGAAGCCCTCATTGCGCAACCCGTCCGCTCTCCAGCGAATGGTTCCCGCAGAGTCTGGCGATATGAGTCAGCAGATTAGGATGGTCTCCGCGAATTTTTCGCGTCCTACCCTTGGAGGCGGCTTTGCTTCTCCGCAGAGGATCCCGACGCTTGTGCGGACTGCATCACGGATACGGTGCTTCATTCATTCCCAATGCCCGAATTCCCGTTGGTGGTCGTAGTCGCCCCTGGTTCAACCAGGCTTGTCGAGGGACCGCGCGCCTAAAACAGTCTGCGTACTTAGCCTGGAACGATGCCAGGAATCGTAAGGATCTGACCGTGAATGTTGAGAAACGTAAGTTCAACGCCGCCTCCAGAGCCAACAAGAAGGCTATTGCTATAGCAAAGGCAGATCACATTGCCAGAATTGGCGAGCGACTTCAAAGGCATCCCTCTGGGAGTCGTGCATTCTGGTCGCTCGCCACAGCTGCGCAAGATAACTTTTGCCAGTCCAACCTCCCACCACTGCGCAATTTTCGATGGCAGTCTGGCCCACAGTGCTAAGGAGAAAGCCGATCTCTTGGGCCGACTCTTCGCTTTTGGATGATAGAGGACCCACACCACCTTCCATCCCAAAGTGTAAGAGCTCCATGCCAGAAATACGCATCACGCAACGTGCGGTTAGGCAGGAGCTCAGGCTCCTTGATACCCAGAAATCGAGCGGGCCGACGTTCTGACGCGCCTCTACCGCCTCTCATATAAAACTGGAAGGGTTCCATCTTCGTGGAAGGTCGCCAATGTCCACCCTATTCCCAAAAAGGGTGACCGGTCAGACCCGTCAAATTACAGGCCGATAGCGATAACATCCTTGTTATCGAGTTCTCAACACCAGACTCTTGCGGTATCTTGAGGAGCACCAGCTGATAAGCGACCGCCAGTACGGCTTCCGTTACGGTCGCTCAGCTGGTGATCTTCTTGTGTACCTGACGCACCGCTGGGATGAAGCCTTAGAAGGCAAGGGCGAGGTTCTCACCGTCAGATTCGACATCGCCAAGGCGTTTGACAGGGTCTGGCACAAGGCCCTTCTATCGAAGCTTCCTTCTTATGGAATCCCCGAGGGGCTCTGCAAATGGATCGCTAGCTTTCTGGACAATCGGAGCATTATGGTCGTCGTTGACGGTGCTTGTTCCAGTTTGAAAACCATTAATGCTGGCGTTCCACAAGGTTCGGTGCCCTCCCCAACACTGTTCATTCTGCATATCAATGATATGCTGTCCATAGAGAACATACATTGCTATGCGGATGACAGCACGGGTGATGCGCGATATACCAGCCAACAGAACGTCCCTCGGAGCGTTGTTCAGGAGAGACGGTAGACTTGTGTCAGAAGTCGAGGACTCTCTGGGGCGGGTCTCCGAATGGAAAACCTGGTTCGATTCAACCCCACAAAGACACAAGTATGCGCGTTCACTGCGAAGAAAGACTCATTTGTCCTAGTGCCACAGTTCCAAGGAGTTACACTCCGAGTCACCGAGAGTATTGGGATCCTCGGTGTCGAAATCTCCAGCAAAGTACAGTTTGGGAGTCATTTGAATAGTAAAGCCAAATTGGCGAGCAAAAAGGTGGGTGTCCTCAACAGAACGAAGCGTTACTTCTCGCCGGCACAGCGACTTGTGCTCTATAAAGCGCAGGTTCGACCGCACGTGGAGTACTGCTCTCATCTTTGGGCGGGTACCCCCAAATACTTGCTCGGTCCATTTGACTCCCTCCAAAGGCGAGCTGTTCGGATCGTTGATGACCCCAACCTCACGGACAGACTGGAGTCTTTACAGCAGAGGCGTGACTTTGGTGCACTTTGCGTACTCTACCGTCTGTTCAACGGGGAGTGCTCTGAGGAACTGTTTGACATGGTGCCACCGTCACCTTTCTACCACCGCACCACTCGACATCGTAGTAGGGTTCATCCATTCCACCTGGAAACAATACGGTCCTGTACGGATCGATTCCGGCGTTCTTTTCTTCCACGTACGTGCAGACTCTGGAATGAACTACCTGCTGCAGTGTTTCCCGAGCGCTACGACATGTCTTTCTTCAAACGAGGTTTAAAGTGAGTTTTCACTTCACGGTAGGCAGCGGCTTGGGTGTGTCCCTGACATTCCTGTAGTCCATGAGCGGCGGTTACCGCTTACCATTAGGTGGGCCGCTGGCTCGTCTGCGAACCATAGGCAATTAAAAAAAAAAAAAAAACAAATTGATACCATTGAGATGCGTGGCCGACGCAAAATACTCCTTCTTCACGGTGTAGCAGAGCACGAGCCAGAAGATACGGTTGCAGTCGTTACTAACACTGTCAAACAACACCTTGACATAGACAGTTTCGCTGTTTCCACAGGATGGGGCGGCATTCAAACGAACACAAACCGAGGCCTATACTTGTAAAGTTCCATAATGTTGAACTGCGGGATCAGATGGTTCTCGAAGTCAAAGTTGAAGGGCTCAGATGTGACCTTGCCCGAGTTTTTGACGAAACCGCGACATGATGCGGTTATGATCCGAGAGAGGTACGGGATCAACAAGTCCTGGATACGAGATTGTCACGTTCATATTATCGGTTCCAATAGTTCGCGATATAGCGTTGCCTCGCTACAGAAGCTCAACAATATACCGAGCTTAGAGGCTGTGAAGCAGACGAAAGCACCCAAAAACATTCAAAAGCCTCGTTCAGCTGCTGCTGCCAAAATAATTGTAATATGTTTTCCTTTTACTTTCATTGATTTACTTAGTTGCAGGACGCGGCTTAATGAGCTCAAAATATTATACAATTTCACTTCCTTTCTAACTACAACAATCCCGTATACTATCTACTACCCTATATTTGCACTTTCTGATAACTTAACTTATTATATATCATGATTAATAAAAAAATGTTGATGTCAAAACCCTCAAATCCCGAAGTATCTAACCTAAAATGCCTAATAAATGTGAGTCGTAGAGATCATCTATCTCCATCAAAGAGTAAACTAATACTACGGAAAATCTCCATGATGTGAGTAATTAATTCTGTTAAAAAATGTCAGCTTCATCTGACACATTAACTGTATTTTTGGATATGAGCCTTTTCAGATCTGTGTGATTTTTATTCCTATACCGGACCCTGCTAATAGTTTCCAATTTATTTTTTATTTTTATTTTATTTATTTATTTTGTTTACCTTTTGTGTTAATTTTATTTTTATAATACTTTTTGTATTTTTTTTCTTTGTGTTTTTTAGTTTTCACTATAACATTCATCTGGTGGGTGGATATAACTGTTTTTATTTTATAATTTATTTTTTAAGAGATATTGATTCTGTGCCTTTTTATTTTTATTTTCTTCAATAATTTTAGTAATATTTTTTTTTTTATGTCCGAGACCGATACTGAAACTTTTCACTCTGTCAGTAGCTTTAATGGTAGTTTCGTCAATATTCCATCTCTTGGTGAAACGCTCTAAGCCACGTTCTCTGATGTTCCTAAGAATGATAATGTAGTCCACATAAATGCTCATAGTATTCTCGTCCATTTCTCAGACATGCTGGCCAGTTTTGACTGTAAGAACATCCATGCAATTCTTGTTTATGAGTCATGGTTAAAACCGTGTCTTCCATCTACCTCTTACAATATACCTGGCTACAAACTAATAAGGAACTATCGCTTCGCGGGTACCGGCGGTGGTGTTGCAGTGTACCTACGTACACAAATTCCTTTTCGCATCGTGAAGATATTAGCTAGCACAATCTCCTCCGCTAAATGCGTGTGAGCATCTTTTTCTGGAAGTGGAACTTTATAAAAAATCTAACCGGAGTATATTAATGTCCCACGCTTCGTATTGATTTTTTCTCCTCGTTAGAACGTATCTTAGAAAAACTACAGTACTACTAAAAACTACTTCTTACAGTCATACTGTTATTACGGGAGACTTCAATACCTGTCGTGGTATCTTGTAATCTTTCTATCCTACTTTTAAATGCTACACATAACTTTCCTAATTCTACTTCTCCTCTTCTTCTATCTCAACTTCGTATCTTCGCTTGATCATGTCTCTAAAGCATGGTCAATGCTCAGCTGATGCTTTCTCTTATCATGACTTAATTTTCCTTTATAAACTTCGTCCGCCTAAGGTTAGGCCAAAAATTTGGAGACAGCGTAATTTTAGTGGTATGAATATTATTAAATGTCGGTCTAAATCTATATTACTTTTTCTTTCTAAAATAATTGAACGACTTATATAATTATATATGATTAATTATATATTCTCAACTTAGTACATGTTCTGTTCCAAAATTGTCTTTTAAATCCTACCCAGTCTGGTTTTCGTTCCGTTACTGCTCTCGTCGATGTTACGGATAACATTAGACGAGGTATACTTTCTATACTCGACTTCAGTAATGCATATACATAATACTGTAGATTTTTATATTCTTCTTGGCATACTACGCTCTATCAACATATTTCCAACAGTGATTCATTGCTTTCATAGTTATCTGTCTGGTCGCCGACAACGTGTACGCATTGAAGAGTCATATTTTTCCTGGTGTAAAATTACGGTAGGTGTACCGCAGAGTGGCGTTCTTATTCTTCGTAATTTTTATAAACTCTATCTTTAGTCAACTAGTTTCTTCCTCCAACTTCTTCTGATCTTCAAATTTACACACAAGCGCCACTGAGACAGCTGTCACTAGCGTTCTCCATTTAATATGGATTTAGAGCGTATATGTCAATGGAGTAATAACCATGGTCTTAAGGTTAATCTGTCAAAGACCCAGGTTATTATCGTTGGTAGCTCAAGGATGATATCACGAATTGATTAGAACCAACTACCTGAGGTTATCTTTAATGACACCCCAATAAAATTAAGCAACAATGTCAAAAAGGTTGGCAACCCCAGCCAATGTAAACATCGGCTCTGTATTTAAAATTTAAAATAAATAGTAAAAGTGAATTAATATCGTTGAAAGTGCTAGGAAAGTGATTTAAATAAACTAAAACATAAGTGATATCGTTTGTTAGAGTTTTTACATACTCTTTGAATTAGAAAACACATAAAAAATAAGTGCACAGTGATTGAGACAATAACTTTATAAACATATTTTTATCAAGGTTCAGTGAACAAAACATTAAAACTTATTAAGAACTAGAAAGAAAGAAAGAAAGAAATAAATTTATTTTGTCCTCAAAAGAAAAGAATAAATACAGTAAGTAGTACAAATTCAAATAATAGTAGTATCGAGAGACAAAAATGGTCCTAGCTCAGCTAGATTGCAACTCCGCTTAATGAGGAGCTGCGCTGGTATTCTGCTAAGACCAAAGTGACGACACGAACATTAACCGTCAATATATAATAGGAAAGTATACAATAAATATGAACAGAAAAAATAAAGTTTATATAAGTAAGACTATATTTAAAAATATTAAAAAAAATAAAAATAATAATAATAATAAAAAAGCATATTTTATGGGTAATTTTATTTTTGTAATATTATTTTGTTAAGGTTAGTTATTGTTTTGTAAAGTGTATTTACATAGTATTGAACGCAGCCAAATCACGCGGGAAACGTTTGACAGATTTGACCATAGATTTTAAACTTGCATTTGACGTTAGAACTTAGAGTTTTTCGGTTTCGACTGAATTTAAAGTTTTTACCAAGTACCCATTAAAGTGCCTAAACTGTATTAAATAGTGCGTACCTATGAAAACTGCAGATGAGCAATAAAATTTACATGATTTATCATTGGAATGATAGCGAGGAGCGCTCATTAAATAAACGGCATAATTTCAAGAATTATTAGGTATGTTGTGTCTGTAAGTCTAGCAATTGTTGTTTATACTTTTTGCTAAAAGTATGAACAGATTTCAGCGTACGCACAGGCGGCGGAAGATCGTTCCAACAACGAGTAGCGGCAAGCTTAAAACTCCCACGAAAGGCTGCAGTACGATGTCTTGGTGTAACGAGAAGGTATGTTGAAGCTCGTGTATTATGCTTGTTTATATCACTGGACCAGCTTAATTTGTTGTATAGATAATCAGGCTTCTTGGATAATATTACACCAAAGAGTAACGTAGCTAGATGAAGCTTCCTACGGGTAGACATTTTCATCATGCTTCCATCATTAAGAAACGGGGTAATATGAGAACGTGGTGGCACATTAAAGCAGAAATATATGGCAAATATATATATAAACTACGCACATAGGCATCATAAAGTGCTTAAAAAGGCAACTACACAGTGACTAGCTTTATACAATTTAGAAAACTTTCGTTTTTTCTTTACCAAATTCAAATTCAAAACAATAACACAGTGCTACCAACATTACAGTGTCATATCTTAGATCACGTTCCATAACCTGCACTGCCTATAACTTTGGCATAGTTATTGAACTATCGTCGCGTTCCATACCTCAACGAATGCGTTCCATGCCATGCAAAAGTTGATTTTTGCCATATATTTTTAAGCATTACAATAATAATTTTATTAACTTCAAATATGTTTCAATATGTTCTTCAATAATGGAGTATAGTGATGATATACTCGATAGTGACGATAATGTCACTCGGAGAAAACGGTGTACTAACTTATCGCTTTCATCTGAATCCGATGATTCACTGAATACTTCCTCTTCGAATTTAAGTGTTAAGAGTCTAATAGACTTATCAACTCGTATACAGGGTGATGAAGTAATAAAATTACGCAAATTGATTGTAACCTTAAAAGATGAGTTACTAAGTGCTCATACGCAAGTTGATACACTGACATTAGAAAATTCAGCGCTAGAAAAACGATTACAGGAAGAAACACAAAAAAATGAGCGGCTTAAGATAATGTTTACTCAACTAAGTACTAAAAAAGTAAACATACCATCGACTAATTATAAAAAGGCGAAAAGAGGAACAAATAACCCACCATCTAAATTATCCGCAAAAAAACTAAATTTTGACTTAGAAGCTCATACTCCTAAGTACTCTCTTCAATTACACTCAGGGAAAGAACCCTATATTGGTCAAGAAACTGAAGTTGAACGAGTCAATCTCATAGGTAGTAATGAAGACGGAACAAGGTGCAGCGGTACCGGGAACATTGTATCATCTAATGTAGATAATGTCAAAATAGGAGGCATGAGTACAGGAAAAGATGTATCAGTAGATTTACCAACACAACAACAACCACAGACACAAGATGACCCCTTAAACCGTAGTCAAGAATATGGTAAAATATTTCTGTTATCAGATAATCAAGGAAATGGTATTGTTCAAAAGTTAATTAAAAGCAAAAATAAAATAAATGGGGATTACAAAATACAATCATTTAGAAAACCAAATGCGAAAACTAAAGATGTCTTATTTAACTGTTGTAATATGGCTAAGAATTTATCAAAAAATGACAATGTAATTGTAATGACAGGGAGCAATGACTCAAACCCAATTGAGCTTTTATCAGAGATATCTGTGGCGCTACATTTTCTTAAAAAGTGTAATGTGTTTATAGTAAATGTACTTAGTAACCCTTTTCTAAATGAATGGAAACTAAATTATGAGCTTAAATTACTAACACAAAATTATAAAAATTGTACATTTGTAGAAACTGGTGAAATGCAGGAAGTTGTTCAGCAAATTATTTACAAGATAAATTTTATTCAGTACAATAACCAGTTTCTTTCTTATAACAAACACATTTAAAAAGGGTATCGACACTCATAAAGTAGTTTGTCATAATTTGCGCAAAAACTTTAGTCACCATGAAAACGCAGAGCCGAAGAAAGGTACAATTCCATATTATTTTCCATTTCTCAATAAATCTAAAGAAAAGTCAATAACTAAAAAACCTAGTTTTTTTCGTGAATAAATATTTATTTTCAATTTTTCACCAAAACATTGCTGGTGTTTTAAATAAAACACATGATTTAGAGGTAGCACTTCGCGAAATGCATGATTTAAATGAAAACGTTATAGCAGTATGTCTGAGCGAGCATTTTATAGTTAGAAATGAAGAAAAATACATAAATATACATAATTTTTACCTTGGCTCTATTTATTCAAGACAAGATCAACGACGTGGAGGCACGTGTATTTTGTGTAGAATGGGGTACGAAAGTACTGAACTAGATATGTTAAAAGAATTTGCTCTAGATAAACATTTTGAAGTTTGCGGTGTTGAAATAAAACTGTTAAATGTAATTATTATATCTATTTATAGAACTCCAAATTCAGATGTTAAAATTTTCTTTAATTCTCTTACCGATATTTTGTCAAAGCTTCAACACAAAAAATGTAAAATAGTTATTTGCGGCGATTTTAATATCGATTTACTATTGTCAGATAAAATTAGTACTACATATAAAGAGTTATTACTAAATTTTGGATTGCAATATCATATACATGAACCAACTAGACTTAATAAATGTATAGATAATATAATCAGCAATATAAATAATGCTACTGGTAAAACTTATAATTTATGTCTGTCCGACCATAACACAGCTCAAGTACTCACATTTGAACAGACAAAATCTAATAAAATAGGTAATGATCGCTACTTAATAACAATAAATGATTTAAATAAAGATAATGTCAAAAAATTCGTTAAACATATAAGCTGTCTAAGTTTTAGTGAAATTTATCGAACATCAAATGCTAATGAAGCCTTTGATAAGTTCCATGATTTACTGACTTTATTGTATAAACTTTGTTTCCCTTGTATCAGAATAAAAAATAAACATAATAGTAATAAACCGAAATGGATAACTCGTGGTATAAAAAATAGTTGTAACACTAAACGATCATTACGATATAAATATTACTTAAATAGAAACTGTGAAAATAAGAATAAGTATAAAGTGTATTCACAACTATTGCGAAGGTGTATGAATAACCTGCAAGCCTTATGTAACCAAAGACATATTGCCTCTTCTCAAAATAAAGCAAAAGCTACGTGGGATGTCGTAAGACGTAACACAGGTAACGAACCGCCTAAGGATTACATTACAACAATTATTGACAATGGAATAACACTAACAACTGGGTCTGACATTGCTAATCAATTTAATGAACACTTTGTTAATATGGCTAATAATAATTTTACAATTCTTGATGATAATATTTCTGACAGGCTTACTATAACATCAAACGATAAAAGTATTTTTATTGAACCAACCGATGCTTCTGAGATACATCGTATAATAATGGCATTAAAAAATACAAAATCGGCTGGTTATGATAATATCACAACAGAACTCATTAAGAATATATCTCAATATATATCAGTGCCACTAGCATATATTATTAATTTATCTTTAGAGCAGGGATGTTTTCCAGACAATTTAAAGCTTTCTTTGATAAAGCCACTGCACAAAAAAGGGTTGAAATCAGATGTTGATAATTACCGGCCTATTGCTATAACTCCGGTAATATCAAAAAATTTTGAAAGAGTCATGTACAGGCGAGTTCTGCACTTTTTAAATAAATATAATATTCTTGCTGAACAACAATGCGGGTTTCGGCAAAATAAATCAACTAGTTTGGCGATATTTACATTAGTTAAAGCAGTTATTACCAATATTAATAATAAAATGCCCACATGTGCATTATTTTTAGATTTAAGTAAGGCTTTTGACCGTGTTGATCACATCAAACTTTTAGAAAAAATGGAAATTTACGGCATCAGGGGACCAGCAAAAGAATGGTTTCATTCATACCTAGTTGATAGAAAACAGATAACAAGGGTGGCAAGGTTTAATAAATTGCATAATAGCCTAGAAAGTTTTGATTCCGAAGCTAGAACGAATCACTGTGGAGTACCCCAAGGTAGTATTTTGGGGCCACTACTGTTCCTTCTCTTTATAAATGACTTGCCACAGTCAATTAAACATCAAAGTGTATTGTTCGCCGATGACACTACAATTATTATTAAGTGCAATAATATGCAAAATTATGAAATTGAAATTAATGAAACTTTAAATAATGTAATAAAATGGTTAAATACAAATAAATTAAAAATTAATACTTCCAAAACTAGCGTACTTCATTTCAAAACATTCAAAAGTAAACCTGTGCACGTTAATGTCAAATATAATAATGTTGCTATAGAACAAGTACGTAATATAAAGTTCCTCGGTGTAACTCTTGATGAGCATTTCACATGGAAGAATCACATTGCAATAATTGCAAAAAGAATCAATCAGTTCGTATTTGCCTTAAAAAAGGTTAAAAATATTACATCCAGGCATACTTCTATAACAGTTTATCACGCATACGTCTGCTCAGTAATCCGTTATGGCATAGTCGTGTGGGGTAACTCTTCTGAAATAGAGAGAATCTTTCTTGCACAAAAGAAGTGTATTCGTGCTATGTTTGATATGCAGTGGTCCGATTCATGCAGGCCTATCTTCAAAGTGCATAATCTTCTCACAGTCCCATGTATTTATATTTACGAAGTAGCCAGGTTTTTAAGAACTAATCCTACACTATTTGAGCGTAAGGATAATCAAAATAAGAGAATAGTTACACATCTAGATTACGAAATGCCTATTCCTAGGTTAGAAATCTTTCGACGGAACTGCGTTTATATGGCTCCCCTAATTTATAATTCTTTGCCTAAAGTTATTACCCAACTACCATTTAGAAAGTTTTCGTTAGAATTAAAGAAATGGTTGCTAAAAGAATGCTTTTATTCAATTGATGAGTTTTTAAAAAAATATCCTTGTAAGTTTTACAGGCATAGATGAATGAAATAAAAGTGTATAGATTGCGTAAGTGTATAAAGATGTTTAATGTTGGAATGCAGATTTTGTTCTATTGCATGCTTATACTGCCAAATATGTGAAACTTCTAATTTTTATAAGACCTCTGTACCTACCATATTTGATGCAATAAAGAAATTATTATTATTATTATTATTTAAAAACCTGGGTATCATTATTGACCGCACTTTATTTTGGGGTCCCCAGTTGCAGGAAGTCAGTCACAAATTATTTGCATCTGCAGGGTCTTTGCGAAAACTCCGAAATATACTACCGATTACAACTAAAATTGCGCTGGTGCAGTCTCTTCTACTACCAATATTTGACTATGCTGATGCTGACCAGCTATCTCGACCTCACTGAGGAGCAACTTGACAAACTTGAGCGCCTCCAAAATGTCTGTATTAGGTTTGCGCAAATATGATCATGTTTCTGAATGCCGCAGCGTACTCAAGTGGCTCCCAATATGTTTTCGTCGAAATACTTATATTCTCTCATTGCTGTATAGTATACTCTTTAACTATATTACTCCCTTGTATCTTAAAGAACGCTTCAAGTTCCTTCATGACACACATTCAAGATTCCTTAGGTCATCAGATAATTTAAGATTGGATATTGTAGATCATTCCACAAAAATATATGAAAAGTAATTTACTGTCGAGGCAGCAAGATTATGGAATGAACTGCCTCTTTCTCTAACACGAGCTCAATCGTTGTCATCCTTTAAAATAATGTTGAAGTATTACTATCCTTCTAATTAAACTTTTAATATCCATAAATGTATCTTTTACTTTCTTTTAAATTATTGATAACTTCATTATTGGTTGGAGGAGAACCCACTTACTGGCCTACTGATAGAAATAGAATACCTGACATGCTTGACCTTTTTATAATGAAGAACATGGATGGCAACTACATAACAATAGAGTCCTGTACCGATCTCACCTCAGATCACACTCCTGTAATTTTTAACGTTAATTATACAATTCAGTTAGTAGAGCCTTCCTTCAAAATATATAACACTACGAATTGGGAAAAATACAGAGATGTAATAAAATCAGAAAGATTAATTTTGTTAAAACAAAAATCGACACAATAGAGGGTGTAGAAGACGAGATTGAGAAACTTAACACGCTTATACATAGAGCAGCCAACTTAGCAATCACTAAACGAAAGAGTCAGCCACCAAAAAATAACAACTATCCAAAAGAAATAAAAGAAAAATCAAGAAAAGGCGACAATTGAGAAAGGTCTGGCAAAATACAGGATATCCAAATGATAAAACTGCATTTAATAAATTCTTTTAAGAGTTTAAAAATCTCAATAGCAATGTAGAGAACGACAAAATCCAAAACATGCTTTCAAACCTCGATCCGACAGCTGACACAAACTATTCGCTGTGGAACGTCAAAAACACCTGCCGTCGATAAACATGAAGGAGGATGGGCTAGGTCTGACTTTAAGAAAGCGACCACATTGCCAAGCACTTGAGCAATGTATTTAATCTACAACCAGAGAGCTGTCGTGAACATACAGAAGAAATAAAAAAAAAACTTTTTAGAATCACTAAAGAAATTTAGCCCTAGAAAATTTTTCCAAGAAATTAAAAATCTGAAGGAAGGGAAAGCGGGTATGATCATATAGATGCAACACTTCTAAAAAAGTTTCCGTACAAGGCACTAATGAAACTTGTCCACATATTTAATGCTTGCCCAAGATTTGAAACTTTCCATAGTGGAAGATAGCACAGGTAATAATGATTCCCAAGCCTGGTAAACCTAACCTAACCGAACAAACAAATTCATACAGACCCTGTATGATTAGCCTGTTGCCATTCAGGTCAGGCCATGTCAGTAATTGGAAAACTGTTTAAATGGATACTTCTTAATAGAAAAAAAGTACATTTAAATACCGTACTATCACAGCACCTATTCGGATTCTGTGAAAGTCATGGGACAATCGAACATGTTCGCCGTATTGTTGACATTATTAGTAGATGTTTGGAAAATAAATTATACTGATCTGCAGTGTTTTAGACATCGGCCAAGCAAGGTATGGCATGAGGGCCTTATCTTCAAAATCAAAAAGTCACTGCCACAATGTTCCCTTCTGATACTAAAATCATACCTCAATAATAGAAGCTTCCAAGTAAAATGCAATGATGACAGCTCTACGAAATCAACTCGGGCGTCCCCCAAGGTAGCATATTGGCACCTATCCTATACCTCATCTTGACTGCAGATATTCCAACAGATAATCAAACGATTACAGCAACATACACCACCGCCAAGCCACCCCATTGTACCTACATTTGAGTTATACAACGAATACTTTTTTACGTTTTTTGTATTAGTGTACAATAAAGAATATTTTGATTATTATAATCACTATTGAACTTAGAAGTCTCCAAACGGAAATATTTCTGATCATTCACAACAAGTTATGAACGCACAAGGGTGTTGCAAGTTGCGTGTGGCGTGGCGTCTTGCGTCGCGTTGGACGTTTATTCTGTTCACACAGAGGCGCGCGTGAAGCGGCACTTATTATCGTACGTGTAAACACAAACATATGGCAATATGCTATGTTGTTTATAGATATGCGTAGCGGGAAGGTTATGCAATTTCCAAATTATAATAATAATAATAATAATATATATTTATTTAAGGTCCCAATTACATAGCAAGTCATACCTATGATAACCTCACTAGGCGGGGCCTGTGTCGAGGCAATCATGTTTACAATTGGCTAAGCTTAGGACTATTTTTCTTTAACATTAAATTATTTGTTATATAAAAGAAGAACAATATTAGATATTAAATAAATCAAAAGATAATGTTTAAATTAAAATTTAAAACAATAACACCAAAGTCTAAATCATAATCGAAATCAATTAAGTATATAATGTATAATAGAAACATTAAAAGTAATAAAAACAAAATTAATTAAATACATTCATAATAATTAAATTAAAATTAATGGCCTTAAAACTAATAAAACAGAAAAAAAAAAAAAAAAAAAAAGACTGGCTGAAGGTTAGGACACGGGCATTGCTTCATCGAGAATCGCCGCCGCGTGTGCAACAGCGTGAGTCGCCGCCGCCCCTTTTTTTCCGTAGTTCCATGGGACGTTCCGAAAAATGTCATTTAACCGTAGTTCCATTTCCTATGGAACCACCGAAAATAGTTTTTTATTCCACTACAGGTTTTCTGAGATACCATTAATAGAGACGTAACGACAATGAAAAAAATATAACTCAAATCAACCAACTTTAATATAGATAGGTACTTAACTCAAATCAAGCAACACTTTACTAAAATAAAACTAAAAATCATGAAAAAAATTAACTTCTTGACGTAGACCTTTGTTTTAACTAACGAAGTTTTTCTAGAGCGTGGCCGACTGTTATTTCTCCAGCGATAAGTTGAAGTTGAGTATTCCTAATCACATCATCTCTCAAAGTATACTCTTTTCTGCGCTTTGCTGATTTACCTCGATTGCTTTTCAACTTGTCAATTTTAAATTCCGCTAAGTTACTGTTCAGTTTTAAGACATTCAACAATCGTAATATATTATTACTATTTTTGTTTATCGATCGGTTGATTTTGGAGTGCCATGCCTCTACTACATTATTGGTCCGGTGACGTTCGCCGAATGCACTAATAATGTCGAAATATTTGTTTTTGTATATAATTTTTCTCATATATTTTAAAAATTTTTGCATTTCTTGACATTCTGTTTCTATATATTCAAAACCAGTTTTAATTTTCTCTTGTGGCAATAATGCCAATGCGCTACATAATCCGAGGATACGCCTGTCTTGCTTGCATTTTTCATTATTGAAAATAAAAGGTGAATTGATGCGGAAAATGCATGCGAAAAATGACATAACATGACACATTTTAAATGACATCAATAATAACTACAATCGTGCAAAGAGGTTTCATTATCTATTTATTCCATACCGTGGTATTATTTGAATTTGTAAAGTTAATTAATTAGAATCCGTGTCACAACTCTATAATTTAATGGTATCTCAGAAAACCTGTAGTGGAATAAAAAACTATTTTCGGTGGTTCCATAGGAAATGGAACTACGGTTAAATGACTTTTTTCCATCGTCCCATCAATGGAACGTCCCATGGAACTACGGAAAAAAAGGGGTCGCCGCGTGCACTGCTGTGATAAACGCCGCGAGCTCCGCCATTTTAAACAAACGCTTATTCAATTTTCTTCTCCGTGAATGCACTCATACGACGCCATATGTTTGAATTTATACGGGAATTAGTAAGTTACACATACAGATAACTTTTATTATTTTTATTTAAACAAAAGGGTCAGTAACAATCAAATATACTTACTGTCACTAGTACGACCATAGCCAGCAATGGTGCCAGTAGAGCCTGCGAAGCTCAAATTGAGTTCGTTGTCAGAAAGGAATCTGTTTAAAAAAAATAGTACGTAAGTCGACTATGACGTATGACGAGTAGATTTCAATAGATTTGTCGTGATTCATTCCGTAGGCACGTCTCTAAAGCGAGAATTTAGTTACTATGGTACCATTATAAATTATCTTAAAATGAGTATAACTTTACTGCTACTATCGGAAAAAAATGCCAATCGGTGAAGAAAAGTTGAAGAATTGACTTTCTGACTATTGATCTTTATCTGCAACTTTCTTTATAATCCTCTATGTGTAATGACACTAAACGTTTTTTTTATAAAATTGGCTAGGGATTGAGGGGCAAAATTGTAGGCACTTACTTGTGAAACTCAAGGCAAAACTTAAGTTAATCATGGCAATATCATTAATGCGACGGCTTGGTTTCCAACTGGCGTGTGTAACGACATTAGTAGCTGTCTGCCTCTGGCCACCACTGTTAGTAAATAGGGTAAGAGAGCCCGCAACTACGCTGAATTGCCTTCCTTGATTCTCACCATCCCACCAACAATGCGCTGCAGTAAGTACCCTTCGGGTGTTTAATATGCATCCACCACAAACACCCAGTTGATTATTTGTCAAGTAGACGATAAGATCAACCTGTATAAAGGATTTATTAGAAGTTAATAATATATATCAAATAAAAACTAAATTTGGCTAAACTAATATAAAAGTAGAAACCATACCTGGTATGGAAAATCTCCGAGTCGAGCCGCATTACCACCGGCAATCCTGGCAGACTCGCCACGAGCCTCAGTTTTACGGATCTCGTTGGCTAAGGGGATACCATATTTCCTATGGTAACCGCACGCAGTATTTTCCTCTAAATCAATCACATCTTCAAAGTTTAGGTTTCAAGAAGTTACCACAGCCACGAGCGCCAATAATGTGATAGCTAGAACTTTCATATTGAATGGCTTGTGTAATTTATTGAATATGCACTCCAAACTATGTATATAAACATAAAGCCGTACGCTAATCAAGTCATAGATGTGTTAGATGTATGTCATATGAAAATATAATCTATACATCACATAATTAAATATTCTGACTGCAAAATAGATCTTAATAATAAATATCCTAAAACAAAATTTATAGATTACATATCTACTGGGTCAAGATTAAAGTATTACCTAATCTATTTGTTTTGATTTTGTAATTTATGTGATTTTTATAATTACCATATTTTTGGCAATAATATACCTACATTATATTATTTTTAATCAGTATAATCATTCAGCGGTGCCTTTTATGTTATACTAGCTACCCCCTGCCGTTATACTACTGGCTTCGCACGGGTTTCATATCGTGTAAGATTTTCAAACAAACCTACATGTGGCTTCTTCCGAATTAGGTGTGATTGTCATTCTATAAGGGCTCAATATCCCTGAAGTAAATGAGCCATAAGTAAATCTGATTTTTAGTACGTTATTTAGAACCCTTTTAGCGCGTGTGGAATCACGTTAAAATCAAAATGCTACCTACGTAATAGGCCATCCCCTGTCCTGCGTGCTCACACTTGGCTGTGTGAGGCTAAACATACACCCCCCCCCCTCCCTACCGAGTCATGTGTGCGACTCACACTTGTCCGGCGTCGGGTGAAATGAAATACCCTCCCCCATTTTTTAATTTTTTGCCTCTTGTATGCGGTAGCCTAAGGCATCGGTCTCGCAATCGTGAGGTCGTGGGTTCGAATCCTGGCATACTACCGACGTGAGCCCAACCCTTTTTTTTTTTTTTTTTTTGGCGGGAAAAATTCCTAACGAACACCCCCACCGTCCGGGGAAGACGATGGAGGTAGTGTGGGGTTTGCACCCACTAAAAAACCTTCGCGAACGGGCCGCTGGAATTTGTTATACCGTCGGCGGCCCGCCCAGTGGCAATGCCCGGACGCGATGTTGTTGCGTTCCGGACATTTCACACCTACGCGACCCCTGGATACACACAGGGTGCTGCGCCTCCACGGGAGGCAGCGGGCGGGGCAAATTACCCCGTACGCCCGCCCGCAGCCCCACCTAAGGCGGCATCAGGCGCAGATGTGCGCGCCGACGCCGCCCGGTTCGCCGGCGACGGAGCGGATCCGCCAGGGAGCTCTCTTCCCTGACGCGCTCCACCGCCTCCTTCTGCGAGATGATGTCTTCGCAGAAGGATGCGACCGCATTCCACGACCCCTCGCTCTGGACCATGGACAGAACCACGGCCGGCAACGAGAGGTCACTTCCGACCACTGCGGTGAGAACTCGACGTTGCCCCTCCCAAGCTGGACAATTCTGGAAGGTGTGCTGCGCCGAGTCCTCACCGCAGTCGCAGTGGTGGCAGGCGGGACTCGGTTCCCTCCTAGCGACCGTGTGCAGGTACTGCCCGAAGCACCCGTGCCCGGAAAGGACCTGCACCAGCCAAAATCAAAATGCTACCTACGTAATAGGCCACCCCCTGTCCTGCGTGCTCACACTTGGCTGTGTGAGGCTAAACATACACCCCCCCTCCCTACCGAGTCATGTGAGCGACTCACACTTGTCCGGCGTCGGGTGAAATAAAATACCCTCCCCCATTTTTAATTTTTTGCCTCTTGTATGCGGTAGCCTAATGGCTAAGGCATCGGTCTCGCAATCGTGAGGTCGTGGGTTCGAATCCTGGCCATTATACTACCAACGTGAGCCCACTTCTAACACAAGCCATTGAGCTTAGCTGGAGGGGTTAACAGGATTGCTAGTAATGTGGGACGATAATCCCACATTGCTAGTTATCTTTTTTTAAACAAAAAAAAAAAAAATTGGGGCGGGGTTAACAATCTTTACAGATTCCTGTGCTGATGACTCTTGAAAACAGCTTAAAGACCTGGCTTAGAAGGGAAATAGGTCGGTAGTTCTACAGCTTATGTAACGGTCAAATCACTCTTTTCACACAATGCTCAGTCAACTTAGTTACGCAACGTTGTACATTAAATTAATCTGTTTTATCATTATATGTATATGCAGATATATGATAAAGTATCTTTACTTATCTGTGTTTGTTGATAATTAATTTAAGTTTACTAAGTAGGTTAAACCCCTTTTAAGATTAGTGATTCACTCTGTCACTTCTAATTGACACCTGTTTTAAATTCGGCCAAATACCTACAGAACTACAATTGAATTTGTTTATTCTAAAAGGAAGAAAAAATCGAAGTTTACTAAACTTAAAATTGCCGAAATACATGCATTTTCTTTCTTTATTTCTTTCTTCTTTGTGACTGGTGTGTATTGACGATCGGCTATCTTATATTCTAATCCTGGTCGAAGCTTATTTTTTTATGTTTTGATAATTAATTTATACTAATATTAGAAGGCAAATCCATAAATTCTTTATGAATTTAGATGTCCGAAGGAATATAAAAGGTACTAACGTAATGTAAAGTGAGTTGAAGATTGCTTGTTTATGTCTGCATAGTAAATAAGTTCTCTGGCTTTAGCTAATTCGTCTGCCACAGAAGGTGAATTTTAACAAGCTTTTATTTAACTTGCCTTGTTAGTTATGTTAGTACGTGGGGTCAAATCTTGGAAGCCAAATTAGTACCACTTCCTGACGTTAGTCTGGGCTCAAATTTGGTGTAATAGTGTATTTCTAATGACAATGCAATATTATGATACCGTAGACCTGATCTGATGATGGAGTCGGAAGGTGGTCATAGGTACTCCTAAATTGAAAAAAAAAATATAGCAATTTTGAGCTCATTTGATTTTCAATTGATCTAAGATGATTTCCAGAGTATGATGATGGAGCTTGAAGGTGTAACGGTGCTAATGTATACGTGTAAAACCCCCCCTCTCGCGTTTGAGCTTGTTAGATTCGTCTTGACAAATGCTCTTATTCTTGTTTGTTTGTGTATTCAGGGTTTGATGATTAGGCCTCATTGGTACTCAGCAGTCATGACAGTAAGTCAGGTTCAATGTGGTTGAATAAAATATGAAATACAAACAAACGAACAAAGCCAGAAACATATCAAAATTCAAAAATTAATAAATAGTTACAAAATAATTTTTAAAAACTACCTTTTATTTAAATGCTCGATAGCCGGAATGTGTGAAAAGGACCTAAAACTTCCGTGTTGCCTGATTACAAATAATATACAAGGTTAATCTTTATATACTTCAAACCTGGGTCCTTATTCACTAGGTTTTTTTTCGTTTCCGCGGCAAGCCCACGCGAACTGGCGCATGCGCGATGCATTTCTAAGCGCAGCTCTCTATATACCATTATGACAAGATTTTGAACCAGTAACACATTCTATTGGGAGAATTTTTATACCATGTTATATTTTACGATGAATTAATTATTTAAACAGTCTAAAACCTGTTCACAGTGTGATGAGACATGCACTTGCGACCATGGCCGGTGCAACCTGGTTGTAGCCTCAATCCCTGTATTTTTATATATTTGTAAGCTACTCGTCTGACCATAGTGTAAAATCGTTTTTGAGTACTTGCTCCTATAACGGATACTCTTAAACCTACTAGAGATGGTCATTGGTTGGATTTTTTGTCTATTATAGTTTTAGATCTTACATAAGAAAGTAAAAAAAAAAGTTAATACTAGAAGCAAACACTAACGTAACAACGTTAGTAACGATAAATATTTATACATACATGTTTTAAGATACTGAGATTCGTGGAATCTAGTTCGGATCAAGTTAATTCATAACTGAACAACCAACATAATGTAAAAACGTGACAATGTTATGTGGTAAAAACTATTATACCTAATAGAATTTTTTTTCGCAACGAGAAAATCACGAATGTCGTGATACTACAACGACTAGAGGGCTGACATGATCATAGATTATAAGACTCTAAAATAAAAGATTAAAAATGAATACGACTAGAGATAAGAATATGCTTACCGCTATTGTTACAGGTGTGGGAAAAACAAAAATTTAACAATTCGAACGTACATTTTAAAGAAAAAACACCTCATAAATGTAGAGTAGAGTCAAGAATAAGGGTTAGATCATATTGGGAAGGTACAACTTAATATAAAAATGTGGATAGTTTCCGCACCTTTAGGATTCATTCATTATAATGGAAAGAAAATACTCTATTTCTAACATAATAGAAATTGGCAATTAATATCAGTCGGTGTTTCATATCAAACTTCGATATGAAACACCGACTGATATTAAGTTCGGCTTAATACTGCTACTGGTTGCAAACAATGTTTAATTGTAGTATGTTAAATAAGCACAAAATTTCAATTAATTATCAAACTGAAGACACGTCCTGTCTAGATAGAAATCGGCTGAAATCTAAAATAAATCAACCGATAAAAGCACCTATATACAGTGATGGTTGATTTACATATTGCATTAACTGATAGTCTTTAGAACTTATCTATATTATATAAACCATGATTACGATCGTTCAATTGTTTTTTAAACAGTTTTATCGTAATATTAATTTCGGACGTGTGAAAACTTTCTTTTTGAAGTATATAATGCGTCAATTTCTAATCATTTTAATTATGAATTATTATTATCATAAAGCTTACAAATAAGATACGATTGGTAATCTATTTATGACACTATCAGATATAATAGTAATTATCGGACAACGAGAATTAACTAATTACAATTGAATTTTCCTGGGTGCAGGTGTTTGCTACGACACGACAGTCAATATCGTCGTCATCATAAATATATTTTATTTATTTAAAAAAAGTAATAAGCAGTCCTTTAACTAACAGCTTGTGACAGGAAAAGGCTATGACTTGATGAACTTCCCAACATTTAAATGACAGCCACAAAAAGCCAAGGTTTTCAATGACCACTGAAGAGCCAATAAGTTAAAGCCTGCGCTATTTTTTAACCACTAAACACAATTCCAGTAATTAACTGAAAATGCAACTAATGTGACCTGCTCGCTCTAGCGACGTTCTTTTACTGATTGTAATAATCCTCACAGTCCCGAAAACCTCTAGAAGTGCGTTGTTTAATGAAGTACGTAGGTATAAAACTTTTTTCTTTACCCCATCGTAACTTGTGTCATAGTCTAAATCCATTGTTCGTCCCCCAATATCCCATTGCCAATATGGGTAATCGGTTTTCTGTTAACTAAGAAAATAGGTAAGATATTTACGGGAAGGGCGACAAGGTGATTTAGGCAGACAAGTGATTATTATGGTTCGTTTAGTTAGGTGATGATCGCAAAAAAGACCTAAGCAGCAGGTGGTGTTAGAGCAGCTGTGGAAATGTACTTCGTGCTTCGTCTAATTTGTTTCATCGCCGCTGAAAATTTATGAAAGAAAACATCATGTGGCAATCGGCATGTCCTATAACTAAAATTTGAAGACGTATAACATCCACCAAAGCACAGTAGGCCTGCGAAGTGGACCACGTCATTTACCCTTTCTCAGAGAGTATACCTGTTTCATAGTTATTATCACGCATTATATTTTGTATAATTAAATTTACATAGTGAACAAAAAAAATATTTCGCGCTAGTTTAATACTACTATGTTCACAACCAGAACCTGAAAACTTACCAGAATAACCTACCCAGTAAAGGTGCTGCAGAAATTACAAACTAAATCTTATTACCTACACACGATATAATTTATTGCATTATTAACCACATTCAAGTCCCGCCTGTGATGATTTTTTCCACCATACATTTAATATGTATTGCATTATTAAGTTTTAATTCAATTCAATTCATTCTTCTAACAACATATCAATTAATTTGCATCGAAAATCCGAAAAAGACCTACATTTTCAAAAATCTGCGTAACGTCGCAGACACCAATATAATTACAATACATTAAACTTAGTACTTGTACAATCTACAATAACGTATCTACTATATTACTTGTTTACCTAAAACATTCTTACTTAAATTAGAAAGAGCCCAGAGAGGAATTTTGAAAGTTAGTCGATATTTACGTTTTCCGACCAGTGATCTGTACCATCAGTTTGAAGTATTAACTGCGAGCCAACTCTATATTCAAGACACCATTATGAGCAAATACAGGCCATACCTAGATACCATACAATGCAACTGATTTTTTTAACAAAAGGCGTAAATACGCTGTCTGTCCATCCCTAACAGTAAAAAAGAACCGACCAAGTTAGAGTCGGACTCACGCACAAAGGGTTCCGTACTATTATCTATACAAACGGCAAAAATCCTATCTGTTGTCTGGGAGCCCCAACAGTCTTAGTAATAGGGTCCTATTTTATCATTTGGGTACGGAACCCTAACAAGCTTTTAACAAAGATTTTATCAATTTCCAAAAAGTTACTGTAAAGACAATAAGGCTAATAAAATTTTGACAATTTACCCACTGTCAAAACACCAGTATAAACAAAAAGTCAGCCGTTGACTCAAATTCCCTGAACTATAATGCGACTAAACATCAGCATAACAACCTAAAGTACAACATTCTAACCTAAAGTATCGTACTTTTTTTAAATTACTACCGCATTACTTTTTACTTATTCTGTACCTAAAGTATGGAATATACTTTAGGTTGGAATGTTAACGCTGTCATTTTATTGCATTGCCATTATTATTATTTATACACTTACACAGGCACACACACATGCACAATCTGGCGATGCAATGTTAAAGTAAGTATGTATAATAATATATAGATATTTATTTAAGTTTATCAAAAATGAATACTCCCAAAACTTTTCTATTTCTATCAAACAAACCTAGGCTACTTACTGTTGGAAACACAAGACCCATACCTGTCTGATGCAGACCTGGAGATTTGGAACACAGGATATTCTTAGTACAGGATTCAGTCTCCACAGCATATTAATACATTCGTTATATTATGTGTAAATTAGTTGAATATTTAGAGGAAGTACGCAGAACTGCTAAGCACACGGGTTCGATTACCACACGGGACACCACTTTGTGTGTTCCACAAATTGTTGCTCCGAAACAAGTTATATAGATGTACGTTTTGTTTATGATTTGTATGTTTGTAAAGTCACCCCGTGACAGAGGACTACCCTAAAGCATGTTCCAGACGGTTGTTTATTGTTCTTGTTTCCAACCGTCTATAAGACGCTTAAAACGTCTTCTAGATGGTTGGAAACAAGCATATAAACCAAGGTGACCTTGCTTGTTCCAACAGTGAGAGCACTCCCACCCGCCAAGGACGTTGGAGGACAAACCATAATTTGGGTTACAACATCCGTCTACACTGTTAGAAACTAGCAACCTTGGTTTGTACGCTTGTTTCCAACCGTCTAGAAGACGCTTAAAAGATTTATACCTACCTCTCAATATTATTTATAGTGCACATGCATGCATGTATGTGTGTGCATGTGTCTAAAGCATTGTGACTTTGCCCGAAAACAGTCACTCATCCATGTTTCACCGATCTCTCAATCCACTTGCTAACTACTGAGTCATAGACTCCACAAGAAATCAATATTTACTCGAAGGGTTATTCCGAATTTACTATGCAATTTTAACACTTTTGTTAAAATAGGCCTGATTAGTGAGTTTTATTTAATCTGATTTAATTAATCAGTCTAATCATTAAATACGACGTACGTTATTGGATTGAATGTGTGATGTCACGGACAGTATCATCGATATCAGTAGGTACCTTTAATAATAATTAGGTGATCTACAGATTACACATCCAAATTCCAATAATCAATTGTATCTTAAGACGTTTTTTACTATCATATCTTATAATACCCTATCAATACTGTCATATCTACCAAATTACTAGTATTTGTTTCGAAATAAAAAATGTTTGATAAGTGTACATTTTAATATAGCAATCAATTTCTAAGTGAATTTTGCTCGAGTTGGACGTGCCGTCTGTATAAAAGAACTAAAAATGATTTTTCTTTCTAGGGCTTCATAAAATTGTACACACTACGTTTATTATGCACAACGCCAACATATCCACACCTCGGTTGAGAACGGAGAGCCCGCTAAAATTTGGAAATTTCTTAGAACTTTGGGTGTTGGAAAATCCAGACAAGACCCCATCCGTGAACCAATCGACTTAAACGCATTTAATATGCATTTCTGTTCTTCGTCTAATTTTGATGGGACCACTAAAGCTAATACATTGAATTATCTTTCATCACTTCCATCACCCAACTATCCTCCTTTTGTTCTAAATCAATTTATTGATTGTGATGTTAGAAAGAGCGTAGTGTCAATTACATCTAATGCAGTAGGTACAGACTGTATCAGCCGTAACATGATCTTGCCTATCCTTGACCAGATTCTTCCTATCGTAACAAATATCTTGAACTTTTCCATTACCAGCGGTTTCTTTCCACGAATATGGAAAGATGCCCAAATTATTCCTCTTCCTAAAAAATCAAATCCTTCATCATTCTCAGAATACCGACCAATATCCATACTACCGTTTCTTTCCAAAGTAATTGAGCGACTCATCCATTCCCAACTTAGTGCATTTCTATCTCGAAATTGTCTCCTCAATTCCTTTCAGTCCGGTTTCCGTTCTGCTCACAGCACTGTTACAGCTCTTGTTGGTGTTACTGATGATATTAGACAAGGCATGGAAGAAGGAAATCTAACAGTCCTTTCCTTACTTGATTTCAGTAATGCCTTCAATTCTGTTGATTTCAATATTCTACTTGGTATACTACGCTCTATCAACATATCTCCAACGGTTATTGACTGGTTTCATAGTTATCTGTTTGGTCGCCGACAACGGGTACGCATTGAAGAGTCTTATTCTTCCTGGTGCGATGTAACGGTTGGTGTACCGCAGGGTGGCGTTCTTTCTCCTCTTCTCTTCGCAATATTTATAAATGCTATTTCTAACCAATTAGTTTCATCCTACCACCTTTATGCAGTTGATCTTCAAATCGACACACAAGCACCACTGCGACAGCTGCCATTAGCCATTTCAATTATTAACACGGATTTGGAGCGTATATGTGAATGGAGCAACCACCATGGTCTGAAGGTTAATCCGTCGAAGACTCAGG
This sequence comes from Herminia tarsipennalis, assembly GCA_945859575.2. Classification (NCBI taxonomy): domain Eukaryota; kingdom Metazoa; phylum Arthropoda; class Insecta; order Lepidoptera; family Erebidae; genus Herminia; species Herminia tarsipennalis. Next base: position 15,907,867 of record OX243837.2, read on the forward strand.
TTATCGTAGTTGGTAGCCCGAGGATGATTTCGCGAATCGATTGGAACCAATTGCCACAAGTTACACTCAACGGTACCTATATAACGATTAGCGACACGGTAAGAACTTGGGCGTTCTCATTGACAAAACCTTATCTTGGGGTCCTCAACTGCAAGAGGTCAGCCGTAAGTTATTTGCATCTACAGGGTCTTTGCGAAGACTCCGCAACTTTCTCCCCATTACCACTAAAATTGCGCTGGCACAGTCTCTTCTTCTACCTATACTTGACTATGCTGATGACAGCTATCTCGACCTCACTGAGGAGCAACTTGACAGACTTGAGCGTCTCCAAAATGTATGTATTAGATTTATATTTGGCTTGCGCAAATATGATCACGTTTCAGAATTCCGTAACGAGCTCAAGTGGCTCCCAATTCGTCTTCGTCGGAATACTCACATTCTTTCATTGCTGTACAGTATTCTTTTTAATCCTTTCACTCCCTTGTATCTCAAAGAACGTTTCAAGTTCCTGCATGACACACATTCGAGGTCCCTAAGGTCATCGGAGGATTTGAGATTGGAAATTCCAGTGCATTCCACACGATTTTATGACAAATCATTTACAGTTGAGGCAGCAAGACTTTGGAATGCATTGCCTCTGCCTATTAGACGTGCTCAGTCGTTGGTATCGTTTAAAAGGATGTTGAAGGCTCATTATCTGACTACTTAAAACTATAAATATCTATTAATTGTTTTTGTTCTAATTTCTTGAAAAGTTTAGATTGTTATACTTAAATATATGTTTATACCTAAATGTAATAATTTAACTATATTATTATTTCATGCTGTACACTACCGCTATTTATTTCTTGTAGATAATTTGTTTCTATCCATCCAAAGGTTGCCTGGAAGAGATCGCTATTAGCGATAAGGCCGCCCATTGTACCTACATGTAAGTCATACAATGTATACCTTGTTCTTGTATTTTTAGTGTACAATAAAGCGTATTATTATTATTATTATTACGTTTATGTTTTAAGGTTTCCAATATCATATGTAGGTGCAATATATGTAGTTACCTCTGTTTGTTTTAATGGGGCTATTAGCCCATATACGTCTTGTCAGTTCTGTATAGCAAGCCAGCCTAAACAGAAGAACAGCAATCTGCTCAGACTGCTGCAGGCCACCGGGATGTATGGTAGTGATGCCAGGAGCTGTGCCCGGTGTTCAAGCAACTATATACCCTGATAGATGATCTCTTGATGATGAGGTGACCTCTCGCGCGATACAGAGACAGCCAAAATTTGAAAAAAGGGTCCGCGAGTTTTTATTCATTCGTTCTATTCTCCGGCTTCACCTATTGTTTGCGAACAGGCATTACATGTTCATGTAGAATCGACTTTTCACATCTGTAGTATTTTGCTTTTTAAGTGAATAAATCAATTTTATTATTATTATTATTATACTAGCCGTGCCCCGCGGTGTTACCCGCGGCTTATTAGCCTATGTGCTAATCCAGGATATCAGCTAACTCCATACAAAATTTTATTAAAATCGCTCCAGCCGTTTAGATGTGATTAAGTAACAAACATAAACACTCACACACTCACAAACTTTCACTTTTATAATATTAGTGTGATATAATTCTACTTAATTGATATTAACTGCGACAGATAGGTCCACACTTAGTATTTTGCTATGTTGTATATTTTTCATTATTTCATTTTCAACGCCAAATTTTTAATTAAAGTGTGTATAGTATTTAAAAATAAGACCAAATATTTTGAGTATTTATTCATTTTATTTTATATTTAACAAATGTATGGTGTACCTAGTTTTAAAAGAACAATTAGGCATATCTAAAACTAGCTGTCCCGCGCAACTTCGTCTGTGTAAATTTTCCCCGTTTTTGCAACATTTCTCATTGCTGCTCCGCTCCTATTGGTCGTCGCGTGATGTTATATAGCCTTCCTCAATAAATGAGCTATCCAACAGTGAAATATTTTTTTGAATTCGGACCAGTAGTTCCTAAGATTACGGCGTACAAACAAACAAACTCTTCAGCTTCAGCTTTATATTATTAGTATAGATTAACAACGATAATAATAATAAATGGGTGGTTAAGAAGTGTCTACAAAACTTTCTTCTCATTTTTTTGTCGTTTCATTCTAACTTTATTCTTGAGATACCCTAAATTCTTATTAAGTGGATTATAACAAAGCATTTTGAAAATAATACCTGCCTACTAACTTTTTTTTACTACATACTGCTCAAAAATAGACCAAAATTCGGTCAGGTATCTCATACCTTAACATCTATTCAAAAGGTGAAATTGACTGCCTAATTTCTGAGGAAACTACCGCCGAATGCTGGATATAGATCAATTTTGAAAGTTTGCTTAGGAGTTCATACTGTACCTACTTAAAAAAATCATTACTTTTTTATACCCATATTTGCATGTTTGACTTTTTCAATTTGACTGTTTTCACAGTGAAACGTCAGAAAAATCCCGACAGATTAAACGAAATTTATCATAATATTAAATAATATTTTGTTTCTATCAATCAGTCAATCAGCCTATTTCGGTCGACGGCTGGACATGGGCCTCTCCTAATTAACGCTACAACAGCCGGTCCTTCGCCTTCCGCATCCGATTTCTTCCATTATTTATAACTTAATATCCATATTTTGTTAAAACTTTAATTATTAAGTTGTGCACAATAAAAATACACCTAATTAATTGTCATAATATGACACTACTTGCCCTTGAAGTGTAATTAAAAGTGATTATCGTATCAGTATCTACGTGACTAAAGTGTGTTTGCTTGTTTTTGTTTTGATATCTTGATTGACGTACATCATTGAAAGTATTTATAACTAGCTGCCTGCCCCGGCTTTGCACGGGTGTTATATCGTAGTTTTTTATACCTTGAGTTATAACATTATTGTAATTTACGTAAGGATGTGTAATTTTAAAATTTAGCTTTCTAATGGTGATATTTTTTTTGAAATCGGTCCTTTAATTTTAAAGTTTATTCGTTACAAACAAAAATACAAATCTTTTCTCTTTATAATATTAGTATACATATAGACTAGTATATTAGTTTTAGTATAGAAAGTATAGATTTGTACAATTTCAGCAAAAATAGACAGAGAGAAAGCTTTCAATTCTGACCCTTAAAATCGACAAAACGCATAGCTTATTGCATCCGACATTGTTCCTGAAGATATTGAATCCACAGAGTGGCTAAACAACGCAATATTGCGTCGGCCTCGGTCTCCGCTTCGGCATGTCCATATACCCACAAATGTATTTAAATGTAACCTTCCTTCCCCATGTTTGCTCCCCTCGTTATTTTTATGACGAGCCTGTTATGTATATTTGTTTCATATTCCGTAGGTATTATTTAAAATGAAATTAACGTTCAAAATGCATACTATTATATAAAAATTTGAAAAATATCGAATTATCATAATGTTCAAAAATATTATTTTAAAAAGGAGACGGTAGTTGAAAGTGACACATTTACAATTTGTCTAGTTAGAAAAACCACTTGCCTAATGTTTTAGACCGAACATAGTTCGTCATTCATCCTTTTTTACTTGACTGAACATATATTATACATTTCCAAGTGAATTTGTCTACCTACTTAAGAAACTAATTTGAATAAACTTTAGGGAAAAGGTCTATAATACTTTAAAAGTTACAGGTAAGTGCAGCTGTCCACTTGTTTCCTTTTATTAAGACGTTAAGGTCCTTGTTATTCACATCTTGGCTCATGGTGCGTAAAATTTTATTGGAAACAGTATCATACAGCCTCTAGACACTGGTAACACCAGGCACAACATTTGCATATTGCCGGTAACTTAAAAGTAAGTACTGCTGTATTTTGTCGATAATTATTGTTAGAGAATTGTCATGTCAGCATTTGAAACTAATATCAAGTATTAATTTGATAATAGTTTCAGACTATTAAGTCTCAAATTTTATTGTACCTCATTTCAACAACCACTACTTTAGTTGTACCGTAGTTGGGTAATTAAAGTTAAAGTTCATCATCATCAGCCTGTATCGATCCACGGCTGCACATAGGCCTCTTCTTACTGCCGCCACAACTTCCGGTCTTCTGCCTTCCACATCCAGTCCATCCCAGCGACCTTCTTTAGGTCGTCAGTCCATCCGGCTGGGGCCCGTCCTACCTTTCGTTTATCGAGTCGTGGTCTCCAGGCATACGGTTGGGCTAGTCCAAAAATTTAAAGTTGCGCATCGAGCCATGGAGCAAGCTATGCTTGAGGTTTTTTTGAAGCGTAAAATTCGCAATGAGGTCATCCGACAAATAACTAAAGTTACTGACATAGCTCGCAGGCTAAGCACGCTGAAGTGGCAATGACCTGGCCATATTTGCCGAAGGACCGATGGCTGATGGAGCAAACGAGTCCTAGAGTGGAAAGTTAAAGTTACGTAGAAATAATTAAAAACCCATTTAAAACCAAATAATGTAGATAAAGTCGTAAATAGTAGCAAGGAGTCAAGGATCTGCCAACTATTACAAGATAGTAACATTTAAACTTTCGCGTTGCATGATTATAACTATTTATTATACGGGAGTTAACGCGAATTATTCAATCAGGTTGCACCGGCCATCGTCACAAGCTTGACCACGGCCGGTAGAAGTCTCGAAACGTCAAGCAATTTCAAGTTAAATAATGAGCGTTAATTCCCGTATAATAAATAGTTATCATTACAAGATAGGTTTCTATCAACATTTAACAAACGTCTGATTTAAAATGAAACCTTCCAGGAATGTCGATGATTGATGTGAATATTCAAGAATAACTTTAATAATGTAAATCCGAACGTCTCGTTAATTTAAATATTTATCAAACAGTTCCCCGGAAGAGAGATTATGACATTAATTAAATAGCTGAATACGGAACTCAGATTTGTGGAAGCTTTTATTACGTTGGACTTTTGTAATTCAAAAAGCATTTAATATCAAAAGGCTGATATTGTGAATATCAAAATGTTATAATAAAATCGTGCTACAGTAAAAGCCAAAAAGACTGAAGTTAAGGATATTGCGTGATGTATTTAGATTTTTAGTATATAGGTGTTTAAGCATAAATAAAACTATGTAACTGTAATGAAATGATAGCAGTTTAACAGCAAAATAAAGCCATAAAATATGTTTTGTGGAGTCCATTACGTGAAATAACCAATTTCCTAAGTTACTATTTGGCAAAGCTAGTATGGCAGACTTTGTCGTAAAATTCAATTGTTATGGGTAGATTTTATACTATGTTACAAAACCACTGTAGGACGCAATCTAATTGTTACAACGTTTCCGTACCATTATGATCTCTGCTATTTTCATTACAAACTGAAATATAAAAATAGTCACCATGACTAGGTATCAATAAATTAAATAATAACGAAAAAAGCTATGATACCTACTCGACTAATGCGTTTTGTACATATGGCGATAATTATTAAGCTATTACATGTAATGCTGAAAATCCTAATCCCATTAAAATACTGATTAAATAAAAATAATCACAATCAACGCTTATCTTTGCCCGTGCTATCACGAAGTAATTACGCTTAAGCACTATTATATAATGCCTTACAGGTGTGTCCATAATAGCATCATACATAAATACTGGCTGTGCTGCCAGTTGGTAGACTAAAGTTAGATAAAATAAATAAATAAAAATAGATTATTTCTCTGCTTAATATTCATTTATCCGTTTTCCTAGAGACCATTGTATCTACTGTACGTAGGTGTGGTAACTGGATTCATGATTTAATCTATTTCATATAATAACAGTACAATTATTTATTAGTGAAGGCTTCTCGTATTCTTCATGCAATCGACATTTTTCATAATTTTGCATGAAAAAGTGTCACAGTCGCGTTCCGCCTGCTGATAGGCTGTATTGCTTGTATTCTTGCATTGTGGCCGTCAGGTGCCCGGGTCCACTAAAGCTTTCACAGGCATGATTGTTTATTACAATGTCATCAATGTTTCGGCGATAGCAGCGACATGAAAATAATTAAAAAAAGAAAAAAAAAAGCTGTCACAGGCATGGTTGTTTATTTAATGTCATCAATGTTTTCTTATGACGTTATCACGTAAACTATCGTCCGTAAACCGACTTTTCAGACAATATTTTGATAGGGCCCGAATATGAATACTTGCGGTACTCCATAAAAACCTCATACTACTCCAGCTACTGTTACGGTACTTACATCTTACCTCTTAAATAATTACGATTTAATAATATCATTATGAAGTAAGGAGTGCTTAACCTCATAACGGGTAAATTACTCGAACTTAAATGTCACTAAAATATTTTAAAACAACCAAAGTGTTTCGACATAGGTCAACAGAGCCCAATTATAAATAAAACTATGTCTTTACAATTGTGTCTATTTATTAAAGCAAACTTATGTAATACTGAGATACAAAAATGAATAGCCCTTAATCTGCTTTCAAAAAAGTTTTGATTAATGTTTCAATTTAGAATACAAATAAAATAATATTTCGTTACGAACACAATTTCACAGAAATACTTATTGGAGACAATCTAGAAATTTTCAATGTCACCTTTCAATGCTTACAACACTTTATAAGTACTTATATAATAGTCCAATTTTCACTTAACCAAATTTATTTACACTTTACATTCAATCTTATAAATTAACTCAATATTTGATTTACGGCAAACAAAATTGAATCCTATACTTTTCAAATTTCATAATTAATACTAAGCTCTTAATGTTATAAGTCTTACATTTCTGTAAAGTATCTACCTAAAGTTTGCCAATACAAGCCGACTTAGGTTGTTAGCTCACGAAATAACTAAAACTAAATCAAACTCAATTAATTAGTTGACTTGAATGTTGAATGACTAAACACGCGTTGCGTAGGTAGTTAGTTTACCGAGAAGAAATTTACATTCATAAAGTTTCTTCTTACGTACGCACATATAGATATGGCTCTCGGACACGGAATCTCCTAACCCCTTACGAAGAAAATAGTACGAAGTGGTCTAAGACTCCTGTCTCAAATGATGTGTACTTGTGACTAGACTAGAAATCTGAACTAGCTGTTTCTCTTAATCTTTCTACAAGCTTTAAGCTTGTGGAAAGATCACGGTCTTGAAATGAATTCAGTGGTGTTACAGAAAATAATTTATAATAAATATTTCCAATGTTATCAAGTAGTCAAATAACGTTTCCAAACTTAAACCATAATTATGAGTGATTTAAGTTCTGATACAGTATTGTAACTTTTCACGCGACAAACGCTCACAAGGCGACCAACACGATGCGTCACAAATCTTAACTCAATACGTACAAATTTCAACGTATCTAAAGTGTCTAACTTCACTAAGCATTACAGCGATATGAAAACTCGTTATTAATGAAACTATACCAATAATATACAATATATGATTTTGTGGTTGCAGTCTGGACCCCGAAGACCACATAGACCAGTGATCTGGGCTGTGTTCAGGTCACGAACTTGGAGACAGATCTGTAAATAGAGGGTTATATGAATAAAGTTGTACCTAAACTCATTTCTTACCTGGGGGTACTAACTGGATTATTTGTTGGTAAATATAAAGATGGTATTCTCGTAAATGTAAATATAATAAAAAGTAATTGATAAAATTTGAAATTCCCTTTAATTTCTCTTTTATTAAGATAATTTATTTTCAAAACTAACACCAAAATTGGGGTATAAAAATATTTTAAACTTTATGTTGAAACTCATTTTTATAAATTAGGCCTTGGCGGTCTCAAAGGAACCATACATTTTAATGGGTTTCATAATTTTGCATTTTTCATAAGCCGGTTATTGCCACCTTAATATACTTACGTGTAAGTAATTTGTAGAGATAAGTTACAATATAAATTAAATTGAAACACTCTTGAATTAGAAACGTAGTAGGTAGTAAAATATTGGACTCTAGTGGCCAGAACTGGCATTAATCATTGTAACATATAGGTAGGTACTATTTCTATCTCAGTGTGTGTAGACTCGAATTTTTGAGAACCTTGTACCTGTAGTAAACATGATCAACTTTATATTGTGTATGTGTATCATTATCACTTCCCCTATGATGTTCTTAAAAGTTCCGATAGATTGGAATGTCTTGCTAATGTAATACAAGAAACAAAGTCTATATTCTACCCCTATTTTTGTTAAGTCGGTCGACCCTTTGTCCGTCATATTATAATAATATTAAATTAAAAAGTCCCAGCAGATTGGAAACCCAATCGCGTACGAGGACAAATAACAAGGGTAATTTTCCATAGACACGACAGGTAGAGCAACTTTCTTGGCATAAATCAATTTGACCTTTATTACATGGGCCCAAACGGGGAGTTATATTTACCTTATAATACCTACGCGATGTCAAGATATATAGGGGTTATGACTTTAATCTTTTAAGTTTCAAGTCTTGCTCGTACTTTCCTACTTCGTTGAGCTTAATTTATACACAGAACTAGGTATATATTTATAATAAGTAGATATGTATGAAAGTTTGACCTAACTTTTGAAGGTAAATTTAACTCCGATATTTATTGTTCTCGATGTGACTATGATTACCTATTAGAATTTATTTTATGTGCGGTACATTTTTAAGCAGGTATTTAAAAATATTTATAAGCTATGCGCGACACAGTAGATAAATGGTGACTTTTTTGGTCAATATTTAATGCTATTCTCTAAATTAAAAAAAACTTGAATTATTTTGATTAAAAAAAAACACGTGTGCCTGACGGAAGTTGTATGGACAGATACGGAAGTTAAAAACCGCTCACGCTTATTCCTATAAAGGCTCTATTTTATTAACAATTATGAAACACTAAAAAGAGTTCTTATATCGATCGCGCAGATACGGTTGATATCAAATAATATACTAAAACTAACTTCTAATCTATAAGGGATCAACTAGGTACTTAATGACACAAGTTGTAATCAGACCACCTAAATGTATACCGGGGACGACCGTAAAATATGCAACACAATGTTCCGATTCGTATCGTAAGTGCTTACCTAAGTTCTGCATTTGATGTTGACTCAGCACTACCACAAAGCTATCTTCATCCGGAAAATTGTTTTCGAGGTCGTCGTGGTTTTTCACTTCCAATTCCGCATCTATTAGTATGAGACGTGATTAAATCAACACAGTATTTCAAACAAGGTAACGACTCAAATTGATAGGAAAAGGTCGTTTTAGTACCTACATATACGAGTATTTCAAGCGTAATAAGGACCGCTTTGTAATATTTGAAACAGCGTTCACTATAAATGGACTAAAAAATATTATCTAGACTGTAACGAATTCGTACGACAAAAAGTGTCTACAAAGTTTTTTTGTGTCACCAGGTCACAAAGCGACTTTTTTCACCTATAAAATTGTTCTCTTTTGTAACTAAAACAACCTGTGAAATAATAAAAAATGTTTTCTTAGATATAGTTGTCATTCTTTTAAAAATAACTAGCAATGTGGGATAGTGGTCTGATTAACAGGATTACTAGCAATCCTGTTTATCCCTCTACCTAAGGCTTGTGTCAAGAGTGGGTTCACGTCGGTCTTATAAATTGTAGGATTTGAACCCGCGACCTCACGATTGCGAGAAAGCCATTAATTTATAATTAAACAAAATATGGACTCAAACTATACTGTTGCTGACCTGAGATACACTTTGAACAAACTGTATCAAATACAGTTTGTTCAAAGTGTATCTCAGGTCAGCAAAGCTGTTTTCGCAATCTACAGCTCAGATTATTCTCTCTCCCGAATTGTCAACGCATGGGCGCCGCAAGGATTTCCTTCAGAAGGGTTACAAAACCTTAATGGTGTATGATTTTTTGATGTAAATAAAAAGTACCGTTAAAACTATCGTAATTGTAGATCTTTATGTTATTTTTGATCTATATTAATAGGGTTCCGTAGCCAAAATGGAAAACGGAACCCTTATAGTTTCGGTATGTCCGTCCGTCTATCCGTCTGTCCATTTGTCTGTCCCCGCGTTAGCTCTGAGACCCCTTATACCAGAGAGCTGTAATTTGGTATACATATAGTTAACCCGACAAAGGGATATATTTTTTTTAAACATTTAGGAGTTATAAAAACCATTTTTCTAATTAAGAGATCTTTTTGAGGCTTAAATCGCAATTTTTTGTTAGAGTCAAATGTCCCCCCCCCCCCTCCTGGCAGCTAAATGGTTGTTCAAGGAGATGTGCAAAAAAATCAGGTTAGTAGTGTTATACAATAACAGTAATAATAAACAGAAATTAACAGGAAATCTATCACAGCCAACAATATTCGAGCAAGTGAAAAGTAACAAAATTCTTGTACAAATCCCATTAAAAATTACTTTTATGACGTTATTAGTAGTATCAAACAAAAACAACTGAAAACCCACTTCTTATATCGCATTATTGTGCTCGGCAGCTACGGAACACTTTGTTGTACATGGCCCGGTAAGCACTTGCCCGGTTATTTAAATAATGTTTCACCAATAAATCAAAACAATTGCTTAACAGGCAAATTTTTCCGACGGGAGGGGGGGGGTACAAGGTCACCCTGCACCCTGCCATCGGCGCCGATGGTCAATAATACTTCAACTTCAAAATGCTTACAGAGACATCATGACGCTTAACACCGACTTGATTTAAGTATTTGGACGTATGTTCGTAAACTTTCGCGATTTGTACACATTATAAAATGTCTAAACCGTGTAAATATTGTTTCTACGCAACTGCTGTTGCAATACGGTCAAAATGTTGGGCCATAAAACAAAGGCCTTAAAATAAAATATTTACGCGATTAAGACCCGCGCTTATACAATTCTATAATGTTAGTCATATTGTTCATTTTCCCTTCAGAAGTTTTTAGTGGAATACACTAAAGTCTTCTGTAAAACTAGACACTGGTCCGAAAGTAAATCAGTTGACTGGGAGAGTAGAATTGGTGTATATTCTTTTTAAAAAACTATAGCAGATACTTGCTGAAAGTTTGTTGCTTTATCATCAGAGCCGGCTCTCAATATATCCATTCTTTTACGTTATATACAGTCCGCTACAAAGTTTTAATACAACTTCAATATAGAGTGTAGACACTTCAGTTTATACTTACAAGCTTGAATGGGTGTAGTAGTAACTTCCTCGAGTGGGGTCGTAACTTCTGTAGTCGTTGTCGATGTTGATGTGGTCGCAAGCGCTATAAAATAGTTTATATTTAAGTATGTACTCAACTAAAATGAGAAGAAGTTAGTCAGTAGTTCTAGATTTATATAGGTCCCTGAAAATACGATGTTATTTCATAAGTAGTTTTACGGTTAAGATAACTTAATAACCAAGATAAGTTAGTAATACAAGGAAATAAATAATTTATACGTGGAGGAGATCGCTGTTAGCGATTAGGCTCTTTTTTATATTTAGTGTATAATAAAAATTATTACTACAACTTGAAATCAATTTACAACACATAGTAATGAAAATAAATACCTAAATCTAAAATATTTTTACCACCTCATGATTTTATACAAGAAAATATAAATATAACAATTCGTTTTTAAAACGTCAAATTCACTAGAGCTAAACCATTTTTTTAACCTGAAACTTACATTCTTATGCCAGCATAAAATAAAATATATCGTTATAATATATTTCAACAATAATCCATTATTTATTGTGTAATTCCAACAGTAATCCAAGATGGAAGACGTTAAATATTTTAATTAACATTGTTGTAGAGTTACATAACTGGTACCCTAATTAATTAAACCACAATTAATTGGTTATACTAAGGTTTAAAGCGCTCGGTTTATTTTTGGATATAATTAATTTTCTACTACGTGTTGTAGAATTTATTTTGTACCAAGTTTTAATTGGAATTGCAGCTACTCGATTTTTACCTTTTTCAGTATTCATGCACGAGAACTATCAACTGCACTTTTTTCTTTACTTTCTTTGAACTTTCTGAAATGAATTTTAATGTTGTATTTTATGTTCCGAAAATAAAATGTATTATTTAATTTTACTATATTACAAAACAAAGAAAAAATAAATCCACAATGTTTAGCAATCCATCAAATCCTGCAAATACTAATATTATAAATGTGAAAGTAATAATAACAGTAAAATTAGCAATGAATGTCAACAAAATCGGCCAATTTTTTTTCCTAAATTGAATCTAGTTTGAGACGGTTTCCTGCAAAAATAAATTACGTGAGATTCGGCTCGACACCCCACCCTTCCCCCACACCGCACGTAATTAATGGACGCTCCTAACCGACATCTAAGCAGGCGGAGCGGCGGGCGACAGCTAGTGTTAAATAAAACTAAAGTCATTGTTGTCAATGACTTAAAGAATGTCGTTGGGACACCCAGTGTCGTGGCGTGCGAATCCGAAGAAGAATTTCCAGCAGTGACCCGATAAAGGCTGAGGATGATGATCATAAATTTTACTGAGTAAATGTCTGTGGTTATTATATTAAAGCACTTACTATAAACGGTGATGTCATCTCTAGCGGTGCCCATTGAGTTCTCCGCGTAACAATAGTAAGAGCCGATATCTTCTCTTGAAACATTCTTTACTTTGAGTATAGCCGTATGTTTGTATCCCAGCGACTTTAAGTTCATTTCGTATTTTGAACCTGTTTTAAAAACAAGTAACACTATTTATTTATATATTTAGGAACAAAACGAGCAATAAACAATTAAATTAAAAAAGAGAATGAAAAGCTACATATGTGTGGGAAACCAATCCAATCAACTTTCCAATATGGGAGATCCAGCTTTATAAAATTAAAGAAGCAATTGTTTGACACTACACGTCAAGAAATACCTAACAACCTTTTAGGGACGACCGTATTTGCTGCTGTAGTGATTCATGTGCTTTCTTATCAAAAAGTCTATTGCTCTGTATGACTTAGGTCAAGTATCCCCAAACTATTTTGAGCTAGAGACTAAGACAAAATGAATGGACCCCACGACCAAAAAAAAAGCTAATCAACTTGTTGAATTTTTAAAAGTACTACAATTATACTTCCACTAAATATTAGTTATTCTCATAACGAGTATATGAAGTTACGTGTACACGTAACACAACTTATACAGTAGGTATCTTGAAAGTTTCAATTAATAATTTGTATAAATTAATAGGACTCGACCCACAAAATCAGTTTCCGTTTGTCGACCCTATGAGAATTCTTATCCTAAGTTGCGTAGTGTGTCCCCGAATCGCTACGAATAAACATTTTTTCTTTCTTTTTATTACCCAACTGCGAAAGAGGGTTATGTGTTTGACGCGTATGTATGTATCCTTCTAATGTTCCAAGGGTACAACCGATTTAAAAAAATTATAAGTCATTTGATTCATCTTAATGACACTGTTGTCACTGGGTACCTACATAAAGTTCTTAAAGAATCCAGCGGAGGATTTTATGCACGTTAATATGCGGACAATTTGTTTTTAAGGCCCTCGAGGGGGGTTTTAAATCAAAGGGCTATAAAAGGCGAGTATGAAATATATATATATTCAATATTCAAAAATGGCAAATCATTACAAAACAACTTTAATAATAAAACAAAAAACTCATAGAGTTCTTAACGTTTTAATTGTCTTACAACGACTAAAAAGTAATAAATAAAAAATAAATTTTAAAACTAAAAAGCAGGCCTCCAAAAAGACAGAAACAACCTATATTATGCAGTCGTAAGCATTAATGAACTTACACATTGAACTTATATCGTGCCTCCGACTGCATTATATGAATTAATATGAAGGTTATCCTGTTTCTGTCTTTTTCTATATTAATTTTGTTGTATTAATTTCAGCTTTCCTAATTGGAGTAGGCATATTTGTTTTACTTACTGTTGTAAAGCTTATTCCCGTCTATATGCGTCCAGTATACAACCGGAGGCGGATTAGCTTCGATTCTGCATTGCAACACGACTGTTTCGCCAATGTATGCCCCTAGCATCTTCTGTGACAGTTGTGCAGTAGGTTTACCTAGGAATTATTCAAAGAGAACGCTTATTAAGACACGTTAGTATATTGTGTACGTTCTTGGACGTACCGGAGGAGGGGTACCTCAAAATTACAACACTTGGCCGGTGCTTTAGTCAGTTGTATTACTTAAAAACTGTAATAATGCAAACCCCTTGAAAAATTCAAGAAGTAACTTGTAGTTACGTAGCCAAATGATTTAACCTGATTAATAAAGTACTTGTAACTAACACATTTCCTGTAAACAATTATCTTTTTTTCCTTACAAATTTTATATTGTAAGTTAAGACAAAAAATATTATCATGCGGCGGTTCTTCATTGTTCGTTCAAATTTATTCAGGGTAATTTCATTATATTTTAAGGAATTTCATTATAAAATCACCCCCTCAAGTATTGTGAAATATTAATAATAGAAATAAAGCAAAATATTTATTTTAAATAAATATTTTGCTATATGGCTAACGTACACAACATTAAATTGTTGTGTAATTAAAATGTTTGTTGTTGAGATGTTTTGTTCGATTGTTTCGATTATTAAAATATCTCGATGATTCTTTTTCGATCAATTTGGGATCAGATGACGTTGTGTGAGTTGTCCCAAAATATTATTATTAAAAGCTAATTCAAGTTATTATAAGTTCATTCGTAACAAACGATATAAAGACATTTTAAAACCTCATAGCTGTATCTAAATTAAAATCTTACTAGATTAAAGTCGGACTCTTGTTAAGATAAGAAAATTTAGTTCAGTCTTACCAAATAGTCTAGAAAAAGGTCTGAGTTTGATAGATTAAGTAAAAAGAAAAATCTATTTACATTATAAATTGAATTGATTAGGATTAAAGTTCGCTGACGTTTACAGCCTTTGAAGAGTTTACTTATTATTACTGAAAAAATATATTTGCAACTGTTTGTATTATAGATGGCCTACGTTAGCGATGGCGTACCTATTTAAAATACAGAGTAGTTTTTAATTCAATCATAATAAACTCAATAACCTTTCATTTCGTAAACGAGTCATATTTTTATTACTTCAATTAAGTTGAAACTCTCATCTACTTATTAAAGCAAAAGTTTTCAGCTTAAATCTAATATTATTTCGAAACACTCTCGGTTTAATCAAAAGAATATAACAAAGATTCAGCTTTGTAAATTGGAAGACGAAACAATGGAAGTATGCATGTGTAAGTAGAATGCAAGAAAGGAGCAAAGTTGAAATCTCTGAAGTTTGCAAAGTCATGGCAGAATTAATTGAAATACCTAGACAGAATTTGAGAGTTAAGATGGTGCTTTGATTAGTGAAGCACTAAGAATTAGTGGGAGCACATACGTCAGTGGTAGTTTTTAATGAAAAGTTTTGTTAGAAAGTTGGGTTAGCTTTCGAGAATGACGCAAGTTTTGTACAAAACAAGGGTAGTTACATGTATACATCAAATTTACATTGTATTAGGTACTACCCATATGTATATAATGTTTCATATCGACCCATATATAGTGTCCCAATGCTGGGCACGGGTCTCTCTCCACAAGGACCAACTTATTATAGATTCGGGGGTTTTTTTTCATAATCGCCACGCTTGGCAAGCGGGTTGGCGATCACAGTAAGGTTTTTAAGTACGCAGAGAACGCTGTGGCCCATCCTCCAGTGTAAAATCTCTTAGTAGCCGTGACGACTCCCACAGGAAGAGATGGGTGGCTCCATTCATAAGCCGGTACCATACGACATAAATGTATTACAACAAAGTTATTTTATCTAACTATACAGCGTGTAATAGAAAGGTGTGGTCAAATTCAAGGGTTGTCAAGTTGACATGTGACTGTTAGAGTAAGGTTTCGTAAAAAATATTTTTCTTGGAAAACTCTCTGAAAAAGCCGAGGAATAGGTATGGCTAGTATTTTTATAATCAATACTAATATTATAAAGAGGAAAGATTTGATTGTTTGTTTGTATTGAATAGGCTCCGAAACTACAGGACGGATTTGGAAAATTCTTTCATCGTTGTGAAGCTACACTAACTCCGGGTGACATAGGCTATTTTATCCCTGTATTCCCACGGGAACGGAAACTACGCGGGTGAAACCGCGAGGCGTCCGCTAGTCTTAAATATAATGAAATAGAAAAACGATCTTAATAAATTATATAGTTAGAAAATACTTTTTTCAACAACAACTTTGTTCAGATCAGATCATATAATAAGATTAGGTCATTAAAAATAAAAGTACCAAATAACGTTATGTGATCTTTGTTTTAAATTTCATCCAAATCATTTCAGTGAATTCATTATTTGACTCTAAATTTACACTAACAGGTCACAAAGTAAACGTATCAACATACTACATAATATTTTACCTGCAACTAGATTCCGGTCTTGAATGGAACGTCCTCATTCGATATTCAGAGTTGTACGTGAGAGATTGCACTTACGTGTCCAACCGATTGTCACAGTTAGTACCAACTGGAAAATGATAGTTCTTAAGCTGTGACTACATCGATTCTATTACCTACTATGTTCTACGAAAGCGTACAAGGCCGTTACAACTACGTAGATGCGCGTAATAACATAGACGAAGGATTTGTTTTATTTTTATATAGTATTAATAATAGCAAAAATCATTTATTCACTTAGGAAGCAAAATACTACACGTATGAAAAGTCGATTCTACATTTACTTGTAATGCCTGTTCGCAAACAATAGGTAAAGTCCGAGAAAAGAACAGGCAATAAAAACTCGTGGCCACTCTTTTCAAATTGCCAATGTTTACAATGTTTCTCTGTTTATAAACTGTATATGCAGGTAAGGTGCTGCCACCATTATATTATCATTGTACTGTTTAAAATAGTCATTGTAAAGTTGTGAATAATAACTTATTAAATCTGGGGCTCTGTAACAAGCCCTGGTTAAGATCTGAAAGATTGATGCTGCGAGAATGTAAAATGTTCCCCTTATCGTTTTAGTCACAACGGTCAATTTATCTCTTTAGGATATCATAGTGCCACAAACGCACTCTCTATTTCCTAACCAGAAAGAGAATAGGCTCAGAACCGACAGCATAAAGTGTTTCCCCTCGTAACATAGCCAAGAAAGGGAAGTAAATAGAATAAATTTGTGGGTCGATTTTTCAACCCGATTCACTCACCACCCAACTCACCGATTTATTAATATCGAATGTAACAATCGCGACAGTAGCAATACATTAATAACATAAATTGTTGTAACTACTGATTGTAAATAGTCGATTGATATTATATTTTGTAGTAGGCATCGTGTTTAAAGATGAAGATTGACTATTTTGTAAATTTATTATGATATCCTATCATAATAAATTTAAAATCGATAACAGGAAGAATCGACGTTATGTATTCAATGCACTTCTTATCTTTAATGCATAAAAAGAAAAAAGACACATTTGGAGTCGGACGCAGTCTGAGATAAGTCAATCAGATATTTCACTTCAATCTTGATTATAGCCTTATATCGTTGGCACTAAGTGTACGCCACAGTTGATGCAAATTGTATAAAGCTAGCGCAAAAATGTGTACTTACTCTGTACAACAAAAACCTTAAGGACTTGGCCTGTGTTATTGTAAACTTTTACAGTGTACTGACCCCTCCCCCCTGAAAAATTATAATCTAGGTAGGCTTAAGTATCAATCCAATAGACACACAATACGTCTATTTATTTACACACAAAATTTGTTACAATGGCGAGCTTAGACTGAAATACTTTACGCGAAGCTTACTATGGCTTAGTTCAAGCTTAGCTTAAGTAAAACTTGAAGAAAAATTTAACAAAGCAAATGCTGACTGATTTTTTAGTCATAGTGCAAGCTTAGCATAATCTCAGAACATTATATCAAACGTATAACAAAGTTAACGGTCAGCACGCGCTTTGTCATGTTTTTTGTAATGTTTTACAAAAGCTAAGCTTGAACCAAGTCAAAGTACGCTTATTAGATCTCAGCCTTAATGCCACAGGCATTTTCTACCAGTCAAACATAGATTTAATTAAAGTAACGTAACCACAGCCTTACTTACTTAGTACATGTAGAAGTATCCTTTTGCTGACCGAGGGAGGTACTCCGTTTGTTGCAATGCAGAGGTGAGCACCGTTCATGTCTCGAGTCACCAATGTCATGTTCAACCAAACGCCACTCCATTTACTAACTGCAAAGTTCTATCTGTGAGTCACATAACGTTCAGTCAACCGTGAACAAGGCATTGTATTGAGAATTGTTACGTAGGTATCGCAGTACAACAGCGAAGGAACAAAGGAAAATGTGCTAGTCTATTTTATTTATATCTACGTTTATCTATGTTTACTCAGAGTAAATCTTTGACTGCAGAGAAAATGGGTTAGGAGTAAAAGGGGCACATGTAACTACAGAAAAAAAAATAGATTTACCAAGTAAATTACATAAGTTTTTTGATGTAATGGTTTTCAATATAACTTTTGAAATCAACATTATTTTAAGGTGAACAATCAATTTAATTTCAAGAAGGACTTCGTTTTGTAATTACTTGTATTACTTACAGGGAAATATTTAGATTACAAGATTAACTTTGCAAAATCTCCAAGGAGATTTGATGTATACCTTTTCGCTTGTTTATACTGAATTAAAAAAGGAAGGTTCTCAATTCAATTGAATTTATTCGTGTGCTAATTATCTAGTGTAATACAATCACACAAAACACCTGTAAACTAAAATATTGGGGGTTTTGTTAAATAAGCAACTAGCTGTGCCCGCGAATTTGTCTGCGTAAAGTTGCAGTGCTGCTATTTGCCCATAAACATTAGCGTGATAATACAAAGTAGCCTAAGCTACTCCTTACATCCTCAACTGTCTGACAGTGAAAGTCCCGTCAAAATCCGTTCAGCCGTTTCGGAGTTTCCGTGACACACTGACAAAAAAATAAAAACTATGTAAAGTACCATTTATACTTTCACTGTAAAAAAACTTTTATTTTGGCATTACAAACAGAAACTTCAATTTTATTTATTTGTATAGATAAACAACTTCTAACACCATTAATACGTAGTACTATTACTTATTCTGTGCCATTAAGCAACTTCTTACCAATGCACATCTATTGAAGGGGAACTGTAATTGAAGTAAACCTTTTTTGTGTGTATGATATGTTATTAATATGATCATACACACCAAAAATCAATCAATCAAATCTTTATTTTGCGAGATAGGTTGGTACAGGTTCTTACAAGCGTTTCATTGTTTCATCATACTCTACATTCATTGGTTAATTTCAAAAAATAATATTGAATAAAATTTTTAAAAAAGGCAGTTTTTTGTTCTAATATAATCCATCCAAAATAATCAATCTCAAATACTCAATCTGAAATAATTAAACTAAAGGAAAATAACGTAATATGTACAAAGCTTTTTTTTTGTACATATTACGTTATTTTCCTTTGAGTTAACTTTATTTGTGATTTTATTTATATTATGGTGAACAAACAAAAACGTGACATCAGTTCCTATTTTTAATATACGATAGGTAACTTACCAGTAACTTTGCCTACTTTGAAGAGTGCAGAATCCTCTCTCCTCCAAAGGACAGTAGGCTGTGGAGTGCCGGAGGCTGCACAGTGAAGTGTCACGTTGTCACCTTCTCGAATGATCACTTCCCCACTACTATCTGAGTCTACGATATCTGGTGGCACTAAACAAGGATGATAAGTACAGGATATAATATGATTGTTATAAAATTCAGAAGGTTCATGGAATGAAGATGTATTTTGTAGTAAGATCGTTATAAAAACTCAAACTTGAAGACTGTTTTCCTTCACCATTTTTAAGCAACAGTGGCGAAACAACCCAACCTTACCTACTCTCGTATTCATAATACTTTTTAACAGCATTTTATAACTACCGAATGGTTTGTGTTTATTTTCACATTATCTATTTAAAATATTGTTTTGTCATAGGTAACATAATATGGATTAGGGAGCTGGGTTTTAAAGAGCCCGCTGCTGGCTCCTAAGTCAAGACCAATTACACTGAGCCACAACTC
The DNA here is from genome assembly GCA_945859575.2 of Herminia tarsipennalis. Taxonomy (NCBI): domain Eukaryota; kingdom Metazoa; phylum Arthropoda; class Insecta; order Lepidoptera; family Erebidae; genus Herminia; species Herminia tarsipennalis. The sequence continues at coordinate 15,927,913 of OX243837.2, forward strand.
CTTAATGTATTTATGACACCTGTATTTTAACTTTAAAATAAATTACCCAATTTCAGTAAACAAAAACATGCTGAATGAAAATTTGTGAAAAGCTATAAAAATATCAGGTGCATTGTCAACCCTTTTGTTTAAGAGAGAATGGTAGATTAAACGCTAACTCCCAGCGCAGTAATTAATGAAACTCCAGATAATGAAGGTGATTATAGGTCACCCTATTTTATTGTTCTTTGAAGGTTGGACCATCCAACATTAGGGTATTATTTAAGCGAATTTATTTGGCTGATGCGATCGTGAGTTATAGCTGCTCTTGATTTTGTTGGAGTTTAAAAATAACTGCTGAGTAGGTATGCTGGTTAGCTAACTTGGTATACTATAAAGAATTTCAAAGATAAAAGCTTTTAGGTAAAAAGTTTTCTCTGACGTGATGACGGTAGGTATTATGTAAGTAAGGTTAAAATTTTCCTTAAGTATAAAAGCTGTCAACAACATTTTTGAGCTCATTTTGACTATTAGGGCTTAATGCACATAGCCAGTCAAGTAAAAACGAGAGAAACTCTAGAAAAACAGCAACAAAAAGCAACACATCTAGGTAACACGTGGAAAAGTTGGCCATTAATATGTTGGCAACATAAGTTGCTGATAAAATGTCTTGGTATATTTAAATTCGTAACTTGCAGCAAAAAAATATCAACATATAATTGATCTAAAATAGAACAGATCAGAAGTTACTTATTGCTGTATTTTGTACACACACAATTATTTTATTAATTGCCAATTATTTGAGTGAATACAGGCTTCTAGTAATACCTACCATCAATGCCACAATAGGTATGTCGGCTGAAGGGTTTAATATCTCCTAAAGATATTGTAAATTTATTGGACCTTGCGTAGTAAATATACAATTACCATGACGCACCAATTTATTTATTTATCGATCACAAAAGGTATAATCATTATGAACAAGTCTAATATTTATTTTAATTTCACGTCGATTTGCACGCACCAAACCACTCGGGGTTCGATTTAAATTGTTTTTATTTATTTAGGATCGACAATATATCGTTTTGGAACGGTCGTTGGAATCAATGCGATTCAGCGTTTACGAGCTATTTGAAAAAGTCTTTTGATCAATTTACTACGCCTGATTGGCGACTACCTGCCTACAATTGGTGACTATCCTGCAACTTGTGGGTTCGATTTCTTGACAGGAATTAGCTTTTCTCCCGTTTAGATTCAGATCTATGTCGTTCAAATAAAGATGGTACATTATTATTGAGACTCAGACATTTAGCCATCACAGACATGCAAAATTAAACAATTGAAAATGATAATGTAAATACAATTTACAACAATAAAATAATAATAATAATAATGGTGATTTTAATTTATTTTAAATTAAATACAATACATTCATAAATTATTAGAAGATGTCAACAAAAACACTTTTATTTCAAAATTGTATATCGAGAAATTCTTTAGTATTATAAAAATATTAATCACAAAAATTGAAGTACAGGCTACTCATTTTTGGACAATCTTTATTTGAGCTTCTTTTAACAGGCACTTTTTCTAGTAAAACAAGAACCAACCTGGTTTTGTATGTCACTCAAATAAATTTTCTCTCATATTGACTTCGATGAGATTTCAATCTCATCGAAGTCGATATGAGAGAAAATTTATTTGATGAGATGAGACATTTTGAGTCATTATCTAAAATCAGTTCACTTTGCCAATTTCTTTAGTATTACAAAATCCAAAATAATCGTTCCGATTGTCGGTGTACTTTGGAACTGTAAAGCTAAAGTCCTCTGAGATATAGGTGCAGGAGTTGTCTTTCAAAGTTAATGACTTATTATCCATCTATGCCAACTAGCTGAGCAGTTTAGTCATCGCAACAAATCGACAACCTGACGAATATGATGCTCCCTACTCCATTTATTCGACGGAAACTACCTTCTTTCGAGGCTCTAAAATAATATTCAAAAGATTGTAGCACATTCTCTCGACTCTTTGCAAAGAATTACTCTGAATAGTAAGGCCCGTCTCCACCGAAATTGTTAGTAATTTATATTTACTAAAGTATGTGAGATGAGAATAAAACAATCAACCTGGAATAGGCAGTCCTTTGCTGGATATATAACACATAATTTAGGTGGCCTACTTTTCGGGAGATCATTTATTCCTGTTGACTTTGATGCTCATGGTAGGTTCGTCTCAAAATATTTTGCAAAGGATTACAGTGAAATAACCTGATCTTGTATTTCTGAGAATGAACAATGGCACTAGAGTGCATTATCGCCTATTGTTCTGAATGCGGAAAAATCTCAAGCCTATATTTCCTTGAAAGTAATTTCTTTTGAAAACAGTATCAACAACGGACATACGTTATGTACCTCGGGTAGTTTTCGGTAACTGCTTACCATCAGATGGGCTCAAGGTTTAGATTCTTATTTGGCTCATTAATTGATTAATACATACCTAAAACATGCAGGTGATGCGTCTGTGTGATCATAGGTTCTGTGTTAATCTGACACATGTAACGGCCTCCATCTGTATTTTTGACGTCACGGAGGTACAAAGACCAAGATTGGTCACCGCGGGAAACACCCACGCGATGGTTTTTAGTAATCACATGCGGCCCGATAGTCAGAATAGTTTGTGTGTCGACTCGTAGCCACGCCACCTGGTGCAGATTAAGAAATTTTATTAACATTTCAAATATATTCAATTAAAAGAAGGAAACCAAGACTGTAGAAGAAGTAGTGTTAAGATCCAGAATAACAGGACCTAAAAATGCGTAAAAATGATTGTCATTTTTGTTTGAAATTCGCCCCCTTCTGTACTTAGTTGTCTAGTTGTGAATAATTTCAGATTATTTCCGAAACGTATACATTCCTATTGGTAAACACAGTACCTACCAGTTTATAAAACATTTATACTTGTTCGTTGAAAATACTGATATGATTAATTTCTGTAAATGGTAAATATTTATGTAAAAAATATTGACCTTTACAACAATATTTTATATTTCCATATGTTGAAATAAATCAAGAGAAACTAAATCAAATAAGAAGCTTGAATCATTCAGCCTTTCGTAATTGATACTTTGATATTATTACGACATAAAATAGAAAAAGATTTTTATGACTCGTCTTTTATGTTTTAGGTAAGCATATTTTATAATATAAAATACATATGGTTATACTTATATACTATCTTTAAAAACTTATTACGTTGTTACACGGTAGAGGAATTTTGATTGTTTATGTAAACTTATTCGTATCTCAATTTAATAAAACAATGTAAATAATACTCAAATATAAACATTAAAAAAATAGTTTTAATTTAAAAATTAAATACATTTCTCAATAATTTATTTCCATTTAAACTTGTACCAACCATGAAGGTATTTACTTTATCCCAAAAATAAATAACCAGAGTGTTTCATTTTATGCTAACAAAAACCGCGCAGCTGTCAGAACACAGCGTTTTAATCGGCCGTTTAGATCCTGAAAATTAAAAACAAATGGGCTGTTTCATTTTAGTCGTAACACTGTAGCAAATTTTCAAGAACATTTAATATTGTACGCTTCACGTATATGGGCGATTAACATTTAAGCGTGAGAGGTGAGAGGCGAGATCGCACAATGGGCAAGTATCAAAATCAAGTGGTCGTTCAACAAAGGCACTTGTTCGGCGAAAATTGCTTCCTTTGCGTTGAACACCACCATGTTTTATGGGTGTAAAGCAATTCATATTTTGCAGACTCTGGGACCTCGAGTAGAGTCCGCTGCGGCGTGAAAATGTGATAAGTGTTCCGCCGTTACTCGTTTAACTTACTGCGCTCTTTACTTTTGTGGTTACATATATTTGTTAAGGCTATGGTATACTGTATATAATACCATAATAAGTAATATACTTATATTAAAATTAAATTATAAAAAAAGGTTTTGAATTTCTGACTTTCACATATACTTGGATACGAAAAGTAGCAAAATAATACTTTTGAAGTTAGAAGGGCAAAGTTGGTGTTCGTGACGAGATTTTTCAATTGTTAAATTTCATACTTAATTCGTCGGTTAACGAAACCTATAATTTTAAACAAATATATGTCTGCACGTAAAAGTCTATCATCTATATACTCGTATGTAAAGAAACACGTGTTTCATCATTTTCGGAAAATCATCCCCTAAGGGGGCAAAATACAGGTTGAAAGTTTGAATAAGGCTCCGTCAGTTTGGACATTACATCTGTGAGATTTCGTATTTGGCTTTTTGGTTTAAAATGAAGAATCAAGTGTTTCAGCGTTTTTGGCAAACCAGCCCTTATGTGAGTTTAATAGGGGTTACAATTTTGTATGAAACTCCGTTAGTTTTGAAGTTAGATCAGTGAAATTTGTATTTAACTTTGGTGGATGGTCGTAATAAAAAACACGTGTTTCAGCGTTTTGATCGCGAAAAATATACAAACAGTCTTAATTTGCCAAATAGCTCGGATGTGTCAACAGATCCATCCAGGATTTTAAACAACAATGACAGATTGCTATTTTCCTGCGTTAGTTAAGTGGTAGGTAATATGGAATTTCTTACATCTAATGTGATAGCTGGGTAAGTATACGTTTGAACGGAATTGAATGTATCTCAAGAATCTCTTTTGTATACCTTCTAGATTAATGTAAACATTGTAGTTGGGGTTCCAAACTTGAGAATAATGCTTCAAATGGCTACGGACATAAGAACACTACAATATTTTAAATGTCTTAATGTTCTTAAACTGTGATGATATTCTGAGTACGAAACCTGAGGACTGCGTTTTTTTAAGTTTTAACTATTTTGTCGACGTGGGTATCGCAAATAAGCTTTGATTCGAGAGTAACTCATAAGTCCCTAATGATATTTACTCTGGCTGCTACAATAATCGAGCTTATTATTGTAGCAGTAAGTCTGGAAGTTGTTCAGATCTTCCTGAAAAGCGTCTTCTATTTTAGAGACTTGCTTCATAATCTTCATGTCGTCAGCATATAACAGTATCTTAGAATGTCGGAAGCAAGAAGCAACGTCATTAATGAAGACATTAAACAAGAGAGGTCCAAGTAACGAACCTTGTGGAACGCCGGAAGGAATAATCCTAGTGTTTAATACCCAGCAGGTAAAACTAACGATAGGAACGTTACAACGCTACATTTAAAGTATCTATTCCAAAAATCATCTATTGGAAAAGCAAGTAAGTGTTATTAAATGTGGCTATTTACACGAGACGTGCCAATCTAGAAGGTTAAACATTTTCCAATCAGTCCCTAATCGTGACATCATATGTCCAATATATCAACTCATTGTTTGCAAATAAAAATAACATCGCATGATTCAATAATCTTGACATATTATTATATCGATATTAATAAATTATTTTCAAAGTTCGTTATCATTAAATTATAATAAGTAACGTATTTTTTACTCAATCCTTTACAGATAATTATAATTTTATATAATTATTTTAATCTTCTTATAAGACAATCTTAGATTAAGTCTAAGTTTATTATTACTACAAGTCTAAGTTCATAAGTGCTCCTATGATACAAACGTATTTTCCCATATTTAATCAGAAGCGTATTTCCCCACGTTAAATCATCAATTATATCTTCGGTCATTTAATCGTGTTTTCATAACACTCAGGTGATAAATAAGCAGTTAACACCAGGATTATCAATCGCTTGAAGCCGAAATCGTAAAAACCGATTAAATTCTTAATACAGAAAAGCTTCGAAAACCTCTGGGGAAATCCTAATTTGTAGAAGTAAATAACTGCAAAAATAGACTCTATACCTACCATACTAGAAAATAGAGTTTCTCATCTAAAAATTGTACTAAGAATCGAATCCAACAGCATTTTCTATGAGTGGAATAAATACTAAAACAGTACAAAGTAAGTTATAACTTACAAAACAAACAAGCATTCATTTCCCTAACAGAAAAGTACAACTGGAGCACTTACTCCCGTAATAAATGCTAGAACAGTGACATATTTCACAACAGTCTGTTGTCCAAAACTCTGTAACTTTACCTTCATAATTGCTCTTGCGAAGGACAAATGCGGTGCCGACACTTCTGCCTAATATTTACGAGTACATATACCAAACCTTTTCTATGAGGAGGCGTTGCTTAGTGAATGGTAAAACATTACAAGGGGAAATGACTAATGTGGGGTATTAGCCTAAGTAATGGGAATGCGTAACCAGGCTTTCTCGAAGGTGTACTATGTGGAACATCAAAGGAATCTGGGGATGTGTTTTTGCCCATTATTAGTTTATGAACTGGTTGAGTGTTGTGGATGAAAACTCGTATGTCTTTCGGAGAACCCATGTTACTCGTCGTTATTTAGCCTTTTCATCTAACAAAATACTCGTATTTATGATTCTCTTTTGCTCAATCTTTGTTGTAAGTCAAGAAAGTCTCAGCTATAATGTATGAAGCAAATTTTAATTATAATCTATTCATTCGATTACATTCTATTCTAGAACAAGAGTTACCACATTGATTGGCAACACTGACCAAATAAGGTCAGAACACATTTTCAATGTTTATCAACAAATCTATATCTATAATATCACTTCAAAAATATTGCATTACACTAAGTTGGTAGGCTATGTACCGTTACATAAAAATAATTATGTTGGGTCTGTATTTAAGAACTTTTAAAAGTCATCGAGAGTTTTAGTGAACTCAGAATATTATTTGTATAAAACGTTTGTGTGAGTACTATGTTAAAATGTTGGTAAGTAGGTACAGTCAAATTTATAACCAGCCAAACTATCATGCCAAGCAATATATATAAAATACGAGTGCCATTATGTAGTATAGTTTCGCGGATCTAGTTAAATTTTATGATTGCGTTGCACATTGTACTTTCAGTTTACCAAACTGCATTTATTATTAAACAAAAAAATAAAAATTCTGAGCACCTAGGTAGGTACGTTAAGAAATACATCAGCTGGACGTAAAAATGCCATTACGATTGACAAGACGATCGTTTGAAGAAATAATTCGATGGAATAATTTAATATCATCGTTTAATAACATTATTTTACATAGTAAACATAAAAAAATATCTTAATAAGTATGCATTATATCGATCTGGAGTCTGATCAGAACCTGACCTGCTTTTACCAAGTGATTCAACAAGCTGCTAAGCCAAAGTTTGTAGGTTCGATCTCCACCCAGGATAAAACTTTGTGTGATGAGCACGATGGTTTATTCTGTGTCTGGGTGTAATTTATCCAAAACTAAGCAGAGCTTGTTCTATTGTGACCAAACATACTTTATAAATATATTTCTGAATACATACATATAATATAAAGTATGTTTGGTCATCATAGAACAAGCTCTGCTTAGTTTTGGATCAGGTGGCATTGCGTGAGTTTTTGTTGTCCCAAGATATTAAGTATATACTAGGTACTTATAAACCCGCAAAGATTACTATTGTTGATGCAAAATTTTGAAGTGAGTGCGCCAGTAAGCAATTATAAATTCTCTCTCTCTCTTTCTGGTTATTAGTGACTATTTACGATTCCGTCTGCCAAGTGCGGTGATTATGCCAAAACTCTTGCCAAAACATTACTTATCGCGACCTCTTAATACATCTTTTATTTCTAATGGCCTATTTTTACCCGACTGCGAGTAAGGGTTATGTTTTCGCGCGTATCTTGTTTGTATGTAATATTCTTTATTACCTCATATCTTTAAAACCACAAGACGGATTTAAACAAATAAGATGTAGTTAGATTTGTCTTGACCGCCCAAGTGTTTGGAAACAACAAACATAGCGGCTGTGAGATGTCAAAACGGGAGGTGTGAAAAAAAAAGTTTTTTCTGGGTATCAAATATTAAGGTATAACACGATTATGGCTTTAATATAAAAAAGTCAATTAGCAACCATCAATTATCGATACTTGGTAATAGCTGTGGTAAAAGTAAGTTGTTACATCGCACATCTACTAAAAGTATTAAATTAAAAAATAAATTAAAAAACACAAGGGACAATACTAAGACTGCCTCTGTGGCGCGGTGGGAATGTATCCGACTGCTACGCAAGAGGTCGTGGGTTCGATCCCCACCCAGGATAAAACTTTGTGTGATGAGCACGATGGTTTATTCTGTGTCTGGGTGTTATTTATCTATAAATATGTATGTATTTAGAAATATATAAGTAAGTATATCAGTTGTCTGGTTGCCATAGTACAAGCCCTGCTTAGTTTGGGATCAGATAGCGTTGTGTGAGTTGTCCCAAGATATTATTATTATTATTAAGTTCGTTGAGATTCATTAATGCCTCCGACAGCAACATAGTATGTATTGCTGTAAGTATGTATACTATTGTATAGTTATGTATGTAGGTATATATGTATGTATGTATTTTTGTAAGTAGGTATAGTATTGTATAGTTATATTGTTTTATTTGTGTATTATGTAAGAATAATAAGGAAGTTCTTATTTTACAATTAGGTTACTGCACCTTTCACACATTCCATTTCTACATCACCCTAAGGTAGACTGGCAGAGAATGCTTTTAGCATTAAGTCCACCTTTGTACAACTTTGTGCATAAAGTTTTAAATAAATAAATAAATAAATAAATATTACATATTATATGTAGGGAATCTTGTTTGCATCATAAGCAGGCGGGTTTTTTGGGGATGGGTTATACTTCGTATATCCTATGTTTGTTAAAATTCATAGCGTTTAGAAGATCTCACAGACTACGACTACTAGATACGTGAATGTAAATGTAAAACTGCTGGGCACTGGTCTACCCAGTACAATCTACTTTTTAGGTAATTGCTATAATCGCCAGACTTGGTAAGCGGGTTGGCCATCGCAGTATAATTCGTGCATTTCTTCGAAAAAACCATTGAGTGAAGTGGAACTGATAATAAAGACCAATAAAAATGCTTAATTTTGTGTGTGTTTTCGTCTTAACTTTGCATCAATAAATATATTCAAATTATCTGCATTATATTTTTACCTTATAACTCTGCAAGTTTTCCACTTTACAAGTTAATGTCGCATCTCTGCCCACAACGACAGTGACGTTCGACTCTGATCCCAAGAATTTCGGTTCATCTGTGAAAAAAAAGAAAAAAACATTAGTTCACAGTACTATTTCATTTTTATTCCAGTAATGGATCTTACTTTAGATAAATGTATTCTGTTACAGACGAAACATCGCAAATTAAAGGCGGTTAATTTTCTGAGATAAATTCTGTTTGAATTTATACTTGAATTTAAATAAATCGAGTTATTTTACGATTGATAATTGAACAAAGATAATTGCCAGACATTGTGCCATTAGTTACATCACTTAGTTGAAACTCAGGATTATTTTTAAGATTATTGAACTTTACATTTTAATGAAAACTAAAATCTGTGCCACAAAATACTGAGAGTACAAAAGGTACTTAATCTTCATACGTACGTCGCGCGAACCACGCATACAATGTCTCACAGACCACTTCAGACACTGGCCTCTACAGTAAGTACTAGGACCCTGGACTGGCTACCCCGTACAAAGTGATAGCAATTTCAAATGTCGAATAGAAATACCGTCCTATGTATTCTGTCACTTATGACAAACTAGAAGTTAATTAGAACTAAACTAAAGTTGCAGTGCTGGTCTCTCCCTATAGACGTTAGCGTTAGGATAAAAAGTAGCCTAAGTTACTCCTTACATTCTCAGCTGTCTGACAGTGAGTGACGTCCCGTCAGAATCCGTCCCACCGTTTCGGAGATTAGCCGCAACAAATGGACAGACAAAAATATAAAATTGTGTTTTTGTTATAAGTACTATATATACATTTAGTAAAAACTGTTATTTTGGGTTCGTTCGCTGTGTCTTCCCACGATAGAGTTCCAATATTATTATTTTTTTTTTGGCATTTCGTTCCATTGCCATATTCTTATGAAATCTATTTCTTTTAGTACATTTTGACATTACAAACAGACACTTCAATTTTAAATTAAATATTTGTATAGATGGTCGTTGTTGTTAACCTTGTTGCAAAATACTTCCATTTAATTTTGACAACTTACCATCCAAATGGCAAAATATAATAGAAGTCTTGTTGTTGTCGAGGGCAAAGAGTCCAGCGTACTAGCAGTATAGAGGTCAGTAACTTCAGACCACTTTGTTCTGAAAGCGTCCCGAGATTTTGTGTCCGTAAGCTATATCTATGTGTGCGTTGCTCGCTTGTTTTGTATGAAGGTTACCTTCTGTTTCTTCACGCATGATATTTTCTGTCTGCGCCTTTCTGGGCTTATTGCCAGTTGACCTTTTCAGCTTCATAGCACGATATGCCTCAATTTCTTTTATCTTTGGGAAGTATTGTGACAGATTTGACGTTATAAAACAAAGCCTTCGTTTACTTTTCACGTTACCTTTTCTATCAAGTTACGGCTCTTTGTTTTATTAAAAGTATTCATACTTTTTACTGCGCTATACGTTTATTACATTGTCATTCTTAATTTAAAATATTTCAAAGGCTGTAAATTGGACTAAAATCAATTGACGATGGAAATGTCACTATGAATTGTATTATGAAGACCACATAATTGCATTACTAAATTCATAAAAAAATTGATTGTCTGTAAAGTCAGTTTACGGACGATAATTTTACGTGATAACGTCTTATGAAAACATTGACGACATATCGCCATTTGCTGTTGCTTAGCAACCAATCAATAACGTGACTGCTTAGCAACCAGTCAATAACATGACACTTTTTCGTAAGTGCATCCGGTCATCGATTTATAACACGTTATTACGTCAAAAATGAAATTTAACGTTTTCTTAATACCGATAAAAGAGATACAAAGTACCTACCTACAGAAGGAAAGCTACATACAACACTACCTCGAGCAACACACATATAGACATCGCTTCTTTTTAAATCACATTTTGTTACGAGGTAAGTTCCTTATCGAGATGAAGCCTTTGCCCCCCAAAAAAACAAAATTCTGGATTCGCTACGTGTGTGTTTTGTGTCCGTTAATTGTATGGTTCTCGGCCATGACACAGAGCTTATACTACTATTACTTATTGTGTGCTGTACTCCTCTATATGAAAAATAGTACAGAACCTACCTAAGTTATGTATAGGTAACTATTATTACTTATAGATCGGTTTACTAACTGCCTATACCTATACCTACCTAAATCACAATAGTTCCTTGTTCATAAAGCTTCTACGTTACCAAATATTCGCTTTGTGCCACACAGCTTAAAGGTGGGAATTGGTAGACTGAACTATAGTTAATAAACATCACTTGTAGTAGAGAAGTGCAGTTCGTGTAGTCGGCTCTAATTTCAAGACGATACTGTGTTTTGACATGTAACGACTATTAATCTGGTTCACAAGGGCTTTTTTGCTTAACTTTCTTCAGCAGTCTCCGAAAACTAAGAACGTGGTGTCATTCGACTCGGAATAGAATGTAGATGATTTTTGAATATAATCAAATTCCTCTTGCAAGAATTACAAAAGTGAAATTTAAATAAAAATCGGAATTAAATGTTTTTATTTTATTTTTTCAACCGGGATCTAAAAGCTGCTCAAGTGGTCGGAAAGGTACAGCGTGGTCATCATCCTGCGTCAGTGATGGTTTGGTGGGGCGTGTCTTATCAAGGCGTCACAAAGCTACATTTTTGTGAAAAAGGAGTGAAAACTTCAGCGAAAGTATATCAAAAGACAGTCTTGGATCGTGTTGTGAAACCACTCAGCAATACCCTTTTTAAAAATGTACCGTGGACTTTCCAGCAGGACTCTGCACCTGGACTTTATAAGAGCTGAAGACTGGCCCTCATCTAGCCCAGACCTCAACTTAAAGTCTCTTAAAAAATCTCTGGAGCAAGCAGTGGCGAAATTTCCCATGGAAACAGTGCGTAAATCCATAGATTTGAGGCTAGACAGATTAAAGGCCTACAGGCCTTTAAAGATTAAAGGCCTACAGGCCTTTAATCTGTCTGGCCTCAAATCTATGGATTTTGGATTGCAAAAAGCCAAAGGTGGCCATTTTGAATAAAATATTGTTTTTATTTTTGGCTGAGACTTTAATCAATATATATATATATATATATATATATATATATATATATATATATATATACCTGATCCGGCCAATATTCTGATTATACTGTGGACAAATGGAAATGTATACTGTGTACCTTGTAACCCCAAAATCCCCTGGAACACCCACGGTCCAGATTAAAATTGCGGGCAAAAATATTTTATTGAAAAGCTATTGCTTTGATTTGGTCGATGATTATATCTCTGAATGTTAGTTGGTAATTCCAATGTCACCGTTATCTTTCCACAAATTATTTTAAGTCCAATTAATAATATCGTCTGCCACAGGTATTAAATTATAATCCGGGCATCGATACCTAGCAAGGTCTTACGCTAATGACGAATCAAGCAGAAACTAGTTTATAATAAAATTTTATAAAGCTGAAGAGTTGGTTCTGTTAAATGTGTTCTGCTGAATCTCCGAAAGTATCAGGTCGATTTTGATTAAATTTGGTTCGGAATTAGCGTGAAACTTGAGGAACACTCCTTTCACTCAGAGATAAAACCGCCAGGAATTTCCAGTTCTCGGGCTAATGAGTGTATCGTTATTCAAAAAAAATCCAAATTCTTTATTCGTTAGAAAGCAAAACAGATACTTGTGATAAGTCATGATTCTACATGTACATGTAATGACAAGTTCGCAAAGCAATAAGTAAAGCCGGAGTATTCTTACAGATAAAATTGTCAATACATTTACTATTTCTTTTTAATCACCAATTGAGTTTAAACTAACGATATGTACAAATATTTTTTTGTTACTTTTGCTTCAAAAAATGTGGACCATGCTTAGTGTAGGATTCGCAGTTTTTCGGCAATTACTCAATGATGGTATATTCGATCATGTCCGAAATAATAAACTATTTGTTAAGCACTACCTGTTCGATTGTTTTCATATTTTTTGGTCACACGGTTCAAAAAATAAGGAGGTGGGGCACAATTTATGTAACTTTCGATCGGATCGATTATTTCTAAAAATATTTGCTTATCCAAAAAAAGAGAAACAGACAGACAGACGGACATGACAAAACTATAAGGGTTCCATTTTGCCATTTTGGCTACGGAACCAAAAAAAGTGGATTATTTTGAAACAGCTTAACGGATTTTCCTCAAACGATCCAAATATATTCCTTCAATGTCACAGACAATACTCGTAGATACACGAATACAAAGATAAGTATTATACACTGATACACGGACGTGCTCGCACAGGTACATCTCCCCTTTTGCCTCAGGGGCTAAAAAGTCATATTTAAACTAATATTATAAATGTGAAAGTAACTCTGTCTGTCTATCTGTCTGTCTATCTGTTACGCTCTCACGCTCAAACAACTAAATCGATTTGGATGAAATTTGGTATGGAGATAGTTTGAGTCCCGGGAAGGGACATAGGATAGTTTTTATCGTGATAACCGACATCCACGCGGGCGGAGCCGTGGGCGAAAGCTAGTAAGTTCATATTTAGTCCTGAATTCCTTCGATTAACTTATGTACAGATTTTTTAAAAATAAAATATTATTTTCTCTCTTCTATCTGTACAAATAAATACTGTAAGCCGCTTATAAATTTGATTTCGTAATAGAAACGATAAATACAAATTGGTTTTTTCGCCTAATGTAGAATGTTGTACCCGACTAAAGACGCTGTTGAATACTTATTGATTAAAATCTATTAATAAGTTCTCACAAATAACAAAATTATTCGCTATACGACAGTACATGCAAAATAATCAATAGTATGCAAGGTAATCAATGGGAATAAAAACAACCTAGTAAGATCTCGATTAATCCATACTAATATTATAAATGTGAAAGTAACTCTGTCTGTCTGTCTGTCTGTCTGTTACGCTTTCACGCTCAAACAGCTAAACCGATTTAGATAAAATTTGGAATGGAAATAGTTTGAGTCCCGGGGAAGGACACAGGATAGTTTTTATCGCGATAACGGACAACCACGCGGGCGGAGCCGCGGGCGAAAGCTAGTCCTCTATAAATCCATATACTATATACTAATATTATAAATGTAAAAGTAACTCTGTCTGTCTGTCTGTTACGTTTTCACGCTCAAACAGCTAAACCGATTTAGATGAAATTTGGTATGAAGATAGTTTGAGTCCCGGGGAAGGACATAGGATAGTTTTTATCGCGATAACCGAAAGCCACGCGGGCGGAGCCGCGGGCGAAATCTAGTTTTATATAATATCATGCAACAAGAGAGTTTGAAGATCATAAATAAGTAGGAATAACTTGGTAAATATAAGATATCACTTAAAAGCCCATAATTTAATTTAATTCATGCGGTGAAATTAAACTACACGCAATTGCGACTTGATTATAATATAAAGCATACTTAGTAGTACAAAACTATTAGCTACATATACCTAATATAGCTAGATAGCAGATAGCTGCACAATCCTACCTAAACAATTTTCTCATACGAACATTTTATTTAGAAGAGGAAATCGATTAAAAAATTATGTCGTAAAATTTTTACTTAGCGATAACATTTTTTATAGATTAATTTAATTATAATTATTTTAGCTGGTAGTGTTGACTAGCTGAAGATTAAATTTCATTTTTATGCACATCACTGAATACATTTTTGTACTTTTATTATGTACATAAAATAAAGCTTTATCATCATAATTATATCATTTATAGCGACGGGTTTTAGTCATTTTATAGACTCTTTATGACTACGCAGAATTGATCTCAACTTTCATTATCATTTTCAAGGTAGCTGGTACTTAAATATTTTTATACCTTATTTTAAAGCCTTACTTTTTTGAGAAGTCATCAACTTGAAGAAAATATTTGATTAAACGCAAATACTCGCAAGTAGGCACTTTAACAAATATTTGTTAATCTAGTTCACAATTTCAATGGATATTCCAAGTATAATAATGTATACCTACCTATTAAAAGTATTTGTACGAAGTGTCACTCAAATGCTCAAGTGTCTTGACAAAGAGATAAAGAATGCTGTTTGAAATTACGAAGTGGAACGAGATAATATAATAAAGATATAACCCCAAAATATCGTAAATATATTTTAAAGTAGGTATAAATACATTGTGGTACATTTTAAACAATAACATTATAAGAAAATAAAAAACGATTCCGCTCTTGTAACTAACACAAACCAGGTAAGTGTTGTACATATTTGAAAGGGTCAGAATGTGGTCATTACCTAAATAGCTTAACAAGATCATAAGAAAAAAAAAATCGAGTGTAACTTTAGTCACGCCTGAGGGCAGATAATAATATTGCTTTTTAAAAAAATAACATAGCCTATATTCTAACAATACCCTAATCATCAAAATCCCTTATGGCGTTTAAAAGTTATGGTAGAATAAAGAAAATTAAGTTATATACATACATGAACCCTGAAACATAACACTTCGTTTTTGGAGCAGACGTGAAAAAGGCAGATAAATGCCTTTATTTATTGGTATATCTCTGTAAATGATTCAATCTATTACAATTTTGGACAAATAGACGTAGGAAACAAACAAAGGATTGATGATAATGAAGGTATAAATAAGGATTCCTCGAAATTTAGACACGCCCTTAGCACGATGTACAACATAACAATATCTACATAAGGTACGCAATACCTACTATAAAATTACGAGAGTACAAGTAGCCTTGATAAAAACGCCCTGTAGTATGCACACATAGACATTGTTCATGGATATGAAACTTCTGAACGCCTTTCTAACAAAGTAGATCGAATCGGTCTGAGATTTTGTGCCCGTGTATTATGTATATTAATGGGTTGCTCGAGCGAGATAGCGGAGGTAGATACCTGAGAAATTATTCTTCGAAACATTAGTTTAAGAACAATATTTATGTTTGGTCTAGCTACTTCAAAGAGATTGGCTGGCTATGTAGATATAATTAGTTTAGAATTCTGTACCATGTTAAATTGTTTCCGTTTGAACTGTTCGAAACTTACAATTGGTGGTTTCAGGAAACTTCAAAACGTAACTGCTCGTATCTAAAACTGCGACGTGATTATATTGGAAAAACTATGGTAATCTTTGAAAATTTGAGTTTCTTTTGCATTGATATCTTAGTTTCATTTATTTATTTATTTATTTATTTATTTATTAAGCTTTATAATCTATATATAATAGTAGTATGTAGTGGTGAAGTTAGTAATAATATTTTATAAGTAAGGATTAGTTGTATTAGTGTCGCTTAAGTTGTCTTTCATGGCCCCTTTGAGGGTAAAAGCCTCCTCCATCATTTTCCATTTCTTTTTGTCCTGGGCGACACTCATCCACTTTTTTCCTGCTGTCTTCACAATGTCGTCAGCCCATCGTTTCTTTTGTCTCCCTATGCATCTCTTACCCATAGGGCCTGGCCATGTAGATGTTTCCAGTGTCCATCTTTTATCTTGGTATCTTGATACATGGCCAGCCCATCTCCATTTCAGCTTTAAAGCATGTTGAAGAGCATCTGTTAGTTTTGTTTTGTTGCGTATGATTGTGTTTATTATTTTGTCTATTTTTCTTAGCTTCAAGATGCTTCTCTCCATTGCATGTTGACAAGACTGTATTTTGTTTTTAATTTTGTTAGAATAAATCCATGTTTGACTAGCATATGTAAGGGAAGGTAGTACGTTTGAATCCATTATGATTTTCTAAAGTTTTAGATTGTAGTTTCCTTTTAATATTTCTTTATGAGTCCAATAATTTCTCCAAGCTATGTTTACTCTTCTGTCTACTTCATTTTCATTATTATTTTTATCAAAAGATATTAATTTTCCTAAGTAAATGTAGTTGTTAACATATTCTATAAGTTTGCCTTCAATTTGAATTGGTTTGTGTATGCCATTAGGCAAGATTTTTGTTTTATCAGTGTTAATTTGCAGTTCTACTTTTAGACTCTCTTTTACCAAGGACTGAAGCATTGTTTGTAGATCAGAAGCATAGTTAAAAAAAAGAACTATGTCATCAGCAAACCTTAGGTGTGTTAATTGTTTATTTGATAGCCAAAGCCCTTTGTTTCTCCATTCAATTTGTTGGAAGATGTCATCAAGGACTGCAATGAATAATTTTGGAGAAAGTGGGTCGCCCTGTCGTGCTCCTCTTTCGATTCTGAATTCACTTTCCCTAGTTTCCAAATGTATTCTGGTTGTGCTCTTGGAATATATGTTTCTTATTATATAAATAAATAAATTGATTGATTGATTGATTGATTATTACATTTATGTAAGTTTCATTGATTTTATTGTTTTTTAGGGCTTTCCATATAGATCTATGTGTGATACTGTCAAAAGCTTTTGAATAATCCACAAATGCGATGTAGATTGGTTTACTAAATTCCTTATACTTTTCTATTACTTGCTCAATGGCGTGGATGTGATCGTTAGTGGAATAACCTGGCCTGAAACCAGCTTGTTCAACTGGCCGGTTGTTATCAATTTTTGGTCCTATTCCACTAAAAATTATAGATGAAAAAAGTTTATATACTGTACAAAGCAAGCTAATTGGTCTATAATTTTCTATTTCTAATGGGCTTCCCTTCTTGTATAGTAGAATTATATTGGATTTGCACCATTGTTCTGGCGTTTGTTTTGATTCCATAACCATGTTAAAAAGTGTTGTTAGATAAGTAGTTAGGATAGGTGCTCCAATTTTTAGGGCTTCATTGGATACATTATCTGGTCCCGGACTTTTTTCAGATTTTAAGGTTTTAATATACCGATTCACTTCACTTTCACATATTGGTAGTATTTTCTCTTCAATTTGGTCGTCGCAATTTGGATTTGAATATGTGTTTTCTTCTGTAATTGATGTACCCAATGAAGGAGATTTGTAAAGTTCTTTATAAAATTCTGTTGCATAGTTCAGAACGTCTTCTCTATTATTTGTAGTCTTGTGGCTATCTTTTAAACTTTCTATCCATGTTTTGTGAGTTTTTAATTCTTTATAGGCGCGCTTGGAACTTCTAAAACTGTACAGATTCTTTTCTATTAATTTATTTCTGTGTTTTGCATAATCTTCTCTGATAGCTTTGTTAGTTTGTTTCCAGATTTTTTTCTGCTCTTCTTTCATTTTACTTGTTTTCATTTTTGTTGATGTTAATTTGCTACGTTTGCTTATGAGGTCTAGTGATTTTTGGCTTAAAATTTTGTTTGTATTTATGTAGCTTGGTTTGTCGTTAATTTTTAGACTCTTTATAATTGTTTCTTCCAGTTTATTGCAATAAGTTTGAGTGTTTGTATCGTTTTCCAATAATCTGTCCAAAATTTTTGTGTATTCTTTTAAGTTATCAATATAAGCTATAATTTGGTCTGGTGTTTTAAGTAGATTGCAGATAGATTGAAATGATTTTCTACTCAATTTTGGGACTAGTAATAAAAGGGTGCATCTCATCATTCTGTGATCTGATGGGAACTTTAGACTGCTTAGAACTTCTACATTAGTGACTGATTTTGGGCTATTGCAGAGTATGAAATCTATTTCGTTCTTCGTCTTCTGATCAGGCGATAGCCATGTCCATTTCCGAGATTCTTTTTTCTTGAAGAATGTGCTCATGTTTGACAATTTGTACTCATTGGCATATTGTATAAGACGTTCTCCTCTTCGGTTTCTCTGTCCATAACCATTTTTGCTCATTATCATATTTTCGTCTGGTTTCGGTTGTCCTATCTTGGCATTGAAATCTCCCATGACTATTACTACTTTATCTGCAGACTCGTGTGCACTCTTAAGGTCGTCATAAAATTTTGTGATTTCCTCTTCAGTTGAGCTTTCAGTAGGAGCATATGCTTGGATTAGTGTGAGTAAAACGTTTGCAATACTTAGCTTTAGGGTGGCTACTCTTTCTGATATGCCAGTGAAACTGTTTTTTTTTCTTTTTAAGATATTTTTTAATTAAAAAGCCGACACCATGCAATCCTGCGGTTTTACCTAAGTAGCATAAGATATAATCTTTATATTCTTCAATGCTGTTGCCCATCTTTTTGACTTCAGCTAAACCTATGATATCCCAGTCCATTTTTTCTATTGCGTTGTTAAGTTCTAGTAATCTTTCATTAGTTGACAGAGATCTTACATTGTATGTGCATATTTTTAAATTGTTTTGTTTTAACTTTATTTTTATTTCTCTTTGATGGAAAAATATTAGACGTTTTGTTTATTTTTTTGGGTGCACTTCCCTCTTTATTGCCTATTTGCTCATCTTGAAGTGGAGATATGGAAGGAGATATTTTCCTTTTAGTCTCTGGTGTTTCTTTTTCTTTCACTATTAGTTTGTCGTAACGTATAAAGGCATTATGCCATTTTTTTCAGCTTGTTCTTTCTTTTAAGTTCTTTTCTTTTTAAAAGGATTTCTTTCGGGTAGTCTTCAGTTGCATAAATATTTAGGGGTAAGTTTCTGTTGTTCTTTATAGTTTTCTTTTTCAGTTGTTTTAGAATTTTTATTACATTTTTACGAAGGCCATTTGTGTTGCTTTCTGATTCTGCCACACCATGCAAAATTATATTGTTTTTCCTCAGATCTTTTTCAAGGCTTTGTACACGAGATTGAAGGGATTTTACTTTATTTTTAAGCACTTTGTTTTCTTCGACCAAAGGTCCAAGTTTATTCAATCATCTTTGAAAGATTGAGGCTAAATGTTTCTGCTAATTTTTCTGTTTGTTGTTTAAAATCTAGTTTCATTTCTTCCATTTTTTCCAGTACTAATTGTAGATCCTTACTCATTTTCGTTATAATAAAATTTGTCGATGTGTTAATTTATTAAAAAAAATTCTATCTTAGTTTCATAGCGATATTATAAAATTTGTAATATTTATTTTAATTAAGGGGCTGTTGAGCAATAAAAACTGACTATGAATGGCAATTTAAACAATGAAGTATTTATTTATTTATTCATTTATTGCACAATGTTGTTCCAGGCAGTCCTTTAACATACATAGACCCCGTAAGGGTGCTGCAAAACTTACAAACTAATTAAATTAATAACTAGATAAGAAGAAGCAAAAAACTAAGTTAATAACTAGATATTAGGAACTATATACAATTCACAAATATTATATTATAATGCATCTTCCATATACTCTCTAATGGTATAATAGCATTTTTCGTATAGCATCAGTTTTAATTTATTTTTAAGTATATTAATATTTCCCTTTTTAAGGAATCTGGCAGCTTATTATAAATATTTATACATCGATATTGTGGGCTATTTCTATACATTTCTATTCTGGGTACTGGGAGTGCTAATTTATTGTTTCGGCGTACATAAGTTAGTATTTTTTTTAATGAAAATGCGTCATTCTCTCACAAAATTTCTAATAGATTAATGAAATTCTTCCGTCATCAAAGAGAATTGGCGCAGTACTCACGGCTTAACGTTTCAAATAAAACGAAGACCCATCTACATGATCAATATAGTAGGCACATATAACATTGTACTTCTGTCACAGAAAGCAAACTTTGTCAGTTTACAATGGCACCTACGCCTACTTGGCTCTTGTTTTATGTTCCATAACTTTATGGAATTTAATAAGTTCCCAAACCGCAACACCATGAATGAAAATTCTCCGCAACTTACGGGATTATTATTCATACCTCAAAAGAATATCTCCTCCACTTCTTACTCAATAAAATTCCTCCTGCGGCAGAATTTTAAACAAATTATTTCTGATTGATTCAGTATAAAGAAATCTCTGCACAGAATTTGCAAAACAAAACTTCGTGAGAGGTTTAGAAAAAAACAATCTCAATCGAATAAATTGCTCAGGGAAGTATCGCACGAACGACACCGCGGGAAAAGTTGGTGAATGAATTTTAAATGAAGTGAGAGTTATCCGGCGCCCGTGGTATAGATTTATTAGTATTTGCAATTCAGGGATCTGCGTACCTACTCAACCTAGGATTAATCGGACTGTAGATAATGAACTGACGAAGATACGTTAGTAGCTTTAAAGATTATTATTATTTATTAAGCGTGCAAATAAATAATATATTGGGCGAAAAAAATACTAGGTGGGCGAAAATAATACGGATCGAAAATTATGAACTGTAATATACTGCTTACAATTTAATGCACTAAATCGATTCGCACGAGGCGATCGTGCGAAGCGAGCGTGTCGCGGCAGTGGCCGCTTTAGTCCACTTAGTATTTTAGTAAGCCATAGTTAGTCATTTTAAATTTGAATTTATATTCGCTTGTATAAATACTACCCTTTATTATAAAAGGTAGATGGCTAACAAGTATTGATAGTAAGTCAGGTTCGTTAGCGTATATCATAGATGCAACACTAGAAATTTATCATGTCTTTGAAGTGACGGCTAATGTAATAAATTTGATAGTATTTGTTTGAGCGCGTCAATCGGAAGTATATCAATGGGATATAGTTTCAAGCTTGTAAAAGGTCATAGGGTTTTTAAAGCACCAACTACGAGCTAAATTCACGAAAGTGGGGCATTTATATTATTAAACATCGCCTATAAGATACATTTGTCGGCATTTACTAGATAACTAGATAGTATTATTAAAGATGATGCAACACTAGAAATTTATCATGTCTTTGAAGTGACGGCTAATGTAATAAATTTGATAGTATTTGTTTGAGCGCGTCAATCGGAAGTATATCAATGGGATATAGTTTCAAGCTTGTAAAAGGTCATAGGGTTTTTAAAGCACCAACTACGAGCTAAATTCACGAAAGTGGGGCATTTATATTATTAAACATCGCCTATAAGATACATTTGTCGGCATTTACTAGATAACTAGATAGTATTATTAAAGCTTATTTTAGGCACACATACAAGGGAACAGATGAAATCATGAGAAAGAACATGTTTAGACGGTTCTTTTTACAATCTTACGCATGCGAAGTGGTGGATAATAGTAAAAACTTTAATAAATCGTAACAAAATAAGTAGGTACTCGTACAACAATGTACAATATTAAAGCTTTGAAAACATCGAGTTGGTGACCTTTAGGCAACCTACTCGCCAGATTGGGCCCTCTATTGTTACGTTAGCCGAGACCGCAAGTAATTTCACGCGGCTTTTTTTAATAAAAACCTTTGAATACAAATACAAAAAGAAATATCTTTTACCTTTTGCCCCAGTACGAAATACTAATA
Organism: Herminia tarsipennalis; assembly: GCA_945859575.2. Classification (NCBI taxonomy): domain Eukaryota; kingdom Metazoa; phylum Arthropoda; class Insecta; order Lepidoptera; family Erebidae; genus Herminia; species Herminia tarsipennalis. The sequence goes on from OX243837.2 coordinate 15,950,131, forward strand.
CGGCCTTTTTTAAAAAAATATCCTGTACTAAACCAATATCAGACCGTCGTCGGTAAATATTAAAACTAGGAGTAAAATACCGGACCATATTCATATTTGCGTTTCGCCGAACATATTTAAATAAATAGTATTCTTTTATCAATGTTTCTTTAAAACTTAGGTTTTGCTCAGGGTTTCACATTCGTATTGGTATTGCAGAAAAAAACTGCTTACTCTGCTGCTAATACTGTATAACTCTTTTGATACTAGAATTCACATTTTATATTTAATCGTTCGTTACCTGTACTTTGGCCAATACTTAATTAAGCACATATAGTTTTTACCTTTGTTGTAGGAAGATAATACTATGTACCTACTTATGCTTATTTTATTTTATCTAATGTGTAAATTTTTATTTTATGTATGTAAAATAATTTGCATCACTCCTCTAACATGATGTATAATATATCAATGACAGGACCTTACTTCCCTATCAAGTTTGTAAACAGACAAACATTATGAAAATTGTCGATTTGAAAAGAGTGGCCGCGTGTTTTTATTGCCATGTTCTTTTCTTTGGCTTTACCTATGGTCTGCGAACTTGTCATTACATGTACATGTAGAATCCCGACACAACACAAGAGTTGTTTTGCATCCTAAGTAATTTAAAAAAAATATATATGATCTTGTCCAGAAATAATCCACACAAATATTTTTTGAGTAACCGTGTAGTCAGAGCGTGGTACAGACTCCCAGAAGACGTAGTCTCAGCTCAGAGTTTTAATTCTTTTTAAAACGAATTGGTTAAATACCTTTAACATCAAAAAGATAATCTAGCGAGAGTATAGCAGGATACAGGTCCATATCAGTTTTTGCAACTGCCAGCCTGTTATTAAATAATCTTAAAAAATACAAAAAAAACCGCCTGCACAAAAAAGATGGTATATATATTTTTTTTTTTTATTATTAATATTTTGTTCTTTTGTTTTACTCGGTCTCATTGGGCGGTGGAACTGATGGCTCACTCATTGGAAGTATATGATGTGAAGGGTATGAATGCGAAGTGAATGTGTGTGTGTGTTCTGGGTATGCATTGTCTGAATCACATTGTAAGAATTTTCTTACTATTCGGCATGTGTTGAGTATAACTTTTGCATAAGAAGGTAAGTATTCGGTGGTAAGTTTAAGGAGCTGAGGGATTGATGTACTGCAGTTGTTGAGATTACTATTGGGACTATTGTTACTTTTTGTAGGTGCCACAGTCGTGTTATTTCATCCTTGAGTTCATTTTGCAGAGTTCATATACCTATCATATTTGCTTAATTTTTCGGCTATGGTGGTTTGTAGGTTGTGTGTGTTTGGGACAGCAATGTCTTTAAGGTAACCAGTTTTTGTTAGAATGTAACCGATATAACAACTAACTTTTATCACAGCTATTGTCAAGTATTGAAAATTGTAAAAAGAATGGTTGCTAACTAACTTTTTTAGTATCACAGTCATAATCATTATATACTTTTTTGAAATGCTTATGATGAGCCCTTTAATTTGATACCCATATTGCAGTATTCAAAATAGTTTTTTTTTTCACACGTCTTTATTTTGACCTCTCACAGCCGCCATGTTTCTTTTTTTCAAACGTCACACATCTAAAAACACTTGGGTGATCAAGACGAATCTAACAACGTCTTAATTGTATAAATCCGTTCAGTGGATTGTGAGATATCAGGTAATAAAGAATATCAAATGAATAACATACAAGAAACACGCGAAAAACTTAACCCTTCCTTACATTCGTGTAAAAATTGAATAGCTACTTTAATTGAAAGATAAATAACATAAATTTAAAGATACCTTACGTCATAAACGTACCCAGAGGGATATTTAGAGGTTGAATCGGGGGGGGGATTCAACCTCTAAATATCCCTCTGAAAATGCCTATGATGATATCCGAAACTGCAAAAAGGTAGATATACAGTATACATTTGGTCGGTGTTACGCCCCCCTAAAATTACGGAAACCCTTCATGAAAAACAGGGTACGCCTATACCTCATGAACAATGACATACGCATCGAAAAACATAACACCAATACTTCTCTACCAAATTTAATTTAAAAACTGCCCAACTTTCGACGATTAGAGTGTTCAAAAACAGACGAACAATTCTTAAAAGCAGTAAATATTTCAGCTTTATTAACTTAGTATGGTTATAAAACAAATATGACGTAGACTGACTGCTGGATTAAATTATTAATTTGTCATTTTTATCTTGTTTGTAATCAGCACGTGTTAATGAATACACAAAAGATTAAGGCTTCGATCGAATGATGTAATTATATTCATTATTATTTAACAGTTAGCTCCCGTTCAAGGGTCAGTTTTAAATCTAACAAAATACTCGATTTTTCCTTTAACCATGGATTGATTTTCATTAGAGCTTTTAACGTAACCAGATTGTTTTTAAGAGGACAATGGTTAAAATAATATTTCAATGAAAAGTTAAATAAATCAGTCTTTTTTTATGAAACATCTTAACAATAGGAGCGTATTATTTCAAATTGTCAAATTTGTATGAAATACAGGTTTCTGACGTCACAATTTCAGAACCTAAAATATTTTTTGGTGAAAAAGAAGTGGACAAAGATACTTTTCTAAACATTTAAGACCTACGATTATTGCATACCTAAAATGATTTTTATTCTAATTAATTCTTATTATTATATTTCATTAGTCTACCCACCATTTAACAAAACAACACAACACTCGGTCTTTTGCTTTCTGCATTCAATCTATCCAAACGACCTACTTTAGGTCTTTGGTCCATCTGGCTCGGAGACGTTCTACTTATCTTAGGTTTACCAAGTCATGGTCTCCACTTTAGCACTTGGTTGCCTCGGCTGATTTGGTCAGGGCATTGCCACTTTAGTGTGCTTAACCTGCGAGATATGTCGGAAACTTTTGTCGATGTTGTGAATTAGATCCTTAAAAAAAACCATTAATTTATTATCGATATGAACAAAGTAAACAGTTGGACAACGTCAATCTTCATGATAGAAAGATACAAGGTCCACGACTCGTAGTAGTTGGTTGCGTGGTAACATTAATACAAAATGGAATTTTAAATGCCATCGTTATCTGCGAAATATGAAATTCATAAAGTAATGCTACGTATGCATTTAACCCGGCAATTTCTCTAAGTGCTACGTCTTACTGAACCGGTTACATGCTACGGTTCGTAGCTGACTCGTAGCCGGCTACGAGCTCACGTTTGACACTTCAATTATTTTGTGACTAGCAAAATAGATTACTGTAACAGTGTCAAATGTATTCGGTATTTTGGTGTGTAAGTTTTTTTTTAAGATGACTTCCGCAGTAGGGTACAAGCCCTGTGTCGCGGGGGACTTTACAAACACGCAAGTCAGGGACACAAAGAACACCCAGATTTGGAACAATAATTTGTGGAACACACAAAATGGTGTACCGCGTGGGAATCGAACCCACGACCTCTTGCGTAGTAGTGACAGAAGTAATTGATGTCTGTTAATATCAAACCAAAAATAAAACCTATACTAATACAATAAAGCTAACAAGTTTGTTTGAACGATAATCTTTAAGTGGAACTTGATAGTAAAGAAGGTTTTTTTTAGCAATATCCAATCTATGAAGGCAAAACCACGGGCAAATCTATCATTTAGTCACATGATTTTATTGTAGGTATAGATGAGTATCTATATCTAATATGAAATCACTTACGTTTTACGTCATAATATTTTGTGCGATGATGATTGACTTTGAATTAATGAAAATACACAGATAAAAATAGATAAAAGAAATACATTTATTTTTATTTTCATATTTTGATTGAAGGTGATAATTGAATTTAAATTTGAGCCTACATGAACGATACCATCAATATGATATTATGACGTAAGTACCTAAGTAGATAATACCCAATAAATATTCGATTTGTCAATTTACTTCATCTTGTTTAATAATCTACTTTAACTAATCTGTGCTTATTTATTTGCTCGGATAATAAAAACTATTGTTTATGGTCTCTCATCTTAGTGTACTGTTGTCTAAGTGATTGTAAAGGTTTATTTCCGTGCGATGCATCCGATCATCATCGCACTGACACAATGTACAATAGAATTCTCTCTTAAGGTCTCACGCGACCCAAGGCTTATATCGTATCCTAGCGAGGAAAGACTATTTTTTTAATAAACTGATTGACTTAAAAAAACTCGAGGCCTTTGAGATGTGGACATATCGTCGTATGCTTCACATTGGACGGATAAAATTATGAAAATAGAAGTCTTACATAGAATGGCGAAAAATCAGCGAATGGTCACCTCGGCCATATACTGCGTCATGAACGCTATTCTCTCCTGCAGACCATGAACATGAGTGGCAAAGTTCTTTCAACCTTCCAACCTAACGCTTTCCGGGTGCGAAGCATAGGATATTTGGCATAGCCAACTGGAATCACATGAGCATAAGGTAATGTACTCCCAGTTCAGGCTCAATTTGATCAATCAAATCATTCAATCAAGTTCAATGAGTGAGCAAATATCTCGCAGTTCTTATCATCGCGTCGGCTCGTTAAGTGCACAGAGTGGGTTTTTCTTTTTAATAATATAATAAGCGATCCTCATATTCCTCTTTTTATTTGGGAGTTGATGATAGTCTGGCCTGTTTCAATATTAAATATAATTATAAAATTCCGTTTTCCAATCATTTTCAAGTACTTATTGTAGGTACACTTTAACTGACAGAAATTTACTGATAATAATAATATCTTGGGACAACTCACACAACGCCATTTGTTCCCAAACTAAGAAGAGCTTGTTCTCTGGAAACGAGACAACTGATAAACATACATAACACCCATTTATTGATAAATAACACCCAGACACAGGATAAACCATAGTGCTCATCACACAAAGTTTTATCATGGGTGGAGATCGAACCCACGACCTCCGGCTCAGCATTCAGGGTCACTTACCACTAGACCAATGGGCCAGCCAAAGATAAACCAAGATTGAGATTAAATAAAAAAGAAAAAGAATAATTCCTCTCTCAATATAGATACAAACCATACATTCTATTTCGTAACCGTACATAAACGACGTACATAAACAAGTACTGTTTGATCTTTACATAGTTAAGTAACAACATTAACCTCCCAGGCACACATTGTCACAGTGAAGTCTAAAAATATAAACGCCTTAGTAACGATAAAAACCTTTTTTGTATTATCTGAATAATAAATGACTCTTAATGTATTCTCACTTAGGAAAATCGCTTTTAAGAATACGTCGTACACGGTGTATTTAAATAATGATATTTGACTTTGTTTGAATGATCAGGTTGGAATTAACTCTGTTTTATCAATACTTATATTATAAACGTTAAATAGACTCTGTCTTTCTATCTGTCTGTTACCTTTTTACGCTTAAATCGCTGAACTGATTTAAATTAAATTTGGTATGGAGATAGTTTGAGGCCTGGAGAAGGGCATAGAATCGTTTTTATCGTGATATCCGACATCAATACAGGCGGAACCGCGGGCGACAACTAATAGGTTATAAATCAAAGTCAACGTACTTTAGTCACTTAGATTATAAAATGCAACGTCAGACAAAATTTGGAATAGGCTGATTCTAAATTTAATGCCAAGTTCACAAGAGTGAAGCCGTGAGAAAAGAAGTGCCAATTTTCAACAATAAATTTGTATACACATATATAGTTATGCCAGAATGGCTTGTTTGTTTGTTTGTTTTAACGGGGCCGCAATGTCGCATTTAGTCTCTTGATTGGGACATTGTGCGTACGTTGTATTGTGTCGGTTCTTTTCACTCCAGCCAGCCCAAACACTCCCAAGAAGCCCAGCATTCTCCGCATGCCAGAAAGGCGCTCTAACCATTACACCATGAAACTCACGAAAGCAGGAATTATAGTACGTAAAGTAGGTATAATCAAGTTTTAAATGAATAAGCCTCCTATGGTGTGAAAAAGAAATCTTTAAGAGGGACACAGAAAAGGAAGAGGCGGATCCAGACTAGACTCCCTTAAGAGTCGTGACGATTAATTTATCATTGGACGACTGTCATCTCTAGCGGTTCCAATTATAACGACTGTCGAGCTAGCTGTTCTGACAATCTGTCGTCACTGCAAAACTACCGTGGACGACAGTTAATCGTGTCGTCCTAATGTGAACACCTCCACTTAAATACACAAGCCATGACGCTTTAAACGACACGATAATCTGTTGTAACGAGATGATGCGAACGCACTCTAACTTAAAATTTTGGTTTGGATCCGCTGATTTTATTGAGAAAAAACCACGGGAGGATTTAGATACTATTGGGGGAAGGTGACCTTAAACCACCTTAACCCCCAATAGTGAAGAAGCTGTAGCTTAGAAGTAGGTGTGTTAGTGTTAAACGGAAAAGGTGGGCTGTATGAAACACCTATATAGTTGACTTTGGTATAATAAAAAAATATTTATTTTATTTTATACTTTACTCTATATAATTTTGAAATATGATAGGTATATTATTAAATCATTACCGAATCGTAACTCAATGAGTAAGCACGTCGCGTCACTGACAATCACAGCCAAATTCATGAAGCAAATGACTTAGTTTAACTTGTATAGACAGAAAGTCTGAATTCAATATTTATTTGGGTATATGAATTAGACTACGGTTCACAATTTTACAGTTGAAGAGACAAAAATGAACTATATGAAGATTTAACCCGGTCAAATATTTATGAAAACAAAGTTAGTTATGTAAACATCTGTGACTTTGTAGGGGCAAGCAAAAAGTAGTTTCGAACTTTTTTTTCAAAGATCAAAAGTAGGCATTTTTAACATCAAAGAATCAATTTACTGGAATCCTATGAATGAGAAAAAACATTAACAAAATTGAATTAAGAATTTGTAATTCGTGTTTAATTACAAGTATTTTAAGAACGTTTTCACAGACAACTTTTCTCTCTATAGAAAAAGTAAAAATAAAAATCTTACCTTTAGCACAAACGATGACCAAAAACAATAACGGTGCTAGGAAATATGCAAAATTCATCATTATAACATAAATATGACACCATAAACACCGAAACTTTTTTAACAAATATCACTTTTTGATTCTACAGTTTTAGTTCAACTTCGTAACTTTCGATCGGTACAATCATGAAGAGAATCGGCGAGAGTACACATCGAGTTCACAGTCGCTACTGGCTGTCCCAAAATTTGGGGCTCAAGTCAAAATTGTCCACAAGTAGCGCGCAAGCGTCAACTTTATTCCTTTCACTATAAGCTAGTATCACGAGAGCAGAGCTAGCTTAAAGTGAACCTCATCAAACATATTGAAGTCCCCAGAACAAATTGTATTTTATTCTGTAAACGTTTTTAGTCAAACGATAGTTTTCTCAACAGCGAATGTCTCGCTTTGTACTTATTGTGATTGAATTTTCGTTTCTTTATTCGTCTTTGTGCTACAGAAATAGGAATCTTGTGTTTCTTTGATATTTTGTCTAATTTTTTTTTCTCGTTTTCGTGAACTAGAACATTATAAGGGTAATCGTAGCATTATTGTGTGCGGGGAATTATTTAGGTGGAACCATTGTAGTTAACATTTCTCTAATGAAGAATAGGCTGAAAGCTTAATAATTATATTTTTTTTACACTTAAGAATTATATATGCTTCCTAAAAAATCTGTGAAATACCAAACTATGGCATCATAAATCATCGTCGAATATAATGTTCCAGACTAATTTAATAGATCTTTACTAATTAGTGTAAAATAATTAATTAGCATTGTAGTCTTCTACCTAATTAACAAAACAATAGCTAGACTCGACAATAGGCTACATGACTATCAAACCAAAGCCAAACCATGATAATAATAATAATAATATAATAATAATAATAATTTATTTCTCTCAAAGGTTACATAAATTGAACAATAACGAATATTATTATGCTAGGTGTACTAAATATAAACCTTATGAGAGCTGGAGTCCGTGATAGGTTCAAGACCTGTGTGACAGATCTCCAGGCTCTCTTCTTGTTCTTATAACTTTAAATTTAATGTGTACAATACTGGTAAAAAAACAAAAAGATTGAGATAATACATGTATTAAAGATGCATGCATGCGTGTTGAGTATGTATGTAATGCACGAGCGCTAGTGTGGAGGTATGTATGTGTGTGTGTGTGTGTGTGTGTGTGTGTGTGTGCGTGTGTGTGTGTGTGTGTGTGTGTGTGTGTGTGTGTGTGTGTGATAGTCTGTGAGTGTGTATGTGAGTGTGAGTGTGTGTGTGTGTGTGTTTGTATGAATGTCTAGTTGTTGCCTCTATACGCCTAGGTATAGGATACAAATTATTTTAAAATAGTTAATATATTTTCGGTTTCAGTGTAATCTAGTGAAAGTAGCCATTTTGTTACCAATTTTTTGCATTCAAATTTGCTGAAGGGATTCATAAATAATATTTTATTAACTTTATTGTATACGTAGCCACCGAGGAAATGGAGGCTACGTTGCACAGCAGTTGTGTTAACTGTGGGCACTTGACAGACCGTGTGTTTACGACGGGAGGTGTAGTATTTGGTGGGGTCATGAGGGGATTGGGCATGGATTTTTAGAATCAAATTGAGTATGAACAGTTTCCGCACCGATAGAACATCGCAGATGCTATAAAGTTCGGTGGTGGAAAACTGATACGGTAGCTGCCAGCCAACTTTTAATAGAGCTCTTTGGCCCTGTTCAAGTCTCAAAAGGTTAGTTTTTGTGGTCCCACCCCATACAGTGACACAGTATTGAATGAGAGGCTGGGCCAGTGCCGTGTAAACTAGTTTCAGTACCGACGAGTCAGCAGAATGTCGCAGATTTTTAACAACGAAGATGAGCCTCCTGAGCCTCGCGACAAGCGCTTGAACGTGGGGCTGGAAGGTAAGTCTGTCATCAATATGGATTCCCAGGCATTTGATGCAGTTGGTGAGTTCAATAGAAGGGCAGTTACAATTCGCAGAGGGACGCGCACCGCAGAAGTGAGCAAACAAAGGGCTGAGGAGAGAGTTTGGTTTACCAGCGGCTGTAAACGAAAAATGCAGGTAGAATGATTTACTAGCATTCAAGGTGAGCAAGTTCTGTGATAGCCAGTTAGTAATTTTGTTAAGGCCTCTTTGTGCACTTGCAGCAACTGACTCCCAAGTGGAGTTGCGGAATATCAGGGCAGTATCATCGGCGTACGTGAATATAGAGCCGTTATCTAGGTTTATACGACATAGGCTATCTATATAAATTAGAAAAAGTGTAGGACCGATAATATTGCCCTGGGGCCCCCGCAAACCACCAGGAGTTCATTACTCCGCCATTCTCCAATCTTCACACACTGTCGTCTACCAGTCAGGTAACTAAAGAAAAGCGAGAGTTGGGCACCTCTTACTCCCAGCTTTTCAAGTTTAGACACAAGCAGCGGGACAGAGACCGTATCAAAAGCCTTTTTGAGGTCAAGGAATATGCCAATAACTTTAGCTGTTTTGTCAAGGTTGGCGAAGACTTCATTGGTTAGATCTTTCACCGCACTTTCTGTCGAGACACCTGAGCGGAAACCATATTGATGTGTTGAAAGGAGCTTATGTTGCTCTAGGTGCTTGATGAGCCTGGTGTTCATTAGCCTTTCGAGGAGTTTTGAAAGAATAGGCAGTATAGCTATAGGCCGATAATTGTCCGGGCAGTGTTTTTCCCCGCTCTTGTGGACCGGATGTACAATGGCTAGTTTGTAGGCGTCTGGGAAAACTCCAAGATTTAAGGCCATATTGCAGATGTGTGTGATGTGTGGGATCAGGATGTTTTTAAATCGCTTCAGAAAATTGCTCGAGATGTTGTCTGAACCTATTGCGCAATCGTTTTTGAGGTTTGTCACCAGCTGGTCGATTTCGGACTCATCTGTTGCTAGCAAACCGAAAGAGTTAGGTAAATTAAACGACTCAACAGTTTTGTGGGGGTTGGTGGTTATAGTGATTTTTTCGGCTAAGGCGCGACCCACATTAGAAAAGTAACTATTTATATTATTTATGGAATTCATGGGTGCGGTGGGCGATAGAAGTTCGTGAGCTTTCGTTTTGACTTTGGTGGTATTTGTGATATTTTTTATGACCTTCCAGAGTTTTTATTGTTGTTTTTCGCTGATTGAAGTTTAACGGAATCATACCTTTTTTTAGCACGTTTCAGTAGGTTTGTGCAATAGTTCCTGTACCTTTTATAGGTGGTTAATAGGACGTTGTTATCAGGAGTGTTTTTTAATTTAAAATGCAAGTTGTCCCGGTTACGTAGACACTTCAGGAGGCCCGGTGTCATCCAGGGTTTCTTGAGTCTTTTACGATTGGGCACTACCTTTAGAATCTTGTTGGATGTCAGGGCGCGGTTTAGACTTCTGATAAAATAATTTGTGGCTTCATTAACATCGTGGACATTGTAAATTGGGGAGAAATCTATGTGCAGAAGGTCAGATTCCATTTTTTCGTAGTTAAAAATTTCGATTTTTTTATTTATGTGTACGTTACTATTGGGTCTTTGTGAGCATAAAAAAAACAAAATAGTGTCGTGGTCAGTGACAGATGTGTGCGCTACATAACAAAATGCCTGGTTTTTAGTTTTAAGCATTAGATGGTCAATGCAGGTGCGATTTTGTCTAGTAGGAATCTGATGTGCTGGAAGCATACTATGGTATGCAACCATAGTAAGATACTCTGCTGATTGTGAGTCATAGTTACCTGTCGAAATATCGATGTTTAAATCTCCAGTAAGGATAATATTTTTATAAGAGGAAAAGGATTTAAGTAGGTTGTTTAGAGATTCTAGAAAGGAGGAAGCCTTATGTTTTGCTGGGAGACGGTAGATGGCGATGATAACGGTGTCTGTGTTAAATATCAGTGAAATGCAGTTAGCATCTTGAAGTGAGGTTTCAACCACAGCGACCTGAAGCTGGGTTTGATGATATACAACCACACCTTCATTTTGTGTATTATGGTGGATTGAAGTGATAAGGCCATAACCTTCTATCGACGGTATGGGTGTAGATTTAAAAAGCCAACACTCCGTTAAAATTATAAAGTCCCAGGTTATTCTACTTCTCTCAAGGAGGGCAGAGAAATCATTGAAGTTCTTATTTATGCTTCTGATATTTTGACATATAATTGAGATGGTCTTTCCGTGTGATTTTATGATTTGTGAACAGTCCTCAATTGTACATGTAGCCGAGACTGCTACCGAGACATCATCAATGTCGTTAAGCAGATTATTTAGGGAGTCGAATTGTATAAGATAGATTCAAATGGGGACCGGTCTATAGAGTCACAGGACAAGGTAAGCACTATAAATGGGCAGAGATTATACCTTGAGTAGAAGTAGGTGTGAAGTGTTGTTACCCTATGTAGTTGTTGTGTTTGATATGGTGTAAGTTGATGGCGGTGTGTAAGCTGGATATTTAACGAAAGTGTTAACAGGTGTGCGTAGTCTGTCAGCTGTCTATTTAAGTATAGTCCGACAGAAAATAACAGTAAAAATATAACGGTAGATATGATATAGTAATATTAGTAAGAGGATTGAATATTTGTACAAAATGTGTGTGTGTTTTTTGCGGAATGTTGAGTTGAGTAGATGAGAGTAATATGTAAATGAGATTGTAGTGAGTTCATGTCAGTAATGACTGAAAATATATGATCTTTCGTGACTTTTGACAGGCTTGTTGGTCTAGCGGTTAATGACTCTGACTGCTAAGCCGAAGGTCGTGGGTTCGATCCCCACCCAGGATAAAACTTTGTGTGATGAGCACGATGGTTTATTCTGTGTCTGGGTGTAATTTATCTATAATATGTATGTATTTAGAAATATATAAGTACATTTTTAAGTTGTCTGGTTCCAAACTAAGCAGAGCCTGTACTACGGTAGTACAGGCTCTGCTTAGTTTGGGATCAGATGACGTTGTGTGAGTTGTCCCAAGATATTATTATTATTATCTTTATAAGAAACGTCAAATTAATACGGTCCAATTTTATGTTTTTACCATGATAGGATATTCGATTAGAGTCACTCTTGCTCAGTTATTTGCAGCAGGCGTCTCTCCAGAAATATATTTTGGGCAAGCTCCCTCAGTTCTGGTTTTAATGAATGTGGTGAATATGTAGGTATGTATATGTACCACGTTTCCGTTCAATCCCGTTATGCTGTTATTCACTTTATAGAATAATTATTTACAAGCATAAAACTAACTAATAACTGACTAGTTTCATAATATTAAACATGTAATTGTAATAATATTCTGCTTTTGTACTGGTAAAATATGCAGGAAGGTACGTAGTTATAGGTAAATCTTGACTGTGGTACGGCTTTAGAAGAATAATGAGTTTAAAATACACAGTGCCTACCTACATTTTAAGTTGAAGTTGGCGCTGTGGGATTACTTAGCTTGCGGCCTCTTTTGAAAACGTTAGACTATAAGTTGCACATTGAAAAGAATTTTATATTGTGTGTGTACATAACCTATTTTATATTGTAGCCAAAGAAAATATTTCTAGGAAAACTTTCTCTCTTTGTATAGTTTTGCTACACCCCCATGGTGTAGCAAAACGATGTACTACCTATCTACTTAAAAGACGGCGGTGCAGCTGTGTTTAGAGACAAGTGGTAATCTTCATAATATCAATTCTTTCGTACTGAGGTTAGTACGAAAGAATAGATATTAGTATCCTGAGTGAGCGACTTTTGCCGTCCCTCTTCAGTCAATGCGCTTATAGTGCAAGCATTCGTCAATATCATACGGGTAATCACAGCACAATGGATGCGGCTCTAGCACATGGAAGTTAAAGCGGTACGTATAGGTAATAACAACGCACATAAAGTACGAGAAGTCGTGGCAACATTAAGGCCATGGATTGGTCCTATGGGCTACGGATGCAGAGAATGGGGACATATACGGATTAACTGTACAGCGAGGACGGAGAGTAAAATTGTATCAACCTCGACACTGGTCGACGTGGTTGAGAAGTCGTTAAAACTAAATGGAGGCAGGGCTGCGGGCACTAGCTGGGCATTTTCAAGGTCCCACTGTTAAAGTGTCACAGGCATGTGACGGGAATAGCCTGGTAACTTCAGGAGAAATAAACAGCCTTACAATTGATACCGGAGCATCAAGGTCAACAGTTTGGCCGGAGCTTTTGAAGCGAACCATTTTGTGGAAAGGTGAACGACCAGCACACCGATTGCAAACAGCGAGAGGTCAGCCAGTGACCATCCTAAGAACCACAGATGCAAGGATCAACCTGAGAGGATCTACAACCTATCAGTTGGTGGCGAATACGTATATCTCATCGACGCCTGCATCATCGGACTAGACTTCCTACGTACTAAGCACTAAAACTACTACTAAGAGGATTTCTCAACTTTCCAGATCAAGAAGTTTTCCTAGAAGGACTTCAGAAGTCTACAACGCGAAGACGATTGCCTTGGCACCGAGATCTGAGACCTTAGTCGATGTCACCTTTCTTGAAGATGTAACAGCAAACCGTTGCGTTATAGAATTTTCAGGATGATTCAGGAACTCATCGTAGCAGCAGGTGGATTGGACAGCAAAAACGTTAGTCATGACTAGACAAGGAGCAAAGGGTATTTCTGAGGTTGACCCTCAGAAATAAGGCGACGCAACTACGGGAGAACGCAGTCTTTGGGCGATGTGAACCTGTTAGTTGTCTAAAGATTCGGGATTGCGACCGGGAATCACGGACATCGAGCAATATGAGTTCCTAGCTAGAAAATCCCAGGAAGAGCTTATTAACAATCACGTACAGGGAAGTGCAGAATCAGCTACTAAGCTACAAAGATATCTTCAGCACAGAAGAGGGAGACTTGGGAAGAACAGGCTTAGTGAAATACCCGTTCAACACTCAAACGACGTACAAGTATTTCACTAAGCGTGTTGTGTCGTCATAACACACTGCAATTATGTGTCTCTAAGCATACAAAATGTATGGAATCAATACGCTTCTGACACGTCACAACACACCACACCATAAAAGTATGTTTCCGCCTTTAGTCTATCGGGCAGCCCTTACGAAGTCATTCTAAGGACTAGATACACTTTGTAATTAGTTAGTATATTCGTTCTTAAACTGTTTTGAGTATCGGTATTTTTAGGCTAGGTATTTTTATAGTGACCGATTCCAATACTTTACATTAACATCACAAATTTTAATTAGGTAGGTAATTAATTATTATCAAGGTTTTCTTATGTAGGTATTATTTCAGAATGCAACAATATAATTGAAAAAGGTTCGTAGTGCTAATTGTAAATACCTAATTTCTGAGAAATGGCTATATAAATTACTTTTTTTTTTACTTTGTTTAAGTATTTTATTTCTAAAGCCAAAACGAACAGAGTATAGATAGGTAGATACCTATCTTCCCTTCCCACTATTGCGTGTTGAGTGAGTAATGCAGTTGCTATGTTCTGAGTATACTTTTCATGAAAAACTGTAAAGTTGGTCAAACACATAATCAATTCTAAGATTGGACCATGGGAGAAACGAAGTGAAAGGCAGTAATGAAAAGGAATTATGAAATGTACGATATACTGACAACAAGTTTTTAGATCCTAAGTCTGTGTACATGGTGTGCACTTATCATTCTCTGACTCAGAGAGGTTTGAGTTTTTTGTCAAAAGCAGAAATTATGAAGTTTGGTACCTATAAGTTACCGACCTGCAGGTACCTATTCAACTTAGTAGCTACAATGTTAGCCACGTCTGGTATATGATGTCTCAACAGCGTGTTTTAGGCACAAAGCTCATTATTAAAACAACGACTGGCACACTTCGTAACAAGAGCGTTCAGTCAAGCACTTTACCCACTTAACGCCAACAGAATAAATCTTATTAGACCTCATCGAAGTTGAAGCGGAAATTAATTAATTGAGATAGACATGCCTATTAATAGCATAATTAACCTATTTAACCTGCCTAGATGTAATTTCATTACGTACAGCGACACATAATTTTTACAAGACCAAAACGCAGATATATGTAAGTAGGTACTAACACATTTATATAAATGTGAAAAGTACGTGCGTAAGAATTCTGTGTCGGAAACTTAGTACGAAAGTCGCAAGTATACAACTTAGGGAATAATTTAATATCACATTAGTACCTACAGTTCCAACTTGACTTATCTACGTACGCTTTTTATTAAAATATATGTATCTCCATTATGAACAACATTTGTCATACATTTTAAATGACCTTACTGAAAGTTCCTTTGAATTTACTGTAAGCAAATAAATAAACCTAAAAGTAAAATTAACGCGGAGTCTTAAGAGTCTCACAATTTCACAACAGCGAAATGTTGCATTTGGTACCTACACTGGTAAGTTTGATATATTTACTCGCTTTCATTGTAACTAACCAAATAGGTACCTACTAACATTAAGATTTCCATGTTGCATGATTATAAATAGGTACAAGAGATACGGTGAATAATGCAGTCCCGCCTAATTGCGAATGTCAAGCAATGTATATGAATAATGCGTAAAAACTTAATAGACAGACATAGTTACTTTCACATTTTTATTATTAGTATGCATGAATAATCTCCGGGACTTGAAGAACGAGATAGAAGACACCTGGTAATTTGGCTTCTAGACCCACATCTGATCGATATGAAAAAAGAAAAGAAAAGAAAAGAAAAGAAGCATTTATTTGTTGCACCATGCGTCACAACTTTACAGATTAATATTAAAAATACAATTATAATAAAAATACAATTAGAATAAAATACAATCAGAATAAAAATACAATTAGAATAATTTAAAATAATAATAATAATAATAAAATATAATCAAGTATAAAAAAAAATGAATGATTACCATTTATATATACTTAAAATTATGAATTATTTATAATTAAAATAAAAAAAAAATAAAATAAAATGTTTGTTGTGCCTCGCGGTTGCAACAAATGGGTGTCCAGTTCAGCATTATGCCAAGTTGGCAGGACCTGGCGCTGGTTTTCAACTGGAACCCAATGGGACGTAACGAACGTGTACGTATGCGTGTATGTGAGCGTGTGTGTATGTGTGTGTGTATATGTGTGTGTGTGTGTGTGTGTGTGTGTGTGTGTGTGTGTGTGTGCGTGCATAAATATGTGCCTTAGTGCTGTAATATTTGTGTATTCAACCCTTATGTATGGTACTATATAATGGAGATGTTAGCATTCGTGTTGGCCAGCTCTCGCTGCGCATCCAAAAGATGGCACCGTAGTCGTTTTTTAAAGACTGCTATGGAGCTGAGGGCTCTCAGTGGTGGTGGAATGTTGTTCCATATTTTGGACGCGGCGTAACGAAAACTGCCCTTAAACGAAGCCGATTTGTGTGGCTGTATTGCTAACTGTTGCGAGCACTGCCTTCTCTCACATTCTCTCCCGCGAGTTACCCAGTTGAGCTTATCATGCAAGTACAACGGTTCCTTGTATTTGATAACGCCGAATAGCAAGCAAGCCAAGTGTAATTTGCGTCTATATTTCAGTTTAAGCATTGAGTGTTCGTTGAAAAATGGAGTGACATGGGCTCGCGATGGTATGGCAAAACAGAAGCGTGCACAGGCGTTGTGTACTCTTTGTATTAGGCGGTCAGTTCGAGCGAGCAGTCGCGGGCCGTACACAACGTCTCATGAACTACTTACCTAGTGGAAATGAATATATAGGTATAGTAAAAGTAAATATGTGTAAAAGCTGTTATCACCCGTTATCAACCGTTATTGTCCTTACATTCATTCATTACGTTTTATTTAAGTAATATATATTTTAAGAGGTGGTAAAGATGTCACAAGGAAAAAACCTAAATACACTTATCTTTATAAATAAAATTAATTTGAAATTATCGAAAACGGTGAATTGGGCAGTGGACTAGACTAGAGTGGCGTTGAAATGTTTGTTATGCTGCCATTGATACGGGAACCGGCATGGCGGTTTTTTAATGATCTTACACACTAAAATGACCGGTTGATCAATGCAATGTCTCAAACATTATTAAAATTATAATAATTACGTTGTAAAAGTTTGATTGGTTTGAGTGGTGATGGGTGTTATTTATTTATCTATAATATGAATGTATTTTGAAATATTTAAGGACGTTTATCAATTGTCTGGTTTCCATAGTACAAGCTTAGTTTGGGATCAGTTAGCGTTGTGTGAGTTGTCCCAAGATATTAAAGATTACATTTTTTATATAAAGCGTTATATTTATTTTATTATATCGATACCCATCGATAAAATCAACATTCGACCCGACTACATCACTAATTGAGTAGCGAAGAACTTTCGAGAACGAAATAGTGAATATAATTAATCCAAATTAAACTTTATTTTAATGACATAAGGTTGACTTTAACTAAGCGTTCTTTTAAATTATTAGTTAAATAAAATGAACTAGGATTTTATTAGAAACCAAATAAAATCGTACTTACCGATAGTACGAAACCCTCGAAACGAAAACCTCAATTTTTAAGATTTTTTTTCTCCTGCTATCATTTTTGCACTCCAAAATGCAGCAATACGGCATAATTAGGTACAAAAAAATTGTCGCAAGACTACCAACTCGACGTGATGTTAGAACACGACTGGAACCAAGAAGCGTAGCAACGCTTAATTGTGGCACGCGTGCCACGCCCACTTCGCACTTCCATTCCATGGGTACCCCATACAAAGTGACAGCAATTCCTTGAAGCGATGACAGCTACCGTCCATGAGCTTTTTGACACGAATAACAAATGTCTGTTATTTGTAAACACCGAATGAATAAATTGTAATAAGCTTTTTAGATAATTTTTAAATAAGATAAGTTAATTAACCGTCAGTTTTAGCATAAAGTTATATTAGTTATTGTGTTAATTGTTTTTTGAACAATGGAAAAGTGTGTGTATTGTCAAACTGCATACGAAAAAGGCAGTAGCACCAGTTTCGATCAGTAAGTGAAAAATAAATAGAAATTACTTTTAAACCATATATATAATCTTACTTATTATAAACTTATATTATACATAATCAACGTGTTATTATGGGAATTTAAATAATGTGTGATATTCGTTAGAGATGCCCAATATCATATCGATAAAAAATCTAGAGAGATGATAATAATAATATACACTGACGGACTTATAAACTGCATCAAAGTAATAGACGACTTTGAAATAAATATTTTAACCAAGTATGCAAACTTTCTATACAGATTTAAATTGAAACCTCTAGATTGGTTCGTGAACTTTAAAACAGCGTAGGATCATATCTTTAAGTTTAAGTTTATGTACTGGAAAGGACCTTAAGACCTTTTTTGAAGAAAAAACAGAAGTTTAAGGAAAACTTGTTTAATTAAAAAATTGGTTTTAACAATAGACACAAACTTTATGCAAGGGTTTATTTGTGTTTTAATAAGGTGTATTACCCCCACGTGCCCTTATTACGGATTCTAATCGGTTCCGCATAGATTTTATAAGGGTTTTTAAAAGATCTTGCGGAATATTGTCCCATTCTTCTGAAAGTGCTGTTCTTAGTGCTGCCACTGTCGTAGGCGAAGGGTTTCTCGCATATACAGCTCTTTTTAAATTGTCCCAAACATGCTCGATGGGATTAAGATCCGGGCTGCGTGCTGGCCAATTCATTGTACGTATCCCAACCTCTTCGCAATAATGTTGAACTTGTGCAGCTGCATGCGGCCGGGCATTATCCTGCATTAAAGTAAAATTTTCGCCTATGAATCCCATGTAAGGCACCACGTGATCTTCTAATATCTCTGTTATGTAGCGATGTGCTGTCAAACCCCCTCTATTACCGTTTTGACGGACCATGTCTATGAACACAAGTTCTGTTCGCCCGTTCATCGATATGCCACCCCAGACCATACATGAACCGCCTCCAAAAGGAACACGCTCCTCAATGCAACTTTGAGCATATCGCTCCCCACGTCGACGATAGACTCTTCTGCGACCATCTGCACCATATAAACATGTCCTACACTCGTCCGTGAACAATACAGAGGCCCACTGCTCTTCTGTCCAATTCAGGTGATGACGCGCAAATCTTAAGCGAGCTTGTCTGTGAGCTGCAGACAACTTTGGACCATTTGCTGGTCTAAAAGGGGTGATAGCCGCTTCCTTTAACCTTCTTCTTATTGTTCGTGCACACACGTTTTTTCCACGCACTTCATTAAGCTCGGTTTTGATGTTAACTGACGTGAGGAAACGATTTCGCAGGGAAGTTGTAACAATAAATCGGTCATCACGACCTGTGGTTGCTCGAGTTCTGCCTGTACCACGTCTCCTCCTGTAAGAACCTGTCTCTACAAACCTTCTGTATATTCTACAAACCGTAGACTGGTTTAAATTTAAATTTCTACCAATCGTTCGTTGATCCAAGCCCTCCCGCACCAAGGCTACAATTTGTGCCGCTTGTTCGGACGAAGTATCCATATTATGGTTCAAAAACTCTCGATGTGTTAAAAAACTAACCCAACAATTATGCTGGTAACAATAATTCAATTGACCAAACAAAAAAAATCAATGAGAATTAATTTAAAACTTTGCTATAAATAACACGCAAATCTGATACTACGAGTAAATTTTCTTTTCCCGGCTATATTCATTTGTTTTACCGCAGTTATATTTTTAAATTTAATTTTTTTTTAAGATTAAGAGCCAGTCTTTCCATATTTATATAATTTAATCTAAAAAGTTTGCATACTTTTATAAAAAAATCCTTTTAGAGTAAACCTGAACTTTGATGCAGTTTATGAGTCCGTCAGTGTATTTCTTTTCAATACAGGTTTCCGCCCTTTCCGACAGTTATACGTCTAAATTGTGTTTCACCTTTTTGAAAATTAACAGTGTACCCGCAATATTTCTTGGTAAGTCTAAATAAATAAGCATACATTACGTTATATACATTGTGTTGACAGAAACTAAATACAAATAAGTAAACTATTTCAAATAAAAAATTGTGTTGTTACTTTTTTTCCAGATGTTGCAGCTTCAACCAGCCGATGCAGCAACTTGCCTGCAACTACACTAAGTCTCGCAGAAACCTGTGCCAGTGTAAAATTAGATCATTATGTACCCACAATATTTTTTGGTAAGTGTAAATTAATAAGCAAAGGGTTACCTAAAATATTAAATATCCTAAATAAACTATATACATTGCGTTGACAGAGAGTAAAATATAAACAAAATTATATTTTTAATCAGTAATCTTTTTTCCAGATGTAGTATCTTCAACTACACTTAGTCTCGTTGAAACCTGTGCCAACGTGAAATTTGACAAATGCTATGAAAGAAAAATAAACTAAATGTGAAAAGTAATAATACGAGTATAATTTTAAATAGCTTTGTCGACTTAACAGTTTTTTGGGAATTATATTAGTAGTATTACAGTGGGGCACCTAAATAGCATGTCTCGCAGGAAAACTCAGTTCTGCAACGTATGTTGTCAGCAAAGTTAGACAGCTTACGAATGTAGAAACAGCTCGACTAGTATATTTTGGTTATTTCCACAGCGTCATTCTTATTCTTCAAAAACGTGCAGTGTGTGCGATATATCAACTAGGAGACCGAGTTTCCCTTTGAGAAAAGTTTAAAGGGATAGGCATTATTACAGTTGCATATTGCCATGAAACCCGAATGCCGGTGCCGAATAAAACACAAAGACTACTATGTCTTTGTGTTTTATTCGGCACCAACTTCAAAATGTTTAATTTGTTTTTGTTATTCTAGGTATATTATTTATTGCTTTTTAGTTGCCTTGTATTTATTTTAGAAGTCGGTGATATATTTTTTTGTAAAAAAGTTTTTTTTTCTCACTTTTTAGTGGGTTGGTTTGTAATTCACTTAAGTTGCAATAGGCTTATGTCAACTGTTGAAGTCCTTTTACAAAATATTGCTTACCCCGATGCAGGGCCGTTAATTGTTGAGGAGTTCACTATCATCAGCTCTATTACATTGTGTAATAGTAGTAAAACGAGAATAAAGTGCTACTCAATACCATATTAAAGTAACTGAATCGCAAACTGTAAAATATTGAATAGGTCTGCTCGTCATTTGTGGTCTTCATCATCAGTTCCACTTGACCAATTGGTGTTTTTAAGAGTAAATGCACGAATCACTATAAAATATACCTAAATTACTGTAGGTGTGCCTTTAAAATTTTAAGAGTTCCCTCGATTTCTCCAGGATCCCATGACGTGATCTGATGACAATGGGACCAACTTGGAAGTATACCCTATCAAACACAAAAACAATTTTTCAAATCGGTCCAGCCGTCTTTGCGTAATCGGTAAACAAACACAAAAAAAAAAACATACAGACGAAATGAGAACCTCCTCCTTTTTGAAGTAGGTTGATAAATTTAAGAATGTAGTCAAGAGACATCTTAAACAAAGAGCTTACTACTCAATCGATGATTATTTAACTGATAAAGATAAATGGATGTAATTCTTTGCTCCGTAGTAATGTATTTTATTGTACAGTTTATTGTATATTACTTAGTAGAATATTGTTGTCGTCGTTTGATAATGTTACTTAGGTATTAGTTAGGAAAACGATTTACTTTTGTAATTAAAGATTCTGCGTGATAAATTACGACTATTATTTTCTTTCTTTTGCAAAACATTTATACTTATTCATTAACTTGCAGTAACTTGGCCGCTATTTAAGCACATATAGTTTTTACATTGTAAGTGAATGTTTCTACTGTGTTGTTCCCATTGAGGATGATATCAAATCCAATCTCACGTACTCTTCTTTTAATATTTTCGTCTCTTGTTTTTGCATCAGTCATAATGGTGGCAGCACCTTACCAGGATATACACTTTATAAACAAAGAAAAGAGTGGTGGCAAGTATTTATTGTCCGTTCTTTTCTTCGGCTTTACCTATGGTTTGTTAATAGGCATTACATGTACCTACATGTAGAATCGATTTTTCACAAGTGTAGTATTTTACTTAGGTGAATGAAGTTTTTTTTATTATTATATCTTATACCTTTAAACAAGCAATTATATATAAACATATATATATTATCTTAATTTCGGCAACAACTCCAGCCATTTTCATGAAATTTAGTATGCAGAGGGTTTTGGGGGCGATTCGGCTAGCTAGGTTTCATTTTTAGAAAACGTAGTTTTAAAAAAACCGAGCAAAGTATCGGTCATCCAGGTACTATTACTTTAACTGTTTATTTATTCAGATTTACAAATACAAAATATAAATGTTTTATTTCAATACAAATATGTGTATAACAATGTATGTGATTAGAGCTTTCTTTAAGATTTAAACAGTAGAATGGAAAAAATGCTGTTTCCCCGTAATATGGGCATAATGTCTGAAGCTGGTATACATTTCATATCTATCCTGCTAACAGAGACAAGTGAAGGTACACATATTGATGAACGCACAATAAGCTCAAAACGAACAGAGTTTATAGTAGTTGATGGGTAGAAAACATCAGCTACTATAAAAAAGTGGGACAAAAAGATATACATAGGTATGGGCGGAGCCGCAAAGAACGGCTAATGTGTTATGCAATTATTATAAAATTAAACATGTACAATATTCATGGGTACCAGTCAGTTACAAGTATTTGGAACAAATATAATATATGCCTCGTTTGCTGCCAACGCATCTTGGCTGAAGTTCGAAAGTATAAAAAATAATATGCATGTAAAAATACGTTGCCAACAAGATTTCACAGTTTAAATATACTGACATTATTTTGTGGTATAATTTAACTTATCTACAACAGCACGGTACTACAAAAAGTTTTAGACACGACGGTGAAGTAAATCGCTTGTTGCTTTATACCTACCTAAATCTATCATTTTTATAGATCTACACAGTAAATAATAATTAGTTGTTTAAAAATAGGAGTTTTAAAATCTTCATAGGCAGTATAGTGATAATTAATTATGAAGGAGGCTAGACGGTTGACGTAAAATAAAAGTATCAACTGTAGATAATCAATCAAATAAATTATACGTTAACATGTAAGAAGAAAGTCAAGTATTTCCTTCGGTAGACTTTCCATGTAATTTGACCTGGGTGAAATTATTCAATCAAATACTTTTCTCATTAAAATAAATTAAAATCATTGAATTCAAGTAGGTAGTTTATATTTTGTTTTTACCGATCTGGAATACCATCTAGAACTCAGATACAATATATACGTAGCCACAAACATTTAAACTTGAACAATTTTTTTTTGTTGAATAAAATATACCTAAGTAGGTATCTGGTAGACTTAATTAGCCCAGGTGTAGAAGTAGATCACACATACATACTAGGCATAACATTAACTATAGCTAGGTACCTATAATAAGATCGTGTGGTTTCGATGTTAAGCTTTTCGTGTAGGTGAATTAGATGTTTCATTATTCGACATCATTAATGTCATTTCTTTCATTCATTAAACTTACGGGTAATTGGCATTCGGTATTACATTTTCGAAATCACGTATCGCACCCATTCATTGTAGGTGCATAACTAAACGTGACTTTGTAATTACGTATGGGCAGGCATATACCTAATACCGATATAAAGAGGGACATGATGTAAATAAAGAACAATATTTTGTATCTTAAGCGTAAATACACATTTTTAATTAATATAAACATTTTTTCACAACGTCTAATCTGAATAAAAATATTGACTTGAATATACCTACTGATATAATACAAAATTTTAAATTATTTTTTTTATTTTTAAGATAACAACGGATGTTTGTATATTCTTCCGAAATACAATTCCATTAAAAAGAATACACAAGAAAGAGCCCAACCTGATATAAGTACCGCATAGCAAGCGGCAAAATGTATAAGTTTCATAGTTTCTTGCTCAGTATCGCTTGTGTCTGTAGTCTTAAAAGTTGTGTATTTTTTATGTAAATGATCAGTAAATCCAGCTGCAATGAGTCGACTTAAAATAAGGTCCATAGAGTCTATAAAAGGAGAATGTTTCTTAAAAAATATCGCGGTAGGACTACTGATCACCTTTTGAGGCAGTACATGTAATTGGATTTTATGTATCTTAGTTACTGATTTTAACGTATCCCAATTCATTGCCAGAACGAATTTCATACCTCTTGATATATTTAACGCAGTAGGTATTATTTCCTCTGGATTTAAGATTATCCATTTATTATACACTGCAGAATCGTTGGCGTAATAATCGAGTATGGCCGCTCCACCACCAAATGGATACTTTGCTCTAATGGCATCCTCTATAGATTCAAATTGACCTTCATAAAATTTGCCTTTCAAAGAACTTATAAGATAAACTTGATACACAGTTCTAATTATAAAACAGAAAAAAGTCCAAAGAATTGTCAAATGCAAGAAAACAGACTTTGTAGGCAGCTTTACTAGAGCCTGACCCATACAAATCATCCATGAATAGAAAACTACACTCTTTGAAGGAGGTTCCCAATCAACATTGCGACATAATAGTAACCATATGTTACGTTTGAAAAGGATTGAACAAAATATGACAAATATATAGCTAACTGCCAAAGCTACTCGCGTATCTTCTTTAAAAGGATGTAACAATTTGAATGCTGGATTTTCCCGCTTTGCTTGATGGGTAACCCACACCATATACATGAAACCATAGCTGCGTGATATATGAAAATCACTGAATCTTGAGGAGGTAAGGGCTGCGGAAGTCACAGATATGTTTGCGAAATCATAGTTGATGTCAGCGAGAGAGCCCATCCAAGTTCCATTTTTCTCGCGATTCCCCCAACCACTACCCTGATGAGGTGTCAACACCTTGAGACTTGTATTCAAGCCATAGGCTATGATGCGGAGTAAATCACCATCAGAACCAATAGGCACCCCATTTGTGATGTTTATCATATACGGAGCTTGTATGAACGTCGAAACAAACAATGGGCAATGATTGAGTTTTCTCAGTTTCAGCTTGAATATTTTACCATAATTTGTAATTAGGCGCTGACTAGTATTCGCCGAGTACAATTTTATTGGCTTGAGATTATTACAATTACCATCAGAAATGGGATAATACGTGTAACCGAAAGCTTGCGCTTTGACAGACTTTATGATTACCACATTGAAGATTCTATATTCCCAAAAATATTTCATGATTTCATTTTCATCACAATCATGCGAAACTTGAGATTGACAAACTATTATAAATTTTCCACTTTTTCGTACTTCCAGTTCCCTTAACTTGTTCAACAATTGTTCTAAGTCAGTAACATCACTTCCAAATATCACATACTGGCGTGATAATTTAATATGTTTATTGTCTAGCAATCCTGTATCAACGATTATATTATAATTGAACGCACGTAAGAAGATGTCAACACCACAATACAGGGTAGAATTGAAAAACAATATAGTCGCATAACGATAAATAAAATGTTGGAGAGCGAGTTTTGCAGCCATGTCTCCTAATTCAGTATTGATCTTGGTATCGGAAATAAAGTTAACGCGTAACTCTTCTATCGACATGTTCGCTATTAGGTGACCCTAACGATTAATACCGTCCATTACTTGGAAATGTAACTAGAAGATAAAATCAAATCACGCGACTCATTTGAATAATAATTACCATTTCGATAATAAAAACAACGCGGCATTAGCGTTAATCACATTAAATAAACAAATAATCACGGTGCAACCATACTACAATATTACCTTCAAGTATTTATTTAAATAAAGGCTTACCAACTCAATAGATACATGGCATTATCTTATTACTTGTGTTACAATATTAAGTTCTCGCATGCATAGGTGTAACTTAAATAAAAGCACAACAGTGTGTATATACGAGTTTAAACAAATTTTCGAAATATAATTATGTAATGTATTATACTATGGTATTGTGCACTTTTATACCATTGGAAACTTGTGAAATTAAAATTACGAAAATGCAAAGTACCTAAGTATATAAAATTACAGTACTGATAATGAATAAATCTAACAGAAAGGAAAGCATAATAATGTATATACGAGTGTTAACAAGTTCTCATAATAGGTATATAGTTTTATTTTGAGTATCGGTATTGTGCACTTTTATACCAATAGAAACTTGTGAAATTACAATTACAAAAGTAAAGTACCTATATAAAATTAAAATTACAGTATTGATAATGATAACATCTTACGATACAAGCTCTCCTGAATGAACTTAAACTACCACCAAGTACGCTTAAAAGTGATCTTAATTTATAAATAAATAATAGGATTGATTTATAAATTACTTAATTTATAAATAAATAATAGGTAGTTACCTAGTCTCCGCTATAATAATATATAATACTTACATCTTAATATTGTTTTGTTTTATTTGTTTTGTTCTACAAAAATGACTCAAACAATATTAAGATGTAAGTATTCTAAATAAAGAATTAAAATATAATATTTTGCGAGGTTACCGGTGCTTACATACTTGAAAGTCGGTTGTGTTCACTACAAAAATATCGTGGTCGACAGTAAGGTAATCGTGTCGTCCTATATGTGAACACCTCCATTTAAATACACAAGCCACAATGCTTTAAGTGACGCGATGCTACTCGTATGTAGAAGCACCTTAAGTCACAATAATTAACTAATGCAACAGCGTTTCCTTGATAGATAGCTTTTATATTGTACAATGTAGATAATATATTACAATTTTACACTTTCTTTCTAATTACTGGGTTGAATGATTTTTTAAGATAGTGGTTTTTTTTTTTTTTTTTTTTTTAATTTATTATCCATGTTACAAACAGTACAATGGGTAGATTCATACGTACCACACAAACCATCGAGGGTTTAACAGTGGTACGTCAGACAACGCTTCGGTACAATATATACAAATAGGTACTTACTAAGTATAAATGCATAATGATTTAGAACATGTTTGGTTAAGACAGACTTACAGTTCTTTGCATTTAGACTATTGCAGATTTCGATGGGTATGTCATTCATGATCTGAGGCAGCATGTATTCCCACGTTCGCGTCCCGTAAACGTTAGTATTTTTTGGTGTCTTATAAGTAGGTAAGTATGACAAGCAACGCAACGATTTGGGTCTTACGTGTTTTTCCATATTCACTAAGTTGTTGACTTCCTCGCACACTAAAGACAACCGCACCTTATCAAAAACACTTATTATTCGACAGTATTTAAACAAACCCTTCTCGTCGTCTTTGAATTTATTTTTAATATTGGCGGGTACGATTGTTTTCAGTATGCTCAGCTGTAGCTTAAAAATATTTGCAATATAGGTGTTGTATGTACGTCCATAACTACTAATGCCATAATTAATCATCGAGTCTGCCAGTGCAAAATATATAGTCCTAAGTGTATTATAGGGTAGTTTGCATTTAAGCACGTATAGTTTTGACAAAATAGATCGTAGTTTGACACATACGCGATCGACATGGGGTCCCCAATGAAATTTATTGTCAATGGTCAAACCCAAATATGTGTGTTGAGATACCATCTGCAGCGACTGACAACTACATGGATTTTTCGCTCGATGTAAACACAAGTGTTCGTGGGCTGTAATGACTGGTACACAGGATGATATCAAGAATGGCGAGTGAATGTGCATAAGTTTAGTTTTCGTCGCGTTAATTACAAGTCCTACGTCGTGAGCCCATCTGCACAGTGCGTCGAAGTTTCTCTGCATTGCTATCTGAGCCTCTTCCACGTTTTTATGTGCAGTAATTAAGCATGTGTCGTCGGCAAATTGGTATACCGAGCCCTCGCTGAAGATGTTGCACATATCATTGACGTATAGTAAGTATTCTGTCGGCCCGAGAATCGAACCTTGAGCCGTACCTTTATCGGTAAGAATCATGTCACTCGTCGAGCCGGCGATCCTCACTACGGTATGACGATTTTTGTGATAGTTTTTAAACCAATCAAGCAAGGGGCCGCGTATACCACTTTGCTGTAATTTTGTAAATAGTATGTTATAATTCAAAATATCGAAAGCCTTGGAAAAATCAATAAATACAACAAGCACATGCTCACGATTGTCCAAGTACTTGTTGACTTCATTTGTAAACTTTGATAGCAACTTAGATGTATTTTTAGTTTTTTGAAAGCCAAATTGTTTTTCGTTAATAATACTATTGTGTCTTAAAAAATTTGTAATTTCCTGTCCTAAATACCTTTCTATTATTTTATCGATGCACGACAATATAGTTATTGGCCTGTAGTTGTTCACTTCATTATGTGGCCCATTTTTATAAATAGGCCTTATTATTCCTACTTTGAGTTGATCTGGGTATGTAGACGTGGCAATACATGTGTTAATTAAGTGAGTAATGATTGGCGTGATGTCGCTGTTAATACATTTTAGATCTTGAGTTCTTATACCATCGAAACCTGGACATTTTTTGTCATTTAGGTGTTTTATAATTAGGAAGATAACTTCGTTTGTGGCTTTTTGAAGCCGCATAGACAATTTACATTCTATATTGTAGGTGTCAGTGTTAAGCATCGATGTATGACAAAGATTACCTGTACTGTTAACATTATTCCTGAACTCATATGCAAATTTGTTAGCTAACACTTCTGGATGTAACTTAAAATGTTTACAAATTATGTCGTCTATAGATTTATTTATTTTACCACATATGTTATTGATAATTTCCCAAACTTTTCTAGAATTGTTAAAGTTATTTTGTATATCTTTTAGGTAGTAGTGGTTTTTTACATTATTTATATGTTTATTTGTTTTGTTTCTATACCTATTATACAATAATCTGTTTTGCATATTACTTTGATCTTTAAGCCAAATATTAAATAACTGATCTCGTTTCTCACACATTTGTACAATTTTATCACTTTTCCATCTACAAATTTGTCTTTTACCTGTATTTATTTTTACATTATACTTACACTTTTTATACACTTTCGAAAAATTATCTAATATATAACATAATATATCGTTAGGATTATCGAAATTCAAGGCCAGATTCCAGTCAATTTTACTCAATTCTGTGCGCACCCTACTGTTGTCTAATTTAGTTAAAATTTTGTACTGTGATGTTTTGTTTACAAATGTATTGTCGATCGCGCAGCTGGTTATAAAGTGATCGGCAAGCGCATTATGTACAACAGCTGTGTGCGCCGCGCGGTAGTCAACACTACGTATAAAAATATGATCTATACATGTTTTTGTAATGTACTCACCTTTTTTTTCTATACGTGTGAGCGTTGTAATTCCAGGATCTAGACCTTGTTCACAAAAAGAGTTTAGGTATAGGTTCGTTATAGAGCACTTTTGACTTAAATCTATGTTCATATCACCTAATATTACAAGATTACTTTTTTGTTTAAACTGTTTCACTGTAGATGCTAATTCCTTGACAAACTCAGACTTATTTGAATCTGGCGGTCTGTACACGGCGCACAAACCTGTTTTGGAGCCGTGGTTCGTCTCCAACTCGCCTAGTATGCCCTCAAAGTGCAGCGTGGTCGTTGATCTCCTTGTGAATCTTACACTCTTATGTACGTAAACAATAACTCCTCCTCCCCTCTTCTTGTTGCGCAAATGTGTATGCATATCATAGTCCGCGAGCTCAAAAAGGGTTTTCGTGTTATCCGATATGTTTGCTTCGGTGACGGTGACAATATGAATTGTTGAAGGGCAGTTAGTAATAATGTATTCTAATTGTGAAAATTTTTTAATCATGGACCTTATGTTCACATGTAACATTATTGTTGAATTATAGATCTTTGGTATATCGTTTATGTAATCATTCCAGTTGTTATACGTATCTTCAAAGATGTTATCATTTGTGTCCTCCATTTTTGTAGCTGTGAATGTTGATATAGTAGAACAAATACATAATAGAAGGGGGTATTTCCCTTAAGTGGATGAGCCCTTGGTGTTTTTAAAATCTGCCACTAGTTTTTGTATATCCTTGGCGCATCTAACATTGTATGTTTTCCCCTTTTCATACTGCCGCACTAGAATTTGCCCGTTCTTACACCATACAAACTTACATAAACTTGTAGCTCTCAGCTCTGATTTTGTTGCCCATAGAAGGTACGCAGTGTTGGGGGATAGACATTCTCTAATATAGATTTTATTATCCTCGTCGCGTCCTATGTCCCTTTCGGTGAGCGCGTGTGTTTTTGCACCCATCAGCCATTGGTCTCGCCGGCCCTCCTTGAGCGTGACAATAATTGGGGAAGAACGATTTGATATTTTGGGGTCAATGCGGTTGTTTTTCTTACGATACGCTGCAATGATGTCCTCAGGGTTCTGATCTATTTTTGTACACAATTGTTTTATGATACTATTGACGTTTTCGCTAACCTTTTCAGATATACCACATACTTCAATATTGTTTGACATCTGGCTTTGTTCTACTGAGTTTATTTTTTGTTCTAATACCTCGTATTTCAGTTCCATATTTTTAACTTTGTTTTTAAGTTCTAAGTTTTGGTTTTCCACAGTTTTAATATTATTTTCGTATATGTGTATTTTTTTCTCGTATTCGTCTATCTTGTCTGAGTAAAATTGTAGGGTAGTATGAAGTTCCTCTCGCATTATCTCGCGTACTTCTCGACGTATATCACTTAGAATACGCTGGGTAAGGCTGTTGTCCACCAGCTCTGAGTCTGTGATTTCTTCCTCTTCATCTGGTAAAATACATGACAGACGTTTAGGCTTGTTGTCTCCAAAACATGATCGGCATCTCCAATCCACATCTTCCGTTGAATGTAATGTACTTAGGTTACAATGCCTGCCTCTGTGGCGCGGTGGGAGTGTATCCGACTGCTACGCAAGAGGTCGTGGGTTCGATCCCCACCCAGGATAAAACTTTGTGTGATGAGCACGATGGTTTATTCTGTGTCTGGGTGTTATTTATCTATAATATGTATGTATTTAGAAAGATATAAGTATGTTTATCAGTTGTCTGGTTTCCATAGTACAAGCTCTGCTTAGTTTGGGATCAGATAGCGTTGTGTGAGTTGTCCCAAGATATTAAGATATTATTATTACAATATAGGACCGGGTGGTACACCCATAGTAATGTGTGACGACAAAACGGTTTTTGAACGACTCCAAGGTCAAAGTCTGACTAAGTATTTTGCGGATTTAAGTTAAAAACTGGGCAAGTGCATGTCGGGCCACGCAAAATGTAGGTTTCCATAGTATCCCCCCACCCCTATCCGAGTAATGCAATAAAAAAAAATTGTTTCTTCAAAAAATTGATCAGCTATTACTTGTGAAGACTACTTAGCTGTGATAGTTTTCATTTTAATTTTACTATTTATACTACTATCGTGAATTTTTTCACATACTCAACATCAACCATTTAGCTGGCAGGGGGGGGGGGGGGGGACACTTGATTCTCTTGATTCAGTTGCACTTTATAATCTAATATTTCTCAAACGGATCCCTAAATCTAAAAATGGTCTTCACAACCCCTAAACGTTTAAAAATACATATCTACTACAATACATATCCCACACGATGGGGTAGGTGAGGAAAAAAAAATACATCCCCACTTTACATATGGGGGAAGTACCCTCAAAAAAAAAGGTTCACTTTGTCGGCGTAAGTAATATGTGTATCCATCCAAAATTACAACAGTCTTGCACTAACAGTCTCTGGGCTAACCTGCGGACGGACGGACGGACGGACGTGGCGAAAATATAAAGATTCCGTTTTGGCATTTTGGCTACGGAACCCTATAAAGTAAGTCACCAATATTTATCCATCCATACTATTAATATAAATGCGAAAATGTGTCAGTCTGTCTGACGTTTACCTTTTCATGGCTAAACGGCTGGATGGCTATTAATGAAATTTGGCAAGGACATACATTGGTATCACACAGAAGGACACAAGATTTTATCCCGATAACCGACAGTTTAAAATATAATTATTGTATTCAATACATTACACTTTACATTTTTATCCAAAATAATGGATGCCACAATAAACATTATTACTTTAGGGTTATTCTTAGAGGTAACGGGGTATTTTTTCTTACTTTCCAATTCGATATTAAATATCACAGCATGGGGTAAAACGTGACAGTATTCTAGACTACTCTTCGTCAATGTGACCACAAATATATTCTACTGCAAAATAAATAGTAGCCAAAAGCCAGCCTATTATCAGTACAGCGAAGCATCCAGCAAAGTGATATAAACTTAGAGGTTCTAGTATTTGTAATTGATATCGTTCTAGCAATTCTTTCTCGTGGTTAATATAACGCCCATATAATCGCTGTACAAAACCAGCTTCAACGGCAATACGCAAAATATAGCTCACAGGTGCTGTCAGAGGCGAATACTTCGAGAAATACATCACAGTTGGACTATTCACAATTTTCTCAGTAATAAATTGCAACTGTTTAGTGCCCTTGTATTTCAAGATATGATGTCTTATAATCTCCTTATTAGCAGCTAAAACAAAATCTGTCGTTCCATCTAAAATCTCGTCGAGAGTTTCGTATAAGTGTTCTAAGTCTACATGTATCCAATTATCGTAAATTGTACGATCTTCGTAGTAATAATCCCTTGCGGAAGCCAGGCCTCCGAAAGGATAACCGTCTTTAAGAACGTCCCGAAAAGTTTTGAGATTATCTAGATAAGCTGCATGTTTCAGAGAATTGACGAGAGATGCTTGATAAGCGGACCTTAAGATAAAGCAACACCATATCCAAATGAAAACTGCTATTCGGAAACTCCTTGTAGACGATATCTTGAGTACCGGCATACCGAGAAACAGAAGCCACGAATAAAATAGCAAATTGAATTTCGGTGGGTCCATCCGAAATATTCTTCTAACTTTACGCCACATATTCGTATCTTTTAGCATATTCATGACAATAATACCGACAAACGTGAATAGTAATAGAATCCTTACTTCAATTTTTAGAGGGTATAAAAGTTTTTCCCAGGCCGCTTTTTGTGTAGGAAGTTTAGTAGCCCACACCATATCCATAGAATAATACGTAAATGAAATTTGAAAATTGCCGTATTTATAAGCAGATAGAGGTGCTGTGCATGCAGAAGCATGGACACGGCGATTGAATATATCACCCAGCGAACCTGTCCAGTTATCGTTAGTGTAGTGACCTATGTCAGTACCATCACTGGGCGTCCTCAAAACAAGTGTTGCATTCAACATATCTGCTACGAGCTTCATTATATCTCCATCAGTTCCTGAAGGTGCCTCAGTGCCATTGTGAAGGTACATAAATGGTGGTTGTTCTACAGTAGAGATGATCAGACGGCATCTATAAAAATTAGTCAATTTTTCTGGAAATAGTGCTTTGAAACATATATTGCTTTGACAATTTGAGATCAAATCAAGCTTGTCTGGTACAGTATTCTTGCATTTGTGTGGCAAAACTATTCGATATGAATACGCCAGAGGCTCATGATTCAAAATGGATGTTTTCAATACTATAACATTTAACACGTATTTTGTGACAAGTGCCTGAAAAATTATCTGTTCATTACACTCTTTATTGTATGATGCACAAATAATAATAAATTTAGCATTGCTATCATATTTCACGTCGACGAGCCATCGAATTGTGGTTGATATTTCAGTTGCTTCTTCGCCAAATATCACGAATTGTGGTACAGCAACACGATGTTTTGGTACAAACCGTCCCAACTTTACAATGACCGTTTGACTATAGTTCTTCAGGAATGTTTGTAAACCGATTGCATGTACTGTGTTAAACATAACAAGGGTTATGAAACGCCATTCAAAATTGTAATACGCTATTTTAGAAGCGATTAGTCCCAGTTTCGAAGTGTGGTCTTCTGTTATAAACAAATCGGTATTGTTAAGAGAATCTTCATCAACGATATCCATCTTATGCGGTGACGGCGAACTAATAGCCCAAGCTTCATAAAATAAACTGCAAGCTGCAGTATATCAAAAGCAAATGCATCTACGCTCTGATTGTTTCTTTACGTGTAACAAACGTAGGTATCTATAATTATAGGTACAGGAGTCCATTAGTGTTTTATTTTCGTAATGCTTTTTAGATTTTCCATAAGATACGAACAAAATATTGCTCTACCAAATAAATTCACTGTACACAATTATTTGTAACATCTATTACCACCAATACAAAGTTTAAATCGAAGATACATAAAAATAAAAAAAAATAAAAATACGATAAAGTAAAGAATAAGTTCAACAGAATTAATTAATGTCTCCGGCTTTAATGAATGGGGATGATGACTGTCAAGTCAAATCAGACACTTTTTATGAAATGTCAAAACGACAATCTCTATAGAAATGTGTATGGAGTAAAAACCTACGATGACGTCATAAGTAGGTTCCTATCGTCAAATCATTACTCTTGGTACCTATTCGTGTTCATGCTTTTAAATTGAAAAACATGTTAAAATTTAAAAGAAAAGTTATTTTCAGAGCATTTTAAGATCGACTATTACCTGATTAGTATAAAATTATTTACTTTTATTGTAAAAGACAGAAATAAAATAACGTAGTTGCATGTTATTTCTGTATTTTCGTAGGCGGGTTTTTTTATTTCCTACCTACGTTTTAGTCGTTGTAAGATAATTACAAGGTGATTTAATAAGAATTATTTGATTTATTATTAACGTTGTGTTTTTGAACTTGCTACCTAGATTATATATATTTACCTACTCGCCTTTTAAAGCCCGCACATCGCCATTTGGATTTTTTTTATAAATTGATGTACTCAGTGACACTTCTCACATCAAGATATATCTAATGACATATCATTTATTATAATCGGTTGAGCTCTTGAGGAGTGATTTTATTTAATTTCTTTGGAAAGCTTACTGCTATTGTACAGATAGATATTTTAACAGTCAATTAAGGAAAAAGCCGATACTATTACTATATCAGCCAATCTGTGAAAGCTTGTAGCTTTCACAGATTGGCTGATATAGTAACATTATAGCTAAACCAAATCGTTTAGGTATTTGCTAAAATGTGGTTATTTTTGGTTATTGTGTTTTATCAAAAATCTTAAAATTTTCGCAGCAATGGGATCATGGCACTACCCACAAGATGGCAATAAGTCATCGATCAAAACGGCACAAACATAATATTTAAACTTTTATTTTATGAAAAATACGAAAATACTTTTGCCCCGACCCGGGGGTACACCTTATATGTGTGTAAATAAAGGTGACATACTTTTGTTTTCATTCGGTAGGTATTTCAAGTAGGTAATTGTCCAGTGTTGTGATCAGAGAGAAACAATGGTACACTTCCTTTTGCGTCTGGTATGTTGCTTATTTTTTGGTCGAGACATGAATTTCATCTAGTAGGTTTTTTGATATGAATTTTTAAAATTATTACCTCGTCCACAGTCGGGAAAAGGCAGTGTGTTTACCGAACAATTATAGCATACGCGAAAGGATCCAAATCCAATCCCTCTACTGAATTAAACTAAGCTAACCACAATGACTGTCTACAAATGATGCATTTTAGTTATTGCAAAAATAGTAAAATAATAATTCTTACCTTCCGTTGTAATCCTTAAGATGTTTGATTTCATCTCATGTGTGTCTTTTGATGGATTAAGTAACTTCTGAGGAAGCAATGCTATCGATGTTTTTTCACTTACTCCAAATTTCTTCAGAAACAGGACACAGCATTACTTTAGTTTTTCACTGATTCCTTCATTCTCCCACTATACCTAATAGTAAATAGGGCAACATCATACGAAACAAATTCAATTTGGGTCCCGACCTGTACTCCCACTGGACTTTTCCACTGTAGTAGGGGAGCCCAGTAAGAGATGTCTGGATTTAATCAAACGCGGCAGATTAACATAATGGGGCATACTTACCTCGAACCCCGTTAAGTAGTGACGCGCGTCTTGGGCAGAAGAAGCCGATGGTTCAGCTAGACACGCTGACCTAATATTAGAAGGACGAACGATTATGTAGAAGGATTTTCATAATCTGAACATGTGTTTTTTATTTATTTTCAAACTCGCCACAACCTTGTGGCTTTTAAGTCTTTTGAATGAGAGCTTCTTTTGGGTTCAGTATAATTTTTTTTTAAAAGCTGGAGCTGCCAACTTCCTCCCCCACTATTTAAAATATAGGTATACATCCTAAATCTTTTTCTTCGCGCGATAATAATCTTTAAAATCAAATAGGTGTCCACGACGCTCGAGTAAATCCAAATTTAGCATCTTGGGCTACCCAGCTACTGGTGAGTGGAAGGATAATACATGATTACTCCTCCACCCACTGCACTGGTGGTATGGTAACTAATATTTAATATTTGTATTATTTTTATCTGGTATTATTTATGAACAATATAGAGTTTTTATATACTCTATTTCACAAGTTTATCACATCGCGTGGGGTTTAGTAGTATGTTTCCTTCATTGTTCATTAGATATTTTAAAAAATAAAATCTAAATGGCCTAAATCTTTACACCACGAAGGTTCTCTAGCAACTGACGCGTGGCATCAGGTGTTAACTAGCAACACACTGCGTGTGAAGCGTCTTTTAAAAACATTTTAAGGTTTATAATAAACTTTTTTGATATAGTGAAAACTTTTGGAAATAGTCACTCCGAGTAGTGCTTAATAAAAACTTTAAATTATTTTTTTTTTTTTTTTTAAAAAAAGATAACTAGCAATGTGGGATTGTGGTCACACATTACTAGCAATCCTGTTAACCCCTCCAGCTAAGCTCTATGGCTTGTGTTAGGAGTGGGTTCACGTCGGTAGTATAATGGTCAGGATTCGAACCCGCGACCTCACGATTGCGAGACCGATGCCTTAGCCATTAGGCTATTATTTCGGACATAATGGGATATAGGTACTGTCATTGAGTTATTGCCGAAAAACTGCGTTTCTTAACAAAAGGGCGTAAGTGCCATGAACGTACACACACTGAGTTTAGTAATTTTAAAGTTACTGTTTGTTGTACGTTTGATTTGACGGCGATTAGAACAATAGAGGTAATCCCATACAAAAATATATCTTGTTGGACATGGTTCTTTGTACCTATAATACTAAGTAACTTATTATTATTGTTAGTAAGTTAACTTATATTTATTACTTGTACTTGCGGTGTGGTGTTCTAAGGACCCTTCGTCACTGATAGGAAATCTAAAAGTTTTCGAAATATTTAAGTTGGAATATCTTTCCGTGAACAAGTTCCTGACAAAGGAAGGGGTCAGCCCGACCGATATAAAAACAAGGTTAGATGCAGTGTACGGAAATACCTCTTCGTCTTTTTCTACCATCAAATAATGGAGTAAGGTGGGTGGACCATGGCAGGCCATGCTCCTTTGAAAGCCAACTAGATAATAAAAAGTTGTAGTTTTTGCTATGTGATGATAAATTCCTTCTACTCACACTAACACCCATCGAACATTGACAGATGATTAAGGACATAGACGCGGCGGCGAATCGTTTGCACCGCTATTTTGTCAGTGCGGTGTCCTGCGGTATCTCGCTTCGTTGACTTCTGTCGTCGACGTTAAAATTGTAATTCGCGCTCATAGAAAAGGCAACTTCTTTTAAAAAACCAAGGTTTTACTATAGTAGCTACTACAAAAAAGGTATTACTATATTTCGATTTTAGGCTCAATTTACACCGCCGCGGAATGGAAGCGTCAATTTCGCCTCATGACGCAGGAATTCGCTGGAATGCATTCGAGCATTCCCGCGAATTCCCGAGCATTCCAGCGAGTTCCTGAAGGACGTTCCGTTGTTTAGTCTAGAGCTTTTACTTGACAGGAATGGTTGACTTGGATCTTATTTTTATATCGCTTATGAGGCAGAAGAAGTTTTTATTAAATAGCACGCACACAACCTGTTTCGTAGACGCTTCGCACTACTGTGACGACTTCCCCCGTTCGCGCCACTTCCCGCGGATTCCACAGACGGTACCGGAGAATTCTCGAGAATGCGCGAGGATTCCGCCGAAGGCGCGCGACTTTTTTTAGGCTCGTAGTTAGTTTGTTTGTTATACACTTGACATAAAGTTCATTATGCGATGTACAAAAACTTCCATTCCGTTCCATTCCGCGGCGGTATAAATTGAGCCTTAGTTAAAATTTCGGTAATGTTCCTACTTAGATATTCAACAATATTTTTGTTTTTTAAATCCACGAATAAATTTATAGTTGCACGCTTGTGTTAAGAAATGTTCGATGAGTATTTTGTAAGAGATAATATTATGCTAAGCATTTAATATTTAATGTTTCGTTTTAATGAAAGCCTAATAATACAGGTAGTTTAAGTAAGTATATGCAAATATTTTGACTTTCACGACTGATATATTAAATTGACCTTGTATGGAGCCTTGTTTCTAGCAAGGCCGATTAGAAAAGTTTAATAAACCTTAAGTTTAATAAATAGTAATTAAAATAAAATGGTTTTTTTTTTGTTACTTAATAAAACAAAGTTTTAGTTAATAATTTCTTTGTTTTATTTATCTAGTAAATAAACGATTAATAACTGTTTATTCGTAAAAGTCCATGGTCCACCCAGCTTTCCAAAGCAGTTTCGTTTAGGCCGGTAGTCCATTGATCACGAACCTCGCTCTGGCCGACCTGTCGAGGCACTCACCGTGGACCACATCAAATTAGTGGAAGAGGAAGTTCTGAGTGATCGAAGACTTAAAACTAAAGAAATAGCGGCAAGAACAGGGTTTTCGAAAACTTCAGTTCTTGACATTTCTTATAAACATCTTCACATGAATAATTATAGGACCAGGTGGGTGCCCAAACTTCTTTCTAGTTTGCAGCGAAGTGAGCGGAAAAGCGTGTTCTCAAGAAGTTTTAGAAGCGTACCTAATAGACGAAACGAAACGCGTTTTTTGGGGTCAATTGTTACGGGGGACTATGATCCTCTCTCCAAAACGGAATCGATAGAGTGGCGTCGTTCTTGTGAAAAGCTGCCGAGGAATGCGGAGGTAACGCAATCCACCAAAAAGATAATGGCTATGGTATTCTGTGATTATTACGGAATACTAAAGATTGAGATAAAAAAACAATAGGTACGACGGTAAATGACAGCTACTACGCCACCCTTATTGAGCAGTTACGTGAGGAGATCAAGCAAACTTATCGCGGAAATGAAGTTTCACGCTAGGACTCTGTCGCATATCATAAAACAAGACCTGAAGCTCGATGCTTATCGTCGATATACAGAACATGCCCTAAATCAATCTTTACAATTAAAGAGAGTGGATCGATCAAAACGCCTTCTGTACGCAGGTGAAGGGCACAGAAATATCCTCTTTACCGATGAAAAAATTATCACGGTTTAAGAACACTACAATAAGCAAAATAATAATGTGCTACAATGATAAAGTGTACGCTCACAGTTCTAAAGAAGCTGCTCAAGTGATCGGAAAGGTACAGCGTGGTCATCATCCTGCGTCAGTGATAGTTTGGTGGGGCGTGTCTTATCAAGGCGTCACGCAGCTACATTTTTGTGAAAAAGGAGTGAAAACTTCATCATCAGCCTATCGCAGTCCACTGCTGGACATAGACCTCTCCAATTGCACGCCACTTCGTTCTATCTTCGGCTTCTCGCATCCAGCTCCTGCCAGCCGTTTTGCGTAAATCATCACTCCACCTCGCATGAGGGCGTCCTACACTACGTTTGCCGAGCCACGGTCTCCACTCAAGAAAACTTCAGCCAGAGGGTATCAAGAGAGTCTTGGATCGTGTTGTGAAACCGCTCAGCAATACACTTTTTAAAAATGTGCCGTGGACTTTCCAGCTGGCCTCTGCATTTGG
This sequence comes from Herminia tarsipennalis, assembly GCA_945859575.2. Lineage (NCBI taxonomy): Eukaryota > Metazoa > Arthropoda > Insecta > Lepidoptera > Erebidae > Herminia > Herminia tarsipennalis. The sequence continues at coordinate 15,989,928 of OX243837.2, forward strand.
TCACAAGGTACGAACTACACAAGCCTGGCTTGAAACCAACGTTCCGGACGTTATAAGAGCTAAAGACTGGCCCTCATCTAGCTCAGACCTCAACCCTTTAGACTACAAATTATGGTCAGTTTTAGGGGACACGGCTTGCTCTAAACGACACGGCGACATTGAGTCTCTTAAAAAATCTCTGCTGCAAGCAGTGGCGAAATTTCCCAAATTGGAATCAGTGTGTAAATCCATTCGTGGCCAGACAGATTAAAGGCCTGTATAAAAGCCAAAGGTGACCATTTTGAATAGAATATTGTTTTTATTCTTTTCTGAGTTTAATAAATATATACATATAAGTTTTAGTAATATTACATCACTTCATTTAAAAAAAATGCATTTTCATTTGAACTTATGGCCGGACTAGGTATTATATACCTTTAGATTGCTACAATGTTGTCTTTGTTACAGTGTTTTTGTTGATGTTGACATCAACAAAAAAACTACCATAATCACCTTATAGTGCTTATTATAAGTTATACAATCGAGTAAATAAAACGACGCGTATAGCTGAAAAAAATTATATTTTATGAGAAATTATAATTTACAATATTTCATTCAGGCATCCATCTTCAGTCGGAACTTAAGCTAAAATTCTCACAATCTCACGCAAAAGGTAAAGCAACGTTAGACTATAATATAGTTTTAGCAATATTTTGTGTAGTCATCGCCTAACCGTAAAACAAATAGGTAAGAACCACACCAGTACAAGATATTCAGTCCATTCGTAAGGAAGATACGAATTGGCGTCACTTTCAACTCTGACGACACGAGTTCCGTACGCTCGACGCTCGCCTTTTATGTAACTAATCACCAATGTATAGTTTCATTGTGCTTTGTTTTGTTTTGAAACTACTGCAACTAAATATAAATTCAAGCTCATGCATTGAATACCAATTTAACTGGTAATAGTATACGTTTGTATCTATTATTTTTTTATTATTACATGTGTATTTAATTATGTACACAGGTATGCGGCTAGTATGAGCGGCGAGCGACGGTGACATACCATTAGTCTGGAACTACCCATTCGTATATATTCGGCTGACCATACTTTCGTACGAATGTACATCGCCGAGGCCCCGTGTCGTCTCAGTTGGAGATTGAGCCGTCGGGCCCCAAACTAATTCATATTGCTGTACAATTGCACAAAAGAAATATAGTTTCTATGTACACGGCATACACAGAGATTGCACTTTAATGGGTAACATCAATAGAAAGTTTCCAATATTGTGCGCTAAGTTTCAATTTCACATTACTTTGAGCATTTCAGACAGCTGTTTCTTAATTAAAGCATGGAGTTTTGCTATTGACAGTGTCACTTGTAATTGTGCTTAGCGGTCGATATAGAAACTTGAGTAGAAGAGAAATTAAGACACAACAACAAATAATACAATAATTATATATCTTAAAAACAGAAACTTGGTTTCTTATACATTAAAAAAACTAAATAATAACACGAAGCAACACTCTTAATTAAGCATGGTACAATAAAATACTCTAAAATATGGAAAACAATTATAAAATGTAGTTACATTTGTGCTTCACGTTACGATAAAAAAGTATGCCAATAGCAAAACTTGGCACTGTCCGCTCAATTCACTCAGCACATTTAGACCCAAATGTACAATATATTACATTGTGGTAAAAGCGTTCGTGCAAAAAACATCGGTTTCGGTTTTCACAATTCACGTTTCGCTTTTGTTGTCCCTGGGTTTCTAGTAAAAAAAGTTTATATCAAATGCATCAAAAATGTCCTTAAACAACTAACGTAGTAACCTCCTATACTTGACGTACAGCTAGCTGAATGGAATTCTCATACACGGATAACGTTAGGAAGAAACCAAATACACCAGACCACAGCGTACACAAAGCCTACAGTTAACGTAAAATATTTTGCGTGAAGTCAATTCGTGTAGAAAAACACCATATTTAAATATAAACAGCTTAAATAATAACATATATTCAAGTAACAAAAATTCCAATGTACAAAAGTAACGAAATATTTAAATACAGTAATAAAGTTATAAATCTTTCAATTTAACAGAAAATAGGGTACCGATATGATAATTATGTCTATTGAATTAAATCGGTAGGTAAGAGTGCCGCGAACAAACCGCGACACGCGCTGTTCACTGCTCTGGGCCGATCAGACGTCGAACCTTACCAGACATCCTTTCATAACTAAAATAAATACGTAATAGTAACACGGAAGCATCCCGTTCGATACATTAGTAGGAAGGCCTGTCTCGACCCACGAGGATGATACTAACACTCGTTTCATTGGACTAGTTTGTTCAAATCCATCCGTCTGGACATAATAAAATGTATACTAATGTAGAAAGATATTATGGCAACAAACTTTACAAAAACCCTAAAACAATGACTAAAAGCAGCTCATGGTAAGGCCAAGACTCACCATAACTTTTAAAATGCACAATTTAATATTCACCGATACAGACACATACATAAATTGTGAATAACTTCATCATAAAAAAACATGTCAAAAAACCTGACGAGTCGTGAAGCGATCCTTACGGATCGAGAACGAATGTTGTCCGAAGAGCGAGGCCGGCTCACGGGCCCGGCCCACACCCACACTCTTGCTAGTTTTTGGGTTAAATGACTTACAATCTATCCTTACTTTTCATTAAACATTTTAAGGTGAAATAAGTTCGTCCATCCGATCTCAGTTCGTGAATTTACATACACATTCTGTAGTGAAGTGATGATGTTTAAATTATGTGTTATACACAATCACAGATTTGTGTCAGGGACCATGCTGGTTTCGCTTACACGAGGTTGTACTCCTTTAGGTTGGATTGTAGGATTGTGTCTTTCACTGCGGCGAACACGAACCGGATGTTTTCAGTATCTGCAAATAAATGTTTTATAACCATTTCAATTAAGTTTACTATTGTACGATATGATAATCATTCTAGCGCAAGGAAGAAATGAGGCTAGCTCGATTTGATTTAGAGGGTTTCTTTACGAGTATACCTATAGAAAGATACATGAAAATAGCTTTCACAAAGAGCAAGTTTTTAATTTATCGGTAGTTTCAATGAAGTAAAATACAATGCGTATATTTTTGTGCCATAGTTATTTTTCAATATGTAATGTTAGAGCTTAGCTATATTAAAAGAAAGGATTGTAGCTTGTAAAAAAATGTGTACGATTGTATTATACCATTCCATTAGTTAAAACTTTACTCTTCATTGTGAAATGTACTGTATTTTTTTAATGTTTCAAAATAGCTGCACTTTACCAAACACAAATAAATTGTGAATAATTACTTACTATTTACGCTGACCTATTTACATATGTACATATTTTACGCTTTTTACAGTGTGATTGTAAGGGAGCTTTCATTCAGTTGCATATCTTTGAACTTATACTTATTTAATTTAAGAAAAGTGGACTCATGAGACGTAGATACTATAGATTTCGGACCCATGGCACCCACGACAGGTACCCTTGGGGATGTCACGATTACGACCCGTAGCTTATAAAAAAATATATAATGTCACGGGAACTTGGATTCAGACCTACGGCACCCCCAAGTTCAGTCAAAATCGAAAAAACTAAAAAAACGGATAGATTTTACACATCGTTAATCGATTTGTTCCTAATACAACTTTAGAGGTCGCGTTTCGAAATCACTATTTAAAGGTTGCTAAACTCGTTATGAATTTGTACATAACGAGTTCTTCTTCTATTAATCACTTAATTTTCTATTTTTTTATATTTTTTTTAAACACTACATGATGTTATACGCACACGGAGCATGCGTATTTTAAATAAAAATACTAAAGACGAGCACTAGTTTCCACGCCATTTTGAAAGTAATAAAAAGCTTCATTTTAAAGGTACTTAACATTTGCCAGTCATTATACAGCGTTACTTGCGATTACAGCAGGATTAAGTGCAGGCACGTAAGCAGTAACGTTTTCGGTTAGCTTGGATTCGTGAATAGCTCGCAGTGTTGATGTAGTCAGTAGCCATTGTCTGCTGGAGTTTATTGATCATGTCTTTCTAATACTTATTATTGACGAGCTTATACCCATGGTGTCATTTTTGCAAAGAATTGTTCTTTTTTATATAACGAAAGAGTTTATTGTAAATACCTATTCAGAAACGATGGCTTTTTATTTACAACGTGTAACAGAAAGGTGATCCAGGTAACATGGATCGTTTCGTACCTACATTCCTAATTTTATTAAGATCTGAGCACTTTAAAATTTGTTTGTTTATGAATTAATAATTTGTCCATTTAAAAAAATAATGGTTCTTCACGTTGTATTTTGTATAACCGCATCTTCTCCTTTATGGTTCCCTCATAATTTTAAACTATCTGTACCTAATCAAAGTATTACATCATAGACATATCGAATTATTCATTACTATTTAAGAACATGCAGACTCATGCCATGTATTACAAAAGCTAATACGTATAATATAACACTACAGAAAAAATAAAACATGCAAAACAGTATTAAAAATAAATGTTTAATGTTTAACAGTAATTTAACAGATAGGTATTACATAATCATGCCAAATTGAACTCCTTCAGAGCGGATTGCATAATGGTATCCTTTACGGCACAGAACACAAGTTTGATATTTTCAGTATCTTTAAAAATATCCAAGGCAGCATGCAAAATAAACAAAATAAATAAAAGTATAAGCGGAAGCATCACATTCACGTTATTGGGTAGTTGATAGATAAAAATGCATAGTTTTTAGGTACGTATTGACATGCTCTAAAAATAAAAATGTTTATATAACGTGGACTGAAAATGAATGTTTTAAAGTTTATTATCGTTAAAACTAGGAACTAATGACGTTATAGTGTTATTTTGAAATTTCATAAAAGAAACTGATTTGACTTAACAGTTACCTCAGTACAAATTTGTAAGAAATACAAGTAAAAATATCCAAGATCCAAATATGTAAGAAAATAAAGTTTTAAATATCCAAACCATTTACTCTTAGTATTTTATTTAAATGAACAACGTACATATTTTTTCAGAATATTTTGAGACATGATTAGTGTAAAATAATAATAGTCATAGCTGACACATACCACTATAACAGTATGCTTTTTTCATAATAAAAATAATAATGAGAGTTTTGGTATTTTATATTAACTCTTATTATTATTATAATATCATAAATAATCATTATAAAAGTTTTATTTAACTAAAGAGAATGTAAGCGGTGGGATACTTCAAAGCCTATGTTCTAATGACAAGCGCTTGACAAAGGTTGACAACTTCTTATAAATTACTCCAGGCGTTCACATGGTAAAGAACGTTAGTATTAAAATTGTTAACTCAGCGTCCGTTAAACGTTCATCATCCAAACGTAGGTTTAGTTAATATTCTATACAAAGAGAAGAATACTACGAAAAATGTTGATAAATAGAAAAACCAAAGCCTAAGCAAACTAGAACAATTCTAAAAAAAAAAAAACAAATACTAAATTATGTCTACAATTAAATCTTTACAACATAAAATTGCAAGTAGCCAAACCACAAAATACTGTTTTTTTTTTTAAATAAATTAGCCAATGAACTACGGCTTACCTTGAATCCAGTGGAGAACTAAACTTCAAACATGTTATCTAATACCTAGTGAAGACCTCAGAACGGGGGTCAAACTACAGTCTTTCCTTTCTGCAGTGACGCCCATACCAGATAGGTTTGGTTTCATATGATAATTACGCTTATTTTGAAATCGCAGTGCAGTGATTTTGAAACATTATACGTATTAAGTATTACCTAGGGTGGATCAACGTAACTTGACCGGATTGATGTTAGGTTCTTATCACTTTCGCGCATGTCATAGAGATGAGACCCTAAAATTACTTACGAAAATGATTAATTATTTTTAATCGATTAAAAATACTAACAAAATTTTAATTCAACAATATAAAATTACTATTTAAATGTATACTAATATTATAAAGCGGAAGCGGTTTAAACGCGCTAATCTCAGGAACTACTGGTCCGATTTGAAAAAATCGTATAGCCCATTTATCGTGGAAGGCTATAGGCTATATAACATCGCGCTACGACTAAAAGGAGCGGAGCAGCGACGAGAAATGTAGCAAAAACGGGAAAAATTTACGCATACGAAGTTGCGCGGGACAGCTAGTGAGTTCATAAAAGTTTAAATTTATAACAGTTACAGTAAATACTAAAGAAAGTTTGAAAAACAATTTCCTTATGAAAAAAATCACATAAAACACGAGTTAGTAATACTAATTATGACAATGTAATGCGTAATCGCATCTCTAATTCTCTTGGTTTAGTTACCGCACCCGCCCCCCGCTTCCTGTCACCTTTTACTTCCAAAAAATGCATCTGCGCAACCACTTTTCGCCAACTTCAATCAGGTCAAGTTACGTTGATCTTACTGTACTATATACAATTTCAACTATTATATAAAATTACTGCGATGGCACATTGGCTCCCAGAATTTATATTACTCGTTTTAATTAAATAGGGTGCGCAGTGGTGGTCCCATAGCAAAGCATGTGGGTCTAGGTTCCACATTTATTTTATCACCAATGCTCAAAAATGCCGAAGGAAAACCTCGAGAGGCAACCTATGTAACATCCGCCAATTTGATTAAGTGAACTCTAAGGCTTTGTAGTAGACGCAAAATGAGTAACTGACTATTCTTCACTCATCTTACATTATATTATTTAACAAATAATTTTGTAAATCATTGTCGAATATAACGCGGAAATATACATCATTTATGTCGATAACATTGTATCGTATCTATACATAGTGTAACAGAAGGATGTGGTCGCTATGTACCCAGTGCTTTTATCAAAATACTCTACAATTTTTGCTACATTTTTAATCACGCATTTATTTATAAAATTAAATCTATGCCGATGTAATAGGATTTTGCATCAGACGGATACAATATTTATGCCTTATACAGTTCACTACTGAAATTTATAATTGATATGGCACCATAAGTGTGTGGTGTATCATACAGTATTTACTATAAGTAGGTATTGCACCTATCACTTATACCATATACTATTCGAGGACGAAATTTGACGACATCTTTCAGTTACACTATGTAATAATTAACATATAAGTCCACACTAAGAATACCTTCTTGAAAACAAAATATTTGACATTGATACTGATTTATCTCTTTCATCTGTACAGACGTTCAAACATCCTAGAAAGAGATAGATAGACCTCCATAGTAAAACAAAGTTAAATATATATTGACTTCGAGTAGGTAATCAATAGTGTGTGGATGAATAACTGACCTGTCGCGCATGTAAAATGGGAGTAGATGATTTTCTCAGCGTCCGGATTGAGGTCGACAAACATTCGCAGAATGAACTCACGCGCCGTATTGGCGTCGCGTTGCGGACCTGTTGTGGAACACACACACACAAATCTAGCAGTTCTACTTATTTACATTACAGGTTAAACGCCTTACTTTTAGTTTTTAGTTAAATATTTTGTCTCGTTTTAGGAATTTTTAATTCGACAAAAGAAAACAAAACGAGGTATATAAGCCTCCGTCAAATGGAAAGCGTGCCTGTCGCGTGTCAGGGTTAAAGTGTTAAAGCACAGTAGCGTCTCGTACTTTGTATCAATCGTTATAGCTTTACACTAGCGCGGTACCACAAAATACCGAGAAGGTACAGAGACGTACCTTCATACGTATTTCGGTCGAACAACACACACATAGACATCAGACGAATCACTTTGTTCTGAAAGCGTCCCGAGAATCCGTGTCCATGAGCGATGAATGTGTGCGTTGCTCGAGCATGCGTTCTGTATGTACCCTCAGTATTTTGTGCTGTAACGCTTTAGCACATTGACGCACGCTAAGTACGCTTTATTTGGCGAAGGCTTTATAAGTAAGGCACTTAAAGTTTAGGTAATCTTCATTGATAAACTGATGTATGGATAATAAAACTATCTTTCTGGATAAATCCTGGCGGTATTAAAGTATAAATAAACACCTAAATCTAAATTTGTTTGTAGACTATGAAATATTATAGGAATTCGACCTGCATTTCATAATTACAATCATGGGAAGTCAGTCAGCCCTGTTCCTGTGTTCGATTTAAAATTTTCCATTATATACATAATTAATAGACTTTTCTTTATAATATAATGTAGTGATATATGTACATAAATTACATAGTGATGACCTAACGCAATGACACGTTTCGTTATTTATAACATTATGTATGTACCTAAGATTAAGAAAACAATGCCATCATCAATTTATATTATTATTAACCTTATTAATCTATACATTATGCCTATTTTTTATATATATTGTAAAGGTTGACCTATAATACAATGTATGATCATTTTAATTTTCTATTAGCTTGATAAATAATTGATGACTGCCTACTCTAAAAAAATTAAAAAGGCACATTTGTCTGCCACGGTGGCCCAATGGAATTGCATACGACTGCAGTCCAAGGGGTTATGAGTTCGATTCCTGCACACTTGTGTGTTCCTCATATAATTCGTACGTCTGTACTTTTAGTGTGGTGGATGCGCAGATGAAATCAAGCGGCGTATGCTCATTACAAGGTTTTAAAAAAATGTAGAAACAGGAGCAACATAAAGCCCTCGAAAACACTTCTTGTCAGGGTATGAGTATTTCTCATATTACTGTATGGTGCGGAGACGTGGACATTGCGAGATAGTGAGAAAAAGAAAATTATGCAATGTATTTCTACCATAGTGCAAGGTCGTATTCTTACTTTCTTTGAGCACAATTCACGCCGAGACGATACGTGAAAGAACTGGTAATGCAAGGAAAAGTCGAAGGCATAAGGTCACCCGGCACAACACCTATGCGACCAAATAAAACTACATCCTCCAGGTCATTCTGGAACATTTATGGAGTGGACCATTCACTCCGTAAATGTACCAGGATGACCGCAGTGTGAGAGGAATAGCGACAAAGACCTCCACAATCACTCTGCCAAGAGTGTAGCGATGAAGAAGTAGTTTTAGTGCGGGAGTTGTCTTAATAGAAAAGAAAACAAAATGCCTGCACTTGTCATATTGGAATTAACTGATTGCCAATTACTGATTACAGCCACAGCAGAAATTAACTTTCCAATTAAAGTCTAAGAAAGGACATTTTAATGGCTTCTTAAGCGAGTTTTCAAACCTACACACGATTAAAATCGCGAGCGAAATAGCTAATCATACTATATGATTTAAGGGTTGCAACATCCATACTAATATAATAAAGCAAAAGAAATTTTTTGAGCCCGCTAATCTCCTAAGATGTGAGCCGATCTATGTGAAATTTGGTATGGAGGTGCTTGGAGCTTAAAAAAAGGTCCATTTTATATCATCCACGGAGGCGAAGTCGCAGGCAAAATATAGTTATAATATAATCTCACAACAACATAACGTGCGCGGCGTGCCACGTTGTTATGGTTACTCCAAAACTACATTATTTTAATAAGTATTTCTACGATTTCTGCTGAACGATTTCATTTTCTACCTCTGCTTGGAAAAAGTTACATTTTTGACCTCATCAAATAATATTCGTTTTAAATCTGTCAGTTTTTGGCATACACGGGGGCTGTTAATTAATAGGACTACTTGAAAACCCAGGGGAACGGTCATTGCCGCTCTGAAAAACCATTTTGGTTTTGGGCTTGACACCGTTGAAGGTATACTTTGTTTGAGAGAGATACTCGAGCCTTCCCCATGGATCGCTATTGTAAAAACTTGAGTTCTTAGCTTTGTTTGTTGAAAATATATTAGCTTGAAGCGAAGTAAGCCTAATATTTTTTAATGCAGATAAAAACTATGTCGACGTCAACATATCCATACAATCAGTCAACAATGAAGATTACACAATACAACTTATATCTAGCAGTAGTAACAAAGTGTCTAGCATTACAATTAGCAATCTAAAACTCTTAAACACAGGATATGTATTCAACCTGTGGCAGTAGTGAAATGAGAATAGCACGATCTCTCAGGATCCGGGTTCTCTTTTAAGTACTTTTGAAGAATGTACTCTCTTGCTGGTACTGGATCGAGTTTTGGACCTATTAGTTGAATACAGTTATTATACAGGCAGTTATAGACAGAGTAGTTCTAAATTGAACCTATTCGTCTAAATCGTATGCATTCCCCCAGCAAAATATTGTCGAATTTAATTATTAAAGTATTTCAGAAAAATAGTTGTCCTGCTCGTGTGATTGTTAGGCACATTTTAAAATTTGTTGCGCTGATTGTTTTGAAGATATTTCACAAAAACAGTTTCTATTGGAGGACCGTTTAGTAACGTTTCCGCAGCAAAATGTAATGTATTTTATGGGATATACTGAAATATCCCATTTTAGCTACATTTGCCAATTTATTGTGAATGTTGCAACTTATTTTGAATAATTTATTTCTTTGATTACGCAGATATTCAAGATTTTACTGGGGGACCGACCGCTTGGGGTTTTTCTGGATATCTGAAACGGTTAGGCGGATGCTTATGATCTTTTGTATATTCTTTCTTTACAACAAATTGACAACTAATTATGTAGCTAAAATGTATATCAGAATTAGTAAAATGTAGAATGTAAATCAGTAATGATAAACAAAAAACATGACATTTTGATGCGGGAAGGTTTCTAAACATTCCTCCAGCAGAAACTGTTTTTAAAATAACTTCAAAACTATAAGCGCAACAAATTTAACAATGTGCGCAACAATTATACGAGCTGGACAACTAGTTTTCTAAAATACTTAAATAATTAAATTCGACATCTGGGGGGACGCACACCTCTAAAACGCCTTATAATGTACATAATACACACCTATAAATGCGTTTTAAAGGAGAGAGTTTCCCTAGATCAGAGTTTAAGATAATTATGTTAGTAACAGCATTTTAACTATCGAATGTTGTATTCGTTTTTAATTAAATTTTCAAATTAGGATAGCAGTAGACAAAATATTCACTATTTAAAATACTGTTATTAAAAGAAGCTACTTTGTCGCTTCTTTTTAAAGCTTTTTGTTGCACACTCAGTTTTGAGATTACAGCTCGTAGCGTATATTAACTCGGAAAGGGGACGTCGCCGTATCGCCTTGCCGTCAATTGTTCATGAGCTTGTCCCGAGGCGAGACGATCACGTTACGAATCGTTTCATACAAAGAATACTAAACGGCTCGATTTGATACGGTGCCGATCACTTTCCGAATTGATATGTGTGCTATGATATTAACTCTCATGCTATCACTATCACTAAAAGGTCAATTGTAACGATATAAATACTTTTAGGCACGTCTCAAAGTTAAGAAGGTATCGTTTGAGAATTCAGGAACAACTTGTTGTAGTATCTTTTGCCAGTATATATCTGTAGTTTTAACGAAAATATCGACTATCATTCCTAATTCATAATGGTAATTTTGACTGTAATTGGTGGACAAAATGCAATAAACAAGAACTGGCATTATAATATTGTCTCTCCTACGAGAAGAGAGAAGTTGACACCCTTTAGTACTTCCAGTTCTTCATTAAAATGCTGATAAGTACTGTTTCTTCAATATCAGTATTTTAATGAACAATATATAAGTTCATATGGACATACCGTCATATTCTGGGAAGTAGTCGACAAGATGCGAGTACATGATCTTCTCTTCGAGCAAATCCTTTTTGTTGAGGAACAAAATCACCGACGAGTGCTGGAACCATGGGTATGTGATGATCGTCTTGAACAACGCCTTCGACTCTTCCATTCGGTTCTGAAATTGAATTTTATTAAATTATTATTGAATATTGAATTTATAAGGTGACAAAAACTTAAGGGAACAGTTTTTCGGTGTAACATTTTAAAGTACTATTTTAATTACTTGTCCGGACTGACTGACAAATTCTTCAAAATAGAGCTAATCTAATAAATGCTAAACCTATCTGCCTAGCGACTAAGCCGGTGGGGCTACAAACCTCAAAATGTTGCAGTAAGCAATATGTGTTTTGAGCGTTTTTATCGGAAAAATCTGAATTGACCAGCCAAAGACAAATTAAATTAACCAATGAACCCTTGAACTTAAATAGTTAATTTAGTTTTTAACCATTTGAAAGTGCAGGAAATATTATATTCACTTGTACAAAGTGCCAGGTTCACTAAGGAGGCACTTACTATGAGTAAGAACCAAATCAGAATTCTTACCAGAACCCTAGCCGGGCACTGCAGACTAAACAAACACATGTAAACGATACTAATGTTTGCAGGTTCTGCCACAAGTATGAGGAAACACCTATACACACCCTATGTGGCTGCGAGGCAATTCACCACGCTAAAAGCCAGCACCTCGGAGGGCACTTAATCACACCTGACGACGTTAAGGTCACTCTACCAAGACATATAGTCGACTTCATGGTCAGACTAGAACTTGGAGATATCCTCTAAGGAAGAAAGAGGTGTCACAATAGATCTTTCAGGTCGCAGCGACTTCCGGGCTACACATTCCGGCCTCTATCCAGATACAATACAATACCAAGTGCCATTTAGCCTCACACACTAAATGTGTTTTATTGGTCATCTATTCTTCTAATGTATTTGTTACCAACATCAACGTCAAAAAAAAAAATAAGCTCGAAATAAGACAGGAAATTCAAATGAGAAATAATTATAAGGATAATGACAATGTGCCAAAGGTCTTCAGTAAGGAAAAATGATTCACCACAACGTAGTAATATCTAGGTGCAATGTAGCCACATAAATATTATTATAAAGCATTAACGTAAAACAAATACATCATAGTAATTTACTTTCGCAATAAATGAGAGAAGTGACGTCTATTTTGTTCATTAATTTACGTCATAGTTCAGATAAGGTTTTACGCTATCAGAGGATTGATGTAATGTCGAGAAAATTTCCCTATAACTAAGTTCACGGAAAACGAGAAATAAAATGATTTCCGACGCGATGTTACACCCTATAATTAGCTATAATTATTACAAACGATTCTGAAGAAAACAGATTCGAGCGACAATCGATTAATACATTTGAGAAAGGATGATTTTATTCAAAGTTCATGAATGGTCTGAAAGTAGTTTGTGACGCTTTGCAACACTAGAGCTGATAATAACAATATTGGTACAGAAAATTAAAGAATACTTTCATTTAGGTACTCACCTCATTTTCAGATTCGAATAAAATTTGATCATATTCACTAAGAGCTACTAAGAATATGATAGATGTGACGTTTTCGAAACAATGAATCCACTTCCTTCTCTCCGATCTCTGGCCCCCGACGTCCACCATTCTGTTAGAAATATGTAAACATTAATCCTAGGAACTGGCAACTGGATTGGATTGCCAATTGCCAAAAATATTAATTGCATAATGTAATTGTATTATCAAAAAGAAAAGGAAGAATGCATAAAGTTATGTATGATTTGAATCGTCATTTATACACAAGTCAATTTATAATGTCAATATTTTGAATAACATTGTCATGAATCAACTGGTGTATACACTTTCGAACTCCTAAATAGAGCATCGCCCTAGACAAGTGGCACAAACGCTAATCGAACATAAGGACAAATTGTCGATACGCGTGCAAAACCGGGAATACAAACATTAGTTGAATATCAAAATTTGCATATTTTGCAGGCATGAGTTTTTATATATATATATTTTTGTTTTTCATATCAGTAAATACGAATTTGGGACGGTTATAAATAACCGAAGAAGATAGCCAAATAGCCAGCTACTATTCATTTCCTCCCTACGTAATTTAATGTTAGGAAGGAAGATAACTTAATAAATATATAAAGATACCTGTGTAGACCGATTTAGAAGTTCGGAAGTGTATAATGAAAAATAAAAAATATTATATAGAATAGCTTATTAGAAATTTAGCACTAATTATGATATAAACAATCAAAGCAACAAGCTGATATAATATTAAAAGTTAGTAGGTACTTAGTAGGTAGGTAGGTACAGTGCAAGTAGCGGTACAAAAATTACATTTTAATAGGCAATATTTATTTATTTACTAAAAGAAGACAAAGCAAATCTCGCCAAACTCTCGCCCGAACTCCGAATAAAAAACAATACAGGAACCATGTAACTTACTTTTCGAAATTATCTTATTGTGAGTGCAAATATATTTCATAGTGTAACAGTCCATTGCAAACAGTTTAAGAAACAAGCATGTAGACAGTGACAGTTACAGTTAGAATGTGCAATGCTCTAAACTCTGAATAAATAATAAAAAAAATAAAGTATAACAATAATTTAAACTACTCTTTTCCTGATTACAGGAATCAGGAAAAGAGTAGTTTAAATTATTGTTATACTTTATTTTTTATATTATTTTCTTAGAATATAGACTTAACAATATGACTTTTTTTGTAGTGTCATTAGGAAATAAAAGGATCTAAAATTACCTACGTCACAGGGAAAGCTGCAACCGGGGTAAACTAGCGTTTCAACAGCAGCAAACATTCCTGTGGTTTCAAACATACCTAAATATGATTCCGTCAAGATCGAAAGGGTACTCAAGGATGCCGGTGGTCGGCTGTCGAGCTCGCAAGATATCCTGCTCAGTGGGCAGATAGTCATCCTTTTCGATTCTTGCCAAATCGCTTAAATAACTGAAATATGTCACATGCAAGACTAAAAGCGAATGCAGACATGCACATAGAACACACAGACAAAAATGAACCTTAAAGTAAAGACAATAGAGACAGATTCCCGTTTCATGCACCTGTAAGCGAAGCATGCACAGCCTTACATCGTTACAATTTTACCTAAATCGTATTTCCTCCAAGTCAAATGGGTATTCTATAATGCCCGTTGTTGGAACTCTCACGCGAAGAATGTCCTGTTCCGTTGGTAAGTAATTTGGTGCCGCGACGCGGTCTATCTCCTGCAAGTAGCTATAGAAATATCTTGTCTTAAAATGGGTCCTGCCAATTGACGCCAATTAAAAATGCTATATTGGTCTGTATGGATAGAGTCAATATTAGCCAACTCATCTATTTTTGGAAAAACATTAAACAGTAATGTAATTATCTTAGTTGCTAGGTTATAAGTGCTTACATTTGTACCAAAGCTATCAAAATTGGACTTTGTTATGCGTAAAAGATCCAACCAAACTTCTTACTTTAGAAAACAAGCGATTTGAAGTTTAGAAGTGCAAAAAAATAAAAATTCTATTATTCTATACATAATTTACATCATGGTACCTTTCATACGTTGAAAAAACGGTGTTAAGATGTTGAGAACGGTGCAAAAATATTCAGTTGCATATATTACGCATAACAGGGTTCAATTTACTTTTACACATGTCAATAAATAGACCTATAGTATAGTCAGCAACAGGTCGAGATGTCAAATCTATACTAATAATATAAAGCTGAAGAGTTGTTTGTTTGAACGCGATAATCTCAGGAACTTCTGGTCCGAATTGAAACTTTTACTGATGAATAGCCCAGTTATCGAGGAAGTTTATAGGCTACATAACATCACGCTACGACCAATAGAAGCGGAGCAGCAATAAAAAATGTTGCAAAAACGGGAAAAATTCACGCAGACGAAGTTGCGCGGGTCAGCTAGTGGAATATAACATTAGACGATGAAGGCCAAGAAGGTATGCGTCTTACACATGTCATTTTAGGATTGAACTACATCTATCCTTATCTGTCACTTAGAACCGTCATTTACTTGAACGAGAAAATAGAACGTGCTGCAACTGTGTGAACATTGATTCCGCCGTATGCGGACACCCACTTTTCCTACCTAATAGTCATACATACTCCCATGACGCCATTAGGCAATCGAATGGATGCATTTTGTTAATTTCATCTCGGTTATGTTTTTGTTTACATTTGTGTATCAAATACGAATACGAAATTGCCAAGTCGACCTGCCATTTTATTTTTAGGACCCATACATAAAAACTATTTGGACATCTTTATAAGTATTTTCATTCACGCTTTAGTTCTTGTGTGAAACAATGACTTATTCAGTCTGGTTTAAATGCTAAAACAGCAACATAGAATTACCTAAAATATTTAGATCAATTTACCTAAATTTACATAATGAAATTGTATAGAACAATAAGCAATTAATTTGGATTTATAACACTATAATACAAATCCACAATCTTAAAGTATACCACGCATTTTCAGTTTCCTGTAAACGGGACAGATAACATCAATATGAGTTTGAGCATTATAGGAACTTATTTGAGAGATAATTACCTACACGCGATTACTCATAGGACGCTATTATTATACATAAAATAATACAAATCCTTGTGAATATGGTATTCAGTCATACCGTTGGATTGTAAACATTAACGTTTTTATAAACTTTCATGATGATGTAATCAAATAACAAGTAGCTATAATCCATTATGACTTAACACAATACTCAGCATTACAGACAATCGGCTCCCATTTTTCTATCATCACTTTTCACATTCTTATTTCATTTTATTCTTATGCATTTTGTAAATTTTCTTGCATTAGAATAACAGCCCAAACAAAGTCACTTTAATACGACGAAATGTTAACAGCAAAATGCCTTCAAAATTCTAACCTCTTTGTCTCTGTTTCTCATCCTATTTCAAAACAGAATAGAAATAGACAACATTCGATGATTATGATAAGTTCATTCACGTATTATGAATAAGGGCTATGAGTATATAAGTCCTAACTAGTCTTTATTATATAGAGTCTATATTTCTTTAGAACTAGAATGATGGACAGGCTTCCGCTACAAAATTATTATGTGTGTCAAAAAAGTTTACAGGACCGTATGAAATTTCTATTCGGCATTTGAAATTACTGTCACTTTGAATGGGGTAAGCACTCCAGTTTACTAGTACCTACTGTACAGAGGTCAGTGATATTAACTTATGATTTAACTCGGCCATTGAACCCAGAAACTTCTTAATACCTAAGGAGTTGGGTTATAGTGGCGGAGGATCTTCAGAATACCATTCTTTTTGGCCTTCCTTTGAATACCAGAAAGATATATGTACTTTAAAAAAAAACTCGTCGCCTATGTTAGGTTAAAATATCGCTACTTACTATTTGGCCGAGTCGGTCAGCTGGTATTCTCGCCTGCGATCATAGCACTCCTGAATGCCGGCGTCAGCCCACAAACCCTTGATGGCTTCGACGTACGGGCTCTCAAATGTTGTAACACTCTCAAAGTCGATCGATGATATTAACTCCGCCTGCCCCTGGAAATAGAAAGATATTTAAACATTAATCACATTTCTAAAACATAAAATTGCCACGAATTTTATTTTTATTCCCCCCATCATAGATCGAGAGCTGGTGCACATTTTTAGGTAGGTATTTGACGCACGCTAAAAACCTGTCCAATATTTCCTTGTATGGGTCTTCAGATGGATCGACGACATACGAGTAAATTTTGGATGGAGCGGATGCCAAAGACCGAGTGTCATATTCTAAAGCATGGCTTCCCAAATTTATTTCTACTATGACATGATGAAATCCACATGACATATAATTTTAATTAGACACTACGAGCAAAATAAATAAAAAAGATATTGGCAGCTTTTCTAAACATAGCTCTCAAAACGGGGCTCATGTTTGAATAGATAAAAATGGGCGCGACTCTTCGGTCACGTTGGTACAAGCAATCTACATGGATCGCTTCACGACACCCCTGGGACAACCTAGGATACTTCCGCACCAGGAGGCCTCAGACTCAAATTCAAATGATGACGAAGTTTTAACCAAATATGAGGTGGTGATATACAAAGTCAGCAACATCAATTCAATCCACTCGTGTCTGAAAATCATCTATAGGTTCGGACTTTTTGTACTTATCCAAAAAATTATTACAATATTCCCCGTAAGCTCAAGAAATTTACGAACAGAAATTCATGAATTTCGTTTTGGAGAAAGAGAGTCGGCCTAC
The DNA here is from genome assembly GCA_945859575.2 of Herminia tarsipennalis. NCBI lineage: Eukaryota > Metazoa > Arthropoda > Insecta > Lepidoptera > Erebidae > Herminia > Herminia tarsipennalis. The sequence continues at coordinate 16,007,906 of OX243837.2, forward strand.
AGAGCGGCGCGACGCACAGCTTGGAAACCCCTGGTTTTTAATCTAAATGAATGTCAACCTTTTCTTATCACATGGGTGTCCAAGTGACCTCTGAATAATTACAAAATCGAAGAGAACAGATCATTCTTAGAACACGCGAACGGTTAAATTAATAAATATATTCCATATTTGCTTAAAAAATAACATAATTCTTCTGGACCTGTGTTCTCAAATATCGATAAATCTAATGAAAATGTACTATTTTTACAGTTGCGTCATTTTCTTGTAAGCGATGTCGAGATAAGAAAAAAAATTGAGATTAAAAGTCCTCATTACACTGAAACTCCTCCTGAAGATGATTGTGGTATGCAGTTGCACTTGCAATATTGTTAACCCACGTTTATTCAGATTTTCATATTGCTTACAGAGGCATATAAGTAGACAATATATATAAGTATTTATATAATTACTTCATTGGATTTTCCATAGGGATAATTTTGCAATTGTCATACCTAAATACTTTTATTTATTTCAATTTCCTGTTCAAAGCCATAGCAAGGCGTATTTAATACCAAGCTTTACTTTACGCTTAGATCTTCTATGCAACAGATTCGATTTTCACTAACATTTAGAACATTTCTTCTGTAAGGTTTATATTTAATGCATACTGTGTGTATGGGTAGTGGAAATAAGTCTGTGCGAAATCGGGGTTTAATGTATATATTAAGAAGTATACTCACTGCGTTGGACGGATTTCCATATTGTATTGAGAGTAGATCCATAGCGCGTATCATACTCTGCATCGCCATAAAGATGTTCTGGTATACAAGCTTGATAAAAGTACGCTTATCTTCGTCGCTGTAACCCGACCCGTGGATGATTCTCATCTGCTTGATGAATGTTGACTTGCCTGACTCGCCAGTACCTGTCACAAACAAAACATTTCCTTAGTACACAAATGGAAGCAAAATCTTTAGCAAGATTAAAATTAAAAAATGCATTCGATGCGATCTAGTGCCAGTAGCTCCCATTATTCATCTTTAGTTAATCTTTGTTTTTCGTCCCATTTTTAAAATAGAATCGAAGAAGACAAAACATTGGCAGTGTCTATTTTATTTAGGAACTTTTAAACCGCAAAGCGTATGTCAGTCCCATCGTACCCTAAGCACATAACATTCATAGCAAATCTTATTTAAATTAAAGTAGCTATGAACCTGAAGAACGCTTTTGCAGCAACGCATTCGATATAGTAATGTTATAAGGCTGTAGTTTGTTTGGTTTGTTTGAACGTGATAATCTCAGGAACTACTGGTTCGAATTGGAAAATTATTTTACTATTAGATATCGAGGACGACTATATTATGTTATATAACAACACGCTACGACCAAAAGGAGCGGAGCAGCAATGAAAAATGTTGCAAAAACGGGGAAAATTGATGTAGACGAAGTTGCGCGGGGCAACTAGTTATGAATAATGGGGGTTAGCCTGCACTAGATCCCGAAGGGGGTAAGATGACACAGGCGCTGAGCGTTTTGGTTTTATCTGTCGAATCTCATACCCCGATTGCAACATCGACTTGTCGTGAGCTATACTGAAACAAGTGAACCAGCAAAGTTTGCTTGTAGACTTTTGCATGCTAACAAAGCAGTAGGTACTGCTTCTGTATCAAAGCAGTGTGTAACCTATATACCTACTTTATAAAGTACGATAAATAACTACCAATATCTAGTTTTGACAACCACTTCCTTTGCGAGTCATACGGCAGAATAAAATTTATCGCAATATTTAGTTTGTAAAACTCAATTTTTGGACAGCTACATGCAAGTACCATCTACAGATAAATGTATGTTTTTTTTTCTTTGCCTGCGATTTTTTGTGCAGCATTATTGCTCGTTTTTTACGCTGTAATCTATTATGGTCCAGCAATTTAAGAGTATTTTATCATGGGTAAGATGGGACTCTCCACAAATATATAGATGGACAAATAATTTGCCAGGATAATCTATGCTTTCTCTGGTGCACTGCATAAGGAAATCAGATATATTTTTTAAGAGATAACCTAGCCTATGTAACCCAGACTCATTTAACGATTCTAATAATACCCCAATCATCTAAATCTCTTTAGGCATTTACACGTTATTGTGAAATAAAATAAAGTGCAATAACTGAAGTATTGAGCCAAACAGAAAATCGTCGTTTTTGCAAAACAAATAAGGCCATTTTTTCTAAAACTTTTCCAATTGATTTATTATTACATAGATAATATAGTCCTAGAGTACAGACAGCGACTCGGTAAACGTAAGGTAGGATAACCCCCAGTCAGATGGACCAACGACTTAAAGAAAGTTGCTGGGATGAATGTAATGCAGTCAGAAGTGTTGTGGCTTAAATTAGGAGAGACATATGGACAGCAGTGGTCACTCCTTTTCCGGAGCAGTCGAATAAAAGGATGTTCAGATGAAGTAAAATGTATATATAAATGAATGCAGTCATAGAACTCGCATCTTCAAGCTCGAAGGACAACGCTATTTATATCTTGGTTGTGTTTGTGACAAAATATCTCTGATAATCTTATCTTGAAGTTATGATAAATATGTGTCAAAATGTAGCAACGTAAGATTGTAATGCACTTCAGTTTGGTCTGTTGTAACTTTTAACCTGAGAGTAGTTTCGTCAAGATAAGTGAGTAAAAGGCAGATAGATGATTTTGATAGGGATAGATTCTAAAATGAGTCATATAAGATAAGAAAAATAAAAACAGTTTTCTGCAAATACTGCACATACATAAATGTAATGAAGTACCTACATCCGTTTTGATGGTATCTTAATTTTTCAAATTGATTTGCGCTACAAATAAATTTGAAATAAGATTGTTATTTCAAAATAGCTAAATAATCAGGCAAATAATTTATTATTTCCTGAGTATTTTAAAAATTTGAATTTGTATCTAAATATTAAATATCGGGAAATAATCGTGTAAATATTTAAAGGTACATACTTTCTAGATAATTATATATTCATACAAGCTTATGCTCGTATCGCTACTATTGCTCAAACTCGTAAATTACCTATTTATAGCGCGGTTAGTGGAATATATACCCTTTTTCATAATTAATTTGCAGACGTTTGAACAGCATTTTAACTAGCGAATGTTTTGTCTTTGTTTTTCATTCTAATTTCAAAATAGAATAGAAGAAGTCAAAACATTCGCTAGTTAAAATGCTATTTAAACGTCTACTTATTTATTACGAATAAGGGGATTGGTGTATAGTCTATCCCCCTTATTCATAATAAATTAAGAGACGTTTCAACAGCATTTTAACTAGCGAATGTTTTGTTTTCGATTGTGATCAAGCAGTAGGTATATACCGTTTTACTGAAGCAAATGGTTACTTACTCAAAGGCAAGTAGTACAAGTTTTGACGGTTTCGATCAATCTTGTAGCGGTCTTTGGAGTTAGAATACATATTTTAAAAGAGCGTTTAACAAATAAACCATCAAATAATTTTAAATTCAGAAAACCTATGTACTTGATCTAGTTATGCTTTTAAATGCCTTACCTAGTACACATGTTTCAAAACCACGAAAATTTAAAAACAACATCTAAAAATTGCTGTTCTATACATAACCAAATTAAAATGTTATATGAATAACGAGATAATAATATCGTAAGATAAATGCAAAGATCCGATCGTTCCGCCTTGCTTTATAATGGCATAGGTCATTCATTAAGCAAGTTAGATAAGTAGTTGAACTTTCATATCCACAACGGCCACGCGCTGTAATCGCGTGCTGTGAAATGATACTAAATTGTCACGTGACTTGTTGAGGCACAAAATACATAGCAGACTCCCAATAACGTGGGAAAACAGGCTCACGAACAATTTCGGTCGAATCGTCCACCGTGCAATTCAACCATGTTTCGGTTTAAGGGCACTGTAGTAAGTGTAATTACTGGGCAAATGAGACTTAAGAACGAATGTCTTAAATAAGGAGCGCGGTGCGGTGACAATTAGATCTTTGCCAAACAAGGATTGGGCTAGTTATAGTCTAGCTTACCATTAGGCGCACAACCTGCTCGTGTCTTCATTTCGTAGTAGGTACCTACTTATAAAATATATATATTTATAAAACTAAGCTGCATGTTTAGAAGTTATAAAATTTAGAACATAAAGCATGGTAATACATATGTACATACATAATATAATTAACTGATTTAACTGTGGTGTAATTATACCTACCAATTAATGAGGTTTTTTATGACATTTCCTGGTACAAATTTTCTTGTAACAAAGTTTTTTTGACTATAGTTAGGCACTAGTTTAATTAAATCAAATTAAGAAAATAAATATTGAGCATATAATAAAACAATAATTAATTTGAAACCCATCAGAGTAATTCTCATATTTTATGACGTAACTACAAACCTATCTTACCTACTTAACCTTAGTGCTAACCTATGAAAGGAAATGTTGTTTCTGAAAAAAATTATGCTGTGCTAGTTTTTGGCGTTGCTCGTCATGGGGAAAATAGTCACCAAGCTTGCAGCCCTTTGTATCTGTCTGGCACGTCAAAATGGAACACATTCGGCACTTTTTAATAGGGGAGCGATTATAAACCAGCCGGTTTCAACGGAAATGATATAAAATTGTCACTATCATGGCTTTGTGGACAGAACCATCGGGAACATTTTTACCCACAGATCCATGGATGTGACTAGCAATCTTGTTAACCCTCCCTCCAGCTAAGCTCAAAGGCTTGTGTTAGGAGTGGGTCCACGTCGTTAGTATAATGGGTAGGATTCGAATCCGTGACCTCACGATTGCAAGTTTTTTTGTATGTCATATTAAAGTGCTAGGAAAACCTCCTTCAAATCAAGTATGAATATATACAGTTTTGACACAGTGTTTTTGTTAACTAAACGAATGCCTTTGCCCCCGAAAAAGATGGCCTTTATTTTTTTCTTACAAAACCGGATATTCAAAATTATAGTGAAAATGTATGGTGTTAAATCTATATTTGATAATTAAAAACAGGGATCCCAGTATATAAGTACTTGCTAAACTTGGAAAAATAGCAGTCACACAACTTTTTAACAAAAATAAGAATTACCCATTAACCAACCTTACTTGGTTGATTTAAAATGGTAGTTTTATTATAACCCTGAGGAAAAAAGAGGGTGTTCAGTTTCATGTATCTATCATCTGCCTGCGGCATTTTAGCTTCTAATCAAATAGATTAATTTTGATGTAGATTTTTTATTGGAAAGCTAGTTTAATAAAGATAGTTCTAAGCTTTGTTTGATGAAAATCGGTTCTGCCATTTTTAACATCATCAACTTTTTATTCCACATATAGGCGGGGTTTTTAATGTGTGCACATACTAAAGCCATTAATAGTTTGTATCAAAGCAACCACAACTCATCCATAGTCACAAACTTTTGAACATTAGAAAAAATATAAAGAACTAGAAAAGAATTCTATTTTAATTTTTACAACAGGTTTTATATCATACTAGTTGACCCGCGCAACTTCGTCTGCGTAAATTTTCCACGTTTTTGTAACATTTTTCATTACTGCTCTGCTAGTTTTGGTCGCAGCGTAATGTTATATAGCCGGTCAAACGAACAAACTATTCAGCTTTATAATATAAGTATAGATTTATATTATTAATTAAATAGTGAAATAATATACATAGCATAATCCAAAAGTATTAAAATAACTATAACCAATAGCATAATCTAGTTTGACTGACTTAATTTTTTTATAAGGATATATAATGATTATAATTTAAATATAGATGAAACTTGTTTAGAAGAATACAATTTATTTTAAACTTGTTGCACTGATAAATATTCCCAGTCACTGTAATGCAGATATACAGTGACTGGGATTATTTTAGTAGTACAATTATCTTTTTTACATTAGTACAGGCAAAAAGGTCAGTTCTTAGTAGTTTTAAGGTATGATGGCAGCAACAACAACTGACTTGTAGGAAGTTACTGTTCCAAGCCCAAGTGTAATACCCTTCCTTGGAGTCGGGTAAAAATAGAGTAGATTTTGTCCACGGTTTTGCTCGTGTTTTTAAAACCTATGTGTATAAAATTCATTAAGTACTATAAAGCTCCTTTAAAATCCGTTTAATAGTTTTAATGGGAAAGAAAAACCAATCTTGATAATTCTCGATAAGGTCAATCCCTCTGTAAACCACCTCCCTTCCCCCACCCAAACAATGGTAGGGGTAAAAGCCTGGTATGGGACCAAGGCCAAAATTATCAAAAAAACTTCTCACTATACAATTAATTATTATACAGTCAGCTGAGTTTAACAGATTATTTTATCTGTACTAATATTATAAAGCTGAAGAGTTTGTTTGTTTGAACCAGTAATCTCTGGAACTATTGATCCGAATTGAAAAATTCTTTCACTGTTGGATAGCCCATTTATCGAGGAAGGCTATAGACTATATAACATCACGCTACAACCAATAGGAGCAGCAATGAGAAATGTTGCAAAAACGGGGAAAATGTACACATATGAAGTTGCACAGGTCAGCTAGTTTATAATATGAGACATGATGATAAAGCAGTTGCTCAACATAATTTTATATTGTGAAGGCCATTTATAATTATGTATTATACAATATTTTAATTACATGTGTGTGATGTATTTGTTTTTAGCACTCTTAGCCCGGGTTGTTCATCTTTGTAACAATAAATGTGTAACAAATAGGTGTGGTTAGCAGTGGATAGTGTATGGTACTTACTGCATTCCACAATTTATAAAATAGATCATTTTATTTCCTAACTTTTAAAATACTTTTTGCAGTTTGCCTGGTGTCACTTACACAAGTTTTGTTGCTAATGGACAGTCTGTAATCCATCTAATAGCAAAACAATCCCTTAGCTAGGAACTTTTAGTCTACTGGGTTAATTCTTAAAAAAAATCTTATTGTACATTCAGAGTTGTTGTACCTAGTAACAGACTAATTTATATATAATAGAGACGATATGGAAATAATAGGTGCTATTAAATTGACCTTTACAAACTATTAAAATAATAAATGAAATGTAATAAATATGGTAACTGCAAAGGCAATGATAATAAAATGAGTAACAGATAGACAATCAATAGCCTAAACCATTTTGTATAAAAAAATATTTCTTCTTTTTCTTTGGAAAAGACGACTCCCGCAGTAGGGTGCAGGCGATGTGTCGCAGGGCTTTTACAAACATACAAGTCATGGACACACAGTACACACAGACTCGGAACGACAATATGTGGAACACAAATGGTGGTGTCTCATGTGGGAATCAAACCCACAACCTATTATAGTTGGACACACTCGGAGTGCCCCACAGAGGTATCTAAATCAAGGTAAGTAAATGTTTAAAATCACAGAGGAGTCCAAATGTTTTAAACAAGTTATAATATAGATAATTTTGTTTATAGAGTTATTATTATTTTAGTAGTCAGTTGTTTTTTATACACAGAGGACTAATTTGCAAGCAAAAATAAAATTAATATTTGTGACTAATGTTAATTAAATTAAATAAATCCATTATAATTTATTTTGTACTCAATATGGTTTTATAATAAGTACAGTAAGGACATTCTTGGAAATATGCTACTGGTATAAAAACTTTTTGTGATAATGGCCTATCAAATATTAGATCTTCAGTTGTCACTTTTTTTATTTTAGCATATTGAATACTTCAGCAACCCTATCAGAAAACATGCACAAAAAGTAAAACTAATAATTATAATTAAGTTTTAAATCTGATGATAATAATCAGAAGTTAGGTTCACTGCATGCAATAATAATTGAATATTTAGATTTAAAAAATACATATAATGATTATGCTACAAGTACACAAACCTAATTCTATTTCAAATGAGAAGTGTCTGACTACCTACCAAAAATATGTTACAAGCTTATGTAGGGCATCAAATCTCTGTTGCATGTATAACCAGTAATGAGTTTAAAATAAACCTATTTTTATACTACAGTAGCTTTGTTTTATTTTAAGTTTCTATACAATCAGTTTTCATTTAAAATGTAAAATGTTATAAGTTAAAAACTGCAAAACACACAGGATGTGAACTGAAATTAAGAACTCAGAAAGAATGAATTAGACTAGGGACATTTTTAGCAAAAATGAAGTTTACTAAGTATGCTAATCTATTCCTATCATATTCATATTTAAAAAGTGCTTACCCCTTTATAACCAGTAGTATAACTTATGAATAATTTATCTTTGTTTTATTAACATTCTATTTTTAAAATATAACTAGAAATTTTTGAATAGGAAATAAAACTTTCGCTAAGAAAAACGCTGTCATCAATATATATATATATAAAATATATTCTAGTTATAGTATTCAGGTTTTGAAAGATTAATTGGTTAAAGAAAAATAGTACTAAGATATGCTAATAACTTTTCTATTAAAATTCATTAGTATGAACCTAATAAAATAAGGCTAAATGGGAATAATAAACCATTAAAACTACCTACAGTGCTCTTAGTTGAGGTAAAATTTTCAATTTAATGACTACAAAATGCCCATAAATAATACACAAGTTCATTGATCAGATGTCATACCTCATAGCAAACTATTGAGTCATCAAATACTCTAAATGTTTTGCATCTTTGTACAAAAGTCATGGTACAAATATATACTACTGACCCCATAATTAAGTGGCACAACTCTAATGACAGCTCAAATTATGATTCTTTTGGGCACTGTGATTTAGATAGCTTGGTCTTATCTGAGCATATGACTCTCTTGACATATTTCAGTTATTTTTGTACCACAAGAACAAGTGGTCACTACACTGTAAAATCAAAGGTTATGCTGCAATTTATGATCAGAAATACGATTATAGACACTCACCGAGCAGGAGCAATTTGAGTTCTCTCCTGGCATCACGTTTGTCCTTCCGGAGCTGTCGCTCTATTTCCTGATTGATTCTTTTTTGTTCTTTTGCTTCCTCTGACATGCAGCACTCCATGATTCCTCAGAGCGGAGCGCCGCAATCCTTCCTCGCGTGTGGAGCCCTGTCCTTTCGGCAGGCCTTTCAACCGAGGCACACCACTCCTAGAAATTACATTATAATTACACTCACTGTATCACATTAACACACGCCACTAATATCACAGATCACGTACCGACGCGACGACGCGCGAACAATCATTCGAACTAAAAACTATTAAATACTAAAACCGACAATCCGGTCACTGGGTGTGGTGACTTATGATCGGTCATATACATAAACGCTTCTGTCAACTGCCGACATAAACACATCGAAATCCGTTTATATACGAGCGTGGAACCTTGCGAAGCGATCGCATAATCTTGTTAATGTAACTAGATTCAAGAAACCTATGGCTATTCCCCACACGTGTGTATTAATAAGATTAAAACTGTGAGCAAACAGCGGATTGATGATACCTAGGTAATCTACTGATAACTAGAACGGCCTATGTCTAGGTTACGATGTGATTTCCCAGGGCTCACACGGTGAGTATAGACGCCTTGATAATACACTTTTGCACTTATTACGTACCCAAATGTATATCCATAGGGCACGATCAAATAATCCACTTCAAATTATTGCACTAACCACGATTAATCACTCAAGTCATACAACGTCTGCCTCTCAATATGGCGCTCGCTGATTTTGGGCGATGGGTGTTCTGCGCGTGCGTTGTTCGTGTATGAGCAAATAAAAAATAATAGACTAAATTTGGATAGAACGTTGCAAAAAATTATTTAATAATTTAATTTGATCAAGGCTCATCGAATTAAAATGATTGAAAATGAAAATGAAATTATTTTTCATATTCATCAAACTAGTTGACAGAATCTGTCACTCGATTGTCATAAAATTTAATTCTCTTGTATGACATTTTTGTATTATATTATAAAATGCAATCTTTTTACTTCTGAAATAGTTAATTTTAATTTAAATTTATCTTACGTATTTTGGTCAATAACTATATGTTTTGTAATTAAAGTACCCATTTCACAAGAGTGCCTAATCTTATTTTATTTAAAAACTTACTATTTGTCTATGGCTGTGCCCATAGGATGTAAAAGGAACGTGATTCACGCTTCAAGGACAACTCGATTGAATCGTTTTGTAATCGATTGTACTTAATAGCGATTGTTATTCATGCGAGTTAATTAATAGAGTAGCCTCATTAAAAAAATAAAGCAACGAATAAAATTTTGTGTGAAATTAACATCAGTCTAATAAAAGGTAATTAACAAAACAGCCCGTATTCCGGTATTCTTTCCTTCATAATACTCCGATTTTTGTACTACTAAGTAGTAAACATTACAATTTCAAGTACGATGCATAGGGAAGCCTTATAAAATGAACGTAATACCCAGCTACCGCACAATGTCGAGTGCTTGTCCTAGACATAGAGATTAACCTTGAAAGAGAACGTTTGTTTGACGTTACAATGCCGTACTATTATGTAGGTACCTACTTTGTTTAAGTAAGTAAATTTATTAAATTAAAGTAGTAAATTTACATTTATAGCGGAAAAAGCATACCTAGACATTCACAACGATAAATATATAGAAATAGGAATAAAAAAACATATATTATGTAGTTAATAGTATTTTATCATGTGATTAAATGATTGAAGATTGGTAAAACACTTACTTTGGTCAAGGTACTTACGTAAACCTATCAAGTAAAAGTATTGCCAAGTTAGGAGGACAAAATCTAATGTAAAAAACCGGGCAAGAGCATGTCAGACCATGCTCAGTATAGGGTTCCGCAGCCTTGAACAATTGCATCAGCAAAAAAGCGTATGTTCATGGCTCTTACGCCCTTTTGTTGAGAAACGCAGTCTTTGAGCAATAACTCAATGACGGCTTAAATCGATCTTATCCAAAATAATTTATGTTTAAAGTACTTATTTATTAAGCGCTATCTTTGTGATTTTTTCCATAATTTTTGGTCACACGGTTGAAATGTTAAGGAAGGGGGGGGGGGGGCACGACTTACTTAATCACAAAAGTTTATTAGAATCTTCAAAATGTTTTTGAAAGACCTATCGAATGATGTGCCATACGTTGATGTTTGCTGAAAAAAAAAAACAGCTTTTGTTACATGTATGGAAACAAAAGCTGTATGGAATGCCCTCCAGCATATTTTTTTTATTATTTAGCTATCAAACTAAGTAGCGGCTACTACAAGACACCTTTTCACCAAATTTTATCAAGATTCATTGAGTGGTCTTTGATACTTACCTACTTAAAGTGCTGTGGAATTTGTGTCAAGATTAGGTAAGGTAGAATCCATTTGATTGAGTTTGAATCTAAATCTATCGTGATAGATTTAGATCCTAACTTAACACCGTCTTATAGTTAAGTGCAACATACCTACTCGCCATGGAGTTTAAATTTAAGGAGTAACTTCTCTGTAAATGAAAAATGTGGCGCTACAGTAGCAACAGGATACAAATATCTCCAATCGGCACACTACAATTCGTCTACAGCTGCTACATTTAAAATCATATCCTTCACCTAAACTAGTGCCACTTTGGTGGGTTTTTGAACTGTTTTTAACAACTGGACACTTTTTCACCTTCTCTCCCATAGCTACTTACTCCTGATATGTATACTCCATGGTTTTCACCTATTGTCGTCGACTCAAAAGACCGTTGACCTGGACTACGCCTTAACTTCACCTGACCACTTTCTAGAATGAGACAACGCGAGTTTTATTCTATCTTTCACGCTTTACAGTAAATAATTACAGGAAAGGGGTGGCATGGTACAGGTCTTACGTCAATGAAAGAGACCTCAGACATTTCGAAGATGTTTAGAAGTCTCTTTTTAGTTTTTATTGGTGACAGTTATTACGAAGTTTTTTATTCTCTTTGATGACAGCGGACCATAGTCACCTATCAAGTGCGAGTAAAAACCAGTCAAGTGCGAGTCAGGAGGCCTACTCTATTGCCATGAAAACGAAGTTTCGATCAAATATGAGGTGGTGAAATACAGAGCCAGGAACATCTATTTAATCCACTCGTTCCAGAAAATCGTCCATGGGTTCGAACGACTTGTGCTTATCCAAAAATTAATTGTAATAGCCCCCGTAAACTTAAGAAATTTAAGTAAACGAAAATTCATGAAATTCGTTTTAAAGAAAAAGAGTAGGCCTACAGGTCAGAATTGCCGACTAATAGTTTCAAACCTTTTCGATAGATGGCGCTAATTTTGTATTTTTTCAGGTACAAAGCGCTGGTCCTAGTTACACTAGGTGGATTTATAATTTTCTTTAGGCATTATAGGATTTTGTCATGCCATAAAGATGTAAGAAGACCTATCCGAAATTATTGTCTAATAAGGATTTTACCTACCATTTCTACGATAGAACAACAAATTACCCTTTCCGCTAGTATTTTATGTAGGTATGTACTCACTTTTTTAACTCTCGACAAGTGAAGTGTTACAATACCTACATAAAAGTATACCTACCTACCTAAAACCCATAATTAGTTTTTAGGTAGGTACTTACTTATGTGCATTGGTCGATCTGTTTGATCAAAATCCATTCAGTCTATAAGTTTATGGAAAATGTAAATTTTCCATTACAATGTTGTACATTACTTATTATTAGCAATCGTGGATCTAGGATTATTTCAGGGCGGGGCAAAAACTTGATGATAGCGCCCTTCACCTTCGGAGAATGCGCTTATGGTGGGAGGTAAAATAGGGGTTGCAAGTTTTTATAAAACGTTAGATCTGTAAAATTTCCTATTTGGCTTTCTGGTTTTTAAAAAATAAAAAATAGGTAAATAATAGTTTAAAAAACTAAAAAAACTCGCTTTTGTAAATAACTGAACAAAAAAGTAATAAATATAAAAATCAGTTTATCGTAAAAAAGCCTGGGGTTATTATAAATCAATATCATCACAAGCACCCCACACTTTTTTACGATAAACTATTTTTACAATGACCCCCACGCTTTTTTACGATAAACTGATTTTTAATATAATACTTTTAGTATAGCTATTTACAAAAGTGTGTTTTTTTAGTTTTTTAAACTATTATAGATATTTTTATAGGCATTTCTTGCCAATTAATTTTGCATTGCATTTGTGAAATATAGAAAAAAATTAAGTCCAGACCCAGGAATCGAACCCAAGACTTCCATAAGCCAAACCGGGGCCGGAATCGAACCACTTATCTGGACTATGTTACTAGACCACAAATTTCTCTATCCTTTCTTGCTTGCGAGTTGGGCCTTCGCATGCGCCATCTAGCCGGTAGTTAAATAACTATCATGGCTTTTGTTATTGCTTCGTTACAGAGAGCATTTTAAGGCCGATACCCCTAAGGTTTCGGGTTCAAGTCCCATGTGAGACGAATTTTTCCTCCATACGTTTAAAATTGTGTATTAAAAATTTGCATATAAAATTAGAAAAAGTAATGAAGAAATGATTCTTTAGATCAGTGTTCCGTAATGGTGTAGGTACCGCGGCACAATGGTGTTTCGTAGAGTTCTCTACTTTTTAACTTTTTAATTGTTTATAGTATTTTTTGAAACACAACTTCCGCAATAGAATAGCTACAAGTCAAAATTTATTGCCCATCCTCTAGCAGAACAGAATGTCCTAACATAACCAACAACATTTAAAATAAGACAACAATATAAATTTATTTTTATGTCATATAATTTATAAAAGTAAAAAATAATTATATCTTATTTACATTGACACGAGGGAACTATGTCTAAATATCACATTTAATTTAGGCTGCCAGTTCACCGAAGTAGAGAGGAGTGGGGCTGTACCAATATACCCATAGAATCGCAAAAAGCTCTGCTCTGCTTCAATGCATAAGGATTAGTGCGACTTTATATTCTTAATATTGGCAGAGCTGCGCTTAGAGATATGCGCGAACGAAAATATTTCCATTTATACCCGGAAAAAATCTAAATAAATGGAAATAGCTCCATTCGCACACATAACTGCACTTCTATCCGCATCGGTGGAGAGGCATCATTTAATATGTCAAAATAAATTAGTGGGTACCTACAAACAATAATATGTAAGTCCTAAGTGTACCTCTTGATAATAGAATAAATATGTAGGTATCCTTAGAGCACTTAATATTCTATTCACCTCTTAGACATAAATAAATATAATTTTAGTAAATGGGTACCTAAAACATAATTCCGCCATGATATTTAACAAGCTTATTATAATTCTATTAAACAAATCGTTGTAAAAGTAGAGATTACCTGCCAGGTATGTACCAGATACAGTTTTTACAGTTTGTAAGTAGGTAAACATTAGATGTACAACTACTTAAGCTAGAAATTTAAAAAGGGCGGCGGGCAGTGTGTGTTTATTTGCCTTGTTCTTTTCCTGTTTTCTCTACCTGTTGCATTGTGAATTTGTCAATAGTTGCTACCTACCTATATTTAAGTACCCACATACTTAAATATAGGTAAGTACTTAACTAAATATAAGTAATTGAAATTGACTAATTGAAATAAATTGACTAACAATTTAATTCAATTTTAAACCGGCCTACCTAATGTTCTGTGTATGTCACTGTAGTTTTGTAGTTTGCGTTCAAATCACAACAAATAAACGTTTTCTTTTCTTAAAACACAAGTCTGGCAGTGTCTAATGGCAAAGAAAAAAATATTTCGAGATTGAGGGTAACAAACAACGGTTCGTAAATTTTCTTTGCTCTTGAAAATTGCTAAACGTTTACAAGTGTATTTATTGAAACACAAAATACAAAGTAGCTATCTACTGTTATTAAAACAGATAATCTCTAGAAGAAAATCGCATATTTCTTTTAACAAGATAAAATGTGGTCAAAAGTGAAAGTGGTGCGCTGGTTCACTTTACCCAACCACTAGCAAGTCGCGTGCTTTGGTATTTTTAAAAAGTCAGTAGATAATGTTCAACAGTAAAATACATATAGATAGCTAACGACCTCATCCAGTATTTACACGGAATATATAAGCACTTACACTTGACTTACACCTATTGTATTTTACCGAAGACTGAGCTAACCTACTTCAGGATAGAGGTAGCGTATACTCCCATTTAAACCGGCAGAGTAGGGCAAAAATCTCATTAATATTATGAAATTCGCAATACTATGCCGTCTTTATGTTATTAACTAGTTCCTTATTGGGTGGTATCCATCCTCCGAAAGCTTTTTCGAATTCTTTTGCGACAGCAATCGTTAGGTGATCATTGCATCTGTTGGCAGCAATCTGAATGCCCACGGGCAGTCCTTTGCTGGTCAGGCCAATCGGACATTGTGTAACGGGGAGCCCTAAAGCACTGAATATCGTCAAATATCCGCAGTTGAGGAATTTGTAGTAGATCCTGTAGTGCAGGTGGGCTGGTGTCGGGAACGTTGGATGTAGTAATACTGCGTCGTCTGATAACATTTTCTGTAAAGAAACAGGATGTCTTTGATTGCACGATATTAAAAGGAAAACAAGCCAAACATTATTGAACGCAAAGATCAGAACAGTAAATAAGAAAAGTTTCAAATTAATTGAAACAGCTGTTTGAAAAAAACGCTGTTAGTGTGGTAAACTCATGGATAATAAAATAAAAGAACATGACGAATTGATTATTTTAGGCAAGCAATCGTTTGTTAGTTCTATGTTTAAGTACCTGAAATTCAGCCTTGATTTCATCGAAGATAGACAAAAGTTTCTTATAATAACTCTTTGGTAGCGCATCGAAGAATTTGGTGAGTGGTCCGTAACAGACGCAGATGAAGTTGTGGTCCGACATGCCGACCAATGTCTTCAGGACTTCTGGCCATACCGACACCCATTGTTCGCTTTTCTCTGGATCCGTATAGATGTTGCGAACGTGTTTGATGTTCAACAGGATTCTTATACTTGTCTCCCACATGTGTTCTATGTGTTTTATTTTAAGCTGGAAAATGCAAATATTCAGAGGTTAAAGATTTGCTTGATGGATTAATATCTTTGTTTCTGCTTGTGGGTCCTTAGTTACTTCAGACGTTTATATAAGAGTATATTTTATTTTTATATTCCAGGACCTACTACTTTTATATTAGTACGTAACATTGCCCCATAATTCCTTCCCTAACTAGTTAGCTTGTAGATAGGCTCGTAGTTAGGGAATGCCTTACGTTCAGGGCATTGTTTGATAATATCCTACCGTCCATTACTAATGCCTTACTACTTTAATCGCGTGCTTTAGCGTCTCACACCTTGGAATTCCGGAATATGTGTAAACCAGAAAATAATTTTAAATTTTCTGACTTACTTTAGAACCAGAAAATAATGTTGTCCTTTTTGAAGGATGTTAGAACTAATCGCATATCATCATCTAATAACATTGTTTTGAGTCTGGATGTTTCTTTGGATTTGTATGTTGGTAACGTTTCTGACATTGCAGAACCAGAGAAAAATAAAATAATTTGACCTTACCGGTTTAGCTTCGATATTGTATTTAGTCTTTAAGTAGTCTTTGGCCTTCTCCATAGCTTGCCTAACGTCAGGACCAATAGGGTCTGATACGTTGCTGCCGTCTCCTTCCATATAGTAGAATTTTAGTTTCTTTATATCAACCTGAAATCATTTCACATATATCATTACACATTTATTTTGTGGTTTATTATTTTAGAGTTGCCTTTACTCTGTTTATCAATTAAAATAATGGTGGTGAAATAGAATATCTACGAAATTTTAATCGTAGCTTGCCCGCGACTTAGAACTCGTGAAAACTTTGAAAAACAAATCTATCCTGCTATTCCAAACTATAATATATCTCCGTGCCGTCCGATTAAATAACCAATGGTAATATAGGTACCTACATCGAAACGTTCACATATATAATATTAGTATAGGTGAATACCTACCGGCTTGTCTAAAGGTATATATGGGGAGCCAGGTTGTTTCAAAACCTTCAACATTAATGAGAGATCTTCTGCATAGCGCGTGATGGGTCCAAGTGTAAAATATTCTTCAAAATCAGGGTCTAAGCTGTCTGGAACATGACCTGAAAAGAATAAACGGTTTAAGCAGGCATCTTCGAAAGGGTTTCATTGTATAAGTTGTTAATATTATTTTATTTTCGAGAGTGTATGAGATTCAGATCAGAATTTATACAGAATTTATAAATATATAGACATTTTCGTTAATAGTTAATAAGATTAACGGTGATTACCCCAATCACCGTTACCTAGATATAGTTAACCAATATGTGTTTTTCGTAGTAGGGTATTACACTACTAGGGCTTCTATAAACTGTATACTACTATTTTTAGATTAGGTCAATGGTCTATTTTTATTATCCAACAAGTGCCTACTTAAACATTATGCAAATAGGTACACGCACAATTATAAAAATATTCTCAAACATTAGCATATTTTAACAATGATACTACTTTAATTGAACAATAATTGCATTAGAAAACTACAAAAGTGAAGGTCAGGCCCAGGAATTGAACTCGAGACATCCGATTAACAATCTCGGCACCTAGCACCTAGCAGGTTATCAAATGTCATTTAGCTTTCCTTACCCTCAACTGAAAGAAGTCTAGGAGTTGGTTTGTGTCCGAAGATTCCGGTGAACATAGGCGGCAATCGAAGCGATCCAGCAATGTCTGATCCTACGCCAACAACGGATCCAGCAGCCGATATCAATGCCGACTGGAAATATGGAAAAATCATAATTGATTACATAGGTACTCTATCTTATATATTTATTATATTTAAGAATTCATTATACCTACCATTTTGAAAACGGCTTCAACGATTACATCAAATTTTTAGATAGAGTTTTGATTTTTAAGGAACTCTACATTTTTTGTTTTACCGCAAAACGAGAAAATAAATACAACATGAAATAACATCTAATGGATTGAATTAAATAATGGTGGAAAAAAAATGGGAGGTAAATGTAAAGCTATATTTTGATAATGTGAAAGTCTGTAACTTTTGAGAGTTAACACCGTATTTTACAGACAATTACTTTCTTTAATACAGTGTCTATTACGGAATGTTACATTTTACAGTTCAGTGACTATTTCGTTAGTGAAATTCGTCACTGTTGCATTAACTTATTTCCGATCAAGAGTTTTACAACTGGGTTTGTATAATTATATATAATAATATTATTTTTATTTCTCCACAAAGACGGTTACAAATTTACTTAGAGCTAATTGAATACAGTATACATAAATCCTTCGTGAGAGCTGGTGTCTGAGGTAGCTTTCATACAAAACCTGTATTACAGATCTCCAGGCTCCCTGCCACCTCGGAGTAGACTGGTGCATTATTAGTGTATCATTATCATGTCTTACGATTAATTGTTAACTACATGGAGAGATGACAATTTCATTAGTTTTATCATTAGATGCTATAATATATTCAGGCCTTTGAAATGGACTTAAAAATATATCTCTGTACTATTTTTAACATGTAGTAATCTAGTTCAGACTTTTTTGGTTAGATTTGGACAATCTAGGTTTGTAAACTGTATAAAGGTGTTCTTGGAGTAAATATCGAAATCGAATCGTAGAAAATATGTATTAACACAGAAGTCGCAGAACTCAGATGGTATTTAAGGATGTTTGTAACACAACTAGAGAAATCTTACTTATGTAGGTACTTTGTATCTTAATTGGGCCGACCGGAAATAAATAGGGATAAAGACAGGATGCGATGATGATATACCCGTACTACCTATAGTTTGACCGAAACCGCTGTACCGCTCTGTGCCTCGCCGGGCCCCTGTCCCACCAATGACGATAAGCGAGAAGCGAGTAGCGATTTTATTGCTCAAGAAACGTACTGATGTATAGTGTAAAATGTACTGATGTATAGTGTAAAATGTACTGATGTATAGTGTAAAACGTACTGATGTATAATCTATAATGTTAACCCTTCGTCACGATCAATGATTAATATACCTGTATTTCATTTGTTTACATGGGGTCTACATAAGTATGTACATTTCTTGAGCGATAAAATCGCTACTCGCTTTCTCGTCGTTGGTGAGATAGGTGCCTAATGCACGGTACAGCAATCTTGGTCAAACTATACTCCTTACATGGTTAATTTCTGCTATTGCTGAAAACCTTCATGCAAATGCTGGCTGTTTGGATTGCTCCTGAACCTTCGATAAGAAAATTAAAAAAAGCTTTTAACCTGAATTCAAGAACTTCAATTTTTTACTCACTTCTCCACCAGAAGATCCACCAGTGGTCCTCTTTTGATCATAAGGGTTCATTGTGATACCAACAACGTTATTATACGTCTCCCAATTCATACACAACTGTGGGGTATTTGTCACAGCTATAGGAATGGCACCAGCTGCCCTCGCCAACCTTACAACAGCTGCGTCTTTTGTTGCTGGGTTTCTGTAAGGGTATACTGTACCACAATCATTGCTCATACCTGGAATATGAAACAATCTTGTTTAGAATGTGGATTTACTAAAACTGAGAAAATGTATTGGGCCAAAAATTGTACTCGTACTCGTAAAGGTAGTAGGTAGGTATACCAAGTATGATTAATACTTGATACTAAAAAACTATTGACCAATGCACAGTATAAAAAGGACTTTTTTATGTAAAAACATTTAACCGACTTCAATCACGGTAGATTTTATGGCATTTATTAAAGAGTTTCGTTGTCTGTCTCCGAAACTCATCATCAGATCTTGGCAAAATTTATATAGGATCATTTCGGAATAATTTTTTTTCGATCAAAAAAAGGATTTTGAAAATCCGTCTATGCCTATATGACGGAGTTATGCTCGAACATACCTAAACAAAAAAAATACAAACATACAGAAACAAATATGTAGAACCTTCTCCTTTTTGAAGTCGGATCAAAATCGTTAGTTAATTCTTTTAGATTCAGAAAATCAGGTAGGCAGTTACATAGATATTAAAAAAATTAATTATTCTACCAGCAACAGTGGCGCATCCAGAATTGGTTAGGGATTAGTTTATATCAAGGCAAACACTAAAAAGCCCACAAACATGGGATTCAGATAATGAAGGGGGGGGGGTTTAAGTCCATTAATAATAATACTCCGCCCCCCCCTGATTCCGTCAACCACCAGCTAGTATTACTGTAGATGATAATTGTTTTTGTAGACCTTGATTGCTTGATACCTACGTCTTAGCATTTTTGTAGAGTTATTATTGTTTTTTTCTACAGTTAAACTCAGATTAAAAAAAAACACCATTGCGTTGTATAATATTCTGATTTGTATTTATAATGCTGGCATTTATAAAGCAATTCCGAAGTGTCGATTTTCTGTATTTTTTGTAATAAAATAAACATTTTTTTAATTTTATAAACTTTATGCACAGTTATTGAACAAAGGCGGACTTAATGCTAAAACATTCTCTACCAGTCAACCTTAGGGTGATGTAAAGAAAAAAAATGGAGAGTGCAGAAAACTTGTGGGCAGCGAAACTATACAATAATAAACAATAAGTGAATTAGCTCATAATGTAGCTATCTAATGTGAGTAAAAACACAAAATCTAAAAACATTACCTTCCACAGCAATGCTCTCCTTCACCGTCATAGGTACGCCTAACAACGGGTACTCTTTGGCCAGGTCTTCAGGCGTCCTATCAGTCGACGCTATCATTTTGTCTATGCCCCGGGCTTCCCGCAATGCGGCGTCGTACCGGGGCTCGACTATAGCGTTTAAGTACGGGTTTGCTTCCTTGCATCTCTCTATGTAAGCTTCTACAACTTGTTCTGACGTGATCTATAAAAAATAAACTTAATTAAGAACAGCAGCCTCATCATTTACCAAAGTGAGTGATATTTTCAAAATGTTGGAAGTCAGCGGCGGATCCAGGATTGTCATTTGGGAGGGGGGGGGGGGGGGCTTGGATTGTCGTTTGGAATGGTAACATTGATGATTTTGGGGGGGCTTGAGCCCCCTACCCCTTAGATCCGTCACTGTGTACACGGTGTAAGCTAATAAAGGAACAAAACAATATATACTAATATTATAAATGCGAAAGTTTGGATGCATGGATGGATGATGAGGAGATGCATGTTTTTTATTCAATCACGCCATAAGGGATAACCGGATCCGTATGACATTTGGCACAAAGGTAGATTAGTCTGGAATAGCTCAAGGGCTACCTACTTTTTTCCCGGAAAATTAAACCTATAGGACAAATTTGCCTTTCAAAATTTTAACGCGATTGAAGTCGCGGGCAACAGCTATTAAAACAATAAAACTTAAGAGTACACGTTAGAGTTCTAGAATAAAATTGAAACCATAGTTTTTTCCATTGTAATGTAACCTTTTTTTTTATCAAAATTCAGATTATAACAACTGTAGTTATAATTGTTACTACCTAATCTGATTTTTTTCTTGAGAAACATTTTTTGTGTATAATTGTACAAAACATTAAGTATTATTATTACAACCTATTTATTTTAATGAAAGAACCTATGTAATCATTTAATGGTGGCGAGTGATTTATTAACCTTTAATATGGATAGATACTGACCACTACTATACTAAGTAGTATATAGGTCAGTGGATGCGAGAGTTTATGTCAAACTAGTTGACCCGCGCCTCTTCGTTTGCGTAAATTTTCCCCGGTTGAAATATTTTACATTGATGCTCCGCTCTTATTAGTCGTAGCATGATGTTATATAGCCTTTATCCTTCCTCAATAAATCGGCTATCGAACAGTAAAATATTTTTTCAATTCGGACTAGTAGATCCTGGGATTATGGCGTTCAAACAAACAAATTCTTCAGCTATAAAATATTAGTATTTTTATTGTGGGCCTTTTTCTTGTAGGGGTCACCGATTTCGCTGATGTGTATAAATTATATTGCAATTGGTTTTTCGCCAGTATTACCACCAGTTTCGCGAATCTGATGTAGAAGGTAAACTATAGGAGTCGCGCTAGGAACTCTTCAATAAAATAAGTCTATCACTTAATGAGTTTATTAGACTGGTACACGATTGTATTAGGTTGGTATTAGGTTGATTGTTAAAGTACGGTATCTGTCCTACACAACGAGCCCTTATAAAGATTATGTATTTAAAAAAAAATAGATATCCTACTGAACAACTATACCAAATCAGTGGATTGCTGTCGGTTAGAAAATTATATATTACTATGATAGTCATAAAAAACACAAAAGGCTTTCGTACGATTCAAATAAATTATTAATAAGAAGAAAATATAACCTCGCTGTAATCTCAAATACTAAAACCAAATTTGCTGCTATGCAGTATGAACAACGCTCTGCACGGCTATATAATAGGGTAAACAAAAATGTATATATACACTAAACAACTCTATGAGTGTAAAAATGCATTACTGAATTGGATATATGAACTAACCTATTCAGATACTGAGTAGCTTTTATAACACACATAATAAGTTATACACGATATACACATAGGCACATATAGATGAACACGTACCTACACACCAACACACGCCCACACACACACACACACACACACACACACACAAACACACACACACACACACACACACACACACACACACACACACACACACACACACAAACGAGCACATCCGCGACATTTTGTAATTAATGTATATTTTTAAGTTTCAACCATATTTATGTACTTTTGGTTAATTATAAAAAAAATAAAAATATATTTTTATTTTATTAGTTATATTTCGGGACTTAATCGCGTGAATTATTTAAAGGTACGAACCTTTTATTTACCCGACTATAATATAACTATACTTAAATTAGAAAATGTTGTCATTTTTTTAAACTATGGAAGAGCGGGGCCTCCTACTACAGGCATTTTTTGCTTAACAGGAGACTCTGAACACGAATATTGTTAACCAATATTGATAAAGAAATAAAGATTATTATTATTATTGAGAGGATATTATGGGACGGCGTAATGTAAGGGACTGTCGAGCCGTGTGACTGGCCGCTGCAGCTCAGATTTGCAGACTAATGAAAGAAAAAAAAATAGATTCCAGTAGTAGGTAAGTAGAACATGTTTTATTATTTTTGTTAATTGTAAATAGCCCAAAAAGGCAGTTAGTACCTAAGTAGCATTAATAAAATGGTCTATTTAGTTTGTTGTTGTTTTAAATTTATTTTTGTCTGTTGTCTGTCAAATCTATTTTAAGTATTTCTTTGCAACGTTAAAAACAACTTTATTTTTATTTTTACTGGATATGTTTGAGTTGCAAAAAGTGTGGTTGAAGTCATTAAGAGAGGTTAAAAACCGGGCAAGTGTATGTCGGGCCACGCGCATTGTAGGGTTCCGTAGTCCCCCATCCAAATAATGCGGCTTTTTTTTTTAGAAGTGGGTTTTCTGTTATTTTTGATTCACACTACTAACTAAGCTAGTATTATGAGTCTATCAGCGATTAAGTTCAAAAATGTAGTCAAAAATCATCTTTTACGTAGAGGTTATTATACAGTAGATGAATATTTATATGATAAAGAAAAATGGATCTAGTTGCATGCTCCTTGTTACTTTAATATGCTTGGGTGAATTTTGTTGTCACTTTGTTTTAATTGTCACATTTATAAAGAGCATGATTTGACTTTTGTAAGTAAAGATTCTGGCCATTAAGGCCATTCTTTTCTTCCTTTTGATATCAGAATGAATATTTTATATTTAATCATTCGTTACAGGTAGGTACTTTGGTCAACATTTAAGCACATATAGTTTTTACCTTTGTCGCTCCTACTATATTGTACCCGCTAAGGCTGATTTTGCTTTATCTCATGTTTCAACTTTTTGATAATACAATTTGCATCAGTCCTTTAACATGGTGTATAGTATATTAGTCACAGCATCTTACCGCCATCAAGTTTATAAACATTCAAACATTGTAAAATTGGCAATTTGAAAAGAGTGGCCGCGAGTTTTTATTGCCAGGTTCTTTTCTCCGGCTTTACCTATTGTTTGCGAACTTGGTATTACATGTACATGTAGAATCCTGACAGTCTACCAGCACTAGCAGTCTCTGAGCTAAACTGCGGACTATAAGGGGAACCACAAGGGGAATAATAACTCCGTTTTGACATTTTAGGTACAGAACCCTAAAAAGCGTTTTAGTAATAATTTTATTATCAGGTAGGTTTCAATTATAGATATTGAATTATAGTATGTAAATAACTATGCAAAAGGTCACACATCAAATAAATATTAATGCTGTGTTTAATTTTAGAAAACGCAGTAGTTACATCACCTTATTAGATATTTTTAGAGATACATTTAAGTGTATCTCTAAAAATAAAAACTGTTTTATAGACAGTTTTGATAACACGAAAAACATTTTCATGTAAATTGACGCCAAATTGCTACCTTTCTTAAAAAGTTATCAGATCTTAAGGAAAGCCAAGCTCCTAACTCTATACGCCATAACCTAATACTCTCTAATTCTCATCATAACGTATAGCGTTCTGCCTGAATACGTCTTAAGTTCTCTACAAACCCTACACTGTCAAAATGCGTGGCTCTTCTGTTCTTGTTTACGGATGACCATCAATTAAATGTTTTGGTAATTCGCATTGAGACTCCGTGTGGTGGAAAGAGACTCTTTACCGACAATAAAATAAAAATGACTGTATTTTTTTTTATAACATGATGCACTATAAAGTTCACCATTATCATTACAATCTAGTCTATGGAGACTAATGAGTACTTTAAAGTTCACTTATACTCATAATATACTAAACTAAGTTCGTGTCCATTAACACCTATCCTACTGTTTATCTTATTGTAATATGGCATTATGTTCTTGTGTTCTTTAGTTACACTGCAGTGTATCTTACTGTAATAATGACATTATAAACAGATTTTTCAATTTAATTCATGTATTTATATAAATAATGTTCGCAGCATTTCCCTTATGAACTATTTTCATGTCACGTGAAATCCAAACTAGCGTATTTATTTACTTATTTAAATAATAATAATAATAGAGCTTTATTTAATTCCATATAAAATTATGCATAATTAAAATGAATCGGTGTAAACATTTCATATTAAGATTACACATAATAACAATATCTATATCAACATTACAAATTGATTAAAAAATAATTGAAAATCTAATTTAATCAAAACTAACAATCAAATAATAAAAAGAAAAAGTGTAATAAAATAGCATTAAATATAAAAAAAAAAAATATTAATAAAATAAAATAAATCTATATGGACCCCCTACGGGTAAAAGCCTTTAAGGAAATCCAGCTACTTCCATTCTTTGCGATGACTAGCCATTTATATCCCGCTACCGTCTCTATTTCTTAGACTTATTTAAATACCAAAAGCTTTTTCTCTTACCTGTCTGTTCCTTATCATTGAAGCCAATTCTGTGGCAGACTTGAACAATAACGGGTTTGTTGGCGGCGGACATTTTTTGTTCCTCCTGATATTCAGTAGGTACGTCAAAGGCAGGACGATTATCGCCAGCAGTGACACCATAAATCTAAGGAACCTTCTCATGAACGCGTTCATCATGATTGTCTGAAATTAAAAAAAAGGTATTGTTAACTTAAGTTTATTTACACGTAGAACGTCTTACAGCTTATTGCTTCAGCCACATTTTTTTTAAGATGACTCCCTCAGTAGGGTACAAGGAAACAGGGGTGTCGTGGGAGACTTTACAAACATAGAAGTCACGGTCACAAAGTACACGCAGACAACAATTTCGGAACAACAATTTGTGGATCACACAATATGGTGTCCCGTGTGGTAATCGAACCCACGACCTCTTGCGTAGCAATCGGATACCCTCTTACCGCGCCATAGAGGCAGTCAATACTCAGTTTATTGTTGTGACGTAGTTCCTACAAATACTATAAGTACCAATATGCTCGGTATTAATATCGCATCTATCGCTGTTGTGATTGGTACGTTTTCTTTCTACCGTTTGTTATTTTATGAGGGATGTTTTTGATTATAAAGGGGCGTCTAAACGGGCCATTTTTTACGGCAATTTGTGGCGGCAATGCTGTGGCCGGCAACATGGCAGTACTCTCCAATATTGATTTGATGGTTGCCGGACGATCGCTGAGCGATTGACTTTCCTCAATGTTGCCCGGCCAATTTTGTTGATGTTTCAGTCGCTCTCTATTTTATTGTTGCCTTGAACTTTGGAACATTTCGAATAGTTAATCATCTTCTCAAAAACCCTTAAATAGACTAACAAACGTAGGAGCCAGCTGTGCTGAATGCCTAAGTATACTTATAATAAATGTTGACAAATTATTCAAGTTGTTATACAAATTTGGGTAGATACAGGTAGGTTTGTGTAAAAGTCCTCCACAACACAGGCAATCATACCTAAATTATTCAAAATTTATAATTTAAGTCTTACGGTCACATTGACTATTTATTTTTCAACATATACCTGAGTATGTACTCACAATCATGTTCTTGAATTTATAATTATTTGTACAGAACTTGCAAAACTGTATGCGGTGGATGTTGCAAAAATAACCTTATACCTACTGCCAAAAGTACATTATCTATTAAAGTATGTGTATTATAAAACCTATGGAATTTCGAATATTTTAATGTTAAAGAAACATTGTTTGTTCAAGACCACAGTGCAACAACTTAATGTTGTTCTTCTACAAAGTTCATCGTATCATATTAGGTATACTACCAGCTTTGCCCCGTAGCTTCTGGTGGTTATTATGACGTAGGCATCCCTATGTCATAATAATTATCTGTACCTACTATTTTCAACGCAATGGTTAGAGCTGCGCATAGATATATCATATCGGTCAGGCATGATTTATAACGCATAGTAAGGAAATCCAGATGAGCTGTGATCATTTTAGGTAAGAATGCCTGACTGAGATTCTGTTGTCCGTACATTATATTTTTTATAGATTGGATGTGAGATCCTTCGGATAATTCATAACAGGTATACCTCTTGATAATACGAGTAGCTCTACTGTAGTAGTACTACTGAAAATTATTTTACACTTATAACTAGATTTGAAAAAGCGACAACTATTCATGTTCCTAGGTATCTGCGAATGATGGCTAAATATTAGAATTTTATAGTCAAATCTTACAAGACAGACTCATTTGCGAGTTTTAGTTACGTTAACTGGACCGTATGAGTGTTTACCTCTTTAAACAAATAAGAAACCGGTCCATATTATGTAAGTACCTACCTAATGTTAAATGTATAACAAACACTGTCCGTTGTTTCCTAAAAGTAAAACTTTTTTTACTTTTAAACGGCTGTAGATGTGTATTAGGTACGTTAAAAGCGTTTACCTAAACAATTATGTCACAAAAAATACTTGCTTAATTGTACATTTTAGTACCTGTGTCATTCATCACATTAGATATTATTTTAAATATGACAGTAATAGTTACTGTTTTTATGTTTTACATAAGTATGTATGTGTTTTTTTATAACGTGTGAGTTTCCTCATACACCGTACATTATGCAGCTACCACTTAGATATAAAAGATTATTGCTACAAGGAGCTCGTTATTTACCAACATTTTCATAATTTTATGTGAAATATGTTGTATTATGTCTCATGTTTTGAGCAAGTGTATACCCTGGATATACGCAGTTGAGAGGTTACGCTTAGAATCCTATGACTACATTTAGACTTAATCTTAGAGGGGGGAGGGAGAAGGGTCGTTAGATCACACAGCTCAATTGTATTATGTGATTTCTTTCCATTACAATTATGTAACTAACATAAATGTCTATGACATTTAGGGACGTAAAAGCGATCTGCTTGAATAGATCTTTGTAATTGTTTTTTTTTTTAAAGTATATTACGAATTATTTGGTGTAATGTAACCAAACCAAGAGCGGGAGGTTATTAGTATATTAAAGTATTAAAAATATTAAAGTAAGTACCATAAAAGATAATAGATACAACAATTAAAACGAAGATTATGCTTAGCATTTAAGTTTTTTATGAAAATATAAAAATAAATTGTTACATTACACTTATATAACAAGACCTCACATCGTTAGTAACTAACTACTTAAACATGATTTGTATCTTTTTTTTTTTAATATAACTAACAATGTGGGATTGTGTCCCACATTACTAGCAATCTTGTTAACCCCTCCAGCTAAGCTCAAAGGCTTGTATTAGGAGTA
Organism: Herminia tarsipennalis; assembly: GCA_945859575.2. Taxonomy (NCBI): domain Eukaryota; kingdom Metazoa; phylum Arthropoda; class Insecta; order Lepidoptera; family Erebidae; genus Herminia; species Herminia tarsipennalis. Next base: position 16,036,036 of record OX243837.2, read on the forward strand.
GGTTCACGTCAGTAGTATAATGGGTAGGATTCGAACCCGCGGATTAGGATACCGCCGCTTCAAATTTTGCTTTCTTGCAAATAAATACATTTTCTTGTTTACTATTTCTCTCTCTGCTGAAATTATGGGGTCTGATGTTAGAGCAACCTCTGAATCAGATCAGCATAGCAATAGATTCTGCTAAACTTCTTTGCGAAATTTTGTCAATATAGGTATTCCCGATAATGTTTATTTCTCGCTGCTACCTTCTTTGGCCATTGCCGTGCCGTGAATTTAATATTCCTACAAATTGCTTTTATAATATACTAGCTGACCCGCGCAACTTCGTCTGCGTAAATGTTCCCCGTTTTTGCAACATTTTTCATTGCTTCTCCGCTCCTATTGGTCGTAGCGTGATAATATATAGCCTAAAGCCTTCCTCGATAAATAGGCTATCCAACAGTGAAAGAACAAACAAATAAACCAACTCTTCAGCTTTATAATATTAGTATAGATATCAATGATAGTATAGATCCACGAGGATGAGTCCTATTTTCTATGATATCTTTAGGATACCTATATCATGTGCCTTTTTGTCAGGCACATGATATAGGTATCCTCCTCTTAATTACATTTGAGCGGCATAAATAATATAATCAGAAGTACCTAAACCATCGAATTTCCTCAGCCTTGCGTCTCCTATTTCTTTCGCAGCATATTCAAAATATTTTCGTGGCTTTGAGTGTTTTTCCGGTACGTCAAATGTTCGTATTTAGTCTTTTGTTACTGTTTGTATAAAGAGTTCTATTCTAGGCTTTATGCTTAGCTGTCCTTGCTTAGAACCTAAAAATTGCAAATTTACTTTTTCTTTCTTTCATTTCATCTTCATCATACAAATATAACCATATCAAAGATTTTTTGGCATATTCTCATTTTCTGTAATGATGCCAGGTGGGCCCATGACAATAAAAACCCACCTATTGTAAAATGTTATTTTTTTTTACTTTTTCGGACTTAAAATTAGTCATAGATGGAATAGCTTTTAAGGTGTATATGGTTTACTTTCCTAACGTCCATACAAGACAGCTGTATCTAACCCTAGAGTATTCCAATTTTTCTGAAAAATAATATCTTTTAGACATATTTTCAACTGAAGAAAAAAGATAATGTTCGTAGTAGTATTTTAACATTTAGTATCAAAAAATAAAGGTATATTCATGAGATTTCAGAATCCATAGTCAAATATTACCTTCGATAACAAACAGTTACTTTTTAACTTGGCTAGTTTATTGGCCAGCTAGAATGATCAAAAACCTGTTAGTGTATAATGGTTGGGATTCGAACCCGCGACCTCAAAGTCTTGAGGTCGCGGACATTGGACTCGCAATCGCGAGTCCAATGTTAGGTTACCGCCGCTTCAAATTAAGTCTAAAAACGACGATTGTTAACTAAAAAGAGAAAAAATAATTAATGTTTGACTACCTTGTTGAGATGATTGGTACTTATTTAATAATTAAATATGATCTTACCTACTTTGGTACCTTCTCAACGCATTTATATTTAATGTTGTAAATAAAAATAATATGATATAGATAGTCTTGCAAATTTTCATAGGTACAATGCAATAAAAGATCATTTAAAATGGTATGTGTACCTGAGTATAGATACTCCATATATAATAGGATACATAAAAAAGGGCAGGCTAGGCTACTTTTACAGTTTGAATTCGGACTGCCTCTGTGGTGCGGTGGGACTGTATCCGACTGCAAGAGGTCGTGGGTTCGATCCCCACTCAGGATAAAACTTTGTGTGATGAGCACCATGGTTTATTCTGTGTCTGGCTGTTATTTATCTATAATATGTATGTATTTAAAAATATAAAAGTATGTTTAACAGTCTTCTGGTTTCCATAGTACAAGCTCTGCTTAGTTTGGGATCAGATAGCGTTGTGTGAGTTGTTTTTATTCTACTACTACTACTATCCAATTGTTTGTCATACAAATTTTGATCCCCATTTAGACCAGCTTTTAAAAATCCAAAATCTGCCAACTTTGATCTGTATTTTGGTTAGTTTCGTTTTGGAAATTTCGAGCTGAATAGTGTCAATGACATTTCGCTTTTAAATAATTACAATTATGAAACAAAGAGGAAGAGTATATTGAGTAAGTTTCATATCCGTATATTTATTTGATAGCATCACTGTATCAGAGTAGGTACCTACCTAATTTCAATAGATAACTCGCTATCGTTGTCTGATAGAGTTCCGGCTGGGCTCTAGGTTAGATATTGTATTTTGAAACAGAATAAGTAAACCAAATTTAAAACATTCCTGTGTCTGTGTCGTAGGTTCTATGTTTTATTGTCCGAGTTCGGGAATATTTGTAACGTATATTTTGTAAAACGATTTTGTATGAATATATTTACGAGAGCTTATATTGTTCTATTAAAACATTTTTGTATGATGGTTTGTTTTTCATCTGGTTTAGCTTTGGTATTTTTGAAATATATTTAAAGCGATCTATGCATGAGTAAGGAATCACATTATTTTGACCAATCTGAAGAGCAAAGTTACATCTGCAAAATCTCTACTTTCCAGTAGAGCGATGATGATTTTCAAAAAATTTGCTGTTATTTCTTTACAATCACCGACCTTTAGTATTTTGTCAAATCAATTAAAACTTCAAAATAATTGAAAGTTGTTAATAAATTAAATGAAAGCAATATTATGCCAGATTACCTTCGAAGAGTATTCATACTCGTATTATGTTGATTTTAAGTAAGCACCAGAACATTATTACTCAATTTTTGTGCATTTTGTGGTACCTAAGTAACTATAGCTAGAATACCTATTCAATTTAACAATATTTTATCAAAATACTTAATTAATTTTTACACAAGACTACAAATATATAGGGCGGTATGTTATATTAATGTAAACATAGGTATTACTTAACATAATTATAGCAATAGTACTTCCGTCTTCCGAAGTGGACTGTGAACATACGTCAAGTTAAAAGTAACTTTATGATATAAGTACCTACCAAACTTGTTGCTAGGTGAGTAATACGCATCTATATATACAAATAAGTGAATATCATTCAGCTCTTATGAGTTGTAGTAAGTATTTTGCACTCAGCAGCTGATACCTGCGTATTGTTTACATTCTACTATGAAAACAAACTGCTAGATACTCTAATCTATTCAGTTGTAAGTACTCTAAATTGCACACGAATTTTTAGGATCTGAGAGAGCTGAACATGTCACACTATTATAGGTCCTCTGTTGTAATTATCCAAATCACGTTATCATATTTAAGGTCATACAAATAATCAGTAATGTCAGACTAAGCAGATGATAAAAATACTGCAAAATACAAAAGAAAAAATAAGTACCTGAATAGCAAGAACTTTAACACCAAAACCCGAAACATTTGTAACAGCCCTTAGCGTCCTCCCTAAGGGCTTCGCTAAATAAGGAGGATACACTAAATTATAACTGTTCAAAAACACTTCCGCAAAAATAAAGCTGTGATACACACATGCGGTCAACACAATTAGAACGAGTCTAGTAAAAAAGTTAACAGTCACATTAAAACACGTTAAATATAAACTTAGAATTGACGCTATCATTGTAATGTTACACTTAGAGCATCCGATAACTTACTGAGTTGTGTTTACAATAATTTGATAGTATTTTATCAAATAATGATATTTATTACACATGATGCACGTTTTATCCGTTGCGTTACGAGATTCGAACTACAGCTGCGGATGCTCAAAGTTCAACACTCGTTTGATATCGCCTATCGAAAAAATGTGTGTGTCACTTTCACTTTTAAGTACTTAGTAGTTAGAGTTTCGCGCTACTTTGATGCAAACAACGTAGTCTACATTGTAGTTATACTGTACACAATATGTTCAATAATCTAGTAGTTGATTGAACTGAATACTAGTTAATAACTATTTATTACCTTTTTATATTATATTAGAAGTTATATTATGATCATGGTAATCAGAACAAGTAAAATTTTAAATTTCAATTCCATGGGATAAGAGGAAGTGATTCAAAATTCAATTGCAAGGTTGGTGTCTTTTTCAACCAAATCCAAAAAGGAGGAGGTTCTCAATGTTTTGTTTTTATGTTTAATACCCGAATACTCAAAGATGGCTGCATCGTTTTGAAAACAACATATTTTTGTATTTGAACAGGTATGATCTTCTAGATTGGTATCATTGTTATCAAAGTTAGCATTTGGTGATGAAGGGATCTTGGAACTCTTTAAATATTAACATATACATATAGTAATTTGGGTATATTTTGTTGTAAGTTGTGGATTAGTACTTTAAAAAAAACACCATTTAGCGAAGTGAAACTAATGATGAAGACCATAGATGTCCATTGGAACTACTCAATAATAAATATATTTATTACCCGATTACTCAAAAATGGCTGAACCGTTTTTTTTACCTACCTATGTCTATTCTATAGCTGTAGGTAAACAAAAAAAACCATAGTTACTTGCAAAGAAAAGTTTCGTAAGTCTTTTTATAAATACGTGACGATAAAACGATAATATAGTTAATAGTAGGTATGATTTGATAACGGAATTGGTTTATTTAATCAGTATTTCGTAATCGATCATTCTTTGTCTGCTGTACAAATATCACGTTCAAGGAGCCTTTATCTAACTGATGTTAAACTAAGGTCTCCATTACAACTTAGTGTCAAGGCCCGTTCACAAGGCACTGCAGGTCTATTTTTACTGGGATAAGTAGTAAGTAGCGCATCAATCATTATGATGCAACTGCGGAAGTGTTTGCTCATAAATAATATATTATAATATAAATTGCAGTTTAAAAAAAAGTTGTTTTGTCGTTGATAAGTGACAGAACTTATATTTATTTTTATTTTGTTAGTCTTCCTTTTTTATTTAGGTATTTGATTTTTCCTTAACAACATTCCATAGTTATGTTTTTGTAGTGTTTTTGTACTGTATTTTTTATGCTTTTATAATATTAAATAGTTACCTGTGTAACAACATTTGTATGGTGTGATATCTTGAAATGTTGTGTTATAATTATCAGTAGCAATATAATGTTACTAGTTGTCCAAATAAATAAATAAATCTGTTTACAGTTCACACCTTCTCGTTTGTACTACAACAAGCTTACACTTTAATATCGTCGTTCGGTATTCAGAAATGCTAATATGAAATGTCTGCCGTGTGGTGCCGGCTTAAGAATAGTACCACCCCATCTCTTCCCGTGGGTGTCGTCAAGGCGACTAAGGGATTTCACCCCGGAGGACGGGCAGCAGCGTCCTCTGCGTACTTAAAGCCTTACTGCGATCGCCAACCCGCTCGCCAAGCGTGGCGATTATGGCAATTACCCCCAGGATCTACCTACCAGTAGGTTCTACTGGGGAGACCCGTGCCCAGCAGTGGGCCATCATATGGGTTGATATGTAATATGAAATATTGTCCAAGACTTAGATTATTTTTATTATATATACTTAGATTATTAGATTTAGGGTTAGTCAATGTGGCAAAACGGAACCCTTATAGTTTCGCCATGTCCGTCCGTCCGTCCGCACCTTTGTTCGGAGACTGTTGGTGCTAGGAGGCTGTAATTTTGCATGGATACACATATTACTTACGCCGACAAAGTGAAAGAATAAAATCTTGAAAAAAAAAATGGTTTTAGAGTACCTCCCTTATATGTATGTGTGATTTTTTTTCTTACTTACCCCATCACGTGGGGTATCATTAGATAGGTCTTTTAAAAATGTTTAAAATATTAAGCTTTAAAGTGCAAATATTTGTTAAAGTCAAGTGTCTGAAAAAAATCACGGTAAGTACTTAGTATATATAGTGAAATTAAAAGTAAAACTATCACAGCTAAGTAGGCTTTACAAGTTTTCGAGTAACAGCTGACCAAATGAGAAGTAACAAAATGTTCGTACAAATTCCATTGAAAAATATTATTAAGTAGATATAACGTTGTGAGTATGAAACAAAAATAATAGAAAACCCACTTTTTAAGTCACAATATTAGGATGAGGGGTGGGGCGGACGGAACCCTACATTGTCCGTGGCCATGCATTTGCCCGGTTTTAAGACAGAGGTTAGCGATATGTTAAAATACTTAGTAATAAAACTTAAAAACATTTATCATACATTACAAACACACTAGATGATCTAGATGTCCATTTGGACATCAAGAATCCGTAAAATAGTTTCCCAACAGCTAAAATCAACTATATTAACTTTGGAGTAGGAAGCAAATAAGAAAAAAACAAGTTTGGTTAGTCAAATTTACACAGGTAATGTACTCGTATGCAAACCATTAGATCTAGGTGTAGCAAGAGCTAGATCTTTAGATATCTATTTACTTTTTAGGAAATAATTAGTATTTTAAGACCTGTGTCACTGTTATATGATAGGATCAGATAACACAGGTCTTGAAATTTAAAATTTTAAAATAGAGGTATGGTGTTTTTATAACACATTACTCTGTATGTAACAGTTTCAATATATATGCTTCTAGAGAATAAACTCTATGTTTTGGTAGATTTTACAAAAAATAGTTAGTAGACGTTACCATTACGGATCTGCAAAAAAAATAAAAAAATAATTTTATAAAATAAAAAACCCGACTGCGCAAAAAAGATGAAAACAAGATCCCCTACATAATGTAATATCAACCATGGTTATCACAATACTAAGTTCATAGAGATTCATTAATGCCTTTTTATGCAGGTGGCTTTTTTTTTTCCCGATGTAACAACAAACTTTTATCACAGCTATTGCTAAGTGCTGAAAATTTAAAAAAGAATATTTGCTCATTAACTTTTTTAGTATTGCAGTCATAATCATGTTATACATTTTTGAAATGCTTACCATGAGCCCTTTAATTTGATACTACTTGTGGTTTGAAAGATATGAGGTAATTAAGAATATTACATACAAACATAGCAGATACGCGCGAAAAACGGGTAATAATTAGACCTGAGCTGACATTATTTAGTTTACCTTTGCCTGTATTATTAAAATTGTAGCAAGTGAAGGGAGTAAGTATAAATCTAAACCCTAACTAAAGCGTTTGTGAGTGATACAGTTAAAATACATATTCATTATTGGTGTAATCGATCGATTACACCAGCGGACGTGTAATAATTTCAAGGCTTAGATTTCCTTACGAACGAACGCATAGTGTACATGTTTGTTATGTTTGTATCTATAGGTAGATACTAATGATGGCCCTGTTTTTAAATGATTTGTTGGTATTCTATCAGTATGATCGATTCAATTCTAATTAATAAATAAAAAATCGAATCTCTTGCTAAGATCGTGGACATCGGAATGACAGAATCAATTAGGTACGAATTGCGAGCGTATTAACAACAATGGACAATACAGTTTACTCAATTTATAACATTTTAAGGAAATGAACCGACTTTAATTAAAAATCGAGGCACATCACCGATTATTATTTTCATGTTTTAGTCTATGACTGCCTCTGTGGCACGGTGGGAGTGTATTCGGCTGCTATGCAAGAGGTCGTGGGTTCGATCCTCACCCAGGGTAAAACTTTATGTGTTGAGCATGATTGTTTATTATGTGTCTGGGTGTAATTTATCTATAATATGTATATATTTAGATATAAGATAAGTATGTTTATCGGTTGTCTGGTTTTCATAGTACAAGCTCTGCTTAGTTTGGGATCAGATAGCGTTGTGTGAGTTGTCTCAAGATATTATTATTATGGCTCCGATGTCTTCTAGCCTAGAACAATGTTTTATACGCTATCGAATAGCGAAAACCTCAGCCAAATCGCATCAGTAACTTTTGATAAAATCGCAAAAATAAATACAAAGAACCTCCTTTTTTAAGTCGCTTATAAGAGATCCGTAGCCGCCTAAGAATGCTTACCCGCCACATTGATAAAGCCGCCAATTATGTAATACGTTTGTAATGTTTGTAGCATAAGGGAAAGGTCAACAGCAGCAAACATCCAAAATGTGTTGTGCTTAGTTCTTTCCAGGTAGACACATTTTTCTCCAAGATAACAATTATTAAGAATTTTATTAGTGTCTATCTAGGTACTTAGTTTTAATAGCCAACACAGGGGCTACGTCTGTAGAAGCTAAGTAGGAACTAATCTATATCTATACTAATATTACAAAGTGGAAAGATTTGTATTGTTGTATGTAACGAATAAATTTAAAAACTATTGGACCGTTTTCAAAAATTCTTTCACTATTAGAAAGCTACATTAACTGGGAGTAACATAGGCTTTACTTTATTATCAAATCTATACTATATATAATATTATAAAGAGGAAAGATTTGTATTTTTGTATGTAACGAATAAACTTATAAACTACTGGACCTATTTCAAAAAATCTTTCACAATTAGAAATCTACAATTAAGAGTTACTCCCCGTTATTGTAGCATAGGCTATAGCCTAAAATTTTTTTGACAATAAAGTATACTTTATTGACAAAAAATTAGGTTACTACGAAAATAACAACAATGTAAGTCAAGGTATAAAAAAACTATGATATACTAACTAGCAGGCATCTAGTGTAACATAAAATGCATCTTTGACCTTTGGTCTAAAGTCAAGTAATTATATCCTTTGTGTAAAAAGTTTAATTGACAACAAAGGAGATATCGCACGTGTATTTGGACATTATCGCAAAGCAACATTGTAAGTAGTACACAATTTTAATGATTCATAATATTGCTATAATATATTCGATAGGCGATATATGTCCATTAATAATATTTATCTACCTTTTGTATACTGGTACCTATTGCAAAACAGAACCCAACGATGATAATTTCTAGTAATAGAGATTAAAACAATATGCGTTAAGAAAGGTTACGAAAATATATAAAAAAATATATATATTTTTAACAAAATCGACAGTAGTGGATTCCGGATTTTGTTTTTATTGACCCGTTGTGGCAACCAAAATTTTGGTTTAGAGTGGTTTGACCTCGGTGAGGGTACGTTATATAAACAAAAAGCACAAAACAAGCATTCACTGTACAACTTATATAATATTGGAAAAGGAGGATAGGCCTCATTTATAAGCCGCATTTATAATTTTTAGGAATCAGAGTATATTATTGAGTAAAATATAAGTTAATAAAAAAAATGATTGTCAGTAAAGTTGGTTTACAAACGATAATTTTACGTGACAACGTCAAGAATCATGTCTCTTGTACTAGCGGTCAAGTGTTTAAGAAAACATTGATGATGTATCGTCATTCGCGTTGCTTAGCAGCCTATCAGAAGGCGGAACGTGACGGACAGTGAGACCGTGATACTTTTTCGTGTGTGAACCCAATCATCGATTTATAAGACGTTATCACGTCAAAATAGTACAGTAGGTACAGTACTGGGCCATATTAGGTCTTTAGTCTTTACATATAACACAGCCTGTTGCGAAAAGTATGTAACAGTTAGGCACTCAATGAAATTTATAGCCGAAAGCCTTTAAGTTTAAGTGCATGGAGGCCATTCGAAAGGAACTTGGCGGGAAACTCACAACAGTTATCACCATCGATGATCGTAATTTTAATGTAATTAACGTGAAACTTAAAGTCACTTGAAATATACCTACAAAGAAAATTAGAAAATTGTAAAATGCGAAAACAGATAGGACCTCTAATGATGGCCATTAAAATAATCTTGTATGAGAACTGGCATTGGGAAAGTGTACTTTCGCTAGACAAGTGTCAAATGAGGTATACCTAAGTAGCGCTGTTAGTGAGATTCTCACCTAATGATATATAAAGACTTATTGTTGTGCTTATGTACTTACCTACATTACTTTGGACATATTACATAGCTATTGGTAATGTAATTTGCATGCTTGTAAATAGTGTGCACAATAATTTGACTGTGGAGGAGGAACGTGTAAATCTGTGACAAACAGTAGTTTTAAAACTTTGTAAATGTCACAAAAACTACAGTGTCGTAAACTATCTTTTCTTATACCGCTGAGGTCGCAAACAAGCTTACCCACTATGGACTTTACCACACAATAGATGTCACTCGCGCGTTGTCGACCATGTAAAAACTTTTTTCAGAGCATAGTGGTAATTGCTCATGGTCGATAAAAGCTCTTGGGTTGGTTAAACCATTTATATTTCAATAAGACAAGGCCAATTTTTATGATCTTCAATTTGTTAGAATTATCGCCGTCCCGAACAGCAGAATAACGTTTAAAACAACGGATAATCCCATGAAAATAAAATACGGGCGGTATGAAGTTCGCTGAGACAACCCTGTTGGGTAGCCCATTTATCGAGGAAGGCTATATAACATCACGCTACAATCAATAGGAGCGGAGCAGTAATGAGAAATGTAGCAAAAACGGGGAAAATGTACGCAGACGTAGTTGCGCGGTACCTACAGCTAGTAAATAATATAATTGTAATATTATTGATTATTAACCTATAAGAAAATAATAATAAATTATATAATAGGATTAAATGCAAAAGTTACCTACTTACTTTCGGTTTAGCAAAAAAAAATTGAATCGGATATAAAATTAGCTAAGTATCTATTAGTACATAGACCTATGTTTATGATATAAAAGCTATACACATAATAGACAAGACTTGAAGCCAAACAGGTTGTATTAGGCCGCTATAATTGCAGAAAGGAATATGATACCAACTAAGAGTATTTTCAATAAGTAATAACAATTTGAACGTTTGTTGCTCAATTACGCTCAAACCACACAAAAAGTTAATCAAGCTGTGCATCCCACAAAAACCTAGATCTATCGTTTATTGACTTGATAACGTCTTATAAATCGATCTGGGACTGCACTCACGAAAAATTGTGACGTCACCGCTCACGTTCTGCTTATGTCGCGTTCGACCTGCTGATAGGCTCAAGTTTTGAGTCCACTAAAGCTGTCACAGGCGTGGTTGTATATTACAATGTCATCAATGTTTTGGGGATTGCAGCGACATGCGATACAATTGGAAATTTAAACTAATATATATTATTATTATACTCGACTGCGCAAGAAGGACGGTTATTTGTGTTTGTATGTATGAATGTAAATATAGTTTTTTGGCACGCTCTACAGCTTAAATGGCTTGATGGATTTTAGCATGATAGGTATCGTTAAATTCGCCTCAGTTGTGAATGTGACACTGGATGTACCCAAAATATGAAAAAAAAAAATTTGACGCCAAAAATATTTCAGTTATTAATTTAAAGCATTCGGGTTTTTTATTTTGTAATAATTTAGCTTGTTTCAATATTTTACTTCGATGATGTCACCATAAAACTTGATAGCTGATCGTAAACTCTAAATAACTTACTGCAATTGAGAAAACAGGTTTGAATGGATTACAAGATTTGTCGCAACTTAGATCCGCTTCTAGTATCCGAACGCATTTGGAGATAAATGGCCGGTAAGTCACATTACGCAGCCCACAGTACTAGGGCTTGTGTGGCAATCAAATAACTAAGCAAGCGGGTTGGTCAAGCGAAGGTACCAGGATTGCAACACGTAGTGTTTTCTTACTTTACGTACTTCGCTAAAGATCGACAGAAGGAATTGTTTGTTGATGACTTGTTGCTTCATTTTGGTATTGAATGGATTTGAGGGACAAACCATGGTATCTGCACTTTCGTTTTATGTTTTGGTCGGTTTAGTTTCAGTGATTGCTCGTAGCTAGTAGGTACCTACTTCAAAATTCAGAATTTTTTATTCACTTAGGATGTAAAACAACTCTTGTGATACGTCGGGTACGTGTAGAATACTTGTACATGTAATGCCAAGTTCGCAAACAATAGGTAAAGCCGGAGAAAAGAACCTGGCAATAAAAACTCGCGGCCACTCTTTTCAAATAGCCAATTTTACAATGTTTAAATGTTTATAAACTTGATATGGGGGTAAGGTGCTGCGACTAAAATACTATACACCATGTTAAAGGACTGATTCAAATTACTTACTTTTAAGGTACCTATGATTATTATTTTTTTATATAAGATAACTAGCAATGTGGGATTGTTACTGTTAACCCCTTCAGCTAAGCTCAAAAGCTTGTGTTAGTAGTGGGTTCACGTCGGTAGTATAATGGGTAGGATTCGAACCCGCGACCTCACGATTGTGAGACCGATGCCTTAGCCATTAGGCTACCGCCGCTTTAAAACCTATGATACTAAATATTTTTGCGATAATATTGCATTTTGGGATCCACAGAGGGGTCTATGACTCAATGGCAACCAAGCAGTTCAAGAGACCTGCGAGGTTAAGTAATATTACCGCTGTCGCATCATTGATGTGTGGCCGTTTTCAACCGCCTTCAAAAAGATGGTTCTCTGTTTGTATGTATTTTCTAAGAAACTACTGAACCGATTATGATGCAGATTTAGATTTTTGCACTATTCCATTGCATATTTTTTGGGAAGGTTTTAATGTACATTAAAACCTTCCCAAAAAAATATGTACTTATAAAACGTTATTCTAGTTTATAAAACACCAGAGATATAGACTAAAACAAAGGAGTTAGTCAGCAAAATTTGCATTCGGTGATGTGCTTCATTTTTTTTTCCTGGAAGGCTGTTTATTTTTCTTAAAAAAATTATTCCAAAAATTTTACACTCCTCCGAGAGCACGTTAAGTAGTCGGTTCTGCGTCTAATCTTTCTCCGTTCTTGTCACAAACAAAGTTTATTAAAAATTAAACATATTGTGTGACTAATTATGCCTGAGAATAGTGAGAATGCCACAGCTAAGTTCAAAATAAAGCGGTTCAAATTAAACACATCGCCTACTGCTATAAGTGAAAATTCACATACCTACTTAATTTGCAGTTTTCGATTTTTGCACTATTCAATTGCATATTCTTCTGGGAAGGTTTTAATGTATAAAACGTTGTTCTAGCTTATAAAACACCAGAGATATAGACTAAAACAAAGGAGTGAGTCAGCGAAATTTGTATTCGGTGAAGTGCTTGATATTTTTTTCCTTGAAGGCGGCTTATTTTTTTTAGAAAAGTTATTCAAAAAATGTTAAACTCCTCCGTGCTTCAGAGAGCACGTTAAGTAGTCGGTTCTGCGCCTAATCTTTCTCCGTTCTTGTCGGATTTTCCTCTCATCGGGCTAACAGTGAGGAATAGAGATTTGTGCACTATCATTTATCCAGCGTAGTTGGTTAGTAGACCAAAATTGTTTTTAACCCGACTACGGCGGAACCAAACAGTAAGGTTTTTGGGTTAAAATGGTTCTCAATAGGTGATAAGCCGGAAGCTGTTTGTAAAAAACGTTTTTGAAAAATAATCATAAATTTTGTTGAAATATCGTGTGGTCCGAAATAAAGAATTTAGTGTATATGTATACCTATTTCTCTCTTTCTGTCTCTCTTCAGGTACAATCAACGGCAAAAGTACGTGATCAAAAACGGAATGTCAAAATTTTTCAACTACATACATCCGTGGCAAATCCAGTTAATGATACAATGTCGCCAGAACACGATGATCAAAAACGTTCTAAACTAAGTGATAGAATTGAAAATCATAAGTTAATGAAATCGTGCCATTTGCATTATTGGATTAAATGTTTAGTGTTTTTATTCTTTGGCGAATTGCAACTGCCATTCAAAAGTAATTAACAGTCTTGAAAATCATAACTTTATGAAAACCTGTATTTTTGCATTCTTTGGCGAACATTTAGTAACGAAACATTTAATCCAATAATGCAAATGGCACGATTTCATAAACTATGATTTTTAAATTCTATCACTTAATTTAGAACTTTTTTGATCATCAAGTTCTGGCAACAGAACAATCAGATAATTTATCGGTAACTTATTGGAATAAGTAATCGATAAATTATCTGATTGTTCTGTGATGGATCACTTACTTTAGGGACAGCATTAGCTAGATTTGCCACAAATATCATTTAATAATTTTGACATGCCGTTTTTGATCATAATAATATACTTTTGCCGTTGACTGTACCTCTTTAATTTCTGGTTAGAAGTATATTATGGTGTGGCAATATTTTTGCCACCATATATAGTAAATAACGATTACTAGGAGCACGATCTCTTTTGGAACAGTGTCCCATTTTATTTTTTAAATTTATTTCCTAAAGTCTTGGCTGAGTTTTCATTAATTAACAAGGTGCCCATATCCATTAATATAAATCAACACACAGTTCTTATTGTGTGCGTACCCGTGGTTAGTTAGGTAAATATAACAATAATAATAATAATATGTTGAGACAACTCACACAACGCCATCTGATCCCAAACTAAGCAGAGCTTGTATTATGGAAACTAGACAACTGATAAACATACTTATATATTTCTAAATACATACATTTTATAGATAAATAACACTCAGACACAGGATTAACCATCGTGCTCATCACACAAAGTTTTATCCTGGGTGGGGATCGGACCCACGACCTCCGGCTTAGCAGTCAGGGTCACTAACCACTAGACCAAATAATAATACTTTTAGGCAAGATTAGTCACAAATTACCAAAGATACATAGTGATATGAACATGACATCAAGTTCATCAAAACAAAACACAATCGCCAATTTTTGATATCTAATTACCTAGTGAACTGGCACCGAGAGAAATCTAAAAGAAGGAACAAGACAATGGTTCGTTGGACTACTTTACTTTCTAATTGTGTTGCTAGTAATTTTTCTAGTCCATAAGTCGAGGATAAGTTTAACTTAAGCAAGCGTTATGTGTATCTAAAGGAGCCAACGAGCTCACAGGGACATAGCGTAGTTGTGCAATGTAACTACATTCGCGGTCCGCGGGTAAGGCGCTTAAGTATCTTTGCCACTCCCCTTAAATATATTTTAAATGCCGCTATGCTGTCACCAAAGGGTTGTTTTTATTTTCAAAATAACATGCTTGAGGATTCCAAAAAACATCATGGTTCATCATGATCAATTTACGCCTTGTAAATGAATGACGAAGCACCAAAAATTTGACAATACTTATTGAAGTTTATACAAATTGTGCGAATGATGATGCCTGAGAATAGTGAGAATGCCACAGCTAAGTTAAAAATAAATAGCTTCAAATTAAACACATCGCCTACAGCTATGAGTGAAAATTCACATACCTACATAATTTGCAAAACGAGTCTATGGCCGAGACCTTGCAAGACGCAACTGGATATACCTGAGATGAGTTAAATAAAATGTGGTGCTTAAGCTATAGGCGCATGGATATTAATGAAACGGATCCGCCCCTTCCTTGATAGGAATAAAGTATTTTCAACGGACTTCAAAAAAGATTTTGACAAAAATATTACAGATTTTAAAAATAAATAGAAGGTAACTAAACAGCAAAATATAATAAGTATAGAACGACCAAAATATAAATAAACATTTTGAATATACGTTAATTATTAAACACGGGAATCTTCAATTGATCAGATTCATGATTTTGATGCGGTAATAAATTTGGAAAATAAATGTACCTATGGGAAAATATAGATCCATATAAATCCATTTTATTCGGAAATGAGAGTGCCCATAAATACCCTGGTACGATTCCTCTACCTATTTTGGCATATTGCACAACCCTCGCAATCGATGGCCTAGTTATTAAATGAAATATTGAATGGAATAGTTATTAAATTTCATTACCATAAGGGTAGGCCTGGCCTGAGACTTTGTAAAAGATATTTGACATTAAATTAGTCTAATGTATTTAAATGATATGTCAAAATTTATTTGATTAATCTTAAGCGGGAATTGAATGTCAAGTATCATTTACATAGTCTTAGGCACCATAAATAAGCGTGATAAAATTAAATAATACTTAATAAAAAATGTCTTTTTTTACCCAAAATCCATTGAGTGTAAGGTTATCACATTTTTAGACTTTAATAGATATAAATAGTTTATGAGAAGTTTTTATTCATTAGGCACCTAAGTGAACCATGAGGACAAGCAATGCATTTATTGCGCATCAAATATACAACAATACAAAGATGTGATCTGTGGCGCGGTAAGAGTGTGTTCGACTGCTACATCAGAGGTCGTGGGTTTGATTCCCACACGGGACACACACAAAGATGTGATCCACAAATTGTTGTTCCGAGTCTGAGTGTACTTTGTGACCGTGTATATTTGTGAAGTCCCTGCAACACTTGGATTGTAAACTACTGCCGGAGCCGTCTTAAAAAAAAATGTGTGGCACTCGGGGACTGCCGCGGTAAAGCTATTGCATAGCATTTTTTATCAACTTATGCAATTATAATTATTTATTATTTTTTTATTTATGCAGATTTTTTTTTCATTACATTTCGGAGCAGCTCGTCTCGATCACCGTACCATATACATACATACGTTAAGCGAACGCTCAGCCGAGCTACATGGTAGGCGGAGTGGGGGGTGCTAGGTATTATTTTTGTTACGGAATTTCTTGATTCGGTCGCCGCGCTCAAAGCCCGCGATAAAAGCTATGCAATAGCATAAAACTTAACACAATTTATAATATACGTATTTTATGTATGACATGCCCTTCGTCACGATTCGGTTTATAATTATTACGATATTGATGCACACTTAAGCGTAAAGGACGCCTCATAATGCAACTTCGGAATGGAGAAGGGCATTGCATTGCCCTTATGCTTCAGTAGGCCATGCCTCTTTCCTAATACATACTAAGTATTACAAAACAGCAGCTTCCGGATTATAGAATTTTATAAGCTACGGGTCTTAATCGCGTAAATATTTTATTTTAAGGCTAAGTACCTGTGTTTATTGCCCGACGTTATGATCGTATTGCAACGGCCGTGGTCTACCCGTGACCTACCTACCGAATAAAATATTTACGCGATTAAGACCCGCAGCTTATAAAATTATATTATGTGTACAAATCGCGAAAGTTTACGAACATATATAGCAGCTTCCGGAGTTCCTAATATCTGCCTATAAAGCTATAAAAAATCTTAGCGAATTGTGTTTCTATTAAAAATGTAAATGTCACCGGTTATAAATTAAGTTACATGAATATTTAATTCTAGATTAAGTTTTAGTCAAAAATATCTAGTTATAATAAAACTAAAAAATATTGGTTGTATATTTCCTTATGAGAAGTTTTAATAGTTTTTAATACTTAATTTTGATAGGAAACTGATTCACGAATTTTTTTGGATGTAATCTAGTAAGTAGTTATATAGTTATTATAAAAACCTGACTGCCTAAAATTAATTATCTACGTAACTGAAAAAATATAGACTAGTCACTCCCACAATTAAAACTTATCTAATTTTAAATTCCGTCAAGCCGTTTGCGCTGTAGACGGTGCCGAAAAATGGACATATAAACCTACATATGCTCAAAAACAAGGTAGGGTTCCATAGTCCCCCCCCCCCCCTCCGTATCTGAATAATGCGACTCAAGAAGTGGGTTTTCTGTTGTTTTTGTTTCATAGTTACAACGTTGTACCACTTATGGAATTTGTACGAAAATTCTAACATCTAACACTTTAATCTAACAAAAATTTGCACTTTAAAGCTTAATATTTCCAATATCTGAAAATGGTCTTCAACATCCCTAAATGATTTCAAAAGACCTATCTAATGATATCCCACACGATGTGGTAGGTGAGAAAAAAAAATCACATCCCAACTTTACATATAGGGGAGGTGGTAGGTACCCTAAAAGAATATTTTTCAAGACTTTATTATTTCACTTTGTCGACGTAAGTAATATGTGTATTCATGCAATACATGCTATAAATTATAGCCTTCTAGCACTAACAGTCTCTGAGCTAAGCTGAGGACGGACGGACGGACGGACATGGCGAAACTATAAGGGTTTCCGTTTTGCTACGGAACCCTAAAACATACCTAACTCTTCAGTCAGATAAAATCCTGCGGATTTCATCATAAATGTCTTGAGTTTTTTCATCAGTCTTTTTGATCCAGTGCTGGATATAACTAGGCCTCTTCTCAAAACGATAGATGTTTTTTTAACCGACTTTAAAAAAGGTGGTTCTTTGTACTCGTATAAATGTATGTAGCTTTGTATGTTCGCGATTTTTACTATTCGACTGCATATATTTTCAATCGGAAGTCGGTTAATTTTTCTTAAAAACATTATTTTAACTTATGTACCTAATTAGGTAGTTTACTATGATTATTCACGCATTGTAGGTACAATGCATGTGTGAATGCTCACAATTAGGGCTCGAAAAAAATATGAATTAAAAATTACAAAATCTGAACATATGGATCCAAAAATGTAAAATATAGAACATATATGGATTTGAAAACATTCGAATGGCGGGTAGGGTATAAATTATAATATTGTAATATTTTATGGAAAATATGGACTAGGTACCTATGAAATATGGAAAAATATGGAAAATAAAAATTGTTTTTATCGTCCGGAATACCATAATTTATGTAGAAACCAAAACAAAAACCGAAAATTCTTTAAAATAAAAATAAGTATTTACATATTTATCCGAGCTCTACTCATTATACATCATTAAACCAACATTTGGAACCAACATGATTAGTTTCCGTTAATAGTTGCATAATTAGTAATTTTAAGTTCTTATTCATTAAATGGTTATAAACAATTAAAAATGCATTATGTTAGTGTTCGATTACCGAGTTCATCGTTACTCGGGCATAACGTTTGTAAGCTATTTAAGCCGCCTAGTCTTCCAGAACAGTTTCATAACAATTCTTAATTATTTTTCCTTTTAGAAAACACCGACGATAACTTTCTATGACGTGTATGTATTTACGTAGATATAATACAGACTAGTATTGATACAGTGAAACTATTAATATTAATTAGTATTCAAGTACCTATACTTTCGCTACGATTTGTGAATTATTCATATTAAGTAGGTACTACTCGTACTTAGGTACGTAAATAAAGAAAATAAGTAGGTAAGTAATGGCATTGCCACTCGTTTGGTAGGCTCTTACTTCGCTTAGAAATATCAAGCGCAAACGCAAACTTAGAGACACTTAGAGTTCATGAGTGAAAACTCTAGCTCATACAGATCAGTTTATATTTTGTTTAAAACCTTATAAAATCTACTTAATTTTATTTTTAAAAGTAGTAGAAATATGATATAAACACGAATACTCACATTATTTTGATCACGTCAATTCAATTCGTTGTAAAAACAGCAGAATAGAATGCACAGTGAAGTGGTTTATTCGATTGTTAATCGCGTGCGCATCGCATCGGTGCGCGCAACCGACTCTTGGCTCGCTACACAGCCGGCGAGCACGCAGAAAGTAGTACCGCTATTGTCCATAACATTTACCTGCAGAAAATTGCTCTTTCCAATGGAACAGTTAAAATAATCGGTGGGACCTTGTGTGCATCTGACATTAATGTGACATGCGTTTAATTGAATTTGTTTCCTACATGGTAGGTATGTAAGCCCTTGCTTTAAAAATATAGTAGGTAATGATGCCAAAAAATGTAAGTTAGTTTTATAAAATCCAGAGGCCTAGCGTATTTCTTTGCCAAGATGAAGAAGCGAACCTGAGAAAGTAACTCTACCGAACATAGTAAATTTACGTCTTACTACAGAATACATGGTAGGAGACGAGAGGAGTGCGTGAGACTACTCTGGTTCTCACACGAGGCAGAGCTTTGTGAAATTCGATTGTTGATTCCTTGCCTGGGTGTACTTTGTGATATTTATGAAATCCCCGGCGTAAAATCTTACCACTACAAGAGTTCTTTAAAAGAAAAATGAAGTGGTAATAGGCTAATGACAAGACAACAAGACTGCTAGTTGGTAACGTGCGGATGTAAGCCACGTGGCTAGTGATCTATACTAATATTATAAAGCTAAAGAGTTTGTTTGTTGATTTATATGCGGTAATCTCAGGAACTACTGATCCGAATTGAAAAAAATCTTTCATTGTTGGATAGCCCATCGAGGAAGGCTATAGGCTATAAACATCACGCTACGACCAATAGGAGCGGAACAGCAATGAGAAATGTTGCAAAAACGGGGAAAATTTACGCGGACGAAGTTGCGCGGGACAGCTAGTCTTTTATAAAAGAAAACATACTGATATTTTTGCCAGGGAGTAATATTTACCAATCGAACTTTCAAAACCTATTTGCTCAGTTTGGGCAAAGGAATTGGTTATGCCTCTCTAGCACCGTCTGTACCTAGTGTTGACATATTTTACTCGATAAATTGATGCAGTAAGTAATGATTGCAGCAGGGATTGTGATTGCAACCAAATTTTGCACAAATTTAACGACCTGTATATAACAGGTCGTTAAATTTGTGCTAAATTTGGTTGCTGCTAACTAATTATGCTGAATATATAGAGGTGTCTAACACGATGCGATATATCAGAGTCACAAAAGGATGCGATTATCTATACTAGTATTAGAAAGCTGAAGAGTTAGTTTGTTTGAACGCTATAATCCCAAGAATTACTGGTCCGAATTGAATAAATATTTTTCTGTTGGATAGCCCATAGAGGAAAGTTATAGGCACAACGCTGCGACAATAGGAATGGAGCAGCAATTAAAAATGTTGCAAAAACGAGGAAAATTTACACAGACGTACTTTCGCAGGTCAATAAAGCTGGAGAGTTTATTTGTTTGAGGAACCTACTGGTTAAAATGAAAAAAAATATTTTACTGTTGGATAGCCCATTTATTAAAGAAGGCTATAGGCTATATAACATCACGCTACGACTAATAGGAGCGGAGCAGCAATAAAAAATGTTGCAAAAGCAGGAAAAAATTACGGAGACGAAGTTGCGCGGGTCAGCTAGTATCGGATATCAATAAAACCGTTAGACAGACCGCTGTACATGATTAAGATCCAAAATTTCGATGTATCTATATAATCGATTTTTTGCGCAGTCCTATAGACAGGTTCCTAACCTTTGTGCACCATTGAGATTATTACTATTTTACTACATATTATTTTGATGTTGTGGTCTACTCAGCGTTCATTTTCAACAACTACCAAATGCCGACGTATCTCCTGTCATCGATAATAGATACAAATTGCTTAAAGGCCCACAAAAGTACCCGTGTAAGTTTCTAATTTTCCTTATCGACCATCAGCGAGTCAAACCCCATCAAACTTAAATCCAAATTCTAATTACTTATATGCGAGTTCAAGGCCCCCAATACCTCGGGTCAAGACCTCCAAAACAAAATCCTTGAACCGCCAGTACACATCAATCTTTTTAAAGTAGTTTTGTAAACAATCATGAACTTTAAGACAAAATAAATAGTTACGGATGCCGTAAAAGTTCACGACTTTTTTTTTTTTCGTTTAAGTACTGTGTTTACATCAGTAATGGGCGACGAATCGCAATAAAGTTGTAGATTTACGCTGACCAAATTGGGGATGTCCTTCTAAAAGGTCTGATGCGTACGCGCAATCGACACGCCAGTTCGAATAAGATGTATTAATGCGGAAGGAACTGACAGAAGGGAGTGTCATAAATAAATGTAGGTATTTTGCACTTTATGATAAAAAAAAATCAACCGAATACGGCCACGGCGACCAATGTGATCAAGATTGGCAAACTACGTAGTGCGTGCGCAGGACAAGCTTACTCTTTTCTCTCATTCTTATAATACCATGTAATGTGATAGATATCCAACACGACTGAAGAGACATTTTTTTTTAAATGACGACCCCCGCAGTAGGGCACAAGCCCTGTGTCGCGGGGGACTTTACAAACATACAAGTCACGGATACAAAGTACACACAGACTAGGAACGACCATTTGTGAATCACACAAAGTGGTGTCCCGTGTGGGAATCGAACCCACATCCTCTAGTGTAGCAGTCGGATGCACTCCCACCGCGCCATAGAGGCATTCAACATTGGGCGCAGGATTGACTGTTGTAAGCTCGCTGATATCTCAATCAGCTTGGCCGACACTACGCCACAGTTTTATAATAATGTGTAATGTAGATCGTAGTTACATGAAAAAGTGTCTTGTGAAGATATAACAGTTCACTAGCAGTTAAATACAGACAACAAAACATGTTTGTACCTGTTTTATTTGTAACACCACCATATACCATGTTTTATTCAAATAAAAATGTATTATTATTATTCTCTTTATTAATCTATTATATTACATTTTTAAATATAAATAAAAAATGGTGTCCCACCGGCATCGGGTACAAGGACCAAGCTGCCGGTGGTTACGGCCCCAGAAAAAGGAACTTCCTCACAATGCGAGCCATGTCCAGAAGTACTGCCTTCTGCATCAAGTCCTTGATCCAACCGTCTAACTCGAGCCTGTCAAGGTGTTGGTTGAGGCTCTTGGTAATTAATATAATAATAATAATAATAATAATAATAACATTTATTTCAGATTACAAAACCCATAATTGTTAGTAAAACTTATTCTAAGTGTTAGTTATACATTATTTTACCTACTTATTGTTTAAATGTTGTGACATGTATGTCACAACATCTACGAATATACGGACAGTCAAGCCTGTCCGCAATCATTGCTAGGACAGTGTTGGCACTAGCCCGCACCCTGCGCACCAGGGATGTGCAGCGCTTGCGCATCGTGGTATAAAAGCAATCAGTGCGCGCTGCCGCGAACATCCCCGAGGCACTGCAGTAGCGGGGTAACCCCATCAGCGCCCTGAACGCGTTATTGAACTGGACGCGGAAGGCGTTGTATGACTTTAAAGTGAAGGTCGCCCACAGGCTGCACGTGTAAAAAGAGGTACAGAATGCTTTGAAAAGCGTAATTTTCACTTCCGTGGAGCAGCGTGCAAACCTGCGGGCTATCATATTTGCTCGCACTGACAAGGCCCTCCGCTCCCTCTCAATGTCAGCATTGTCCCTGAGATCGGTGGTAACTATGTGGCCCAGATACTTAAATTGTTTTACCCTAGCTAGAGGAACATCGTAGATCTTGATGGGAGGTACGTTCATGGGACATATCCCTCCGGCCCCAAAGACCATGTACTGACTTTTGGTCACGTTATATTTTAACCCATGACTTGTGGCATAGGACTCGCAGGTCTGTAACAGTGTCCTGAGGCCACAGACCGACGCACTCAGCAGAACCATGTCGTCTGCGTAGCTTAAGTTGTTGACGCAGACATCATCTATATGACAACCCACCCGCTGGCTGCTTTGCTCCCTATTAATGTATTGTGTTGTATAGTTTATTGCATTTTACTAGGTGAATATTGTTGTCACAGTTTGATAATGTTACTTAGGTACTAGTTAAGAAAACGGTTTACTTTTGTAAGTAAAGATTCTGCGTGATAAATTACGGCCATTCTTTTCTTTCCTTTGAAAAACATATATACTTATTCATTAAGTAGCAGTAAATTGGCCAATATTTAAGCACATAAAGTTTTTACATCGTAAGTGGAGCTCCTACTATGTTGTGCCCTTTGAGGCTGATGTATCCGATCTCGTGTAGGTACTCTTCTAATATTATTGACCTCTTTTTTTGCATCAGTCCTCTAATATGGTGTATAATATAATGGTGGCAGCACCTTACCTGCATATACAGTTTAAAAACAGAGAAACATTGCAAACATAGGCAATTTGAAAAGAGTGGCCACGAGTTTTTATTGCCTGTTCTTTTCTCGGGCTTTACCTATTGTTTGCGAACAGGCATTATCAGTAAATGTAGAATCGACTTTTCACAAGTGTAGTATTTTGCTTCCTAAGTGAATAAATTATATTTATAATTAATATTATTTACTATTATTATAAACTATTATCGAAGACGACTATCGGTGCAATTATCGCCGAATCGACATCCCTCGTGCGCCAGATCCAGATATTTAATTTGTTATTCTTTTTCGGCTTTTACGAGATTTTCGTCATGGAGGATGATGATGTCGACGATCATTGCACGACGCTCTGATCGGTCTATCAACACAATATCAGGCTTGTTGGCAACAACAGTCCTGTCTGTGATGATAGAGCGATCCCAGTACAACGTGATACGACTATTCTCGAGAACTGGCTCGGCAACGTACCTATAGTATAGTACTTCAGCGTCTACAAGGTGGTATTTCAGAGCTAGTTGCTGTTGGATTATCCTGGCTACTTGATTGTTTGCAAGTACTCCCCGTTAGCAAGACGTGAACAGCCGGAAACGATATGTCTGAGGGACTCACCGGGTTGGTGACAGGCACGACAGATGTCAACAGTGCCATCCCTTAGGATATATATTTTTTTAAAATACTGTTGGTACTGCCGCGTAATCGGTCAAATAAATTGTACTCGCAGGACGTCACAGGCTCGCTGCGTATACCGAATCCACGGGCTGCTCGAGTAAAAAGATTGGCAGTATGCCCGAAAAAGAGTTATTTTTACTTTGGTAGTACACCGAGCAAACCTGCGATTCAGCATGTTGCTTCTTACCGCCAACGCCCTGCGCTCCCTCTCTATATCGAGGTCATCCTTTAGATCTTCTGTGACCATATGACCCAGATATTTAAAGTTTTGTACAATCTTTGGGGTACTGCCATCATGCATGATCGGAGGCACTGCATTAGGTCTTTGTTTACCTGCCTTAAAAATGAGTATCTCACTTTTTAGTGACTTATATTTGAGAGCATGGAGGAGGGCGGGTGTATCGCTCACAAATTTGAACTAAAGTTCTCAAGGCGTTGACCGAAGGGGCGAGCAGGACCAGAATGTTGTTGACACATGTACCGTCAATGTAGCATGGGTTCTGCTGAGCTCCTTGATCAACTACTACACACTACTACAACTAACACTACTACAAGATATAAGGCCACCTTGTCTTACACCGCATTCCAATGTGTACTCATCAGACAGCGCATCCACCTATCTCACCAGGTTAACTTGCTTTGATTACCAATATTTAAAAATATTAATATACTCTACCGGCATACCTGTTTCCTTTAGCTTTTGGCACAGTATGTCATAGGAAACAGTGTCAAAAGCCTAAGACACATATTTTTTTTTTTAGAGACGACTCAAGCAATAGGGTACAAGCCCTGTGTCGCGGGGGACTTTACAAACATACAAGTCACAGACACAAAGTACACCCAGACTCGGAACAACAATTTGTAGATCACACAAAGTAGTGTCCCGTGTGGGAATCGAACCCACGTCCTCTTGCGTAGCAGTCGGTTACACTCCCACCGCGCCACAGAGGCAGTCAAAGGCAGAGAACATGCATATATCGGAGTCTTTTTTGCTGTGTAATACCTGACGGTATGCATAAGGCACAGAATAGCACTCTCAGTGGATAGTCCCGCTCTGATTAGAATAAAATAGATTATCAATAAAAAATAACAAAACATTAAAAAAATAAATTAAAAATATCAACTCAAATTAGGTATGAAATTAAACAACGG
The DNA here is from genome assembly GCA_945859575.2 of Herminia tarsipennalis. Classification (NCBI taxonomy): domain Eukaryota; kingdom Metazoa; phylum Arthropoda; class Insecta; order Lepidoptera; family Erebidae; genus Herminia; species Herminia tarsipennalis. Next base: position 16,061,384 of record OX243837.2, read on the forward strand.
TAATAAATACTAATACTATATTTTATTAAAAGTAATTCTTAATTTTTGTTGTATTTTTTGACTAAACCAACATGTTTTTGTATGACTTAAGAGTAATCGTAAAAAACTGAATTATTCGGTTTTCTATTAAGCAGTAGCAAAAAAAACATGTTTCAAAACTTCGGTTCTCCGGTTAACCGGTTTGCATGCCCTAATACTTTCGCAGATCCCGTGTAAACAAACGAGACACCTACATATTTGTAATTCAACAGAACAAACAGATACTGACCGTTTACACTGCCGCGTGACGGCGAGTACTTACTCGTTTTATACTGCATCTCAGTTTACACGAACGGGATCTACAATATACATAAATTGTACGTTTCGTGATCGATAAAATCACTGCACCCTTCTTCGAATATCGCCTGCGGTGGGACAGGTGCCTTAGGTTTACCGTTCGCGCCTCCACGCTATGATTCTGCTAAAATTGAAAGACACAAGCCCTCCTTTGTTAATTGTAAATAAATCCAACCTCTACAAATATATTATAGCTGAAGAGTTGTTTAAAAGTTGATAGGTACTAATATCCGAAGGCAATAGGCCAATTTAGATGAAAATTTGGTATGGAGGTAGTTTGATTATAGACTAGTTGACCCGCGCAACTTCGTCTTCGTAAATTTTTCCCGTTCTTACAACATTTTTCATTGCTATTGGTCGTAGCGTCATGTGATATAGCCTATAGCGTTCCTCGATAAATGGGCTATCCAACAGGAAAATAATTTTTCAATTCGAACCAGTAGTTCCTGAGATTATCGCGTTGAAACAAACAAACAAGCAACTTTATAATATTAGTATAGACACAGATAATATAATACTATGTATAGATTACTTTTTATTGCGTTCTGATACACATTAGATCATACTGATTTGTGCTTGAATTGAAACAAAAACAAAATTTTAGACATTAAGAACGTTGACAAACATGGTTAATGGATACCTACCTGCCCATATTTTATGAAAATTACCTACTAAATAATGAATAAATAAATAAAATTAGATGTTTTAGCAAAAACAATTCAAAGCGGCCCAGGAAACAGTTTTATGAATTAAAAATATAACTACAACAAAATAAAATAAGGCCTATAATAGTCTCATTTCCCGTTATAGTGGGTGTCATGTGACTCTTTATAAACTTAATTTTAAACTTACTTATTTATTTAAATGCAGTAAGAGGAAGCATTAATAAAAAATCTTAATTATGTTTTTGGTGTTTATGTACATAATTATACCTAGTTACTTCCCTGCTGATATTAGATATCTATACTAATATTATAAAGCTGAAGAGTTTGTCTGTTTGTTTGAACGCGGTAATCTTAGGAACTACTGGTACGAATTGAAAAAATCTTTTTCTGTTGGATAGCCCATTTATCGAGGAAGGCTGTAAGCTCTATAACATCACGCTACGATTAATGGGAGCGGAGGAGCAATGAAAAATGTTGCAAAAATAGGGAAAATGTACGCAGACGAAGTTGCGCGGGTCAGCTAGTCTTATATAACTGGTGAATTTAATTTAATAGTCAAGGCGCTTTACATTTGCACCTATTCAAACTAACTCAGTAGAACATATTCAATGGCATAGCCCTATTGATTTTTATTAGTAACCAAAAAATGCCTAATTACGTCTACGAATTTAGTATAGGTACTTGTTTCTTTATATAAGATGACTCCTGCAGTAGGGCACACGCCCTGTATCGCGGGGGATTTTACAAACATACAAGTCACGGACACAAAGTACAGCCAGACTTGGAACAACAATTCGTGGATCACTCCAAGTGGTGTCCCGTTTGGGAATCGAACTCATGAGCGCTTGCGTAGTAGTCGGACATACTCCCACTGCGCCACAGAAGTAGTCTAGTTTGTGGCAGTCAACGAGTTTGTACAAGTCTATATATTTCGTAGTCAAGTTAGTACAATCACAAAATGTTGGTTCCCGTGTCAGAGCTGTGTTAGTTATAGAGTAGGTTAGTGCCTGTCTATGAGTTTATGCCCGTTTACAAATTATGCCAGCTAACGGAGTTATTCAGTTTACGTCTGCCAGACAACCAGTTTGTGCCTATGATCATAGCCGTATCCAGGGCGGCGTGTACCCCAACATGCCGCCCCCCAAAGCAGTTGTTTTGTGTACCGAAAGTCTACCCGTGACCACGGCCGTTGCAATACGGTCGAAACGTCTGGCAATAAACAAGGTATTTTACCTTAAATTATTCACACGATTAAAACCCGTAATAAATATATTTTCATAATGTGTACTGCTTAATTGTATTGAATTTCTTTGCTTATTTGCCTTTTGTGCGTGCCCGCCCTCCATAAACGAATCCCCCCCTCCCCCCCCACAGCGTGCGTGCAACTCGCATTTGGTCGGTGTCGAGTAAAACGAAAAGCACCAACCCTCAGATCCGGTACAGCCATTTGCCTCTAATGCTCCCCCCAGAATGATATCCTGGATCCTACGCCTATGATTGCGCTTGTAAATGAGACTGTACCAGTTTGGTATTCAGTTTGTGCCAGTTTACATTACACGTAGGTATGCGGCAGTCTACGAGTTGTGCCTGTCTATAAGTGTGTCCCAGTTCACAAAGTTACAGTTTATTATAGGTACTTTTAATTGACTATATAGTCCCCGTTGGCCCATTGTCGTTGATCACCAATGGCAATCGTTTGGCAGGTCACATTACACGCTAGGTCGTTTATTTCATACCTACTTAGTTCCGAAGTGCGAAGAGAAAATTGTGTTTAATTAAAAATGAGAATATTTTCTTATATTATAGAATTTTATAAGCTACGGGTCTTAATCGCGTAAATATTTTATTTTAGGGCTAAATACCTTTGTTTATTGCCCGACGTTTCGACCGTATTGCAACGGCCGTGGTCACGGGTGGACTGATTCAGCTCAGCGTCGCCCCCGAGAAGCGCGGGTTTCGGAAACTACCCTCGCTTGATTTTCATCCCTCACTGTTACGGAACCGTTGGTACTTAGACACACAACACAAACGACATCTGCACACTGGCGTGTAATGTTTGTTCGGCGGTGTTGATGTTGATTGTTGACAAACGATATCCATCTTTTCGGCTGAAATTGACGTGTTTTTTTATTTCAACCGCTAGACTGACCCGTAGCTTATAAAATTCTATAATATGTACAAATCGCGAAAGTTTACGAATTATAAATTTTCTTATAGTTAATTGGCAAGCGTGAGACGTACACGACATAGCTAATGCTTTCAAAATTCTTTATTCAATTAGGATGCAAAACAACATTTGTCATACTTCGGGATTCTACATGTAGGTACAGGTAATGCCAAGTTCACTAACAATGCGTAAAGCCGGAGAAAAGATCTGGAAATAAAAACTCGCGGCCACTCTTTTCAAATTGCCAATTTTACAATATTTTAATTATGTTTGAATGTTTATAACTTGACTAGCCGACCGTCTGCGTACATTTTCCTCGTTTTTGCAACATGTTTCATTGCTGTCCTATTGGTCGTAGCGTGATGGTATATAGTCTCTCTCGATAAATAGGCTATCCAACAGTAACATTAATTTTCAATTCGGACCAGTAGTTCCTGAGATAATCGCGTTCAAACAAACAAACAAGCTCTTCAGCTTTTTATTTTAGTATAGATATGGGGTTAAGGTGCTGCCACTAATATACTATACTACTGTAGTACTATTACTTATTACGAAAATATATATATTACGCGAGTTGGACGTATTGCTAATTAGACGTTTAGAGTAGTTAGACGTTTTGCTACTTAGACCTATTGATCGTAAGGCGTCTTAATCACGTAAATAATTTAAGGTAAAATACCTTGTTAAACAGTCTACCCGTGACCACGGCCAAAACAATACGGTCAAAACGTCGGGCAATAAACAAGGTATTTTACCTTAAATTATTCACGCGATTAAGACCCGTATTATATATATTTTCATAATGTGTACAAACCGCGAAAGTTTATCAACATTTACTATTACTTATTCTGTGACTATACACCATATTAAAGGAGTGATGAAAATTATATTAATAAAAAGTTGGAACATGAGATAAACCAAAATCAGTCTTAGTGGGTACAACTTTAAAAATGAGGTCGTCGTCGAATATGAAAGCTGTACATTTTAACGCGATACTAAGCTGAGTGCTTGTTACCGTTGTCATACCGTACTTATGTAGGTAGGTAATATTTGCTGCACTCACACGTGTCTCTGTAGAGCGTGGTGTTTCTACAATTTGGTGTCGAAAGTGAAAATGTGTTAGGTATTTGTCGTTGGATTCGTCTCAATTGCTGGAGTGATATAGGCTACCTATATAATTCTGATAGTTATTTATATGTTGACACAGAAGTAGGATACTATATTTCGACAATAACTATGAATGTGGAATTGTTGGTCCCCCACATTATTAGCAATCCTGTTAATCCCTCCAGTTAAGAGTGGGTTCACGTTGGTAGTTTATTCAATACTATATTATAAAGTTGCTTGTTTGTTTGTTTGAACGCGATACCTAGACTCAGGAAGTACTGGTCCAAATTGAAAAATTATTTTACTGTTGGATAACCAAGATATCGAGGAAGGCTATATAACATCACGCAACGATCATGGTCCGATGCCTCAGCTACCGGCTACCGTCGTAGTACCTACCTATGTATGTTATGTATGTAGTTTGATTTCAAAGTCACTATGTATGAGTGCAGATTGATTTTGAAATCAGTAAATAAATAGATAATTAACTAACGTTATATTAATAATGGTGCATATTCACGTTTCTTTTTTTTTAGTTTTCGCGGCAAACCCGCGCAAACTGGCGCATACGCGGTGCGCTCAAAGATGTCCGACACGCAAGTGCGTTGATGCACTTCTAAGCGCAGCTCTCTATATAACATAATGACAAGATTTTGAAAGTTCGCGCGGGCTTGCCGCGATAACGAAAAAAAGAACGTGAATTACGAAAACCTATTTCGTGACGTCTTCGAATCTCTATCAAAAACCATTGTAATTGTACCTATATATTTTTGATAGACGTTAAATCAGTTTAATTAAATTAACTGATTTTAACGTCTATCGATAGCAAAGAAAACAAAGTTATTTAGCAAGTAAAATTACCTAATACCTAAACACAAATATATTATAATGAAATAAATTAATTGTAATCAAATTAACAATTTATTCGGGTGCGCATGTATAGAAATCAAAACCATTTATTTTTAAATTTTTATTCTGACTCTTGATCTTATTCTTCGCAGAATTAGCCCTTGAAGTTAAAGCGTCTTCTAGACGGTTGGAAACAAGGCTTCCCGCCAAGGTGACCTTGCTGGTTTCCAACAGTGTAGACGGCTGTTGCAAACCAAGAACAATGTAATTTGGTTTACAACAGTCGTCTGCACGGTTGGAAACCAGCAAGGTCACCTTGGTTTGTTCGCTTGTTTCCAACCGTCTAGAAGACGCTTAAAGCATGTTCCAGACGGTTGGAAACAAGGCTTCCCGCCAAGGTGACCTTGCTGGTTTCCAACAGTGTAGACGGCTGTTGCAAACCAAATTATGGTTTGACCTCCAACGCCCTTGGCGGGTGGGAGCTCTCTCCCACCACGCCGTTTGCTGTTGGTTTGTCGCCGTGTAGTCGGCGTTTCCAACCGAACAACAAACCAAACCACCACATAGGCACACATAAATTGCCGCAGAATTGATATGATATTTATTACAATGTACATAAGTACCTACCCTTATTTTATAGTTTTGTTAATTTTATAAAAATGTATTAATTGTCTATTAAAATTTTGCAAGTACATACTGATGACATAATTTAATTGGTGTGGTTTGCAACCAACAATTGGTGGGCCCCGCCAAGGTCGCGCGTGTTTGCGTGTGGTTTCCATCCGTTTGGACGAAAACACAAACGGTGGGCCACACAAAACTCCCGCCAAGGTCACCTTGGTTTGTACGCTTGTTTCCAACCGTGTGGAACATGCTTAAAGCGTCTTCTAGACGGTTGGAAACAAGGCTTCCCGCCAAGGTGACCTTGCTGGTTTCCAACAGTGTAGACGGCTGTTGCAAACCAAGAACAATGTAATTTCTACATTGTACTTGGTTTGCAACAGCCGTCTACACTGTTGCAAACCAGCAAGGTCACCTTGGCGGGAAGCCTTGTTTCCAACCGTCTAGAGCGTCTTTAATTGATTGATTGGTTTATTATATCCTGTATAAGCATGTTCCTATCACCATTCCTTTTGTACTCCGTTTAATTGACTTTGAATTCAGTCAGTCGACTAAAGCGTCTTCTAGACGGTTGGAAACAAGCCTTCCCGCCAAGGTGACCTTGCTGGTTTCCAACAGTGCAGACGGCGGTTGCAAACCAAATTATGGTTTGACCTCCAACGCCCTTGGCGGGTGGGAGCGCTCTCCCACCACGCCGTTTGCTGTTGGTTTGCCGCCGTGTAGTCGGCGTTTCCAACCGAACAGCAAACCAAACCACCGCACACATACACAATACAATCAGTCGGGCTGCGGCAAGCGGCGAGTGCGCACGTGTCGGTGTACAAGACGCATCACCGACGCGGACGCGAAATTATTATGATATATATGAATGGATCTCTATACAGATTTCATTGCGTTTATATTATTTAGGTTTATTGTCAATATATTGAATTAATACGATATTTATTGCAATGTACAACTTCTTTTATAGTTTTGTTAAATTTGGAGTGTCATTCCTAATGTTTTTGTAATATACACGTACTGATAACATTAACATGAATGTAATGAATGATGATGAAATAATTATGTAACACTAACTACTAATTAATTTTTTTTTTTTTTTTTTAAAAGCCAACTAGAAGCTAACTTTTGGTCTATCGGTTAGTAACTCTAAGACGTCGCGGGTTCAATTCCCACGGTGATGAGCACGATTGTTTATTCTGTGTCTAGGTGTAATTTATCTATAATATGTTTACGTATTTAGAAGTAAGTATTTAGGTATGTTTATCAGTTCTCTGGTTGCCATAGTAGGTACAAGCCATAGATTATATACTTATACTAGTAGTTCAAGCTATGCTATGCTTCGGTACTTTGAGATCGATGACGTTGTGTGAATTGTTTCAAGATATTATATTAATATTATTTATATGTATTAAGCATAATACAATAGCACACAAAACAGCCATATTGAAGCCCAGCTTCTGAAGTTTTGATAAATTAGGAGCCAATCCTACAACTATAAATACGTGATTTCACTATGACGAGCGCGATCAGAATGAAAGTGTGAGCTTGTGTGCGTAGCGCGTGTTTGTGTGGTTTGCAACCAACAATTGGTGGGCCCCGCCAAGGTCGCGCGTGTTTGCGCGTGGTTTCCAACCGTTTGGACGAAAATACAAACGGTGGGCCACACAAAGCTCCCGCCAAGGTCACCTTGGTTTGTCCGCTTGTTTCCAACCGTCTAGAAGACGCTTAAAGCGTCTTCTAGACGGTTGGAAACAAGCGAACAAACCAAGGTGACCTTGCTGGTTTCCAACCGTGCAGACGACTGTTGTAAACCAAATTACATTGTTCTTGGTTTGCAACAGCCGTCTACACTGTTGGAAACCAGCAAGGTCACCTTGGCGGGAAGCCTTGTTTCCAACCGTCTAGAAGACGCTTAAAGCGTTTTCTAGACGGTTGGAAACAATCGAACAAACCAAGGTGACCTTGCTGGTTTCCAACCGTGCAGACGGCTGTTGTAGCGTCTTCTAGACGGTTGGAAACAAGCGGGCAAACCAAGGTGACCTTGGCGGGAGCTTTGTGTGGCCCACCGTTTGTATTTTCGTCCAAACGGTTGGAAACCACACGCAAACACGCGCGACCTTGGCGGGGCCCACCAATTGTTTGTTGCAAACCATACAAACACGCGCTACGCACACAAGCTCACACTTTCATTCTGACCGCGCTCGTCATAGTGAAATGACGTATTTATAGTTGTAGGAATGGCTCCTAATTTATCAAAACTTCAGAAGCTGGGCTTTAGTATGGCAGTTTTGTGTGCTATTGTATTATGCTTAATACATATATGTATGATGACTGCCTCTGTGGCGCGGTGGGAGTGTGTCCGACTGCTACGCAAGAGGTCGTGGGTTCGATTCCCACACGGGACACCACTTTGTGTCATCCACAAATTGTTGTTCCGGGTCTGGATGTAATTTGTGTCTGTGACTTGTATGTTTGTAAAGTCCCCCGCAACACAGGGCTTGTACCCTAATGTGGGAGTCGTCTTTAAAAAAAAAAAAAAAATAATAGTATAATATCTTGGGACAATTCACACAACGTCATCGATCTCAAAGTATCTACCTAAGCAGAGCATAGCTTGTACTACCAGTATAAGTATATAATCTATGGCTTGTACGTACTATGGCAACCAGATAACTGATAAACATACTTATATACTTACTACTAAATACATAAACATATTATAGATAAATGACGCCTAGACACAGAATAAACAATCGTGCTCATCACCGTAGGGATCGAACCCGCGACGTCTTAGAGTCACTAACCGATAGACCAAAAGTTAGCTTCTAATTAATTAGTAGTTAGTGTTACATAATTATTTCATCATCATTCATTACAGTCATATTCATTTTATCAGTACGTGTATATTACAAAAAGATTATGAATGACACTCCAAATTTAACAAAACTATATTAGAAGTTGTTGGTACATTGCAATAAATATCGTATCAATTCAATAAATTGACAAAATACCTAAATAATATAAAGGCAATGAAATCTGTATAGAGATCCATTCATATATATCATAATAATTTCGCGTCTGCGTCGGTGATGCGTCTTGTACACCGACACGTGCGCACTCGCCGCTTGCCGCAGCCCGACTGATTGTATTGTTGTATGTGTGCGGTGGTTTGGTTTGTTGTTCGGTTGGAAACGCCGACTACACGGCGACAAACCAACAGCAAACGGCGTGGTGGGAGAGCGCTCCCACCCGCCAAGGGCGTTGGAGGTCAAACCATAATTTGGTTTGCAACCGCCGTCTGCACTGTTGGAAACCAGCAAGGTCACCTTGGCGGGAAGGCTAGTTTTCAACCGTCTAGAAGACGCTTAAAGCGTCTTCTAGACGGTTGGAAACAAGGCTTCCCGCCAAGGTGACCTTGCTGGTTTCCAACAGTGCAGACGGCTGTTGCAAACCAAGAACAATGTAATTTGGTTTACAACAGTCGTCTGCACGGTTGGAAACCAGCAAGGTCACCTTGGTTTGTTCGCTTGTTTCCAACCGTCTAGAAGACGCTTAAGCATGTTCCAGACGGTTGCAAACAAGGCTTCCCGCCAAGGTGACCTTGCTGGTTTCCAACAGTGCAGACGGCGGTTGCAAACCAAATTATGGTTTGACCTCCAACGCCCTTGGCGGGTGGGAGCGCATTCCCACCACGCCGTTTGCTGTTGGTTTGTCGCCGTGTAGTCGGCGTTTCCAACCGAACAGCAAACCAAACCACCGCACACATACACAATACAATCAGTCTGGCTACGGCAAGCGGCGAGTGCGCACGTATCGGTGTACAAGACGCATCACCGACGCGGACGCGAAATTATTTATGATATATATGAATGGATCTCTATACAGATTTCGTTGCCTTTATATTATTTAGGTATATTGTCAATTTATTGAATTGATAAAATTAACATGAATCTTTTAATTAAAAATAATTATGTAACACTAACTACTAAATAATTAGAAGCTAACTTTTGGTCTATCGGTCAGTGACTCTAAGACGTCGCGGGTTCGATCCCCACGGTGTTGAGCACGATTGTTTATTCTGTGTCTAGATGTAATTTATCTATAATACTCGTATGTTTATGTATTTAGAAGTAATTATATAAGTATGTTTATCAGTTCTCTGGTTGCCATAGTAGGTACAAGCCATAGATTATATACTTATACTGGTAGTACAAGCTATGCTCTGCTTAGGTAGATACTTTGAGATCGATGACGTTGTGTGAGTTGTCCCAAGATATTATACTATTATTATTTATTTATATTAAGCATAATACAATAGCACACAAAATTGCCATACTGAAGCCCAGCTTCTGAAGTTTTGATAAATTAGGAGCCATTCCTACAACTATAAATACGTCATTTCACTATGACGAGCGCGGTCAGAATGAAAGTGTGAGCTTGTGTGCGTAGCGCGTGTTTGTGTGGTTTGCAACCAACAATTGGTGGGCCCCGCCAAGGTCGCGCGTGTTTGCGCGTGGTTTCCAACCGTTTGGACGAAAATACAAACGGTGGGCCACACAAAGCTCCCGCCAAGGTCACCTTGGTTTGGTCGCTTGTTTGCAACCGTCTAGAAGGCGCTTTAAGCGGCAAACATTAACGAACATGTCCCGTTTTCAAGCAGATGAACCTACAAAGTGGAAATGATAGAAAAAAACAGTATCGAAACTACCACATTCGATACATGTTGATTTTTTTAAAACCTTGAACAGTATGAAAATTAACACATTCGATTATGTTGATCTTTTTAAACCTTGAACATAATGGAATCTATTTATGCTCGTGAGTTTGGCCCCCCGCATGCGCCATCTAGTCGGTAGTTAAAGAACTATCACGGCTTTTGTTATTGCTTCGTTACAGAGAGCATTTTAACAAATTATGATGTCGCAAGCCGAATATTGAAAAAAAATGAGGTCTAGTAACATAGTCCAGATAGGTGGTTCGCTTCTGGCCCCGGTTTGGCTACGGAAGTCTCGGGTTCGATTCCTGGGTCTGGACTTCAAATTTTTCTATCTTTCAAAAATGCAATTATTGTATTTGTAAAGTAATTGGCAAGAAATGCCTATAAAAATTACTTCAATAATGGAATCTACTTCATTCGATACATTTTTATCTCGTCTAAGCCTTGAATACTATCGAAACTGCTACATTCTACATATTACATTATTCTATTTGTTACTAATAAGGTTTATCATCGCATGTGAAACATCTCGAAAACTACATGAAATACTGTAAATATCATTAGGTAGAAGAAAAATGTGTAAAAAGTGTTTCACTTCTTAGGCATTAGTTACATTATAGGTACTATTATTAGTTCGTCCGTTACAGGTTAAACCGTAACTTCAAGTTGCTCTTGTGGAAATTATGCTAAGAGCAGATACGATACTGTACGTTACGGTTGTCGATATGTAGGTAAGGTGCTGCTACCATTATACTTAGTATACAAATACACATTATATTAGAGGACTGGTGCAAAGGCAAGAGATTAAGTTATATTAAAAAAGAAGATTTGAGATTCAATATATCAACCTCAATGGGTCAAATAGTACCTAGGATATATTTAAACTAGATGGGAATTGAACCCACAGCCAGTCAACCAACAGGCCAGTCGATTTACCACGTTATTTTCACACTATAGACTTTTTTTCATAATTGTAGGCTCAGTAATTTCAAAGAGGGAGGGGGTCGATTTTCATGAACTTTAACCTAATATAATGGAAAATATTAGGTTAAAGTAAAATTAATTATTAATTAAGTTAAAGTTCTATACCTATAGATTTCGCTAACAGCATTATGTTACATTATGTAACAGAATACTATTAGCGGACCTTAAAAAATTCTCACTTAAAACCCAAAAATGACCCTCATGTTTAAAACTCGATTTCTTACAGGTTTTCCTGTAATCTTATAAGTATAGAACTATATTTCGTATTTGTTCAAAATATTAGGCTCAGTAGATTCGGAGACAGGGGCGTGGGGGAGGTTTATTTTCATGTTATTTCCTAAATAACTTTAAAAATAACGATATTAAAATTATAAAAGAAAACATACTTATTTAATATCCTTACAACAAGCCCTTTCATTTGTTATGTTACATGATACAGTTTGGAAAACTATTTTTTTCATTTCCTTGTTTACCCACCAAAAATTTCTCTTAAATTCAAAATTTGCATGTCCGTGTTTGGGTTACAGAAACACACATGTGTACTAAATTTGAACTTAATTAGTCAAGTAGATTCGTTGCAAATTGGCTGTGACAGACGGACAGACAGAAATACGAGTGATCCTGTAAGGGTTCCGTTTTTTCCTTTTCAGGTATGGAACCCTAAAAGTGGTAAGTAGGAACTTATATTAAACGAATCTTATTTAGTGTGTTACATTTGCCTGTAGAAGAAAATATAGATATAAAATGATAAATATTTTTTTTGTAATCCTCTGTTTAGCGCCCTCTAGCTACAAGTATACAAATTAAAATCAATGTTTCTTTTCGGTCACACTCCTAGTTACAATTATAATTCATAGATGGCGTGTTAGCCTCTAAGTTGTATTTTAAATGAATTTTATAGTAGGTTCTCTTTGTTTTTGGTTTTGCTGCTTCTAAAGTTAAATGTTACTATATATTCGCAGTATTTTTTATTTTATTTATTAAGATTATACGTCAGTAATATCAACAGATATTAGCTACTCGGTCATAGATGGCGCTACCTGTATTTGAAAACATGACCTTATGAAAGTTTTATGAGGGGCGTTACAAAACGAAACAGCTTGTTCAATGTAGATACCTAAAACAAAGACAGAAGTTTTGAAATAAAACCACCGATTCAAAAAATGATTAAATAAAGAGGTACCTAGTGTATGTACCTATTTATTTAATACTATAAAATTAACAATGTTGCATTAAAATATCATTCTTTAGTCAGTGCTTCTAAATAAAATTGTTAGTAGGTACTTATGACGGTTGACGGTGGCTATAATCTCAAAAAATAGACCATCATTTCAAGACTATTCTTCTCTTTATAAACACTCGGCACAAAAGAGGAAATAGAATAAAAATCAGTTAATGACAAAATGCGAGTTTGGCGTACGCGAGCGGTTGCGCCTCGCGACATGTTACCATAAATCAGAAGGGGTCGCCACCCTAGCTCCCTCCACCTCCCCGCTACGGAATAAGGATGATCTTTTCCCCAGATCCTACATTTTTATAACGACCAACATCCACACATGATTTTTTTCGACGCTACGGGAAGGATACAATATTTTTTGAGCTCTTTTCCCGCGGTTTGAAACCTAATCAAGATTTTTTTTTTAATTAAAAGAATAATTGGTAATCTGGTGTACCTGCCTATAAACTGTTATAAATAAATGGAGATATCTACTAAACCGTTACATTAGAATCGGTTCAGTAATTTTGTGTCAAAGAGAAAAGAAACATCCATACATACCTATTGATAAACTTTTGCGGTAATCTAAAAATTTTCACTATACTCACTACGTTTCTAATAAGAAAGTTGCTACAATAAATCTATGTATAACGCTTAATTTATATATGGGTATTTTGTTTTCTGAGAAATAATTTCGCGGGAATGGCGTCGTTCATGTCTCAAGGAGACCCAAAGAGAAAGATCGAGGGAGGGGTGAAATCCGACAATCATTATATTTTGTTATCATTGGGCAATGTATAAGATCTTATATTAATTTTTGGTTATTCATTACGATAATTACGTTTATTTTTAACGAAAATATCATACGATACGATTATTGACAAATGAGGGTAGTCACACAAATATTAAGTAGGTATGTACTCATACAGACTTCGTACGGCCAACGGAACAAAAACAGCTAAGTATGCTTTTATAAATTGAATTTTTTAATTCAACCAAATCTACAATTACGGATTGTTACGGAATGTTGAAAGTCTCAAAATGATTGTAAGTACTGTCCAGCGTTTTATTAACATTGTACCGACTTAACTATAAATACCTACAATTTGTAAATACGAGAAAAATTTAAAGTAACATACCTACACGTCCGCCCCATTTTGTTTCTTTCTTCAACCAAAACCGACTTACACTTCTCTTGTTTCAGTATATAGTGAACTTGTCTTTGTTAGACACTAGCACAAAGTAAACGCAGTAGTTCAATTCTCGACACTGTTAAGTTGGGCGCCGCGCCGCCCGCCTATTACATGTAACTCCGTCTCTAATACAGAGATGGCAGCACTTCACTTATACACCTGCTTAAATGAAAATGTAGGCTAATGATGGGTTGATAAATTGTTATTTATCCAATGCTTTCGTATTATTAAGTTTGATTTTAATTCCTGATGAAAAGGCTGTTTATTTGTCTGCGGAATCGTGCACTAAAAATGCTGTTGATTCATTAGGTACGAACTAAGTATTGAATTTTCAATTTTATAAGCACAAAAAAGTATTTGGTGACCCTTAAAAATATTTTATTAAGATTTTTATAGCACATGCGCACCGGAGTAATAGTTTAATTGATAATTTAATTAATAATTTATTTGTTTTAGACAATAAAAACGATTAATCTTTTAGTGTATTATTATTTAAGTATGTCTACCTAAAGACTTTGTGAAATAATTTACGATACAATTCGTTATTAGAACGCAGTTCCTTATCGCACGTTTTTGTTTGCGGGCTGAAAGGCTAGACGGAAAAGGGGTTACATTTTGACATCGATCAAAAATCTATTATTTATGATTATGTAAATGAGGAAGTTGTTTTTATTTTATTTAAAAGGTTGTAATGTTTATTTTACCTATGTCAAACTGGCTGTGTGTAATTTAAGTGTGACAAATCTATTTTTTTTCTAGATTTTTTTTAAATCTAATTAGTTCCAACCGATTGTCCATAAGATACTTCTCTTTTTAGGGTTTCGTAGCCAAAATGGACCCTTATAGTTTCGTCATGTTCGTCTTTGTGTCACAGGCATTTTACTCAAAGATAACACAATGGATATTAATGAAATTTGGTGCATAGAAGAAATATTATATTTTGAAAGTTAAATAATAAAAATAAATATTTTTTAGAGGGGTACTCCATAGATGGAACAGAAGCAGATTTTTTTTCAGCAAAAAACAATGTATAGCACAACATTCGACAGGTGTTTTAATAAATTTTATCGATTATGTGAGTATTTTTGGAAATAATCGCTCCGAAAGTTGCATAAAAGTTGCAATGATGGTGCAATTATTGCGTAATATGCTCTTTCCCCTTTTTTTATAATTTTAATTCACAATATTTCGCTGTACCTGTGACCTCCCTATAAGGAACGTATTACAAGTAGGGAGGTACTGAAATTCCCAATTCATTTTTCGTCTAATTTTAAAGTTAGGTACTATGTGACAACACAAAATACATAAAATATTAAATGTAATAAATATACATATTTTTAAGTAAAAAAGTAAAGACATGTAAGTTCTTTCATAATAATATTAAAACTTCATGATAATAACCCAGTGTAAAAATTATGGTAAACTTATATTTACTCAACCGTTGAATGAGATTTCAGCTTAACCTCGTACACCTGACATGAAGCGATGACCGTCGCTGACCTCTGCGACCTAATTTGTGTGAACAGTAGTTACCCATCCCGTTACCATACCTACGTGTAAATGAGTCAAAAATCTTTTTAAAATTATCATTTTGTATTTTTCTTTTCTCTCCCACTTTAGTATTTTCACTCACTTAATAATTATCAACTACTGGGACACAGATGTCCTCTCTGACAAAGGCATCCACCACTCGGGATCAAGGAGAGATTCTTCTCCTTCTTAGCGTGTCGACAGTAAACATCATTCAGGATTAATTGAGGGCAAAAATTTTAAATATTATTTTGATGTGGCCCAGAATGCGGCCACGTCGACTGCATTATCCGAGGCACCCAGTCATGGTATCCTTGCTTCGGCTTCAGCCGACCTAGGTCCGATGTCTATTTAGAGATTTCCAGGTCAGCCTTAGTAGCTCATGTCCAGGACTCTCAGCAGGTCGTACATATAGGAAAGGGCAGATTGAATGTCAAATGGCTTTGATTTTTTGATTCCAGGACCAAAGTTACCAGTTTTCTCACGATGTGTTTCTCCACAAATATTAAGCAGTGGCGATTTAGTAAATCAGATAACGCACTCTCTCGCTTATCTGGGTTTTAGCTCTGTGATCTACTTGGGCATTAAATCGGGACTATTACCTGGGCCACCAATGCTCTCTTTATGATTTGGCAGTCCTATCATATCGTCTTTTTGGAGGCTTTTAGAAGACCTTTTGTGGTGGCCTCGATATGAAAAGAGTAGTGAATTGTTTAATCGGCTCGTGACCCCTTGAATAATGACTTATCAACCATGGGCGAGGTGAGGAAGTTTACCAGAAGTTTGCAATTGGTGAGTAGGTTTTAATATTATTTTTTATCTTACAGACTGTTTATATTTACTTCAGAATTAAATATTATTTAATATGTGAAAAACTGTATTTATTGTGTATGTTTCACTTGTTTTAAATTTAGTTTTATTTATTCAGACAAACTTACCCAACGCACTGATGATTAGGCCAACTAAGTACTAATATCGATTTACGAGTTAGGTAACTGCTAATCGATCATTTAGAAGATTGATGGAGCCTTACTCATTACTGAAGATTATCTACTTCATCCAAACACTACAGGGATAACTTTTATCTGATATATACTAATCATTGAAATCAAAATTATTTCATGCCATTGGTACAGTCTTTCCACATATGAAAATTTTAACTCCTAGAAAATAGATCAGACAAATGCTTTTCACAGATTAGATGCGTGTGACCTGTTTTGTATACGGAGATTAACATCAAACAATGAGTAACACCCACCACTTATTTACGACACCCTTAAAGCTGCACCAACCATATTACTCTATGAGTATACATTACCACAATAGAACTAAACGAGTCATGTGACCTAGTAACTGCTAGCGAATCATCAACATACAACAGCTCCATTTACCTCCTGACATTTACAATTAGCACTGGATGGAAAACACCTGACACTTGATGACTTTTCTTGAAATTACCTACATTGCTTTATGTATCTCTTTTGATCGTTCTTGATTGTCTTTAAGCTTTATCCTATTTTTACTTCTTGTAGACCAATTATCATTAATCATTATTAGCTCTACTTTTTTTAAGCTTTATTGGTTTGTGGTAGGGATTTTTTACCCTTCACTAAAAGAAAGTTATAAAATACTGTTGATGATTTTGCATTACGGTTGCTGTCGTCTTCATTAATAAGGTTAGTTATGCTAAAAATCCATGCAATTTGGTTAATTTAACCCCGACCAGAAGGAGGGGTGTTATATTCGTAAGTTTAACGTGTGTTTTTGTTTTATAATGTTAGTCAATAAAAGAGAGTAAGTTATGTTGTACTTTGTTCTTAGTTACTGGTATTTGTTTGATGAAAATAGGGTGTATTCTAATCTACTATTTATCTCATTTAGCATATTGATTTTCTATTTTATTAGGTGCCTATTTATCATTGACTTAGAATAAATCGAAATAAATAATTCGAAATAAATCTGTAGCAAAGCGAATAAGATTGTTATATGTAAATAGTGTGTTCTAATCGTATCAAATGAACTGTTTAATTAATAATTGCGAAACCATTGTACGAAGCAAAGCGCACCATTAGTGTACTCATAGTCGGTTTCGTTAACTTATTACAAGGCTAAATTCCTTTTAATGCTCGATCGACTGATACCCATACCTCTGATTCACGATAAAATCTCACTTTGAATTTAAATCAAGTATAAATGTAAAATTTATAAACCTCTATTATTTTATTGCTAGATATAAAGAGGTTAAGTAGATAATTCAAGTCAAGCTGAAAATCTATACATACCGCCGTCAAAATGAGGTGGGTTTGTCGGAGCTGATACTTGTGTGGGTACTTCACAAAATATACAATTGACAGATATAAAGTAGGCACACACCCCAAATCGGAATATTGAACTATATCGCAAAGCTCTGCCTCGTGTCTCTCAACCCACAGTCTTTAGAATAGCTGTCGTATTAGGTACTCCCACTGTAGTTTTTTCTGTGCTATGAAATAATATATTTTAATAATTTTGATATCCAGGTATTTGAGAGTATATAATCTCGATAGTGATTTCAATATATTATATGTAGGCGCAAAGTTAAGCAACATGATAAATAAATAATAAATATCTTGGGACAACTCACACAACGCTATCTGATCCCAAACTAAGCAGAGCTTGTACTATGGAAACCAGAGAACTAAACATACTTATATATTTCTAAATGCATACATATTATAGATAAATAACACCCAGACACAGAATAAACCATCGTGCTCATCACACAAAGTTTTATCCTGGGTGGGGATCGAACCCACGACCTCTTGCGTAGCAGTCGGATACACTCCCACCGCGCCACAGATGCAGTCAAATCACTGTCAGATGGCCTCTAGACAAGTGGCATAAACTCTAATCGAATGGAATGACAATCGAATAGAATGACGTAGTTGTGCGCGCAACACTTTAAATACGAAAATTGTTAACAGATTAGAAGTTGTGACATCATTCTGACTTCATTCTATTCGATTGTCACACTGTCCGATTAGAGTTTATGTCACTTGTCTAGAGGCCATGAATCTATAGGTGGGTAAATATGCTGTAAGTATTTCCAAAAAATGCCGCAAACCTCCATGTCTCGGAGAACACATTAAGCCATTGGTCCTCCACTCCTGCATAATTGGCTAATCTCTACAAAACTTTTATTTAAATAAATAAATATTTGGATAAAACCAAGGGTGATCAGAGCTTAAGTCACTATAAAAGAAAGAAGAATAATCATTAGTGCATAAAGCACTAATCGAAAATAATAATAATAGCGACGTTATCGTGGTAGGGGTATTGTTGACGAATATGCGAGACCGAATCTTCAGCGAACCCTACGCGGCGATCCGACCTTAAGTACCTGAAAAGGTGCCAATAAATAATATAATACATAAAGTTATATGTACTTCTATTTCTTCAGGGATATCAAACCTTATTTCGTAAACTTAAAGTCTAATATCGTTTTTGTGTAGAATGTTGCTAAGCAAGGAAAATGTTGGCTCAAGTGGAACTTCTTCAAGAAACAACGGGTTTACCTCTGGGTCACCCAGGGGAGTGGAGGGCGGTATTCCATCTAAATCTCCCGAACGAGGGATTCTGAGGTGAATTACCGAAAAGATGTTCGGGTCGAGACAAACTCCTTGATATTTTCCCAAATGTATTCATGTACCGTTATTATTGTGTATAATAGAAAGCTAAGAAAACAACAAGGTAAATCAAAAACAAAGCAACGACAGGTATATTTACAAAATTTTCAGTGAAATACCTGAATACCTATCTATCAGTAAAAGATTTCAAGTTGCAATACTTACAATGATTCCACGTAGGTACTTACATAAACGATTTATTTCAAAGATTCCAACTCATATTGTCGTCATCGTTTTGTATTTTTACCGCCTTTTTTCGCGCCAAACTTTTTCAATATGGCGGCTGGCGAGAGCCACGCGCTGCCACCATTAACCACCGACACTTCACCGTTGCTATAAACTCACAAATCATGAAACGTGCCATCGCACAAGCTTCAGTGGACTTTCTACTCAATACTTCACGCAGGAAGGTTGATTGTCACGTAGCTTTTCTCCGCTCGATCACCGGGAACAAAATGTTCCGCCCAACAAATTATTTTGAACCTTGAAACCGCAATGAGGAAAACTTATTTTCAATTAATTCTCACGGAAAATCGTGAAACGAACAAAGAGAGCGAGAAACGAGGCCAACATTCGTTAATAATGTAATGTATATTTATTCGTCTACATTATTTCGCCCTCGATGTCGGCTTGCGTCAAATAGGATCGCTTTTATATTAATTACGGCTGGAAATGAAACAATTATTATTGTCCTTTTAAACTGACACTCGTTGGTAATGAGTTTGTAAATTCCTGTTTATTAATATACTATACCGGTACAATATTATACGGTGTGGTAGTATGGGATATCAATTAATAAATGTGAAAGAAGTAGGATTTAACATTTTTTTTGCCGCGCTTTTTTCACTCCCACTGAAAATCATTGCAATCTAAAACTTTCCAACTATTTACCATCTTAAATTATTTATTTAAATGTACTTACCCATCTAAGAATAAAGATTTTCAGATTGTTTTACAATATAATCAAACTTCTGTTTAAGATTGTAGTAAGCAGTCAAAGTAAATAGAAGTTACTTAAAATCTGTTTTTCTGTGCGGCCTAATTTATATGGCATCGGGCGTCCCGCATCTAATCAATACACGGTTTGGTGCGGCGGGCGCGTCACGCGTTCGTTTTGCTTCGTACTCGCTCGGGTACAGTCGTAACAGAGCGGGACGCCCTCGTCGACATTCGGGCGTTCTCGCTTCAATCGTAATTCCATTTTCCGCCCGCCTTGGCAAATTGAAATGTCGTAACTCTTGGGGGAATATCGGCTTTCTGCCCAGGAAAAATATTCTGCTAAGGCATTGTAACGATGCTTTAGATATTATGGAATATTTCCAGTCCATCATACAGTTCGGGGCGCGTCCCCTCAAACGGCTGTAATCGTGAATCTGCCCTGCCACTTGGCCGCTCTTTGGTACATAGATGGAGGTGTCGCGTTGCCCCCTTTATTTTCAATGTGAACTCAATATTTTTATGTCAACATTATTTCTTTCTTCTGTTATAATTGTATTTCTGATTTGTTACTGAAATATCTCTACATTCATAATATTGTGCTGGTTACTGAATATTGCCTTGAGATAGGTCAGGAAAACTACAGGCATGTGTGAATGGCGGCTCAGGGAAAATTAATTTGATTTTTTTATAGAGCATTTTCCGAGTCAACTGAACTGTCTTTCATTGTTTTCATTATAAAACTGTTGTTATGTTATCTTGAATATAACTTTATCTGAAATTAAAGTTTTTGGCTTCGATGAAATTGTTTTTTTAATAATACTTTATTATCGATAAATTAAAATGATTGATGTCTAATCAAAGCCAATAATGCTTTGAAAAAAGAAAATATTACAGATATAAATGAACAAAACTCATCTTTTCATTAAAGCATACAAACAAAATAAAAAAAAATTGACCACCTAAAAGGGGTACAAGCAATTCCGAGCGTTATATTAGTGGGAGGCCCAGTAGGTCAGATAAATTGAACCCTCCACGGCGTTGTGTTCACACGTAAATAACATGTGGAGTTTGGGGTAAGGGGTGCGGGCGGCCAGTCCCCGAATAGGAACCCACAACCCATGCAATCTAACCAACATCAGCCAAACGAATATCAACTTTGTGTCTCCGCAATAATGATGTTGGTTATAACTATTGGTGGTATCAAAATGTTGGCACACGTGGCATCTAGCCAAATTTAGATTTGCAGTTCGTAAACATAGTTCTCAGCAATAAACACCTCTAATAAATAGAGATAAGGATAACGGTGTATAATTGAAATTCAGGGCTTTCGAAGTCAGTACAAGAATGAATTTCGCCGAACACGCAACAGGAGTAAACTTTTGACGCGGTTTGTTAATCTTAATGTTTAAGTTTTTAGTTGATTTGTCATAATAAATAATGTTACATAATTTTGTACTTAAATCGGAAAATTAAAGTTAACACATTGGTGATATTTTGTCTGCAAAAAAAACATATTTAAAATTTATTAAAACACAAGGGTCAATTTGTTGAACAAACGAAGTGTGTGTGTATGTTAAATACACGAGCCTCGATTTATATTCGATTGCCAATATATTCAGACTCATTCGTTTTGGTCATTTGTGACAGGCAGAAGAAGACGAAAACCTTTGTATCATGTCACGGATTTATTATAGGATATTCTTAAACCACTATACCTCATACCCCCTAAAATAATACACGAACTCAGATTCATGACATTTTTCTCCATCACAATGATTTTAAGGCTTGTCCTCTTTCTTAAAAGATAGAAGATGGTGGTCCATAGCCGGGGGAAGAGGCGGGCTGTGGGGTGGGCGCGCTTTGCATTAATAATGTTGATATCGGCCCGCCTTCCGATTAATTTGATTAGTTGTGACTTGTGTTTTGGATAAATGAAAGGATTTGTAATTTATACTTCTTGGTCAATATCTGGGCTTAGATAATGTTGAATAAATTAAACAATAGTTTTGAGATTTTCATCTAGAATAGCTGGAATACATCCTTAATAAATTAACATTCAAATAAGAAAAACTTTTCATCATCTATTGTTGTTAATAAAAACAAACAGACAGGCAGCTTTTTTCCATGGTCCTGAAAAAACCTTGAAAATCAGTCAAGTATCTTGACAACAGTTCGTATTGGGTTATAATGGAAAAATAAAATAAGAAAGATTCTGACCTTTTGAATTTGATCCCTAACAATTTCCCAGTATTCGGTATATATAGCGCTAAGATACATTATAATATTCCAAGATTTCTTAAGAAAAAGTAGAATATTTTTTGTTCTATAATATCCCTGCTTAGAATATTCTGCACGTGTTGCTCTACTATAAATATCTACAGCTTTAAATGTTTTCTTCATAATAATATGCAGTAAACAGTAGCGCAGAATTGCTATTTCAGAAGAGGTCACCTTTACAAATAAATTATTGTTCTAATAGATCACAAACATTGTCAAAAGCTAAGTAAATGTCTTACGTAAAATGGCTATAAATTTTAAATACAATTGGAAAGAATAATAAAATGGAATGAAGATAAATTTAATCCTGTTTATTACGAAGATTGAAGTTTAATGTAGTTTGCACTAAACAGTTGAGTAGTCTATACAAATTGGGTAGATTGCAGACAGCGATAGATGTCGTTTAATTATTAGGATCGACGTCCGTTATTAATTGGGGTCGAATATGCTACGTGGCGTAAGGGAAGAGATTCCGCAAGAGCGTAGGAGATAGCGGTTTTAGTCAACTATATTATCTTAATGGTATTATATTCCCTTCTTATCTTATACTCTGGGTAATTATTCACGTTCTTTTTTGTTCGTTTTCGCGGCAAGGGCGCGCGAACTGGTGCATGCGCGGTGCGCTCAAAGATGTCCACCGCGCATGCGCGTTGATGCGTTTTTAAGCGCAGCTTTAAATTTACCATTAAGACAAGATTTTGACAGATCGCGCGGGTTTGCCGCATAAACGAAAAATAATAAAAAAACACAGGGCAAGAGAATGTCGGACCATGCTTAGTGTAGGGTTCCGCAGCCTCCTACAGTTTAAATTATTTTATTAAGCACTACCTTTGTGATTTTTTTTAATATTTTTTGGTCACACGGTTCAAAGGTTAGGGGGGGGGCACAATTTATGCAACTTTCGGAGGGATTATTTTCAAAAATATTCACTCAATCAAAAAAGATTATTAGAAACCTTAAAATGTTTTTAAAAGACCTGTCGAATAATGTACCACACGTTGATGATTGCTGTTTTTTTTTCAGCTTCTGTTACATATCTAGCTATCAAACTAAGTAGCGGCTACTACAAGACACCTTTTCACCAAATTTTATCTTTGAGTAAAATGCCGTTGACATACGAACAGACAGACGGACATGACAAAACTTTAAGGGTTCTGTTTTTGCCATTTTGACTACGGAACCCTAAGAAAGAACGTGAATAAGGACTAATTTGTCGGCGTAAGTAATATGTGTATTCATGCAAAATTACAGCCTAATTCTAGCACTAACAGTCTTTATGCTAAGCTGCGGACGGACGGACATGGCGAAACTATAAGGGTTCCGTTTTGCCATTTTCGCTATGGAACCCTATAAATATAAACAAAACAAAAAGTCAAAACGCTATAAAGAATAAGGTACAGTGGTAAAAACAAATATGTTCTCAGTTTTCACAATCGATTGATTTTTCGATCTTTGCTTTTATAAATGTTGATTTAAGTTTAAATAATTAAATGCCTCGTCGAACTCTGTTTACTTATGAAGATCGTGGGGTAAAGTTTATTAAAGTTTTGTTTTATATTGATTAATATAATTATTAAGAGAAAATCTAATAAATCAAGGCTGAGCTAAACTAGTTTACCCATGACCACAGCCGTTGCAATACAGTCGAAACGTAGGCAATAAAAAGGTAAAACCTTAAATTATTCACGCGATTAAGACCCATAGAATATTTATAATTTTATAGTGTGTACAAATTGCGAAAGTTTATCAACATTTGTGTTGTGTAACATATCAAATGAAAGGGCTTGTTGTAAGGATGTCAAAATATATTTTCTTTCATAGTTTTTAAATGGTTTTTTTTTTAAGTTATTTAGGAAAAACCATGAAAATAGACCATTCCCTTTCTTATCTCATATGTAACACCTTTTTTTTTAAATAGATTTAGATACAAAATATTTTCGACGACATGATGTTGCCGCGCGCCGCCGCGTCTGTGGTAAAACGTCTGTGGTAAAACGTCTGTGGAAATTTCCACCTCATATAGAATATCTTTGTTTCAGTGCTTCAATATTTAAAGTTATAATATTATGTTTAGAAAACGAAATACTTATTTATTTATAACTTTTTTTTTGTAACAATCGCAACTTTTTGTCTACTGTAAAATCCTTCAAATACATTTTTCTATCGCTCATCCGAATTGAATGAACTAACGCTGATATTTTTAGGAGCTTCAACACCAATTTTTACGTTTTTCAACTTGTTACCCAGACTTTTAATTGGTAAATGACTGTCTATCGTTGCAGTGAATGGCAGATTCAGAGTTCTTGTATTGTAAATGATACAGTAGGTCCTTTAGGACGTACTGAATCATTTTGGGAAATTATAAGCAAAAGTTTCCGCTGTACTTGACTCTGCAGGCAGATACCGGGGAAGGGCCTCGAGCTCCTTTGCCTTGTTTCCCTTGGTACCATTATTGCTGACAGTCAAGCCTGGTATGAGGATGGACTTGTGATTATTTGTCTACCAGCCTGTATGATTCATGAAGAACTCTAATGGATTTGTACACAGATTCTGAAGCAATGGTCAAACGATATGGTTATAGTAAATCCTATCTATCCATCCTAACTTTTTTCAGTAATGAGATAAATGTTCAAAATACGGTTACGGTAAAGTCACGGTTATTTGAAAAAGCAATTAATAATATTTTTTAAGAGATATTATTCTTTCCCTAAATGAAAATCTGATCCGCTTATTACTTGGACCACAAAGACTTACCCTGACTTACCTATGGGGTTGTCATGTGAGAATTACTTATGTTATAAACAAACATTTGACTTAGCAGATTATACTAAATGAAGTACCTGCTATGATTAACGTAAGGCTTTTTTTTTAGGGAGTACCGACTATGTTTGTTATTTATATACCTAATATTATTATTTTACTTTATGCTTGTATGTAAAATTGACGCTAAAACAAAATTCAGAAATGAAATAATTATTTGAACATCATAACGAACGTAAAAAAAATCTTAATTAAATAAATTCAATAACTTTTTAAGTAAAAAGAAACGCCTTCAATATAAAATGTAATTTTCAAGCACATCATCGAATGCAAATTTCGCTGACTCACTCCTATGTTTTAATCTATATATCTGGTGTTTAATAAGCTAGGACAACGATTTATACACTATAACCTTTCCAGAAAAATATGTAGTCAAATAGCGCAAAACCCTATCTAAATCGAATCACTAGCTTTTGAGAAAATAGCGAACATACTTGTACGTACGAGTACATACGGGTCAAACAGAGAACCAGCTTTTTTGAAAGCGGTTAAAAAATAGCAACGGACAAGTCTATGGAATCAAATTAAAAGAGAAAAATAACTGAAAAAAATAAAGAATTAATTAACGTTCAACGATGGCAGATAATAAACTTGCATTAAGCGATACTTTGGGAAAATTCGGGAATGTTGAGTGGGGGCAGGGGGTGGGAGGGCGCCTTAACCTTTCCTTAACTTCCACAAGTGAGATTGAGTACGTAAGTATATAGAGCAACTTTAATTAAGACGCTTCGCTGTTCTGTTAGCGTGCATTGTTTATGAAGATAGAATAATTCAGTGTAATTTAGAATTTGTTGGGAAAATAACATTATGTTCAAGTTGGGTTTCTGATTTTTCTGATTAACTTGTCTGGCTCGTATTTATGTTGACTAAGATGAACGTTTGTACTATTTTTTTTTATTAAAACAACTCCCGCTTTAGGCTTACAAGCCCTGTGTTGTCGACTTTACAAACATACAAGTCAAGGACACGATGACCAAAGGATGGATGATTAAAGTTTCTGTTATTTAGTTATTAGACACATACTGAACTAATAAAGTTAATTTATATTCTGTACTTGTATATAAGTTCCATATCCTTGCTGAATTTCATTAAGAATCGTTTTGTTATATCGGTTTTATATTGAAAAATAGCTTAAAGACATTATGGGTTATTGGTTAGCACCCATGGTTTATAGCGTCATAAATTCTGGCCTCAGTTTAAACCTGGATCTAAGGTATTGTACGTGGGAAATTTAAATACAATCTGTTCGGTAGTTTTTGCGTGCTAAAAAATACCGGCAGACAGACAAAAATCCTTTGCAGGCTGGTTTTATTTTTTGTTTTTTTTATTTAGTACTTTTTAGTCGTTGTGTGATTTAATAAGAACTATTTGTTTTATTATTAACGATGTATTTTCTTTGATTTGTCACTCCAAACGTTTTTTAAACATAAAAGTTATTTATATTTTCGAACTCGTCTTTTAAAGCCCTTAATATGATACCCCACTCGAGGGTCTTAGATTTTTTTTCTCAGCAATTTTATGTACCCATTTATTAAAATTGGTTAAGCCGTTTTAGAGATATGAGCGGACATAGGAACATTGGAAGGATACATACATACACGTCAAACACATAACCCTCATCCACAGTCGGGTAAAAAGTCATCTCTATTCTTTTAATAAAATAGTAAAAAAAATATAATTTCGCTGCTAATATTGTATTTTTTTATGAACAGATATGGACCAGTTACTGCTTTATTAAATAAATAAATATAATTAATATAGTGATGTTATAATTATTCTGTTGTTATGTTTTTTAATTAGATATCAAACTTCTCAGCTTAGCACAAACTGTACATCTAATGGGATTTACTCGTAGCCTATATCAATTTGAAAATGGTAAATCACACTAATATTATAAAAGCGAAAGTTTGTGAGTATGTGAGTGTGTATGTTTGTTACTTCTTCACGTCTAAACGACTGAAGCGATTTTAATCAAATTTGGCAATGAGTTAGCTGACACCCTGGATTAACACATAGCCTAATAAACCGCGGGTAACACCGGACAGCTAGTATTCAACAAATATTTTAACTATAAATAAAATCGTTCTAAATTCAAATCGATAGACCAAAACTGACTGAAAACTTCCTTAAATATTGTCACACTGAAATTATAGCTGGCACACCAATACTCCTCAAACGCATATTCCAAGATTCCAAGCTTGATCTAAGTTTGACTGCGGAAAGCAAAGTTTCGACCGATGAGGCGCTGAAGACAAAGCGGCTACCTCCAGACCGGGACAGCCTTTATTAGAGGAAAACCTCCCGTAGAAGTGTGTTCCGTACTCAACTGATTTATTGACGTTAACTTTGTGATGTATGGAATACAGATACGGAAAACATTGTCAATAGAGCTCAATCAGTTCTCGCTTTTATGTGAGAAGACATAGATAGCCTTTTCGGTTGTTATTAAAGTGTATAGAAGTGATATGCATTATGTTCTTTTTAAAGCTGTGATAGGCAAGTTTGCAGTTGATAGTATTGGGAAGGCTTGATTTAGAAACTTCTTCAGAAAAAAATCCTTAGATTGTGGTAGCGGGCAATTACAACTTTTTACTTAAAACGCGCGTTAGAGTTCGACCGTATTAAGTATAATTTATATGAAATTACTAGCTGTACCCCAAACCCCCTCCCCCCCAACGCGTTGCTGTGCTTTTTGGGCCAATAATCTTCGCAGGCGTTTCCAGAACACACTTAAAAAGTTTAATCTCAATCTGATCAATACTATCGGAACGCATAGAGGACAAACATACAAACATTGATTTTTATTTATTTTGAAGACAAAGGCGCGTCAGTAAAGCTGTCGTTAAGCGTTATCAGCAGAAGTGTTAAGCGTTATCACCAGAGAGAATACTGTTACTGAAATAATCCACGTCAATATAAACTGAATGGTTTTGTTAGCATTTATTGCAAGAATAAATTACTTGAACTGAGAAAAAATAAAAAGCTTCGTCTCTTCGACACCCGTTAAAGTGGAGGCGCGACGGAAGACGTTTCTTAGCTGCTGTGCCGTGAATAAATTATAATGATAAGACTCATGCCTTCGCAATATTGAAGGCGTTTTGATCATTAAGCGGTCCCACCCCGCCCGCTCAGTTTCGAGGTATTTTTCCGGGATGGGATACGCCAATGATTCCCCTTTCCCCTTTCTTCCCACCCCTCAAGGCCGTGGCCTCTACAAGAACGCTTCAACTTCTTTCATCTTTCGTACTTTTCGAGTGATGCAAAACGAAAAATGATGGTAGGATCGTGTTGAAAGGGACGGGGCTCGTGGGATTAAAGAATTCGCGACAAAAATACATGACGTTTTGATTGTAGATAGTACTTGTAAGTCAGTACAGTGGAATGCGATGCTCACGTATCGTAGGCCTTTGATATTCTTTTAGCTATGGTAGTTTGGTCTTTGCTATTAACTTATTGTTTTAATGATTAGTTATATATAATTTACCCACTGCAGGGACAAAGCTCAGACCGGAGGGTGTCTCACAGAAACTACATATTTATAATCACTATATACAGGTTGGCTTTGAAATTACTCGACAAATTGATAGGGGAGATTCCTGACAATCGTTTTACATTGAAATGTTGCCAATTAAATATGTAAAAAATATACAGATTTCATGGTAAAAATGTAAACAAAGTCATTTGTCGAGGTTAAATTTAACAAAAAAACGTTTTTTTTTTTTGTTACTTTGAATACACACGGGTTGACTCCTTGAAGTTAATCAATTGAACTAAAAGTCACCTGTATACAACCTGTGGCAACCGAACAGAAGAACAGGTGGTCAAGGTTAACCAATGTTATCACCATCAGGTACACAGACCATTTGCCAAAAACAGCACCCGCTTCTCCTTCTTTTTGGAGAGTACGACTGGAACATCAGACTTGAGGATATTATGTAAAAGTCAAATTCGTTTTTAAAATTCAAAGGTTAAGTGTTAAAAACTAAATGTTAAGTTACATCTAAACCTTTAAATAATAAAATAAGACAGATTACCTGTAAAATAATAAACTAAATTCTATTTAAAAATGTATTGCTTACGCAAAAATGAAAGATACACACACACAACAGTAAGTACATTAAATTACAAGTAGACAAAAGTTGAAAGTTGAAGTGAATAAATAATAACTGTTTGGTTTAATAAGTTAGCAAGCCCAAATTACTGTGATGAATGAATGTATACGTTCACCTCTATGTGAATAACATCTTGTATTATAATAATGTCACCTTGGGATGACCACTTGCAGACTCGCGAACAACTATACGTATCAGAAGCTGCGAAATATGGATGCGGTATTGTTAGTTCAAAAGTTACGTTGTCGGTTTTGTAGCACCTATTTTATCAAATAGTTTTAAAACCAAATTATTTTTGTTGTGTTTTGAATTTGTGGAAGTTTGTTACTCATACAAGAAATAACTACTAATTGGATTTTTATGAAATTTTACAGTAATAGCTTAACACCAGAACAGCTCATGGTACTTTATTTTCGTTACCAGAACTTTTTGAATTTAAAAAAAATGCTGTTCTTTGAGATTTTGAATTTTCCTCTCAACTCGAAAGACTTCTAAATTACAATGTTTTGTTTAGAACAAAGCACAATTTAGTTCAATAAAACAAGAAAAACTATGAGTTGACATTATTACAAGGTAAGACTTGGGAATAGAAATATTTCAAAGCGCCTTAAAAGCCTTCTCACCCATACATGATGTGATGCCGCACTAATCCCATAACCTCAAGTTAATAATATATCTTTTCCAGTCCATTCATGACTCCGTGGAGTTTATCAGGCGACCGGAGAACCGTCTGCTAGGGGTGGGTGTACCCTCTACACGAGACAGAAAGAACGCGACTCGCAGCCAATATCATTGTATATCATTTGCTAGAGGATTAAAGTCAGAAATTCATTCAAACAAAAGGTATTAGAAGAAACAGATGTTTTCATTATTCAAATTAATAATGGTTTCAAAGTAGATTACTAAAAGAGAAAAAAAAAGGTAAATAAACCCCCACTGCTAATATTGGTGAAATTAACAGATAATGGTCTCTTAACCTACGTTGGTTACTGCGGCCAATCTCATTAGAGACTAGCCAACTTTGCAGGTGATATTAAAGTGCACAGGTGTAAGCGCAGACACAAGTGCGCTCTCTATTCCCTCACTCTCATAGCCCGATGGGACGGAGATCCGACACGACCGGAGAGAGATTAGGCGCAGGACCAACGGCTTAACGTGCTCTCCGAGGCATGAAGGGGTGTGACAATTTTCGAAAACGGTCACCTATCTATGGAACAAAAATTATATTTCAATTATGAGAGTGACATAGGCTTTATAAAATAGAAAATTATAAAGCCTATGTCACTCTCATAATTGAAACGAATCCAGCGACTTTCCAATCCAAACGCCTTGAAAGATTTCACCATGTAAGATACAGAATGATGTAAACTTTTAAATTGGTAGTTAGCTCGGGCTGCAGAGTTTGCCAAAAGAGAGTGTTCGAAAATCATAACTCTCCCTCTGGCGCAATCAAGTAAAAACAAGTGGCAGGTCATCTATATGTTGGTGCTTGAAACCCAAAAATCATACGTAAAGTTAGGAAGGCCATTTTACGTTTATAAACGTAATTGCAAAGAAAATGCCATGAATAAACAAGGGACCGCATTTAATACTGGCAATCTTCTGCAATAAATAAGGAGAAAGAGATAAATAACGAAAGAGAGATTTGTTTTGGTGCTTGAATAAAAGGGGATACCACATCGCCCGCGGCTGTAGTATCCTACTCTTTACTTGACTTTAACAACTTGTATAAAGAGTTTTCTTCCTGTTTTATATGATTTATTTGGTGTTCGACTTTTGCAACTACTGTAACTGAGAGGAAATATACTCGCTGTTGCTTCTATGTTCGTAATGTTGGATGCAGAATGATAAAGGCGCTTAAAAATATACATGTACCTTTGTTCTAACTATGTAACTAAATCCACGCTATAAATTTCTTCTTCTTCTCTGCTCTTTGGCTAGCTGGTAGAACAGTCGTGATCACGATACGATAAGAAGTGGACTGAGCTCTCCGCACGATCTCCCGCCATCGCCCTGTTAGCATACTGTCTACCTAGTTGAGCTGAAAATATTTGATCTTGATTTCCTTTGAAGGTCCATCTATCTCTTTCTACGATGTCTGAACTTCGGATGACTTGACAAGAGTATTCCTCAAGAGTGTTGCAGCCAAGATGAACTTCAGCTTGCTGATTTCAGATTGATGAAGTGTACTTAGTTGCAGTTCAAAATTATAGCACAATAATTTTAAATTACAACCATAGTGCATCCAATAAACAGTACAGGTACAGAGCTATGACGTCACACGCACACCCAGGCATGGGAGAAAATAAACTAAAGGCGACCTTTCTTTGTAGTAATAAGTGGTCAATAAATTGTCGCCATTACTTTTGCTGGCCAGTTATTGAGGACGATTCAATCTTAATAAGAAAAGATGTAGGTGCTCATAAATTTTGTGTTATCTTAGTATCGATTTGCCATCAAGGTTGATTAGACACAACATGTTCATGGCTGTCAAAACATTCCTTATTTATAGAAGTTACAGGTTATGTTGTTTCCAGGGTCATTCTAGAAATCAATGAGAGAAGCCCATGATAAATGGTAGAAAATTGAGTGTTGTGGACACTTAATTTTCTTCATCACTTAGAAAAATGTAGGTAACGTAAAAAAAATGGTTGTCTGTAAAATTGGTTTACGGAAAATAATTGTCACGACCATAATACTTCAGGCTATCAGCAGGCGGAACGTGACGCACCGTGACATACAGCCGCGACATTTTTTCGTACGTGCACCCGGTCATTGATTTATAAGCCGTTATCACGTCTAAAAGAAACATAAAATGGTTAGATAAACCTGGAATACCATACGTCATGGTACCATACGTCACGTTTTATGAATAATGATAATGAACACATGGTACCTACATTTTGCTAGAAATCATGAGCAATTCGTTAACAGAATAACTGTAAGGTAGAAGAGATGATGATGATGAGATGTCTAGTGTGGATATTTGTACAAGATATCTTTAACTGTATTGGTAGTAGTAGTAGTGGCAAAGTCGGCATCGTCTTACTGCTTATTTTGCATTTGGCGCGTTTTTCAAACCCGATTCCGGACTACATACTTCCAAACAGCGTAATGTGGTCCAGTTAAAACTTTAGTTTCCTTAGTTGCATTGCCGCCTATTTTCCTTGTCCGTAATGTAAATAAAAGCTTTGCCTTAATTTATGTGAGTTTAAAGTAGATGATAGATTGCACTTGGATGTCATGTCTTTGATTCTGAAAATTATTCTTAGAAGTTTTAATACCTATAAAGAAGAATGCATTAGAGATGGAAGTCGGTACATCCCACCGAATGAAGACCAGAAAAATCTTAATTTGGTTCATATGAGATAGAGAATAAACAGATGCCCCGCGTATCTTTAATTTGTAGGAAATCTCCGTGTTTGTACGTTCAACTACGACGTTTCTACATTACGTCATACTCTCAGTGGAGGTTTTCCACAGGTAAACAAATAAAATGACTAAAATGGTTAGGGTAGAGCATAACAATGGGAACTGCGCGAAGGTCAAGTGTATACACATTGTCGTATCATTGTATCGAGTATTCTTTACCTAATGGTTAACTTTTTGAAATTATTTTATATATATATATATTAAATTATTAATACTTCATGAATTATCTCTTTGGAATGATGAGACCAAATTATTTGTATTAAATACAATAGATACCTAATTAAATACATAAAAAAGTAACACTAAAATTGAGAAATTCTAAATTATGTTGTTAAGCTATTTTTATAAAGGTAAAATTCTTTTCTAAACACACAAGAGCCTAACATCTTTATGTTGAAAATGCACGACGTTGATCCTAATAGAAATCTTGTTCAGAGAGAACGATTTCAATTTAAATGGAGTCACGGGTAAGCCTATCTAAAATGTAATAGACTTGATTTATTTCAGATTGACAAACTCTCGAGGTAAAGGTGATGGGTGCAAATAGAATAATAATACTTTTAAAAATAAAATAAATAATATTATTATGAGCGTAAATCAATTAGTTACTTACACGTCAACTGGATGACCGCTATTAGCATCTATCGATAGATTGGCAGATGCAAACGTCACTATTGATAATCAAATATGTGGACACAGAGGATTCGCAGGTGATGTGTTTGTGTGGCGTGCATGTGTGTGGCGAACTGCGCATATGGTGTGTGGGTGCGAAAGGAGAAGGGGTAGGGACCATACCCGAGTAACTGCTCAGGCTTGTAGCTAGCTCGGTACATTTTATTGTAGCTCGCCTCTCTAGATACTACTGACTGTGAGTGGAGTTGGTTTATCGATGTCGATATAAACCGAGTAAATGACGCTGTTATTTTTCTCATTGTGTGTACCGTATTACTGGATTGGATAGCCGATATACAGACTTTAATGTTTACAGTTTAAGTTTAGATTTAAAGCTTTGCAAACGGTTTTAATATAAATTTTGTTTTAATAACGTTAGTAAATACATTTATGAAGTTGTCGTAACATAATGAGGTTAATCTCTTTTTAAATGGCTTCAGTATGTATATCATAGTTCGATTGGAAATAACTTATGTACTAAATACTAATGGACTGTAAATATCATGGCTTTGCCTTTGTCAGTATAACAAGATAATATTGCTGTATCATAATAAGGGTTATTATGATTTTTTTTTGGATTGCGCAAAAAATTTTGACTTGACTTGACACATGACACGAGTAGCAATACTATCGATATCGATGCTGAGCTAGTCACAACACTTAGCAGGTTAACTCGTCCTGGGGCGTTGCCTGAGCTGCCCTGTGTGTGGCCAATAATTTTATTACAAGTTCATTAAGACCCCGTTGCGGCCGTCAACTCACCATTCCTTGTTTAGTTTATTAGTTGATGTGAGTCTTCAATCAGGGATACTCACGTTGAAGTGTTAAACTCGCTTTAGTAATATGAAATTGCTAGAGCACCGAGACGTAGGTTTTAACGTTCGCCATAAAATAAGCAGTTTTATGTCCGGCGTAGCTGTTTGTCTATTAGCTGTAAAACATTTGATTAAAGATGCCTTTCGATATGATATTTCAGATGTCTGTGACGATTTATATGAATTTAACTGGACTCGTGTGTTATTTCACTGCAACGGTGCAACTTT
This sequence comes from Herminia tarsipennalis, assembly GCA_945859575.2. NCBI lineage: Eukaryota > Metazoa > Arthropoda > Insecta > Lepidoptera > Erebidae > Herminia > Herminia tarsipennalis. Next base: position 16,095,732 of record OX243837.2, read on the forward strand.
AAGCGGCGGTAGCCTAATGGTTAAGGCATCGGACTTGCAATCGTGAGGTCGCGGGTTCGAATCCTATCCATTATACTACCGACGTGAACCCACTCCTAACACAAGCCTTTGAGCTTAGCTGGAGGGGTTAACGAGATTGCTAGTAATGCTGGGCCCAACCCCGCATTGCTAGTTATCTTTAAAAAAAAAAAACTTATTAGCTTTCAAGATTCTTCAATAAATGTTGTTTTTGATTTCTTTGAAAAATGATTAAAGCATGATAATACAATACCCACATCTATGTACGTAACTACTACACACTTGCTTAATTATAACTACCTACATGGGCAATTTAATGAATTTTTGATAAACTGTATTACGCAGGTAGATTAAGGTTACGGTGAACGTAACGCCCTATATTGTCGCCATTATAATACGATTTACTCTACATTTCGTATGAAATACTAAAACGTACCTATATTATGTAGGCAAGTATAAATAAATGTATAAAGTTACCCAAACTCTCATCCTTAAATTAATATAAATTGTTTGTAAAACTTTTTCTTGGTGTTACTATGTTACCCGTATTTATGACACAGGAACTAATATACTTCCGAATACGAACAATGATGAAAATCAACCCTATGATAAGGCAATAAGGACTAATTTCATTTGAGACGAAGGTGTCAAGTTACTTGATCGCATTTTAGGGGAGATTATAACAGCGAGTTTGTAACCACAGACGGCAAGTTTACAACGGGTGGGTAGTTACAAATTTTGTCTTTTTTATCTTTGCTATTTCAATTTAAAGTAGCTTATTTTAACATTGACTATGTTCTTGTTAAAATCATCTTCATTAACGATAATATTAAAGATAGAACTGATTGAAATTTCGTTAATTTTATATTATTGATTGTCACCGACACTAGATTCTGACATCAAAAACTTGTAAGATCTAAATACTTATTCTGGAGTATGAAACACAATTTCATTGTTGCAGTGAATGCAGACATTGTTACCAAGACCAGTCTACATTTATTGTATTTTGTCTGATGTGGTCTTATTTTTGACTTGCTCAGAGTATAATGTAGTTTGTGGTTGTTAAATGCTGATAAAAATACTAGATATATAGTAAAACTGTTTGCTTATTACTTTTACCTATTAGTATGTAGGTACAGATTCCATTATGGTGTTCTGATAGACATTTTAGACCAAATTTGAATATATGCAAGAAATTTTATAAATTTATAAAAAAGTATTTTTAATTTATTTCTCTACATTTCCCTGTAAATGGCGCTCACAATATTTTGCTGAGTCACAAAAAATGGCAACGTAAAAAGAGTTTCCAGCGGGCAATTAAAATTCGTAATAACTCGAAAGCAAAGTCAACGTAAGTTAAACAAAGCGACAAAAATAATTAATCGTTGACGCACTCCCGCTGTAAAAACTCCAGCAAAATAGGCCAGTCAGTGATAACGCGATATTATTCAATACTTAACTAAAAGCACAATGAGTATTGCTACCTGAATAAATGATAACATCGCGGTGAATTTGATGTCAATATGTGTTAACACTAAGCTATTTAGTTCACGACTCGGACCCCTTTATCGCCCCGTCTCCCCACGCACACATCGCCCGTGTCTCCCCGTTGGCCCCCGTTTGCAGCTGTGTGCGCCGCACACATAGACAAAAACAATTTTTCACAGGTTACATTTACACACACAAATGCAACAAGATGAATGTAGTGAGTCCCTTGCCCCACGAAAAGTTTTGTAGTACAGAATTTGTTCACTAGTTGTGTCTAGACATGCCATGCTTTTAAGTTAGAGGTGAATCCTTCGAGACTTGTTTCATGAACTTGATACAAATAAATATTGAATTTTTAATACTTTTTTTTATTAATGACCTTTTTTATTTTGATGTTTGTTCTAATCTTAAGGTTCTTGTGATAAAATGTAGATGCGATATGTATTGTGTTACAGGTGCAGTTACGCTTTACTTATTTAGTTTATTGTACCGATTATATATTTTTATATAAATGCACATTTTATTTTAAATGTCACTAAAAATATAATAATTATTCATGTGCATTTTTATTTATTAAATGATGTATTGATGTTTTATAAAAAATATATTTAAGACTTAATTACTTGTTGCAGCCAGTTTGTTGAAGAAGAAGTATCATAAGTAAGACCAGTCTTATTTTAAAATTAACAAGTCAAACCGTTCAGTAAAACTGTAAAATCGCATACCAAGTGTCGCTAGAAAATCATGGCAAGGGAATGCATTGAAAATGATTATGGAATGTGCTCGAACGAGACGGGGATATTGCAGTCACACGCAGTTCAGTCGGTTAGACAGAGATCAAATATTGAATATCGCGCGAGTTGCGAAAACGAGTTATCTTTGTAAACGCGCCAGAAGGAAAATGCACCATTTGCAACCAGATTTAAGGTGGAAAATTTACTATAGATGGCGGTAACATAAGTTTTGTGGGTGCCAGACGGTTGGGGCGGGCGGGGGGCTCGGTGGCTCTCAACTGTGGCAGATAATCAATATCCGCTTGGCTTGTGGACACTATAATAATATATGTTATTTTATATCTGTTCCACTCTCACTCGAGTCGATGGCGTATGCTTTCTTTCGCTCGCACCATTATCTAAAATGGACAGTGGCGTAGATTTGGTAAATGATAACTGTGAGAAAGTATTTATCACGACAATGAAGCGTGATATGTAATTATATAACCTATTTAGGGCGTTAGTGGAGATGTGTGGTGGGGAGGTGGAGGGAGTTCCTGGTGTTAGTGATATATTTGTTTTTATTGACGTCGGTATCGGCTGGTGTTTGGAGGCACGCGATGCGGGCGCTACTTCTTCATTACTTCAGTGAACTGAGGCCAACTACGCGTTACTCAATTGACTAATCTAATTGAGGGCGCCTTACGTTCTTTACTTAGTTATGTAGAGCGGTGATTTATGAGGCTTGTGTAGCCACTGGGTGAAAAAACGTAATTTACTTCAACGTACTGAAGCTCTAGTTAGTTTAAAGGGTGGGCAGTCCCCTTATTATTATCGACGCTAATTAAATAGCGATTTGGCTTTGACTTTATAATAGCCCTTACACCTACTGACTTAATTCATTATTTTGAGCTGTTCTTTTAATATTGCGTTGAAAAGATTAAATTAGGTTTTCTTTTTTTGATACCTATACCAATATTATCTTTAAGAATATTCGAATATCTTTTTTATATGTACAACAGGATTAATTAACAAATAAAATAACTGGGCAAGAGCATGTCAGACCACGCTCAGTGTAGGGTTCCGCAACCTTGATTAATTGCATCAGCAGAAGAGCGTATGTTCATGGTACTTACACCCTTTTATTAAGAAACTCGGTTTTTCTGCAAGCACTCAATGGCGGTATATTCGATCATGCTCAAAATAATTTTAGTTTAAAGTACTTAATTAAACGCTACCTTTGTGATTTTTTCCATATTTTTAGGTCACACGGTTCAAAAGTTAAAGGGGGGGGGGGGACACGATTTATTCAACTTTCAGAGCGATTATTTCCAAAAATATTCACTGAATCAAGAAAGTTTATTAGAACCTTAAAATGTTTTTAAAAGACCTGTCGAGTGATGTGCCACACATTGAAATTTGCTAAAAAACATTTTTTTAGCTTCTGTTATATGTATTGAGTAAAAAAATTTACCCCCCTAAAAATATTTATTATTATTATTTAGCTATCAAACTAAGTAGCGGCTACTACAAGACACCTTTTTACCAAATTTCATCAAGATTCATGGAGTAGTCTTTAAGTAAAATGCCTGTGACATACGGATGGACAGACAAACAGACAGACAGTCAGACGGACATGACGAAACTACATGGGTTCCGTTTTTGCCATTTTGGCTACGGACCCCTAAAAACAGTATGGTGGTGTAACTTAAGTCAAACAAACGAAACAAAATCTTGTGAAATCTGTTCTGGGATTATTTACTTGACTAATTCTTTACTTTGGAACACTTTGTTCTTATGAATCTAATAGATAGGTACAGTACTCCCAAATTAATAATGCACATGCAGATCTTCGCTAATTGTCGTATTCCCGGAAACACTCGAATCATGGAATCGTAAGAGCCCTAAACAAGGCATTTGCATTTTGCACCTTGTTTAAAAGAGATAGGAGTCAATATCATGTGTGCACAATCGAAAACAAATCGGGCGTTCGGCAGCTGTCGCCGGTCAGCGAAATGTCTGTCAGTCGTCTTTATATATTGGTAGTGACTGCACGTGTTCTCTATTTGTGGAAATATATAGAGCTGCTATTACACACCCTTCTTGGTAAATATAATTTCAACATTAATTAGCTTATTCAGATTTAAATAGTATATTTTGAAAAAAGGAAAATAAATAACATATTTCACGTTTTTTTAATATTAAAAAAATAAAATACCTACATTAAATACATATTAAGTACTAGAAAAACATTTAAAAAATGAGATTTATTTAAATTAAATAAATAGATAAACATGCATAAAAAATATATACCTAACTCTGCCCATGCCATTTTCTTTCAGACGAATTCTTCCAAAATGGATAAATTTAAACGTGGAAAACCGCTTAATTCACAAGCACGGCAAATGGTATTTAATGTGTACCTTTATTTCTTAAATGAAGCCAATGTTTTCAACAGAGACCATGATGGTTATTTTAAAAAAATTCAAGACCGTGTTACAAAAGCTACAGGAATTTCGCGACGAACTTTGAGTAATATCTTAAACGAAAAAAAACATAATCAATCAAAGAAATTTTCTACACCGAAAAAAGGAAGACCTAAAAGTAGATTTCGGCTGGTACTTGATGATTTCGACTACTGTGTTATTCGTAATATGATATACAATTTTCAATTGACGCTGAAAGAACTCCCAACTGTAAATAATTTAAGAATAAAGTTGATCGAAGCTATTAATTTCAAAGGCTGTGCCGAGACTTTAAGGTTGATCTTGAAAGACATGGGGTTTAGGTTTCTGAAAACTGATAATAACAGACAATTACTTATGGAAAAACATGATATACGCCTAAAAAGGATCAAATATCTCAGAGAAATACAACAGCTGAGGAGTTCTGGTAGAAACATAGTATTTATGGACGAGTCGTATGTGCACACATCACATACTAAGGGTAAAACTTGGCAAGATAGCAACAAAAAAGGTATCAAACAACCCATTTCCAAAGGAGAGCGAATAATTATTGTACACGCAGGCAATGAAAAAGGCTTCGTCCCAGGGGCTCTAATGTTACATAAATGTGTCGACTCAGAAGGTGACTATCATAAAGAAATAAACGCGGAACGTTATCAAACTTGGCTACGCAATCAATTGATTCCCAACTTGCCTCCTAATAGTGTGTTGGTAATAGACAACGCCCCAAATCATAATAAGCTGTCTGTGAAACCACCAAACTCAAACACATCTAAACCACAAATGACAGCTTGGTTACAACAACACAACATTCCGCATGACCCAAAGAAACTGAAACCCGATTTGTATAAAATTATACAAAGATACAAAGAAAATTACACAGAATTTGCCATTGACCGTATAATGGAGGAACATGGGCATAAAATTATACGATTGCCACCATATCATCCCGATTTTAACCCTATTGAAAATATTTGGTCCCAAATAAAGCAACACGTGGCCAAGAGAAATATTGCAATGACTGTGACGTCAGTTAAAGATGCTATATTAGAAAAAATCAATAAAATAGGACCAGAAGAATGGAAAAAAGTTTCTGATCATGCGGTTCAATGCGAAGATGAATATAGAAAATTTGAGCCAAGAATCGATAGTTATTCCGATGAACTGATTATTTACACAGGTGATAGCAGTGAGGAAAGTGTAAATGAACAAGAGCATAATGAAACTTCTGATGAATCTGCGATGTCGGGAATAGAGGTCTTCCTCGATTCTGATTATTTTTTTTATAATTGTATTATTTTTCTGGAATGATTAGTGCTGTAAACAAATTTGAACTGAGATTTTGATTATATTTTATGTAAACCTCTATTTGAAAACGTTTTTTTCTCCTTCTAATAAAACCTTATGTTATTTAAACCTTTTCCTCCATAATTACACCAACTTCGGTAAGACACTTGAAAACTAATCACTCCAACAATGATTGTAGCGTTTTCGCTATTTACTTACATGGAATTATCGAATCAAATTTCGTTACAGGTAAATCAAATCTGTTTTAGCACAAAACACTTAATATATAAAATTAGGCATAGAGAAATTGCTCTTAACCACTCTATATAAATATCGTCTTTCGACGCTCGGGTAATACGACCGTTGCCGAACAATGACGAAGATTTCCGAAGATTTCTATGCGCATTATTACTTTTGGAGTACTGTACCTATTCTTCATTACTATATTTGTGGTTCTAATTTCACTTTTGTTCTTCTCAAATACCAACCAATACCAATGGATTCAACGACCTATATAATAAAAACGATTTACTTTAGGTACATTTGGCACGTGTAAAATTAAAGTACGATTCTTTTATAAGTGTAATAATAAAAACCTTGACGAACATAACCCTTTGACAACTTGGTCTTGACTTGAGAAGTAAAAATGATTATATAAAATAACAACTGAACTTTTGTTTTAAAAATGAAGCTTTTCACTAAATATCAGTTTTGTTACAGAACTTACGTAAAGTAGGAAAAATCTAGTTGAAGTGATTGCGAAACCATTGAGGTCTACCTACCGAAATAATGACGTAAAGTATTAGAAACAAAAAAATGTCACCACGAGATTTAGTAGACAGAAAATAGTGTTGACTTTATTAAAATTGGGAAAGATACTATTGCCTGCTTAGGCATGGGACTGGCAACCGTACTAAGATCGGCACTCATAATTATGCAAGTAATCGCGATGATGATGACTACGATGGTGACAATAATAATGATGATGAAATTGATGACGAATGTGATGTCAAAGATGATGACCAACCCTCGCGCATGTTCTTCTTTCCATAGTGTTACAGTAGATTTTTTTAAACTTAAAATATTTTTAATTTATTCTTACTGTAATCAGATGTTCTCTAATCTCCAGTGTAAATAGTTGAATATCAAAGAAAATAAAATACTTTAATTTTGATATGAACATTCGCATACAATCATCCCTCAATTTCGCAGTTCCCTCTTGAGTTCTGCTGAATCAGACCCTCTGTTAATCTAGGTATACGTAGGTACATACTATAAATTGGTTTCCTAATTAATACGCAAACTGTTCGTAGATTTGACTACACATGTCGCCCCTGTTATGACGATGCAAAGCGTCCCCAAATAATAATGGGGACATAATTCGATTGGCCCCCGTCTGTCGACGTATCGGATAAAACACGGGTACTTGCCTTGACTGGAAGTGTTTGAGCGTACTTGAATCCAAACTGAATGATGCTGTGCTTGTTAAATGTGACATTTATTGCAATCAGCAGATGTATTAAAATGTTATTTCAGTATTTATAAGTAAGTATCGGTAAGTAATTCTGCATTATAAGCATCAAAGAACTTCGTATTTTACGATTTCATTGCAAAAGAAGAGCCTTCAAATTCTTTTAATTTACAGGTAAACAAAAAACAAAATTGGTGCCGAGATATTCTTAGTAGTCTGTTATTAAGTATTTTTTCTTTACGTGTAATTTTGATTCCTCCAGTTTTGAATAACTCCATAATCACTACGTTGGTGTGCGTTTTTTGTACTTTTATCGTTACGTTTCTTTATATAAATTGATTTTAATATCATGTCACCATCGCAAGGAAACCTTTACCAAAATTGTTGAAAAAAAATGAAAAGAAAAACACTAACAGATAAAAAGTGTGGATACCCCAAATTGTTTCCAAAATTATTTTAATTCCAGTCGTTCAGTGGTCAAAGAAAAAGTATGAGGTTCGGAGTGCCTATGCAATGGAAGGAAGAAAAACCACTTCGAAAAATTTCCTGGTCTGAGCATTGAAAAGATAAAAGTGATAATTTCCGATGGCCCACAAATAAGAGTACACAATAAAGATACTGATTTACTGTCTGGGTGTTATTTACCTATAATATGTATGTATTTAGAAATATATAAGTATATTTATCAGTTGTCTGGTTGCCATAGTACAAGCTAGGCTTAGTTTGGAATCAGATGACGCTGTGTGAGTTGTCCCAAGATATTATTATTATTAACTTTAATGAACGATTTGGAACAGTTTGCTTGGACTTTATTTGTTGAAGTTACTAAATACTTCCTCAGATCACAAGTCGAGTAATTAGGTACCCTAAAATTATAAACGACATTATAGTAATTTTTATATGCATTTCTTGCCAATTACTTTATTTAATTGGCATACGGAAGTGTTACGACTTCAAATTTTTGTATCTTTCAAAAATGCAATTATTGTGTTAATAAAGTAATTGGCAAGAAATGCCTATACAAATTACTGTAATATTCGGCCTGTGACATCATAATTTGTAAAAATGCTCTCTGTAACGAAGCAATAACAAAAAAGCCGTGACAGTTCTTTTACTAATGGCTAGATAGACCGAGAGCCCAACTTGCGTGCAGAAGGAGATAGAAAACATTGAGATCTAGTGACATAGTCCAGATAGGTGGTTTCGATTCCGGCCCCGGTTTGGCATACGGAAGTCTCGGGTTCGATACCTGGGTCTAGACTTCAAATTTAAAAAAAAAAAAAAAAAAAAAAAAATAATAAAAATAAATGACATGTTAGACAGTTTTATAAATTTAAGATGCAATATGCTCATTAAAGTGCACTACCTCCACAGTAATCTTAACCAATTTCTAGAGAATCTTGGATGCTATAACGAAAATCAAAGGTTTCAGCAAGCCCTTAAAACCACGGGAAATAGGTATCAAGGCCTTAAATACCGATCCTATTGATCGGCATTTATGATAGCTGACCACTGGCGATTGTCGGACTACACCCAATTTTCGAAAATTGGCAAAAATAAAGTTTTTCATAATAATGTTATAAATGCTATTTTTAATAAAAAACTGTTTTTTTCTGTTTACAACAAAATTTACAAAACTCTATGTAAGAAATAAAAAAAAAATTGCTGTAATTGTAATTAATATAAGGTCCTAAGTTAAAAAAAATACAGCTTCTCGGCACTAAAACCAGTGATGACCGGTTTATGGTTATTATACACATTTGAACATTCGACGATGGTATCAGACCACCATGTTTGATTCAGACCAATCAATATTTTTGTATAGAAGCAGTCCACGTTTAATATACTTCGTAGGTCGTCTCAAGTTATTCAGAACTTTAACATTAATAAAGAGAAGATGAATATTTTTCAATTTCTTATCTGTAGTGTCCGGCCGAATGTCGATTAATGCCGGTTATCGCCACTATGTTTAGGGTTTGATTTGCCAACAACCCTGAAATACTTATATATAAATTACAAACTGGCAACCACTATTTTACCCCCATAAGTATTGATTTTGCAAAAACGCTGATGTATATATTTCTTTATTTTTTACCAAAAAGCCAAATCCAAAATTTCCTAGATTTAACTTTTAAACTGTTGGAGTTTCATACAAACATCCTAGTGGCTCACGACTTCGCCCGCGTGGTGATTTTACCCCCTGAAGGGTTGATTTTCCAATGACCCTGAAACACATGTTTCTTTATTTAAAAACCAAAACGCCGAATACGAAATTTAACAGATTTAACTTTAAAACTGACGTAGTTTCATATAAACTTGCAACCTTTATTCAAGCCGTTTGGGCCACCAAACAGCTTTATCAAAGCATCCCTTATACAGTAATTTAACAATCATAATCAGATCATTCAAATAATATTTGTTCTTCTTGACTAGTGCGAAACTAGACTAATAAATAAACATAAACTCACTTTCTTTATAAATTTCGGTGTGGTTTTCACTAGCTAAATCTACTTCTCAATTATAACCTTTTATTGGCTAACTGTTGGATATGTCTCAGTCTTTAAAAATAATTGTCATTTGCTGTTGGTTTTCCGAACATAAATAAATAAAAATAAATAAAACAAATACAAAACACTTCTCAATTATAACTATTACTATCCAATTGATGTAAAACAAATACAAAACACTAAGCAAAGTAGGAGTTTAAATGCGCGTACAAACTTGTCTTGACTCCCGACCTCACATAAGTAGGTACTATTAGCTTAGTGCGAGTTTGTTTTACGTTAACGCGATCGAATCATTTATCGCGTTTGGCTCTTACAAGGTTGCAGTGGGCCAATTGGAGCGTCAATCGTCCTAAATTTGTCCATCGCGTTAATGTAAAACAAGGCTTCCGAAGGCAGCCGATGCCAAAGCTTCGGTGGGACACCACTTTTCAATAGAATACAATAATTGCATTTTTGAAAGATACAAAAATTAGAAATCCAGACCCAGGAATCGAACCCGAGACTTTCATATGCCAAACCGGGGTCGAAATCGAACCATTTAACCGGGACTATGTTACTAAAACTCAAATTCTTTTAGCCTTTCTGCACGCGAGTCAGGCCTTCAGTTGCGCCATCTAGCCGATAGTTTGAGAATTATTACAGACTTTTTTATTGCGAGAGCATTTTCAACAAAAAATATGATGTCGCAGGTCAAATATTATAGTAATTTTTATAGGTATTTCTTGCTTGTCTGCATAATTAATTTACCGCAGAGAAATTTTATTCACTGAGGATTTTAAGATCCTTCTAGCAGTTTTACATCACAGAACCGGCATATTTCAATTCAACTAGATTAGATACTAACTATCTGGCGATACATTGATAGTAATATATTTGGATAAGCGGAAGCTTGATAAATACCTTAGCAAAATTTTGACAAAATATTTGCTCTAACGGTAACTACTTGACTCCTTGATCCACGTTCATTGACATGCAACATTCATTGCACAGATGCTATTACTGACCGGTGATGATTTGCCTAATATAGTTCACGAGCTACTTCACCACAGAGACCTGTTTCATAAACCTAATAAAATAAAGGCAGTCAACATGGATAGACTGGTGTCTGATTCTTTATCGGAGAGAATAAAACATACTGAATTTTTAGAAAACCAACGCAGATGTTTGAGCAAATATTGGAAAATTTAAAAATAAAATTAAACAAAAAAAAACCGGGTAAGAGCATGTCGAACCATGCTCAGTGTAGGGTTCCGCTGTCATTATTATAAATAAATGCACTACTTAAGACAAAATCCGATTTCAATAGTTGCACCAGCAGAAAAGTGTATGTTCATGGCACTAACGCCCTTATTGAGAAACGCAGTTTTTCGGCCGGTCAAGTCGAACATAATTTTAGTTTAAAGTATTGATCACACGGTTCAAAAGATAAGAGGAGGGGGGGGGGGGGAGGGAGCACAATTTATGCAATTTTCGAAGCAACAATTTCCAAAAACTATTTAGCACTTAATTAAAAAAGTTTATAGAAACCAGAGAATGACAGTTTTTTTTAAAAAAACATTTTAAGATGATTTTTGCTGGAAAAAAAAACATCTTCTGTTACATGTATGAAGTGCTCCCCTTGAACTATTTATTTCTATTATTTTGCTATCAAACTAAGTAGCGACTACTACAAGACACCTATTCACCAAATTTAATCAATATTTATTGTGTTGTCTTTGAGTAAGATGCCTGTGGTATACGGACAGACAGACAGACGGACATGACGAAATTATAAGGGTTCCGTTTTTGCCATTTTGGAATCTTTTAAAACAAAGCAGGTTAGTTTTGAAACGGTCCCACAATCGGTCCTACAAAAAGTTATGACTAGTTTTAATTGGCGATTGTAGATCTTGGTTAACCATAAGTCAAAAAACGAATGTCCACGAACTGTTAGTTGAGCCCAATGAGCCCTAAGTTTTGTCACTGTCACTGCGAAACAAATATGAAAAACGGAAAATATCAGTAAAGTTTTTTTTTGTTACTATTTAGCTCAATTTATTTAGCACCCCTACAGCTGCAGAAGTAATTCAACTTAACCGAACATTGCACCAACTTTCTAAAGAACCTAAAGCTTGAAGAAAAGAAAAACCTGTGTAGAATATGCGTGCTAATCTTTGCCTAGCAGGATGTTTATATTATCCAAAAACTATAGTTATTATGCACTACGGCATTTTTTAAAACATGTGTCTAGTACGTGTATTTATCTTTTGTCGTAAAACTATATTTACGATTTAAATAATGTCTATTCAAATTTTATGAATAGAATTGTTAAATGGTAATTAAGGATGTTAACATAATTAAAATCTGCAATCGAACCTCATTCGGTTATTCACAGAATAAATACTCGTATTATACGTGTTTATGTATGCGGGTATGTGTTAGTAATCGGATTATGAATTGGAAAATGGATGCTGTACAGATTTGCGTTTAAAATGTAGAGCAGTATCAGATTTAATTTAGGCTTTTGCCGAATGAATGCTGAGAGTACCCCGCTTATATTTGATGTTGGATATATTTATAAAATTGATAGTTCAGATTTCAGATAGTATAAACAAAAGTAATGAAATGGAAGCGTTAATTTAAGCTCGGGGGTAATTTGATTGAATTTTTGACAGATATGATTTTTCAGGACCTTTCTTATAACCTACATATGATAAGATGGCAGGATTTAAATAGGTGCCATATATAAAACGAAGATAAAGGTGACTTGTTAGGCAAATCCTATATTGAAGAAAAAAGAATCATGATATCTAAATTCCTCTCGCCTCAATCAGATCAATCATTTACATCATGGGAGGTATACCAACTGTGTTTGGTCTGCATGCTTAAATCTAAGCCCTTATTCCTTCTCGTTTCTGCATGGGTCCTGTAATGTTTTGCCATGTCAATCCATCTTACTAGAACCATCCCATTAACGGGGTTAATTCTAAGGATGTAGATAAATCTGTTATACCATAAGTGGTACTTAAGGGAAGAGGTGGAGACCATAAAAGCCCATTTGTCACTGCGACCTCCTTACATTCATTACTAAGGTAAATATAGATTCGGATGGTAGTAGATAGATTCCCAATTATGTTACAACTTAAAAAAAATATTTTATGTCCTTTTTCTATTAGTCTAAAACCGTGTAGTTTTTGGTTGGTTACTAACCTCTCTCACTGGATGAAAATCTAGTAAAACTTGCCACCTGCAGCCTACCCTTGGTCATTATTCCCATTTCTTCTAAGTTTGAACTAAACCTGTAGAGACATGAGAGCGGCTTTGATTATATTGGCTACTTTGGACACATTATTCGAAACCAACACTCCATGGAACGACTTGTTGCCCTAGGCCGAGTGGAAGGTGAAAGATCACGCGGTCGACAATCCATGTGCTAGACAGACCTGATAAAAACTGTGACACAGGCCAGGTCCAATGTTCCTGTAATGCTAAAGACCGCAATAAGTGGAGATACATCGCGAATACTACAGGTTGCTTAGCAAAAGTGTCATCATAAAGACTAAGGAGAGTATGATGATTTTCATAGTTAACTGCTGTCGATTGAGTGTTATAGATTTCATTTTGTAAGATAGAAGAGAGCGAAATAAAGAAAAAGGTTGGCGATAAAAACATAAACAATTTAAAGTACCTATTTGGAATGTTATTATGCAAAATGAGTCTGAAATCTGAGTATAGCCGTTTAAGTTCCTTAAGGTTCTGGTTATGTTTAAGAGCGTCGTAGTCATTTTGTGTAGGTACAATTAGATTAATTTTATTAGTTACTAGCTTTCGCCCGCAGCTCTGCCCGCATGGATAATGGTTATCGCGACAAAAACTAACTCATGGCCTTTCCCAAGACTTATGCTATCTCCATACCAAATTTCACTTCAATCGGTTCAGCGGCTTAAGCGTGAAAACGTAATAGACAAACAGACAATATTTAGTTTGGATTATCTTTTCCCCGCGGCTTTGCCACCCTTAAATTAGAGATTGAAATATGGAGTTTTTGCGTTTTTCCCGATATAATAATAATATCTTGGGACAACTCACACAACGCTATCTGATCCCAAACTAAGCAGAGCTTGTACTATGGAAACCAGACAACTGATAACATACTTATATATGTCTAAATACATACATATTATAGATAAATAACACCCAGACACAGAATAAACCATCGTGCTCATCACACAAAGTTTTATCCTGGGTGGGGATCGAACCCACGACCTCTTGCGTAGCAGTCGGATACACTCCCACTGCGCCACAGAGGCAGTCGATATATTTTTCAAGCAATCCTCGGACTTTAACGAATAATGGACGAATTGGTTTAGTTCAAGTTTTGCGCCAAGCAACAGATGTGGCGCTATTTCTAGTTCCTCGCGGCTTGATCAACGTGGATGATTTTACTTTTCAAACGTTGAAAGACGTGTTTTTGTTTTTCCACGAAGCCAAATCTTCACAAAATTTAACTTTAAAACTGACAAAGTGTCATACCAACTGGCCTCCCCTATTTTACCCCCAAGGGTAGGGGTTAGTTTTCCAAAAACTCTGAATCACATCTTGCTTTATTTCAAACTAAAAAGCGAAATACGACATTTGAAAGATCTAACTTTAAATCTGACGAATTTCTATACATACTTGTCACCCCTATATTACCCTTTAGGGGTTGATTTTTCAAAAATGCTGAAACTCGTATTGTTTGGTTTAAAACTAATATTCTAAATACGATATTTTAAAGATCTACCTTTAAAACTGACGGAGTTTGATAAAAACTTGCAACCCGTACTTTACCCCTTAGGGGCTGATTTTCAAAAAATACTGGAACCCGTATTTTATTATATTTAATGAAAAAGCCAAATACCAAATTATAAAAATCTAAATATAAAATTGACCGAGTTTCATACAAACTTACAACCACAATTTACCCCATTAGGGGATGAATTTCCAAAAATCCCTTGTTATCGGATGCCTACATTATAAAAGGAATATGTTCTCGAATCACAATTTCACGTCTCTACAATCAGCTGTTTAGGCTGTGCGTTGATCCATCAGGCAGTCAGTCAATCAGCCAGGACAAAGAATTTTATATAAATAGAAAAAACTGGCCAAGTGCAAGTTGGACTCGCGCACGAAGGGTTTCTTAGCATTATCTGTACAACATTAGACTATATTATAATATCGGCAAAAAAAATCATGTTTGTTGTATACCCACATATTTATTTTATTCTGCTTTTTAGTATTTATTGTTATAGTGCCAACAAAAATACAAATGTCTATCACGATTCATGACATACAGCCTGGTGGCAGACGTACAGACAGACAGACAGCGGAGTCTTAGTAATAGGTTCCTGTTTTACACTTTGGGTACGGAACTTTGAAAACGAGTTCACTCGAGCATGATTTTTTACTTTTTTTTATTTGTTCTATAAGTGTAAGTACCTTTCGCAATGATAATGGTGCAGACTTGAAAGTATCTATACTTATTAGTTACGTAGTATACTGAAGCATTAGGACAATATTTTTTTGATAAAAACTACAGGAAAAAGGTACACTTCTCAGCAACCCATGTGTATTCATATCATCATATCAACCCATATGATGGCCCACTGCTGGGCACGGGTCTCCCCAGTAGAACCTACTAGTATGTAGATCCTGGGGGTAATTGCCATAATCGCCACGCTTGGCGAGCGGGTTGGCGATCGCAGTAAGGCTTTAAATACGCAGAGGACGCTGCTGCCCGTCCTCCGGGGTGAAATCCCTTAGTCGCCTTGACGACACCCACGGGTAGAGATGGGGTGGTACTATTCTTAAGCCGGCACCACACGGCATGTGTGTGTATTATTTCACTTCAATACCGGAAGGGTGGCAAAATTAGATAGAAGTAACCCGTAGACCTGAAGCTGTAGACCATACCCATAAAATGATGTTCATTAACTAGAGATAACTAGTGTAAGGAAGATAAATTTTTGTTCACTTTAAAATATTTGACATGTCAAAGCTACATAGGCAATATAAAATAGCGGTTACTTATTTTGACGAGTGACAAAGAGCTTTGCATCAACAGTTGTATAACTCTATGCATCGAAGCGCAAGAGCAATAAAATCATTACATACGAACCTAAGTAGTTTATATTGATTTTTTAAATGAACTGGTATAGTCTACAGTATCTATACAGCTTCTATATATTTAACTTTTTCAATTAAAATGGCCACACGACGCACTATATTTTCCGTCGGATTATGCCCCTTCGACACGTGAGCTCCGTCCCCAGACATATTGCATCGAACCCTCCGAGTACTGACCTCACTGCGGATCAATTTATGAATACACCCAACATATCTTAAAAGTACTTTCATTGTGAAACGTATTTGCGTCTAAAAGCATTGTTAGAAAGTAGTGGAGTAAAATAACTTCAAAAATGTTACTTTTTAGTTATGGATTTTCTTTGCTGCTCGCTAAGAAACATTTAGAGCATAGTTTTGATTTTCTTGTATAGATGTACTTAAAAATCAGTGAATACGTATATATTTTTTTAGATTTTGAATAATAGACTTACGATACATTTATTGTTTTTCAAAGTATTAATGCATTTTAGAATTCTTAATACAGGTGGACCAGTCTTCCTTCAATAACTTCATGGAACGCATTTACTGCCGGTTCAGGGCAAAAACATGTGGCTCTAAGTCTGTTTTTAATTTTTGGAAACAAACAGAAGTCGGAGGGCGCGAGGGTTCGGACTGTAAGACCGATGCGTCATCAGTTCCACATTATAAGCCTTGAAATAGGTTTCTATTACCTTCGCGGAATGTTGAAAAGCGCGTTATCCTGCTTCGAGGATAGTTTTCGCGAACCTTTTTTTAAGACTCTGAGTAAGCAAGTGTTGACGTATCAATCAACAGTCATTGTCCTTTGATCTTGATCTTCAACCGATACTGTTGTGATCATTGATTGCCTGATTTGCGAAAAAAAAGAGCAACCATTTTTTTATCAATGCTTTGACTTTTCTTAACTTTCGTCGGCAAATGTTCAAAAGGAAAAACCCACTCTGCCGACTGGCTTTTTTTATCGAGTTCAAAGCAGTACACCCAAGTTTCGTCACCTATCACGATATTATAAACAGCAAATGACTGTTCTCCGTTAAACTTTTTTATCATTTTATGACATACAGTCGTTTCTTCCGACTCCACGTTTCCCTTCGTTAAGTAATGCGGTATCCATCGAGTGTAAAGCTTCTGAACATTCAGATGCACATGTAAAATGTTTTGCACCTGGCTCATTCCAACGCATAGCACGAATTTGCTGGCAAGTAATTCTTTGTCACTTTCAATAAGCTGTAGTACGGTGTCAATATTAGACGCTGTAACCGCAGTCGCCGGACAACGTCACTTCACGTCTAAATTCTCCAAACCACGAATACACGTAACTGCAACATGGTGCTTCATCACCATACACCAATTGATGTCTCTGGCAACTCTTTTGTTGACTTAAGCCACAACGAAAATCATAAATAAAAAATATTTGAACGAAAATGTTTACGATTTAAATTTATTTTGATAGTGATACACAACTTTCGAAAAGACGCCACAATGAAAATCAAATGACAGTCTCGCAAGTTTCATTTCTGATGATGTCAAAATGTTGATGTAATTGGCAACATTTTTTCATTTTCACATTTTTCATTGGGATGGCGTATGTTATCTCCTCCACCTTCCCATGCCGATCTGGATTCTAGCGTTGCGTGGGACACGTATGATAGTGTTGCGTATTAAAGTAAGTTTCTGATTTAACTGTTTTCATACAAATTCAAGTCATAATGCGTTGCATACGTTGCATACGTTGCATCCGTCGGCTCAGTTTGTCCCTACCTTAACTCTTCCCATAGTCGTTGAGTTGCGGGTGTCGTCATAAGTGACTAAGGGCAGTAACAAATGAGCTGCAGAGAAAATTTGTAATCCATTGTGAATATCATGACCTGTCACCATCTGATTGGTATTTATTTTATAGAAAGTAATAAAAATCCTTTTATGCTTCCTACTAGTTACAGCTCGAGAGCATTGTCGTTGTCATTTCTGGTATCAACTAGGATGTTTTTATCTTTTTGATAGAACAATTAATTAATTTAAATTTAAAGATTAGTTTAATTTATTTTTTATAACTTTGGTTTAATAATAAAAACAATTTGGTTTAGTATTTTTAATTATTTTTTGTGTATATGTTGTTGTATAATGTTTTACCAAAACTTTAAAAACGCGTTTACAGGTTTTAAAATTTGAACCAAAATAAACTAAAATAAATTTGAAATGATCACGTTGTAACAGATTTGTTGTTAAATCACCATGCTTGAGGCGCCTTAGGAGGCATATTTACTAAATTATTTATAATAACTGCTAACCCTTTCCTGTCCGTATCAGGCGAACGTAATTAAGCGTTGTCTCCTGCCAAATTGGAACATGGCCGTTTGTTTATAGAATTTGTTAGGTTAATCCTGTGTTCTGTTCTCTCTCGTTAATTTGCTTTTGCGTCTTGTATTAATTTCTTTTGTTTAACCAAATTTTATATTACTTCAAAGGATTTTTATTTGTTTGGGTTATTCTTATAATGCCGTGAAGATAACTTTGTTTTTATTTACACGTGGAACAATATTGGGTTTACTTTTTTTTACTTTAAAAACATTTGACGTTATACGTCCAAATGTTGTGGAATGTCTTGTCTCTTGTTTCTCATCCTATAAAAACGTCATTGTGTCTACATATTTAAAGTATTTTTTTTAAGCAGTCACCTAGCAACGGTCACGTTATTGATTGGTTGCTAAGCAGTCTGTCTGTCTAAAACCTATCATAACAAAGAAGTACCGATTTTTTTTTTAAACGTTACATATTTTCCTATTCAAACTTTAAATCTATATAAATATTATAAAACTGAAAAGCTTGTTTCTTTGTTCGAACGCGATAATTTCAGGAACTATTGGATTTAATTGAAAAAAAAATCTTTTACCAATGGATAGCCCATTTAAGAAAGGCTATAGGCAATTTCTAACATCACGGTACGGACAATAGAAGCGGAGCAGCATTGAAAAATATTGTAAAAACGAAGACGCAGTTGCTATATATACAATACAATCCCTAAAAGACACATTTAACTAGCAAAACCAAGTGTCTCATCCTGCAAATCCTAAACAAGCATAAACACTAAGTGACCAATATTGGCCGAGAGGGTGAGGTGCCATACTATTGACTTGGTATTGACATAATAGAATACGTGCATTGTGTTAACCTCAATGGTATCGACATGAAATGCATCATCGCTTTAGAGTTATGTAACCTCAGACATGGTAGCGATACCTTGTATATCTAATCGTCTACATATTGGAGCAAAATCAGTGTTCAGGTCAAACATTACACCGTGTAGCATAATTTTACTCTTTTGTTTTTAGACGTCATAACTATGAACCTACTGGCACTAGTTGAATCATACTGTCAAACAACCGACGCTCGAGCAACACATACGTCGTATACGGACACGGAATCTTGGAACGCCTTCCGAACAAAGCGGTCTGAAGTGGTCTATAATTCCATATCCGTGAACGATGTCAATGCTCTAGCGAGTTATTTATGAAGGTTACTTTCTGTAGTCTTGGTATTTGCTATAAGGATTGTTTAACGGATTTATGCATACCTAACATGTCGATTTTTCAGATTGTAAATCTCACTAATTTTAAACCGACTTCAAAAAGGAGAAGGTTCTCAATTCGGGTGTTTGTTTTTCTTATGTATTTTAGGGCATAGCTTCGTCATATGTAGACGAATATTCAAATATTTTTTTAGTTCGAAAGAAGTTTATTCCATCTTTATGAAATTTATATTTAATTTCCATATATTTTTTTAAAGATCTGATGAAGAGTTTCGGAGATAGACAATGAATCTCTTCAATAAATGCCAGCAAATCGTCCCTGATAGAAGTCAGTTACATGTTTTTATGTAAAAAAAAGTTTTTTAGAAACTATTTCGATTATTCACTAAAAAATAAATATTTATCACGCAACACAAAAGGTTTTATACTTTTTAAATTAAAGGAAACTATATAATTATATAAAAGGTCCTGAGGCAGAAATTAAGCATCAATAATGTTCTCTTTTCAAGCAGACAGAGAGATTTGCATTATGATTCAAAATAATTTACACTAGATTTGTAGTCACGAGTAGGGGTGCCTCGTCCAAGTGCGCAATGTCAACGCTGGGGGAGTCCCATGAAAGTTGATTCGCAGTTGATTTGCAGTAATTGATCGCCCCGGGGCGCGACGTCACGACTCACTCACTAGTGAGTTTGGATTAAACGATAATTTAAATAAACGTAGGTATTTCAATTTCGGCAACTTTGACAACAACGGGAGGACTGGAGCCAGGTGACAGATTGATTTCAACGATGACATTGTATAACAATGTTTACATTGAATGGACGTGATACCATTGGGATGCATAATAACATGAGGCCATGATGACAACAATTTTATTACAAAGTAGGCAATTTTCTTTGGTGTTCTAATTTGATTAGGTATTCTGTATTCCTAAATTCATTTTTCAAGATGTGCACTGGAATAACTTTGTCGGGGCCATCAGCATCTGATGTAAAAAATAATTATGTTATAAACTAAGAGATAATCTACCTAAACTTAGATTTATTCCAGAGAATCAAAACAGATTTAGTAACAGTGGAAAGTCATAAAAATACATAAGTTTCCCTCGCTTGTTTACTAAAGAACTCAATTAAAAAGGCAGCAGAAACTCGAATTAATCTATACGATGTATCGCTTAGGAGTGCCGTGTAAACGTCAGCTTAGCCCCCAGTGTTCGGCGGGCGTGGAAATTTACATATTATTAATTTACATGGCAACCCCGACCGTTCGCAATCTGTGTAATTTTGGTGTTTAGTAGTTGTCTCGCGCTGTAGCCGGCCTAACACGTAATGACTCTATTCGTTAACACGGTTATGCGTACGGTCAACGACACGATGTGATCAATAGTAATGCTACAATATGTAAGTAGGTACATATCTACTACATCCTAAGTAACAATCATAATCCAATTTTTCCTATTCTAAGTATCTTCTAGGTAGATATAATTATTTATTTATCAAACAACACAATTAAAAAAGATCAAAGAGTATAAGTGAGTAAACCCTTGAATAAATTACCACCATATTTTGTCAAGTTATCTTTTACCTTATTTCAAAACTTACAATATTAAAACCAAAATCCTCATCAACTTAAAAATTAAAGGTTCTTCAATTTATTCAAAATTAAATATTAGGTGTCTGTAATATTGGTAATGTAAACAAACAGTTTCGCTTACCCTACGAGATCGCTGTTCATATTTTTGACACCGTCATCATAGGGTGTCTGGATCCCCATCGATTCGAACTCCATCGAGCCGGAATGAAAAGTAGTGGGTAATATCTCCCATTTGCATATTTTAATTGTTATAAGAGCCCCTAATATCGACATACATAAGCTTTGTATTGACTTCGCAATTACGCAACATCCTTTGTTATAATCAACTTCATTGTTTGATCGTTAAAGCTGACTATGGATACATTTTAAAATTATCAAAGAAAGAAAGAGAATAAAATTGACAATATTTGGTTTTTAATTCAAAATTTGTGAAGTGTAATCAGCTTAGAGATACCCCTTTTAGAGGAAGAATATTTTTTAAATAAAATACAAAAATCCAAATAATCCAAATTTAAAACATATTTTGAAATTGATTATCTGAGAGAAGACTAAACATAAAAGCTAAACACAAGACTTACAAAATCTATTGCAACCTGTCTTTCTCTATCTCAAACTCACTCATAGGATCTGATCTTTCACTCGCACTCTAAATGAACGGGAAGAGAGAGGATGGAAAACCGGGCTCTTCCAATCTTGGTCTAGTTGTAGTGGGTAATATTTCTGATTTGCATATTTTAATTGTTATATGAGAGTCCCCTAGTGCGAATGTGGCATAAGCAAGCAATTTGCATACAGACGGTAGTTCTACAACAAATTGCTCTATCAGTAAATAAAGTTGAATAATTGAAATACATGTTGCGTTTTAGGTTATAGCGGGTGTATATTTAAATTAATTTTATGGTTTTAAAGGGAAAAATGTTAACTCACAGTTATGCAAAGAAATATTAAAATCTCTTACATATATCTATTTAATAAATTGACCGAACTATTAGTGTAACTTTAAAATTAACTATTTTTTATCTAATATCCTTCATTCATTAGTAGGTATCTTATGAACAAAGGGTATTACTACGCCTACACCAATTCATGTTGATTTCAGTAGATACTTCGTCGTTGGCGTGTGCTTTTTTTAGTAAGCTTGAGATTGATGAGTTTTTATTAAGTAGGTAGTACTTTAAGTTTTACGATACGATTAATTGATTGTAAATTACTTAGGTATAGCTGCGTTTTATTACCCAATGAGGTGCGCTTGCGCAGTGTTGTGAAAAAATTGTAAAGAATTCAAACAATTTATCTTAAACCTATTAACGCAATATAAAGCTTAAGACTTGTCCATTTAAGTTAACCATAAAATAAAAAAAAACAAAACCCAAGGGTTTCAGGTTCAAGATACCTACTAAGATTATTCATTGGAAAAAAGACCCAGAAAAATCTCTCCATTACACATTATAATAATGATGTGACAAGAAGATCATTAATTTAAGAGACATCATCCAAATATTTTTAACAGTAACTAGACAAAGAAAAAGTTGTCACCCAGATGACACGTATACAAAGCTCCCACAATTCTATAAGAGAGAACGAAATGATCAAAACTCTGCCGTTGCTATAGATAGACAATTGGTAATTCTCCGCTCCATAGATATCCAGACTGGCGAAGATATAAATAAAGAATAGTTACTGAACGGTATTTTCGATTAAAGAGATGACGCGAGGGTGCGAGCCAGCGCCGCGTGGTACCGTTGACGTCATGCAAGACGCGACGTGTACCTTGTTTGTGTTAATTGATTTTAAAGTGAGTTAGAACATGTCATACGATGTACATCGCTGATGCATTTATGAAATCGTTCAACTTACTACCTAATAAGAAAATATTACTCTGCATTCATATTAGCACCTGGTACTTATTTATTTATTTATTATCATGAAAGACCAACACCGATACAATAGGTATATGACATTGTTTTATGTAACAATAAAAAAAAAGTGAAAATAAATATTAACATTAAATCTTAGGCTGGTATGCTATGAAAAAATCTCGGCTCAACGTTCGTCTTATTGTTACCAAATTTGAATTAAATCTCTTTATGTCAATATTATTTAAGGAAGTGGCTGATGCAGAACCATTTCAATTTCCAAAAATATACTACTGGAAAGATGATTAAAATCTCAACGCAAAAACTGTGTGTCCTACTAAGATGATGAAAACCACCAACTAAGCAGCCAACGTACCGGCTAAGTTCCTTCATGTGTTCTTATAAGGAAAAGGCGAAGAGCACCATGGAAGAGAAAAAGGTAATCCAGGACAAAGAACTTACTTAACCGATTCAGATACACGTCCTAACCGAAAATAGAAAAAGAGAATTAAATTTGGATACAGTCTAAGCTAGACTCTGATCTGATACGATCGATTGGTTTATTAACTAACTGTTCACACAAAGATAGATACAAAATTTTACAGATCTTCTCCAGCTCAAGAACCCTTCATTGAATTTTCATCTTGAGCTGGTTTAAATACCAAAATATTTCTATGCGCACGCGCATCGGTATTATCATAATTGTACTTTCTGATCAAATATGTACAGGTTATGATCAGTTTCATTCGAACAGTACCTATTAACAATCTGTTATTAAAGAATGTGATGATCAAAGATCCTAATGTTTGTTACTCTAGCGATGGTTTAATCAAAATATCCTCTTTTGTTGGTATTTGTTTTCAACATCCTAATTCCGACCGCCTTGTCTCAATACGGAATTAGCCCGTCATAAACAAAGAGGTTAAGTGCCTTATAAATAACAGAGCTCTTCTTTACCTTAACTAGTATATTCTGGTGATATTTTCGTTCATAATGTTTCTGTGGAAGAATGATGAAGCAATATTTTTTAATTGCTTATGTAGGAGATTAGAAGAGAAAATTATTAGTGGATCCCTTTTTTATTTATTTATAGAAGAACTAGATTAATTTGCAATATTTAAAACCTTTGATATGGATAAAGTTTTATAATTGAAACATTCATTAGAAACAAAAGAATTTGATAAAATTATTTTATTGTTAAAAGTGAATCTTCAGAGTAGTGTTATAAAATTACCTATTATATCGAATTCGAAAGTTCTTTAATGTCGATTATATGCAAGAATAAACGTATTAGTTACAAGTAGCTTATCGTTACATATAAGTAATTAACATTAGTGGTTATATCCGTAAACCGCTTCAGTGAACGACCAAAAGACTGTATCATAACAACAAATGGTATGTTGTATGTAACCGACAAAACTAATTAATACACGTACATCCACACTTTCGATATTATTAAACGTATTATCATTCCACTATATCGCTGATACAATATTAATGAATACATCATCGCTATAATAACAGCCTGTAGTTGAATCACTAATGTACTTGTACTACATAGCTTTACTTCGTACACAGGTCGTCGTTAGCGTAAAGTTGCGCAGTACGCCATCTATCGACGAGTGGCGACATCACATGATGCTATCGTCCCGAATAAATTACATACAGTACGGCACAAATTTTGCCGTCCAGGCCACTTCCGGATACCCGTATATTAGTTACAAACGCCATTATTCTACTGTAGAGTAATTTCGGACCCAATTTTGGCTGTCACGTTGGTAACGTTGTAGGTAAACTCCTTGAAAGTTTAATGTGATGGTTTGCCTTCCTATTCATGCTGTGTACGCATTGTATGACACGTTTATGTTACAGATTAATAGAAAATTGCTTTGTGCCCGTTAATTTTACGTGGGGATTGGGTTTTTTTGTCGAGTTTTCTCGTACATTTTTAATTCTACCTCGGTAGATGACGAAATGAAACACGATTTGCGTTTAATTTTAATATAAATAACATATTTTATTCTTTTGTTTGCCTGCATAGTTGGATGTAGATATTATATTATTTAAAGTGTCTTAATTAGGTACTTTTTAATATTTTTTAAGGTAATTTACCTAAATTTTAATTGAATACTGAAACGTAATCATCTATTAATTTTTATTTTAAGCTGTTTACAAATAAAAATTAGGAACTTAATAATAGTGTAGATTTTGATGATATGATTTAGCATTCGGCATAACTATTATCCTTATTTGATGTATGTACCTACCTATTTTTGTGTATTGTGTAGGTGCCGTTATGTTAAATATTACATACAAATGGTCTTAGATATTCCTCTCGAAGGGACCGTGAGTACGATAGAAGGGCGGAGGGATCACTAAGTTTGTCCTATATATAAGGGTTGTGCCCTTAAGGGTTGTATTGTAACCGAAGTTATGCGTGGTGGTCATTTGATTGTGTTTATTCTGATGTTTCTTTGTTTGTATGACAATATATTAACTTACATTACTTTTAATTAAATAATACATTGCATAAATACACTAATAAACTAATAAAAATATTTTGATGCCGTTTCAAATAGGTACTAATACCTAGTTTCTGTTGTACTAGATGGCGTTAGTAGTACTAATATGCGATGACTTCCAAATTTAAAATATGGAGGACCATCTTATAATGTTTTGATTCATTAGATTTTTGGTTTAGAGAACTTTATTACTCGAAAAACTTTACAGTTCACTTAATGAGTAATACATTTTTATATAGTTAAGTATAATGTGGTAGTACAATCTGACAGCCGGTGTCCCAGAGAAGTAGTGGAGTTGTAGACAAAATGTATAGATTTGCAATTAGTATTAAGTATAGTAATAGTTTTATTCGTAAATATTTTCATATATATATATTTTAAGTTTTGAAAGAAAAGAGATGTTTCTAAAAATCTTAGGTTAAATTCACTAGAGCATCTATCTAACTACAATTCATACACACATGTGGCCAAGTAAATCAATTTCTAGGACAACTGAATGAAGCCAATAAAATACACTGTTACGAAGACAATGTTCTATTTGAAGTAAGGTTTACAAATGGTTCAAATTTGAATGCAAAGTCATAGTTTTGGCTCCTGCCTACATTCAGTCTACCACCTCCCTGGTCTACCTAAATGTTGAATTAGTTTCTGTGAGTACACAGAAAGTGATGGCTGATGGATTAGTGGTTTTGTGTATTGGGGTTTTCAAGAGGACTATGTCCAGTACCTATAACCTATGCTGGCACCACACATTGGCCCCAATGTCATTACTCTAACACGTGGATCTAGATTACACTTTGGCCTCAACGATGGCCTCAATGGATCTAGGAAGAAAATTGTTCGCGCCTAATTTTAAGGTTACACCCTAACAAATTGACTTTCCAACCTGTACCTACTTGAGGTGAAGATTTGAAAGGAAAGTTTTAAATAAATAGCCAGTAACTTCTGAACTACTTATAACCTCTTTGTGTCTCATAGATTTACAGAGTCCCATTTTTATCAGACGAATAATTCGTAAAGATTACAAAAGCCGGGTAGGTAAGTACAAAGGTTATACGCACTCGATGACGTTACACATTTTATGTGATTAGATAAGGTGAACGAGGAGGAAATTGCTGTTACAGTATCTGAAATTTTCACAGGTATATTCGTTTTATCTCTCATTGTTTGTTTTGCATAGTATGTTTTATTAGGTAACTACCTATTTTTATTATAAACTCATGATATCATAATATCTACAAATTTGCTGACGTTAAATAAATATTGTTTAGTTTATTGCGACTAATTAAATTTAGCTTTTTGTAAAAAAAAAACATACCAGAAAAGACTAGCACACAGATTGTAGAAAAAGTTATTTTAAAAAGAAGATAGGTGTATATTATGATGTCATTTGGCGCTGAACTCCACAGGACACGGTTGCCAAATGATCTGAAATCATAAGAATTAAAAGTGTTTTATAAAAGCTTGCCTAAAGCAGTTTAGTTTCGTTATAAAGTTATAAGGTAGTTTGAAACATATCGAAATGGTGAACCAAGACAAATAACGTCAACAAATTTGATCCTTGTTATATGTGCACGTTTACCCGGAATGTATTTCCATTAAGTCAAGTTAATAATCCTAGAACTTGGGTCCCGCTAACCTAGTAGAGATCTGGTACAACAATATCGAGACTACCAAGCGTAAGTGGGTCGCGCAATGACCAGCTTATTCAGGCCTCACGTAAATTCACGATTTCCCTCCGACTGAAGTGATTTCTACAGAGGTGGAAGAGACAAGGGAGCTCTTGATGAACTGGGCGCGGATAACTTGTGCGCGCTTATAATTTATTCACACCACAATGCCTGAGGTGTGTTTTACAATTTTTCAATTCCCCTACCGTGGACCGACCCCGGAGGTTGTCTCTGTTAGCGTATTTGGGAATGTAAACGAAAAATGTGAATGCGAGGTCAGGTTGAAACACGGTTATCTACGGGGCGAATGTTTGAGTAGATTAAACATACATACCTACCTTTATAAATACCTAAATACGGCAATGACATAATAACACAAATAAACAATTTACCTTAGATTATTACGTGACGCAGTCGCTTAAAAGCGGCGCGTGTTATTGACTTAACATTTTAACAGATTATCCCTTCATGTTATTCGGTAGACCTAAGTAAATATATGAATGTAACTACTCCTTTTCTACAAGCTGTGATTCATGGTTGCACCAGATACGATCGTCCTACATTCGCAATCTGTCCGTGTTGCGTTCGCTAAACGCGTGATATTTGTTCACACTTATTCTTTTCATACAGACACATGTGTTTTTCGCAATAAAACATATAAACGTCACGGAGGCAACGCTTTTCGTCTCGTTTCGTAAACAATGATCCATAGTTAGACCACCCAAGCATCGGCCGCGTAGTCCCAATATGTGGTCAGTGTGATCTGGCATCTGGTAGATTTTATACCTATAATAAATCACAGTGGAATATCGAAAAACACTAACGAAGTGTCGATGTAGGTCGGGCGGCGCGCTTATTCAGCGCTTCCATTGGTTTTCACCTCAATACTTTTACAGTTTACTGTATTATTTTTCGGAATACCGATGTGGGAGTTAATGTTCATGGTGTGGATGTACAGTGCGAATGTTTCCTTGTAATAAACGTAATGTCAAGAATGTGCTAGATTCATTCTTTGCAGATAGGCACATTCCAACAAACACTATTCTAGGCACCGCTTTTCGTCTATTAAAAAGTTCGTTGTTTTTGAATGAAAATGTATGATAATATTATTTTCAGTTTAATAAATTTGATGATGTGATTCTATTTTGAGAATGTGATCCACATAGGAAATAAACCGGCCCGCCAAATATACACGAAAGTATTAGTTCATATCTTGAAAACTATTGAACCGATTTTTATGAAACTTATACTGTTTCCTTTGTTAAAATAAATATTTGTTGTTAAGAATATTCAAGATTCAAATAATAATTTTAGAGAAATGCGTGACCAAACATATAACTACTTATATGTTTGTACCTACATCTATAAAACTGTGTACCTGTACTTGTTAGGGAATCTTTAACTGATTCTTGTATTAGGAATGCCTTAGGACGAATTCCAGTTTCTATAATATTATACCTACTTAAATATGTATCCAATAGAGAATCGCCGTTTTTTTTTTTTTAAATACAACTGTGTACAATGCATAATCTACGATGGTTATTAAAAAAATGATAAGCATCGTAGATCATGCACTCATTCGGCAAAGGCTTTATACTTTATAAAAGTAGTACATTTTAATCACCGGACCAACATAAAATCACACCTACAAGGTTTCAATTGTGTGGTCTTTATTACTTATGAAAGTCAGCTAAAATGGGCTAGCACTAAAGTGCCCACATGTAAATTCGTAAATCAAGAGAAGATTTATGTCCATGGTGTGTGTGCTAACGATAGTCGTGACTACAGTTACCTTGTTATTTGACTATTTTTAAATACGAATTAAATTTAAAACATTTTCCATCAGTATATTAGATGTTTATAGTGGTCCTAAATTTAATTTATTTGGATTCGTTGTAGTACTCGAGGTCTATTCTTTTGAAATTTAATGAATTATGTTGTATTAATGCTAAAACTTGAAAGGGAAAATTTGTTGAACAGAATAAACACGATAACGTCA
The DNA here is from genome assembly GCA_945859575.2 of Herminia tarsipennalis. Classification (NCBI taxonomy): domain Eukaryota; kingdom Metazoa; phylum Arthropoda; class Insecta; order Lepidoptera; family Erebidae; genus Herminia; species Herminia tarsipennalis. The sequence goes on from OX243837.2 coordinate 16,124,973, forward strand.
CTTAACATTAAAAAAAACTTCATCAGGGGCGACCAACATTTTCTTCAAAACTGTTAAAAGGATTTTCATCAAATAATACTAAGTGTCATCCCGATTAAGTCTATACTAATATTATAAATGATGATATATAATGAAGAGTTTGTTTGTTTGTTTGAGCGCGGTAATCTCAGGAACTATTAATCCTAATTGAAAAATTATTTTACTGTTGGATAGCCCATTTATCGAAGAAGGCTATAGGCATCAATAGGAGCGGAGCAGCAATGAAACATTTTGCAACAATGGGTAAAATTACGAAATTGTGCGGGACAGCTAGTTATTTATAATAATAAAACCGCATCCAAATATGTCTATTCGTTTAGTGGCTACAATGCCACAAGCAAACACGTGTTAAACTTACACCTCTTCTTTTGTGCCGGCGGTTAAAAACAGAGTGTACTTACATTTATATCACCATCGCTTAGAAGAAGTCAAGCCACGATTTGTCTCATGTAGCTATAGAAAACCAATGTCAAAATGGTACCAAAGTATCTATCTATCTATCTTGCTATATCTATATTATAAAGCTAAAGAGTTTGTCTGAACGCGATGGTCTCTATTAATGGTGGTATTTTTGTGTAAGATAGCTCATTTATCGAGGAAGGTATATAACATCACGCTATGATCAAATAGAAGCAAAGCAGCAATGAAAAATGTTGCAAAAACGGGGAAACATATTCCTTTTGAGAGTTTCTGTTGCGCCCGCTGCGTAAACGGTTAAAGTTAATATTACAATATTTAATAAAATCGCCTGGCTCAGAAAGGGCCATGCCAACTTGAGTACGAATGCCTTAAAAAAACAATTGAGAAATGTGTTAATTATCGAAATGACAAGTGGCAAATTACTAAATAATTAATTATTTTAAAATATGTTAATTTAATTTAAATTTTTAATTAATTTGTAAGTATCTGCCTATAACTTTTTCCGAATTTAACTCTGTAAAACATTTTTTTTTTTTCAAATTTAATTTTAGCTGTACATCGTTATTATTTGTTACTATTGTTTATAATAATTAATTATTGTACCTACTAATTCGAGCGCTAATCCCGCCGACAAACTGTTCTGCAGTTTGATGGGTTTTTTTGTATGTTTTTGAACAAATAAACGATTTGACGAAATGACGTATTTAAAGACATACAAATAATGTTCCCCCTGGTTTCTTCCGCGTGATTGTAAATTAGCATTGTAGGTACCAAATTTTGTTCAATTGTTTTCAAGTGGTTCGTGGATAACACACCATCTGCTACAAAACCTAAAGCAAGTTCTTAAACGGGTGAAATGGCAGTCTAAGCTTAACGCGGGCGAAGCCGTGGGCGGGAGCTAGCACCTTATATTTGAGACTGTTTGATAACATTCTCAAATATAAGGTATACCTATAAATGTTTATAAACTTTCGCGATTTGTACACATTATTAAAATATATATATTACGGGTCTTAATCGCGTGAATAATTTAAGGTTGTTATTGCCCGACGTTTCGACCGTATTGCAACGGCCGTGGTCACGGGAAGACTCCAGTCTCCCCGTGACCACGGCCGTTGCAATATTAAATTATTCACGCGATTAAGACCCGTAATATATACATTTTAATAAGGTATACCTAGTCTAGGGTTCCGTAGTCCCCCATCCAAATAATGCGGCTTAAGAAGCGGATTTTCTGTTATTTTTGTTTCATACTACTAACAAACGTTAGTAGGTACTTTATAATGGGATCTGTATGAAAATTTTGTTATTTTTCACTTGGTCTGCTGTTACTCGTATATACTCCTACTGTGATTTTTTTCACATACTCAACATCAACCATTTAGCTGACAGGGATGGGACACTTGACTCTAACAAAAATTTACACTTTAAAGCTTAGTATTTCACAAACGGATCCTTAAACCGAAAAATAGTCTTTACAACCCCTAAATATTTATAAAAGACCTACCTAGTGCTACCCCACACGATCGGTAGGTGAAAAAAATATCACATCCCTACTTTATATACAGGGAAGGTACCCTAAAAAAAACTTTTTTTATAATTTTATTTTTTCGGCATAATTAATATGTGTATCCATGCAAAATTATAATTGAGCTAAGCTACGGACGGACGGACGGACATGGCGAAACTATAAGGATTTCGTTTTGCCATTTTTACTACGGAACCATAAAAAGGTTATATTAAAAAGTAGGAACCTAATTTTGAGTTTTTATACAACAGACACTGGCCAGGTTTACGCGTCATACAGCAATATTATATTGAGTTTAACGGTTGCAGTCTTCCACAAATAGCCGCTTACTAGCCCATCGGCTATGAACCGTTAAGTGACCCGTTTCCTCGGTTACTTCTTAAAATTTTGCGGTGCAGCATAAACACCAGATAGATTTTATAGGTCTGTTTAACCAATACACAATATAGGTGTAAGTACAGTAAGCTAAGTTTTTATTTATATTTTACCTTCGCTTCTTTTAACTTCGCATAGATGCAATTAAGTCACGAAAACCACCAACCGAATATTAGATAGGTTCGAAATTTGCATAAACTGTCTATAGCTATGTAGGCTTTACAAGATTTAAAGTAACAGCTGATCAATTGAAACGTAACAAAATTTTCGTATTAATTCCATTTAAAATTATTATTAAGTAGGTATAACTTTGTAATTATGAAACAAAAACAACAGAAAACCCACTTCTTAAGTTGCATTATTTAAACGACTACGGAACCCTACAATGTACGTGGCCCGACATGCCCGATTTTTTTTTTCTGATGCATACACTGTCTTAATAGCAATTGTAAACTCTTTATTAATAAGTAATTCAAATAAATGTATTTATTTCTTTGGAAAGCTCACAGCTATTGTACATATATTAATTACGGAAAATACAAATTACAAGCTTCCACAGATTGGCAGAAAACATTATAATGTAGTTTGTTAATACATCCTAATATACACGATATAATACAAATTTACAGAAAATTTACAAAATTGTAATACTCGACACTTCAGCAACAAACCTTTTTATTTTAAGAGATCTAGCACGACTAGCACTTGTATTAAGCAGACCAATTTCACTAGCGTTATTCAATTTGTTGAGCTAACAATCTAGGCAGATAAGTATTTTATAAATATACTAGCGGACGCCTCGCGGTTTCACCCGAGTAGTTCCCGTTCCCGTGGAAATAAAGGGATAAAAATTAGCCTATGTCACCCGGGGTTAATGTAGCTTCACAACGATGAAAGAATGTTTCAAATCCATTCAGTAGCTTTGGAGCCTATTCAGTACAAACAAACAATCAAACAAACAATCAAATATTTCCTCTTTATAATATTAGTATAGTTTTGAAGAAGAAGAGATAAGCTTCTAGCCCGTAGCGTTAATGGGAAATTGTATAGATTCTCCTCTTATCTTCTAGATAGGTCTCAGGCAGTTGTGTTAAATGATTATTCTTCATCTTGGGCTGATTGCATTCCTTTTGGAGTGCCTCAAGGTTCCCAATTAGGTCCCCTATTATTTGTTATTTATTTTAAATATTTTATTTCAATTTCAATTATTCTACATTTATTTTATTTACCGTCAATTTTTTTTTCTATACAATTAATAATGTGAATGATGCAAAATTACCGCAGGATGACTTTCAACGACTTGATTCCTATTGCCAGTCCAATAAAGTAGACCTAAACGCGACAAAATGTTTTTACTAATACTTCAATATAACTACATCATCAAAGGCTACATCTTAGAAAAGAAAACAGTGTCTATCTCAGTGTCTAACAGATCTGAGTGTGGTGCATGAGAGCTAGCTTTAGTTTGCTGAACATGTTGACCAAATGGTCATTCGTGTCTCCATTGCTCTGGGTTTCATTATTCGTTGTTCCAGGGACAGAAGTATGAAAACAATCAAAGTACTATACTGCGCCTATGTTCGAAGTCAATTGGAATACGCCGTTCAAATTTGTAATCCCTGCTACGTTTGTTATTCCAATAATATTGAGAAGGTTTAAAGGATATTCATCGTTACTTTGGTTTTGAATTTAAGTTTAGCTGCGCCACCAACTTCACCTTTGAACAGCGCTGTATGTTCGCTATAATAGTCGACTCATTCTAATCGATTGAATCGAACGTCGCATCACTACGTCAGGGCAGAGACACCTGTCAAAAATGTTATATGCTGGACATGCTCTTGGACGTGTGATTTTGGTTGGGTTAATGGCTGACCGCGTTAGAATTTATGTTTTAATTGATTCATGCGATAATTGATAAGCCTGGCTTTGTGGATAACACGTCCCCCCAGCTACTTGGATTTTGAAGTACCCTTGTGTATTAAATTTTTCAAGTCTAGCAATTTCGTTTAACGCCTTTGTTTGCCTTGTCACCCTAGCAGAACTATATTGGAAGAAATATTGTTGGTCAAGCGAGATTTGCAAGCCAAACTGGTCTTATAGTGCAGGTCAGGTTAAATTTTTACCGCGCTCTAAGACCTTAGGATTAGGTAGGAAACTTATTATAGCCGTGGTGTAAAGACACCAGTCTGCGAGCTTGGGCAAGTGGTTTTGACTGTAATTTTGATTTAGTATATAATTAATTCAATAGAGCTTTGAAACAAAGCTAGTACCCGCTATCCTTTGGGATTCATTCTGGTGAGATGAACTCTGCCATATCCCTTCCCAGGGTGGATTCGTAGCGTTCACTGAATCTATATCGCTGTATGTTACACCTTTTGCCTTTATTTTTCATATGCAATATCGCAAACTTAACATTCCTACTTAGTCTTGCCCAAGGCAGGGTCGATTATGCGCATGACAGATCTTCTTAAAGAAATTTTAGTACACCATTAAAAAGGCTACGTGTACTATTGATTGATCTGTTACACACTCCTAAATGCCACACAAACTTAAAGAAAAGTAGTCATCTGCCTAAAGTGTTTGCTGAGTTCAATAAATTGAATAACGCTAGTGATATTGATCTCTTTAATACAAGTGCTGGTCACGTTAGATCTCTTTTAACGTTGGTGAGATGCCGAGGATTACAATTTTGAAAATTTTCTGTTAGCTTGTATTATATTGTGTATGTTAGGATGTATTAAGTTACAATTGTTGTTGTATTAAGTTGGTATTTTCCCTAAATATATGTACAATAGCTGTGAGCTTTCCCAAGAAATAAAAATATATGTAGTTTTATTTACTGCATTTATTTGAATTACTTATTAATAAAGAGTTAACATTTGCTATTAAGACAGTGTATGCATAAGAAAAAAACCGGGCAAGTGCATGTCGGGCGACGCACAGTGTAGGGTTCCGTAGTTCCCCCGCCCCGCTATCCGAATAATACAGCTTAAGAAGTGGGTTTCCTGTTGTTTTTGTTTCTTAATTACAACGTCATACCCATTTAATATTAAATTTCAATGGAATTTGTACGATAATTTTGTTACTTCTCATTTGGTCAGCTGTTACTCGTAAACTAGTAAAGCCTACATAGATGTGGCAGTTTTTCTTCTAATTTCACTATACTACTACCGTGTTATTCTTTTTACATAGCCAATATCCACGATTCTGGCTGTCAAGGGGTGAGAAGCACTTAACTCTAACAAAAATTTGCACTTTAAAGCCTAATATTTTACAAACAGATCCCTAAATCTAAAAATGATCTTTATAACCCCGAAATGTGTTTAAAAGATCTGTCTAAGACTACGCCGCACAAAAGGGTAGGTAATAAAAAAAAATCTCATCCTGAGTGAATTATTGACCAAAAACTATACGCTCCAATAAGTGGTGGCTCCCCATTTACCATTTTGACAAGATTTCAACAGTTTGACATGGGCTTGGCGAGGATACGGAATAAAGACCCTGAGTAAAAAACTAACCAGATAGAAAGGAGTGTGGGGACCTGAACCATTTTGCCATATATACCCAAATGCTCCATTACAAACTCGCTCAAGGGATGGGGGGGTTTGGTCAAAATCACCTCAGAATCAAATCAGAATTATTATCAGAAGCCTAACCGCACACTGCAAACTAAACAAACTCACTGATACTAATGTTTGCAGACTCTGCCAAAAGGATGATGAAACACTACACCAGAAGACAGCACCTTTTGGTAGGCACCTTATCACACCAGACGACGTTAAGTCCTCTCCACCAAGACGCATAGTCGAACTACATAGTCAGTCTAACCTTGGGGATATCCTTTTATGGAAGAAAGGGGTGTCACAATAGATCTTTTAGGTCGCACGCGGCGACTTTAGGGACTTCCGTTCTCCATTCAGATACAATACAATAAAGTAGATAAATGAAACTTAAATTCATTTACATTATTTTAATAGTTGACCTATATTAATAACTAGCTGACCCTTGCAACTTTGTATGCGTCATTTGCAACATTCACTGCTGCTCTGCTTCTATTGTTCGTAGCATGATGTTATATAGCCTATAGTCTCTTCTTAAAAGAGTTTTTCAATTCGAATCAGTAATTCTTCAGAATATCGCGTTCAAACAAACAAACAACCAAACTCTTCAGCTTTATAATATTATAGTATAGATAAATATAATTATCGACCAATCCACTTTATAGTACTACCGACTAAGTATATAAAATTAAATTATTGATTATAATGATGTTTTTTTTTAAATTATGATAGATATTAGCACTTAATTACAATAAATTGGTTTTAAAAACATTCTTTCAAATTAAGTTTGTCGTCTTAAAGTGGGTGCTTGTTTAATTTAAATATTTTCATTATAATGTTCATCGAGCCACGTTTATATAAGTTAATTATCCTTCATTTCTTTTACCTGATGGTATATTATATTAAGCCATGAAAATGGTAATTTAGAAATGAACATTATGCATGCATTACGTCATTGGCACGTCGATTAGGTACACGTTAAATGTACTGATGTTATGAAAATAAACACGAAATGATGTTTGCAACCCTGCAGGGCGTTCGTAAATCGATTTACGTAAATTAAAAATCGATTACAAGACTCGTTGTGATATAAAATTACCGAAATAAGAGAAAACAAATCGGATACTAAAATAACACGCGCTAACGCTTGCCATAAGATAAACATTGCCCCTCCAGAAATAACGTTTGGTCAAGGTATTTAGAATGCATACACCTTTTCTACGATTTCTATTTAAGTTTCCTGTCTACACATCGATATTACTGTTCTTCTTATTTTTATTTGGATCGGAATTCTTGATAATATTATTAGGCACTCTCTTGGATTAAATATTTGTTTTTTTTTTTCTGTAATGCGAATACTTTATTTTACTGTACTGCGAATGCAATACAAATTGCAGTGTAGCAATACCACTTAACAGCAAACCTTATATATGTACATTAGTGGTGTTAAGTTTAAGCAGTATATAAATTTGAAACTCTGCTACTCGTTAATAGATGGCGCCAGTGGTTTGATAAGTAACATTACCCTTTCCCATTTCACAAGTTGTTACCAAGTTTTCACACTACATTCGGTTGGCAAGCTGCCCCCAACAAGTTTGGAAAGCTCGGATTTTCTACGAAAGCTCTACACTTTCGACGAGCTAATTGCTTAGTTTAGCATTGGAGCTTATGTTTCGGTCATTTTGGTTTATTTGTATAATTTTACGAGTGTTTGTGATAATTACAAGTTTGTTTAGAATATGTATTCTGTAGTATGATTTTTCATAAATACCTACGAATGAATACCCATTCTGAAAGTAAATATGTACTTCTGTATTTGTTATGGCCTTAAAACAACAAAATTATCAAAAAGTGAAAAAAAATAAACGAAATAATCTTTTTACATTTTTACGCAATCGAGGTGTCACTTAACACAAAGGAATTTACGATTATTGTTCTAAAAACTGTAAAAATAAATTAATTTTGTAACTTATTTGACGTCGATGCAGTAAATATTCAATGAGGATCGTGTTTTTGAAACAAAAATTTTAACAAATTTAAATGAAGATGGAGCGTTATTTATCGTGTGAAATAGTTGTAATTAGTGGATAATCTATTTTAAATAGGCAACAGATGGGAATAGTAAGATAGCGGAACCAAATAAATTTGCGTGCCTGTTCCTCATACCTATTTCATTTTCACATTTCGCGCGTTCATTACGATACAAATAAAATTTCAACAGAAGTTATTAATAAAATGCAGCAATACATATTTTTCCGCCACTACTAGATGTAACTCGCCACCATAAAAAGCCAATATAAACCTAACCGCCGCTGAGATCGCCCGCATTATCTCGTGATTATCGCGTGTCAAAACATCGCCACGCTCGCGATACTTCGCATGTAATCTGATAAACGATGTATTCTGCACGCTTCGCGCTCCTCACTCGTCCTTCTCATATCCCCACACTCCGTAGCGCGCCGTCTCTTTCTGCCGGTCATCCATTTCATTCATGCGCGATACACCTCGCCAGCCCGCTGTTTACAGACACAAACAAACAGTACAGCAAACCGCTTAGCTTTAAGTACGAGACCGTGAAAGTGATATTGTCAAGTACATCCGTCTCTTTCTAAAAGCCGAGTGTTTAGTTCCGCGAGCGGTGGATAGATGTCGCTGGCGGTTCCGTTCTGCAAGCCGTATGAAATAAATGTCACAATAATTTGGGCGCGACGTTGCCGGACTTCGCCACCCGGTGTGGTGGCGGGCGCAAGCAATAAACTGGCAACTCCATTGATGTAGTCGTAAACGTTCTTATTTTGATTGATTTAAGGCTGGTTTTTGTTTGTGTTCTATTAGATATATGTTTGTATTAGTGTGTGAGCGTCACGTAAACGTAACGAGCGTGGTATACACACGTACGTGAGCTGTCAGTAGCTAATGCGATGCGCTGTGATCGCTTATTGTGGCGGTGCGCGCCCGCGCGGTTTATAGCGTTTAATTCAATTTAGTAATTGATACGTTTGTCGCTTGGCTTTACATTTTTGTGACCAAAGTTGTCCTGTTCTACTTTTTTTTCTGATTTAACATGAAATATAAAATGTAAAAAATATGTTTTGTTTTATTTATTTTTTAAAAAGTATAGAAATTATTATTAATATACATAATAATAAAAATATTTTCCTGATTGGATACAATGGATACTAACGTTATTTTATTTATTTGACAAATTGTTTAAACTTATATGTTTAACTTAGATCTAATTAAGCAAAGTAATTAAGTCCTTATATTAACTTTCCACATGTGAATAAAATAATAACAGTTAAAACATCATTATGTAAAGCATCTTCTAATCTTTTATTAATCTAAATAAGCAGCGCGAATCCTTATAAGAGCAAATTGTCAAACTGACAACTCCCTAAACATAGTAATTCACGCTCCGCATTCTTTGATACTCCGTTTGAGTCGTTGCGGTACACACATGCACACAAACATACATTTATTGCCTTAATACGATTACTCCATCAATCAAAACACAACCTAAATCGCACTATAAATAAAGACGAGTTTTCCTCGCCCTAAGTATACGACCTTACACACATCGATTATCCACACACATATGAAACATTTATGAGTACAGTAGTAGAAGTGTATACAATATGACGTCTCGTATTGTACCTAATATTATAAATGAAATGTGTAGCTTTCACGAGGGCACACAAGCGTACCGTGTTTCGTCAACAACTTGCTTTTGAATATTTAACCTTATGTGAAAACAATAAAGTTGAATTTACAGATGTAGAGTACACATCGTTTGTAATCTTTCTATTTTGAACAAAACACTGGTGTTGGTAGACGCGTGACCTGTAATTGTGTGTATTAGGTTGGTTTAATCACAATTTGGAGTGGGTCGCGATATGACTTTCCAGTTGACAACCTGGTAGGACTAAATTGTTTTTACTTCTATCAATTTACGTTGTTGATTATAAAAACATATTCGATTTTTAAAAATAGTTTTCTTTTTAATTGGAAAGCATGTGTATGACCTTCGTGGAATGTAAAACATGGTTAATGTTAACGTACGTATCGATAGTTTGATTCTATAAGGTCACGCGGTCGAATGTGCCCATGCGCAGGTAGTTAGATAGATTTCCGGGTTATTGTGTAAGCATAGTTAGGGTTAATCTGATATTGTAAACCGCAGACACAAAATGTCTTCTTGCGACTTGGAACCAAAATAATGGTATTACAGAACCAGGATAAAATCTTTACGCATAATTTCGTACTGTTATACAGGTTCACAATCATTAATTCCCTTTGACGGTAGAATCATTTTGTTGATGTGTGGCATTATGTGCAAATTAAAGAAAAAAATAGCAGATGTTTGTTTCAAAATTTCCTTTTTTGTAATTAACGGAATAAGCAGTTGTATTTTGGATAAGTTATCGATTTTCGATAAATACTTTACTACTACTTTTTTTATAAACTTTCAAAAATTATGCAAAATATTGCGTTTTTAATGTAAATATAGATATGAAATTTAGGTGTCTGGTAGTGTGTAGTGCAGATGAGTCGTTTTGGAGCAACAGATAATATCAAGACGTGGTTTCAATGAAGTTTCACCATGCAACTATATTTATATATTTATTATTCCTAAGCCATTAAATTCCACCACTGTACGAAGATACATCTGACGATATTGTGCAGAAATTCTTGCGCTTTATGTTGCGTAATATGTTAAAAAGTCACAAGTGCGCATACGACTTTTAATATGTGCGGTGTTATTGTGTGGCATTGAGTCCACGGGCGGCGGCCAAGTAAATTAGAGAGCGACCGGACTATAACTAAGAGGAGTTGAACTGATGCTCCCAAGCGTAAGAAATGTAAGGATAAGGCTAAGTTTAGTGACATCAATTCAACTCTAAAGATGAACATTATCTTATTAATATTATAAATTCGACAGTTTGTGGAAGATGAATGGATTGATGGACAGGTGTTTGTTGCTCTTGTAGTATTAGTATTTTGATGAAACTTTACAGTATTGTTATAGTTTTAAAAAATGAATATAACACGGGTAAATCGTGATTAACTAAAACAATCGTAACTATTTATTATACGGGAATTAACGCGCATTGTTTACCTTAAAATTGCTTGACGTTTCGACCTGGTTGCACCGGCCATAGTCACAAGCGGACTGATTGGTTAATTCCCATATAATAAATAGTTATAATCATGCAACGCGAAAGTTTAAATGTTAGTAAAACAATCGTCTTCCTTTCCTTTTCTTCAAAAGAAGGCATGAGTCATAATCTATCAAGCGAAGCTGCGTAAATACTGACTGGTGAGGTTTCTTTTCAGTAATATGTGCATCCACTTCAGTTCGAGTAAGAAAAACTTAAAATAAACTTAAGGTTATTGCCGGTTTCAAAGTAAGGTCCTTTTTACACGTACCAAACTGGGTATCCGGCGGCGATTGTAAGGCGACCAGCCGGACAGACGCACGCCGGACTGTGTGAAAGCTACCGTACCATACACTTCGCACCGGGTACCGATCGCTGGCTATCCAGCGGCGTCGCGACGCATTGAAACCGGAACATGTGAAAAGGACCTAAGTGGCCGTTCATTTTGGCTCGTCGATGAGTCTGGGAAACCCTGGTTTAACGTAGCTTTGGTAACAGAGGTAATATTTCGTATTATTATGCAGACCGCAAATAAAAATCAACTCAGCTATAAAGGTAAATCAACTCAGCTTTGTTAGGTTCAGCAATGTCTTCTTAAATTCGGTATACCTTTTTTTAAAAGAATACACCAGCATCATGGACTTTACTAATATAAAGTACACCGTAATATACCTTGACACGGATACTCTTGCGTCGTCATTGAGACAATGACACCACAGGCGAATTATTTTATTTACTAGCTGCCTTAAGCTACCAAAGAATAAATCATCCCATCCCTCAATAAAATTTATTTTATATTTTTCAAACATTTTCTTTCAATTTTGAAAATATATATATTACAGGTCTTAATCGCGTGAATAATTTAAGGTAAAATACCTTGTTTATTGCCCGACATTTCGACCCGTAATATATATAATTTCATAATGCGTACAAATCGCGAAAGTTTATCAACATTTATTTTCTTTCAAATAAATCTTATCTTGACAACAAAACAGAACGAGCCAAATAGGTGCATACTCACATTTTATTTATATACATTTTAAAAATCCTTAATAGACTGTAAATGAAGTTTAACAAGGTATTGTCCACACTAGTGCCCCGTTCGCCAGCAACAGGAATGCAGCTCTGCGACTGCAGTGATGCATATCGTTGTACGTATGGTGGTGCATATACGTCCCCTCGCACGCCCTGCCCTCACCTCCTCAAACACCCGCTACCTGCGTCTTTGTCTCCGTTCATTATGCCTAAGTAGCCGGCTTAAAAATATCTAAAACTTGGATTATATTACAACATTTGTTACTTGGAAAATCTAATTGGATCTTGAACAGGTCATGACAGAACTGAATTTAATTTTAGTTTATTAGAACGTTAACGTGTTTCTTAAAATTTAATTCAACATCTAAAATATATTTTTTGTAAATATCAGTTCTTAGAACCTTAAACATAACTGAAAAGTAAATAAGTATACTTTTTATTAAATGATAGGTTCTAAAAACGTAATTTATAAATCTCTTATCGGGGCAAATGCCAAAATCCAAATATTAATCTTAAAGTGTACTAAACGTTTGCCAAAATGCATGCTGCGTTGGATATAATTTTCTGCAATGTACCAGTATAAGTAAGGTAAAGTGTATGTATAAGTGTTCCGTTCATAATCTACAAAAAAAAAAAGCAAATTGAACCTATATAAAGAAGCTATCTATGCAAAAAGGTTGACATGTAATATCTCCAATAGGTACGCCATTACTTTATCCATCAGTTTTTTTCGTCAAAATCCGCATTCAAATTTTAAAATGAACACGACAGTAATAACTGTTTATTCACTGACAGGCTGTAGTAGTACAAACACGTACAATTCATTAAAAAATATGAAGTGTCCAATAATAATTTCGTGGTAGCAAAAGTTTCAAAACGGGGTTCTGTATGAAAGACTTCAACGCGCGGTTTGCTCTGCAAGCCACGGATTTTTGTACAAATTTTAAAATATTTTGGTATTTCGTAATTGTTCTGGTAATAATAGTTTATTAAAATAAAGTTATTAATCATTCAATGATGTTTTCTTCACAAATGTTCTTGTAAATTTCACAATGCGCAGTCTAAACAAGCTTTACAATGACTAATCTGTTAAAAATTTAATTTCACTGTGTAAGTAAATGTCGTAAAATTCACAAAGCGAAGTTTTATTTTCTGCATTGTGTGGTAGCCGACACCAGTATAAAGAGCCATATATGTGTTAAACATTACGAGGTACCTACATTCAAACTTACTGTGAACACATTGAAACTTTTTATTCATGTTTTATTAAGGTATTAGATTTTGCCTGCAACTTCGCTTACAAAGTTGTCATTGTCTGATATTGAATAAAATATAAGCAATTTATTTTGATTACAAAATAAAATAGTTATAATACTGGCATATACTGAACTAGCTCCTATTTTTCGGCCTTAACACTGTTTATAACTTTTTATATTGTTGGCAAATTGTTTTTATTTACTTTGTTTGTACTCAATTTTTTCCTGTTTTTTTTCGAAAATAATTTTATTGTCTTTTTTTTCTAGTATCAGCGTGTATTTTACTATCTACTAACTATCCATACATCCATACCTATTTTTGGCCTAGTGGTTAGTGACCCTGGTTCGATCCCCACTCAAGATAAAACTTTGTGTGTCGAGCACGATGCTTCGTTCTGTGTCTGGGTGTCATTTAACTATGATATGTATGTATTTAAGTATGTTTATCAGTTGTCTGGTTGCCATAGTACAAGTAGTGAGTTGTCCCAAGAGATTAAAATTAAGTTTTAAGAAAAAATTCAAGTAGGTACAATTATTTGTGAAATTTAACCATAACAATCGAATGTACTCCAGATTTTTTTATACACTTTATTAACAATAATAATTAAATCTGATTAGTCTGTTCGTCTAGTTGATAGTGACCCTGACTGCTAAGCTGGTGGTCGTGGGTTCAATAGCAACCCAGGATAAAACTTTGTATGATGAGCACGCTGGTTTATTCTGTGTCTGGGTGTAATTAATCTATAATATGTATGTATTTAAAAATATATAAGTGTATGTATCAGTTGTTTGGTTTCCATAGTACAAGCTCTGCTTAGTTTGGGATCAGATAACGTTGTGTGAGTTGTCCCAAGGTATATATTTCAGCAGTTTTGATTTAAAAACATAATCCATGTTCAATACAAAAGAAAAAAACGATTGTTTTATCATAATCCGCTTGTGTATTTTTAATTACATATGTATGTTAGAAATGGCACTAGCGGTAGTCAATAATGCACGAACTCGTTATAATAACTTAAACTATCTGTCACAATCTCATTCCCTTATTTTTATTTGATCGATTAACAAACACAACGCTCATTAACCTACCAGTTACGTATGAACGATTAAAAGCCTCGATGTTTTGTAAACAACTTACTGGCTTAAAAGACTATTCGTATCCCTATAATCTGAAAAAAGAATAAAAGAGAGACGGCACTATATGGTTTGCATTGAATCTCTAAAGCAATATCGTTTATGCCTTGTGATATAGAACCTTAAATAAGAAACACAGTCATTCAATTTCTATCTTAAAGACCAAATAGATACAGTTGACAGTTGAATGACAAAGCGTGGAGTATATACTTTTTTGGTTGGGAACGTTGGTGTTGTGTGAGTAAAATTAAAGGGTGTTTTTCTATTCGAGGGAAAATGTATCAGGTAATAATATAGCTCGGTTAGATGAGCATTTCAGGAGAGATGGGATTTATGTTTACTTTTCTCGTACATATTCGTATGATTTGCTAATGCATCTCTTTGCAAACAACATAGTAAAGTATTGTCTGAAGAATAATGCCGAGAAAAACGTTGGGGAGAGATAGGCTTTGTTTACTTTGATTGGCAGGTACTTTGAGTGGGTGTATGTCAATGTGCAAATGCGATGTAGCCGTATTAGGAAATAGTACCAATCAAATATTTTCTTTTTGTTTTTTTTTAAGTGAAAACTTCTTTAGCGGCGTTGTGCACGTTTTTTTGGGATGGGTTAAAAGTGTTAAACTCGCGTCAGGACACGTGACCTGATCGAAAATTCATAAGTCGGAGAGAGAGAGAGAGGAAGTAACCTACCTAAATGAAAGTGTTCGTCGTCATGTTGATTTACGATAGCGCAATAGATGAATATTGTATTTAACCACATAAATTATAATACTTTTATACTGATAAATAAAGCAATTCGTCCGAATTTATTTCCGAACCATTCCAAAATATTCAAAAATGCACAACGTTAATGTTCAAGTTTTCACTTCTGCGTGGCGCTCCTGGAGTGAAACGCGTTTTTTTATATTGTGCCTATGCTTCTTACGAGTACAGAGAATGAGAGGCCCTAGTTAGGTCGATACGTAGATATTCGTGAATAACGTCTACGTTCCATGCCATCCAGTGCCAGTCGATAAGCATCTACTGGGCACAGCTGCCAGTTCAAAGCTGTGTTCGTAAATGAGATTTTTCTGGCAGAAATAAATAGTAAAAGTTTCCTTTGCAAAGTTTACTCTAATAAAAGCAAGCTAATAGTAGAATTGCATTTTTAATATTATCACTTCATATTCATTTACGTAATGTAATACGTATATTTCGACACTCAAAAGTACTATACACCACACAATCTACACTAGCTAACTTAGATACTCTTACGCAATGATAAAAAAGACATCTTAATAGGTCTTGAGTAACAATTTTTGTAAAACACAAAAGCCATACGAGCTGATATAGAAAAATCTTAAAGATTTCCTTGGTGCAGTGGTGCGGCGAAATTAAAAAAAAGAACGAATACATTGTACAAAAGAAGCTTGATTACACGTCACTAGCTTTAAGAGCCCTTTGTTTCTTAGTTTTCCCTTTAAGATTTAAAAACAGACGTTTCATTGTTTTATTTTATAATATTTTTGTAAAAATGAGCAGCTTTTCTTGGTACACCTGAAAAGTTCTATCAAGCACAGCTTTTGATTATAGCTATAGTTGCTTTTATAAAAGTTTTTATTATTTTTATGATTAGCATGTGTGACTATTCATTTAACAAAATTGATGATTAACATTTTAATTTAATTTATGACAACATTCACGACTGGTTGAGTCAGTCAGACCATCTTTCGGAATGATTTGTCAAAGTCCTTTTGACGTGATAAGGTGTTATAAATCGATGACACCCGGTCGTCGATTTATGAAACGCACGCACGATTAAGTGTCACAGTCACGGTCTGTCACGTTCCGCCTGCTGATATCTTAAAGTATAGTGGCCATCGGGCGCATGCGCCCGGGACCACGAAAGCTGTCACAGGCATGGTTGCTAAGCAACAACGAATTGTTTATTACAATATCATTAATGTTTTCTTATGACGTTACCACGTAAAATTATCGTTCGCGAACCAACTTTAAAGACAACCATTTTTTTTATTGACAACTAGCTGAGCCCGTGACTACGCCCGAATAAAGTTGCAGTTGTAGACGTTAGGCTTTTTATCGTTATGCTAAGTTACTCCATACATCATAAGCTTTTGACAGTAAAAGTCCCGTCAAAATCCGTCCAGTTGTTTTGGAGATTAGCCGGAACAAACAGACAGACAGAGGAAAAAAAATAAACTAGTATTTTTGAAAAATATATATAGACTTCTGAATATGGAGTATTGTTTTTTTTTGCGGTAGATTTTTTATACATAATTTACTTCATTTTTATTATGATTCAGCCCTTTCGAAGATCATCAAATGTTGTCACTGTTTGGTGGGCTATTAACGATACCTTGTTACATTGCCAAGCTTTCCAGTAACCAGTCATAAATCAACGGAATCTACGAAATTTTCCCTCCTTCCTCCCTTCCTCATCGATTATTAATTTATATGTTTAACATAGAGTCTATACAGTAGGATCAACGTATCTCTTGAAATCAACGTAACTCTGTAACGATTGAAGTTGACGATAAGTGGTTGTGCAGGTGCATTTTTTGGAAGTAACTGGTGATAGGAAGCGGGTGAATGGGGTGGTAACTAAACCATGAGAATTAGAGATGCGATTACGCATTAACTACATTGTCATAGTTAGTATTACTAACTCATGTTTTTTGTGATTATTTTCATAATTGGCAATTGTTTTTAAACTTTCTTTAGAATTTACAGTATTTCCTAAGTTTATGCTATTTACTATAACTGTTCTAAATTTAAACTTTTATGGACTTATTTTTTTATTGTCGAATTATAATGTTGTTAGTATTTTTAATCAATTAAACATAATTAACTCATGTTTTTTGTGATTATTTTCGTAAAGAAATTGTTTTAAACTTTCTTTAGTATTTACAGTATATCCTAAGTTTATGCTATTTACTATAACTGTTCTAAATTTAACCTTTTATGGACTTATTTTTTTATTGTCGAATTATAATGTTGTTAGTATTTTTAATCAATTAAACATAATTAATCGTTTTCGTAATTTTAGGGTCACATCTCTATGACATGCGCGAAAGTGTTATGAACCTAACTACAATCCGGCCGAGTTACGTTGATCCAACTGTAGTTATGATTAAACATACATAGAAACAGATAATAAGATTATAATCATTTGTAATCGGATTACAACAATTACGTCAGCTTCAACACAAACAGTGTTACGTCACTAACATTGTATGAAACACAAGTTGAACTCCCTAACCACATATGTTATTACGTATTAATATCAATTCCAATGTTATACGTGCGCCAAAATTCAAGGCGCTAAGCTCGAACGAATGAAGCTAGTTGATAAGGTACTTTAATTCTGTAATAGACTGGTTGTTGTAGGTATACATATAATATGAACTTATAAATTGAGTCTTACTGTAACTTCAACTATGATTCAAAATTCAAGTTATACTATGAATCAATTTAAAATCTTTAGGTATTTGTTTTTAAGAGTACAAGTGAAACAATATAATAATAATAACTTATTGTTATACAAGTATTTATTAAATATAGTTCGGGAATCAATCGCCTATGAGTTATTTATAGGTTACCCGACCGTGGTTACGGGTCGACTCAGACTTGATAAATCGCGAAAGTTTAAAAATAAATATTTATTTTACTTGTATTAGTGTTTGGAGCTAGCTTCCTTTTAAGCATAACATGATTGTGTTAGGAGGGATTTTGCTAATCGTAGGGAGTCGTCCACCACGATCCCCTAGCCCGATCCCCCAGAGGATCCGAACTCATCTTAGTATAAGTAATTTGAGAATAAGTGAGAATAAGAAAGTTTTGTTAAATTTTCAATTTATTTTTCATGATATAACACATTGGTATGAAAATCAATAGTAGTTAGCTAAAGATGTGAACACACATACTTGCTCAAAAGAACGTATCCGTGTAAGCTTGACTTCATCAAGATTCTTATTCACGTTCTTTTTTTTCCTTTTCGCGGCAAGCCCGCGCGAATTGGTGCATGCGTGGTGCGCTCAAAGATGTCCACCGAGCACGTGCGTTGATGCATTTCTAAGCACAGGTCTCTATTTACCATTATGACAAGATTTGGGCCGCTTGCGCTGACTTGCCGCGAAAGACGGAAAAAAAATAACGGGAACAAGGGTCGAAAATGACATACCACAATTTTATTACTTACTTCAATAGTCTTATAGGATATGGAAATATTAGTCAATACATTTTTAAACTAAACGTAATTGCATGAATTGAACCACTGAGGTATTATAAGCCCTGTGTCGCGGGGGACTTTACAAATATACAAGTCAAAGACACAAAGTACACCCATACTTTGAACAACAATTTGTGGATCACACAAAGTGGTGTCTCGTGTGGAAATCGAACCCTTGCATAGCAGTCGGACACACTCCTACCGCGCCACTGAGGCAGTCAAATTATTAGACACCTAGAACTAGGTTTAGTCAAAAGACTAAAAATGATTAGCACGATGACGTTCAGAGCAAAAGGAAACATAAAATTGAAACGTCAGAATTTCTTTATGACATGGCCACCAATACTGCCAAATTGACATAAATAGGCACATGGGACACTGGACTCTTAGTGCTCAATCTTACGTACCTAATAGTAATACTCATGCATTTATTTGCGTAGGAGTCCGAGTAAGCAACAAAACACCACCATGTATATAAACGCTACAACGGCTTAATATACACAGCAAAGTTCCAGCTTTCAGCAATATTAACAGACAAGTAAATCAAAGGTTTCAAATCCTTGCGAACGATATTTCAGCACCGTAGCACTGCTACATTGTTGTCCGCTACGCACCGCACCAAATGGCACGGGTGCTACGAGCACGGTAAAGCTACCAGTAAATAAAGTCCAGTCGAATACCCGTAGTGCCATTCATTTTCAACACCGTAACATTGAGCCAAAATGGAAATGGCTACCGCTTGATGAACTGTACTCGATGAATACTGAAGCAAGACCAGTTACATTAGCTTTTTAAATCACGATGATACCAAAGGGAGTTATACTTAAATCATGGGAAGTGTTTGGGAGGGAGTTTAATCATAGGCTGTCACAGCAATGGAACAATTAACAAGATTTTTTCGTTTGAATTTAAATGACAGTATGACTTTTTTTCTTTATTAACATGTAGTTGTAAGCGATGTTTAACAGCTAATTATTATACATCTCTTGTCTATTAATCTATTATAAATTCATAAAAAAATGGTGCTGCAGCTTGGAAATGTGTTTATAAACTGTATATGCAGGTAAGGTGCTGCCACCATTATATTATTCACCATATTACAGGACTGATGCAAAAATAGGTCAAAAATATTAGAAGAAGAGTACACGAGAATGGATATATCAGCCTCAATGGTCACAACATAGTAGGAGCATCCACTTACGATGTAAAAACTTCATGTGCTTAAATATTGGCCAATGTACTGATACTTAATGAATAAGTATAAATGTTTTGCAAAAGAAAGAAAAGAATGGCCGTAATTTATCACGCGGAATCTTTACTTAGAAAAATAATTGATATATTGACTGTGATATTGCCATAAAATATCGAGCTTTATACTTATTGTATATTGTTAGGATAGCTGCTAAAAAAAATCGTATAATATAATTAGGTTACAAAATAATCGAAATATTGGAAGATATACTAGCAGTCCTTTTATTTAATTATTATAAAAAAAAGATTGCCTGTAAAGTCCGTTTACTGACAATAATTTAAAGTGATAGTGTCATAAGAAAACATTGACGACATTGTAAAAAACAACCATGCTTGTGACCGCTTTAGTTCAAATTGTATCGCATGTCGCTACAATCGCCACTCGCTGAGAGGCTAACACTTTATTTACAATTGTATCTCATGTCGCGACAATCGCCATTCGCTGATAGGCTGATACTTCACTTTATAAACAGTTGACAGGCGAATCATCAATTTATAAGACCTTATCACGTCAAAAACTTTTTCATAATGGGCTAGTTTCCAACTAGTCAAAACAACAACTCTTTAAGAAATGTCAAAACGTTAATTTTATATGGAGATCTCATACAAATACCGGACAATGAAGTCACTATTTTTTACTAGTCAAATCACTTCTTTTTATGATATGATTGATAAAAAAATCTATTTAGCACAAAATTTGTTAAGGAATTTATCGTTGGCAGTTTAAATGCTAGTTTTATTTACCAATTAGATTTTTGCATTTTTTGTTCACTTAGGAAACAAGCCAATTCTAAAGATTGTAACACTACAAGACAAAAGAAACAAAGACGATTATTTAGCCACTCAATCTTGATACTTGAGTACCGGGATGTGCTTACCCTAAAATAACTATGTAGAAAGCATTGATCCGTCGCTTCCAAATATTGGACGCAAGTGGCAAACCTTCGGGGTAGATTTATTAGGGTGAGGGTACCTCGTCGCGGGCCCGGGACTTGAATGTAACAACAAAGTTTTTCAGTGATATTATAGAACAAGAGCTTCGTATACATCGTGTTATGTTGTTATTCTGGCCTTAATATGCTGTTTTAGTATTATTATAGGCACTAGTGGTCGCCCGTGATGGCCCGCAAATTTGACAGTAATTAATATAATCTATTTTGTTTTTAAAGGGGTATATTCCTTTATAGACTTCTTGCCAGGCGCGGATCCAGAAATTTGTTCAGGGGGGCAACATGTGACCAACCAACTGGCCAAGTGTTAGTCGGATGCATGGTGACTGGTGAACCGATGTTGAATCAAATGCCCCCGCATTTAATTCAACATCGGTACACCAGTCACCACCGCCGAGGAAGGGGGGGGGGAATTGCCCGTCGAAACACCGATACAGTGTCAAGATTCCCCAAAAAAGGTCTTTTAGTCAAGTCGGGTGGGAGGGGGAGGGCATTGCAAATTACTTTATTTACCTACAATAGGTTTTGCGATATACCCGACTTTTAAAGTTACCAAGCATTTTCGCTCAAATTTTCGGTAGATACAGTTAATTACGTCTTACAACTAAGCACTAAAAAGTAATAATAAAAAAAAAACAAAAAAACCCGCCTGCATACATCAAATCATGCAGTCGGAAAAAAAAAAACATATTTATTGAGTTACACATTTTAACAAACAGAGTATATGTTGGAGTCTTCTTTTAAGCAAGGAATTGCTCGTGATAGGAGACTCCGCTCTTATATTTCACAATCAAATTATGTGTACAGTACAAAATAACAAAAGGTACCTAAGTATGGTGTCACATACATATTTAGGTTAACTGAAGAAGGATAACTCGAGGCGTTAATGAGTGGTATGTGTGTGTGTGTGTATGTGTGAGTCGGAGGCATTCATGAACCCCAGTGAACTTATTAAAATGCCTCCGACTGCTCTTGTTGTCATCTTTATTTTAAGCAGGCGGGTTTTTTGATTTTTATAGCAAGCCTTTAACTTGTTATGTATAAGTTTTGATTCTACTTATTACTTTTCTTATTTTTACTTTCGTCTTTATACCACTAAATGCTTTTAAAAGTTCATTTAACAGCGGTAAGGAGCTGCTCCATAAACGGCAATAAGCTCGGCCCTTATTGACCTATATAAAAACGGTTTTCAGCGAACTGAAAGGGGATACTCTGCACATTACAGGCGTGACGGTTTCTATGGACCCCTTGGGCCTAATCCTTATTTTTTTCATGTTATAGGAACTTGAACACCATAAGGTTTATAGTGTTGGAAATTCTAAGATATTTTTGAACTAGATTTATTTCCCGTTTTCTGATAAAGCCATCATTTTTACGCATATAAATAATATATATCTGAATTATTTTCCTCTTGTTGAATCTAATAAATAAATTTCCTTGTATAACACATACACATTTGGACATAAAACATAATAATAAACTACGAGTTATAAAGCCGCCCTCTATGGTATTACGTATATAATTCCGCATGAAATCACATAACAAACTGGTAATAATAGCAATAATCAGAACATGGGTGGATCATGAACATGTAACAAGGCTGGCTGAAAGACGTCGACGACATTTTTTCAGCAAATTACACGCGCGCCAAATCATTACACACCCAAACTGAGTCAAAGAGGCAAACCGAAACACTCGTGAAACTTCCGAAGGCTTTCCGGCCGCTAGAGAGGGATAGAGCACCCCGCCCCTACCACGCACACTCGATAAACAACCTACATTATGTTGTTACTGGATTAATGTTGCGATTTCTTCTAATGAAATTGAGATGGGGGTTTGTGAATTAAGCGAATATGGAACTACCATGTTTTTTGTTACCATTTCGTGAAAATAATATACTGGCATGTCTAACATGCATACCAGTGGAATAGTAAAAAAATGCTTAAGTTATTAAAAGTATTGTGTGATTATAGTGAAGTTAAGTGAATTAATTACATGCTTCATTTAAATCATACAATACTTAATAATAAAAAAAATCCAATAACATATTTAGTAAAAAAAAATCCACTGACTTAGAAAACCAAAAATTAAGAATACTTAACACCTTGGTAGGTAATCAGTTTTTGTTTGTAATGTATATTACACACTTACACATGGGAGTATTGTCCGCATTGGGACTTAAGAAACAAATAATTTGTAAACAGTTACATGTATATCAAATTCACAAGAAACAAGAACGAAAACAAACCATTTTCGTTACAAATTCGATAGCCGTGTCAAAAGAGCATTTAGTACCGCCACTAGAACTGTGATGTTAGCGATATTGTATTAATCGAGATAGCTGCCGTTGGTAGCGAACGTGGTATGAGTTCACCCCGGGTAGGGGCGGGCGTCTACGGGGGACGAGAAAGTTATTAATTCTGGAAGCGAGGCGCCAGCCTACGGTCCCGACTGCAACACTGGAGGCTTACCTTATACTCGCTTAATGTTCTCCTGATATTATTACCGGGAACGAAAATATCTCGAGTTCTTCTGTTTCTGTTTTTCAGTCACCTGTGTTATAAGATTTCATAAGTTTGTTTTATTTTCCTCTGTTGGAACTGAGTGTTGAGAGGAAAATTACGTAAGTTCTCATCTGGTTGTCAGTCAAAAATCAAAGGGAGTAATGGATTAATGTGTCTTTTTTTCTTCTGAATGAAGTAACATGTTTTATTTTTTCTGACACCAAAAGCTTTGTTCTCTGTTTAGCCTGCATGCGTTAAATATGTTAGGAATTTTCTCAAAAGCTACTGATCCAATTTTGATTTTGGGACTTCATGCATGTTTTCCTGGAGAGGAAATTCAATTTATAAATAGTTGTCCTAGATTATAAGAGACCAAAACTATAGGCGGAGTAAGTCAGTGTTTCCATTAATTAGTGAGCTTGGTATTTTTTTCCACTTTAGTTTACAATCCTTAACACTTCATTTGATGTCCATTCATTTTTCTTATTGTTTATCGTTTATCTTCAGAAAAGTTATCCAAGTTCTATAGTTTGCTTTTACAATATGTATCCGTCCTTGTCTTGTTGCCGAGGTAGGGGTTTCAGCTTTATATTTCCGGAGTGTCTCCTTGAGCTTATCGGCAATGTCACACTCAAGACGACAGAGCGAGAGAGCGATATACGAAGAGCTATAGCTCGTAAGCGATGAGTCTAGACACGTTTCTGTATGGGAATAATGGTGACGATTAATGTAGCAATTATTGTTGGTAAGTGCCTAAGTGACGTTGGTGCACTTTATTGTGAGGAGTTCATTGTATCAGGGTTCATGTTCATTTTGCTTTCATTTGCCATACGCTTACCTATCAATTTGATTGATGATTGTTCTCCAAATTTCATTTAAAAGGTTTAATCATTTAAAATCAATTTAACTTATTAATCTTTATGCATATGTGGTCCTTAAAACCCGCGAGAGATAAAGGAATTATCTTCAAAACGTTTGAATGGTTTTTTATCAAACGAACCATTTCGATGTTTATTCTGAGGGGTTCTTAGCTTTCTTTTAAAATAATGCTTAAAATCGATACATACGTTTAGGAGTTAATATAACACAATTAAAAGTAGTTGTAGTATATCTCTTGTTTGTTAGTTTAAACGGAGACTGTTCCATAAATCCTTACTTATTTAGATTAAAGGAACAAAAACCAATCCGCTCCAAGAATTATTAAAACTCTCGAAGCTTAATCAGTGATCAGTATTTCATATACAATCTAAGGCAAAGTTACTACTTAACTTCGTCTAACTTTGCAGTTAATTATTTGTATAGTGGAGATATAGCGACTGCCTCTATGGCGCTGTGGGAGTGTGTCCAACTGCTACGCAAGAGGTCGTGGGTTCGATCCCTACCCAGGATAAAACTTTGTGTCAAACAAGATTTATTTATAATATGTAAGTACGTGATGATAATAGAATTGGGTTGGTTATAATTATTTGCCGTATGTCAGAAGAACTTCAGACCAATGCTTTAAGTTCTTCTGAACAATATTGATTGTTATACTTTTAGGCAAACGTAAACTGAAGAAAGGAGACGGGTATAAAAATAAAGAAGTCCATATCTTACAGTACGACAACATAACCAGAGACGCAGGTCGTATCTTTAAAAAGGGTAAAGACCATAATTTACCATGCCATCGGTCATGTCTTTGATTTTAAAGCCACACAAACTGTCCTCCCGTATGCTTGGATTTTGAACAGGCGGCGACCGCAAGTTGGAGTCGTCTTTACAGGGCCACCACTACACCGCAGGTGACAAAGCAAGCTTAATAAAACATTGCAATAGCATGTGGGGTACTCACATAAATAGTACAGGATCTCACATAAATATGGTTATACAACAATATTGGAACTTAGGTCCAAGCGACAATATTAATTAACATAACATTCAGATGTCATTACATCGAGCAATCACAAGGATATCAGTTTGAATATACTATACCTACTAATACCTAAGTCTTTCTAAATTTAAATAAAGTGGTTGAACGAAGTAGACAGTTTATTCTTCACGACCCTGGAATAAGATATGACGACACGTCGTAGTATTTACTAAATGTCATTATAAGTTTTTACAGAGTAGTTGTGATATCGAATCTTTAATAAATACTGACAGATCATACTGATTCCATCCATTACAGTAATTTCAAAAACAGTAAATTTTGAGCGGTCTGCTACCATAATCAGGTCGTCAGTCCATCTTGAGGGGAGTTGTCCTGCACTGTGTTTTCTAGCTTGTGGTCGCCACACAAGAACCATCCGTACCCATCTATAATCGGTAGTGTCGGATTAGTTTAGCTCTTGGTTCTTTATCTAAATTAATTGTAGGTTGTATAAAACTGTCCATTGAAAATTGAAATTTGAATTTTTATTTATGTCTACCGCTTGTTGTGACATTGAATTGGTGGATTTCGTGTCTCATCGCTTATGAAATCTGTCTATGGAGTCGACTGTACTATAACTGACATATCGACTGAAGACTGTAATCTCTTTTTTCCCGTCGTTCGCTCAGGAGATCAAGTATCTGATCTGAGAGGATCATATCTATGTTTGCAACGGGATTAAAAAACTAAGACCCCACTGCTTTGAAAGTCGCCACAAACCTTTTGTTCATATCGTCATCTGAATCGATTCCTCTCAGCCATCGGATCGATTCTAAAGTTCGAGCTGAAATTTCTCATGACATGAATATAGCCAATAGACATGGGCGGAGCGTAGACTTTGTCAGACAGAACTTTTCTAGAGTTTTAAAAATATTTAATGTGCTTACCATACGGTGATCGCTACCGGTTTTTACCATACTGATCACAGACACATCATTAAATATTTGTCGCGTAGTCGTCAAGATGCTATAATTTTTTGTCGAATCGTCGGGGCTAACCCAACCTGAATTAGCCCCGACGATTCGACATTTCCTGGAGGACTTCTTCTTAAAACAGGAGTTCATTATAAAGAGACCCTCCTTCTCCATGAATTCAGCTCGCTTTTGCTCCCGGGGGTTCCTCTGAACAATTCCAAATTGCCCCAGTTTTTGCTGGTCATCTCTTGGTTGACTGAGACTTGCGTTGATGTCTTACATTACAACGCTATACTAGAGAGCCATGCATGCCTCTAGAATGGCTCTAGATATCTCTTCATACATTACTTGAATGACTTTCAGCGAATACTATTTAGCGATTCTGATTATCAAGTATACCACTCTGCTCAAGATACTCTCGATCTTTAGTACGTTGTTATCGAGAGCCTTGTGGATGATAAACCTGACGCCACCTTGGGACACGTGGTCGCCC
Source organism: Herminia tarsipennalis (assembly GCA_945859575.2). Lineage (NCBI taxonomy): Eukaryota > Metazoa > Arthropoda > Insecta > Lepidoptera > Erebidae > Herminia > Herminia tarsipennalis. Next base: position 16,151,725 of record OX243837.2, read on the forward strand.
TCCCGGTAGACTTCAAGATAAGTGTCCCCTCCCTTTCTTCGGACATCGGACTGTCCTATAATGTCCCATCGTAACTTGTTTACAGCTTCTTCCAGCTCATGTATCTTCTAGTCAGCCCTCAGTATTTGTGCGTTATAGGTTACCAGGTCTAGTCTTCGGTGGTGCTAGCTGGATCTCTGCTGGGCTTCTTAGCACCCCTGCTCCACTGTTATCGACGCTGCTACCCTACCCTGGACTAGTGGAGCTGCCAGGGACTAGGGTCCATTTTTTTTGTTAGTGACCGCAATACCTCTTTTCGTACAGGTAAACGCTGCAGCCCGTTCCCTGATAGTCCCTTAGTCGCCTTTTACGACACCCATGGAATAAGATGGGGTAGTTCTATTCCTAATCCAAAACCACACGAATAGATGAATATATGTGTATACAAGTGTCATATTTATAAGCCCAATATGTAAACTGTACTGTTCAAATACCGAACCAAATAACAACTTAAAACGAAACAGCCTTCACCAAAACATTGATCAACATCCTATTCACAATGTCACTCAAGTCGCCAACTAGCCGCATTCAGATCAAATTCATTAAGTTAACCTTTAGCATTTGTGAGCGCTACCTAATATTGGCCCGCATACAATATTAGCTCGAAATTACGTTTTGATTAGTGTAGTTCGACCTCGGGTCCCAAGCAGGCGCATAGAGTCGTAGCTACTCATATCGATCTTAGTATGAATATTTGAAACGAACCCGTCCTTGCAAGCGCTACAGACTTACACACATTATAGAACCACCGTCGTGCATCTTACTATGAGCATTTAGATAAAGATTTTTTGCGAAACCATCTGGTGTATTTTTATAGGATTTCTGTAAAATTTAAAAACAGAAATCTTGATTGTTATCTAATATTTTATTATTTGATGTTTTAATGGGGTGTTTTTGTTACTATTATGTCAGGTTAATTAATTGATTATACTTTGAAAAAGTTAGTATTTTCCTGTTTTATAGCCTTTAAATTTCTAAATGTGAACATCAGTATAAACAATATCCAGTTACGTGTTGAATATATACATTATTTATGCAAACGAACCACCCGTTTAACATTGAAATATTGCTTTGATTTGAACATTTTACTACCTTAATCAAATAATTTACACTAAAGCCAACGTACTCCGTAAATCAGTATTCATTTAGTACGATAAAGATCTATAGTCGATTTAAATTTATTATTAAATTAAATCATTAATTTTACGGTGTGTTTTGACTAATTAAAGCTGTATCTATTATGTTTATGTTGCATTCTTGTCTTAACAACCAAAATACCAAAGTAGCAGATATAGCCTCTACCAGTGAAATAATTATAGGGTTCTTTAGAATGCGATTATGCTGTGTCAAGGCCTATTTCATATTTATCAACTTTTAGAATATATTGGAGGTATAATCTGTCAATTACGGCTCTTGATTATAAGTCAAAGATCATGACGTTCGTGTTTATAATTAAACTAAGAAAATTGCAACAAAGAAGTACGCCTTGGGCTTGTTTAAGACATTATTATTTTTAAAAATGTAATCGAAGAAATACTTATAAACGATATTGTGTAGACCTGACACAATATTAGCTAGCTCATTTTGAAACCAGGCTTTCTTATAAGTAATTATGTAGATCTTAGGACGTACGACGCAATTTCTAAACTTTTCTATTTATTCGTGGCTCTATGAATATAGTTACTTTATTTTCGTAAATAAAAATGAAAGGTACACTCTAGGTACAATATATTTACGTAAGTGGAAATAAATGTAAAAATGTTACATGTTGACATGTCCCATATTTGTTATTACGGGTCTAGAAATAACTATTTCTGCCCTTTATATAGGCAATATAACCCTATTATATATACGGTCACTTACAACATAAACTGAATTATAGCTTTTCCAATAGCACATTTTTGCCTGAAAATATTCGATAAAATGAATGTAGGCTAGCAAAAACTTTCCATTTCCAATATTTTGTTATTATTTTATTTCGTTTTAAAGTAAGAAATTGTAAACCATGGCTCACGAAGACCAGTTTTATTAAACAGGAAACTATAATTATTTGTCCATTCCCAACAGACAAAAAGACAGTATATTTTCATGTAGGTACGAATAAAATTGGATCATTGTCTGAGTATTCAGGTCGTCGTTTATTGACCCCAGCTTTACCTTCAGACTTGTTATTGAAGTCTGAAAGCTGTACCTGTCTATTTCCTACCTACCAACCTAAAATAAGACCACAAGGGACTCTTACTTGTAACTCGAGCAGGTTGTTTATGAAACTGCTTTCGATGAGGCCTTCAAAGTGACATTCGATATTTAAAGGTCTATGTCACATCACTGGTCAATGGTCTAGTCAATTTAGCTTCCAATGATTATGGATTAAACTAAGACTGTAATATTTCTCAAATATATTACTTAGATACAAATAGTATTGTACAATATAACATTACAGAGACCGATAAAATAAGCACAAGTTTTTACCAACAATCAAGAAGGAATACTAATTGAAAAAAAAAATCACCAATCATTCAAAAATAATGTCTTGGGACAACTCACACAACGTTATCTGATCCCAAACTAAGCAGAGCTTGTACTATGGCAACCAGACAACTGATAAACATACTTATATATTTTTAAAACTTACATATTAAAGATAAATAACACCCAGACACAGAATAAACCATCGTGCTTATCACACAAAGTTTTATCCTGGTTGGGGATCGAACCCACGACCTCTTACGTAGCAGTCGGATACACTCCCACCGCGCCACAGTGCCTCTGTGATAAAACGTAATAATGAATGAGATATGTGTCAAATAGTAATAATTGTTTAAGTGAAAATAATTTATAAATAAGGACCATCTATATTATGTTTTTAGGGACTTCTAGTTATAGCTCCACAATCCACTGCAGCGATATAGGCTATCCAGAAATTAATTCATAAACTCCTGCATTGTTTAGTATTTATTATTCCTCACAAAATAAAGAAGAATCACTTCGCAATCACAAACTTAGCAGTCCAACAGTATACCTATGCTATCGCTTGCCCGACAAGCCAGTTTACTTTTATTGAACTATGGTGTTATGTCAATTGAATAGTAATATAATGTAGATACAATGAGATCTATTTCAATCAGTATCGCTCTGATACTATTAGATTGGTCTAATAGTCAATTCAGTTATTTTGTAACCAACGTTATTATAATAAGATATTGTTGGGTGGTCGATTAACCTCTGGTAGCGGTTCAATACTACATATATTTGTCCATAATAAATAGACATTGGTAAGAGTAAAAGACTGCCACTAAAGCGAGTCTTGCCACTCTTGAGTATATTGACTGCAGACTTTTATTTATTAAATAATGTTGATTTATTACAACGAGTTTTGGTTTTTAATGACAGTATCTACTTAGGTCATTCTTTTTGAATAAAATTTATAAACGTAAATGGTAAAACTTTTCTTCGATATGTTTTTGATGAGTATAATTAAATCATTCTTGGTATTTTCATAAATTGAAATGAGTTCTCAAATCACAATTTCTTAGAAATGATAAATATCAGAACCTTTTTTTATATCTATACTAATATTATAAAGCTGAAGAGTTTGTTTGTTAGTTTGAACGCGGTAATCTCAGGAACTACTGGTCCGAATTGAAAAATTATATAATATTTTCTATTGGGTAGCCCATTTATCTACCATTTGTCTATATAACATCACGCTACGACCAATAGGAGCGGAGTAGCAATGAAAAATGTTGCAAAAACGGGGAAAATTTACGCATACGAAGTTGCGAGGGTCAGCTAGTATGTTACAAAATAAATTACGATTTTTTGATGGAAATTCCATCAAAACATCGACATTTCTCTCAAAACGACAATATATCCATACCATCAAAAACGCATGAATCTTTCCAAAATTTCTACAAACAAAAAGTCGTTATATTTTAAATAATGTAAACGATAATTTACTTAAATTTAAATGGCAGAACCAACATTCATCGAGAATCATTTAAAAACCTTTCATCTCTGATTATATTTATTTTCACAACAACGCGCAAACTGATTAAGTGGCATGCACATTACGAAGCAGCGAAGGTGCCTATAGTAATATATAATTAATGTTAATTGAATGAATATGTTTTCAACCAGCTTTAAAATGTTTTAAAAAGTGGTTTTCTGTTTAATTCGTATGTAGATAAACATATCAGTTTTTTAAACTACAGCTCCCTTCTGGCCTATTTGACTGCATACTGTTCTGGGAAAGTGTCAATCTATACGTAATCTGTCAAATATGACTAGCCGGTTGGTGTAGTGGTTAGTCATCCTGACTGCTAAGCCGGAGGTCGCGGGTTCGATACCCACCCAGGCTAAAACTTTGTGTGACGAGCACGATGGTTTATGCTGTGTTTGGGTATTATTTATCCATGTATTATTATTATACATTATTATGTATTTAGATATATTTGAGTATGTTTATCAGTTGTCTGGTTTCCATAGTACAAGCTCTACTTAGTTTGGGATAAGATAGTGTTGTAGAGCGGTAGCGAGTTGTCCCAAGATATTATTATTATTTTTGTCCAAACAGTTTTTTAACGAAAACAACAAGTCGGTTTATTTTTCTTCCTATTAAAGTAATGTAACTGATTGACGTCAGAGTTTAAAGGTTGTAGATAGATAAATCTGTGGCTGTATGAATTTATATGTCATTTTACGTATGGTGGGTTGATAAACGTCATACATTTGCATGAATGGTTTTATACTTAGTGTATTTTTAGTGTCAATCACTTTATCTATTTCTGCATGAGTAGTTTAACCAGTGAACATTGTGATTTACTTTAAATTGAAGAAGGGAAGAATAGTTCTAGGTCATGATCACCAGCACTTAACCAATACTTGATAGATTTTTTTAAACTCCTGTATAAATATTTGTCAATTTCGGCGAACTCAGCGTTCGTTTAATTTTAAAATTGGTATTAAATCTAAGACTATTCGAGACTTCTTTAATTAAACTGTTCTTTTTCATTTTAAACCTTACTACCCATCTGTTAACGCATGCATTTTCGTAATTAAAAATAAAGGCCTGAAAAAATAATGAACAAGAACATTATTAAACAAGGATATAAATAAAACAACTATCGATAATTCAGTTCAATAATACCGTAACAGCGTGCTTACATTCATATACATAAACCATAATGCCGATATATACTCGGTAATTGGATTGAATTGAATTGGTACGCGATGTTCGCAGTTTATTTGGGTCATAGTGGTTGTTGCTTGTTGCTGACGTTTGACCTTTAACTCTGTAGGTACTTTTTATAGTTCCGTACTTCAATCATTAAATGGCATTCTAATGGTGATGGCTTTGTTATAGTTCGTGTTCCCATTAGATCTTTAATTATTGGAAAGTGAATTTTTATCACGTTTATGAATATTTATTGTTTTGCGTTGTATTTTTAGGTAGTTTAATATTGTAAAATGTATTTGTGATTCCTTTTATTTTGACTTATTTGTTCTCTTTAACTTTATCGAGACATCAGCTTAGAGACAACGACTATGGTCTTTATATGGATTACTATTTAAGTAAGATAACATTTAACTTTCAACTGTCACAATTGTAGTCTTGTAAAGAATGAAGAAAATTTAAAATCGAAAATAATATTGTAATTTTAGCGCTAATGTTCGTATTTTATTGGTGTATCAACGATGCCACATCATTGGCCAGACTTTCAATTTTTGTCGTGATAACCTCTTATAAATCGATGACCGGCTGCACGCACGAAATAGTGTCACGTTCCGCCTGCTGATAGGCTGATAGTAGCAGTATTTTACATGCAATACAATTGAAACTAAAGCTGTCACAGGCATGGTTGTTTATTACAATGTCATCAATGTTTTCTTATGACGTTATCATATAATTACCGTCCGTAAACCGACTTTACAGATAACCATTTTTTTATTTACAAAATTCTTTCAACTGTTTTGATGATAAAGAGACTTTTTTATGTCACGTATCAAGGAATTTTTATTATGTACAAATTTTATTTCTATTGAAAACTTTGTCTATGCTTAGCAATTTATTTAGTATAATTTTCATGTATTGCACGAACAAAACTCATCGAAAGAAACGCTTCTAAACTCTTAATGTACTCGTAGACCTTATCTCAGCTACTTATATGACCTTATAAATCTCACACGCAAGTCCTTTTTGTCCCCCAGTTGCTTCTCACGATATTTACAATCGAATAAATAAAGAAAATTACTCTCATCTCTCACTGTTACTAAGTGTGTAGGTATTATATACATACGTTTGTTTTTGGAAGATCAGATATATTTGTTATAACGTCCATAACGAGTTTCCTTTCTTTTTTTGTTTATTAATAACAATGGCCTCATTACGTTGGCTGCTCACATGAGAGACTAGTCAACTACGCAGGGTAGGTACCTATAAAATGTCACACCCCTCCGGCTGCCCTACTGAGCCACGACTCCTTTTCAAAGGTAGAAAACTGTTCAGAATCCATCAAGCTAATATGTTATAACGTACTAGTAATTAACTCAATATCGGAATCAATTGATGTGGGTGAACTTTTACAGCAACCTGTGGCAGTAAAAATAAAAGTACAAAAAAGGGCTTTTAAGAAGAACTTTTCAGGCTCTTTTCACTCTTTCCATTGTCATAGTCTATCAGAGTTGCTATCTAAGCTCGTGGTCTTATAAGCATTTTCTAAAGTACACAATATAACCTTTAACTAACAAGAGTCTTGAAAAAGAGGTATAAACATCATCTATTCATTTATTGTATTCGTTTTCTTATAGTGTTTTCCTGAACTATCAATATCACCATGTAAATATTAATATTCAGACGAATCAAGTCAGATTACTAGACGGTCAAACACACAAAGAACAATAATAACGCGATAAAGTAGGTGAACTCGTCCGCATTATGTATACGTAACTACGTAAGCGAACATAAAATGTATGTGCCATCTTTGTTTTCCGCCTCACATTCGTAGTATGGCCAAGATAAGATTGCAGATCACGTATTGTGGCTGGGATGCTATTCCAACATTATTGCTTCGCCTCATACAGTACTTACCTCATAATTATCACCAATAATTAGTTAATATTTTCCTGTTACGTGTCATTTTGTAATTGTGAACGTATGTAATGAAATATGTTATGTTTATCGTGTTTCTGGCTATGTACAGCGATTTTACTGCGCGATATTTAACTGTGTATTGTTAATTAATAAGGCAATGCACTGAACATTTAGTCAGTGTGATTTTACACGAAATGTAAACAGTCAAGTCATTGATTGTTGTTGAATACTTTTGTGATGGTATGCAGTATTCAACAATTAGAGTTTTACAAGAAGTTATACAAAGCTATGAAATACAATCTTTCTAAACTAACCATATTTACGTACGGTATGTGCCTGTTATAGCATCACTATTAAGTATTCAGATCTTAATAACGAACGGAATGACTTGTTCTTAAAAATTGGGTGATTGCTGTAGCTGCTATTGTGGAACATACATAGACCGCTTAAAACGTAACCATTCCTTTTGGGCTATGCTGTAGCCGTAGTAATGTAGGCAGGGACATACTCGTATGTCTCTTTTAGAGAACATACCTACGGACTGTAATTTAAACCACAAAAAAGATATGCTATATCAATGCGGGTTGTTGAATGTCACAAGTCTTCGAATTTGAAAAGTTCTAGAAAAAAGTGAAGGAACACTTGACAAATAAATAAATAAAATTAAATCATTAAGTAGTTGATAACAGCCACTAGGTCACCAGTAAAGGCATCAATTTTCACTGGAACGAGCGATACGATACCACGAGATTAACATTTCTTGTCTCTTTGTCGATAAAATTATCATACCTATTTGTCATAGCCTTGCTTTGCTTGGTTCCAAGAGATAATCATACCTAATCCAGATTTACATTTATCTAAAGCGATACCTAGTACCTACAAACCTAATATTTTAATCCATAAATCGCTCCTAATCAATAAAAGGCATGCTCACAACACATAATAGCTGGCAAACGTTATCGTCGCCTTATCATTTCTGTTAACCAATAATAACGCTTTAACTGATTATTTTCCTTGCAACCGTAGACCTTGAAAGGTGTAGAAGCGGAAAAAATATTCACATTTACACAAAACACTAATATTACAGAAAGTTAAATTCTTTCATTCGAGCAATGCACATGTTGACATTGTGTATGGACACGGAATCTGGGAATACTTGCCGAACAAAGTGGTCCGAAGTGAAGTTTTAATTATTGTATTTTTATACGTAAAATACTTAAATTAATACTGTTGCATGAATATGACTGAGCAACTTAACCTGTATGTACTTAGGTCTCTTTCTCTTGAGTCGTACACTCTTGTCAGAGTGATCATGGTACCACACATATAATTATGTACATATTATTCACAAGAAAGAAATTGAATTTCAAGTGGTCCATTTTCCTTGTCTGTAACGATGTATTTTGGCGGGATCCCAAAACAAATTCTGGATTGTTTTAAGGTATAAAGTCTCCGAAACAAAATTCTGGATCCACAGTCGGTAGTGTGGGTTTAGCACTCACGACTTGTGCTTTACTCACACTGACCTCTATAGTGCTGAACTGGCTCCCTTGCACAAGGTGACGGCTATCTCTTGTGCCGAATCGAATAAGTGTCCTGGCTTTTTGATACTTATGACAAATGGCCGTTGTACTACGAGATAAGACTGGGTGTACCAAATGTCAAAATCAAATGGAAATCTTGTTGTCCATTGATGGAGGTCAGTGATTGCTCGAGCGAAGGACGTATGAAACTTACCTTCTGTACTTTCAGTATTTAGTGACATTCACGATATTCAAATTATGTTTACCTATACACACAACGTGGATGTACTTTTTGATGTATTGCGCATGTTTAATGTGTATGGTCACGTTTCTTAGATGGTATAAGAAGGTAGAAAATGAGAAATAGATTTCTTAGTCATGTGAAATAACAGCGTTCTGTTTTCCCTGTAACACATGCCATCATAAAGCAGTAATGAAAATACCGGTGACTCTTCAATTGATCACGTTTTAAAATGACAATTCTGACAATTATGTGGGCACGTGTAGGTACAATGCCAAGTGTTTCTAAGTAACTTGTAAATGTTATATAATAATTCACACCATAGATACAATTGTTTCGATAAATAATATATATTTACATAATATAATATTGCGGTTATATTGTAAAATTCTCCATTTTCATTGTATTGCAGATGTCTATGCTTACTGGCTAATTTAAAAAAATGGGATGTGCATTTTGCATATGCACTTTACTGCACTGTACATTTACACTGTATGATATATTAAACCGTTACTTTATAATATTTTTAGCGATATTATTATCCGTCGAAATTTATGGTCTGCAAAAACCATTTACAAATAACGCAAAAATTTGCTAGTTTATAATCTGTCAATGTTATTTAATGACGTAAAATGTGGAAAATTTGTAAATAGTTTGTTGCATTCACAACTTTTCGACAGTTTATAATATGACAACAAAGATAACGATGTTCAAACTCATACAAAACACGGAGAAATCACATTCAATATTAGCAAAAATCCTGTATCTATCACAAATGTAGTCAGTAGCAGTTTGCAGTTTTCTGTGAGTGTTATCATTTTCACCTTTAACAAGCAAGAGGGTTTTATAAGTTTGATGGTTCTCTCCTAATCTGTGATAATGCAGCGCCCCAAGATATTTATGAATTACCTACGTTTTGACATTACCTATTATCTATGTATATTTTGAAGATGATTAGCATTTTATCCCACGGTTTCATCCATACATCCATACACCAACAATTGTTAATATTTCGAGTAAAATGTTAACAAAGGTGATAAATGTTTTCTTTTTTTTAAAACCCCATGTCAGTGCACCTGTAATCCTCGAGTCCGTTGTTAGCTCTACATCAATATCGAAACACTCCATACCGTCACAGGCACGCCTGAAACGTTATTTAATTTATTTGAAAGCTTTTAATACGACAACAGACAAAAACTGGGCTAATCTGCGTATGAGCCCAACCCCAAATAATGTACGTGCGTATAGTATAAGACCATTATGGAAAACGTTTTTGATTTTCTAATCTAGGAAATGAGGGTACTTTATTTATCATTTAATTATTAAAAGGAAAGAGGTTCGTATTTGCTATTATCACAAAGTTTATTCAATATTCCAAAGCATGTACACATACATGCTTTCTGTCACGTATTCACGTTTTACCATTTTAACCCTACACATTTCTAAGTAAAGAATTTTGTATATTATTTTTCGTTTTTATTTTTTCTATTTTTTAGTAGTTGTTATTTACCTATACATGTATTTTTAAATTCCTGGGGAAGTTTTATATGAAATAAAACTTCCATAAGATTGACTATCCATCTGACTTCATGCTAAAATCTGCGTTGTGAAACGCATCACGCCACCCATCTGTTTCTGTTCTCCTTGCTTTTTCAGTTGTAATGTCAACAGTATTAATAAAAATATCGTTACAATACAAAAACGCACTACTATGCAGTTTTAACCCGAATGAAGATAAAAATGACATATTTAATGGAAATGAAGTAATTACACAAAATTGAAAGAACAGTCACAGTTATTTTACATTTAACCCTATAATCCTGCTATGACCTTTAAATCTCATGCGTCAGTTATGCAGGTGGGCAGAGGCTGTAACTGAAAGTTTATTTACGTCAGTGACCTCTGAAACTAATTTGTGGTGAAAAAATACTCCTAATACAAACAGAGGTCACGTACTTACTTGTTTTAGTTTATTTTGAGAGATTTATATTCCAATTACGAAGTCCCTTTTGACAAATAGTAGGTAGAACACATGACGTCATGTTATGAAAACTCACAATTGCAGTAAATATAAATCATTATCTGTACGATATTTTAATAAATGTGTTTATTGTATTCATAAATGAATTGTATAATATTCTAGAATTCTAGATTGATTGCGATATCTTCAAATGATTATATTTATTATATAAGCTGCGACTGTTTATTTTTTCAATGAAGGAATAAATTTTCAGAAGTGTCAAAAGGATTGAACAAAGAGTTTCGAAGCAAACTTAATATTAATCAATAAGTAGGTACATTATGCACTACTAGTTATTGCCCACGGCTCCGCCCGCGAGTTTACTGCTATCACGATAAAGACTATCCTTTTGGCGGTTAAAGCATGAAAACGTAACAGACAGACATATTTATTATCACATTTATAATGTTAGTTGGGATAAAGAGTAGGTAAAGACTATTAGATTTTTTTTTTTATTGTAATGTTTAAGAAGGCTTTAATATATTTAAACAAAAGCAAATGTAACCTAATTATTTAACATTCCCCACACGACGTAGGGTCGCAGTCAGTCGATAATCTGTATGACATTTCGTTCTGAGAACGTCTGCAGGTCGAGAAAGGGCACCCAGCTTATTGGCTGCAGCGAAAAAATCACTTAGTTTCTATTGAAAACAAGACGAAAGCAATTAAGTTTTGAAAGCTTACTATATTATTGTGAATAATATCGATAAACTTGTTACTAAAATAAACTGTTTTTAAAGTTAATTATTTGGTCGTCCAACCTGTGTTTTAAATTTAATTGACGTTATATTACACTCAGGACGTGCATTAACGGGTTAAAAAAAAAATAACATAATATAACGGTGATATTTAAAACAATTGCAAGTACATTACATTAAACAAAAATAAAGAAACCAATATTTTTTTTATTTATTAAAATATTTACCCTATGTTTTTAAAGAACAGATAATTAATAGACACAATGTGCAATATAAGATAAAACTAATGTTTATTTTGTAGACAAAGTTTTGGTGCGTATGAATATCAAACTCATAACAATACATAATTGGACAAAATGATATACAATTAGCACTGTATGTATTATACGTTTGACCAGTATTGTGATCATAGGCAAAATCTCGTAGGTCGATAGTTAATTTATAATTTGATGGCCACATTGCACTGGTCGAGGTCAAAAGCTAACTTAGGCTGGTTTTCTCTAAACTTACTATTATACTTAAACAAGATTTCATCATATAAACGCATACCAATGCTCACTGCTGGGCACGGGTCTCCCCAGTAGAACCTACTTATGATAGTTCCTGGGGGTGATTGCCATAATCGTCACGCTTGGCGAGCAGGTTAGCGATCGCAGTAAGGTTTAAAGTACGCAGAGGATGCTGCTGCCCGTACTCCGGTCTGAAAATCCCTGAGTCGCCTTGACGACACCCACGGGAAGAGATGGTGAGGTACTATTCTTGAGCCGGTACCACACGGCTAAAGAATACTTAAAAGTAAACAAGATTTATACTAAAAAAAAATAATAATAATAATATAATCATTTATGTCAGAACATTACAATTCCATACAGATACCTAAACTATGTTAGTATTTCTTATTAATGTAGCTGATAGAGATAGAAGACAATAGGACAATCCAGTTCGCAATAACATGCAGAAGTCTGTTAGTGCTGGCTTGCTGTCTGAGCAGCAGGGACGCAACGCATTTATCGCTGCGAAACTGTCTGTGTGTGCGTCCGCAAACATATCTGACGCACAACAGTACCTAGGCAGCCCCAGCAACATCCTGAAAGCATTGTTATATTGAACGTGAAGAGCATTAACGGCCTTCTGGGTGTAGTCAGTCCATAGGCTACAGGTATAAAAAACTTGACAATGTGTTATTTGTTTTGTGCGAACCTTCAAACTAACATATTATACCTGACCGCCAATACTATAACACAGTAGTTATAAAATTTGAAGCTATCAAGGTTGTACAGTCGATATTAGTTTAAAGGGACAACGCGTGGGCAGTAAATGAGTTGGCGTTTTGGTTCGCCCGCACCCTTGTGGCGAGGGCTGTACTGGCCCAATTACAAAAGTATATCATTATTTAGTAAACTTAGTTGAAAGTTTGTCACTTGTGTTTGTAGTCTTAATTGGGGTTGCGTACGCGCACTGTTAATACGCTGAGAAAATAATGCATTGAATTCTTTCAAATGAGCATTAGTTTCTTAGTGTATTGTTTTCAGTGTGATCTGGATGCCGTAGGCGGAGGATCAGGTCTCGTGGCATAAATTAGGCGAGTTAATATGTCCTGTGTCAAAAGTGGACCGATACAGGTTGGTGATGAAACTTAAAAGAAGATTCAATTGGCAACCAGATACTTACTTAAAAAAAAAATCTTGATGTACATGATTTATTCACAAAAATAAAAAAATATTTCTATACCAGACGTCCCTATAGGTTTGTTTTTCTAAGTTTAAGTTATTTATAAGGGTGCCTTATGTACTCACATACTATAAAACTGTTACATAACAGTTTTACATGCGGTCAAGTTGTTAACAGTTTTTATTCTTACCTTATATATTTCTGAAGTTTTTATTTCACTACTAAGAATATACATAATTGCCTATCTTTATATAAAAGTGGTTATTGTGGTTTTAGTTGACGCAATAAAACAAAGTAAATTTATTTGTCCGCTTCATTACCATGGGCTGCAATGTCACTCTGCCCTTCGTAGCTGGAAACACATTGTTAACCGCCCTTCAAAGGGTACATACTCGTACTTAGCTAGCTATACCAATATTGGACCAAACCAGCACTCAAATTTAACATTTTTTGTGTACCATTGCCATAGTACAACTCGATGAATGCCATCCCTATGACACACAATTATAATAACCAATTTATAGCGCTATAAAAACCCGTGTAATCTCAAAATACAATATAGGAGTCGTGTTTTATAGCTATAATGTATCATCGAACCAATTGTGGTACACGATTTAAAGGGCTACCAGTGTTATTAGTGAGTAATCTATCATTTACTGAGCATTTGTAGGTCATAGGTATTTATGATTCATCATATTGTGGATACCTATAGCTTACGGATGACGTCAAGTTCTAGCCGGTTGTCAGTGTAGCCCCTACCATTAAATTGAATTGTAGTCTACAATTTCACTCTGTAAAAGGTTTTAGAAAAAGAAGAAAAAAACGTTGCGATTCAGACACACACTATATAAGACTACATTAGGTCATACAGGTATCAGTAAGCAGATATACAACATTATTTTTAATATAACGCATTACTTAAGATCATATTATCATATTGTCTTAGGTAATGCGCTCAAAAACAAGAAGAAACCCACACAAGATTTTTACTTCAAAAAATCATATAAAAAAAGGAAATGAAAATATTGAAATCCTACATAAGTAGTTGTAATCCATTATGGTGCTTTCTCACCGCGAGCATTCTCCTGTGATGTAACGTTACAGATTCGAGCATTACATCGGTAAGGGAGGAGAACCGAGCATTACAATGTTCAACCGATAATGATACAATCTGTAGTATTTTGATACAATTTGTAACATCAATGAAAAGTTAAACGATCACTTTGAAAATCAAATCATAAATGTGATATTATAGGCGCATATTCCACTGTCAGGGAGGCAGTATTGTAACGTAATGCTGGAAATCCTATCACAAATGTTACATTAAAGAAGGGTGTGCTTTTAATGTTGTCTTGTGTTCTTTGCAGTGATCGTGAATCAAACGAATAAATGCTTTAGGCGACTGGCCATAATTAATAACATTTGACAAGCTAAGCTTAATAATATGTCAATCATTTTTCTGTTATCCGGATATTGGACAGTCAAACTGTAAGAAAAATGAATGTCAAGTGCGTAATGGATTGTGTTCCCACCTATTTAATGTTAGAACTCGTAGATATTTTAAAAATTAAGTGTATCTAGTAAGTAGTACTGGGAACTATGATTAATTAAAAAAAAATCGGTTGTCTGTAAAGTCGGTTTATTGACGATAGTTGAACGTGACAACGTCATAAGAAAATACTGATGGAATTGTTTTTAATTTTTTAAAAGAAAATATTAATTTTATTTTTTTGATAGATATAAAGAAGGATTTTGTATGGATATAGAGAAGGAGGTAAATGGAAATCACAATTGAATTGATCAAGTTACATTTATTTGTAATACAATTATGTCAATTTTTATTTATTTATTTTTACAATGTACTTACTTTTTACGAAAACATGTAAATGTATTATTGTATAGCTGTCCACGCGGACGCATCACTCACTCAAGTAGGAGAGAGACAGATGTCGAACGCTGCCGAACGCGGAGGCCGATTGTGCCTCTTTGTCGCTCGTTCCGCGCTCTCGCTTGCACTTAAATGGAACGCCTCAGAGCGAGGTAACGCCTCATGAGTCATGTTTTTTCGTGCGTTCAGCCGGCTCCATCGAATTATAAGACGTTGTCACGTCAAAAATATTTTTATTGTTGTATAAGCTAATTTAATAGGGAAAGGTCTTTCTTTTTCGATTCAGTTTTAAGTTATAATAGAAGAAGACAAAACATATTACAAATAAGGGCTGAAAATTAATTAGTACCAGTACGTACTGGGTACTGTTAGGGGTAGGTTTCCTGCTACCTACTAGAAATGTTACATAGGAAAATTGTGTAAAATATGGTGGCGTTAAAAAAGGGTCAACAAAGAAAGCTCTTTTCGAAAATGTCCCAAGAGTAAGTTATGGGTTGCGTTAAGGTAAGTCTTATGTATGTAAATTATGTTTGAAGAAAGAAATTATTCCTTCATTGAATTTCAAGTTCATATGAAATTTCATTTTTTCATAACGGCCTCTGAGATACAGAAGAAAATTTAGATAACATTATCATAACAATAGGGTTCTGTTTTTAAACTGTGAGTGTTGAACTCTAAAAATACAGTAGTCTTTGATTAATTGTTTTACGGCTAGGTTTCATAATCATACTGTTTCTTCCTGACTGTCCATTTCCGACAATTATGTATAAAATAATTTATTGGCTGTCAGCTCTCGCTTTAGACATTGTTTGCTGTTTAAAAGCATTTCCTGAAAAGAGGTAAAGTATAGTAAAAAGCTTGAAGTTGATTTTCAGATACAACAACTAACATTCATTGAACATTTTTTTCAAATTCTCTTATTGATCATTCAGATAAAAGGTATTCAGGCCCTCATACCTACAAATAAAAAACCGATTGGCGATCCAGAAAATGATATCGGAAAACATTTTAAATAGCATAGCTGACCCGCGCAACTTCGTTTGTGTCATTTATACCCGTTTTTGAAACATTTTGTATTTATGTTTATTTTCATTCTCATTGATTGTAGCGTGGTGTTATGTACCTAACCTATAGCCTTCCTCGATTAATGGGCTATCAACACTAAGAGATTTTTCAATTCATACCAGTTGTTCCTTAGATTATCGCGTTCAACCAACCAAACAAACAAACAAACTCTATAACTTTAAAATATTGGTATAGATTTAAGTTGCGTAATCGTCTGATTGAAAACTTTTTTGTTAGGAGTTTAGTGCGATGTTTGTACTGTATTATCATACGTTTTGCAAAAATCGTTGCGGTTAGATGACCATTATTGATCTTCTCTTAGTTCATACGTACCTCTGCAACTAACCTATCCTAATATTTAGATATTGCCAACAGTAGTGACATCATTGTGAGGCAATATCGAATTATTTTTAAATGAATACAGAACTCGTAGTAGGGGTAGGTTACGTCGTTCCCGCCACGAATATCGGACGGTGGGTGGGGTGACCAACCCCCACTCGTTTTACGTGATTGAATGAGAAATTGTTTAATAGATCAAATTTTTTAAAGGTTATTTTTATTTGCTAGTAGATTAACTTAGCAAGTTTAATTTGATTTTAACCAGTCCAGATTATATCTAAATAAATCACGAAAAATATTACAAGTAAAAGCTGTTTGTATTGTTTGTTTTCTACACTACGATTAAAGCTCGCAAGTCAAGTATTTATAGATATTTTCAATACTAAACACATAAAATATTCTGCTGCTGTAATCGACGGTGCCACTTAAAATAAATGGTTCCGATTATTTCACTTGTTTCAGACAGACAATACTGCAATTAAGCCACATTCTTCAAGTTGACGGGCTCCACAAAAATATAAAAAATATACAATTGATGGGGAGGAAAATCGCGGTTCGGATCGAGAGCGTTAGCGGACAGTACTTGTGTTTAATTAAAAATAATGTCTGAGGCAGTGTTTCCTCGACAATAACCGAGCCCGGACGAGATAGCTTGTTATATAAATTTCTGCAGACTCCTGGGGGACGTGCCGGGAGAATAAGGCGAGGAAGCGGCGGTAGTGTGAGTATATTATACCCATTTTCTGGGTCGTCCTTCCTACAAATACGTTTTATGCGGAAGCCAGTCAGACTTTACCGCTTCAACCTAATACAATCCGTAAAACAATAGCCGAAGATTCACTTCTGAGTGTCGGGGAAACAGTCCCGGTAAAAGGTACTTATTTGATTAGGGTGTCAGGCGTATCACCGCGAGAGTGTGAGCGCCAAGCCCGAGGTTTTGGATAAAATTTGCGTGTTTCGATTTTTTGCTTATACTACCGCCCTCGCATATGAAATTGATGTGAAATTGTTTTTTATACGATGTTACGAATACATTTCTTATTATAAACTATATTCTTACGGGTAAAGAGGAAGCCAAACACAATAGTTATTATCGCAAAGCCGTATTAGAATTCATATCGAGTCCACTGAAAGCCCCTTCATCTCTTTCATGGGAGAGGACCTCTATAAATCATCGAAAAAGACGTTAATATCTGAAGTCAGTACAAAAAGCGCGCGACCTTGTCGTTTGAGTCGAGAATGGGCCGGTCGGGTCCGTGCGGCCGGGCGAGTTCGTACATTGTCATAGTCAAACGTTGTATGCAAACTAACTGGACGTCTCGTCAATATGAAATGTGAAAAAGCAAAAAATATCAGCGAAATGAACGGTCGATCGATCTCCGGTGACTCGCTCCCGGATTTTCCATTGGGAAATGAATTAGCCGAGAGCTGAAGCGGCGAATTTACATTTTTATTGACAAGCAATCTATTTTCAAAGCAGATGGCAATGGAAGCAAGGAATCTTTTATGTAGCGGAAAACACGAGGGCATATTATAGCAAAATAAATCGTATGACATCATACTCGTCTTTCTCCTAAAACAGAGAAAATTATCTTTAAAAACCGGGCAAGATCATTTCGGACCTTGCTCAGTGTAGGGTTCCGCAATCTTGAATAATTGCATCAGCAGATGAACGTATGTATATTTTCAGCAATAACTCAATGACAGTATATCCGAACATGTCCGATATAATTTTAGTTTAAAGTACTTAATAAGTGTTTGAGAAAAAATATGAAAAATTTCACAAAGGTAGCTTTTGTGACATTTTTTATGTTTTTTGGTCACACGGTTCAAAAGTCAAGGGTGGGGGACACAATTTATGCAACTTTCGAAGCGATTATTTCCAAAAGTATTTACTTAATCAAAAACGTTTATAAGAAACCTTAAAATGTTTTTGAAAGACCTGTCGAAAGACGTTGATGTTGGCTGAAAAAAAAAAATTCAGCAAATATAATATATAATTCCACTCAGGGGCACTCCATATATAATATATATATGAAGTGCCCCCCCTCCCCCTAAAAAAAATATTTTTATTATTTAGCTACCAAACTAAGTAGCGACTACTACAAGATACCTTTTCACCAAATTTCATCAATATTCATTGTGTAGTCTTTTGGACAGACAGATAGATAGACAGACAGACGGACATGACGAAACTATGAGGATTCCGTTTTTGCCATTTTGGCTTCGGAACCCTAAAAAGAAACAATTATATTTATGAATTGCCTAAAGAACGATATTGCCAATAATATCTTAGAAAAACCTAAATTATATTAAAGCTCAATATAAAATTATGTAGAATAGTAATGGCAATTGCATTAATGTAACTCTACCAGTAGGTAACAAAAACTGTCAAAAAGTTTTAAATGAGTATAAGGTAATGTTGTAATATTGTATTTAGCAAGTTAGCAAAAATGCAAACTTCCTAAATACAATACTATCACATCACCGTTTATGGAAAAAGAACGCGACGACACAAATTTAAAGTGAGCTATTGTACAGTTAATAATAGTCCCGTACGCTATAAAGTTACCGGTAAACGGGTGACGTCATCATATTCCAACCACACTGCAAAAGTAACACGAATAAATGTCAGCAACACAGATATGGCGCAGGCTCATCTACAAATTGAGCCGAAAACGCGAAGTAATTATTTAAACCGTCATATAAATTACTGCTCAAACTTTTCACGCCGAGCTCCTTCCGTGTGTGCGTAAACCTCCCTGTAAACATATGGGGTGAGGTAGTGTGCGTGGGTATCTCACCGTGGACTGAAAATGGTTCCATCATTTCATTCCTCCATCCTTTTTCAGCATTGTATAACTTTTTTACCGAGCGCAGTAAACAGTGAAATCAGATTCAAGTATTTATAATATTTTTATTGAGTTCGAGTGAATAGAATGCAAAAATGGTATCATTTATTATTTTGCCAATAAGTTTATGAGTTTACGTGTTAATTCAGTTTGAGCGATAACAAAAGGAGATATGAAGATCACAATAATTGCAACAATCCGTCCGCCCTAATCGAAAACACCGTATTTTATTCAAAGTTGGTAGAATACTGCGCGCTTATTCTGTAAATCACGTATATACTGTACAAGAGTAAGTATCAGCTTGAAACATATTTAGCTTTGTTCCCTTCACTACGGTTAATCTGTCCCGTTTCCTCCCGTGTCAAGTGCAGATAGACTTTTTGGGTCGGGTGCGGGGGTTGACGGCGAGAGAGGGCGCGGGGGAGGAGGCCGGGCCGGAGGGAGAGGCTCCACCACCCTTCCTGATGATGAAATATTGTACACGTGGTCTGATTTTGAATGACAACGTTTCCTCGGCCGCGCGGGAGCACCCACTCTCAGCGCGACGTTTTATAGCGAATTGAGGATTTGCTCTTTGTAACGATCATCTTCTTTAATGTATCTTTTTTTACTAGTTTTTCTTCCCTTTTTTAAGGTGGTACTTCTTTTTTTAACGGTTTTTTATTTACAATGATGTAGTGGTTATTGTATTGGCGCTTGGTTACAGGTAAAGGGGACAAGGATATACCCAAAGGTCATGTGGCCCGTGCCCTTGGCCGGCTTGTTTATTAATTCGTGCCCGATACCCGCCCAGCGACCCACCGCCCTCCCTAACCCTAATGGGCGGGAAACAACACGGCTTTTAAATTTCGGGCTTTCCTAAAATTTAATCAAGTGATTTTTTCATTTTATGGCGTGTAAAAATTAGCTTTATTATTTATTTAATCGTGGGCGTTGTTGAACCGGGTAGCATATCGGTACTTATAAGTCGACCATTATTGTGCAAACCAAACAAAGATCAACATTTTCCTAATTTATATTACGCCGCTGATCCCTAACCACCAGAACACTTTAATCTCCTCAGAGTGTATCGGCGGAGGCCCTACTATTTATTCCCACTTCTTATTTTCACCTTGCTTGAGGTAAATAAAAACGGGAAGTACGAACGAACATCAACCTACATTGTGACACTCTTTGGTTCACATTTGTGTGCAGGCGGGTGATATGTTGTTGGACTAGTCGGCGAACTAGTCAACTGATTAATTCGCCCCTTACCTCGAGAGAGGAGATTTATTGGTTCCGCCGTACGCAAAACTGCTGGTAGGTAAAAAATCTCTATCGAAAATTGAATAGAAAAGCCATTTCGGAGGCCGCGAACGAATTCTGTTGATATGGCTCGCATTTGCTTTCACGGCTATCTTCATTTTATTTACCTGGGAGAAGTTAAAACACCAAGTTAATATAGCTAAGGGTGGTTATGTGGATGGCATCCTTCCATTTTTATTAAGCCCCCGCTTTTAAGATCGGAAGTGAAACAAAGTTGAATGAATACCTGCGTATATTGCTTATACAAAAAAGCGGGGCTAAAATGAGGGTATCAACTGATATTAGAGGTTTTCTTTCCTTCAGAATTTTATGGCGCTTTAGCTTTCGTGATTGAGACAACTTTATTTCATACAAAAGTAACACGGACTATTTATTATGATTAGCTCAAAATCAACTTTTTTCATAAGGTGCTATTAATATATATACCAAAAGATAAAAGTTCGATAATGGAAGCTGGGACACTTTTCTTTTCAGTTAAAACGTAATGTGTAGGTTTGTTTGCCTGCGGCATCGTAGCGCCCAAACAGTTGGTGGTTTTTATTACTTTTAATCTGGTTTAACCAGATTAAATTTTACTAACCAGATTTTTTTTTAACTACTCTATTCTAGTCAGTTGTTTCTAAGATCAGACTATGGTTTTATTTCGTATATCGATTTTTAACAGATATCCAATACGTTTTATACATATGGTACATATCTTTTAGATACTTACTGCTTCTACTCAGTGGAGTAGAAGCAGTATCTAAAAGGTGTTTCTTTAATTGTGTCAATTAGCCTTTCTACTGATATTCTTGCAAATAGCATCTATTTTTTATTCTTATTCACAGTGAAAAAAAAAATGTTCCAAAATATATCTGGTAATAAAATATCGGTTTTCGCTTTGCAAAATGTAATTCTTATTTATCTAAACATTAGTAAACTAAAATAACAATTTCCCAGGCTTCATTTAATTCACTTAACTACGATAAACGATTGACATTGCTACTGAAAATCGTCATCTCTACAATAAAATTTTACAACATCGTCCAAGTAGCCGTACTTTAGAATCAACAATTTGTAATAAACCGCAACAGAAAACGTTGGTTGAATATCGCAAAAAAAATCGGGACGTCCGGATCTCGGCCTACCAACATTCCCGTAATATGTTTGGGGATGAATCCTCCCCGCGGGGGAGTTTTATTTTCGATCTCCTTCGTACACCCCGCGTGGACATACGTGCCGTAGCTTAGGTGCGTCAGGGCTATCACATAGAATAAAATATTATTATGGAACTAAAAAAAACCTAACATTTATTCGGATGGAAATAATCAGTGTCATCCATTGAATTAATGATAGAATAGTTTCAGTAATAAAAAAGTTAGAGTTTAGTCTACGCAGAATTCAATACAAAAACTATCAGCATAATAAAAAAATGCTCTTCTTATAAAATTACCCCCGGTAGACATAGGTACGTGCCGAAGCGTAGGTGCATCAGGGTGCTATCACATAGGATAAACATTATTAAAGAACAAAAAAATCCTAACATTTATTTGGGTAGGAATAATGAATTGAGAGCAGTAGTAAATAAAAAAAACTATTATGAGAGTTTTTATGTGCTCAGACTTTAATTCAATAACTATCAGCATTATAAAGTTTTTATGAAGATGACCTTAGGTACAACTTTTCTTCAACAGTCTATTGATTTGATTTGATTTTAAAAACATAAAAAAGTTAAAAAACGAAAGATTACAAAGAAAGATTAAATAGGTACCAAGGTCCAAGCACTATTAAAACAAAACGTCACCGAAGTTTATAGCAGACATCATTTGAATTACCTAGTAACTGATAGTAGGAAAACTGGTGAAAGTCCAGTGGCCTTGATATTTCTTAATTTCTCCATCACAAGGGATGGCCGCTAGAGCAAACGAGTCCTAGAGGGGAGACCACGACTCGATAAATGTAAGGTAGGATGACCCTCAGCCAGGTGGACAGAAGACCTAAAGAAGGTCACTGGGATGAATTGGATGCGGTATTTGGAGGACCGGGTGATATGGCGTAAATTATATCCAGCAGTGGATCGAGGCTGATTGATTGATTGATGGGTTGAGTGATTACTCTGGCATTGCTATGGGTACAGTAAAAACATGTCAAACTGCTTACCACCTTAGTGGTAGAAAAGTCCTCCAAAAATTAAAATTGAATTTAAACCTTATAGTAGAGTACGGTACAGGTACCTAACAATAACCTTATGTCATCATAACAAATCTAAAAACAGTGTTGACATTGGTTTTTAACAACTGCTTATTTATATTAAAAGAACTTTCGTAGTTTTAAGGTCACAGTTACCGTATGGGGTATATATATCATCACGTTTTGTTATATGATTGAGCAATGTTACTCACAAACAATTTGCGTAACTCAAAGGCCACTTGAGCGTAGCCGACAGCGAAAGAAGCTAATTACGAATATAATTGATATAGGATCGATAAATCTGCAGCTGTAATGTCAACTTTTTTACCCGACTGAGCAAGAAGGAGGCTTATAGTTTTAAATGTATGTATGTATATTTCTTTGACGGGCTCTAGAGCCTAAATGGCTAAATAAACTTTAGCTTGAGATGTATTGTTAGATTCGTCTCAGTTGTGTGAGTGTCAATTTTTTTCTTATTTTGATGTAGTTAATGTCAAAATTAGAAAAATAAAATTGCAGCAAATTTAAGCAGTCGGGTTTTTTGATTTGTAATAATTTAGCTTGTTGATAGAAATATTTGCAAACAGCCAACCACGTTGGCCTAATACTACATAACCCTTTGTTTTAGTGTTCATTTCATCTAAGGTTTCCAGTGTTAAAAATCGTGTGCTAAAACACAAAAATATTTCCCAAAATGTCTCTCTGCCTCCAATTTCATTCCCCCAAGTGATGATGTAACGCAAATTATAATTGATGGAGGTTTTGTTACTCATTCCAACAAAAAACTCCACTGTTTCTGTTCACGTAAAACAAACAATTTCAAAAATTGAATACATAAGTGGTAATTTTTAGATCCATTTACATAACAACGACAATATTGTAACTCCGAATCTAATATTAAAGAACAGGTTACGTATGAGGTATTTAATGCTTCTTAACGTGACAAATTACGCAACAATAGGTAGAGACGTACGTACTGTCGACAAACAACCTTCATCGTTAGCCCATGAACTATTACATAAGCAGTAATTGTACGATTTGCTTTACCATCAAAATTAACTGCCTGTATTTTCTTTCGGGCGCCGAATTTTTAACATTCACTTCGATAGTATGTTAAAGATAATGTGTTTGCTTTGGTAATTGGATATTTATATATTCTGGTGTGGTTTATATGACTTTCATATTTTACATTATTTGTATTTTTATTACTATAGCCCGCGTTGCTGATGCCAGTGTTATAATGAGTATCGTATTTGATTGGTCAACGACCAAAAAAACATCTAAAAAAACAACAGTCATTACAATCTAACTACAGCTCATATTTCAAAGCGTAACACGTCATTTTTCAAGACCTCGGCTTTTCATTTTACAAATAGACTAAGTATAGCCAATTTTACGAGTATATGGGTACTTAGAATTACGCTTGACTATCAAGTATCAATCACATCAGACACTGAAAGTCGCTAGACCAATAACGTTCATACACCTAAAACAAATGTGTAAAAAGTTCTAGAAATCCTTGAAAAGTGTAAACCGAACAATTTGGTCCTCGAACTGCTTGAAAAGGTCAAGTTAGTTCAGGTCACAATGAAATGTTAAATATAGGATCGCATGTCTACAGTCAATGACGTCAAAATGCAAAGTTTGCTTCCGCTACCGAAAGCTTATTTGCGTTGACTAATAGCAATAAATTATTCTTTTCATAACATTTACACTGTCATTTTATGTCCTAGATCTACAGTCAACATCAATTATATACCTCTATGTGTTGGTCTTACATGATCATTGAATCTATACGAATGCTATTTAACGTATTTTGTTGTCATCTGAAAATAGTACCTAATAGTAAAATCGTCAAGTACCTATAGGTGAAATGTTATCTAAACAATGTTCAAGAAAATTTGACGAAGGTTAATAGTCAGTGACTTCTTTATTATATAATAAAATATAATACTTACTACTTGACAGAAAAAAAAACGAAAATAACAATAATAAAATGAAGGTACTAAAATTATGCTAATACATAAATTATTAATAGCCTTCGTCACCAACAACCCATTGAAATATTTCACTACTACTTTTACACGAAAAGGAACAAAACCGCCATAACATTGCCCATTACAAATGCCTTTCACAGTGCAATTAGTTAAAACCGTGAAATTCTATTGAATACGTAACGCTCAAAGAAAAAGCTCAAAAAACGGTAACATGTAATCTACAATCACTTTGCATGCAGCAGTGGGAATAAAATATTTACTCAGATCGATCACTGGCCCAGATGACGGCAAAATATGGCATTGTTAGAATAGGCGTCGGTTTTCTCACGTATCCAGCCTTTCACTTAACTATTACCAAACGTCATACCGGCATAAGTCTTGCCAGACCTGAATTCATTTGTATGGCATTTTGAACGTTATGGTCTTGACATAAAAACTTCTTCGGCATACAGTGGTTTTAAAGTTATGTTTGTAGAAACATTCGAATTATTGTTGTTGTCCATGCGTGGAAGTCATTTGTATGTATGTAGATTAGAGGTCATCATACCGTTCTATAGAGAGTTCTTACATTATTTTTGGTAGACAGTTGACACATGAACATTGTTGCACTACTTTTGAAAGTTAAAAGCTGCTACTCACAAGCTGGTTTTGTTATAACGGTTAGTAAAAATTAATAAAATGGAATGCTGATTTTTAAGGCAAAACTTGGATTTATCACACCTTGCGATCTGGAGTTAAAAGGTTCTGCATACCGTAATTTTGGAGCAGAATAATGTTGCTTAATAAAAAATAGTAATGAGTCAGTACTTACCATTTATTAAGTAACAAAAATATTTAAAATACAATTCGGGTTATCTACGATTTTTCGCTTAGCTGCTTCAAGAGTAATTTGAACACACAAACATTCTTATTTTCCTATTTATAGCAGTTGCAACATTGATGAAGGATAACGCATAAAAATCGTAGGAACTGGAAAGTCAAATATAAACGATAAACGCAAAAAATACCAAACAAAACTTTTACAGCAGTAAAGAATTGCTAGCTGACTTGAAGTCACAAAATAATGTCTAGTTCCTCAACATTTTATACCTAAGCACCTTTAGCATTTTTCGCAAATTTTACAAAAAAAATAGTGATCTAAACCACTATTGAAAGGCATCTCAAAAATGTAACCTCATAAAGTAAACCGTGATTTTTTCGATTTCATACACAATTTTGGGTCATCAACTTACCTGCTTAGGCGTGAGAGAGCAACAACCACATCAACAGACTTTCGAAAATAATATTAGTAGGCATCACAATGCGTATATCAGTTTTGCGAATGCATGACATTGACAGATTCAAACGTGAACAAATTCGACGCTCAGTTACCTGGTGGCCCAATACTCAGACATTAACAAATGATCGTTTTTATTCTGCGCCGACGCAGCACCGGATACGCAGCGGTTCCTGTGAGAATGTTGAACTCGATTTTTTTATCCACCAAAAAGCGGATGTCCTTCATACGACCGGTTTATGAAAGGTGTTGAACATATGTCTGCTATTTTCAAAGTATAACCGATTTGAATTGTTTATGGATTATTTTTAGTTTTGATCGACTGTTGATTCAATGATTGATTGATTGGGGTTAGCGCTTGAGGTCGTTTATGCGAATACTTAATCACTGAGAGTAAGTAAGGAGAAGTTTGTCATACTTTCTTACTTCCACTCCGAGTGAAGTAATATTTAAAGGCAATTTTAATAAACAATAAAATATATACTGAACAAAAACAAAACACAAGATAAGAACAATTGGTGATTTTCAATATAAAAATCATCGATTGTTCTTAATTTAAGTCAATATTTCATATTTAAACGATAGTAAACGCTAGTAAATTTAGTTTATGAAGCGTAGAGATTATTATATCGATATAAATATTAATATTAGGTATTATATACTCATTCAAACAGCAGTCTCTATGACAAATGGTCTCTATTTCAGTGGAGCAAGACTTGATGTGCAAAAAGACAAAAATGATTGCGATAAGTATTACGATGCATATTGCTGCAACGAATAATTTTGTTTAGAGCACCTGTCATATGCTCACCTGCCGACAAGACACTAAGAGACCATCGCGTTTCCATTTACACTACGAATTCGAGATTTAATATGAAGTAGGTTGCAAGCAAACGGAACCACATGAATGGTATGCTTCCAGGAGTTATCTTACTTTATTACTGATCTATTATGTATATATAGCATATGTATATAGCTAATGCTATATTCACATATTTATTCACTGAAATAACGTTAGCCCAACCATTGGAATAGTAGGTTAGGTGCTTACTATAACTAATAAAACTATTCTGGTAACTATAATAATAATAATAATATCTTGGGACAACTCACACAACGCCATATGATCCCAAACTAAGCAGAGCTTGTACTATGGAAACCAGACAACTGATAAACATACTTATATATTTCTAAATACATACATATTATAGATAAATGACACCCAGACACAGAATAAACCATCGTGCTCATCACACAAAGTTTTATCCTGGGTAGGGATCGAACCCATGACCTCTTGCGTAGCAGTCGGACACACTCCCTTGACGTTCCTCAAACTTCAAGCTACTTCATACCAATATCATCTAAATCGAACAAGTATCTTCGGAGATTAATGCTTTCCAACAGATAGTAGTATAGATTTAAGGTGAATTATTTAATTACAAATAAATGAAAGTGGTTTGTAATCAATTTATTTTGCCTTTATCCAGGTGTTATAACTTGGTTTGATGCGTAGAGTCTGATGACAACTACAAGGGAGAACATAATTGTTGAAATCAATCTTCTGAACAGTGGAATCTCTATAAGTATTGATATGGTGATAGTACGGCAATGATTATGCTTAAAGGATAGACTTATAGCGCCCTATAAAGGAAGAGTCTAATCTTAAATAAAATTTGTTGTTTTAAATATAAACCAAAACTGTTTGTAATTTATTTAAGAGTTTCATTTAGTACAGTTCACAGACTAATTGTTATTACAACTTTTAAGCATTCAAATTCAATGTTCATTCAAGCCTAATGTTCAAAGTTCAAAACATGATATCGTCCGGTATCCGTCGATACACTCATAAAATGGAAACACTCACTGGAATGTTGAGTGAGCCAACAGTCAATATATTTTTATTATAATCAATTTGCCGTGTGCAGTTGTTTATAAATTGTCACATTACTAAAAGTCAAGGTCAAACCTAACAATCTATGGATAGCGAAGTATGTTTTATTAGTTTATGTTTTATACTTACTCAATATTAATTTTAATCCTTACGCATTTGTTATAAACGGTCTAATTAAACTTTAAGGCGTGAAGCCATTAAAATTATACACGTATTTTGTAATATAAACTCATATTGAGACAGGGTTCTTTTATAAATTGCTACGTTTATTATCAACGCTAGATGACATTAATTACTACCCAGATCTCCTGATAAATGTCATTAGGATTTTAAGACAGCCAGCATCTTGGTAATAATATAAACTATCGTCTACGACTTCATTCTACAGTATTAACTTTCATGACTATTCATTCCTTCGTACATTTGCTGCTTGTGATTGGTACCTAGGTATTATTTCAGTCTAACCGCACATCAAATTTATAAACATACAGACATTGTAAAAATTGGCCATTTGCAAACAGTGGCCGCGAGTTTTTATTGCAGCTTTATATTTTTCTCCGGCTTAACCTATTGTTTGCCGATTTGGCACTAGTGGTTAGTGACCCTAACTGCTAAGTCAGAGATATTGAATTTGATCCCAACCCAGGATAAATATTTAAATGATGAGCACGATTGTATAATCTGTGTCTGCAGTTGTCTAGTTGCTCTCTGGTCTGGTTGCCTAATTTAGGATCAGATGACCGTGTGATAGTTATCTCAAGATATATTTAATACACACTAACGCAAATAGTCGATTAAATTGTATCATCTGTTGCAGTCACGTAGGTAAAGTTTTGAATTGTTACTAGGAGGAGCTGACCACTCACGCAATATTCTGTATAAAAATATAATTTTAGAACTGTGTCAGTTTATAAATAGTATCAGTGGTAAAAAAGGTGGGTGCATACGTCGGACAAAAGGTGTTCGGACCACGTGCGTCCTGTGGCAGATGTCGTATTAACACCAGTGTGCACACTGCACAAAATACGAGTACGTACGCACAACTCCCCACATTGGGCGAAAACATGTCCACGCTCACATAGACGCGCAGGAATGGTTATCTCGGTCGAATGCCGACACATATTGAATCTCCGTACGCGCGCATCTATGTGTGTGTGAAGTTGGTGTTGACCTGTGAGTCGGGTTTCTATGTATTTTGTGTTCCGCGCATACTATCACATACACACACAATAATCATATGCACTTCACATTTACGCATTAACACTCGCACACTACTTATAATCGATATTATGCTCACCACTACAGTCCGTCAAATCTAAGAAGTACCGTTTGACAGTTCTGACAATTGAATGATAGGGATGGGATGAAAAAATCGATTACTATAATATCCGAACTTTAAGAGATCGATTACTATAATATCCGAATTTTAAGAAATCAATTGTTATAATTAAATAAAAGAAATGTTTAGGATATTTTTTTATTCACTACTAGTACTAGTATCGTCGTCTTCGTCATCATCGTCATTTAAAATAATGACCAGTTGATTGTCCATTACATTATCAAAGTGTACGTCTCTTTCGAAGTCGTCCATTATTATTTTCTTTGTTTTTTGTACTACTTTACTCCAATCTTCCTGTGTAACTTGGGCACATGCTTCCTTTAATAAACCTTCCATTTTCTTGACACTGAAGGGTGGTTTTGTGTTGTGTCTTGCTGCATAACCTGTAAAACAATAATGTAACTATTTGATAGCAGACGAAAACCATTGTTTAAATTATAAATGTTAGAAGTACTCGTGTTATTATTATAATATTATAAAATATTACCTTTAACTTGGGCCCAAATCAGTTCAATGGCATTATATTGGCAATGGTACGGAGGAAGTCGTATGACTTTGTGCCCGTGCTCTTCGGCCAATTGGTCAATTACATATGTCGGTTTTGGTGGTTTATGCAATTTCACTAACTGTAATAATTCAGCTTTTAATAGTGACATGTCGGCATCCACTCCTTTTCTTTGCAGCCATGCCACCAAATCTGCTTTCTTATTGGCTGACGTAGGTGCTTTATCAATTTGCACAGAGTGGTATGGGGCATTATCCATTATAATTGTGCTGTTAGGAGGGATATTCTGTAATAAATTTAAGAACCACTCTCGGAACCTTACTGCGTCCATTTCTTCATGATACTCTTTAGTGCTTTTGGATTGGAAAGCTAATAAAGAGTTTTCCACGAAGCCTGTAGACGCTGACCCAGCATGGCATATTATGAGGCGTCCACCTTTTCCTATCGGCACCTTCGAGCACGAAGCTTCAGAATCATCAGTCCATGTTTTCGGCACAGAATGGTTGGAATTTAGCCAGGTTTCGTCCAAAAATATTACATTATCCCAGTTTATAATTTGTTTAACTTCGCGCAGGAATGTTAGTCGCTGCATAATTATGTCATGTCGCTCCATAACAATTTTTCGTTTGTCAACTTTTTTGTATCTGAAGCCAATTCCTGTTATTACCGTTCTCAACGACGCTATGCTTCCCTTATACAGCCCGGCATCTTTTAAAGTTGCACATAACTTTGCCAATGTTGGAAATTCGCCTCTTGTAAAATACCCGTATATATGGTTTCTAATAGCATGACTATCGAATTCATCGATGCCTGTCACAGGTTTATTTCTTTTTCGTTTTTTCGTACGTTACTGTCACTCCCCGAAGGCCCATATTTTTCACTTAATATTTTGCCAACGGTGCGGCTACCAATACCGAGAGCTTCACCGACGCGATCCCGAACTTGTGTAACTGGCAGTAGAAGTCCACCATTTTGAGATTCACGCTCAAAATACTCGTGTAATTTCACCACCAATTCACGAGCCTGGCTGTTCAAAGTACGTCCTCTTTTCGACATTATTAATAAACACTTGCTTAGTTCGGAGTCCAGTATAAATATTGCCAAGGTAAACGGATAAAGAATGATGAGTCCAGAAAAGTAATAGCCAAGTCACAAATTGTAAAACACAAACGAGAAAGCAAGTACGCGCACAGTCAGCTTCCAAGATGGCGAGAGACTGCTGACGCCGAACCGACCGAGCGGACCGCGTGCGCTTGTAGTTGGCAGTGTTGCCAGAAAAAAAAAATTGTAGAGACTTGGACACCTGCGATTTTGCCTATTGACCTAAAAATAATTAAATTAATTTATTTTAGGGTATCTGTGTATTCAGTGCATTATGCGGTCGCGCAGTAACGTCGTTAATTTATAACATCAGGCAACAACATTTTTGTGAATGGGTTCTACATACCTTATTTTTATTAGTTTTAGACGTAGAAATAAGACTTAGAAGAAAAAATTGTAATTGTAAAAACAATGGATGTGCTTGTTAAAAATTTGTTTATTTCTCTGTAATATGCAAACCCATACTATCATACACAAAAATAAATGTAAAAAACACTATCCCTGACTCCATTTACTATTTCGACAGCGTTAGCGCGAGAAACCCCGACTTATTTGGGCGCGAAAATCAAAAATCGACAAATCGCTTTCGACAACTTTTTAAAGAAGCAAATATATTTGATTTATAAATACGTATTTTTGGTGAATGGGTTTTATCTCATATTTTACGATTACATAACTATTTAGTTATGTAATCGTAATATGTGAGATAAATCCCATTCACATGAAAAAATATTTGTTTGGTTGTCAAGTGTAATTTGTAAATAATACATTCGATTTTTCGTATATGTAAACGATTTTTTTGCATACAAGTGTATCCGAAGAGTCGCAACACTACGTGCAGTGACCTAACTACGTAACTTTGTAATGAGGTCAAGAATATAACTATTAGAAATTATTTACTGTGTAAATATGTGTTATTTTGCTTTGTTTGAAAGTTTTCAATTACATTTAGATATTAAGAATTGTACATTTTTAGATACAATAATGAAATCTTTCTAAATTCATGGTTTTATGAAAAAGGTTATCGAAACTGAATAATGTACGTATGAACAAAGTTGTTTCGGTTTGAAAAATATGAAACGTCAAACGGTACCTCTTAGATTTGATGGACTGTAGTTCAAATAATTCTATGGTAAAATACGATTAGTGGTTTCGTTTTTGTCCTTTCATTAGGTTTTTGGACGTTATTAATATTTTTAAATGTTGTTTTAATTAGTTATGAATTTGTGATGAATAATAATTATAATATTATGTGTTTTTACTAAGTAAATATGTTTGGGTTTTTAATTGCTTATATGTATTTACAAATTTTGATAGAATGTAGGTACCTATCACACACAAAACTTTAGAAAAATAAGTACTTAAGTACCTAATTTACTTGAGTAAATAATTGTATAATAAGTAGGGTTATAATAAAAGATGCTTAAAATATTTTTTGACTGAAATAAAATGCATATAAAAGTATCAAAAATATTGTACCTACCTAAAAAAAAAATCGAGAAGACAATTTAACATTTTTTATAAAAAAAATATTCTAAAGGAAAACAAAAGAAAAAAATACTAAAATAAAAAATATACGTAACCTACATCAAGCATCCCTAATAGATTTTAATATTTATAAAATTGATTTGTTACTCTTAGTACTTAAATTCTCGAAAGAAGGAAGAACTATGAATTTGTCAACTAAGGGCGCTACCTAATAAGCATTACTTACTCAGTAGGATACTGTAAGCCATTCATGGTATAATCCCTTATTTGCTACTTACGACACCCGCGGGGAACAATAGGGTCGTCCCATTCTTAGAGGGAACCATAAGACATCTGGGTAAGTAATTAATAAACATTGCAACTCCTTAACCCTTGTCACCAAACAACACGAGTACAGAAAGATAACTTCATACAACGCGCGTTCGACGCACGCACATAAATCAGCCTGTATCGATCTACTGCTGAACATAGGCGTCTTTTAGTTTACATCAAAATAAGAGGTCCGCCTTTTGCATCCAGTCCAACCCAGCGACCTTCTTCAGTCGTCTCCTAATTTACGACACAACAACTGGTTCTCCGCCTTTTGCATCCATTCCATTCCAGCGGCGTTCTTTAGGCGTCTCCTAATTTACGATACAGCACCTGGTCTTCCGCTTTCTGCATCCAGACTTTTTTTAGGTCGTCAGTCCATCTAGTTGCGGGTCTTCCTACCCTACTTTTACCGACTCGCTGTCTCTATTTTTTTGTTTGCTCCAACGTCCACCTGCCTGCCGGCAGTTTGAAGTAACAATGAGCGGGCTATATCTACCGAAGGGCTGATGGCTGCTGACATCGTTCACGGATATGGAATTTTAGGCCGATAAATGGTATGAGAGTCTCTCGATCAAAGAACTTATGAAGTTTATCTTCTGTATGCTCGGTATTTTGTGCCCTTGTGCTGTAAACACCCCACGCATCTTAACTACGAGTATAACACTGATTAGATATAGTGATATGAGTGCTTACTCCAAGATTGGATCTAGCTAATATTATTTTATACAATTTGCGGTAGTAGGAACCCTACATGGACGGACATGCACTTGCTAGGTGTTTTTAGGATTCCGTAGCAAAATGGAACCCTTATTTATAGTTTCGTCATATTCGTACGTCCGTCCGCGGCTTAGCTCAAAGGCTGTTACTGCTAGAAAGCTGTAATTTTGCATGGATACACTTATTACTTAGGCCGACAAATTGAAAGAATAAAATCATGAAAAACAGTTTTTTAAGGGGAACCTCCCTTAAATGTATAGTGGGAATGTGTTTCTTTTTTCACCTCCCAACGTGTAGCGTAGGTTTAGGGGACGTAAAAACCATTTTTTTTATTTAGGGATACGTAGTTGATTTTCGCGTTCGAACAAGCAAACAAACAAACTATTTAGCTTTATAATATTAGTATACCATACCATAGCAACCTATGTACTTACTACACTTTGTATATCTGAGACTGAGTAAGATCAAAGAGTTACCTACCAGGGCTCCTCGGTGCACAAATGAAATATAACTTTATGCTGTCCTTATATATTAGATGCTAAATGTTCCTACGTACCTTAAGTAAGTGAATAAAGATTTTTTAATTTTGAACCCAGAATTACATTCTGGAGGGGGGTGGAATTACTTTCTTTCTGGGGAGTGAGAGGCTAATGGCAATGCTGGATCAAACATACGCCGGGGGGAGGGGGCGTACATTTTATGTCACTCGACATCGGCCAAAAAAACGTTCTCGGCGCCAAATCGGCAAAGACATTCAGTGCAATACAAGAAATTCGGTACACAAAACATCGTCTGAGTCTGGGGCAAGTCCTTCCGTGACCCTGGATGCGCCCATGACGTACCTTATACATAATCGCTAATTCAAACAGGTATCTCAGGTTATTTTATAACGTTAATTGCCTAACCTACGATTCCATAAGAATTATTTTGTTAAAACATAAAACAGTTATTATGCAATAAAATGATACCATTCGAAAGCGTGTCGAATCTATTGCGAATTAAAAGTAAGTAAACATTATTTTTTTGTAGTTGTTATATCTACACTAATCGTAATTATCCGTGAGTGTATAATTAACAGTAAAAATACCTGTTGACAAGTGACTGTGGGCAGTAATACGACATGAACACGAGTCACGAGGAGTTTCGCGCCAAACGGACTCGAACTTTATCACTGAATTAACAAATACATTCAAAATTAAACCTTAAAATAGGGTCTTTTAAAGTCCATTTTTATTTTGTGCAGAGCATTCTGTGTGTCGACCACATAGCAGGCATGCAGCGTTGTGGTTGTGACGCGGCGAGCGGCTTGGCAACATCGCGTCCCTGTGGCGTCGCGTGGTTTCATATTTCTCTCTCTTTTTAACGCATGGAGTAAGGTGAAACAGACACAGAGCCGTGTGGCCGTGTGGCGCGTCAGTATGCTACGAGTTGAGTGGAAGGTCACAGTGTTTTATCGTGTAAACAAGTATTTTACCTAATATCAAGGCTTTTGGTAAGTATCAAGTTTTATATTTCTTACACTATCTACCATTTAGTTATTTACAATTCAACTAAGCACTTCTAAGTGATTGTTTAATAATAATATGTTTATGACTACCTACTTAAATTTATATATTGCAGAAAATAATTCTAAGGTATATGTATACATAACATTAAGTCCATGATGAAATAGGAGTAGGTAGGTACGTATTTCATTTAACCAAGTATCCATACCCGTTACATAGGCGCCAGCTTAAATCCAAATTTGCCAATACCTTTCATGAGTAATAGGTAATTATAGTAATTTTCTCAGTTCGTACTTGTACTAAATTTCATTCCTGGAATAGGTTTTAGCGATAAATTCAATGTAATTATTGAATTTAATGTATTGGTAATTGGTAAAGCAATCGCGTATCGAACGTCGATATTTACGAATATGTACCTATACTTACTTGACTGCCTCTGTGGAGCGGTAGGAGTTTGTCTGACTGCTACGCAAGAGGTCGTGGCTTCGGTTCCCATACGGGACACACATTTGTGTGATCCACAAATTGTTGTTCCGAGTCTGGGTGTACTTTGCGTCCGTGACTTGTATGTTTATAAACTCCTCCGCGACACAGGGCTTGTACCCTACTGCGGGAGTCGTCATTTAAAACAAAAAAATAAATTAAAACTTGCTTAAAATTTCAGGTAAAATATTTTCCTAGAGTGATACTTACTTATTTTTGAAAATTCCTAGCGAAAGTAATGTCAGAAGCGACATGTGTTTGTTGAAGTAGAGGTAGGCTGTTGAATAGGAGACGTTGCGAGACTTGTCAAAGTAGGTGGATCAAGGTAATAAAAATGGCAGGGCTTTCAAATCTATGTGAAACTACTGTGACAGCAATACTTATGCTTAGTTTCTTTAATAGGGAGCTATATGTTTTCTTTAGTCAAGTATTAAGGAATTATAAATAATATCAACTATCGGCAGATTATTCGTTTATGTGGCGAGCGGGTAAGATACTAAACACATGTGTTAAAATCGAGATCATTTCAACAATTTTGATCTATTTATTGTAAATATATGCTCATTAAGAAATAAGTTAGCTTTGGACTTCTTTGATTTGTATTTCTAGTATAAGCTACTAAGTGTACCTATTCTATTAGTGGGTGTATACTAGTATATCAGAAACGAAGGGTTAAAACATTTTTAAGGTAACCCGACATCATATCTATCTTGGTGGATACGGTTCTTTGTACCTAAAATATTAAGTAACTACAATTCAAAGGGAAACCGAAAAGAATAAGAATAAGGTTTTGTAGCTGTTTATCTTCCAGAAATAAATAAATAAATAAATTTAGATAGTAAAATAATTGACCGCAGTTTTCAAAATGGTTAAGTATATTTTTGAGGGTTGTTATTCAGTGTCGTCCGAGAAGGATCAGCGATGTTCTTCAAGTCTATAAATGAGTCACTACTGACCTACTCCTCCGCACCCCGGAGGTCACATAAAGTCTTGAGCCTTATCTCCCTCCGGTCGTATAGGACGTCTGTACTATTAGACTATAAGAGTGAGGATATTGAGAGGCCACTACTATCCCGATTTCTGCGTAATGGGCAAGTCTTCGTTGAGATTGGCCGCTACGACCGAAACCAGTAAGGTGATCCTCTTTCGCAGTGGTTCTTCTTGGTAATTGTTTCGTTAGAAACTAATTCTTTTAGCTTTCAGAAAATTGTAAGCCAACTTTCTGAAGCCCTTTGAAATTATTGTTACATGATTTTGGAAAATTCCTGGTACCCTGGAAATATAACACGGGAAGGTAAATCTATGCATAATCCACCGCCAAAATCTATACACACTGTCCGTAATATGCACATAATCAAACACCGGTAAATGTCTGTTCTACAGTCCTATGAAATAATTCGGGGAATTCGTACAAATACAACGTGGTGAGGCTTATTGAAATACAAATGTTAGTAAGTTTATTGAATACGCTGGAAATTCACAAGTTAATCTTATTTACATCATCTACCTGTTGCGATTTTTTAATAAACCATGAATGTTTATGGTCACCTTCAAGTCTTCCCGTGACCACGGCCGTTGCAATACGGTCGAAACGTCGGGCAATAAACAAGGTATTTTACCTTAAATTATTCACGCGATTAAGACCCGTAATATATATATTTTAATAATCATCTACCTGTTGCGATTTTTTAATAAACCATGTATGTTTATGGTCACCTTCAAGTCTGTCTGTTTTTGGTAAGGATCCAACTAATATACTCTTGTATATACAAACGATTGTCTATCGTTTATGTATTCGGAGATACACTGAGTCATGTCCAAGATAATGTTTCCACTATCCTCGTTAGAGTAGGTAACAATAAAAAAAACGGCAACTTAAAACTACATTTCTTGTCTTTACACCTCAAAATATTATTTTAATTTCCATTTGAATAAATTAATTTTCAGCGCGGTCCTACGGCAAAGGCAATGACTTGGCGATGACAAGTGCATTAATGAAACAGGATTTATATTTTTATATTTTTTTTGAAATTTTCTAGGCATATGATCGAAATCAAACATTGTATTGTCAGGATATCGAGCCGACCCAATTGCTTGACGTCAACGGCTAGACGATCCTATCTCATAGCTAATCTGATATTGTTTTAGATATTAAATAAAAACACAATGAGAGACAACCAGGAGCTAATGATACGGTTCGCAAAGATAGTAGAACGTCATCCAGAGATTTATAATCACAATTTGGATGCATACAAGACGCGGCAAGTTGACATAGCGTGGGAAGAAGTTGCTGCCAGTGTGAGACTCGAACTTAAAGAAGAATGTACAGGTACCTTTCCATTGTTTAACTTACCCTCTAAATAATAATATGTGCCTACTACCGTTTTGATATACTGCAAACTTTATAAATAAAAGGTTCAGTGTCACCATTTTTATTCATTTATGTAGGAATGATGTTTTTATGCATTCGGAAAGAATCGTACTTGATTACTGGATATTTTTAGGTCAATAAATCGGGTTGGACTGTGTATATACATATTAGATATATTTCGAATTGCGCCAGTTGACCGGTGACCACGATGGTGCAATTCGATCGAAACGTTGGGTAAATAAAAGGTTCGTACCTTTAAATAATTCACGCGATTAAGTCCTGAAATATATCTAATATGTAAAAAAATCGCGAAAGTTTTAACAGTACAATATATACATATTCGTAAAAGCGACTTATGGACTTGACGTTATTGTATAATATAGACTTAGAGACCTGTTGGTTTTTTGGTGTCGCTGGGCTATGGTAAATGCCATCAGGTGGGCCGTACGTTTTAATAAAAAAGTAGGTCATTTCATAACGGTTCACTTTTCTGACTTTAGTATCTCTATGTTAAAAAAAAACTTTCTTACTAATAAAAAATAACCAACTTCAAAAATACATATAAAGAAAATACATAAAGATACAACAAAAAAAAGTCAATAAACATTTTGAAGTGATTTGGTGATTTTTTTGAGCAAATATCAACGTGTCTTTTATAAACATTTTAAGGATTTTAATAAACTTTTTTGATTAGGTGAATATTTTTAGAAATAATCGCTCCCTTATATTTTGAACCGTGTAACCAAAAAATATGAAAAAAATCAAAAAAGTAGCGCTTAACAAATACTTTTAACTAAAATTATTTTGGACGTAAGTTATTGCCAAAAAACTGCGTTTATCAACAAAAGTTCGTAGGATCCATGAACATACGCTCTTCTGCTGTTGCAATTTATTGTTAAAATCGATTTTTTTTAATACGGGTCCGAGATGATCTTGTCCGGTTTTTTTATGGTTGAGGCACCAACTTCAAAATGTTTACTGATTTTTTGTTACGTGTTGTAATTTTATTAGCTTTAATTATTATTCTTGCTTTTTAATTACCTTGTATTTATTTTTTAAATTGGTTTAAGATACATTTGTAAAAAGTTTTATTTCTCACTTTTTAGTGGGATAGTAACATACAAACGTGGGACACTTAGACAGTTTTTAATAAACTAAAAAACTAACTTCTAAGGATACAGTATTTTCAAAGATCTCTCCATCAGCCTCTATATAAAGCTTCATGCGCCTGAACCAATTTTCGAAACATTTTTTCTAGTCCGCCGCAGACACCTCTTTTACGGCCTTCTCGAACGCTGCTAGCGCGTCATCCGGCGATTGAAACTGTATCCCTCTCAGCAGATTTTTTTATTTTAGGGGATAAAAAGAAATCACACGGTGCCAGATCAGGTTTGTAAGGAGGATGACCCAAGACTGACCGGTATGGTGTCCAGGCCGTCCCTCGTTTTGAACACTGAGTGCGTGGGCGCGTTGTCATGGTGAATCAAAGTCGCTTGTTGCTTATTGCAGATTGACGTTGATGCTGCTTTGGTCTCATAATGGAATTGAAACCAGATACCCGTCAAAGTGAAGAACGAAGCGATCAAAATTTTCCACGCGCTTCTCGATCGCTTCACTTTCGTAGGCGTTGGTTCGTTTTGAAACAGCCAAACTGTCTACTGACGCTTTGTTTTTGGATCGTATTGATTAATCCAGGATTCGTCACCTTTAACAACGTCGTAAGCGCGCCGAGACGAGCCTGCTTAAAATTTTTGAATCATTTCACGGCACCACTCCACACGGGCCTGCTTGTGAGCTTCCGAAGCTGGGTGCCAACCCATCACGAAACTATCCTCCTCATGCGAAGGTTTTCGTGTAGAATCTTGTGAACGCTTCCCGAATCAATCTGCAGTGTATGCTGAATTTCTTCGTGTGTAATTCATCTGTTTTCTTATTAAATTTGTTTTTTTTTTTACTGCCAGCACACTTTCTTCCGTAACAGCCGTCGTAGGACGACCACTCCTTTGTTCATCCCCCAAAGTAAGGCGGCCGCGCTTGAACTTGATAAGCCAACGGTAGATGATTTATTTTGAAGGTCAATTCATAAAAGCCATTTCTTAATCATAATCAACCCACATGATATCCCACTGCTGGGACGGGTCTCCCCAGTAGAAAAGCCATTTGAAGTCGATCAACTGACTCATCAGGTTTTAGGCCATATTTAAAATCTTATTAAAACACGAAAATGTTTTCGATCCATTTTTTAATAAGATACGGTAATTTAATTTGGCTCTCCAATAAATGTGGAAGGAAATTCGTAATTCAAATTCAAAATGGTATTTTTACTTTTAAATAACCAAATTTTTCAAAATAATTACAAGTGGCCAGTGCCTTATACATAGTGGCCTGATACAGACGAACATAGAACCTCCTCCTTTTTTAAAGTCGATTAAAAAACATTTTACATCAAAATATTAGAGGAAATGTCTTTTCTTTTCAGTTTAATAACTTCTTAAACTATTTATTATTATTTGGTAACATAATAATAGCATAGCAATAAATAAATATTACTATTACTAAAGATTTTAACATGCCAATTCAAAATATTAGGCTTTATGTCATTCATTGGCAAGTGATCAATAACTTATTAGTAAAGTAAAGTCGCATTAAGTTTGACTGTGTTGCTCTGTTCACCCCCATAGAGGACTAGTTGCCTAAAATCATTTCTTATCCCTAGCTTACATTATTTTGAAAAAAATAATTCAAACTTACTAATTTACTTTATTGTTACAGTTGAGGAATTAAAGATAAAGTGGAAAGGCATTAGATCATCTTTCAATAGGTACAAAAATAAAATTCTTAATCCAAATGATGCAAATAACTGCAAGAAGTACTATTTGTATGATACTTTGAAGTTTTTGGAACCATTCACAAAACCAAAAGGGTAAGTCTTAGGTTAAATAGGAAAAAAAACATACGGCATTCCAAGCTTAGAATTAATATTAATTATAATAATATGTTTATTTGTCTGTCTAGTTGTCCCTCAAAAGTGACATAAACAATGGATTTTCGTCTGTGACGCAGTTATAGACACTTTGCTTCGGATTGATATACTATTTTACCACTTTTTATTTAAATTATAATATATTTTAGACCTCTATTCAAAGAAAGCATATTCGTATATGATGAAGAAAGTAAAGGATCAAACGAGAATAACTCTTCAGATGAATGGAATGTTCCAGAAACCAAACCAGATATATCTAATGAACAAGTAAGACCAGAAGTATTCC
Source organism: Herminia tarsipennalis (assembly GCA_945859575.2). Lineage (NCBI taxonomy): Eukaryota > Metazoa > Arthropoda > Insecta > Lepidoptera > Erebidae > Herminia > Herminia tarsipennalis. Next base: position 16,192,882 of record OX243837.2, read on the forward strand.
TCCGCCAAAAAATGAATAGCATAAACACAAGTGAATATACGAATTGCGAAAAGGCAAAGAAAAGAAAATATTCTAGCGAAGATAAAGGCGTAGACGATGATAATGAAGACTTACAATTCTTTAAAAGTATTCTACCAGATATAAGAGATTTTACAAACAAAGAAAAAAGGAAATTGAAGATGGGAATATTACGACTAATAGATGATTTAGAAAATGAAAGAAAACAACAGTGAAACCTTTGAGAAAAGCTGTGCTTGAACGGATTTCATTACAGTAATAAACGGACTTGACTTTTATTTATTAAATATTTTTTATACAATTTTGTTTCAATAATTTCATTTTTAATATGCATTCCTGCATAAACTACCTATATACTGTTTAACTTTGATCGACGTCATTCAATAGAAATAACGAGGAATACTTATTAATGCCTATAAAATAACACGATTGCGAAAACTATTAAGTTACCCATAAATAGCCTTTTAAATAATTTACAAACATAAAAGAAAAAAAAGTACATAAACACAAGAAAATTTATGAGAGAATAAAATATTAATTCCAACTTTATTTGGAACTCTGAGTTAGTAAAGATGTAAACTTTCCATTAATTAAGTTAGCCTGAATTTTCTATTAGTTTTTCATCGATTTTACGAGTCTATAGTACCTAGTTTAATCAAGTTGGTCTTTGAAAATGTTACTAGTGTATTTTAATTCATTAAAAACTCGTATCAGATCTAAATAGTGTGCGACATGTCGAAGTCATTATCATAACGTATTACTTATCGATCAAGTATAACCCGACCGAGTTGTGCGTCGTCTTGTTGCGTGGTTGTGCTGTTATCGCGGGCGCCTACCGGCATCTGATGTATAACAAGTGCTTCCCTCATTTGCATGGAAATGAGATCTAAGAACATTCTCGACAGCGCAACCCCCCGTCTTCTGACGCCTTCTTTGCTTAATTACAAAGACGACATACAGTGTGATCTTCCTCGCGCCATAACTCTTAAAAATTTACACGTATGTACGTACTTACTAAAAACGGTTTGTTTTCTATGATATTCAAACTTATTTGCAAACGTGTTTGAATTAAATTTACACCTTACGTGGTATTATAGGTGATCAATGACTGCTAATAATTTAATAATCTAAAAGGTCAGATCGGACACTTATTCATTAATTACTTCTACCAGTAAGTACATAAAGGTGTTCAAACACATTTACACATTAGTGTAAGTATTCGACAAGGGAATGTCTAGGTATAAAAAATCCATTTCCTTGATAAGCTCATCAAAACCGTGGTTTCGTCATTCCGTATAATTACTACTTTATAATGCTTTTGTTAATTAATTGGGATAGGGTGTAAAGTGAATCAAGTCATTGTATGTTTAACCTGTTATATAGTTTTTGATCAGGATTTTACAATATACTTAAGTACCTACTAAACTGTGAGAGATAACTTAGAATAATAGGGATGAAGTTTGATTCAGGTGGAAAGAATAATCTTTACAGTCATGTGGCTGACCTGTTGGTCTAGTGGTTAGTGACCCTGACTGCTAAGCCGGAGGTCATTGGTTCGAAATATATAAGTATGTTTATCAGTTGCCTGGTTGCCATAGTACAAGCCCTGCTTAGTTTGGGATCAGATGACGTTGTGTGAGTTGTCCCAAGACATTATATTTATAGAAACACTTGTTTTCCTTAAAAACCATTCAGTATTGATACAAATCTAATCCACTTATAAATTTGAAAGACAATTATTTGGTTACAAAAACCGATAATATAAACATTGACGCATAATTAGTCAAACCACCTAAGTACCTAATGAATGCACAACAGCCTGCGATAACGTGATCTCAACTAATTACCAGACTAGTAAATCGCTTTGTTTCCGCCATAACATAATACGGAGTGTTTATCTCTATACATAATTATATGGCATATTCACATCAGTGTTTCAGCGCACGTGAATGCCCCCTCCCCCACACCCACTGACCCTTCCCGCTTTCAGGCTAATACCATTACAGTAATTAGGATATGCTTAGGCATAATTGATGCAGTTATAAACGTACCTAGTGCTGTATATAATTATGATGAGAAAGCCGAATTGTGTTTGCTTTGTGTGTTTACACACGTTTTATGTTTAACGTTAGTTCTGAATTGTGTTGTATCAAAGCATATCTGGTTGTTATTAATGTTCTATAATTTCATACGATATTTGTCGATGTCCACCTTGACTTTTTAATGACTTTGTCGATTTATATTTGGAGTCAGTATGGATATTGCTTTCAGTCAATATCTACCCAATTGGAAAGCCAGACAAGCATGCACGTAGTAATAAGATAAGCATACGGAGTAATTAGAATAATCATAGTTCCACGCATCTACTAAATTACCTACTAAACGTCACAAGGGTCACAATACACACTCAAGATTCCTAGAGATTTAGGCACTCCTAACATCTAATACTAATATGTAGTTACTATAATATACAATACTTCGACTGCCTCTGTGGCGCAGTGGGAGTGTGTCCGACTGCTACGCAAGAGGTCGTGGGTTCGATTCCCACACGAGACACCACTTTGTGTGATCCACAAATTGTTGTTCCGAGTCTGGGTGTACTTTGTGTCCGTGATTTGTATGTTTGTAAAGTCCCCCGCGACACAGGGCTTGTACCCTAATGCGGGAGTTGTCTTTTATAAAAAAAAAAAAAAAAAAAAAAAAAAAAAAAAAAAAAAAAAAAAAAAAAAAAAAAATAATAATAGACATGATTTGATAGGAACAGAGTATATAAGAAGACTACTAATAGTGTAAACAAAATAAGGGCTTGAATATATCGCAGCTTGTCAATATATTCCAGTCATTGAATTGTTTAAAACTTGCCCTTTCTTTTGTAACCTGTGTCAACTTCAAAATCATAAAGATTTAATGTTGCGGAAGCAAAGAAAGATAGCGCTTGAGATACTCACAAGACGCCAGGTTTTCGCTATCCCTGGACTTCTAAGCCTTACCACACTACGAATGGACCAATCACTTTTGTTACCATCAACACCTATTGATGTTGTGGGAAAAAAATGTTATAGATATCCACTCCTTGGCTATAAGTCACAGGGATGCAGTATTGTATATTTTCTACTGGTTCTATCCAATCATAGCATATCATCGTGCTCTTTAAAGCCGAGACTGTAATACTAATAACTTAAACCTGATTTTCTACAGAAATTATAATTCTATGTAAGTACACAATTTTGCAATTAGCTATCATCTTTTTAAGTTTTAGTCGTTGCACTAGTCTACACTTAGCTGCTGGTTCTCGTTAACCGAGTATAGCCGTAATTTACAAGCTGTGTAATAATTTATTAAATCTAAATATAATAAAGTAAAGGGAGGCTGGCCAGTAGCAGCGGGAGGTTAAAACGTAAATCTTGTCCACGACACCACTCCTAGCACTTAACATGTGTACTCCAATATTTATACGTAGATACCTCGTTTGTGATTGATGGTTATGGGTATTTTTTTATGATTCTACTCAAATAATCGGCAATTTAAATGATTGTGTAACTAGATAGATAAGAAATCGAAGAATGAAATAGATTTAAAACGAGAATTTATTTTGATCAAATTTTTTTAAATGTATCTTTGGTATCATGATCATTGATGTCACGAAGAGCATCTATAAACTCATCCTCTGTTTCAAACTAAGTCTGGACATCTTATAAATGTTATAAAGTTTTAAATAGACCGTATGCTATGCAATTAATATCCTATGCATTACAAATTTGTAGTATAATATTATATTGGTGTTATGACTCTTGCGCAGGTGCAATCTATTTATACCGAAGATCTAATGAATTACATATCCGAACATTATTTTCTACAACACAGTTTTATCAACGTGAAGTTATGATTTAGCATTATGCAATGCTACATTTAATAGTAAGTACCTTACCAGGATGACCGAGCTTTGCTCGATTTTTTCAAACGACGTATTCTAAAAATAAAACCTAGCTAGATCGATTTATCGCCCCCGAAAACCCCTGCATGCTAAATTTCTGCAGCCGTTGTCGAGATTCAGATTATATATATAGTCATACAAGAATTACAAAAAAAATACAAGAATTGCTCGTTTAAAGGTATAAGATTAGGAATAGCCTCATAAGTTAAGTCATAAGCCCTTCAACTCATATTTAATACGAGTCAATCATCACACAAATATAGAGTAAAACCTATTAGGATAAGGGTACCTGAGGTAAGTCACCTGATTAACATACGAGTTGCATCCACTCGAAGCGCAGTAGGCACTAATTTGATTATGTAATACTACCGTTCAGAGCTCCTACTACTACTCCAACCGAACGGCTTTATTTATCGATAGCTAATCGGGTACCTAATTGATCAAATATCTTCTTCTCTCCTCTTCCCTACGATTACAAAATTTTAAAGTAGCTGACATTAAAAAAAAAACATTAACCGACTAATTAAAAGTATTTGAATTCGAGGACTAGGCTTTCTTTTTTAGTTTGTTTGTTCAGTGTTGGCACAAAACATCGATGCATTTTATTTATGAAAATAAGTGTCTAGTAATGGAATTATTTATTTACACTGAAAGCAAGTCAATGTCTATGTAAAATCAATATGGATTGTCTTCATAATATCAGTAGAAGCTAAAGCAATTGTTTTTATAACGTTTGTCTGTCTGTCGATATGTTTGTACGGGCATCACGCAAAAACTACTGCTCGAAACAAAAACCGGTGCATGATTTTATCTTACTACGCCGCCGTCTAGAATTCGAGCTACCGTACTATTTTCAACCAACTTCAAAAAGAAGGAGAAATAATATAGGTATAACAACAAAAATTAATTTAAACATTTTGAAGTTGGTGCCTAAAACATAAAACTACATTTCCTGGCACCAACTTCACTTATTGTTGTACCTATATATATTTTTTTTGCTTTTATTTACCTTATATATTTTTTTAAGTCGGTTGTTTAATTCATATTCGACATCCATGTGAAAGAAGTCGCTAGCAATAACTAGCTTTAACAAAGCAGTTAACTTTGAATTATTATAAAGGGGACTGGATAATACAAAAAAACAAAATATAGCTCTAATAAAATGGTTGGAGGTAGGTAATTAACGTTCGGAAGACTTCGAGTTAGTCACTACTGAAGTAATTGTCTGAGATGAGTCTACTATTAAATACGCGCAAACTATACCTCTCTGCACAGTGAATAATTTGATCTATCAGTCTGGTTTAAAATTATGACAATATGAACTAGTTTAAATTGAGTTCAGTCGTATGGTAGGTGATAGGTATCGATGTTTACTATCATATGTAGCTATATAATTTACTAGGGTGGACACAATAGCCAAGCAACTCAAAGATCAATACTAGTTCATTAGCGAATAGAATGCATATAGTATTAGTTAGAAACTGTCGATTTGTCGAGGGTTAGATCTGTATTGCCGGAAATAATCCCTATTTATCTAACTAAACAAGCAAGTGATATTTTTATTAATAAAATCAATAAAAACTTATTGTATGATTTCCAACAAACTAGCTCAACATAATAAAACATAACCACACCATTGCCAGATAATGCTCGTAAGGATGGAAGATTGGCTGCTTTTTCGACACGCGAAATTTGTAGTGCACGATTGTTTCGAAAAGTACCTACCAACCTGTCAAAAATCAACTGTTGTCACCTAAGCACCATAACTGCTAAAATTACTGTCAAGTTAAGGGATGTATCCTTGGCACAAAGCCGTGGTTGAAACTATGCTTCAAGACGAGAATCATCAAAACAGCTGAACTAACTGATGGTTACATGCTTCTTCATTCTTATATTACATAATCATAATAAAATCAAATAATGATATCAGTTCTACTATATATACCAAATTGAGAGGATTCAGTGACTATCTTTTTCCAAAAAACTACAAGAGAGTTTCAAAAACTTATTGATTAGAAAACATCACATTATTGTTGTATTCACCAGTTAGTTGGACGTACAATACGGTAAGTACGAAGCGGTGAAGTGCGAAACCGGTCCGGGACGATGTCCTGAGTCCCGACATTCCTGGATGCGCTCACGCACTCGATTGCACTATTTTGCTTTTGACTTTTCGTCGCACGAACACCAGCTTAGTCTTTGCAAATCAATTTATTATCATCCAAGAAATTATTATAATGCGATATTTTTAAACTGAACCATTTATGATTTATTCGCTGTTTTGCTTGACATAAAACGAAGTTTTTATTATTTGCCCAAGCTACTAAGCTTGGGCTAATAATAAAAAATCGTTGTTAGTATATTTCTCATCAAATTATTTTGAATATAATGGTGGAAGACTTTTAATGCTACAAATTATTAATTATTTTACTGACCTTATAAGTAGACACCAACAAAAATGTGTATTGTACGCCATGTTTTTTGTTCTTAATAAGCATTTTCCTGAAATGTCCTTGCCTTCATTAATTTGTTTTACTATTGCAAACAACAGCATAGCCTTTGTTTAACAAGGAAAACTTATACCGCTCAGAGCCTTAAGACTTCCGTAAAATGTTGCGGTTATATGCACGAAATTATGGGAGAATTGCCATATCCACCATGCCACCCCACTTTACTAACCATATACGCTGAATTCCTCTGAATTGTCTGTATTATTCTGGGGTTTAACGCCAATACGTTGAAATAGCACATAAGTTACTGATTCTGCTAAGTACGATAAATAAATCTACATAGGGAAACGAAAACATAATGATATGCCATAACAAGTTATACAATGTATTTTATAGTTAAGGGGTATTTAGCACCTTCAAAATCAACTGCATTTTATAGATATGTATTTTTTTAATTGATTAAAATCTACTTCGAAAGTCTATAATTACAATCTTTAATTAGGGTACACATAGCTGCTCCACTTTATTGACTTTTAGTAAAATATATTATATTTAAGTTAAAGGTTAATTGATGATCGAAATTATCGGAATGTCTTTCTTCCAGCATTTTATGGGTGTAATAAATACGTGATCTCATTAAACTTTATTTAATTCTAAAGCAATTTGTTAGAAACGCAATTTGCCGCCTAAATGACAGAATTAATAAGTTTGCACATTTTCATAAAGTCACCGCTGAAGTAATCGCTTTACTTGGTCCAGATGATTTTAGATATGCCCAGCCACAACGACCAGGCAACAGGGACGGAGGATTTTAACTGCAACTGGTTCGAAAAAGACAACATTTTCCTTGCGTACTCCTAAAACAGCTTAAATTTTACACAATTGTTTTTTGAATGTAACCTCTAACTTTCCTAGATTTAAGGTCCATTTCCTACTGCGATGTGAAAATGGATATTGCAATTTCTATTTGAACATTGAGGTGGCTACACATTTTTATTTGTGGGAAGAGCGAGATAAATGTTGTCTATATGTACTGGTGTAAAAGAGACAGTAGCATCTAGCATTTATATTCTGGGTACGTGTAAGTTTCAGGCAACGGTCGCCGTGAAACTCGTAAATGGGAAAAAAGCAACAACGGAGAACTCAACCGTCTATAGTGAGGGGAAATCGACTTTGAATTGATCCCATAATATTTGACTGATAAAAATAAATTCATGTTTATCGATAAATTTTGTTTTAACTGCGTTATAATTATGTTTTATATTACAAACATAATTATAACGCAAATTGTGTCAATGTCTTAAAAATGAAAAATAGCACTGTAATTCCCAAAGACTTAAAGTAAGTGGTCTAAAATATAGGTTCATTAAATTTAAAATGCGAACTACCTTAGGGTATGCATTGGACAAAGCTATAATTAGCATAATGAAGTGTTTGAATGCCACTAAAGGTTGATCCGTGACGAAAATAATGATTAATAAATCGGATCACGTCTGATCAGTCACACGAGTGAGGTAAGAATTATATCGGACACAATGACAAGCCATTGTCAAGTGCGTCGTCGGGTGTGAGAAATACAATAGCAATTATTTCGCCGTAGTCACCTTCATTGTCTTTACGGTCGCAAACAAGTAAACTATAAATTATTTAAATTGAATCATCGTTTTACACTTCAAAATGTTTGTTGTTGAGGTGAAATACTATTATACATATTGAAGGTTGTCGATTTATCCTTTGATTATTATTTTTTAATGTTAATCATGTCAATGAGAAGTAAAAGTCGAGCTAACCTTCAGATTATAACGGTGAAGTAATTGAAATGTGCTTTATTCCTGAATATTGATAAAGTAACCGACTCATTCCTCATTAATTTTGTATGTCTTCGACTTTTATATCCTCTATGTCTTTTTGTCTTCGATTTCGTAATCAATTACATGTTTCTATATTTTAACACAGTATCAAGGTCGAATTTTATATTTGATACCATTTCTTTGGCCTGGTCTTTTATAAACACGAAGATGAAATTTCTGTGCTCTGTTTTATTTCTAAGACATGTGAGCTTTACGTATCTCGAATGAAAAATACATATCTACATGAACTAACTTTTGTTCGAAACTTTTCTCGAATGTTCTTAATTTGTAATTTGTTCCAGTGGATTCGAGAATGATTTAGATTCACAATTGAAACCGATTCACAAAATAAAAATAGGCGATACGAAGTACGGGAAGGCTACTATTAATATACAAAACAAAACCTTAGGTTTCATTAGAATTTTGCTTCACATTTCATCTACCGATTTTCCTTTGATATCCTTATTGGAACCAAATTTCCAATCTTATAACTTTTTTTCGTTTATAATATCGACATAAAGTGCAATAGTCACATTCCGTCACTAGCACTCGTCATCAGAGCAAGAGCTGCGTTGATATTTCCACGTAGATTTTGCTCCGTAAAACCTTTGCCGTTTATTTTTGTATATATTTTTGGTGTATCTCCTTATATTTACAACCACAATGTTCACAACGTTTGCCTTAGTTGACCTTATGTGTTATTCAAGCGATACCTACGTACGAGTATTAATGGGATTTGTAAGTAACAATGACTAAGGTTGCGTCGCAACTATAACAAAGTAAACATATTAATAAATAATGATAAACATCAGAAAATTATTATTAACGTGTTAGTTATTTGATGTTTAGGGTAGGTACCTCTGCTTAGTGAGGTCGACCACTGTTCAATAGACTTAACACTTGTGCAAACATAGTTTTCGTCATCTTCATTATTATATTTACAAAATACCTTTACTAAATAAATGTTATCTTATATCTTGCGAAAATTCAATGAATTGAGATATAGATGAGACTAACTAAAGATGATGATAGGAATTCTGAGGTCAAAAGAAAAGTACATAATTATAGTACCTAGGTAATTTTGATGAATGCTCTAGCCAATGCGTATCTAGCGAAATAATAACTAGCTATTTCCAGAAATGGTTTCTGCAGAACTGAAATCAACTCTATAAAGCATCCAGAACAAACGGATTAATAGATACGTCCAATGTAAGCAACTGTTCAAAGTATCCCCACGAAGGCTTACCCAACGAGTTACGTAACATGAAAGACTGCACTGATTTCGTCAACGGCGAATGGAAGCCAGCACTCATTATGTAAAGAGAAAGCTTCTCTTTTTAATAAAATCTATTATGACCGGCATTTAAGCTAAGTGAAGCCAGTTGTTTGTGCACAGAGCGTATACTATTGATTCATACAGATTAAAACATTGTGCCAAAAGCAATTTAAATTTGTATTGTTTTGAGTCCGGTTGTGATTATTTTTAGTTGAATAAATTTTTGAAAGATTGGTACATACGTTAAAAAAAATAGTTTGATTTTTAACGTTCCGTAGCCAAAATGGTAAACGGAACCCTTATAGTCTCGCCATGTCCGTCCGTCCGCAGTTTAGCTCAGAGCCTGGTAGTGCTAAAGGGCTGTAATTTTGCATGGATACCTACACATACTTATGCCGACAAAGTGAAAGAATGAAAAAAAAATTTGGATACCTCCCCTATATGTAAAGTAGGGATGTGATTTCGTATAAGGTATCATTAGATAGGTCTTTTAAAACATTTAGGGATTGCAAAGACCATTTTTCGATTAAGGGATCCATTTGTGAAATTTAAATTTAATTAGTTTTAAAGTGGATTTTTTTGTTAGAGTCAAGTGTCCCCCCCCCCCCCCTGCCAGCTAAATGGTTGATGTTGGGAATGTGAAAGTAACAGCAGACGAAGTGAGAAGTAACACAGTTTTCGTACAGATTCCATTGAAAAATACAACAGAATACCCACTTCTTAATACGCATTATTCGGATGGGGGACTACGGAACCCTTTATTGTGCGTGGCCTGACATGCACTTGCCCGGTTTTTAGAGTCATCGTTTTGCTATCACTCAATCAAGTTCTATTAAATACTAACTTTTTACACGATTGCTCCCAAAAAATAATTGGCAGTAGTCACTTAAAGTCACACACCACAGGCTATTGAGCAACATCGGGTTATTAAAATGTTCGTACCTTCAAATAATTCACGCGATTAAGTGCAGATATATATCAAATAATAATAATAAAGCGGCGGTAGCCTAATGGTTAAGGCATCGGACTCGCAATCGTGAATGGGCTCGCATGTTACTATCATAACCTACCCTTTGTACTATCGACGTGAACTCCTGACTCCTAACATTATCAATTTAGCTTGGCTGGAGGGGCTAACAGGATTTATATTTATTTATTAGACCACCTAGGCAGTCAACATTTTTTGTCATATTAATTATAATAATTTGTGTACCTACTAGTATATTCATTCTTCATTCAAATTGGGTACATTACATACATATACGAATTCCCCTCCCCCCTCCAATTCATGTATCCCTACTGATCCTACCCATCTATGCTAGATAGCTGTGCAAGAAAGGAAACTGATTGATCGTATCATAGGCGCCAGACGAATCCCTAGAAAAGAAAATTGTGCTGCATGGTCACTTCTCACAATTCCAGTATATTGTACTTACATTTCCCGACACAAATTAGGCTAAAAATAATCGCAGCTTAATATTATACCATAAGACACGAGTTGAGATCAATGTAAAACATTGCCCTCAACTTGTATCGAATACTATGTTTCTAGTATTGTTTAAAATATTAGTAGCTACCTTCTAAGTGTGTGTGATCTATCTTAAAAAACCTAAAGCCTTATTGCAAGTGAGTCACACTTGGTCTGGTTGAACTATTCAGAATTTTCCGACGTTTGGGGGTAAAATGGGTTTTTAAAGTAGTCATACCCTTTTGGGTTCTTATTGATCAAAAAGCTTAGGACTGTCCTAAGGCTAACACAAATTATTGAGACAGCGAACAGTTTCTGTGGTGCGTTTATCGACTGGTTAGCTGCTCCTTCGTCGTCTATTAACTGATATCTAATATAGAGCGTGCTAGTTCAATGTAGATAATTAAGAGCTCGAGTTTCCGAGTTTCAGCTCTCCGAGTCCAAGGGTTGGCTGAGGCTGATCGATAACTGAACGAATAAGTCAAGAGTTTTATTTCATAAGATAGATATAAAAAAAGACAAGTCTAAATTTCGATTTTTTTCTAATTTCGGTCTGAATAGCTAAGCTGGAACCTTTTGTAAAAGTTTAAGTAGTCTTGAATTTACTATTAAGTAAATACGTGTAGCAAAATCTTCGGATCCCTAAAGAATGTTCGTACGGAGGATCATCAAATTTTATATACCTAGTTTAAGTTTATTTGAAGATGAAGTATTGAAAGCTATTTATAGATCTTTGACCAGAAAACTACAGTTAAAACTTGAAAAAATAATGAACTACTGTTAAATTTTGACCACTAGGTGACCAGGTTGATTGTAATTTATAATATTACCTATTCGGTATATCGGTGACTGTCATCTACTCAAGATTTATTTTTCAACATCGATTTACTAAAACAATCGACTAATCTTAGTCAATAAATCACATAATCAAATTCCTTAAAGGCTTGCTCAACAGCTAACTTTTCAAACATTTACCATATAACCAATATAAAAATAAAAGGCTAATAGGTACAAACAAATGAAGTTCAGTCGAACTTCCAAATACATAACCAATACTTTCTAACTTTGAGACGTGCTCAAAAATATTTCTGTCTCTACTAGGTTAGGTACCTTTAAGTGACAGCGACAGTGACAGCACTATAGTTAACGGAGTCTCAAAAGCGAGTGTCTCAAACAGTTTTAATACCTATTCGGCCATAAGTCCCACTATGTATTTAAATGTCACACCAATGTGATACCGCTCGCAGTAGTTGCAGCCCTATTCGTCGGTAGTGGATAGATCTCAGAGCGATAGCGAAGCGATGTCTGGTGCACTGTCGCAGCTTCAACCCCTCCCCGCCACAGAATACATACGCGTAAAGAAGGTCGGCTCACAGCTCAACAATAAATCCACACCTACATAGAAGAGTACGCTCGGTGATCACCACGTGCGCAGTATTGGATGACAACTCGACCAAGTTCGACCAAGATCTGTGTAAGTTCGCGTTTGTGTATGTGTGAACATGTTTTCACTGGTTGTAGAGTACAGGGTATCTGTATCTATCTAATTTGAGTCCCCCCTCCCCGTGTCATTGAACGTCTTGGAGTGTGGACTGGCTCATTGCAATCTTAACAAATGCAATACACAATGTGAGACTAAGGGCACCCTAATGACTTTTGTGTCACTTCATTTGGTGGATTAAACGTTTGATACTTTGGAGGTCATAGATACGTTTTAAAATGTGCGTGTAGAGGAATGTTGAGGTAAATTATAGATTAAGCTTCGGAATGTGTATTTATTTAATTCCATACGTAACATACCTTTTGAATTTTATCTTTACTAATACGATTAAGCTGAAAAGTTTGTTTGTTTGTTTGAACGCGAAAATCTTAGGAACTCCTGGTTCGAATTAAAAAAATCATTTATTATTTGATAGCTCTTTTATCGAGGAAGGCTATAGACTATATAATACCACGCTATGGCCAAAATGTTGCAAAAACGGGCAAATTGACTCGTACAAAGTGGCGCGGGTCAGCTATTTTAGATATATTTCTCAATGTTAGTAGTGAATAAGTACCTATATTAAAAAAAAGATTTCTAATATTTTGTTTATGTAAAAATAATTATCTAAGTATGTACAGTACTCCAAAAGTAATAATGCGCATAGAAATCTTCGGAAATCTTCGTCATTGTTCGGCAACGGTCGTATTACCCGAGCGTCGAAAGACGATATTTATATAGAGTGGTTAAGAGCAATTTCTCTATGCCTAATTTTATATATTATGTGTTTTGTGCTAAAACAGATTTGATTTACCTGTAACGAAATTTGATTCGATAATTCCATGTAAGTAAATAGCGAAAACGCTACAATCATTGTTGGAGTGATTAGTTTTCAAGTGTCTTACCGAAGTTGGTGTAATTATGGAGGAAAAGGTTTAAATAACATAAGGTTTTATTAGAAGGAGAAAAAAACGTTTTCAAATAGAGGTTTACATAAAATATAATCAAAATCTCAGTTCAAATTTGTTTACAGCACTAATCATTCCAGAAAAATAATACAATTATAAAAAAAATAATCAGAATCGAGGAAGACCTCTATTCCCGACATCGCAGATTCATCAGAAGTTTCATTATGCTCTTGTTCATTTACACTTTCCTCACTGCTATCACCTGTGTAAATAATCAGTTTATCGGAATAACTATCGATTCTTGGCTCAAATTTTCTATATTCATCTTCGCATTGAACCGCATGATCAGAAACTTTTTTCCATTCTTCTGGTCCTATTTTATTGATTTTTTCTAATATAGCATCTTTAACTGACGTCACAGTCATTGCAATATTTCTCTTGGCCACGTGTTGCTTTATTTGGGACCAAATATTTTCAATAGGGTTAAAATCGGGATGATATGGTGGCAATCGTATAATTTTATGCCCATGTTCCTCCATTATACGGTCAATGGCAAATTCTGTGTAATTTTCTTTGTATCTTTGTATAATTTTATACAAATCGGGTTTCAGTTTCTTTGGGTCATGCGGAATGTTGTGTTGTTGTAACCAAGCTGTCATTTGTGGTTTAGATGTGTTTGAGTTTGGTGGTTTCACAGACAGCTTATTATGATATGGGGCGTTGTCTATTACCAACACACTATTAGGAGGCAAGTTGGGAATCAATTGATTGCGTAGCCAAGTTTGATAACGTTCCGCGTTTATTTCTTTATGATAGTCACCTTCTGAGTCGACACATTTATGTAACATTAGAGCCCCTGGGACGAAGCCTTTTTCATTGCCTGCGTGTACAATAATTATTCGCTCTCCTTTGGAAATGGGTTGTTTGATACCTTTTTTGTTGCTATCTTGCCAAGTTTTACCCTTAGTATGTGATGTGTGCACATACGACTCGTCCATAAATACTATGTTTCTACCAGAACTCCTCAGCTGTTGTATTTCTCTGAGATATTTGATCCTTTTTAGGCGTATATCATGTTTTTCCATAAGTAATTGTCTGTTATTATCAGTTTTCAGAAACCTAAACCCCATGTCTTTCAAGATCAACCTTAAAGTCTCGGCACAGCCTTTGAAATTAATAGCTTCGATCAACTTTATTCTTAAATTATTTACAGTTGGGAGTTCTTTCAGCGTCAATTGAAAATTGTATATCATATTACGAATAACACAGTAGTCGAAATCATCAAGTACCAGCCGAAATCTACTTTTAGGTCTTCCTTTTTTCGGTGTAGAAAATTTCTTTGATTGATTATGTTTTTTTTCGTTTAAGATATTACTCAAAGTTCGTCGCGAAATTCCTGTAGCTTTTGTAACACGGTCTTGAATTTTTTTAAAATAACCATCATGGTCTCTGTTGAAAACATTGGCTTCATTTAAGAAATAAAGGTACACATTAAATACCATTTGCCGTGCTTGTGAATTAAGCGGTTTTCCACGTTTAAATTTATCCATTTTGGAAGAATTCGTCTGAAAGAAAATGGCATGGGCAGAGTTAGGTATATATTTTTTATGCATGTTTATCTATTTATTTAATTTAAATAAATCTCATTTTTTAAATGTTTTTCTAGTACTTAATATGTATTTAATGTAGGTATTTTATTTTTTTAATATTAAAAAAACGTGAAATATGTTATTTATTTTCCTTTTTTCAAAATATACTATTTAAATCTGAATAAGCTAATTAATGTTGAAATTATATTTACCAAGAAGGGTGTGTAATAGCAGCTCTATATATTTCCACAAATAGAGAACACGTGCAGTCACTACCAATATATAAAGACGACTGACAGACATTTCGCTGACCGGCGACAGCTGCCGAACGCCCGATTTGTTTTCGATTGTGCACACATGATATTGACTCCTATCTCTTTTAAACAAGGTGCAAAATGCAAATGCCTTGTTTAGGGCTCTTACGATTCCATGATTCGAGTGTTTCCGGGAATACGACAATTAGCGAAGATCTGCATGTGCATTATTAATTTGGGAGTACTGTACTTATGTATCTAAGAAGGTCTTCTGCGGAGTCGGAAGAAGAAAAAAAAAATCTATTATCGTAGCGATTAATTATAACGAAAATCCCTAAAATTACCTTACTTTTTATTAGGCCAGAATAGACCTAAATGTAATCTACAAGTTCTAAGCTCTCATTCTTAATCGACAGGTACTAATCAACATCAACACTTAACTGTTATTTATTCTTTGCTATCCTCACACATTCATCATACATAATTAACACGGCATGTAATATCGTACCTACATAAGTGCCCTTATTTTCACAAGCTCGAGAACATAATTAACAAGGCATAATATTTTAAAGTACTTATGTTCCCTGATTTTAAGAAGCTCAACACAAACAGAGTTGTCACCAAAATACTCGGGCATCAGTATTAAGATAACGCAGTATCCGGCCATTGTGACTCAGATGTCGCGTAAGACCGTACGAGATAATTTCACCTGACCTCTGCCAGTTCATTGACTGTGGCCTGCATAGACATACGCATGTCTAGCATAGACTGTGCCTCAAGATGCAAACGAAGGCGATTCTCCAACGACTAAATTAGACTGTGCGTTTGAATTTTTTTTAAAGGCCCTAATACTTTTACAAGGTATGAGGACACAAACAATTTTATTAGATACTAGCTGACCCGCGCAACTTCGTGTGCGTAAAATTTTCCCGTTTTTGCAACATTTTTCATTGGTCGTAGCGTGATGTTATATAAATATGCCTATAGTTTTCCTCGATAAATGGACTATATAACAGTAAAATCATTTTTCAATTCGGATTGCGTTCAAACAAACAAACTCTTCAGCTTTTTAATATAAGTAGTATTAGAACAGATATAGATAAAGTCATCATGCATGATGTAAAAAATAAACAGAGCTGGTAATGTGAAGTTAATAATATTTAATCAGGTAATTGTTACAGGTAAAGTGTTTCTTTGGGCAGAATATGTCTATGTTAGGGCACTTACGTGTTAATATATATAATCTACATAACTACTACGGGTAAATTCTTATTACAATTTTGTAAGCGTGTGTTTGTGTGAGTGTCATGGATTTATTAAGGTAACATTTAATTTATGCTTCAAAAAAATCTTTCAAAAACTGATATCAACAAACAAAGTAGTTAAGAAGACTAAAAAGACACTACTACATGATAGAAGCCACAGATAATTAAGGGAAATTACGGCACATAAAATAAAAAAGTTAAGAAACTACTTCTTACTGACAGACGACAGATTACTTCTAACCAGAATAACAGTTCATGTAGGCAATCATTTATTATACGATTTTTTCTAAGTATATGTTAAAATTATTAAATGATTAACATAAATTATGTATTTGAATAATAGTCTAGTTTGTTTTCAAAAGCTTCGAAAGCAAAAAAAAGCCCATCAAAAAAATAAAGTCATTGTCCTCTGAACCTCTAATGCTAGTTACTCCCACTCTTTAGATAAAGACAAATCACCTTTTTTATAAACCACAAATATAACAAAGCCTACCGTAATACTCTGTTAAATACGAATATTTTTTGCAACCACACCTGTTCCTTCTAATAAAATCATTCTTTAGTATCATAATTTCCAACCATTTAAACATGCTTGCTATTTAAACAACATGTTATAAAACTTCTAAAAAAAAATACACACCCACAGCTACTTTGTTACTTCGCAAAATACTCATTAATTATAAAAGTAATTTATGTGTACAATCATAAAAAAATACAGTCAATTCCTTGTACCACACGCGTTCTAACCAAGAGCCTACTGCGTATAAAGTGCTTCAATGTAAAAAGGAGACGAAGAAACAAGGGGAAAATTTATCTCCTAGCTGTAGGCGTGGTAATACCAAAGTGAATCCTTATTGTACTGCCGACCAATGATTTTGTAATAACTAAACTGTAACTTACGTTTATTTAATAGGAACACCATCTAACAAATTGAGTAGTTGAGCTTTCGCGGCTAGGTGGAAATCAACAACGGTTGTTGACTTCTACTCAAACGTCTTGGTTGTTATTTATCATGCGTATTGTCATTAAACTTTAGAGCGAATTTAGTGTATATTATATTTTATTCAAATAGTACACCTTTTCATTATATTTATAGAGAAGTGTCTTGGTTAAATACCACTGTTGATTTAATTAGGTATATCTTGGTTTAATTTATTTGACATTTGCTAACCAGTTGATTAACTTTACGTTGGTGTAGAAACCCGGCCCTAGTACACATTACATTCAGACAGAAAGCCTTTCTATATATATTTAGTGCAGCGGCTGAGAACCGGCCAGAGCCTACCTCTAGGTGACCAAAGCGTGCTACAAAATACCATAGAACTATGAATGTTAAATAATGGATGAAGGGCAATTTTACTATTAATTCGATTCGATGAAATATTATTACGGAAATCTACATTTATTTGCTTGACTAGTTACTGTCTCACTAAAGAGTGACTGATGGCTGGAGTGTATTCAGTTTATTAACTTTAGGCCACTGAAATGAACTAAACTCAAAACTCAGCAAGTACTTTTTACTCGGTTTAGAAACCTCAAAGTAAACCTTGATAAAAATAATATATATAACGTGTAACAGAAAGGTGTGGTGAAATTTCAGCAGCGGATAGTGTATTTTTTTTTTATTCTAATTTTATTTGGGGACTTTTTTTCCGTTTAGGATATGTCAGTCCCATTAGGCTTAAAGGTAAATAGTGTATGTTGTCAGTATTGCACCTACCACGGTGTCGTAACCGATTGCATTATTATAACATTATTATAGCATATTGACAAATTTCAGTAGTATAGTTAAAGTATTATGCCACCCCATTTACAAAATTCGATTGTATTATTATGCCTTAGAACTTTAAAGTCATACTTTTTTTATTTGATAACTTTTTAATTCATAAATAAGCGATTGAAAAAATAATAAATTAAATTTTAGGGTATTTCAGGTATATCGTACTCAGTATCATGGGCACATAACAACCCTTAAATATGACCACACCTTTCTGTTACACGTTGTATAATACTCAAGCAAGAGCCAGTGCAGGGTCCTTATTCACTATTTTTAAGCGCAGCTCTCTATTTACCATTATGACAAGATTTTGACAGTTAGACGCACGGGCTTGCCGCGAAAATGAAAAAAAAGATAGTGAGTAAAGACTCAGAGCCACTGAGGGCTTTCAAGATTGAATAATTCAGTCACCTATTTGACGCTACTGAAATCGCCACAAACTATTCGAAACCTTGAAGGTGATTGTTGATCTTTTTATTTTCGAAACATGAATCTTATCCAAATTGCAAAATAGTGCCGTCTTTCAGGCCGTAGTGAAATAATGACAAGGTCTGCTGCAACTGTAACTATCTGTTGGTGGATCGCTAGGTTGTGGTAACAATGAGCCTCCATGCGTATGATCTAATTTCAATGGGATTGTCAGGTCGCGAGTAATTATCACCATCTTAATTCAATCAAGCAAACAAGTTAGAGATACGTTTAGTTTAAAATATCTACGGCGTCAAAGCAACAACGTAAAATAATGGCTACACTTATTTTGCCTCTCCTCTCTTTGTATCTCTACTTGCGTTTAACTTCAGCTTACGATCTCGTTAATATTTTGTTTACTTTCGTCTACCAAACAAATATTTTACAATAGTAACATTATGTTCTTTGCAAAGCATTTAACAGAAACTTGTTCTGCAAAAGCCACGTCCGCTCTACTAGACTCTGCGTTCAGGAAAGTCATTTGTGTTTGTGTCTCTGTAGCCAGTTTACGAGCGATGTCCTATCGTGCTCTCCGCAGCAACGAAGATTCTAGATTCAAAACACTGGATATTTCCTACCAAGTCTACTGGCTACTTTATATCTCGGCTTTTGAGTTCCGTAGTAATAAAATAGGGTTATCTTATGCACATATAAATATTAGGCATTAGGTGTTGTTGGTTATTTTCTTATTTAACACGCCATGTGATATTTATTTGTTGGCGTCATTTTAATCTTTTATGTATCTACTTGGTTTTTCAGAAAAAATGTGTTTTCCAAAATCATAATACGTCATAAATAATACGTCAATCATTTTAATAATATGAATGGTAAAACTAATGTTAGGAATAAAGTGTAACTTCACCTACAAGAAACCAATAATTATCTTGGTTTTTAATATGAAAATGGACAATATCAAGTACAATAAAATGATTACTTTTTATACTTTAATTGAAACAATCCTTGATAATTCCAATACCTATTGGCTTTTCGATTAACCCCCATGGCGAGAAAAAAGACAATGAAGAATCAAAATTATTATATACTTATTTCTACACTTGTATTATATAGATGAAGAGCTTATTTGTATAACTAGTCTAATTTACGAAAGTGCTGAGTCAATTTTTATGCATTTTGATATGGAAACGGAGGTAGTCGAACCTAACTTTTTCAACCACGTATAAAGGAAAGTCGAGTATGAAACAGGTAGCTTAATTTATGTATGAACTTAATATTTAATTTAGCTTTGAATTAGGTATCTATCAAAATATGCAGACCTTGCGGAACCTTAAAATATTGGGCGGGAAAGTCCCTACTTGTTTGTTAATGATATAACGTTTTTGTTATGTATAATAATGACCTACGCATATAGTAGTGAATTATTATGAACGTAAATCGGTATGGCAAAGAATACTTAAGTAAATATTTACAGTCTATGTGTAATTTAACCTGAATGCTCTTTACAAATTAGTTTCGAAATCGCATCAACAGATGGCGCTAGGAGTTAGAAAAATTGAAGTCAAACGTGTTTCTGTAAAAGGTTCATGAAATTTTATTCGCATAATTTTATTTTGTAATCATAAATGTTTGTCATGAAATTATTTACACGGCCTTATTTAAAAATTTTCTAATAAAATATATACTTAGACAAAAATGAACTTTTAACTAACGTTTTGTAAATATATACAGTTAATAAATTATTTGAAAACATAATCTATTACGAAAGCTGTTGATCAGTTCTTGTTAATGTTCACATAATGGATGTGTAATATTTGCAACAATTTGAATAAAACATTATTTATTGGTGCTAATAAAGTCATCGATTATTCTCAGTTTAATTTATGGTTCTTTAGTAGGTACATATTAATGGCGTTCTTATTCTACTTTGTTGAATCAAATTAACTAAATCGATATTATGTATTCTACAACTTATTATTATTAAAATCTTCTACAATTATATGATAATGTATTTTGAAATATTTGATTTTATAATTAATAAATAATAATTAAATAAATTAAGTAATATCATTTATTATTTACTTATTTAATTTTGAGGTTTAAGAATTTATACTTAAACCTGTGTAATTTTATAGGTACTTATTTTCATTTATTTTTGATATCATTACTTTAACTTGAAATTTTAGTTGGTTAGAAATCGGTATTAAACTAAAATACGATCTTACAACTAAAAAGGGTAAACATATGAAAGTGTAAAATACCTACAAAAACGCAAAATGCTGTAAACTAAGGACATTTGAGAAAAATTACAAATATTGACCTTGAAACCATTTGTACAAGGCTTAATTTACAGTCTAGTTACCAATTTCCATACATATTTATTTACATTTCGTCGGTGCATAAAATCTGGTGACCTACAGTAGAGGCCAAGGCTCAATGTCCATCATCCTTGAGCGGCAGATCAAACATTTGCAAAGTTACGAAACTGAATGAATATATTTTACTGATTGTGATAGATACTGAATTGTATTTGCGTGATCGAAATATTAACATTGTCTGTATACTAGTAAGTATTAAATTTTAAAAATTAAATAACATACTTCATTAAACTGTGGTGAGATATCTCAGATTTATATATTACTTTTTTTTTTTTGTACCAACCAACTAGATTATAAGTAAATAAATATTTATATTTATATCCTGTCCTAATATTATTATCAAATATTGTAGAAGATCGTCTAAATGTTCAGATAATGTATTGTCATGAAACTATTGTCGGCGAGACTACACTGAGTTTTTTGTTCATTTGTTATTATGATAGCTTCATCCGCCACTGGGGGCCGACTTGTAGGTGTTGCTATGGCCAATATGCATAATTTTATGTTTCTATTATCTGATACCCGTTTGTCAGACTGTCACATCAATATTCTTAATACTTTCAACTAAATTATTTATTTCATTAATTTTAATATGACATTATTATTATCATTATTGATTTTATATTAATTAATGATTTTCAATTTTGACAAATAAGTGGTTAAGCAGTTTATATGCTGGTTTTCGGAGAGAAGTCGATTTTGTATCGGCTCGTACAGTTAGCTTTTATGGATCGTTACTTGATTTCCCGCGCAAATGTTAGCGCCAACTGAGGGAAACTGGTTTTAGAAGTAAGTGTAAGTAGGTACGTGTTGTATTGAGCTAGTAATCTGTCAATATTTTGACGAGAATTCTTTTTACGTTAGTTAATGTCTAAAAATAGTATCTACTACTTGTTTTGTTGTCACTTGTTAAGTATCATAAAATGTAAGTTGGTTCTTAAATAATACAATAAAATAAATTAAGAGCAGAAAATTGTAATCAAAATGCATCATAATAAGTTTAATTAATACGAAGCATACGACGTTTTAACACTAAAGCGGTGTTGTTAACAGAATAATAATTCATAAGTTGACAGCACGTGAATAATTCGCGACGCGAGTTGTTATCAGCCGCACTTGCGCAGTATGATCGCTCTCTTGTCCGCGCGTGCCGACTCCAACTCACCACTACTAAGTCGACCCGAACTCGAGAACCAATAGTAACTCTCTCGCCTTGTACGATTTACATTGACGCTTCAAATTTTAATCAACCATTTGCTCATACAAACTGCACATTACCACAACACCAACATGAGTTATGTGACATTGTTGTTCCATTAATACCTGTTATGAATTTATTAATACAAAATTAGATAATTTTAATAGCTTTTGTATTTAATTTGCACATTATATCCAATTTACATTACCGACATTATACCAACCCAAATTGTAAAAAAACTCAATGATAAGCATTTGGTATTACAAATCAATGTATAACGCATAAGAATCCGCCTCGTTGGTATGTTTGACGTGAGCCACGACTAATTGCCCGATAAGTCGTCGATTCGCGTCTCGTTTTAATAAGGTGCGCTGTCTACATGTATGTGTGGATACCGATGGAATGCCACGGTCATGTCTCGCAGTGTGCGTAGCTTGTAGATGTGTGCAAGTGACGTCTGCCGCACGCTTCACCAACCAGTTTTCCAAGACCCTCTACTCCTCCCAAAAACATACGCTTTTGACGCCACAACGGAGAAAATATACGATAGCACAAAGATCAAGATTAGGTGGCCAGGTTACACTGTAACTATGTGTACGTTGTTGCCACGTGAAGGCATACTGTGGTCTGAAGTATGTTTGTGTGTAACCTCGATTCGGACACACTACGATCAGAAGCATTATGGTTATAAACACGGAGTAATTCGCAGAATATCATTATCCAAATGAATATCCAAGTCGAAACGGACGGTCAATATTCGAGATTTGAGTTCGTACAAATGAATGTGAATTAAAATCAATTGACGATGATGAAAATATTGAGAGTTAAATAGTCACGTGTGTATTGTGTCTTCAGAAAACAATAATAGAGCAATGTGCGATGATATCTTACTTTAACGATTAAATAGGGGAAGAAAAAAATATACGTAATCCTGGAACAAAAGTGCGAAAGAATTCGCATCAAAATAACAAATGAATGCTTTATGTTGTACTGTTCACACCGTATACGCAGGCTTTTCCCACGGTTAGTTGACTGTGTGCTCTCTCCCTCCCCGCTCCGTCACATCGCCTGCCCCTCTTATTGGCCTGTGTTTGTAGTTCAGTACGGGTTTAGCATTCAAAGCGATATCATGCTCCCCCGACATTATACTTTCATATTTATTGCTAAAACGCCTCGTTCTACATAATACCTAGGTGCAGATTCGCCGATTGTAAAAGAGTAAATGCAAAAAATCAAAAGAATGAATCGTTTCACTTGTACAGACAAACTCAAAAGTCTTTTGAATATTATTTTCAAACTAAAATTAGGTATTTACCTTTGATGGGAGTAACCAAATAAATTTACATCCCAAAAAAATTGTCAAAAGTTAGTTTATAATAACCTGTAAAAGGCTTCAAATCACCAAGGTACACATGGATGAATTAAATCTACCAAATGGTATAGCAACAAGAAGTTTCACGACTGTGTCTATCTAACGTCTTTTTGGGCTAGTTCCAAACAAAATCAAATATAAAACTGTAGGATTAAAGAATACTAAGACATCAAACAAATAAGCCAATTCATCAATATATAAATAAAATTAATTTTGTATGAAAGTGCGGGGGAACGACACTGTTCGTCTCACGCGTTATTTTCGTCGCCACCTTACGCGTCGACAATTATTCGGGAATTTCAAAAGATCACCCTGGAGCACGGGTCGTTGGCTTCACTGACTCATTCTTTTGTTTTATTTACTCTTCACCGCAGATTTAAATTGTGGATAGAACCAAAATTCCATCAGAATTATGCTAATACAAATCAATTGTCTCCAAGATAAATTTCGTCCATCTTAATCCCTCTCTTTAATTATCCTAACTAAACAGTTAAAGTCGTTGCCCTTTCGGTTGCTAATAAATGTAATAGAACAGAGACACTGTCTGTAGACGTTTAATAGAGCGGCAAAAAATGGTAAAATCCAAACATTCTCCGTTCGCTATACCTACAAGCTTGTTTGATGGTATTGTTGATACTTGGGTATAATCTCAATGGTTTCATTCTGATTATCAAGTTTTATATAAATTGGTGAATCTCGAAGATAATAACACAACTGATAAAGGCTGGAGGCAGATCGATCACATAAACGGAACGTTAGGTCCAAATCGAGTAGCCACACGTAACATCGATCTGGCGCAACACGTACACGCCACGAGTAATTTGAATGTTGCTAATTATAGGTGCTATTGCGGTTATAATAAGATCTTCCCAACTTCCCAGAAACGAGGCCGGCGCGCTTTATTAATATTTATCCGATACACGCCGAATGCTTCGGTCCCAAGCTAACTGACGCAGTCAAAGAAAACATGCTCGCCAGAAATAAAGTCGTAAAGTACCGGAACGATTTCAATCGATGTTCTGTGTGTATATCGTGTTATAAATGCGCAGAAAGTATCGATGGAGTACCGATTGAGGAAAACGTTCGACCTTTATCGGCGATAGTGGTCGCGTATAGATTTTTTATTCTTAGCTTCGCACGTGGCATATGACATAACGTAATCATAGAAAAACTGAGAACGTATATAAAAATAGATCTATTAGGATCCAAAAATAGCAAATGAATTGGCATTCTAGAAATAACTACGTTTGGGCGGAGATCACAATATTAGAATCCTCTGTTACTTTGTGCACTATCTGTCTACCCGTCTATAATCAATGAATCATCAACATAAAAATAAAATACTTGCCGTTTTCTAACGTATTAGTTGTAAGTATTTAGGTAAAGTGTATCAGAATCTATAAATAATTTATGGTTAATAATATTTTCTGGAAAACATAAATATGTCTGAAAAATGTATAGAGAGCAATTGTTTAAAATCTTTAACTCGTATTCACAGTGGAAAATATTTTGGTAATATATCTGGGTACGAATATTATTATAATCAGTATTTATAAACGTTAGTCTAAAAGTCTAGATGAAAAGTTGCGATCTCCAATCAGCCAATTGAACGAGCATATTTTCACAAAAGTGGCATTTACAGAACATTGCCTGTCTGCCTGGCTATGGCAAGTAGCAAACTTTACTTTTTATTGTGTACGACTTGACTTACTACTAAACTGCACATACACTAATAAAAAAAAAACAAAGTATACATTGTATAACTTAAATATACAATGGGCGGCCTTATCGCTAAGGGCGATCTCTTCCAGGCTTTTTTTATTTTGTGTTATTTATTGCTTTAACTTCATATGTATTTTTTTTTCTAGCAAAATTTTTAACTATTAACTTGTTATCGTGGATGTCGAAAATACCTTCAAAAAGCTGTCGAACAAAACATTTTAAAAATTACAATGATTCCTTTCTCATATCACCAATTCGTACCGAAAATTACCATAATTGCAATTACCAGTCAAATTGATCTTGGTGCATTTTAATACCATTTTGATCAGCTAATCTTGGCCTGTGGCTTCCGAAGAAGCCTCGTTGGATCACGCATATCTCACAGACACGCATATTTTAAATTTATTTATGAAAGATAGACATGCATTGTAAGAATGTGATTTTTTTAAATTTGTTTTTTAGGTTTTTTATTTGCCACGTATTGCAAGATTCAGTCATGATTTTTTCTTTGTGTACGAAATTTTGCGAATTATAATTTTAAAATAACTAAGTGCTTATAATTTTTGCTTATTAGCTCAACTGTAGTTGCCTCGTTTTTTATAATTTTATTCTAAGTACTAGTAAATTATTCTGTTTCTATACTATACGTCTAACCTGAAATCTTCCAAGTCCAAAGAGATTGTCTTATCTTGTAGTTTTGAATTAATTTTACCACTTTAATTTTTTTAAGAAATTTCTTGTACTTATTATACTGAATCCGTATCCTCAGGACCGCAGCACACCGATGGAATTTGCTTCTTATATTTGACGACAACTCACGTTCAGCTCTACCTCCCCTCCCGGAAATAACCACTGCAGCACTCAAGTTTTTTGCAGCGATCCACTGCTAATTAAAACAAAACTGTGTGTGACAAAAATGTATGTTATTACATGTTACCTACGCCTTAAAAGGTTTTTTTTCTGTCGTCCTTGTCTGTACCTGTCTGCTCGTTGGTCATGGACTACGGAATCCTAAAACATGCACTTACCTGGTTCTTTTTTATTTTTTTTTACACACCATTAACGAAATATTCTTTCAAAGACACACATGGATGTGTCTTGGATTCTTTGGTAGGTACATATCTGTGACCTAATTACCTAAATGTGACACAAAAATATGTTTTCATTATATAGTTTTCAAATAGTGTTTTTTATATAATGTTTACGATCAACGCCATCTACTGGCCAGTGAAGACTGCTCGCTAGACGATGTTGTAATAAATTTACTAAATTAACGTGTTCTTTATTTTTCACTCTTCTAAACTTTGTAGATATTTTTAGTCTTTGGACCATTAAAAAAGATTTCCTATCAACTGATTTTCTTAACGTGCAGCAAATCAGTATTGAAATCGTAGCATACATTGCAATTTGAGGTGCAATGTTCAATGTATTCGCCAAAACCAAAGTGGAGTATCACACGTGAGCTTGCGTTGTTTCGTCCAACCGCAGCCCACAAGGACTCCATTTATAACCTATTCACCTGTATAAATCAAAGTAGATGCACTCTAAATGTTTCATGATTGATGTGCGTACTGTAGGTTTTACGTATAATATGCAGGTTTGCGGTTGTCGGACAGCGGATGCCGGCTGGCCACTCGCCAATACTTCGGCCTCAAATTGATTTTGCCGCTGCTATACCAAAACTCTTTGCTCCCGTTGCATGCATTAGAAGTGTTAATTAATTTTGGGCCATCAAAGTGATTATTCAAATTTAACAAGGGCAGACCTGATAACTGTTCGTTAGAGAGATGACAATACATTTTATGAAATTACACGAGATTTGCATAGTATTGGGATTATAGATTAATTCGATTATTTAAAATAACTGAAATACCTACTGAATTTGTTATGTGTGAGAATTTTTAAAGCTCCATCGATTGACGGCAAAAATAAAAGCTTTTATGCTACAAGTAAAACAGTCAAATAGTCAGCAGATGCCAAAAAATACACAAAATTCTTAATAAATATTTAAAAATAATAAAAATTAAGTAAGTACATACCTACATAAATACGAAGGATCAAACGGAAAAGGATGTTTAAAGTAAGAGATGATATAGTTGGAACACTTATCTGCGATGCCTAGCATTGTCGTAACCTAAGACCCGTTGGACGGCTGGCTTGTCGCCAGGTTACTTTGGTTTAAATTGCTTCCACCCCTCAGTCTCCCAACTCACATGCTTTTTGGGAAATAACGTTACGACTTTTTGCTTTTAAACTTAAGCGATTAGTATCTTAAGTTAGCTTTGTTCATAGTTTTGCACTTATTGTTGCCAATGGTATCGCACCAATGAAAGTTGTCATGATAAATGTTTTGTGGGTACATACTTATATGTCACAAATCACATTTATCATTAAGAGGAAGCTATATTTAATATATACTGTTAAGCTAAAGATAAAAAATAAATGCAATAGTATTGACATGTACGCAATAAATAATTAAGCATAATAGCAGTAGCAAGCCAGCAGCAAAACCTATGTCAAAAAACTAAGTTTCATATTATTCAGAGAAAACAGCAATTATTTATTGATGCTAATGATCAGTTTCGTGACATTTTACTTAGTTAGTTTTTCTGTAATCGTGTGGAATGCAAATTACGTGTTCAACAAAATCATAAAGGAATTAATATAAATTAAGTTGGTAACAGTGTGCAGGCTGTATGTATTGGTGCTCTCCGGGTGTCGTAGCAAGCTTATTTCTACTGGCCACTTGCCAACAGTCTCCGCTTGAAATTGCTTTTGCCGTACACCGTACCAATGATACCGTAGTACTGCATATAATACTTGGACGAGGTACTAGCGGTACTCGACTACTCACATATGTGCAGCGTAAATAGGAAATATTCAACATTGTATTTCCGAATACATAAACGTGTCGAATTTGGATCGTTGAAGCGTTTATTACACTGGTATATAATCGTTGTGAAAGTCCTAAAAGCTCTCTTATTTCTTTTATACATTGGAAATAATATAATATAAGAGATTTTATAATGGTTTATTATGATACGAAAATCACTCAACAGATACAAAGTAGGTATCATAAATGTTCATTGTTTATATCTACGAGCATTAGCTTAATTAGTAGGTATTAACCTACCATAATGATAGGTATTTCACCGGTGCGACACTGTCATAATGCTTCAGGAAAGGTGACTTACAACGTACCTAGTACACAGATGATTTTCCAATAAGGCGCACGCATTTTCTATCGTTTAATTTACCCGAGCTCGCCTGCTGTGCTGTGGTTACAGTTTACAACATCAGAACAGTTGGCAAGCCTTATTTGTAACAGATTTCAAACGGCAATAAAACGATCATCTCGAAATATAAGTCGATTACTGTTCTCGATAAACACACTTTCACATTCTGTGTTTTTCTTTCCATAAATCGTATTTTACGATAAAGTACAAACGCGAATCACGAGTAGGTATCAAAATAATAACAGTTCCGCATGCTTATGTAAAATAGTTATAGTATTTTACTATTTTCACGTAAGCTGCGCTGGCGCATTGTACCATACGTAACGACTTATATGACGATCGAGTGACTGTTGTGCAACCATTTAATAACGTAGTAATTAAAGTGAATATAAATGTTGTTATTCGCTAACTATTTTCGTTTGTCGTTGGTTGTTTTATGCGAAATGTGAGTAAATATTTTGTGTTGAGTTGGGCAAATGTATCATCTAACTGTATTTGCTGTAAAAGTACAATCAGTCAAAAAGGTTTGAACTGGACACTGGAATAATCTTTAATGTGTGTTTCGACTGTTACTGAATGACGTAATGACACTCCTGATAAAATGGGTCATCCCAGCGACCTTAAAAACTATCCTATAAAGTCTGATATATACCTAGTCTTAAAACGGGGAGTCGACAGCTACAAATGGGCTTCAGAAAAAGAGAGAGGTGTCTTACGAAGACCCGGTTGGAACGTAGTACCTTTTGCTATAGGTATATTTTTATGTATGTATTAACTAACTAGCTGTCACCTGTGCATCGCCCGCGCATTTGAGTTTACCCCCTGAAGGGTTGATTTATCGAGTTTGATTAAAACGCTAAAACTCGTGTTTCCTCACTTATAGCCATAAAGCCAAATACAAAATTTCCCAGATCTAACTTCAAAACTGATGGAGTTTTATACATTTTACAACCCCCATTACAGCTTCTTATGACTTGATTTTCCAATTAATAATTATTTATATTATTTAAACGAAAAAGCCAAGTACTAAATTTCATACATCTTATTTAAAAAACCCGCCGGAGTTTACTCAATCTGATGGAGTTTTACATAAACCTGCAACCCCTATTTTACCCCGTTAGGAGTTGATTTTCTAAAAACGCTGAAACACGTATTTTTTATTTTATGTCCAAAAGTCGAGTACGAAATTTTACAGATCTAACTTCAAAATAACGAAGTACCATAAAAACTTGCGACCCCTATTTTACCCTCTAAGGGGTTAATTTACCAAAAACGCAAAAACATATATGTTTCTTCATTTTAAACACAAAAGACAAGTATGAAATTTCATAGATCTAACTTCAATACTGACGAAGTTTTATACAAACTTGTAACCCCTATTTTACCCCCTTAGGGGGTAAAATACATTAAAACACTGAATCACGTGTTTCTTTATTTTAAACCAAAAATCCAAACACGAAATGTCACAGATCTAACTTTAAAACAGACAGAGTTTCACACTATCACACGACATAGTTTTACATAAACTTGGAACCCCTATTTTACCCCGTCAGGGCTGATTTTTCAAAAACACTGAAACACGCTGTTTCTTTATTTTATGTCAAAAAGCTGAATACGCAATTTCGCAGATCTAACTTCAAACTAACGGAGTTCCATAGAAACTTGCAACCCCTGGTTTACCCAATCATTTTCAAAAAACCCTGACACGTGCTACTTTATTTTGTATTAAAAATCTAATCTAATTTAAATAAACATTATAGTACGGTTGTTTTTTGTATGAATTTCTTGTATTGTATTGAATTTCTTTGCCCATTTGCCCCCAGAACGAATGTTTTTGGTATACCCCTGCCCCCGTCGTGCAACTCACACGTGGCCAATGTCGGAAGAAACTAAATGCATCTCGCCGTCCCCCGTCGTAACGAAATGTGAAATGAATATAATCCTGGATCTGCCCATGCCGCTGAAAGTTTACATTTTAAACAATTCGTCATCAATGCTCTAAGGATGTGACTAAACCCAATCAATAACCAAAATAACCGAATTTTCCTAAAAATTTATTGAAAATGATGTATCTACATTTCTAACAGTTTTTTGTTTTATTGTTAAGATGTATTTTTGAAAATTTATACAAAGACAAGTTTTATAGAAAACAAGAAATAAATCATAATTTTGTCTAATAATTAATTATTTATTTATTTTTTTATTACAAAATCAATCTATGTAGGAAAGTCCAAAAGTTTCCGACCTAACAAAGAAAGTCATATGCGAACCCATTTCTAGATTAGTTTTTTTTATTAATTAACACGAACGAACTATATACATACTATTAACATTATTTACAACTTATCTAGTAAACTACAAAGAAAAGGATTACTTATAAAGGGAGTCAAAAAAAGGAGTTAGGTGACGAAGAATTCCTCCCGTCAAACGGTATAGTGCCAAGAAGGCTGGCAGCATTGCCACGTTGTATGACAAATCCTTATTCTCTGTGCGAAGAAAAGGCCAGCCTTCTGGTCACGAGATGCACTGACAAGACGCTGGGAAATGTATTTGAATAAAAGGCGAGCACTTGGACCCCATGGCCCTAGCGTCTCAACCCCAAACGGCTCAAATATGTAATCTCCGATTAGATTACTATATTTGTGCTGTTTGAGAGTCTCCGCATTGGGCGATGGATGAGCCTGAAGCCAAACACCTGATTCCCATTCACCCACAGCCAGCAGGCGAGCTCGCTCTGAAAGATTAATGTAGTATTTAAAAGGTATTTTCTCACCAAACTGCAGAGCGGGCCGTCTCACTGTCCCTGGGCGAAGTGGTTGATGGGCAAATCAACGTTTGGGCAATCCATTATCCAAGCGTTAGCCTCAGACTTGCACCGGTCCACAGAACTAACCAGTGTAGGTTCTAAAATTTTCCTGGTGAATTTAGGAAAGAAAGTAAGTGCACAATTTTACAAATAATTTTTATTTTTCAATATAGTCTTCCTCCATTTCAATGCACTTTTTAGATTTCTATCCCCTTGTAAAAATACAGAAGTTTTGTCCTCAAAATGGACGTAAACCGCAGGGCTCACTTTATCATCCGAAAAAAATCTTCTTCCCCTTAAGTCTGCCGTAAGTTATAAAAACCAAAAATTGTCACTAGGGGCCAGGTCGGGACTATAAGGTGGGTGAAGAATTTCCTCGAAGCCACATTTTGCAATAGCAGCCGTGTATATTGTCGTGGAGAAGCCGAACACCTCTGTTAAATTTTTCCACGACGCTTCTGCTTGATCGCCTCACGTGACTGCTCAATAAGGGTGGCGTAGTAGCTGCCATTTACCGTGATAGTCTTTTCTTATCCCAGAATACCGTAGCCATAATCTTTTTAGTGGAATCCGTTATCTTGGCCTACCTAGGTGGGTTTTTACCAAGACATCGCCACTCCATCGATTCCTATTTGGGGAGAGGATCATAGTACAAAACCATGGTTTCGTCCTCCGTAACATAACTGGAAACAACTCGCTCCGTGTCGTCAATACACTTTTAAAATTTCTCGACAACACACGTTACGCTCACTTTGCTGCACGCTCGAAAGAAGTTTGGGCACGCACCTGACACTAACTTTATTCATGTGAAGATGTTCATGAAGAATCCTAAGAACTGAAGTTTCCGAAAGCCCTGATCTTGTCGCAATTTTTTAGTTTTAAGTATTCGATCACTCAGAACTTCCTCTCCCACTAACTTGATGCAGTCCACAGAGCTTGATAGGTCGGCCAAAATGCGGTTCGTCGTCAGTTAAATCCCACCTAAACGAAACTGCTTACTCCATTAATTGATTATAGAGAATGACGGAGAAGTATTGCTTTACACAGCATCTAACCTATCAAAAAAAAAACATGTTTCTCATTGTTCTAAACGCCGTCAAATCCAAACTACAACAAATAGGAACCTCAAAACTATACACAAAAATCGGGCAAGTGCATGTCGGGCTACACACAATGTAGGATTCTGTAGTCCGTCCCCCCCATGTACGATGGCTACGGAACCCTAACAAAAAAGCAGAATAAATGACTAATGACGCATTTTCTATTTGTTTTAAACTGACAAATTTCTCCAGCCAGAAACTTTTGGACCGCACATGTTAATAATCTATAAAACTGTTCATTTTTACAAAACCATGTATGCTTTTTATTATATTTGAATTTATTTTCTATTATTATGGGTATGTTCCGATACTCACTGCGAGCACTGCTCAGTACTTTTACTGGGCAGAAATTCATTGCCCTATGACTGATCGAATACTGCCCCAGTATTCTTGGGAAATATGTGACGTCTTAAATCATCGCCATATTTGTACTGTGATCACGCGTGTTTTCGAGGTAGGGTGCTCGCAGTACTTTGATCACGTGATCAACAGAATTAATTCCATTGATTAAGACATTATGTAATTATATGTATAATAATTTATAAATATTACTACATAGCTGACCCGCGCAAATATTTCTCGTTTTCGCAACATTTTGCATTGATGATCCGCTTCTATTAGTCATAGCATGATGTTATAGAGCATATAGCCTTCCTCTTTAGTTTGTTTGTTTTGATGAACGCGAAAATCTCAGTAAGTACTAGTTCGTATTGAAAAATTATTTTAGTGTCAGAAAGCCCATTTTTATTTTATTACATATTTATTCTATCGGAACATACTCTTTAATCGTGAAGACCTTTTAAAAAATACAAACAACCTATAAGCCTTCTTAATCTAGCTTCACATACCTAATCATAAATAGTAGATTTTTGAGCACTTTCAAAATTTTACGCTTTAATCGTCTAGCTTAGCAGTCTGCAAACAAATGATATCGTCGTCTACGTTTCAAAAACCTTTTTTGACTTGGCCTCATGGGATAGTTTAAATCCAGATTATGGAAAGTCTAAAAGCTAAGTTTCAAAGCGCTGATGACTTCAGCTAACTTCATTTACAAAATTATACCTGGACGATTTAAAACACGAATATAACAAACAAAACTTGCCAAGCGCGCCCGATCATTACCGACCCAAATTCTAATGACCCATTTGAATCAACTTCTTTTCTTTTTCGCCTCGAATTTAATCAAATTATAGGTTGAAGAGTATTATAATATTTCAATACATCTCGTCCTATACCGTTTGTGGAATTTTAGCTTTTTATTGTTCGATTCGGTTTCGTTTCGGCGTAATTTAGAGGGTCTAGACGGGTTAAAAGTGGTATTTCAAAAAAATATTCCAAACAATATTTATCACTGTCGGAATCCAGAATCTTTGTTTTAATTTATCATGGAAAGACATTAAGTACAAGACGAACTTTAAAGACAAGGGCATAATACAACGTTAAAGACTTTATTTTCATTAACCTAGCAAATATAAAAGTGAGTATTTATTTAAAGTAGCATTGAAGTTATGAAAATAATCCACACCTTAGATAAAAAGAGCCATCTTGCTTGGCAATATGAAAATAAGTTTCAAAGTCGTTACAATTGAAGCAACGATCGTCTGGACTCTTGAAGGTGAACAAAAATTTAGTAAGAATCATACGAAAATTCTAGTGCTAAGACCTTCTACGGTAAACAAAGTAAATGGTAGCAATACGTACACTCCACACTGACTTAATGTAATACCGCGCCCTCTCTATTCGATCTCATAGGTGAAAGAGGGACAAAATTTTCATGGCATTTTCATCTCTCAGCACAGACGTGATGGAACAAATACATGAATATAATACTAAAAATCTAGAATTTATTTGTATGTATCGCAAAAACGACTCAATCGTACATAAAACAAGGTACAATTTGTGTTGATGGAATAAATCTTTTTTGAATTCCAAAGGTAAAAAATTCAGTGTTCAATCCAATAAGGACCTTAATTTATTTGTCAATAGAAGCCAAGCGGAGAGATGTGTTTGTTGTTCTAAAGCCTTTTGGAAATTGATAGATGTGTTCTGTCCCTTTCTGTTTTAGAGAAGTGTAAGGGAGAGAGAATAGAGGGTGATCCTCCACCTCCAGCCGATGCGGGAGGTAAAAGATTAACCCAGTTTTGTTATTTGTCCACTGTCAGTTGAGTACCTATTCACAATGCGGCCGGAGTCTTCTCCACTGGATCCTTGGGCCGTTTAGCGTAATTGTAAATGATTAATGTGTCTGTACCTCGATGTAATAGCAACAAGAGATTGGGAACCGATGCTCTTGTTTTGATTTATGACCCCAACTTTAGTAATCAAAGATGTTCGACGGAATGTTTTAAATAATTTTAGAGGAATTTGTTACGATTTGAACTTGAAAACGTTAATTGAATTAACTTTCTAATATGCCTCTTGAAAAATGTTTTCTGTTTACATTATATTTTATATATCAAGCATGCATCGGAAAATGCAATATTGTGTCCTTCAATATCCTGACTACCTGAGCACACTATTGAATCGCATTCGACCGTTCAAGGGTCGCATACAACGGGACTTTAAGTAGATATTATCATATGTTTTAGTGCATAACACAGATTTTCATAAAATAACTTCAAGGGGGTGGAACATATTTTCCATACAAAAGAGAATTTTATCTATGCAATAATTGTATGGTATCAATCTTGCAGATTAAAGATACAGAACTGCATTTTGATTTAGATTCAATTGGTGTAATGGACTAGTCAACCGTCTAGCCTTGACGGACAATTTGATTGAACAACAAGGGAAAATAAAGGAGTATAACTACAGCATTTAAAGCTATTACCGTACCTTATCTATAATACTTTATACACCATATAAAAATTATATAGTCTTGTGCAATACGCGAGAAATTTAAATTAGGTCATATTTTCTCGGTCTTGACCAAGTCGTGTCGTCTCAACACAAGAGTATGGAAAACCAGTAACTATGTATTTAAAACTAATAAACACATGGAAAGTTAAACAAATATTGTACTTTAGACGCCACGTAAACGGTCATGGTTACTAATGACGAAGGATTATGCTGTTGCCAACTTATCTGTTACAGCTTAAGTATTTTAATATTGTAATTCTTAGACACGTTTGCTTCTGAATAATATAGTGTCGGAATGTACGTGTCGTAGCGACAAGTTAAATTCCTTTCTAGCTAGACAGAAGGTACCAATGAACTAAAAAGAAGCATTTATCTGAAAATTGTTAATAATTTATTGCGTTATGTTCTTTCAGTCTTGAAACTTTAAGAGAATCAAGTGGATGTTGCCACTTTACAGAAAATCGCGATGTTATGTTTCTGTGAATGATTAAGATCGTAAGTTTGGACGATCTTAACCGTCATTTCTCTTACTTTCTATACATTAGATTGTGTTAGTAGTAGCCAAACGATGGAGTAAATTGCCGGCTTACTTCGTCCCGCTATTAATTGTTTTTTTTATTTTCTCCAATAGCATCGACAAAAATAAAAATAAAAACGCTTTGTCTTTTAAGTCTGGAGCCGTTGGCAGCGAAGAGATTAGTCGTTCTATGGTTATTTCCATCCTTGATAAACTTTTGCTTCTCTCTTGAGTCCAAACAGTTCCCAAAGCTGTGGGGGAAAGCTTTTATTTGTCCTTTAAACAACCCTTCTCTTCTTTCCCATTTCAGGCCTATATCTATTCTCCCTTTCATCTCTAAAATCTTTGAAGCTTGTATTCATAATCAACTGTCCAAGTTTGTCTGCCAGAATAATATCCTTAGACCTTTCCAATCTGGATTTAGACCTGGGCTTAGTACAATTACTGCAATGCTCAAAGTGACTAGTGATTTTAGGGCACGAATTGAGGATACCAAAATCACAGTTCGAGTTCTGGTTGATTTTTCTAATGCTTTTTACACTGTCAGTCATGGCATTTTGCTATCTATTCTCTAACCTAATGGTTTTCTTGTTATCAGTCCGTCCATTCGAACGAATCTTCATCGAGTTGGCTTTGATGTCGATGCTGGCCTCCCCCCCCCCCCCCGGGTTAAGTATAAGTGTATCAGGTGGGTGGTGAGGAGGTGGTGACTGGGATCTAGAGAAAGTTAAGAGTTGGTCTGATAGATTCGGTTTAAATGTAAATCCCACGAAATGTCAAGCCATCATTGTAGGAAGTTCTAGAATGATCAGCAGAGTCGACATACAGTCTCTCACACCTGTGGTTTTCAATGGAACGGTTATTTAAATAAGGTTAAAGATCTTTGCTTGCATATCGACGCTAAGCTCAAGTGGCAACGCCAAGTCACAAATGTCGGTCAAAAGGTTACTGGAACATTACAGGCCCTTTATCAGCTTGCGAATTTTCAACCAATTAAAACCAAGACTATATTTGTACTGACTTAAATTTTTCCTATTAGTAGCTTTATTTATTTATTTATTTATTTATTTAAAACTTTATGCACAAAGTTGTACAAAGGTGGACTTAATGCTAAAAGCATTCTCTGCCAGTCTACCTTAGGGTGGTGTAGAAATGGAATGTGTGAAAGGTGCAGTAACCTAATTGTAAGAACTTCCTTATTATTCTTACATAATACACAAATAAAACAATATAACTATACAATACTATACATACTTACAAAAATACATATATACATATATACCTACATACATAACTATACAATAGTATACATACTTACAGCAATACATACATACAGACTAATATTTATGTTACTAATGTTGTGATGATTCAGCTGATCCATCAAGGAATAAAGTGCGTACCTTCCATTTAAAATTAAGGCGATTGGGTGCCATCCTAATTTCGGGGGGCAGGGCATTCCAGAGAGAAACAGATTGAACTATAAAAGAGCATCCGACGAATCCAGAAGAATGAGCAGGGCATAAAAGAAGTAGATTGTCGGAAGATCGAAGATCTCTACTGTGATTTGAGTGCAGGTACTGAAAGTAGGAAGTCAAGTAAGAAGGGGCAGTAGGAGAATTAAGAATAGAATAGAGTGTAGTGAGAGCGCGTAAACTATGTCGCTGGCGAATAGGGAGCCATTTAAGTTCGGAACGGTAGGAAGAAACATGGTCAAACTTACGAAGATTGAAAATGAATCGAATGCAGTTATTTAGAAGTCGGTCAAGTTTATTAAGGAGCTCTGCATTCAGGTCAAGATAGCATACATCACCATAATCAATCAGGGGGAATATTAGCGTTTGGACGAGCATTACTTTAGTTTTATAAGGAAGAAAGTTCTTGAGACGATGTAACGCCCGCAAAGTACCCGTAACCTTTTGACTTACATTTGTTATTTGAGTATGCCAGTTGAGGGTGGTATCAAGGAAAATCCCGAGATTCTTAACCGAAGAATGTAACGCGATAATGGAGCCGTTAAATATGACAGGTGGTAATGTGTCGGTGTTCAATCGAGTTAAAAGGCGTTGACTCCCTATCACAATGGCCTGACACTTAGACGGATTTATAGTGAAACCAAACTTGTCTGACCAGGTCTTGACAGCGTTAAGGTCCCCATTAAGCTTAGTGATGGCCTCGGATATGTTATTCACATTGGCCTGGGCATATAACTGCAAGTCATCTGCGTAAAGATGGAACGCACACTGAAGGACATTAGTAATGAGATCGATAAAAATAGAAAATAATAGAGGAGAAAGAATACCGCCTTGAGGAACACCAGCGTCAAGATCGCGCCAACTCGATAAAGTATCACCCACGCGCACGGACTGCTGGCGTCCCCGAAGATAAGATGAGAACCAGTTTAAAGAACCTGCCGAGAACATCAGATGAGATAGGATAGAGAGTAAGATATCATGGCTAACAGAATTGAAAGCTTTAGTGTGTTATCACGATCTAAATGCAGATCTGCTCAACAAGCTTTACCGTCTTCTCAACAACTTCATTGGATTCATATTCACCTTCGTAAATACGTACGTAATTAGTCGGATTACCACTTTCAACCAAAAATGGTTGCCTATTCGGCAGCACCGTAGTGTAACGTGAAGGTGATGTTGCTTTATTCTATTCTTAATTCTCCGATTGCTTCTACTAATCTTTCTTCTCGCTTTCAATATTTGTGCTCCAATCATGACAAAAGCTTCGATCTTCTAATACTTTTTTACTTCTCTATCCGTCTCTTAATTATTTTTTCTCTGTTCAGGCCCCTCGTCTTTGGAATACGCTCCCTATGATATTAAATTGTCCACTAGCCGTCTCGGATTTAAAAATAAACTACGTCAACTTTTTTGTTTTTTTTTTTTTATTGCCTATGGTTGGCAGACGAGCTAGCGGTTCACCTGATGGTAAGCGGTAACCGCCGCTCATGGACTACAGGAATGTCAGGGACACACCCAAGCTGCTGCCTACCGTGAAGTGAAAACTCTCTTTAAACCTCGTTTGAAGAAAGACATGTCGTAGCGCTCGGGAAACACCGCAGCAGGTAGTTCGTTCCAGAGTCCACACGTTCGTGGAAGAAAAGAACGCCGAAATCGATCCGTACAGTACCGTATTGTTTCCAGGTGGAATGGTTGAACCCTGCTACGATGTCGAGTGGTGCGGTGGTAGAAAGGTGACGGTGGCACCATGTCAAACAGTTCCTCAGAGCACTCACCGTTGAACAGACGGTAGAGTACGCCTCTGCTGTAAAGACTTCAGTCTGTCCATGAGATTGGGGTCATCAACGATCCGAACAGCTCGCCTTTCAAGGGAGTCAAATGGATCGAGCAAGTATTTGGGGGCACCCGCCCAGAGATGAGAGCAGTACTCCACGTGCGGTCGGACCTGCGCTTTATAAAGCACAAGTCGCTGTGCCGGCGAGAAATAACGCTTCGTTCTGTTGAGGACACCCACCTTTTTGCTCGCCAATTTGGCTTTACTTTCCAAATGACTCCCAAACTGGACTTTGCTGGAGATTTCGACGCCGAGGATTCCAATACTCTCGGAGACTCGGAGTGTAACTCCTTGGAACTGTGGCACTAGGACAAATGGGTCTTTCTTCGCAGTGACGCGCATACTTGTGTCTTTGTGGGGTTGAATCGAACCAAGTTCCTCCCACCCCATTCGGAGACCCGCCCCAGAGAGTCCTCGACTTCTGACACAAGTTGCAAACGTCTCTTCTGAACATCGCTCCGAGGGACGTTCTGTTGGCTGGTATATCGCGCATCACCCGTGCTGTCATCTGCATAGCAATGTATGTTCTCTATGGACAGCATATCATTGATATGCAGAATGAACAGTGTTGGGGAGAGCACCGAGCCTTGTGGGACGCCAGCATTAATGGTTTTCAGACCGGAACAAGCACCGTCAACGACGACCATAATGCTCCGATTGTCCAGAAAGGTAGCGATCCACCTGCAACACCCCTCGGGGATTCCATAAGAAGGAAGCTTCGATAGAAGGGCCTTGTGCCAGACCCTGTCAAACGCCTTGGCGATGTCGAGGCTGACAGCGAGAACCTTGCCCTTGCCTTCCAAGGCTTCAGCCCAGCGGTGCGTGAGGAACACAAGAAGATCACTAGCTGAGCGACCATGACGAAAGCCGTACTGTCGGTCGCTTATCAGCTGGCGCTCCTCAAAATACCGCAAGAGTCTGGTGTTGAGAACTCTCTCGATCACCTTTGATATCGGCCTGTAATTTGACGGGTCCGACCGGTCACCCTTTTTTGGAATAGGGTGGACATTGGCGACCTTCCACGAAGATGGAACCCTTCCAGTTTTATATGAAAGACGGTAGAGGCGCGTCAGAACGGGGGTCAACTCAGGGGCGCACGTCTTAAGTACCAATGCAGGGATGCCGTCCGGCCCGCTCGATTTCTGGGTATCAAGGAGCCTGAGCTCCTGCCTAACCGCACGTTGCGTGATGCGTATTTCTGGCATTGAGCTCTTACACTTTGGGATGAAAGGTGGTGTGGCTCCTCTATCATCCAAAGTCGAGTTAGAGGCAAATAGTCGGCCCAAGAGATCGGCTTTCTCCGTAGCACTGTGGGCCAGACTGCCATCGTAGTTGCGCAGTGGTGGGAGGTTGGACTGGCAGAAGTTATCTTTCGCAGCTTTGGCGATTGAGCAGAATGCACGACTCCCAGAGGGATGCCTTCGAAGTCGTTTGCCAATTCTAGCAATGTGATCTGCCTTTGCTATAGCAATAGCCTTCTTGTTGGTTCTGGAGGCGGCGTTGAACTTACGTTTCTCAACATACACGGTCAGATCCTTACGTTTCCTGGTATCGTTCCAGGCTAACTACATAGACTGTTTCAGGAGCGCGGTCACTCGACAAGCCTGGTTGAACCAGGGGCGACTACGACCACTAACGGGAATTCGGGCATTGGGAATAAATAGTTCCATTCCCTGAAGCACCGTATCCGTGATACAGTCCGCACAAGCGTCGGGATCCTATGTGGAGAAGCATAGCTGCCTCCAAGGGTAGGACGCGAAAAATTCGCGGAGTGCATCCAAATCTGCTGACTCATATCGCCAGACTCTGCGGGAACCATTCACTGGAGAGCGGACAGGTCGCGCAATGGGGGCTTCGCTGCGGACAAGGCAGTGGTCAGACGACCCAAGTGGAGCATCGACCACTACCCTGTATCCGCGTGGATGTGTTGTCAGCAGAAGATCTAACAAGGAGACCATGTGGCTCTCAACATCTGGTATACGGGTGGGCTGTGTTACCAGTTGTAAGAGACCATACAGAAGGAGGATTCAACGGAGGATTCACATTGGTATGTAGATAGATAGATAAATAAGTTGTTATATTTATATTAGTAAGTATAATGTAGTAGCAGAGCATACATATTATATTATACAGTCCGGTCAATTTAGACATTCGAAGGTGCACAAAGTCCCAACAAGCTGAAAATCAGTAAATTGGTTTAAAACATATTTATAAATAAAATTTAAAAGTTCCCCATCATTCCCGAGTAAGGACAAAAATTTACTCGAGGTCAAATGTAAAAGAAAACAGTTTTTAGCGATTTTCAGCAAAATGGTAAGTTGTATCATAAAAGTACCCCAAACAAAAATTGTAGATCATAAAATTATCTATAAGAAATGTACCAATACTTTCTTACTACTCAAAAAGTTGTAAAAGTTATTATCGTCATAATATGCACACGTTTCTACGCCACCTATGAGGTAGTATATGTACTTATCGCGATTTTTAACGCGGTTTCCCCAGTAGGACTACGGATCAGTTGTGATCCTGTTGTGAACTATTGCAAAATAACGGAAATTTTCAAAGATTGGAAAAGATGAAAGCGATGTAAATTAAAAAAAAGTTGTGAAGTTGATTCGTCTGATTCGTAACTTTCAAATTCTTCTTGTTCTTTTTCTTGATCTTCTTGTTGTTGTTCTTCTTCTTCTTCATCATCTTCATTTTGGAAGCAAGTAAATTGCGTCAACAGCGATGTATCGTATGACACTTTGTCGGAATTAAGCCAATCCTCCACTGTTGGTGATTTAACATTAGAGCACGACCAGCCTTGACAATTTGTGCATGCCAGAGAACAAAACAGTCCGACTTTTTTAAAACCACATTTAGCACTGCATCCCATTTTGCAGTTGCAAAAAATTGTGTTCAGTAGTTTTTCCGGCGCAGGTGGGAGTAAAGTTTGAACTGGCTCTAATATATTGTTGACCAATTTCCAACCCCTGTCTATAGGGTCTAACTCATAACCAAGACACATTTAAACATGGTAATATATACCCGAAAAAGATGTTGATGAGCAGCAACTGAGGTTGGAGGAAAACAAGTTATTTGAACTTGTTTTTTATTTTAGGTGTTTTTTAACGACGACTTTTAGTATTTTCAACATTTAAAACAACTCTAGAGATGTATATACGTAGAGTCGACCCGTGACCACGATCGGTGCAATTCGATCGAAACTTCTGGTAAATAAAAGGTTCGTACCTTTAAATAATACACGCGATTAAGTCCCGAAATATATCTAATATGTATATACGTGGCGTACTCATGCATATTAAGACGATAACAACTTTTACAACTTTTTGAATCGTTATATCTCAGAAACGGTGGCTCGTAGGAAAAAGGTATTGGTACATTTTTTATAGATAATTTTATGATCTACTAGCTGTGCCCCGCGGTGCTACCCGCGTTTTATTAGCCTATGTGTTAATCCAGGATGTCAGCTACCTCCATACCAAATTTTATTAAATTTGCTCCAGCCGTTTAGACGTGAAGAAGTAACAAACATACACACTCACATACTCACAAACTTTCGCCTTTATAATATTATATATAGTGTGATAATTTTTATTTGGGCTACTTTTATGATAAAACTTACCGTTTTACCGAAAATTGCAAAAACTCAATTTTTTGACATTTGACCTCGAATATTTTTTCCATACACGGGAATGATGGGGAACTTTTATATTTTATTTATAATATTGTTTTGAACAATTTTACTGATTTTCAGCTTGTTGGGAGTTTATGCAGCTTCACTCTCATTTTTTGGTCTAAATTGACCGGACTAATATGGTTTGCCTTTGTAGCGCGGTGGGAGTGTGTCCTTCGCTGTGTGCTTCGGAAGATTCCCACACCGGACACAACTTTGTTTGATTCACAAATTGTAATTGGTTTTTTGACAAATTCCACAAATTGTTGTTCCGAATCTGGGTGTACTTTATGTCCGTGACTTGTATGTTTATAAAGTGGCCTGCTATACAGGGCTTGTACCATACCACCGCGGGGGTCACCTTAATAAAAAAAAATGGATGTCTGTAAAGTCGGTTTACGGATGACAATTTTACGTGATAACGTCATAAGAAACCATTGACGACATATCGCCATTCCCTTGCTTAGCAACCAGACTTTGGCCCCCGAAGGTCCCGACGGCCACCATACTTCAACCTATCAGCAGGCGGAACATGAGACTTTTTCGTCAGTGCAGCCGGTCATCGATTTTAAGACGTTATCACGTCAAAAAAAAAAATATTTGATATTTATTTTTAGTATGTATTTTTTTTATGAATTTGTATTTATTTTCTATTTTGGATTGATTAAGTATGCAGGCAATTTTATCAAAATATTAAGCACCTGCCACCCTTTTCTCTTCACCACCTAAAGGTTGACTGGTAGACAATGCCTATGGCATTACGTCTGGCTTTTGCAATGCAATTGCAGGAAGTTTTAAATAAATAAATAGTACGTATAGGGGAATTAAATTAAAGCTAAGCATATTTCTAGGTGCAACACGATTTTCCCTATAATTGTACTAACAAACTCCCTCGGGGAATAAGACCTGTAGTTCATCAACCTATAGCACAGAAATTTAAAAAAATAACCAAATTTCCGCATAGCTTAGGTACTTAAATAGCTACTTACAATTATTTCCCTTACATCAACAATGTAATAAAGAGTATAAGTAATATGGGCGTTGCTAACCGAACAAAAATCACTTATCCAGGTCTTAGAAGTATATTTTATTCAAAACTAGTTCATTGTCATCAATCGATTACACTAACCTAAGCTGTTTCTATTTTTCAAGGTTATCCAATATCGATGAGCTCATTTATTGATTGGTATCTTGATACGTGTAATATTAATGTGTTTATGTGTAAACTACTGCAGTTGATATTTTAGGGTAAATTCCCCTTATTTTTACCCGACATTTCGACCGTATTGCTACAGCCGTGGTCACGGGTAGACTCAATACTTTAATAATATATTGCAAAATCGCAAAATGCATTAACATTTATTGCAGATGACTTATTACGTCATTTATTGAGCTTTACAAATACACCTTAATTT
Organism: Herminia tarsipennalis; assembly: GCA_945859575.2. Classification (NCBI taxonomy): domain Eukaryota; kingdom Metazoa; phylum Arthropoda; class Insecta; order Lepidoptera; family Erebidae; genus Herminia; species Herminia tarsipennalis. Next base: position 16,237,162 of record OX243837.2, read on the forward strand.
TAAAAAGCCTGTTTGTTTTCTAACCTCAACGCATTAGCTTGATGTGTGTGCCTGTGAAAACTTAGTTTCTGTATTTTGATATCGTATTATGTACACAAATGGATATATTTGCAATATTTTCTATTTGAAAGCTTCTTTAATCAGGATTGTTCTTTGTTTAGTAATTTTGGAAGATAAATTAACTTAAACGTCACGTGTCAGAATTTAGTGTGGACACATTGGTTTACTTGGTATTATGTACAAAACTTAGTAAACGATACGGTTTATTGGAATAAAAAGTTTTAAAGTTTCGTTCACAATAAACAAACACTCTGAAGGCACTCTATGTAGATAATTATAGGAATGTGCAAATTTCTTAATTGAGTTGAGATAGTTTTATGACATTGACAAAATAAAAGGATGCATTTAGGTGTATAACGGATCGTAATTTAGCAAGCCATAAAATCTACTGAACAAAACGTGTAAACAGTTAAACTCACGCTCAAAGGACTTTTATGTGGTGGCGTGTGGTAGAACTCGTAAACATAATTATAACGACCACTAAAAAATATTTTACTGATTTTGATGACAACAAAAAAGTTTGCAAACAATCGGTTAGGGCTAAACTTCCACATTCCACTGTAATTTTATGAGCCGTTTTTACATAAATATTTCTACAGAAAGCTTGAAGCTCACTCCATTAAGGAAGATGCAAGTATGGTGCTATGCTTCTGTAAGATCATTTCAGAGTAGAGTATTTATGGAGACGTGCGAGGAGGGGAATCGCAAACAAAAGTTAGATTTTGTGCCCACATTTGTCTGCCGGCACAAAACAAAAGACTGCGCAAGAACACATCATTCGTAATTCAGGGAAAACATATAAGGAAAATCTTTCGTCCCTACATTGCGTAGAAATGTGTACAGATATCAATTGTATGTATATATCGTATGTAAATTGGATTGCACGCTTGTAAGGGGAGATTGTATTGGGTGTTTTGTCGTTTTAAAAACAGAGGGTGGACAGTAAAAAGTTTCTTTTTTGATTTATGGATGTAATGAGGATTTCAAACAAAGTTTATAAATGTCTCATGAGGATATGATTCGTTGTTAGAATTCATTATACTTACCTGCCATCTTCTCACATTTTGAAGCCAATAACCAGATTATTGAAACAACTTCCTAGTGAGATTTACCAAAGCAACTACGGTACATAAAACTAAGACTTTTTAGGTCAAAGAATTTTGAGCGGCAACTGCTTGCCACCAGGTGGAAATAAAGTTATATGTGCCATAAGAAGTCTATTATTTTAAGAGTAAGTTGTATTTTGAATGGGACAGTGTAATATGTTAAATATTATTTTACTCTCTTCATGTCTTACAGTTCAATCTTCTAAAATAGCCTTACCAAACCTCATACAAATGTATCCAAGCATTAAGAAGCAATATTTATAATTGTATAGTCACAAAAATATGATACTTACACAAAGACGGTGGTTACAGAGCGGGGAGCAAAAGCTTTTATACCGTGCTCCCACGACTTAACCCGTCTGCGATTTTAAAAATCAGAAGGAGAGAGGGTCTCCCCGACCCACCCGTCTCGCCCCTTACGGGGAGTGGGCTGGGGACAAAACTGAAGAAAACTGTTATTAAAAACACAAGAGATTAGTTACAAGGCTTCTGTTTTAGAAATTAACACGCTTCAATGGTTTAATTTGGATGAATATTTAAAGTCGTTTCTTGACTTTTTAAGTTCTAATATTAATAGTGATTTAAAGTGAATTTAATACTAAAATAGTTTTGTTATTAATAGACAAATATTTTATATTGTTTATTTTAACCATGACATTTAGTTGACAAATTCTGGTCAGTTAATATTTTGATTAATTCATTTATTTAAATAGATATACTAAAGTGCTACTTAAATTTTATTATATCAAAACATGAAACCGATGAATTTGAAAGTTAAAATTCATCCGTTTCATGTTTTGGTAGTGCTATATTTTAAATAAAGCGTAAGCGTTTCGAATAAAGTTGTTTTAACTTAAATATTAAATTACGTAAGTCTGTTCTAATTTACTGACACTCCAAAATCCCTTGAGCCAAAATCACAGATGGAGTGACCATTCAAATCAGTTGAAACCGAAGTGCGGAAACAAATGGAAGTGCTAATATTCCTCCCGGCCAATACGGCAGGCGTAATTTAATCCCGGCGCGGCGGGGCATCCAGGGAAAATCTATAAATCTGCCGCCATTAGAGCGGAGGACTCCCCGGGACTCTTATTTACTTCGGGCACAAATTCAGATGACAATGTTTTAGGGGAAGGAGCCGTAACTGCCCTTTGCTGCCGTAGGGTTAGCTCGCGCGAGACGAGACGCTCTAATGCCCGGTTCCTATAATCAACGAGTCGTTATTGTACTAAAGCTACCATTCGTTTTTGAGTTACGGATTACGAGCCGTAAGTGGCGTTCCTATAACATTTTGCGTCATCTACCTGCGACGAACGGTTGTTGGTTACTTGCTTACCGAAGCCCTCCGTTCGGCACTCATTGCGTTTTGAAATTGCATGCAAGCACATTTAACATTAAAATAAAATTGAAGAGATTATTGTTATTTCAAGCATAATTATTATACTTTAATACAGAAAACTTACTTTTTCTTCATTTTATAATTTTAGCGTCAGCGAAATTTTTTATTTAAGAAATAATTTTGGTTTTTAATTCATGTTGCTGAAAACGAAACGAAACGTCAAGATTGCGCGCCGCGCCAAAACAATAGCGTTGGGTTTGATTGTACTTTGTGTTTGAGACTTTTGAGAGTTAGCAAAACACAAAATAAATTCAAAAATTACCTAAAATGGATATTAGTAACATGACTTGTGTAAGTACCTATTCAAGTTTATAACATTTACAGTGTTATTTATCAAATAAAGAAGTCTTGGGTAGTATGGTCTGAATATCGTTTTGTGTTACAGAAAACAAAGAAGCCGATGACCAAGGATGAAGTGTCTCTGTTATTGGATTTAATTCAAAGTAAGCCGATAATCACGAGCAAGGAGACGAATGCTGCGTCTAATAAGCTGAAAGAAGAAGCGTGGCTTTCAATAACATCGCATTTTAATGCAAAAAATGGTCAAATTCCGCGGCATACAGACCAATTAAAGGCGAAGTGGGACAACTTAAAAAAAGCAGCACGGAAGAGGTGCCAACAAATACGGCTAAATAATTTTAAGGTAAGTAACATATCTATAATCTAAAGCAACTATTAGCTGGTTGTGTAAGTGTATGTGTGAACTTATAATGGCAAACCGAAAGCTATATAAGTACTTATTATAAATAATATAATTTTCCAACAGACAGGTGGTGGGAAACCTGATGTCATACCCCATGACGACATTTTGGAAAGAGTAGCAGGTCAGATGGGATCAACATGCACTGGATTTGAAGTGCCATTTGGTGGTGATGGAGTTAGTTTTATTGAAGAGGTGGTAATAGTTGATGGTGTTGGTATCAATGAGCATGCTTCCTCCCCTATACTAAATCCCAAAGCTGATGTAGTAGAACATTCAACATTCACTACACCAGAACCTAAATACATCTCGTTGCCAATAAGTGAAGGTATATATTTTTTAAGTTATTGTTTTAGTAGATAATATTTATTTGGAGCTATGTGACGGTGTGTGTAGGACAGTTATCTGTACTAACTTGGTGCGGGTAGGTGTGGTGTAGGTATATCAATTTTGGTATTTGCTTGGTTGCATGTACAACTGTTCCCTATGCTAACATATCTAGCAGGGCAAGTAGGCCAATTTTCTTCCATTTATTTATCGAGAAGGCCCGTGTTTAGCAGTGGGACATGTTGTATGGGCTGCATTCATAAAACTTTAATTACTTATCTATGGCTGTAGCATACACATAAAAGGGGTCATTTGTTTATTTAGAAATTGAATTCAATAGGGCTGACTTACTGCACTTGCAACTATACACTAATGGTATATAAACTATTTTTATATTTTACAGCAAAAAAGAGAAAAGTAGATGGTTCAATGAAACCCAGATGCTTATATGGAATGAGAGGCATGTCAAAAGAATTACAAACCAGCAAAGGTACCTACTTACTTCCTCAATTTCAATTATCTAAGCTTGAAACATATTTATAACTTTAAACTAATTGTACATTTTTTTTTTATTTACACAGAAAGAAAACAGAAATATGATGATGTGCGACGTGAACGAGACTTGGCAATAACTAGATATTATGAAGCTAAAAAAATAAAAATTGATTTAGAAATTGAAATTTTAAAAGCAGATCAGGCCAAGAAAGCCAGCCAGCATGTTAACTTAACACAACCTGAATGAATAAATATCATTTTTATAGTATTTAATTATTATTTAGATTTAAGTAAATAAAACATGTAATTTTTAAAAAGGGATTGATTTTATTTATAAAACAAATAATAAATATGCAAGTATTCTCACTAAATAATGTAATATAATGTTCATTTGTGCTCTTCTTCAACCAGTCTGTTGTTGAATTATTCCAAACTAAAAACAAACAATTTAATTAATTGATATAGAAACTTTCTTTTTTTGTTGTACTGCCATATATTATTAATATGTCAGTAGATAATTTCAAAAACATTGTATACACACATAACACATACTTATTAAAATAGTTAACAATCAAACTTGCTCGTTCTGTATTGAGAACGTTTTCATGGTCATTGATAGTTGGATCTCTGTTTTCCAGGGGTTCGTCTGTATCCTCTGGTGATATCTCCACCTCAGGAGGAACGTCACTGATGCAGCGCATCCTGCATATATTGTGAAGTACAGCAGTTGCAATTATAACTGCATGTGCATTTAACAGGCTTAACCGCATAGTTAATGAAATTACTGGAAATCTTCTTTTCCAAACTCCAAAACACCTAGAACAAATAATAATTTGTGCACAATAAAAGAAAGATTCCACAGTAGCAATAGGATGAAGCTGCAGCTATGACAAAAACTTTAAAAATAAGTACCTTTCAATACAGTTTCTAGTTCTAATCTGAGCTTCATTGTACAGCACTTGTCCTCTGCCTTCTGGGTTTAGTAGAGGTGTTAAAAGGTATGATTTCAATGGGTATGCACTGTCTCCAAGTAACCACCTATTACCAAACATACCACTTTCACACTGAGCTAAATAAAAATAAAAGTATAATCATCATCTCAGCCCATAAATCTTACTGCTGCTGGGCGCAGGCCTCCTCCAGACCATTACTGGCCAATTATATAACACTGGTCAGACGGATTGGTATAGTAAATAAACAAACAATTATTGTATTTAATGGAACTCGTGCATTATCAATTAAAGTAATAAGTTGATGTTGGATTACCTCTTAATTCTGAATTATTGAAAATTGTTGCATCATGAGCTGAACCTGGCCAACGAGCCACTACATTCATCAATAATAAATTGGCATCACAAACAGCTTGCACATTGATGGAGAAGTATCCTTTGCGGTTTCTAAATTCCTCTCCTATCTGAGAATCTGAAACAGCAAAAGAACAACTAGTAGGTACCTAGTTATTGAAAATAATGAAACCAAAAATGTTTGTTGTATAGGTGCGGGTGAGTGAAACAACGGTTCGCTTGACACTGGTTTCTTTAATGACAGACAAAAGGATATGTGGGCGGGGCGCAGCCCGCTAGACTCTGTTGAGTGCAATATACCTATATACACATATGTAACATCCCTCCCTCTTTATATAACACTTACAATCTAAAAAAACTGTTTATAATTAACGCGAGGACGGTTGCGTCTATTTAACACTGATCGCGTTGGGAAAGGCAAGTTTTCTAAGGCAGTGGCAACACTTTGTGATTCACATTCCTTGGCATCTGACGACTCGTTCGCGGCAACAGCTGACTCCTCTGCAGCTGACACGGACTCGTCTGCAGCAACCGCATACTCGGTCCCAGCTCCCGCGGCAGGAGATCCGGATAGGGCCGGAGCAGGGGACGGGGTTGTGCCGCTGCTCGCCGTCTGCTCCTCCTCCTCCGCGTTAGACACTACCCGCGTTGACGGGTTGTCTGTGCACGTTTGCTGTGCAGGTGTAGCAGCCACCTCTATGTCGTCTTCGTCTATGTCCGACAGAGGGGTCTCATTCAGATAATATGTTTTCATCTGATTTTTGTGGCGCATCACATAGGCTCCCAGTTCCGGAACGTAAACTTTGTATACTACCTTGCCTTCTCTGCCGGTTATAGTTCCCTTAACCCAACAATAGTGTTTTTTATTTAAATATTTTTTAATCAGCACTTCTTCGTTTATGTTAAAGTCTTTTTGATTTTTTCCACCATAATGTTTACGCTGTAACAATTGTTTATTTACTACCGTGGTACGAATGTCCGATGAGGAAGGCGATGGAGTCGGTTTCAAGAGATCTAGCCTACATCTAAGCTGCCGGCCATACAGCAGTTGAGCCGGTGATCGTTCGGTTGTACTGTGAGTCGAGTTACGATAATCGAATAAAAACTTGTTTATTCTTACATCTAAATTTTTCCGATCGGGGCAAGATAATATTATACTTTTGATCCCTTTTTTGACTATCTTTACGGAGCTTTCAACCTGACCGTTACTGCTAGGGTGATATACGGGAGAAAAAATATGGCGTATGCCGTTAGTTTTACAAAACTCCTCGAATCTATGGGAGGTAAAAGATGTTCCATTATCACTAACGATGATCGCCGGTACGCCCATTCGAGACATTAGGTCATACAATCGCTCTATTACTGCATCGGACGAAATGGTGGACCTCATCGAGAAGCATTCTACCCATTTAGAAAAAGCATCGACGACTATAAGGTACATGCGATCATACAAAGGTCCTAAGAAATCGATGTGTATTCTATAGAATGCATGCGGCGGATAAGGCCAGGGCGCGAGCGGGGCGCGCGGCGGCGCGGGGCGCAGCTGTGCGCACACGCCACAGGCGCGTGCCTCGCTCTCGAGCGCCGCGTCGATTCCCGGGAACCACAATCTCGCCCGCGCCTCAGACTTCATTTTCACTATACCGAAGTGCGAACTATGTAATTCGGTAACTATTTTTCGGCGTAATTCTTTCGGGATTACAATTTTGTGACCCCGCATGAGGCATCCGTCCTCCAGAGACAACTGTGTTTTACATTGATAATACGGTTTCAGGTCTAAATCGTTAACTTTACGCGGCCAGCCAAATTGTACATATTTCACGACTTTTTGTAAAGTTACGTCGCGGTCAGTGGCTTCGCGTAGTTGGGCCAGCGTGACAGGTAGATCGCCATCTATAATAAAATTAACGTACGCTGCGCGGTCTTCGCTGATGTGATCGTCATCTTGCAGGCCCGTACTCGAACTGTCCGGGTTTGCGATAGATCGAGACAGAAAGTCTGCGACGTTATCAGCGCTTTTTACATACGTAATTTTGTAATTATATGCTGCTAAAAATATTGCATATCGCTGTAATCTATTCGCTGTCACTTCCGGAATTCCCTTATGTGACCCAAATATAGATAATAGGGGCTTGTGGTCAGTTCTTAATATAAACGGATCCTCCCTACCATACAAATATTGGTGATAACGTTTAACTCCAAATATTATAGCGGTCGCTTCTTTTTGGATTTGAGAATACCGTTTCTCAGCCGATACTAACGATCGCGACGCGAACGACACAGGTCTCTCGAGTCCGTCCCTGTCTATTTGCGATAACACCGCGCCGAGACCATAAGGTGACGCATCGACCGTCAATATAACGGTTGCGTGCTGATTATAATGAGCTAAAACATTGTCTGACGTCAGGTGACGTTTAATCTCATTAAATGCATGTTGTTGAGCATCCGTCCAAAACCATTTAGTATTTTTATTCAATAATTGATACAATGGATTGAGGATTGACGAGGCTCGAGGCACGAAATTCCTATAATAATTAACCAATCCTAAAAAAGACTGTAATTGGTTTATGTTTGTTGGCATAGGAGCGTCACGAATTGCCCTAATTTTATCGGGAGATTTCCGGACACCATTCTTGTCAATTGTGTGACCTAAATAGTTAACTTCATTTTGAAAAAATACGCATTTATCTTTTCTCAAAGTTAAGCCAGCATCATCTAACCTTTTTAATACTGCTTTTAATCTAACTAAGTGTTCCGTGCTATTATTACCAGTAATCAATAAATCGTCCATCAGACAAAGTACACCATCCAAACCCGATACTATTCCTTGCATCGCCTTTTGGAAAATGGCGGGAGCACTAGATAACCCGAATACTAAACGTGTATACTTAAAAAGACCTCTATGCGTATTTATACAAGTAAACATTTGTGTTTCATCATCTTCAGTAAGTACAAATTGGTTATAAGCACTCGACAAATCCAACTTTGTGAATTGTTGCCCGCCATGCAATTTTGTAAATAAATCATCTACAGTCGGCAATGGATATTTTTCAATAACGAGTTGTTTGTTGATAGTCGCTGAGTAATCCGCGCAGATTCTGATTTCTCCATTCTTTTTCAGAACTGGGACTATAGGAGAAGCGTAATCGGAATACTGAACGGGTGTTATTATGCCTAACGACAATAAGCGATCTAACTCATTATCAATTTTGTTTCGTAGTGCAAATGCTACCGGCCGCGCTTTACGAAAAATTGGTTTGGCGTCGGGTCTTAGCGACAACCTAATCTTATATTTTGAGAACCGCCCAATTTTCTCAGAAAACACAGAAGGGAATTCCTCAGCCAGATTGTCTAAAATGTTGTCGTTTGCGATAGTACAATATTTAATCGGGGATATTTGTAATTTGAATAATCTGAAAAAATCTCTGCCCAATAACGAGGGCCCGCCATTACGCACAACGTAAACATTGAGTGTGTGTGTGTGACCTACGTAGGTCACCGGTACTCGAATGACGCCTAATGTTATAATTTTACCGCCAGCATAACTTTTTAAAGTTTTTGTAGCACGGAGTAAGGGAACATTCGGAAAATGATCGTAATACGTCTTGTCCGATATAGCAGTAACGGCCGCCCCACTGTCAACTTCAAAAAGCAAATTCAACCCGTTAATTTGAATACGCTCGGACATTGGCTTCGTATCTGACTCACACCTAATATGATTAATGACTTTACCTCTTTCGTCGCCTTCCTCCTCGGAACTCGCCCCGACGTATTTCACCGTTCGCGATGCCTTATTAGAACACATACGCCTTATATGACCTTTACGACCGCACTTGCGACAACTAAAGTCCTTAAAACGACACTCGACCGTTTTATGGTTTTTAAACCCGCACACCGCACATCTGGATTCTCTGTCCGTCTGCTTGTCGGCAATTTTGAAGACTGCGCTGTCGGACGCCGCCACCGCTGTAGGACCGCCCGCTGCGGCCGCACGCGCACAGCGCACGCTTTCCGCTAAATCCACTGCCTTCGCCAACGTTAGCTCCTTGACGTCTTTTGTGAAAAGTTTGTCGCGCTCGGGTCCTTTCGTCATTCCCATGACAAAACGATCTAGCAACGACTCCTCCAAATTCGCAAATCCACAGTGAGCCGCTAACCCACGCAGCCGGACCGCCCATTGCGTGTGACTTTCATTTGACCTCTGCGTCGCCGCGTAAAATGTTGAACGCTCGGCAAAACCATGACGCTTCGGCGTAAAATGCTTGTCCAACGCATCAAGGATACTTTCAAACTCCTCTTCCTCTAATTTTTTTGGAAGCACGAGGTCGCTGGCAAGCTTGTATGTCGAGTCGCTGAGTGCCGTAAGCAAAATCGCCCTGCGTTTCACACCCGCCTTGTCTGTTTCTGCGCCCGTTAGGTCGTTAGCGATGTACCACTGCTTGAGGCGGTTCTTGAAGGAATCCCAATCTTGCGATTCATGATCAAATGCATTCAAAATCCCGAAGTACGTAGCCGCCATGTTTGTTCGTGTTTTCTAGAATCCTCGTCGCCACTGTTGTATAGGTGCGGGTGAGTGAAACAACGGTTCGCTTGACACTGGTTTCTTTAATGACAGACAAAAGGATATGTGGGCGGGGCGCAGCCCGCTAGACTCTGTTGAGTGCAATATACCTATATACACATATGTAACAATGTTCAATAATACTACTGTAAAGTATAGTATGCTATTACATGAATCCTCCTTTAAATATGTTAAACTGATGAAGAATGAAGAGACTTGTTTAGGTAGGTACTGTGTTAACTTGTAAGTACCTATTTATAAAAACACACAAAATACTCACTGGGAGATTGTATTTTAACATGTGTACCATCAATTGCTCCTAGGACACGCGGAAAACGAGCTATTTGATAGAATGCCTGGTCTGTGTCACTTCTAATTTTAATATAATTATTGTACAGCTGCGCTATTGCAAAACTAACATCGCGCACGATTCGACTAGCCGATGATTTTGAGACACCAGTGAAATCTGCAACTGACAGCAACATTGTGCCCAAAGCATAAAATCGTAATGCTAGTAGCAGTTGATGCAATGGAGTTATTCCATGATTTCTGAAACAAATAGGTACTCGTAGGTTAGATAGTTCGTTAAAATAAATACATACAAATGATCACCATTTATTTTGATGATTAATAAATAAAATACCTAGGGAGGTACTTACCTGGCTCCTGTTACTCGTAAATGAGGATGAATTTCGATCAGCAGCTGTTCGACAGCCGGCTTATCAAGCCGAAACCGCAGCTGAAACTCGTACGCATCTAAAATATTTATATGGTTCACTCTCTCTGTGTAAACTCTCCGAGTTACTTCTTCGTCGGAATCAGATCCTGAAGTCCAGTCCGACAACATATTTAACATTTCTCTGTCACTATCAGAACTCGACATTTTTAAAAATATTACAGTATTTGTAAAACCAACTTGAAAATAACCGACCGAAATCCAACGGTAGCAAAATGACGTACGGATGGTAACTGTGACAGCTCACTGACGTTTACATTTTTTTATAGGAACACCCTAATGTAAGATCTTCATACAAATCGCTTACGGATCGTAGTTGGTAACCCTCCCATCCGTTAGTTACAAACCTTCGGTAGTTTGCCCTACGAGTCGTTTAATATAGGAACAGTTTGTGGTTACGGCTAGTTAAAAATGTTACTGTTCGTTATTAAAACGAGGCGTTTCATAGTTATAGGAACCGGGCATAAATCATATCCTGCTCATTGTAAATTATTTTTATTGCGGAATTTGCACTTTTTAATAGCAGTGTAAATAATACGAATATTTCTGAGTATGCAATAACTCTTAAACAAGTGCTTACCGTTTTATTAACAAACTTGTTTTGTGTTCATTATTTTAATAGAATAGTTTTATTTACTTTTATAACAAAGCAGCTTTCATTCATCATCATACATAAACAGAAAGAGCAATAAGTTTTATTTATTTCAATTTTGTTTTAACTTATCCACATGTTTTCAGAAGCCCTACCTAATAGTAAAACACCCACGGAATGTTGAAGTCTTCGGTGACCTACGTGGGCGGTGCTATTCTTAGTTTAGCTGAACCAATATTCATAAAGGTTTGATAGAACTGATACAAAACGAGTTAAAAGTTCTTTATAAGATAAATGAACAAGGATATTATATTCCATTCGCCTCATAGTACAAAGAAAATTAGATACCGTAACTTAGAGACCCTGGCAAACTAAACATTAAGATAACTTACTAGCATTATATGAAAAACACATCCTCTGAACTCTTTGTTTGAAAAAAAATACTGTTGATTTTCCGTCAGGCATATATTAGTAGAGTCTGGACCAAATCTTGATCGCGTCAGGCTGACACCAAGAGTTCTAGGGTCTTTTCAGGTCTTTTCTGTAGATTTAGGGAAAGATTTTTTCTTGTTGCAGCTTATTTGAGTGCACTCCATTTACTTAATTTAATATTTTCCAGGCCCTGAGGATTGGCAACTGCAAGAGAAGATTTATAAAGGTAGACCAACCTGACTTTCAAATCCTTGACATTTAAAACTCTATTCGAGATATCTTTACGAATAAATGAGGTACCTAAGTGATACCAACACACCCACACAAATAAAACATGTATCTACATCCCACACACAATGACTCTAAGTTCTCAATCTTTTAATAAAACTACGGAGAGCGAACCCTACGCAAGCGTACAGCCACCCCCGTCAATTACCAACCCTGACCGATCTGCGCCCAGACTTATTGACGGACTGTTCGCTTAAATCGTTGTCTCTTTGCATCCAGACTTACCTTACCTTTATACTTTCCTTGTTTTACACAATGAGAACATAAACTTTTGGCTTTCTAACGATTTAACTTTAGCCGGTTGAACTAAATGTTGTTACGAACTAATGTAGTTAGTGTTATTAGAGTTTACGAAATAACTTAAACTAGTCTCTTGTTTATTGTATCCTTCTATCTAATTAGCGCTTAGATTAAATAGAATTGGGTCCATTTCATCAAACTTTTAATTGAAATTATATTTTGTCAATAGATTTTATCGCATCTTAGCAAGCGATTGATTTAAATCTGACACCTTCTTATCAAGATAGACAGATGATCTGGTGAGAATCCCGAAAACCACTGGATGGTCGTGGCGCAGGACCGGTCGTTGTGGCGATCCTTGGGGAAGGTAGGCCTATGTTTATTAGTGGATGGACTTCTTGTAGTAGCTGGTAGGTATCTATTAAATTGAAATTATTTATTCACTAGCTGACCCGCGCATATTTTCCCTGTTTAATTTGAGAAATTAACATTTCTCATTGCTTCTCCTATTGGTTGTAGCGTGATGTTATATAGCCTATAGCCTTCCTCGATAAATGGGCTATCCAACAGTGAAAGAATTATTTACTTCGGATCAGGAGTTCCCAAGATTACCGCGTTCAAACAAACAAACAAACTTTTCAGCTTTATAATATTTGTATAGATTAATTCACAGACACAGCCCTATGCATGTACATTTTCCATCCAGTCGATTTTTTTTCTAAAATTCTAGTGGGTGAAACTTCATCATGTCGTTTAATAAAGTTCTTCTAATCGATTTCAATCACAGCCATAAACTTAGGATATAAGTTACCATAGACCATAGACTTAGAATATACATTGTAAGTCTACTAATATACATTCTAAGTCTATGGTTAAAGTATTTTTTTAATTCGAACCAGTAGTTCTTGAGATTATCGCGTTTAAACAAACCAATAAACAAATTTTTCAACTTTATAATATGTAAGAGTTTGTCTCAAAATCCACATCCGCTAGCACAAGAAAACAAGAGACGTATAAACTGATATCAAGGAAATCTATTATTGGAAAATAGTATTACAGTGAAGTAATAAATATAAAGTCTAACTTCCCTTATGAGTGCAGCTATAGGCATCCCTTTCTCACTAATTGCTTTTACTTTCCTATAAACGAAACAGAACATCAGCTGCAACAAAACAAATAATACATTGAAATTAGCGTAGAAAACGATTACATTCGCATGTTTTCTATTTTAGTAACGTATTGAGATTTCGCATGCACGTGCATTATGTTGCACACGATATGTTTTCACACAAACCAAACAACACGTGAATTGTATAATAAAAGCAATATAATGTTCGTATGTACATATAACATATAATGCTTTATAAAACTTTAATAATTTTACATATACAATGTGGAGTGTGTACAATTGCTGTGCAAGAAGTTGTGGGTTCGATTCATAGATAAGACATCATTTTGTGGGATCCACAAATTGTGAGTCCGATTTTGTGTTCCCTTGTCTTTAAAACAAACATAAAAGTAATATAATATTAATTAGATAATATCATCTACAACCATGAATATAATATCTATACGGAGACCACATAATGAAAAGGTTTTTACAACGTGGACTCTAACGCTCTTTAGAGGTGGACTTCCAAAGTAAACAAGGTCAAACATTTTCAATCCAAGTAGTCAATCTATCTCTTTCTATATTGCCTGGACATTAGACTAGAACGCAGAGACAGATAGACTATCAACCTCAAGTATTTCGACTACAATATGGATTACATTTAGAATAAGTAAATAACTTCATGCCTACATCTCAAATTATCTTAATATATTGTCGAGTTTTCTTTGTGACGAATTTGCCAATTTATTATTGGTGTACTGTATATAGGCTACCTGAATAACAAAAACAAGTATGTGTATTTTTCCAGCCAGTGAGATAAAAACAAATAACAACCACATATATCTTGTGCGAAGAGGTCAAACAGTGTAACCCCGGTCATTGAAATAATTTTCACAAGATAATGTTTGATACATCTAAAATCCACTCATAAGACTTTACATGCCTTTGTTTTTGAAAAATGGTTTAAAACTAGCTGCATCTCATGACTTTGGCCACAATATTTTTTCCTCTTTTCTCATGGTCCCAGGATTTTGTCTGATTGCTATTCGCCTACTTTATGTTTATAAGACTAGGCATACGTTTTTGTTAGAAATGTAAATGTTGAAAACAAATATCAACTTTAAGCAATAACTAGCTGTGTCCGCGATTTCGTCCACGTGAAGTTGTAGTTCTGCTTACTTCCTCTAGACGTTTGCGTGATTATAAAAGTAGCATAAGTTACTCCTTATATCCAAAAGAAAGTTCTGTCAAAATCAGCCCAGCCCGTTTTGGAGATTAGCCGGAAAGACCAGAAAGACAAAAAAATAAAAAAATACTGTGTATTTACCTAACTACAGAGGAGGGTTATTTGTTATGAGTTTGTAGCATATATACTTTTATATAGGTACATTTAGTAAAAAACTGTTATTTTGACTTTACAAACAAACACTTCAATTTTATTTATTTGTAGTATTTTAAACCAGTTGCATTGTGTTCTGGATCCAGGGTACCCCTGCAGCGTGTTACAAAAGAAGATCTGGAAAACAAATGCACAAACATTGCACTAATGGACCTGGGCGATCCCCCGGAGATGCCATGGGTCCGGGATGTTACATGGGAAATCAAAAAAAAATTTTCACAACTGTAAATAGCAATGGGAGTACGAGAAACAATTCTCTTGTGGTCCCGTTAATGGAACAAAATCTTGGGACCACGAGAAAACAGGGAGTAAGAACCCTTTTTTATTTATTACTCAATAGTCTCTCTCTCTCTCTCTCTCTTCCTTTCTTTCTTTCTCTCTCTGTTAAAACCTAAGTGCCCAATAATAGTCATATAAAAATCTACTTAGGTGTTGTGATTACTTGGAACAAATATACAGACAAAATTATGGACTGGTCATTGTATTAGCAAACAACAATAACTTTATTACGCGTCCTTGTATAAACTTGAAAAAACAGTTATTTAGTTTAGTAAATGTTTGTAAATATCAACTGTAATTTGTTTGAAAACAAAGCAATGTTCATGCACCGATTAGTGAACTATGTATATTTTTTTTATTTTACAATTATAAGTTAGTAAAGTTGAATTAGTAGGGACCAAGCAAATCAAAAATTTGCAAGGATAAGCAACGGTAACACTTACCGTCAACGTCACCGTTTTCATACCCCTCCGTGCCTTGGTAAGAATGTTAAGCCATCCATCCCGCGTCTAATCACTCTCTAGTCAGATTTCCGTCCCATCGGACTACGAAATTGAGGAAATAGAGAGCGCTCTTGTCTCTTCTGTCTTGTCTACGCATACACATGTGCACCATAGATGATACCTTTCTCCTGCGTAGTTGGCTAAGTTCTAATAATTTAGTAAAATAACCATCCCCAGCGAATGACCACCCCCTACTATAACTAATATTTTATTTGTTGGTCACAGTCACATCACCTAATTGTGTTCAAACTACATGACAATATAGACAAAGTAATCTATTATAGAGTAACAATATATTCACAAATATAAGCAAAGATGCGTATGTCACCCTTACCGAGGGTTGGAGTGGAATCATTCTGCGAATGATACACCAAAAGCTCAATCTAAACGATATATTACGCCGATACGCGCGCGGTCGACGCTAATCCAGTTATGGATGCCACAGACTATTAGTGCAGTTTTGGTTCTCGCAGATGGTTTAAAGCTCTGCAAATTAATAACATATTTTATCCTTAGATAACTATTACGGCCTTTGTTATTGCTTCGTTACAGAGAGCATTTTTAACAAATTATGATGTCGCAGGCCATTTATATCATTTTATAGGCATTTCTTGCCAATTACTTTATTAATACAATAATTGCATTTTTGAAAGATAGAAAAAATTAAAGTCCAGATCCAGGAATCAAACCCAGGACTTTAGTATGCCAAACCGGGGCGAAATCGAACCATCTAACCGGGACTATGCTACTAAACCTCAAATTCTTCTATCCTTCCTGCGCGTGAGTCAGGCTCTCGCTACGGCCATCTAGCCGATAGTTAGAGAACTATTATGGCCTTTGTTATTGCTTCGTTACAGAAAGGATTTTTAACAAATTATGATGTCACCAGTCTATTCGCAGATAGTAATTTTTATAGGCATTTATATTTTATCCTAACTTTATGTTCTAGCCCTTTTACATGACACAAAAACAGAGTATATTGTTTTCAAATTCTGTGAGTTTCTTTATTCCAAAGTAACTTCTGAATATCTAAACGGATTTATTGTTACAGGTAATATTAGAATCGTTTAATAACTTTCATAAACTAGATTATACATTTTATCCTCTCTGTAATCAACGTTTTTGGTTGCAAACTGTAAAAACCATACAACTTGAAAGTTCTTCTTATGTTTTTGAACTAACGTCTCCAATGAAATGATAACTATTGAAAGCACTTTAGAAAGTAACTTTGTATGTTATATCTAACAACTATTTTCTACGAAATATCTCCAATAAAAAAGTATTAATTTCGTATAATTAACTTTGAGAAATAAGTGTAACCAAAATGCCAACATTAGCAATAGTGTAAATAATATAACAAACTAGAAAGTAATAATACCTCTCTACCTACTACGAGTCTTAAAGTAAAATAGCGGACATAGAATATACCGCACCATATAGCACGTCACACCGATGCCAAGACCTGCAAAGTTTTAATTACTAAACTAAATTTGCATGCTCCTGTGTAAAATATGATGTGCCGCCTCTCTGGTAGTAGAATCTATGGGCGCATCGCTTCTATATTTCATTCGGGCAGCACAGTATTGGCATTTGAAACCTGTATCGCCCCAGCCACTTCGCTTGAAACATATATTCGCAAATACGTTAACTTGTTTACTGTACCAACTCATTTTGAATAACATAACTTGTACATGAATTATTACGTTGTTAGGCCTTTATTTTAATAGCCAATATATTATATGTATGATTCATTTTAGGGATTATAATTTAAGTTATCATTGTAGAGATAAATCTTATTATTTTATTATCTTTACCCGCGGCTCCGCTGTAGATGTATGTTACAATAAATATGATAATTTAAGATTATGTATAATAGCTAGTCATTATGAATAATAACAAAGTTGCTTAATAAAAATGAGAAAATAATAATTTTCACTAGCTATTATTTATAATAGATAGTTGATCTTAGGAAAAGTATAAATTTTGGATGATGATGATTGACAATGATGATTGGTGATGATGGTTGGTAGTAATTATTGGTAACAATGTAGATGATAAATGGTATTAATGGTGACACCGATGATTGATGACGATGATAATAAACTGTCAAGTTTGTATGGGTCAAACTTTATCGCCCAGATCTTGGTAATCGCATTTACTCCGGCGCTGTGGGAAGTGCAGATTCTTCACCTTTGCATAACAAAGCGCTGGCACCTATGCTCGCCTCCGCAGCCTCGACACACAGCTGCTACGAGATCGCATGGTACCAGAACTTTATTACAGCTTGCGGAGGCTACACTCCCTCCGCGTGTCCAGTTCACAAACAAGTACCACGTGAAGCCGGGGGCTAGTTCGATTTTGTCATAGTTTTAACTTGATTTAATACATACTACTCGTTTCGAATGAAATATACCTATTTTTACATATGACTTTCTAGATATTATACATAATAACTAGTCAAAATTATTAAAAGTGATCTGATAATCACAATTCCTAAAATGCGTTTTTATCATGCATAGTTCCTAGTGACTATATATAATCACTGAATTAATTAGTTTTTTTTTTATATAATATCTTGGGACAACTTTACAAATAAATAAAATTATATAACAAATTTAATGTAATATATATATCGCAGCGGAATGTAACACATATACTAGGGAAATTCCAAAAGCTTTTGGCTTATCAAAGAAAATAAGTAGGTATATACAAGGTTATTTTTGGAATAGTGCAAAGCTCAGACACCCCAACAAGATTTTTATCGCAAGAAATCATATAGTAAAAAGAAATTGAAAATATTGAAAATTTGCAGAGTTATAAGCCATTCAAGATGTATTATGTTCTTCGCGCTATTATGCTCATAGCGTCCCGTAGTATGTAATCCATGGTTGTTATTGGAAAATAAATGTTGATTACATTTTACATCACGTTTTGAACAGTAATAAAATAATTTATTAATGATTAATTCATTAATAAAAAAATATGACATGTTTTAAAAAAACCCTTAAGTCTGCCTTTCTTAAGTTTCAAAAACAAATACCTAATAGTCACTAAGGGCCAGGTCGGGACTATAAGGTGAGTGACGAAACGTTCTTTTTCTAGGGAATCCCTATACAACATCTAACATTGACACACAACACTGACCCTATCCTTTGTCAGGAACTTGATCACGGAACGATATTCCAACTTAAACATTTCAAAAACTTTCGGACATCCAATTGTTTTAAACGCCGTCAAATCAAAACTGTAACAAACAGAATCCTCAAAACTATATGCAAAAAAACCGGCAAAAGCATGTCGGACCATGCTCAGTATAGGGTTCTGCAGCCTTGAATAATTGCATCAACAGAAGAGCGTATGTTCATGGTACTTACGCCCTTTTGTCGAGAAACGCAGTTTCCTACGAAGCGGTAATGCCTTAAACTTTAATGACATCAATTATTAGATGACTATAATAACCTCTATACTTTTCTAGCTATATAGCCGATATACTCCTGATTTTCTTTTAGCATTAAAGTAGGTACCTACATCGTGTTTCTTTGCTCCTCTTTTTACTCTTACCCAAGGGAATTAAAGAGAAAGTGTGGTAAAATTACAACCCTTGTCATATTCTTGTAGTTTAAAGAACCAGACAAAGAGAAAGAGAGAGTGAGAAATAGCTAGAAATCTTTAAAATCGATTTTCAACTAGGAACTTAAGGTTTTATTTGGCGAAAACTACAATTAACTGTAGTACCTCATCTTATCATTGGTTAGCTATGATGCAGTAAGATTTCAACTGCGATGCACCGTGGTAACTGGTATGCGATGTACAGCGGGTCTCAAACAAAGGCAAAATCAATACATTATTTGGAATTTATTAAACAATACGTGCAAATACAATATTTTTATTTTGTTAGTTTTTAAATTACATATATCATAAATGAACCTAGTGGTTACAAAAAATGTAACAACACTCCAGATAGAAAGCGATTAGACATGATTTTTCGATAGATGGCGTTGTATAGACCTTTTCAAGATATTTTATTGTTTTCTGTCCATAACCCCAGCAGTCTTCTTCTTCTTCATCTTCTCTTAGTAGAGTTTGTAAAGAGAGTATTATTAGCCTAAATAAAAAAATATACATTATTACCCACTTCGTACAAAACTTTAAAGAAATTCGCAGATATGACAACAGATGACATTCATATTATTATGCTCGACAATCTAATAAAAGCGTATTAAAAATATAAATCCCTGTTTGAGCGTTTAGTTGACATGATAATAGTACTATGCTGAGGCCATCAATATTTCATATACGGATAATATCAGTGGTTTAAACCGTCCGACTCGGTATTGCACATGTGAACTTTATGGGGACTCACCCCTGTACATAAATTTTGGGAAGTGCACCATTTATGGATAGGTAAAATGTGTTCGATACAACGTATTGATTTTGCAGATTGTCGGATTAACAGCTACAGATACAGGTTTTAAGTGTATGTATTTCGCAGTTGATTATTCCTCGATTGAATTTTGCAAACAACGCGTAACAATTTCACATAAATAAAAGGGAGTGTGCTGTTGTAACAGAAAAGATTTTCTGTTTTCATTTCACATTAAGTTTTTTGATACGTACAGTCAGCTTTTAAAGTTGATGAACATTTTCAGATTTATAAAACACCTTAACATAAAATGTTCCAGAAGTAATGGTCGTGACTAGGGAAAAAATATTTTGGTCATCAGTAAGTTACAATGTAGTGTTGACAGCCATTCCAAAGTCGCTGAACATAGTGTAACGACTGGTCTTCTGTAAAGGTTCATTTCCGTGCATCGCGGCCGATCGCGAGCCGCGCGCGGTTTACGACAAGCGGCTGACGCTCGCGGCCGATGCGATTATATTCTGAGTGCGCGCGCAGCCTACGACAGTCGTCGGCCGCGCGCGTCTGTCGCTTACCTCGGATGCGACAATAGTTAGAGTATGAGAATGTATGGTACATTCTCATACTCTAACTATTGTCGCATCGGCCACGCGCGTCAGTCGCTTGTCGTAAGCCGCGCGCGACTAGCGATCGGCCGCGCTGCACGGAAATGAACCTTTAGACCTGATTAGATGATCAATCAATATCAAGTAGTTGTTAATCTAATTTTGTCACCTTAGAATGTTTTCACTGCAAGGATAACAATTCTTTTCTCAGAGAAGGAATATGGACTATGGACCGTGATTTAGATTATTACTAGCTGCCCAGCGCAGCTTCGTCTGCATAAATTTTCCCCGTTTTTGCAATATTTTTACTTGCTGCTCCGTTCCTATTAGTCGTAACGTAATGTTATATAGCTTATATAACTTTCCTTAATACATGGGCTATCTAACAGTAAAATAACTTTTCAATTCGGGCCCGTAGTTCCTTAGATTATCGCGTTCAAACAAACAAACAAACTCTTCAGCTTTATAATATTATAGTATAGTTATAAATGTTAGGGGTGGGCAACCCTTATCACTTAGAGGTTCTAAAAATAGATAGTGGCCGATTCTCAGACCTACTGAATATGTGTTTGAAATTTCATATAAATCGGTCTAGCCCTTTCGGAGGAGTATTGTTACTAACATTTTGATATGAAAATTTTATTTAAAAGATTAATGGCTGATAGGTTTCAGCTTGTTCTGAATAAAATCCATTACAAAGTATAGGTTATGTATGATAGTCTACATTTTTATCCGCATGCACGTATATTTAAATAGGTCAACGTTGGCGCCATATGCGATACTTACTCAATATATCTGGGTTCCTTTCTGCAATGGGATCTAGTATAGAAACAAGCGTTAGTAAGGAAGGATAGATTAAAAATTTACATACAAACAAGTGTTTAGTTATTGATAGTTCTACATCACATAGATCTGCTAATAATAATTTGACAAAACTTTTAAGGAAATTCTAAGACTTGTGACGTAAAAAAAATCTTCCTTTCATAATTACATTTAGATTACGACAGCCAACTTCTACTAAGTTGGCTGTCGTAATCGAAAGGTAAGGATAATTGTATTAAAATGAAGTAGGATACATTATTAAGTGCAAGAACTGGTGCAGTCTCTATTTACGCACTTCCATGGTAAAATAAGAACGCAAACTGAGATTATCATAAAAGGATCAAACAAAGTACTTAAAAAAAAATAAAGCTTAGACAAAACAATAGAAAGAAGTTCGACAATACACAGTGCGTCATCTGACTTTTTGAAGAAATATTAAAAAAGAAAAATAATTGCTCATGGCCATTGAAAGCTCAAATCAAAGACTCAAAGCATGTCCTGCACTCAGTTTAATAACCCCTTCATAAAAAGGCAATTTAATCACAGCCCAATTTTAGTAAACAGATCAAAGTATATTTACTAACGAAGCCACAGCCCGCATTAAAACATTACGAGCTATACAACCTATGGATGTGTTAGCCAACCCATTCGGCACGCATGCAACGATGTAGGGTCGTCACAATCATCCCGCGGACGTAACGGCGTCCCCTTTCAATCTTCACTGCAATAAATAAAAGGGGCAATAAAAAATGTGAGGAGGACCGATGGCGCCCTCGCGATTCGCCATAATCAACGTCATTGAGGGTATTTATGTGTTGGACTCGCAAAATTTTTTGGCATTCCCACATTAATAAATGTATGGATGTCGTTTTCCAGATGAAGGCAAGAAGCTTGGACTGAGTAAAATAGGTATATGTGAAACTTAGTTGTCTGCGTATATGCTTAGTTGTTTTATTGGTACAAATCTGTTCCTAGTTTTTGAAAAGCTACGATACGCTAACCACCTGTAATTTGGTCTGTGGAGACTCTATTATATTCATACGTGTGACGTGATTCATGCCAATAGGCGCGGTGGGCGGTGGCGTTGTAAAAAACCGAACAAGTGCAAGTCCAAAAGAGAGTTCCGTACAAATTCGTAGGTACATATTATAAAATCGAGTTAATATATAAGTTTTTGCGGCATAAACCGCCACATCTTTTTTTTACGTTAACTTAGAAGTTTTTTTTTTCCACAGCTACAGGGTAATGTAGACTTGAGTATATGGTTTTAATTTCAACTTGATAACTTAATGTGTTCCCGAGTTAAAGGGGTTTGACAGACAGATGGACAAACGGACGGACAACAAAGTTATCCTTTAATTGTTCCGTTTTTTCCTTTTGAGGTACAGAACATAATAACACCACGTACTCATAACCAATGTTAGTGTACTATAACGAAGAGAGAGAGAGCAGAGTGAAGATATCTAGGTGAATATAAGGACCAAAATTTGTAACCAAATAAGTGTACAAACTAGCAACTCATTTAAAAACAGGCCATTATATAGGAAAGATTAATATTTTTCCTGTCAACCGGAAAAACAAACCAAGTTCAAAATACTCATAAAAATGACACAGAATAGCAAACATAAAGTGTAACTCACATCCATGTACACCCACCCCCGATGGAAGACAGATATTATGTAAAAACCTAACGGGACTCTCTTCAATCAATACGCGTTACTAGATGATGTAAAAGCTTTCTTCTTAGTATACCCTCTGAAATTATACCTTAACAGTAAAGTCATAAGGTTCACTCTTTTTTTGTATAATTTTACGATTTTTTCTCTTGACATTGTGAACAACAAATATCCTGTCAAACAATATTCGCTCTTAATACAAAGTAGAACAACGTAAAATAAATTCTGCGTGGTGCGTGAGGGTGCGAGAGGAAGAGTTAGTTTTTTTGTGAATATCAAAATATGAGCCCCCTTTTACAATCCCATTGTATCCGATATTGATCCCCATAATAGTTTGAGTCGGCTGGTCCACAGTGTCTTAATAAAAGGGATAAAATGATGAATGCGTGAGCCCGTTCGCGCGATTTATGTTCACATAATTTATGTTTAAATAAACAAATAAATCCTTAAATCATCTGATTTCATCAAGTTGTTTTATTAATCATAGTACAGGTACATTAATTTAAATCGAAGTTTCGCACATCAACACTTGCCAAACCGGAATGACGAATTGATAATACGAGAGTCCATAAAAAGCCCGATCCACTTCTTAAAAGTCGTTTATTTATTGAAATCATTATTCATACTATAAATGACATTCACCAATAAACAGTTGTCAAAATAAAATTAAGTGTCAAAGTAATTAATTAATACTATAAGTTGGTGTAAAAATAATCTACTTCAAATTCCCTACTTACCTACTCCCATATTTAAGTCCATAGCTCTGGTATCTCATAATCGTAAACAACGTTTTATAGGTATAGGCCTTCCTAGATTAATCGAATAGTAGAAATCTCATCGAAACCTGATTAGTAGTTTTTGTGCAAAATAAGGGAAAACCACCTTTTTTTGAAGCCGGTTATTAAGTGGCGTAAGACATGAAGCGTGAAAACGTTACTAACTCGATAACAGTTACACTGCTTACCTACATAGATCACGGGCTTAAATCTAACAAAACTTCAGTAGCAATATAGATTCAAGCGATAAAACAATCAGTTAAAATAACAGTTTTATAATTTATGAGCAACACTCGTTTAGTGCAATATTAACACACACAAAACAGAATGAGATTAGATTCGTATCGTGTATACATTAATTGGCTGGTAATGAAGTCAACGGCTTAAAGTAACAGTACGAACAAAGAATGGCTGTAATAACTCATAGTAATTAACGCAAAAACATCTTTCATCCGCACACAATGTGTGAATTTGTGAAATTAATTAAATAAAATAGATGTTGGAAGAAAACGTTTGTAGGGCCACTAAACTCACTACAACTATAAAATAACGCTTTACAATTAAGCTATTAAAATGTTACAATAAAACAAAAATGTTTAATACTAATAAATGTATCTGTTTTTTTTCTCATTTCTGAAATAAAAAAAATAGTTTTTTTGTTATTTCTATGGGCATGTCTTGCTGTCTTATTTTTAAATATTTGTTTATTATGTAGTGTTTCTTATAATAATGAAATCGCATGTAGCCTATATCATAGGAGCTGCTCCCATCTATATCATAGGAGGCTAATTAATTTAAAACTTGATTATAACCTACTTTACGTACTATGATTACTGCTTGCGTGAGTTTCATGATGTATTGGTTGCAGTACATTACGTATATACTCAAATAATATATATATTGTAAAAACTGGAATTTAAAAAAAAAGTGAGTGAGTTTTTTTATTGCCAATTTCTTTTCTCATAGGTTTCCTCTTGCGAACTTGGCATTAAATGCAGAGTAATTCTATTCCTAATTTTGTCTGACGTTCATAAGCATTGCATTTTGTAAGAGTACTTTGACTTTAGTATAAATAATAGTCTGTTATTTAACTGAAAGTTTAAACGTAATTATTACAAAGTACTTTAAGCATACACAATGTTTTGTAATAATTACTTTTAAACTTTTCCGCTGTATGATATAAACAGTCATCTTGTAACCACGGTCGATGTAATTCAGTTAAAACGTCAAAAAGGTCGACTCCTTTTCATTGTATAAATAAACACTATAAAACTTTGACAAAAACTAATCAGTACTCACGGAAATATTATGAACTACAAAAGTCACCAGATCGCCAGGGCAATTCATAAAAATAGAACAAACCACTGCCGACTGCGGATTAAAGGGTTATATCAATAGGATGAGCTGAATAATCCACCTGTTTACCAATAAATCAACTGCGACCATCAATCTGCTTGTTAAGCATTATATTTATAGCCGTCAACGAAGTGATTTGATGGCATGAAGAGTTTTGACTCAATGAAAATATATTAGTTACACAATGAGACGTTCATGTAGATGATTTACTGTAAGTTTGATATTTTAATTAGGAGAATATACAACGTTATTCTTGGTATAGTACAAACCTGAAAGCAGTTTGCTCATAATCAGTAACACAATCCTATGTGGTAATTTTTGAACCATGTTATATTTTTCCATTAATTCATTAATCAATCATTATCAGTGGAACTGTCTAAAACCAGTTCACAACGCGATGTAAAATGTAATCATCACCTATTTTTTAATATTAACCATAGATTACATACTACGGGATGCTATGAGCACGATAGCGCGAAGAACATTATACAACTTAAATGGCATATAACTCTGTAAGTCTTCAATAGTTTTATTTTCTTTTTTTATATGATTTCTTGAAATAAATCTCTTGTTGGGGTGTCTGAGCAGGGCAAACAAGTGCAGGACAGTTCAAGTTCATGTTTGGTTCCGATGCATGGCAGTCGCTGAATTGCTGTCAAGTGCAAACAATTGACAAATAGACAATAAGTCGCTCGCCAGTTTTGTGACGTCATCATTGACTCGCCTGTTTCTTGGCAGGATTATGGTACGAAATTAGCAGGACAGTTTACAATTGACCGGCTATAAGAGTTCATGGTACGGCCCCTGAACCCGCACTGCGCTAGTACCATCTTATCAGGCACCAGGTTTTGTATTAGTTTTAACCTCACGTTTTAGGTTAATTTAATGTACTAAAAATAAATTCGAAAGTCTTTGACTAAGTAAGCAAGAGTATAAAAAGTCAGTCAAAATATACAAAGCTTATTAAAATATAATTAACATTAATATTAAAGTTAACCAATGTTACTAGTGTGAGGGTTTTGTTTCCAGTTCCATTATTTTTTTATAGTAAAAATCTCTGTTTTAATGGCCTTGTTATGTATATTACAACTTTATATTAAAATAACATTAATTGGCAACAAAATAGCTAAAAGCAAGTAAAAGTAACCAATTATAATAATAAACCACGGTGTGGAGAATGATTAGTAAATTATGTGATTTTAAATTAATAGCAATTAAGAAGGTTGACTAATTAGACAGTAAAAATAGTACTAATTGTTTCACTGATTCTATCACCAACGAAACAATAGAGGCCGCTTATCGAGCCGTTTTTACATACGCACGGGAAACGATAATTAAATTACTCATTCTATGTTGACAGCGTTTATTACCTCTACCTGTCATCAAGATCAAATAATAATAATTCAAACGTCCGACAAAACCGCAGTAACTTTAGTTAGAACATACAAGCCGAAATGTCATAAATAATTGCCCCTTGCATAATAATTAATTACGAGTATTACACTGTTTGCTATTAGTTGCAAAACGCAGTGCTACGGGGTGCGAACGCTACGCGGCCCGTAAGCTACGTTGTTACGTAACCGCGTAACGGGCCGGTCAATGACCCCGCAGCGACCTGCGCGCACGCCTGTCGTCGCCCTACTCGACTTGTTCGATAGAATAGGCGAGCGCGTAGATGTGTGTGTAGGTACAATTTATCATAGGTACCTACTTACTATTTAGCTTTGATGCTTTTGTTTGGGCATATGTAAAATACTTAATATAATGATTGATTCACGCTGTAATAGATCAGAAAAAGTAACTATATTATAACTAAGTACATATATAAATTCTCAACTGTTATAATTGATGATCAACTTTCAGGAAAAAGTGGAACACAATATCTAGAGGGAAAGTAGATGAGGAAAATAACAAGCCGTCGAACATTCCAGGAATACCAACACCACTCTCGCGATTAGCTAGTTTTAGTTTACAAAGTGTAATGTACCAATTAACGGTGTTTTAGTAACAGGAAATCTTAATTGCTCAAACTCCGGTTCAAATACCTACAAACAACAATATAATCAATTTAATATTCGTTGTAAACTTAAACAATTAATTAAAAGAACACTTTACAAAAGTGTTGGTTGGCATGTTTTTAAACATTATTAACACTTTTTATTACGATTTAACTTTGATTATAATTAACGCATGTAGGTACGTACTGCTATTATATGATACTGTTTTAAAGGCTTATTGTAGTACATAACTCCCTTATATTTAGGCAATAATTTTTATTTTCAGATACCTAGATCTTGATACAACTAAAATAATTCTGTAAAATACTATTAATACATCTGAAACCGTTGAAATTTAAGGTATGTGACGTTGTTGCGCTCTAGCGATGATGCCTTGACGCCCGCTAAGTACATGTCTTTGACGAAAGCTCAACAAGAGAAACGTTTTGCTAACGCTCATTAACAAATTTCATAGTTATACAGCGCTTTACCATGTGACGCTTAGGACAAGAAGAAGTATAGAATAAGTTGCGAACGCACGTTAAGCACTCTCTGACAGAAGGTATGCTTATTGACAGGTCAATGAAATTTTGACAGCGAGTGATGCATACTCCAATGCTATGCGGAAGTAGAAACTAAACAGACGCATCTGCTTTCATAATCTTTGGCAGTAGCACTAGGACGTGTTTCGTTCTCGTTAACAGATCAACCCGTGCTCCATGGGACGCCAAACATCGTGACGTTTATGCCTTTTATTGCGCCCATTGTTGGGCTACAGCGGTGCCTTACGAGTAATTGGCCATTAATTTATTTGTTGTAAGTGCCGTGTTAAAATGACTAAAAAACAGTCGCCGTCTTTAAAAAACTATCGACGGACGGATGTCGGAGATTTTTTACGACTAATAAATGGTTTGTTGATATTGTACCGTATTAGAAATGGGATATGTAATTTTAAATGGAAATAGTTTTGTGAATGTTATTATCTATAAAAGAGTGACTTTCTGATTCTAGCTTGAACCTGATAGGAGTACCTACTTATTCACTAAATTAACTAAAAACCAATAAAAGTAATTACGAAAAAAGCAATAAAAGCAGGAACATCAATATGATACTTATAAATCGAGTAGTATAGTAAGTAGCTAGATTATAAATATTGCGCAAACGCACATTACCCGCCGACCCATCAGTTGTGTAAGAAGCGTGATGCCCAAGGGTCCGCAATCCATAAATGATAAAGGGAACTCCAATTGATTTCCGCGTTGCGCTTGCGCCGCCGCGCCGTCATCTGATTGAGCTAACCGTAAAGTTACGGCCTGTTTGCCCACTTACGCGAAACACTAGTTAAATCAAAGAGAAAAAATGATTTCGAAGACTATATTCAAATGTTACATACATTTAAATCAAAATCTTTAAGTTTGACAGACACTTTCTAATTTTTTGATTATTTTTAGGTATTTGGCTAGCCTTGCATTAAAATTTATGTGACGTAACTGCTTTGGCCTTAATTTGACTATTCATTTTAAAAAAACATTTGAAAAGTCTACTCCTGTTTTTTTGCAGCATTTAATTTAATAGTAAATGACCTCCTTACGATCAAAAAATATTGTAGGTATTCTTATTTGAAATTTATTGTAACACATTAATCTGATCTTGGTTGTCCCGTTATACAATTGTAACGATATTTAATCATAGGAGAAAATTATCTATTAGCCCTTTTAAAAGGTAATATAGGTGTGCGAAGTTACTGCTTCAAATAATCCAATTTTTATACATTGAAACGTCCTCAAAACAACAGATTTGCTGGACAGGTTTACTGGACAAAGTGCACGCGCGCTTAAGGGGAAACACGACATTACCCTTAGTGCAATACTGTTCGACCAAGCAATACACATGTGAGTTATTAACAACTAAGTTATTCTAAGTAGGTTTGATCTACTATCCCCGCTGGTTTACCACCCAAGTGGTTAACCTTCGAGATGATTGTCAGTATTTGTATTTATCATAGCGTAAGGTCGTACGATACTGGAGTATAAATACTGCGCTGCTGACTCTGTTGTTGAAAAATTACTGAACAAGAACTGGACTTCCACCGGTTCTCTTCCTGATGATAGTTACTTTATTAATAAGTAACAGTAACTAGCCTTCACCCGCTTTTTCACCAGACTGAATTTAATATTTCTACTAATGGTAGTACTGTAAATTTAGGTTATCGTTCATTGCCGTTTTTGCATAACAACAAATATTTTAACTTACGTAAACTCCTACTCCGTCTAAATTGGATCACTAATTTTCCTGAAAATCGAGAACAAACATTAATATATACGTTCTCGATTTTTGAAGGCGATTAAAAAGCGTGATTACACGCTCTTAGTCCATAGGAATAACTTTCAGTATGCTCTTAGTGGGCATACTGAAAGTTTCTGGATTCGTGTTGTTCAAAGTATATCTCCTCGTAATTAATGCATTTTTGCATTCGCTGAAACCATAGTACAAAGCAGTTGGACCAGTTTTCCTTAGGGACCTCTGCAATGGCTTCATGGAACGTATTCACTGCCGATTCATGGCTCAGAAAACGTTTGCCTCTAAGTCTGTCTTTATTTTTTGGAAAATAACAGAAGTCGCAGAGTGCGAGGTCCAGGCTGTAAGGTGGATGCGTCATCAGTTCCATATTTAAAGCCTTCAAATAGGCTTCTGTTACCTTAGTGAAATGTGAGGATGCATTATCATGGTGAAGGAACACATTGCTTCGAGGACGATTTAGCGAACTTTTTCTAGGACTCTAGGCAAGCAAGTGTTGACGTGCAAATTGGTCTGCAGTAACTGTCCTTTAATCTTGAGGCGATACTGTAGTGTAATGTCCTGATTTGCTAAAAAAAGAAGCACATTTTTTACCACTGTTCGACTTTTCTTAACTTTCGTCGGCAAAACTTGAAAAGGAAAGACCCACTCTGCCAATTGGCTTTTTCTTTAGGGTTCAAAGCAGTACATCCAGGTTTCGTCACCTGCCATGATATTAAACACAGCCAATGACCGTCCTCCGTTAAACTTTTTTATCATTTTTGTTTCTGGTCCTCCGTTAAGTCATGCGGTGTCCATCGAATGCAAAGCTTCCGAACCTTCAGATGCATATGAAAAATGTTTTGCATAAATTTGCTGGTAAGGTATTTTTTGTCAGTTTCAATAAATTGTCGTACGGTGTCAATAGTAGAGTCTGTAACCGCAGTCGCCGGACAACCTTCACGTACCTCGTCATGGAGATGATCACGTCTACGGCTAAATTCTCTAAACCACGAATACACAGAGCTGCGACATGGTGCTTCATCACCAAATGATAATTGAAGTCTCTGGCAACTCTCTTGTTGACTTAAGCCACAACGAAAATGTTCATGAGTGAAGTTAATTTTGATAGCGACACACAATTTTTGAAAGGACGCCACAATGAAAAAAACAAACGACAGTCTCGCAAATTAAAAAGTAACATGAGTAATCATGTTACTTTTTAATTTGTTCCATTTTTGAATTCCATAATATTTTTTCATTATTTTATTATACATGGCCAGAAACTTTCAATATGCCCCGCGTATATATATACATAACTACATAAATACCCCAATATTCATATATACCTACATTTATGTATTACTAGCTTTCGCCCGCGGCTACGGCCGCGTGTATTTCGTAAAAAAAAATTTTTTTTCTTAATAAAAAGTATCCTATGTTACTTCTAATACCTCCAAGAATATGTGTACAAAGTTTCATGATGATCGGTTGAGTAGTTTTCGCGTGAAAGCGTAACAAACAAACTTACATTCACATTTATATATTAGTATTGATTAAATCTACCTAATTCTACCTTTACTTACTTACCGGTAATTATTACTCTAGACTAGAATACGTATAAGTTCGTATCCTCATAACTGATTACAGTTATGAGGATAAGGGTAAACAAAAATGTTCTTCTTTACTTACTCGCAAAACATCAAAGTCAAATCAAATCTACATAATACATCAGCAACTGCTTCTAAAAAAGTATTCACACGAGATTTAATATAGTCATTTTTCTTGTAGTGTTGTTAACCTGTTGTATAAAAAACATTTGGAGCAGTATAAAAGATGACTGATAATTAGTTTGTAGCGGTAAAAAAAACACGAAAACACTATATACAATAAATTCATGTCTCTATCCCATTGACGTATAGACCTGGACCGCGCCATCCTTTTCAAATAAAAAGTAAATATTGACTGCGAAGCGTGAAGGAGACAAAAAACTCGTGCGGCCTCTGACAGGTATTGTTCACAAAGTAGCGTTGTCTCTTTCTAGAGAGTTGTCAATTCTGTGAGGTTATGACGCAGTTCTGTTCTCTACGTCAATGTTCTATCCCTAAAGACAGATTCAAAGATATATTTTTACATTTATTTTGCCAGCTATGTCTTCGACCTTTACAGAAGTCCAGTGGAATAAAACATGGTTTCCACAGCCTTCTTATATTTATAAATTAGTATCGATAGCTTATACATACCAGAAACTACTTAACTAATCATTACAAGGTAAATTAAAATGAAACTAGGTGCTAATGTAATCCGTAACAAATTTTTATGGCGCACATCTAAAGGTAAAATACGTCACGCTTTCACCAATTTCTACAATTACATTGGTAACTAAGTATATTCAATTTTATAAAGAGTTATTCAAACTTGACTTCTGAAGTAAGTTCGGGTTGTTTCGGGGCAATAATCTATACGTACTTAACGGTACTATATACATAATTGATGGCGTCGACTGAAAAAAGTGTAATAGTTACAATGCCGCAGTTACAAAATTTGATTAGCGGAATAGTCACGTCGGAATTCGTCTATGAACGTTGAGAGTAAAACAATGAGACACGATAATGTCAGTGGATGCGGTAAGTAACACCATGAAACTGAGTAGTGAAGTCTTATTTGGCTTAGATTTCTTAGAGGTCTATCTATCCCTCTTCTCTGGACGGATGTCCAGACTTAAAAAGAGAGACAAAGAAAGATAAAGATCTCCACAAATATTTTGACTTCCATAATGGGTAGGTATTCTTAGTGTTTAATCCGTTTAGAATCAGGTATCTTTATGCTTGACGTGGACCGCAAACGTTGACATTGTGTAAACTATAGTATTCACTACAGTGACAGTAACGTAGTCTACGTTACTATCATACTCATCGCTAAAACATAGTGATTATTTTCTCTGTGTTCATTGCAACAGCGACGTTTGATATGACCGCAAATGAAGTGTCGTACTGATTTCAAATGAGACTCGTAGTTCAAGTAGTTACCATTTATTGCGTAATTATTTTCTTTATCCGACTGAAGTAACGTGAACGAATGCTTGATTACTAGCAACTACCTAGTCTCGCTTGTATTAAAAGTACCTTGTGCAAAAATAATTACATTCGAAATTTGGGAAGAAAATAGCTCTTAGATTTTAAATTTAAATCAGACCTTCCCTTTCACTAAAACAGGCCTCCTGAGTCAAAAAGATTTTTCAATAATTAAGATTCTTGGTAGGCGGATTAATGATCATAGTAATATGATTTGCCTAGTACAAAGGGGACGCGTTCGCCCATCCTCTTGACTTCCCTCAGTTACATCTTACGACACCCGTGGGAAGTGTTGGGGTGATTTATCCTTACCACACAGCAATTATGATTAATACTTCAAACAAGAGTGTCTTCTAAATAATTTTCTGGGAAATCTTGTATTGATCTGAGTGCCGCTTTAATAGAAGCTATCCAAAAATTTGTCAGAGTCCTATTAAAACGAAATCATGAAACGCTTTCAATTTGGTAAAATAATAAACGTAGGTAACTAAATGTTTGAGTTTCTTCCGTATGTCACGATATACCAATAGCCTCATAGAAAAACGGTAAATCTGAGTATATTAGATAGTAACGTAATTATTTTAACCTTGAACTATCTTCAAGTTTACCACATCCAAACACCAGCCACGGTCGTCCTACATCAATGACGTCAGTTTCGTCGCGTTCAGGGGCAAGTGGAACGGTACCGCGGCCGACGACCCGAGATTGCCGCCGATAACTCATCGCCGTGTTTATTCACTATTATCGAATCGTGGACGCGGCCAGCGAGACGACACCATTGTGATTTGTAACTCTTTACATTTGTCATTGTTGTATGGATGTTGACGAACTCACCGGAATGTTTTTTCCTCATGTCTTCAGGCACCGTTTTGACTACGGCGAGACAATATTTCATATCTGCCTCCTAATCCATCGCTTAATACAACTCACTAAAAATCATACGGAGTCATAAACATACTACAGCAATTATTATTATCGAGTATAAAAAAATGAATATGATATTAGCAGATCGTATACCAAAAGAACACAATCAAATTTTTAAAATAAAATTCCAACGATGCCGATTTTGCCTAGTGAAGTGTATTTAATTATTTAGCCTCTGATATGAACAGGAAAACAGCATCAGTAACAAAACAGTGTCCTTGCAAAAAATACTTTATGGAATACGCAAGTAAAAACTTTGATAGCACGTGCGTCATTGTTTGTTGTAATTTGTGGCACTATTGCGGATATAACTGACATTATTATATTATCCATATTTATGTAAAATATTTATAAGTGGATTAATTAATATTAATTAAATTAACATCATATAAATACATAAAGACACATTTCAAGTAAGGTCAAATGTTGAGCAATAAGGAGTAGGTATTAACGAATTATAAAATTAAAGTTCAGTTGGGTGGATAACCGTTCTTATGTTTAGACCATGTAAAATAAATAGATCGAAATAATGCGAACACGAGAATGCCTTCGCGAGCTAACGGTCTAAACGGTTAGCTTATGGTCATAGAGGTCGCAAGTACTAAAGTTCGAATATCAGGGGCAAACAAAATTTACATTCCCGAGAATCCGAGATCTAACATGAAACAACGAAAGCGTCATATTTTATATTAACAATAAAAACTGGTTTCAAAATAACCAATGTTTAATAACATCAACATTCTTTATACTATTATCGCTACATTAGTTTAAAGAGAGAGTTGTACTAGACGAGGCTTCACACATTCACTGAGTAATATGTTGGTATTAGTAATTAGTTAGAACCTGATCAATTCGAGCACTTATTTGATCGCGAATGGGTACGAGACAATTAGCGGTTACTAATGTTTCCCGTCCGCTTTTTGAATAAAGGGAGTCGATTTTACAAGCTCGCTTGCTCTGTATAGAATTTGTGGAACAATGCACCAATGTCGTTTACTTAGGATGTTGCTCTTTGCATCTAAGCCGTTTTTAACTCTAAAAGCATGCTGAGTTTGGATTCTCTATTTTGAGGAAGTGAATTAAGCATCAATAGAATTCGTCTCAATAAAGAAATAGGAAGGTTTTTTTATTATGCACTACCTCATTTTTTCACATAACAATGTACAGTAACTCACTTTTTCTTTCCAATATAAAAATATTAAAGAAACTGTTCCAAAATACGTCCAACAAAGAATGTCACGCACAACCACTTACTCAATCAAAGAAACCACGTCCAAAGACGGTCTTCCAACTCAAAACACAAAGAGGTGTGACGAATAAATTGTAAAGTTTATACTCAGTTTATAATACAAGTTGGGTGTGATATTGAAATGTTTGAAACTGGTTTGCCTCCCGGACTGGCCAGGGAACGCGGTGACCCCGCGGACTCCCTGGGAATACGGAATCGCGACTCAGGATCAGTTGCAACGCGCCTTGAGCATAGGAAATTAGAAGTGGCGCCGACCGAGCTATTTATTGTTTTGCACGTTCACCGTTGCAGGTTATGTGCTATCGATGTCTTGCATGCGCTAATCTGTATGTACTATTTTATCGTAATTGATTATTCATGTGCATACCATACATAGTAAATTAGAAAACTCTTTAGTATCTGAATAAGTGGAAAAAATTTGTTCATGCTAATCTATACCTTTGAAGTCCTCTTCTATGTAATGGGTATAGTTTAGTGTCTTCCTTTCTAGTTAAATATATTTATTATATTTATATTATTTTATACATTTATTTATTATAGTATTTATTTCTTTACGTAGTCATGTTTTGCAAGAACTGTTACTTCAATATTATTATTTTCTTCTTGTATAATCTAAATAAAGTCACCAACAGTATAGTCAGTTGTCCTTGCTACCTCTCTATCAAGGTTAGGTCGGAACAAAAAGACACCTATCAACCTGAAGTCCCCTCTCACAGGTAAGGTAAAAAATG
Source organism: Herminia tarsipennalis (assembly GCA_945859575.2). NCBI lineage: Eukaryota > Metazoa > Arthropoda > Insecta > Lepidoptera > Erebidae > Herminia > Herminia tarsipennalis. The sequence continues at coordinate 16,272,541 of OX243837.2, forward strand.
AATGACAAGAGGACCTTAACTTTGATGTTGTTAAATGGCAATGTGTGTCCTCAAAACAGAGAAAAAAGTAAATCCACAAGGTTGGCGACGTGTTACTAAACTGCAAATTTATAAAAGTTATAATCTACCTTGCATTGACTTTGCTTTCAATTGAAAAGTTTATTTTGTATCAAAACACGAACTTTGGTAATTTCCACGCAATGGATAAGAGCAAAGTAGTTTAACTCGTTCTTGATACTTGAGCTTCCTTTAGCATTACGCGTTTGCCATATGCCACACAAGAAATTTTAAACTGTGATCGTGTCATCTGAGTAAATTTAATTCATTTTTATGAGCCAAAATTCCTCATTAATTAGCTAATAAATTACTTCCATAAAAGTTTGTTAAATTTATTATAATATTGTTTACAATATTGATAACATTTGCTAAAAACAATTGCTCTGTGTTATAATCGATTTTACAGGTCGTGTATTAGGGTTGGTCTAAAAAAATTCTAAATTTATTTCTATAGAAGCACATCCTATCCGTAGACACCTAAAAGTAACCAACAATACTAAAATTTCTCTATTTTGATCATCATCCTATGAATCCGTTGCTAGGAAGAGGAACCCATTAATAAACTGGTGTACGTGAAAACGATATAAAAAACACATTACGGCCTACAACATCATCTCAACTAGTAGCAATCGTCGTTTAACTTAATTAATTATTTCAATTTATAAATAACAATATGCTATTTCAGTGTCATTGTGATTCAACTGATGACATGACATGAGGAAAATCTAATGATAATATCAGACAAGGGCATATTGCACAGCGAAGTTCTAGTAAACAATTATCTAGGACGTCCTTACGTCACCCTACTGTTTACCTAATGATTTTCTTAATAACTATTTTAAAATACCTACATACCTGACTACGTACGTACATAAAGGTATGACTATGAAATTACACATTTAGGATTTTAAGAAATAGTTGATAATCTTTAAGCATAAAAATTTATTACTATTTCCCTTGGTCACGTAAAAAACGACTACCGATTTATTCATTCTTTTTTCTTAGTTTTCTAATACTCGTAGAAGGTTAAAAATAACGGGCTATACGTAGTTCATCGGAACAGCTAGTTAATATTGAAAGTAATTGATTTCACCTTAATTTTACTCCTTTAGAGAAATTTCCTCATCAAATTTCCCTGATCAGCCAAAACTACAAGCAAACTCGTGAATTTCTGTGACTCAGTAACGGTCTAAGGACATAACATGATGAAATAACAGATAAATAACCACTATCTCCACCAGCACATTAATACAAAATTAATTTAGCAGAATTATGTTCAACCCTAACAGAATTTACATATGTGTGCGTAGAGCGAGCACTGCAGAATGTATATGTGCTAGTATCCCGTCCATTTGTGTGTGTGGGTCGAAGAGCGCGCTATGTGTCGGTATTTATCCCACATTAGCATGCATCCATACCATTGATCCAACCTCTTTGTTCACCCGAACCTTTTATTTGGCGGATAACCGAAAAAAAGGCAACTACAACTTTAATGTACTTAACCTTATAATTTGAAGAGAAGGTTTTATTCTCACACGGGAGCACCTAAGTACCGAACAAGCGAAAATCGTGTTATTGTTTCAAAACAACAGATTGACTTACAAGATTATATCTATTGCTATTTTTATGAAATTGACTATAACTTTCCAAAAGATAGATCCATCTTTCTTTTATGTTAATTTATAGTTTTAATGGTGGTGTAAAATAAAACGAGGCAATAAGCGCGGTGACATGAAATGAAAGCAGCAACAGGCTGTGAACGAGAGATATTATAGTGGAAAACGGACGCCGCATCGACTGAGAGCTAATACCACCGACAGCGTAAAGCAATGACTGAATCATCAACGTACGTATCAAATCGTAGATTTTTTTTACCATTTAAATAGACAAAACCCTTTTGCTGCCAGTACCGTAATGCCACACTTTTAGCGGCTTTTACTTGATTGAAACATAATAACAATATGCAATAAAAAAATACTTAGCGATTTGCTTTTGAATTGATTTTGAATACAGAACATTTCTACTAATCAATAAACAAAATCACGTCAATTGTGAAGGCCTTAGTTATGCAAAATTCGATCAGCGAAGAAAATCTGACCCCAAATTAAACGTTTTCATTAACATTTGAAAGTCGAAGAAAGCTCAAAATAAGCAATGACACAAACGAAGCGAAGATTACTAGACACGTTCAGTTTTCTCAGTACATATCATTATACATCACTCGACTAAATAACATTGCGGTTGATTTAACGGTGATCTGATGCGGTTTCCTCATGTTCTTACTTGGCCGGTTAATACGCTTCGGCCATCCAAGTGTGGGTTTATGACAATAATGTAACCTGTGCCGTGCCGTCGGCATCTGGCAATAAGTTACTTTTGTTTGTAAGCGTTTAAAACTATAGAACACTTAAAAATGTCACATAATATATGATTTTTTTTTGGTTGATCAAAAATTAAGATTGTTTTCGACTTACACAGCTGGATGTTGATCGTTTTTCCTTAAAGGCAGTAAAATCTTACTATATTATAAATTTGAAAAATTGTCAGGAAGAAAGAATGCATGTTTGTTGCTCTTTTATGCAAAAACTACTGCATGGATTTTAATGAAACTTTATAGTAATGTATACTATCTAACTCTTATAAATCAGAATAGCACAAGCTATAAAATCAAACACAACGCGAGTGAAACGTCGGGAAAAGCTGTTCAATAAACTATTTTTTTGATATACTTGATTGACTTAGACATTGATAGTGTGATAACATTTTTTCACTGGAGCTACATGGCTATGTACCTAATTAAAATCTTAATAGAATTTATGGAACATTATTTATTAAAATTTATGGAAGTCGCGTAAAACAACGCACACATTTTGACAACAACATCGGTATTATTTATTTAAACTTTCCTTAAAAAATGAGACCAATGCAACCCTGTCGAGAAATCAAGAAATCCGAAAGCTAAAGACCACTAGTATAAGGCAAATGAAACCAATAACATTAATAAGTATATTAATGTAGCAACAAGGGCTCGAAGGTTAATAAATAGAAACTATATAGGTAGATAAATAAAAAAGGTTTCCGTGTATATTTCCTCAATAAGCAAAAAGGTTTTATGATTATTTTATTTGCATTGAATACACATTTACTTTACACATTAATTAGATTAAGTACCAATTTTGCAATTAATGAATAAAATTGAAATATTTATTGCTATCAAGGGTAAAATAATTCATATTATTATGATTAGATTAGGCTTCATTTTCATACGTTAAATTCCACGCAAACAATCCAATAACATCATTTTTAAATAAATTACCTAGGACTAATGGCATATAGACTATAACATTTAAATACATCACATCTTTAGGTGTAAGTTGTCATACATGGATTTGTTCTAAAAACCTGTACCTACACACGTGATGTGTGTATGATAGTACCTACTTACTATGTAGTTCAATATGATATGGGTAAATAAATACAAATTATTATAGCTCAAATAGTCAGATTGAACTTGAGATAGTGGATATAACGATAACAGCATCATACCATGACACTCCCACACGCATGATAATACCAATGTGTTTAAAGCATCGCAAATTTTCCTTTATCCTACAAAACGAAGCGCGTACCGATTAAATGAGGTGCTCGCGTTTCTCCAGATAGCCAAGCGTGCTTCTGTCTCTCTCACACTTACATGAATAATATAATTCATCTCCCTCCCACTAGCTTGCGCAGCCTCATCTCGACGGCACCTCGCCGTCGCCTTCAAGTCACATATTTTATTTGTGGAGCCTTCCTGCATCCAGAGGGGAATAAAGCCTCCCATGCACGGAACGACCCTCACTACTGTTCAAAAACGAACCTTCTGTACGGTAGACGTGAATAATCAAATAGGGCTGAGGAGTCAGTCGGCCGGTGAATGGTGAGCTTACATTTGTCGTGTCGGAGACCTGCCAATAATATTCACCCACACATTCACCGGGATGCAATAATCGTAGCCGATTTTATGCTTATAGGTGTGGGACACACGCGAATAGGTGACGATACGACTAAGGCAGTAAATTGTGATGCAATGAAACCCTGGAATGTTGTCACGTCTCAAATACATTCAAATGCATATTGCTAAAGGTTTTATTGTTATTACAATGTGAAAATGACATTTATTAATGTTGGAAACCATACATAAGTAACAAAATGCATTCAAAGATGAAGTTGTTAGCTTTTTGTAACAGATGCATATATTATGTGCGCAACCAAATTTACTTAACAATAGCCAATGACAAATTTGAACCTAGAAATTATATGGGTTAAACAACTTTCATAAGTTTTGCATGCTAAGTTTGTAAATCGTGGCTAACTTCTGTAAACTTAAACTAATGCTTAGCTAGACACTTGCTCTACATCATCTGACGATAAATATTATAATAATCGGTATGCGTGGACTTTTAAGTAGGTATTCATACTACAGTGCTTTGTTAAACAGACCTTCTTGTTTTGAAAAAAGCTTAGGGTTTAATTTTTTTTGACAGTTCAAAATTTAATTTTGACAGTTCGCCATGGGCTTGCCGCCTAAGCTAGGCGGCAAGCCCATGGCGAACTGTCAAAATCTTGTCTAATGATAAATGGGAAGGTGTGCCCAAATGCAACAAGGCGCATGTGCGTTGATGCATTTCTATTTATCATTATGACAAAATTTTGACAGGAACTGACAAAATTTTGTATGGGCTTACCGTGGACACGGAATAAAAATCGTGAATAAGTTGAGATTACAAAGAAAGTTTTGGTGCCTTTCTTTACTATATTTTATCATCATGCAATTAATTCACATCAATTCACATATTATCTACTTGATGTGTAAGTAGGTAATATGTGAATTGATGTGAATTAATTGCATGATGATAAAACTTCAAGTAAGCATAACCAAAATGCCTCAGCCTCCGAAAACAAATTCTAATTCACAAACAGGTTCATCATAAACGTCATTATAATTCGCACAAGCAAATATTTCGGAGCTTAAAACAAAGTTTTATTATAGAACGGTTCGCACCGGCCAATAACAAAGGTGGATAAACGATTGTGGGTATATGACCCGGAGACAGATCACCGTTGAATCACGAGGCTAATAAAAAAAACCATAAAAAATCGCGTTAACAATGTCGATGGGTAATTTAGTTAGCCCCAGTATAAAGTACAAAAATATAAACTTATACATTGCTCAAATTGCAAACTGCATTTTCTTCATTTCTGTAAACGTAGTGAACGCATTGATATGACTTCTATGTCTTAAAATAATATGTTGAAACTAGTAACTATTTATTTTTGGACTGATTTCTATTTTCTATCTTTGACTTATGTCTATCAAGTGATTTGTGTTCGCTAGATGCTGTTAGTTACCTTTTTCTCTTTATTACTTTAGTTGGACGATGGAGGTGTAAGCTGCCAAATATTCAAACGCCACGCTACTCAGATTAAGACGTCTTTAACTATCATGCAAATACATTTTTTTTAATTCTTGGGTGTAAAGAACATAGATCTAGCCTATAAGGCTAATAAGCAATTTTACTCTAACTTAATTTGAAATTTTTACACTCATTTTATAACTAAGAATAATGTCTGCTGCAATTTCTTAGAGTCTTAAAACATGAAAACACTTTGTTCTTGTGTAAATTTAAAGTACTGTCACTTTAAATTTACACAAGAACAAAGTTTTATTTGTTCACTATAACTACACTAACTCAAATAAAAAATTAACTTCAGATTATGATTTGAATAAATTTGTTATAGGTAAGCGATATTAAAGTGATATGTTGTGATACAAAACAGATCAACTTTATGAAAAGACTCATCTTTACGACCGTGCCACTTATAATACCCGCTGTTAGTAGGTACTTTCAATTTTTGTTTAATATTAAAATTATTAGTTGGGTGAGGAATATGGGGCTACGTGCATTAGTTAAAGTTTTAGAGTTATAACTGGTTAAATATCTACGGTACCTATTTAATGTGTGCATGTAGTATAAATATCTGGAGCGGCAATTATCACGACCAAGCCTAAGGCAAGGTATATTGTATTAGTAAGTATTTATGTCATGTTTGTCATGCGCCGATGTGATGCATATTTTGGAATCGATGACCTCATTACAGTAAAATTACGAATACGAAGAAACGAACCGATACAATGCGGAGTGATCAGTAGAAGAAAGAGAAATAAAATTGTACCATAAGCCGAACCTTGATTGTCGCGAACGATTTTACGAGCAACCACGATGAGTTACCGAAGCCCTTGGATCATTTGCGCAACTTACAAAGCTCTGTATTCATTAATTTACGTGACGGTTCCGAAGAAACCCTTTAAACGCATATCTCTGACGTGAGTATTGCTGAGAAAGTATACCAATGCAAAATCAATTGTTCCGTTTCAGAAATTCTGGACCATCAAATTAGAGCTGTTGACATGCAATTGTAAACTCTATAGCATTGGGATAAAAGCTAAATAAAATTAGAAGTAAAACGCAAATCTAAATTTGCTCATTTGTTTCGTGTTCATAATATTGGTCCTTCGAGCGCCTTATTTTATTTTCGGTATGCAAAGCATTTTATGGTTCAACTGTGTGAGGCTTGCGTGTCTGTCTCAGTTATGTACTCGGGATCATTCTTTGAATGCCACATTACAAAATCGGTATTTTTCTTTATCGATTCACATAAATACTTACTTAATTAGGACGTAAAACCCACTATTGTATAGGCTTGGCCCTTTAACATATTTTTCGTAACCTGCTTTCGGGTATGAAAAAAAGTTGATTGATCTAAGCGGAAAATATGAAAAGTTGTTGAGACGTACCTTTTTTGTCTCGCTCTATTTAATAATTTGGAGAAAAAAAAAATTTTTACTCGTTTATACTCGTTTTATAAAAGAGGTTGAAAACAGAAACGTGGAGACAAAACAACGATACAAAGCGAGATGAGGAGGAAGCCGGCTATATTAGTACCAAGGTACGAAGACAAAGGAGCACTGGCAAGCGCAGTTTACGCATATTTAAATAAATAAACTGAGATAGAGCGTTGTGAGTCGTACGCGCAGCTACGTGAGGAGAACAGATTTACTTTGATTTCGTTTTGGATGTGGCTTCATACAAAGTCAAGTACCTACAAATTGTTTCACGAGAATAACCAAAATGTTCGCTGTTATTAAATGCATTCTTAAATGAATCACTTTTACTCTGAAGTTATGTTGTTACGATTTATTTGTTTCTAAAAGTTCATTATGGAGATTATGATTTAAAAAAGCGTAGGTAGCTACTGCTCTATTTTTTGCTCATCCATCCATCTCCTAATCCATCAATCTACATGGCCAATTGACTCACTCATTGTTTTTATTGCAAATTAATTTCCAGTACTTCAGAAGTCTTTCCTATTCCCGTTCAGTAGATACATGGAAACTGAGGTTATTTACTGGATGGATATACAGCAAATTTTAAATAGTACAAGACTAGCTCCACGAGGTGCAGGTCTTAAGTAAAAATTGAAGCGGCGGTAGCTTAATGGCTAAGGCATCGGTCTCGTAATCGTGAGGTCGCGCAATCGGGTTCGAATCCTACCCATTATACTACCGACGTGAACCCACTCCTAACACAAGCCTTTGAGCTTAGTTGGAGAGGTTAACAAGATTGCTAGTAATGTGGGACTCAATCCCACATTGCTAGTTATCTTTTCTTCAAAAAAAAAAATATTCGTAAAACTAGAATCTGTTCTCATACCGCGTCTGCATTTCTTTGTGGTTCTATGTCACACGCCCGCGAATATCAACTCCGACCGTGAGAATCCGATATTCGTTCAGATATATTTGAAGGTGACATCTGTTTATTTGACGCTTATGTTTGTATTTTTGTTTAATTCAATGTAATTGAGCCTCTTTTGAAGCAGACTGCATAACGATGTATTTTAGCCAAGAATTTCCTTTGCCCAACTGTCGACAAATGAAGATATTTGATAACAGAAAGACGAGGTATTGTTTAAAGATGGAATATTTTTAAGAGGAAAAATTTATCTGTATGTTTGTTATTGTTATGAATAACTTTTGTAATTACGCGAAGAATTTTGATAGAATGTGGTAAAGAGGTGGACTCAAGCTTGGGAAAGGGCATAGGCGACATTTTTGCGCGATAATAGGTATATTTATAAACAAGTGTAGATAAATATACTGTCTTTAACTCCTGTTAAGTTGATATCTACTCTAAACTGAAATTAGCAGAAGAAAATAACGTCGAATTGAGAACCTCCTTCTTTTTGAAGTCAGTTGAAAACGGGGGAAATGACACAGACACAATTACGCGGGTCAGCTAGTCTCATGATAAACGTCGTAGTAAAAATAATTTTAAACTACTACCTACTGTATGATACTAGTACAAATACTACTGATGTTTTTTTATGTCCTGAGTGAAAGCTATTTGATTTGTTTGGACCTTTGTTCAAGTCCTGCCTACTGGAATCCTACTGACTGAGTTCTTACATCAAAGGAAATCTCAATTTTAGATCAGATAATATAGAGAACCTATCTACTATACTGCTAAATCGTTACATTTATGCTGCTAAATTTATAACATACAAGTATTATAAATATATCTAAAATACTTTTTAAAAACAAACTACGATTTAAAACTCATATTCATTTATTGGTTGCAAACACTCACATAAACATTTTAATGGTGTTAGGTAAATGCATTGTTCTCTATGACCAGTCTGTAAGGGCATGCCACTGGATATTTTTACAATTTTATAAATTATCAAGCAGACTAAGTGATATAAAGTAATAAATAAATTAAAATGTCAAGAAACATAAAATTAAAATAAAATTATATAGGCCATTGTAAATATTACAAAAAATTAATTAAATTGAATTAACATACAAAACAGAAGTTCAAGTTTTGCCAATATAGGTACCTATATATATATATATAGTGCATTATGAATATTATTATTAAATTATTTATATATTATTATTATCATCTTACAAGTTTTGTTGTTGTGATACAGATGTATCACAACAACAAAACTGGATATGCAAGCCTCATCGTGCCCTGATCAGATGATCAGGGCATGATGAGGCTTGCATATCCAACAGGACAAAAGCCTCCAAACAAAATAAAGATAAAAAAAAAATCATCTTGATCATAACTTTGTTTATTAGAAACTCAAACAATTCTCTATTCTACTCATTCTTTGCATAAAAATCATACGATATCAAAAAAAGCTAAAGTGTTCATACTCAAACATTTAAAACGTTAGTTTTCTACTTATAATAAGACGAGATGAAACTGCTTTATCTTAGTGTAAAACAACTTTTTTAATATTCACGTTATGACCCGCTAGTTTGAGTAAAAAATATTACAGTAGCCGTCACGGTTAAAAGAGTTGGAGCACTGACAGAGATTACAATCACCTTTCATAAACTGTAAATATAAAATGTCGTTGCAATGCCAAAGAATTGCATAAGGCAGATAAGGCTAAGATACTACCTGCTTTTTATGTTAAAGTTATTACAATAATAAATATAATTGCACAGAAATAAGGATTAAATGAAGGCTGGAAATCCATCGGCCTACCTGTCAATTAATCAGCAATTAATATGCACAGTTTTATTTATTATAATAAATACGAGTTATTGGATGACCCAAGAATTTATGCAAAACAATGAAAGGAAATCTCTAAAAGACCATTAATCTATTTATGTTGTTTGTTGTAATGTACCTCGTTATTGCACAAAACACGACTCAAGTTAATGAATTACCTGGTCCTGAATGTAGGCAAAAGATTGCTCAGTTGTGTGCCAACAAGATAGACCGATCAAGTGAAAGAATCGTCGTCCTCTAAATGTGATACGGTTGTAAGAGAAGCACTGGACAAAGACCGGTGGAGTCAGATAATTCACTCCAGATGCAAGACGCTGACCACGCTCCTCAAACATGATGGACCAACTTCGAAGTAAGAGAACTGTATATAAAAACCTAGGCACTGTTGAAGAACTGTTAGTGATAACCGAACAAATCAAGTGAACATATAGGTTAAGGAATATAACTAAAATTAGGTTCTGCGCTTAGTCTCTCTCCAATCGCGAGACAATAGAGATTCGACTTGTAGAGTCTTTTTCTGACAAGTCTTTGTCAAGATTAACCACCGTGAACGAAATCTGACAAGAGAAAAGAATAAAGAGAACAAAGAATAAAGTCTAGTAATGTTTTCTACTTAAATCCATACTAATATTATAAAGCTGAAGAGTTTGTTTGTTTGGTTGAAAGCCATAATCTCAGGAACTACTGATTTGAATTATAGTTTTTTTAAGTGTTGGATAGCCCATTTATCGAGGAAGGTTATATATAGGCTGTAGTTGTGTGGGCCAGCTAGTCACATGATAAACGTCGTAGTAATGAATATAGTTAAAATAACAAATTAGATACTAGCCAAATGAATTCAAGAAAGGATTTATTTCAATTATCATATTATAACAATAACTCAAGCCAGGCCTTAGTCACCTCATGGTGGAAATTAAGGTAAGAATTAAGGAAAATTTATAAGATTATTTATAACTTCTGAAAAGGATCTTTAGGTACATGTAAACGTAATGCATATTTGAGTTCAAGGTAAAGTCACTTAACATTAGAACAAATTTGTATTGTCCGATAAAAATAAGATATGTTTTTAAATATTGATAAAGTTATTAGTTTTAGACACGACGTTTAGAAAATTAAAATTAGGTAAATTATGATCTAGAATGATCATGAAGACATTAGAATATTATCGGGACTTAATCGCATGAAATATTGAAAGGTACGAATTGCACCGATCGTGGTCACGGGTCGACTGTGTCTGAAGTCTCAATAATATTCTAATATGTGTAAACATCGCGAAAGTTTAAAAACGGTCATGAATACCTAGTCTGGCCATAAATATTGTTACGAAGAAAAAACATTTTTTTTTATTGCAAATAATATTTATTACTTTTACAGTGTGTTAGTTTAATACATAAATAAAAAACAATTCAAAATATAAAAAGCTTATTCGAAGTGGTCTCCATTGGCTGCAACACAGTCCTTTAAACGTTGAGGCCAGTTATCAATAGAAGCACGCACTCTTTCCATGGGAAAATTCTTCACTGCCAATCGTATGGATTGTTTTAGGGACTCCAAATTATCATGGCGTTTAGAGCAAGCCATACTCTCTAAAACTGACCATAAATCATAATCCAGCGGATTAAGATAGGGACTAGACGACGGCCAGTCTTCAGCTCTGATGAAGTCCGAAACGTTCACTTCCAACCAAGACTGCGTGGACCGAGCTTTATGACCCGGCGCTGAGTCTTGTTGGAAGGACCATACTTGGTTATTGAACATGGTGTTGTTAAGGGGTTTAACTACCTTCTCAAGAATGGTATCTTGATACACTTGTGCCGATGTTTTGATACCTTTTTCACAAAAATATGGCTCAGTCACTCCTTCATAGCTAACACCCCACCAAACCATCACTGAAGTCGGATAATGCCCACGTTGCACTCTGTCGACTAATTGGGAAGCTTCCTTAGAGCTTTGAGCATAAATACGGTCATTTTGTTTGTTAAAATGTTGCTCAACTGTAAAGATTTTCTCATCCGTAAACAAAATTTTTCTGTGACCTCCCTTTGCGTACCGCTTCAGTAGTTGCTTCGATTTTACCACCCTATTCTTTTTTAAATTATCAGTTAAAAAATGACCAGTGCGTCTCTTATAGGCTGCAAGTCCTAAGTCATCTTTTAAAATGCGTGACATGGTTCTGGGTGCTATCTTCATCTCCCGAGATAAAATCTTTTGCTTTCGGACAGGATTTCTTCGAATTCTTTCCCTTACTGCTTTGACCACCATTTTCGTACGAACACTACGTGGACGGCCAGATCTTTTTCTGTCACAAACAGAGAAGGTCTCATTGTACCTATTAATAGCCCGGTACACAAACATTTGACTAATACCAAGCGTATGGAGAGTTTTAAAAATTACATTCGGCTCCATACCAACTTTGTGTAATGCAATCACAGCGATTCGGTTTTCTTTATCACCCCACTCCATTTTAATATAGCAAAATATTGTACAATGTATTGGCGCCAAAATTAGAAAATACAATGAACAATCGTATAAAAATGACAGATTCCAAATTCAAATGTAATATCTTTCTTATTTTTAATTGTAACAGTATTTATGGCCAGACTAGGTATTTATACCTACTCATAATAAGACTTTCGCGTTGCATAGTTACAAGTACAAAATATACCGAAATTAACGTGGTCACGCATTTTGTTTAGACCAGGGTCTTTATTCATTTAGCGTGGTCTTGCCGTGTTCACGGAAAAAAGATCGTGAATAAGGACCCAAGTTGTATCGATCGTGGTCACAAACGGATTACTGGCCGGTTGAAAAGTCGAGGAATCTAATTATCCATTTCTTTTGAAAAAAATAACCCTAAATCTATTGATCTAAATAAACGTACCTACTTAAACAACTGCTCTAGTATTTAAATGCTTTAATAAATATACGTTTGCCATGATGATAAGTTACGATTTATTAATTAATGTTTGAAATAATAAATTAAAAAAAATATAAATAAGATATACCTAACTATACACATATTATCAGAATACTTAAGTAATAAAGTAACAAGTGATATCCTAAACAAAGTAACACACAATCATCAAAGTAATTTTCATAACAACCTTTTTTTTTTTACCTGAGTGACAAGAAGCAATTAGTCATATTTACATTTTAACCGCAAATTAAAATAACATTACTAATATTTTTACATCAAAACAAAAGTCGAATACTAAACCGCTTTTTAGGATTCCGTAGCCAAAATGGCAAACGGTACCCTTATAGTCATGTCCGTCCGTCCGTCCGTCCGTCCCTTCGCAGCTTAGCTCAGAGACTGTTAGTGCTGTAACTTGGTATGGACACACATATTACTTACGTAAAAGTGAAAGAATAAAATCTTGAGAAACATTGTTTTTAGGGTACCTCCCTTATATGTAAAGTGGGGATGTAATTTTTGTGTGTCTCGCCTACCCCAGGTAGGTCTTTTAAAAACATTTAGTTGTCGTTTGTGAAATATTAAGCTTTAAAGTGCACGGGTATGTGAAAAAATTCACGGTAGTATCGTATATAGTGAAATTAAAAGGAAACCTATCACAGGTAAGTAGGCTTTACAAGTTTACGAGTAACAGCTGATCAAATGAGAAGTAACAAAATTTTCGTACAAATTCCATTGAATATTATTAATAAATAGGTATAACGTTGTAAGTATAAAAGAAAAACAACAGAAAACCCACTTCTTAAACCGCATTATTCGGATGAAGGGGGGGGGGGGGACTACGGAACCCTAAATTGCGCAAGGCCAGACTTGCACTTGTCAGGTTTTTATTGTCAACAAATCGTGACAGAAATAGTCAAATAATCCTGACAAATTATAAACACAAGGCTTCCTCACAGTATTGTAATGCTACATAGATTTTGCAATATGTCCTCTATCGCAGAAAAACTAACATTCGAGGCTAAATTTCCAGATATTTTGCGCAGTAAGTAATCTATTCTAATATAAAACCTTTTTTTGCTCTTACTATAAAGGTTTTGCATGGATTGAAGTACCTATAATTAGTAGTAGTAACAAAGAGAAAGAAATAGATTAAAAATACTTAAATTTACTCCCATCTTACGCCTATTATCGAGGAGGTTCTCATGCCCAAGAGTTGTCAAACCTTTGAAACCATGAGAACCTCCTCTATAGCGAGCTAACTCTACAACCTGACTGTATATCGGTGGCAGATTTCTTGTTCTAACTTCAAGAGGTCAAAGCCTATAAAAGCTAATTTTATATAAAATCACCACACCATGTAGATGATATTGCAAAAGAACACGCGACATCTGTGTCCTGCTTATGTGCATTGCCACGTAAGTGTTCAATTTAAGGTAATGAGGTCTGCACATTCGCTTGCCTAGTATTAAATGTAGGCATACATGTTTCTGTCTAATTAATAAGCTTACGTGAGTTATATTTTGTTTTGCTAAGGCTGGTTGCCTTCGGTTAGAAGTTAGGACACGTATCGTACAAGTTATGTGTGAATTATAGAAACGTAATCGTAAATTGATATTTATATAAAGGTCGAACGAAAATAAATTACAAACGTTATTAAAAAAAACCGACTTTGTAAATAAATTGATTTTGAGAACAGAAAACAGTAATTATGTTCAACTACCATTACTGTTTTTGTTTGTTAATTAGACTAATAGGTAGCTACTTCATTTAACTAATTAATATTAAGAACCCAAGCATGCAGATAACTGCTACGTGTTCAAAGATCAATTATATTGCAATGCAATAGGTATGAAATGAGTATGAATGCAAATGCTGATTTGACTTCTGTCCCATCATCATACCGATGATGACACAGAAGTCAAATCAGCCTCTTTTTAAGAAACATCAAAACCGACCCGCTCCTCACAAATTTGTATGAAATGCTAGCATGTGACGTCACGTTTTCTGTGGACAAATCATTTTTACATGGTTATAATAAAATATTTGATTTTGATAGTAGTCATAATACCCAATTATATTGCATATAATTATTAAGAATTCTATTAAAAGTGTACAACAAGTACAACATACTTTTAAAATCTGCTCCCAGTCATAGCTAAGTAGGTAGGTACCTATTTGACACATGGAAACTAAATAGGCGTTATTTGAGGTAAGGCCTATTTAGTAGTAAGCCTTAGGTCCATTTCCGTCGAAGTTCCGGTTTCAATCCGGCGCCGGGTACCCGGTCGCCGGCTACCCAGTGGGACCGGTCGGACGCCGGAACATGAACATGTGAAAAATTCGCACCGCGTACACGATTTCAATCCGGCGCCGGATTGAAATCGGAACTTGTGAACAAGATCTTATTAATAGTAAAGGATCAAGTGGGTGAAAGGTCGGAGTCCAAATTAGGCGTTATGAAGTAGCGATGCGTCTGACCATTGTTACAAGGCTGCCGCTTATGGCAACAGAAAGAATGATTTTTCCTCCTTCCTACCCGGAGCTGAGCGGAACAACCTTGCTCATCTCAAAGGTCGCCACCCAAATAAACGTAAACACTTTTTGTCGTTCTTTGTCATGTCACGAAAAATAAAATATACAAGTAATTATTAACTTATTCCACTCCTCCTGAGCCCCTGTTGTAATTATTGCGTAGTAGTGTTTGTTTTTGTTAGATTCGTCTCTTCGACGATTTAGTCTTTTTTATAAATAAGTTCTAATATGGCATTCGTGGATAAATTATTTGTTAATGATGCATTTTTTATTATAAACTGAGCCATACGCGGACACCTCTAATTGGTCATAATAGCTTTTGCTATCGTCACAACAATCATAGAAAATATTCAAAGAAGTACGCCTAAATTTAGTACAAGCAATTTGAGTAGTCAGAAGAAATTACCCTCAGTCTTTATTTGATGTATATGGCTTTAACTGCCTGTTTGACAGAAACTAGGTCATTTTCACACGTTCCGGTTTCAATCCGGTCCGGCGCCGGGAGAGCAAAGTGAATAGCGATATACGGTAGCTTTCACACGTTCCGGGGCCAGTCCGGTCCGGCCGCATATACCCGGCGCCGGATTGAAGCCGTAACGTGGGAAAAGGACGTCATTTTGTAATTAATTGATCATTGGTTGATCTATAGTAAGTCAAAATTGTTGACGGTTTGTTTACACAATTCCTAAATTGTAGACTAACTTGGAACAATATTTAAAAATATGTTAACAGGTACTCGTCGAATGGTCGTAGAATCGTCTCATTTGATAAGTTATTTATTAATTAAAAATTTTAGTCTTTATAAATGGTTAGGTGTTGCGTCAGTTAACATTTACACCAGCACAAAATATTTAATTTAATTTATTGAGTGGTACAAGCCACTCAATAAATTATAATTACTTTTAGCAGACCGCCCTTACACTACCTAGCAACTACCGGCATACTCCTACACAGTCGATGGTAACATTTATACGAAGATTTGTCAGTAATTTGGTATACTTATTGGAATTGAGATTCAGGACTCGTTACCTCAATACCAAAATGTATAATTAAAATGAAGTCCCACGACACTAATCGTAGGTGTAGATATAATATAGTTTTATATTACCATGACCTGAAATTATAAACAAATAATGTTATGGTTAGTAATTACCTTTACAAATATTTATACGGTACCAATTTAAAAAATGTTTTTATTTGTGTCCGTCGGTCTGGTGTCTTAACTAGTACTTTTCATTTTGAAAAAACCTTCTCACACTTCTTGTTTCGGTCCTCCATATTCAAATAATTGCATCCCAAAATCACATAAAGGACGGCAATAAATGTGCAAATTTTTTGAAATATTTGTGGTTTTCTAAGCAGTGTCAGTTCTTTGATACACATCTCACAAGAACGTCAAAAAGGTTCGCAAATGTTTTGGCAGAACTATGCCAAAAATATTGCATTTAACATACGAAGAAGCCTAACATTCCCAAAATGTATGAATCCTTGCATGCATATGTTTCCACGATTGGTCGACTTGGATCGAATTTAGTAGGTAAGTTTGTAATACTAAATTTGACTGGGTCAAAGTCGTGGGTAGCAATTGCCAAGATAGTAACACCATTCGAGATTCTATTGTTTCATCTGTATGCATATGGACAAGTTGACAATATAATTGTGGAAATAAGCAGTATTCATTCCGTGTTTAGTTGGTGAAATCAACGTTTATATCCTATAGAGACGAGGACACATTACACACTTTCTTATTTTCCCGACTTCGCAAGGTAATCTAGTAATAGGCAATCTCAGGGACTCTCTCCTCGCTTAAACGCATGGTGAAAGTGTATTGCGTAAGAGCCCTGCCGTATACACCGCAAATCACAGAATTGACGTATAGTGTTGCAAGATTAAGTGCATTTCCATTAATGTTGAAAGTATTTGAGCCAATTTGGAGAAATTTGTTCAAACCTACCTAAGTAGGCACCAATATACCTCTTAGGTACATATTGTGTGGTCTGTTATGTATGAATTAGACAGTTCTTTATGAATTGGTAAAATATGTAAGAGTAGAGCGTTTTCATGGGCATGGAGCTCATGAAAACCTCGATATTTACGTAATTTACGCTTTCATTGCAAATTTATAGAAGTATCAACAAAAGCTAATAATTGCCTAAAGTAAATTTATACTCTAGTATTAGATGCAGGAGTTTAAACAGCCATAAAAATGTTATTTGTCAAGTGTCAGAAACCACAAGAAACAACTTACCAAAATATATAGGATAGTATTTATTTAAACTGTCTACATATTTATAATATTAGTATAGATGAAATAAATTACAATTCACATTAAAACTAGATTAGGTACCCTACGAAATAACTTTGTTAAAAATAATTTAAAATAAAACTAAAATTTACCACTTATTTACAACTTACCAGAAAAAAACTACAAAAAAGGGATAAAGAATAGTGAATTTAATTAAAATTAACTTATACAATATTAATCCTTTTTAAAATACACACATAATAATATCCTGTTGATATTGTCAAGAAGATCAAGGAGACTTGCAATTTAATGCTTCATGCACGCATGATTCACCTAACAAGGTGCTAGGAGACTAACAAGAGATAATCACTACACCTGTAATTTAATTCACCTATATTTGTGTATAAGCCCATGCAATAAACTGATTATTGCAAGTGCAACTGGATAGGTCAGGAAATACGAGTAATCGCGGCCACATTCGAAGAAATTGAGCGTTAGGTAATATATTCCCTCCTATGGTCATTATTTACTCTGTGGTTGCCCGAGATGAATGTTGAGCATAGTAATTCGTGTTACGCGATCGGTATGATTTAATTTGTTAAACTTTCTCAAAGAGAACATGCCAAATTTTCTATTTATTACATCTTCATGCAATGTAAAGCCTACTAGTGTGTCTTGCAGACTCAATCCTCGCTTGAACAACCAGTGTAAAAGTGTGTTTCATTTACTGAGACATAGAGCCCAGCCTATCACAGGAGATATTATTAGTCAGTATTCTTAAGCACTAGTGTGTCAACTGCCTCACTCTGAATATCTAATAAGACGTAGCTCCAACGAGACCAGAGAGTGATTCAATGCAGAATCGACTGCGTAACGAGGTTTTCAAAGTACGGAGGAATTTTACAAATAAACCGAAGCAAAATTAACATCATCATACTACTTGTAATAAAGGCCAGCTGTATCAAATATTTCGCAAATGTCACAACGTTAGTTATTATAGATAGAACTGTTAATGATTACCGTGGTCTAAAAATAGACTGAACTGACTAAGACTTATTGGCTTAATAATTAGCGTAAATGTCATTGATTCCGTGTGAATGCAACCAGTCGACACTGTAGCGTATCAAAACAAGTTGCTAATGATATTTTTGCCAGTTCACTAATATCCTTGTCAATAGCTTATTAGTCAATTAAATTGTATTTATTTTTTGTTATCTCTACCTTACCATATTCCAGTGAACGTCGCTATCGCAGTTAAAGCATTATAGTTACGACGATGTCTGATCTAGATGACTCTAGAACTTTTCTCGAAGGACTGCTGAGCCTCGTATGAAAAAAGGCTAATGGATTATCTTAAAGAATCTTGTCAAATCTACACGTGAGATGCAAAGTCAAAGTTTCAATAATTCCATGCAAAAAGTATGCGACGCATGAATTATCCCTAATGGATTCCTCGAAAAGGTAGACAGAGGGCATCTACAACACAATGATGACGATGTTACATACCTATGTGACGTTTATTGGGTAGAAGCTTTGTTATTTTTGTGCATTTTTAATGCAAATTTGCAGGCATAAACTTACTTAAATCATACTTCTAAATCGGAAAGAATTTATTAGGTACCTACGTTTGAACGTGATTGCTGTTTTTTTTATACGCACCAGTTCTTATCGGTATATTTATATTATGCTAAAACTACTAGATCGAGAAACCTAAAATAATGTAAAAGTAAAATCCCGTTGTCATACAAATAACTTATTGTAGCAAGTTAACATACAGCATTGCAAAATGAGTACATTACCCCCAAACTCGAATGCAACACATGAATACTCGTACATTCGCTGACAAGTGAACATTCGATTTACAGATAAAACGGAGACAACTCGATATTTGCATAGTATTCATTGTGTTTGTGATCGATTACCTGGGCCTATGTGATGTCATACCGACTTAGGCAACGCCAGGCCATTCTAAAGGTCGTCCAGCGCATCTAATCATTCAGTGAAGCGTGCTTATTGCGCAAAAACCAGATGGTTACAAATACGTACTAAACGAGTACTGTTTTGACGTCTGCGCTCAACAAGGTGTTATAATTACATTATATACGTACTTACCTGTATCTATCTACTATATTTTTCATTACATCGACAACTTCACAAAGCAGGTTATGCAACTGAACATACAAGAAAGGATAGTGTAATATGCTTTTAGATAGGCATTGGATTATGAAATTATTCATACACGTACATTAATATTATGACGAAGTTTCTTAGTCATGTAAATATCCGTGATGTTTTAAAGATATGACATTTGAAACAACTTTGACATTTGACGGTAGTTCCGCGACCTATTTTTGATTGGTGGTTTTAATTAATAGTCGTCAAACGATCTTGGACGTATATGGTTTTCGTACCGATCACAATCACTTCGGCTAGACTCAAGAATATTTCGCAATAAATCAAGAATTGTTGTTAAGTGGAATCTAGAGGCGCCATGTAGGTGACTGATTTCTCAATAAGACTCTTTATCTTTATTTTGTTGATTAATACAGTAAACGTTTTTGCTTACATTGTTTGTGTCTATTACAATGACTTTGAATTTATTAAAAATACAATTAACAGAATATTAATTTGAAAATCTTTGCACACAAAATCATGAGTGTCATTTCCTTGAAACAATCTGTGTCATATGCAATTTTGTGGTTCTCAGTAATCAGGATCTGGACACCAATAACTCAATTTAAACGACGAAGAAAAAATATTGTGACCTCTATAACCGAGTCCAAGTGGACGATTCTGGTTACGCATTTAATTCTAAAGACGTGGGTACACAAGATGGGGATGAGCTATCTATCATCAGTGATACATCAGAGGTATGCCGTATCTTTGTTATGATGGCCGTGTGAGTTATGTGACGGTCACGTGTGTCGTTTTGTGTCATTACCTGCTCCGACCCACGGGACCCGCCGACCGCCACCGACGCGCTGTCGTCGTACACTTGTGAGCGAGTGCTGATAAACGTTCTAAAAATTTAATTTAAAATTATAAACTTAATATTTTTTAATTATATAGGTAATTTTTTGTTTGAATATTCGAGCCTACAACAACTTTTCACATTATAGAAGTAAAACAAAGCGGTTACTAAGTTATCTATCACCTAGAGCTTATGAATTTTAGACTTAAAAGTGATTAAGAGTATCAAATATATCAAATACATCTTTTAAAACAAGCTTTAAGCCATCTGTGTTAACGTGGGAGTACCTTCCTTATCATCGGAGTAATTGGTGAACTATTAAACGTAATTTACTTTTATTTTTAATCTCCATTAGATAGTCATAACAACATATCTAATTCTGTATCTTATGCTATCTCAATATGCTAAAATAAAACGTTGATTTACCTAAATTTTCCTTTTTTATTTAATATATTTTAATGTTTAATATCTAGGTAGGTGCTTATAAGTACCTACTAGATATTAAACATAAAAATTCCAAATACATTTAAATCTAAAAAAAAATACTATTCGTAGTATTTGTTTGTATAGTATTTAAATATTAGCAGATAATCTGGTTTTGTTGGTTTTAGGTGAGAATATGAATAATGCATTATACATAAATTTCGAGCATAAGCCGTCAGAGATGAATACATTTTAAGCGGTTCAGATTACTTATTTATTTTCAATAAATATACAAACTTTGACCTTGCTAATATTTCACATAGATATTCACATAGATACCCATATGATGTCCCACTGCTGGGCACGGTCTCCCCAGTAGAACCTACTAATTAGATCCTAGGGGTAATTGCCGTAATCGCCACGCTTGTAGAGCGCGTTGGCAATAGCAGTATGGCTTTAAAGTACGCAGAGGACGCTGCTGCCCTCCTTCGATGATCACATCGAAGGAGGGCAGCAGCGTCCTCTGCGTACTTTCGTCGGTCGTCAAGGCGACTAAGGGATATCAATCCCTTAGTCGCCTTGACGACCCCCACGAGAAGAGATAGGCTGCTACTATTCTTAAGCCGGTACCACTACCGGTACACCACACGGCATAGTTTTAATAATATTATTAATTTAACTGTTTTTGGAGTGACTGTACTGTTTATAAACTCATAAAAGCTTTTTTACTTCTGCATTAGTATAATAAAGTATCAAATATTTTATTAAACTTTTTTGAATTTAGAGTGAAATTTGATGCAATTGATTTGTATATCCTAGTAGTAATTTATAAGTCCGAGTATTTTTTTTTTATATTTTTGCGATGCCTATTTACCTTTTGGCTAATATCTGCATATTACACTATACTAACACCAAACGACAAAACATACAAATACCCACAAAACCATAATAAAATACAATTGAAACAAGCATTCCGAGACAGCATGCGGCGTTTGTCTCGCGTCAACCGCACACGAGCATACAAGCCCCGAATTTGTCTTATTGGGCAATGAGAATGATACCACAGAATACATACATGCAAAAGTCCGACTTAGAACTCAACAAAAACCCACGCACACGTACAGCGAACTCAAAATAAGCTGTTTCGGTTGTTGATTCGACCGAGTTCCATCAAGTTCTCTGTAAAAAAGTGTTATGTGTGCGTGAGCCTGTTTTCGTTGGTTGTAGGGAGGGGACTATCAGTATCTACCTAATTTGTGATGATATGCACCAACAAAAGGGTTCCAAGAAGCACCCGTCCTAACTTGTCCGCTCGTTCGTCGTCCCATTGACTCACTCCTTACGTGTTCTTTAATAATAACTCGGTTTCCTTTTACAGTAATTTTGGTCGGCTAACTATTGTCAGATTGTCACGCTCGGTATGATTTTGCATCGCAAAAATATTAGTCAAGCACGTTTGTTTGGTTGTTTTAACCTCGGTTTGTTATTAAGCTAGGACTCTGATTACTTTAAGCTTATTCTTAACTTTTGTTAAATTGTTGATTGTTTGTTGAGATAGTTAAACAAAATTAAAACTTAGAAATTTTAATAAATTAATTTCTATTTTATATAAGCTTCTTTGAAGATAGTTATGTGTGCTTTATTATCATCGTCATCTTTGCATGTTATTTCTTCAATGGAAGTGCTTTAAAACAGTTGTACAAGCTGTTTTTCCATTTTGTTATTCGATGTTCGCAGCACTGGATGCCTATTTGTGTGATTCACAAATTGTTGTTCCGAGTCAGGGTGTACCTACTTTAAGTATGTAATTTACACCTATGTTTGTTTTTAAGATTACTAGCAATGTGGGATTGTAGATCTCACATTACTAGCAATCCTGTTAACCCCTCCAGCTAAACTCAATGGCTTGTATTAGAAATGGATTCACGTCGGTAGTATAATGAATAGGATTCCAATCTGCGACCTCTCGATTGCGAGCCCTAGGCCTACGTTTGTGATGCCTAAGTTCCTTGTGACATATTATACCTACTTACTTACATAAAAAAGCTTTATCAAGTTCTGGCCATTTGCTAGTCATAAAAGCATTCGCAATAAACATTTATTCAAGAAAACCCCTGCTTTCGATTTTATCGTAAGACTAAATGACACAGTATGATTACAGCAGCAATTCAGTAATTTATATGTTATATAACATTTTCGCTTTCAGTCTAACATTTACCGAACAGTGAACTTTGTATCGTTAATTGAATTGTAGAGGTCATGTGATCATATTCGTTCGATTATATACCAGTTAGTAACAACCTTATTCTGAAAAAAACGTCCGCCAAATGTTACTCGATATTACGCAATTTCCTTAATAAAGATATTTATATAGGTCCATACTCTTGCTGTTACTAAGTTGAGATGGAAATAAGCAATCCAGATGAGCGCTTTGCAACAACAACCGCTGAAAAAGAATCTGTTTCTAGTGGATAGATTCAAGTGGACGAAGGGCCGCGATATACAGAACATGAACGAGAATACCTACTATTTTAGTTTGTGTCATTTTATCAGGAGCCACATCAATGTAGGTAGGTACAATTAATAACCCTTTTTAATTGGGTAGCCATCAAACGTGTAACAGAAAGTTGAGGTCAAATTTCAGCATCGGACCTTGTCATTTTTGCAGTGAAAACTTCTTTAGCGGCGTTGTGCAGTTTTTGGGATCTGTAAAAAATGTTAAACTCGTGTCAGGACACATGACCTGATCGAAAATTCGTAAGACGGAGGGAGAGCAATGAAAAACTGCTACAATATCATTTGAATACGAAAGTCAGTTTCGCCACCATCTACAATATTATTATAGCTCAGGTGGGAAATTGGGCAGTCCAGAAACCGGAAGACCCCAGTTTGAATCCGAGTAACTATTCCCTTTTTTTCCTTTTCTTCTTTTAGTTTTTGATTTTGGTTATTTGATTTGTGATCGGTACATTTTGTAATTAAGTAAGTACAGATTATTTAACCACATAAATAATAGTAATAAATAAAAGCAATTTGTGCTAAATTATTTCCTAACCGTTTTGCAAAATATTCAAAAATGCACAACGTTAATGTTTAAGTTTTCACTTCTGCCGGCACTCCCGGAGTGCAACCAGTTTTTTTAAAACAGCCTTGTGACGCCAGGACATTATAAAGATACAAATAACGGACCCAAAGTACATCCAAACCCGGAAAAGCAATTCCTGGGATCACACAAAGTGGCGTGAGAATCGAATTTACGCACGTCACACACACTAACACGTTGACAGGTTTGTTCTTGATCTGAGTTCATAGGCGTAACCAGGGTGGGCATTTGGGGGTTGATACCATCCCCCAAATTATTGGTTGACACATAGTACACATTGGGCCGGTGTTTAGTCAATTCTATCGCCTAAATCCCTCCCCCCCCCCCTGCCCGAAATTACTATAATCTCTCGCGAAAAAGAATCCTGGGCTTCATTCTTCTTGAGATTACTAAAATGCTTCTTGAGATTATAAAACTGCACCAAGTCTGATCAACTCTCAGTGGCCAATACTTTATCTAGTTCAATTCTTTAATTCATGATACTTAGATACACATAATTCAACAAATACAATGATACCAAACTATAAATAATTAAAGTTTGCCGTGTTCATTTCATAATACCAACAAAACGGTCGGTATCAAATAAATTATTCCACACATTGTATACATAACTTTAATATTAGTGTGATGTTATGATATTCCAATTTAATTTCATAACAGGTCATACAGCCTGTTAAATGTTTATAGGTAATAAATTAATATTACATGGACAGGGCAAGTGTTAATGAGTGTAATTAAAAAAACGTAAAACATTAACTGCCTCGCACTTTTTATTTTACAATGAAAGTTTTTGAGATGAATGAATTTTGATTACTCTTTCATGCAAAAAAATGTAAATAGATTTTAATGTCGGTTATATCGGACGGATAACATCATTTAAAAAATATAACAATAATTATTTCCCTTTGCCCACTAGTGGGACAACATGGGCAACATGACAACAAGTAATAATATTAATTATTATTTACGCCATAAGATTTAGTAGGTAGATAATTAAATAATTCCTTAGGAAAAATTGACAATGTCAAAATCTCACTCAGGAACGATTTCAGTAGGCAATAAACGACTCTGAGTGCGTCAGTATTAATATTTTTAAATATTTCAATGTATAATAATACAATAAATTGAAGCGGCGGTAATGGCCAAGACATCGGTCTAGCAATCTTGAGGTCGCGGGCTCGAATCCTACATACTCGTATTATAACATGCTAGCAAAAACGGGGAAAATTCACTCAGATGAAGTTGCGCGGGTCACCTAGTTACTAGATATTTAAAAAATAACAAGTCCTTCGCGTACAACACTAAGACCTTCTTGGTCCCCTCTTCGAAATAATCTCGACAATACCTAAATACCTTACCGTGGAAACCCTTTTGCCGAGAACGGTGGCAACCAAATAAGTATTTTAAATTATAATTTTATTTTAACGTTCCTAAAACGGATATGCATTCTACAATCGGGTATTTTTGCCTGAACAAGGCCAATGGCATCTCATTTCAGCGGAGTCAACTGTCTGTAAGTAAAAAAAATGCTATAAAAAGTAAAACACAATTAGGTAGACAGTCATACGTGGGTGGATCAGTCGACCACAGGTCTTAATATGAGCGCAATTACGAGCATTAAAAGATCCAATACCGACTCGTGTGGGCACCAAGGTTTCTGACCATATTCGGCAAAATTGTCTCACTCACATATCACTACTTATACCCTTTGTTGAAGCCGAAGTCGACCTATAAATCTGATTACCTATGTTTTACAATGTTAATGTGTATGGGAATTTATTTTATTATGTACAAAATGGACCTTTGTACTACCAAAGCTGGATTACCTAGACTTGGTAGTTGATAAGATTTACTTTAATAATATGTGCCTTACTCAAGATTCTGTTTTGTTTTGAAAATATTAACCTCTGTAATATTAGTATCTGTGGAGTAGATTGCTTGGGCGTCCTGGGTGGGATTTGGGGGTTACCCCCCTCTCCAAAATTGTAACTCTTAAGCGGCGGCAGCCTATTGGCTAAGGCATCGGTCTCGCAATCATGAGGTCGTGGGTTCGAATCATGTCCATTATACTACTGACGTGAATCCACTCCTAACACAAGCCATAGAGCTTAGCTGTAGGGGTTAGCAGAATTGCTGGTAATGTGGGACCGCATTAAAAAAATATAAAAATTTTCACCTAACTAAATTACGCTCCCCCCCCCCCGCCCCGTGAGAAAAATAGTCCTGCATCTTCAATGTTCCTCACATTAAGACACAGGAATCGAATATTGGGTGCACATGATCCGCTGACAAAATCCACCGGTAGCTGTTACTGGTTGCCTCCCTTGGTACTTACCAAGTAAACGATAGTGATCTTTGCAACCACGAAGAGACGATGGTCGCCATACTGGCTTGTTGATCCAGTGGTTAGTAACCCTGACTGCTTAGCCGGAGGTAGTGGGTTCGATTCCCACACGGGACACCATTTTGTGTGATCCACAAATTGTTGTTCCGAGCCTGGGTGTACTTTGTGTCCGTGAATTGAATGTTTGTAAAGTCCCCCGCTACACAAAGCTTGTACACTACCGCAGGAGCCGCTTTTAATAAAAATGTTTATCACTCTTGTTATGCAATACATCGTGTCATATTCATCAATCGCATGGAGATGGCTAGTACATTACAGCCGTTATAATCATGCAACGCGAAAGCTTAAATGTTAGTAAGATATGACTAACATTTAAGCGGACTGACAGTCCGCTTGTGACCACGGCCGCTGCAGCCTGGTCGAAACGTCAAGTAATTTTAAGGTAAAGAATGCGCGTTAATTCCCGTATAATAAATAGCCCATATCTTCCTTTTCTCATCGATGAGGCTTGTGTCCCAAAAGTGGGACCGTTGAGTTTGTCTCACATCAACAACAGCGAATGTAGTCCACTCACTAAACATGTGTAGCGAGTACAAACAAATGGTACTTATGACAAATTATGTAAAATGCATGTCACAACCGTCATTGGAAGGTGGTGGATGTGGCGGAGAATGATTTTCCCGGAACCTTGAAACTCCAATGAATCAGTTTTAGATCGATAGATAAGAAGGTTTTTATAAAATGTATTCCAACAAGTAGGTACCTATCCTAATATGTAAGCGATGTGTGGCCCATAGTGCATAAAGGTCAGACCTATAAACAACAAACCAAATAAAATATGTTTGTAGATTTAACTTGCCTAGACACATCTATTACAAAAATATCTAGACGGTCTTATCTGCGAGGTCATCCTGTGCATCATCGTCATACGTAAAATTCCAT
Organism: Herminia tarsipennalis; assembly: GCA_945859575.2. Lineage (NCBI taxonomy): Eukaryota > Metazoa > Arthropoda > Insecta > Lepidoptera > Erebidae > Herminia > Herminia tarsipennalis. The sequence continues at coordinate 16,299,704 of OX243837.2, forward strand.
ATCTATGAGTCTGTGACTAGGCAGTGCAGGTAGCACACTATGGTTTATAACTTTGCATAATATCTGTTAAATTAAGATTAGCATTCTGCATAATATTATGCATCCGTCACTGTGAGGATAGGTACTAACAGCATACAAAATACCGGTCAATTGTATAAGGTTCCGCATTTATCCAAGCTACACCTGCGTTTACAAGTATATCTAACTAATGTGACTTTTATCACGTATTTCTGTAAAATGATGATGTAAGTGGTAAAGGAATCAATCATATTAACGATTCTTTTAAAATTGGTCCCACAAACCTCAGCTAGGTACTACAAAGGCAGCTAAATTAATTCAACTAAATATAACACAATTACTAACTGTAACAAATATGAGGTCAAGACTGTATTGGCATAGTAAGACCTTTACAGTCTATCCTACGTCCAAACCAAGGCTTCAAAGGCGCCCGAAGAATGAGACCCGATACTAATAGATAGACGCAACAAAACCGAACTAAAAATCGTACAATAAAACACAAAATTTGCTACCTACGTATACACGACAGCGGATACAATCCGCCTACAGTATTATTTACATGTGTCCAAAGTACAGACCAGAAAAAAACCAGCACAGCCATTTAAAGTAATAAGACAATGTGGTTCATTAAGTTTAGCTACCTCCGCCCACCAGGTAGCACCTCCATCTCTCAGTTTAACGAGTCTGCGTAAAACCACTAAACACAGAGAATACAGAAAGCAAAGCTTTTAGCCGAAAAACTGCGTTTCTCAACAAAAGGGCGTAAGTGCTATGAACATACGCTCTTCTAAGCAAAGTGGTGCAGAGATAACATTACGTTTTACCAACCGAACAGAGATATCTGCGAGGTTAAACAAGGTTACATATTGTCGGTCCATAGATTGGTGACTGTTTCCGAAATTTATCACACAAATTTCTGTCCCATCGGGCTATGAGAGTGAGGGAACAGAGAGTGCAGTGGCGAACCTGGCGGGTAGGTCCGGACAAAAAATTCACTGATAATAAGAAAAATCGGCCAAGTGCAAGAGGTACTCGCTCCCGAGGGTTTTCATACATGTCCAAACATGTATCCCTGTTGCACTTAAATGTTGATAAACTTTCGCGATTTGTACATATTATAAAATTATTTATACTACGGGTCTTAATCGCGTGAATAATTTAAGGTAAAATACCGTGGTCATGAGTAGACTGGTTCACCAGTCTACCCGTGACCACGGCCGTTGCAATACGGTCGAAACGTCAGGCAATAAACAAGAAATGTGTAGTAGATAATTAAAATGATATGAATTTCGAAGTTTGGGTTTGTTTTGTAATGTTTCCGGAGGCGGTTTAATGCAGGCACAATAAAGTGTCGAATCTCAAAGCATTCAAAGGCAGTTCCATCAATAGATGCAACGCGTTTTACAGTTTATCGTTTTCATATATGTCGATATCGGAGGAATGAGTCCTCCAATAGACCCTAAATGTATGATAGTCTATCGGTTATAAAAAAACTAATATTTTAGCACTTCTAGTTGGACCACTCATACTTGGATAGGCGAAGAACGGCTGTGGCCACGGGTAGACTGGTCCACCAGTCTACCCGTGACCACGGCCGTTGCAATACGGTTGAAACGTCGGGCAATAAACAAGGTATTAGTGCAAATAAGACCCGTAGTATATATAATTTTATAACCTGTTGCACTTGTACGGAACCCGCGGTGCGCGAGTACAACTCGCATTTTTTTGATTTTTAATATCATCAGTGATTTTTTTGTCCGGGCCTACTGGGAGAGAGTGCACTTGTGATTACGCAAACATTTGTGCACTATAACATCTCCTGAGTAGTTGGCTAGTCTGTGATGAGATCGGCCACCGTAACCGATATCGGTTAGGAGACCATTAATACAAAGTTTGCATTTTGAAAAAAAAAATTGAAGTTCAGACGCTATACTGGAGCGCGAAATCGTACTAACTATAGGATAGTTAGTACGCTTTCACGCATATCGCTAAATCCAATTGCGATTGTAGCGACATGACATGCGATACAATTGGAACTAACGTTACTGATTGGTTAGCACTCCGAATGGCGATATGTCATCAATGTTTTCTTATGTCGTTATCACGTAAAATTATCGTTCATAAACCGACTTTACAGACAACCATTTTTTTATACCTACGTACTCTAGCAACGCACACGTAGACAGCAAACAGACACAGAATTTGGTTCTGTTCTGTCCGTCTGCCGTTAAGGAACATGTGAAGATGTCCTTCTGTACTGTCGGTGTTTTGTGGTAAAACGTGTAATTTATATAGATTGGAGAAAGAAATGTGTAGTAGATAATTAAAATGCTATGAATTTCGATGTTTGGGTTTGTTTTGTAATGTTTCCGGAGGCGGTTTAATGCAGGCACAATAAAGTATCAAATCTCGAAGCGCTCAAAGGCAGTTCCATCAATTGATGCAACATGTTTTACAGTTTATCGTTTTCATATAATTATGTCGATATCGGAGGACTCATAAGATAGACCCTAAATCTATGATAGTCTATCGGTTATAAAAAACTAGTATTTCACCACTTCTAGTTGGACCTCTCATACTTGGATAATGTTAGGTATTTACAACTACAAGTTCTATTATTTCAAATTACGATACGTATGTACGTGTTCAGGTAACCTTGAACTTTTAACCACATAAAAAAGTTTTGAATAAGTATATGCCAAAATTCCATTGATTTGCCATTTCCATCATTCACTAGTTGACATTATGAATACAACTATATTTGGCAGTTTTACGTTTCGTCATGATATAATATATCTACATAATGTAGACTTATTTCTTCAGGAGTCATAACACTAATGTACCTAAAATATATTTTGTTGAAAAAATAATGTAGAAGGAATTTTTACATCTTTCTTTCTTGTATTTGAAAGGATGGTCCTGAACGAGGCTGTCTCTCCCTTTGTTAAACGTTGATAGTTTGTGTTTTATGACTAACTTACTTAGCTACACCAAAACTACCGAATGGAATTGGACTACATTTATTTAATTGTTCGGATTAGATGAAATATAAGTTAATCTATGAGCAAAAGTTTAATATGAATTGGTTTTAAACATCTATTATAGGTTTCTTGCAAGTCGGTTTGCCACCTTTCATATCTTTCTATTTTTAAAGACAACTTCCACACTAGAGTATAAGTCCTGGGGGCCTACTCTAATTCAATAAAAACGAACTTTTGATCAAAAATGAGGTGCTAATATACAGAGCCAGGGACATCTATTTAATCCACTCGTTGCAAGAAATTGGCCATGGGTTCGAACTTTTTGTGCTCATTAAATAAATAAAAATGATTTATTCACTTAGGAAGCAAAATACTACACTTGTGAAAAGTCGATTCTACATTTACTGGTAATGCCTGTTCGCAAACAATAGGTAAAGCCCGAGAAAAGAACAGGCAATAAAAACTCGTGGCCGCTCTTTTTAAATTGCCCATGTTTACAATGTTTCTCTGTTTATAAACTGTATATATAAGGTGCTGCCACCATTATATTATACACCATATTAGAGTACTGATGCAAAAAAAGAGGTCAATAATATTAGAAGAGTACACGAGATCGGATACATCAGCCTCAGTGGGCACAACATAGTAGGAGCATCCATTCGAAAAAAAATAATTAGATTAATCACCGTAAACTTATGAAATTTCGGTAAACGAAAATTCATGAATTTCGTTATAAAGAAAGAGAGTAGGCGTACTGTATAGTGGTGGACTTACATAAAATTACGAACGCAAACTAGAAAAGCAAAGGTATATTTATAAATCTAACAAAACCCACAACTCTTGCAGCAGTTGTACGCATGCTTTAAGCAATCAAATCTAATCTAAAAATATATATTTATCTTCAGTAAATACAAAAAATAAAAGACAATGTAAAGCAGAAGTCTCCAAGCAAAAAAAAACAGAAGAAAATTATATTAATTGCCGAAAATAGGAACTAGTTTAGATGGCAGGCGAGATGCCTGACGCTGGTTTTCAACTAGTACTTAATCCCTGATGGATGACTGATGAACTGATGACTCCAGCGCTAATATCATTTGGACTGAAGCAATTTGAACATACTCACACGTCAAGCGACATCTGTTGCTGAATCATGTATGTGCGCACACGCTGGTTGCGCTATCATATACGGAAAAAACGCAACTTCTATGTACTATTTTACTCATCACATCGTATTGAGTTCAATAGCCCTTTCCGCTGTAATTAATTTTCTAACAAATATATCGACCAACATTAGTCATGTGTGTAGGTTTGTTAGTCTAAAGAACTGTCACCAATAAATAGTCTATCAATAAATTAAAGTTTCGGGTCGTTAAAATATAGAATTAATGTCGTTGAAAATGACATAGATATGTTCTTGTTTTCTAGTTTTAAAAACATGGATGTAGGAAATATTTATAGAAAGATCGCACGGATCTTACCGCTAGCTTCTACGTTTCTTTGTTTATTGTAATGAGAGCTTGCGTTATTTGCAAAAGCTTCTCATATCATAGCTTGGTCATAAATGCCTTTAATTTTACATTGTAGCAAGGTGACAACTCTCAGTCATATCTAATATATAAAATTCTCGTGTCACAGTTTTCGTTGCCATACTCCTCCGAAACGGCTCGACGGATTTTGATGAAATTTTGTGTGCATATTGGGTAGGTCGGAGAATCGGACAACATCTATTTTTCATCCCCCTAAGAGTTTGTTTGTTTGTTTGAACGCGATAATCTCAGGAACTACTGGGCCGCATTGAAAAAATATATTATTGTTGGATAGTCCATTTATCGAGGAAGGCTATAGGTTATAGCATCACGCTACGACCAATAGGAGCGGAGCAGCAAAAGAAAAAAGGGAAAATTTACGCAGACGAAGTTGCGCGGGTCAGCTAGTTTAACTATACATTTATCTGCGCACGAGTCACTGACTTGTAATATAAATAGGCAATGGTGGTTAATCTACAGATTCATATTCATATATCAGAATGGGTCAATTCTTTAGTACGGAAGTTATCTCTTCATAATGATAGCAATAAACTTTATTTACCAAACGGTGCCCACTCAACACCATAACGCCTACAGCTGAACCAGCTATAATATTAACTCATTCAACTTTCAAAAGTGCCGCCAAACATAATAACATTACGCACATATTCATAATATTATGATCGAAATTGACCAACGTTTGAATAACTCACGAATGTATTCAGTACCCGGTACTTACGTTAATGCAATAAGTTGTGACTGGTCTCAAATGTCATTAGATTTGCCTTTTATAATACCGACGTATAGACGGCGCCTATACTGACCGAGTTGCATAATATATTGTGATGCTAATAAAGAGGCGACGAGACAGGTTCGCTAAATAAATTTAAATATATTAAGGACTAGAGCTATATATCAACACGCAACGTTATATGTCTCATATGTCTTGTGCTCTTTTGTGATTGGCATTTTCATTGTATAATTTTATTAATTCACAAAAATATTTAATAACCAGTCTAAATTCAAAATGTTATGGGCTTCTGCTTGCCCGAACACAACCTTCAACATCAATTCCTATTTGGAGCGAAAAGACGCTGGTAAAATTATATCGTTATGTTGATTCCACAATATTTCAGTAAATAAAAAGTGTATACAAATCTATGTGACCTTTGTTGTTAAAAAGCTACCAAAAATAAAAAATAAATAAAAGCGCATGAAATAAAATGATACATCGCGGCCCTGAGCATATTACACAGTACAAGCTGTTGTCTTAATAGAAGAGGGTCACATAATCGAGTTTCAGATAGGCTTTAAATTTATTTTAACCTAAGGATCTCAGCTAAAAAGAGCATCATGTTGATATTTCTGTTAAGAATTACGAGATTATATTACGCAGTCTTCAGGATGGCATTGCAACATTTTACGGCCCCCAATCATTCTGTTACTGGTGGCTTTTCCTATCTGCAGCGCCTTTTCCTTCGAGTAGGTACATTTCAAAAAGAACAAAATGCGCTTCTAGTACCACTATGTTTTCCTAATGTCATTTAAGAAGGCAATGGGTTGACAACATAAGATAGAGCCTTCATACTTATTATGTAACGGTAAGGTATGATATGTAATACAGAATATTGTTTGGAATTATATGAACACAATACAATGTGAACTGAACTTAACAATCAATGTGGTTTGGTAATCAATAGACCTTGAAGCAGTTACTCTTTAAAGTTTGCCAATTGATCGGTAATTATGAGCGAACGTTCCTATCATCTTGATTCGTGACATGGATCAGCCCAAATGACGTGTAAATGTGAGGACGAAACGTACTTGAGCCATTAGTAAGTTTATTTAAGTAATAACGTAAGCTGAATAATGGTTTGGTTTCAAAATAATTGGCAACAATCAAGCAACAGTCAACTTATGTGTGTATATGCTACTCACTTTTTTGACTAAACCACTTAAAGGTTTATATTAGACTAGTGACCCTGGCCACGCTTCGCTGTCATTTGCGGACGTCCCCAGAACTCCCTGTCAAAATTTTATCATAACATAGAGGACAAAAAGACATACAAACATTATTTTTTATATATATACAGGATGTAACAGAAAGGTGTGGTCAAATTTCTGCAGTGGATATGGTATTTATTTATTTATGTTCGGAAAACCAACAGCAAATGACAATTATTTTTGAAGATTGAGACATATGCAACAGTTAGCCAATAAAAGGTTTTCACTTATACATAATTCATTAAAAATTAAACATTAGTGCGCAGACTGGACCAAGCAGTATCAACATTGTAACTTTTCAGTGTATACTATTATTATTTGTAGGGGATACATGAACCCAACTGACGACAAATTATAAACTAACTTAAAAAAAAATCATTATATAAATTAAATAACATTATAAAAAAATTATCAGTATTGCACCTACCTACATAGTTATATATATATATTCTTTTTGTCAAAATTCAGTAGACTAGTGACCCTGGCCACGGTTCGCTGTGCCTTTATTCGCGGGTGTCCCCAGAACACCCTGCCAAAGTTTCATCACAACCTGATCAATGGTTTCGAAACGCATAGAGGACATACAGGCAGACAAACATTCATTTATATATAGACTACACTTTACTCTCTTTCTCTACTCCATCCACGAAAAAGCCCTAAAGGTGCAATTCTGCTAAGTATTGTAGCATCGTGCATACGATCGCGTGCGGCTGATGTGACAATAGTCAGAGTATAAAAATGTATGGCACCGTTTCAGATGTCGGGAACTACACCTTTAGAATTCGAATTTCTTGAAGTCCTTTTTTATCTCTTGTTTACATCATTCCGACCCATTCACAAGTAATATTATAAATTATAATAGTAGATTGCTTCTAATTGATTTGATTGATTATACCTAAGTAAAGAGGAATTTATAGTTCATCAATATTTTTATCTCATGTTGTCCCAGCAGGCCAAAGGTCTCCTCTTCCTTCTTCCGCTGTGTTAGATCCAAGGCAATTCGGGTTTTTAAATACATAATACTTAAATGATAACTTCAGTAGTCTGGATAAATAATTATTATTGTTATTCATTTTGACCGCTTAGATTCAGAGGGTTCAAATTTAATATAACAACTGAATGTCTTAAACTGAAATTGTAACAGATAACTTCACTCGGTTAACTCGTTAAAATATAAGTTAGCTAAGTTCAGGCTGTGATTACAACCGTTTAACTTAAATTCTAAAAGTCTAGCAGAAAAGCAGTTTATTTTAATTACTAGGCGAATGAAATATTGTAGACAAGCTCATATTCCAATATCCATAAGTATCAATGGTTGTTGGAAATCGTCAAGATTGAAAATAAATATATAAAGCTCATGATAAGAAGTCGCCAAGAGACTCGTGGCAATTTTTTTTAAAACATCTAGTTTTATTATAGTTATGATATTATTGAACTGCATGTTTTAAATGTTATGTTTGGTAAGTAAATACTAGTCTACGTTAACAACACAAGGATAACTAAAAAAAACATAAAACTTATAAAACGTAGGTAGCTCTGATGCAATTTATAAAACCTGACGAATTGTACAAGGACGTTAATAAAATACTTGTTATTTTGAAATAAAAACAAGTTTCTTTTCAGTAGTTTCATAACCATAATATTATCTACTAGCTGACCCGCGCAACTCCGTATGCGTCAATTTTCCCCGTTTTTGCAACATTTTTCATTGCTGCTTCGCTCCTATTGGTTGTAGCGTGATGTTATATAGCCTATAACCTTCCTCGATAAATGGGCTACCCAACAGTAAAAGTTTAATAAAAATAGAATATTTCAAATAATACAAATTCTTTTACTGTTGGGTAGCCCAAATTCCTGAGATTATCACGTTCAAACAAACAAACAAACAAACTCTTCAGCTTTATAACATTAAGATTAGTATCTATACTTGAACGTGAAAATCTGAGAAGCTGGTTCGTATTGAAAATTCTTTTAGTGTTGGATAGCCCATTTATCGAGGAAGGTTATAAACTATATAACATTACGCTATGACCAATAGGACCGGAGCGACAATGAAAAATGTTGCAAAAACGGAGAAAATGTATGCAGACGAAGTTGCGCGGGTCATCTAGTAATATTATAAAGCTGAAGAGTTTGTTTCTTTGTTTGAACTTGAAAATCTGAGTAACTACTAGTTCGTATTTAAAAATATTTTAGTGTTGGAGCCCATTTATCAAGGAAGGCTATATAACATTACGCTATGACCAATAGGAGCTGAGCATCAATGATAAATGTTGCAAAAACGGGGAAAATATATATATGCTTGTAAATTATAACCATGCATCATCAATAAAATTATGCTTTGTTAGTGATTGTAAATACATTTATCAAAATAATAGCAGTGTAATTAATAGCAACTGCAAACGAAATTAAACTCAATACAGCAATTCTACCATAAACTCATTTAGTAGGTAGATACTACTACCAACAGATTAGTGAACCAATTGTGATCAACTGTAATCGATCTACCCTCGGTTACGAAATGCATAATCGAGTGTTTGAACAGACCGTCAATGCAGTCAGGTAGTTCGAGTGGTACTTGCACTGGCCAAATATGCTGTGCGATAGAGTACACTGTGGACTTCAGCTATTAATACCGTATTGATACATCCATGACATGTTGACATTGCAGAGTAGCACGGTTATGCACGGTGTATATCAAAGAGTATTTTGTATACTATATTCTCTTCTTTTTTATATTGACTAGCTAAGTCTGTTGCCCGTGACTTCGGCCGTATAAAAATTATAAAAAACAAATGTACCCCACAGGAAACTTTTCTGAGATAAAAAAAAAATGATTGTTAACCCAGCTCATTGGAGATATAGCTATATACTTTAATACTGTTTATAGATTAGAACTCCTACTATTATCTTACCCCGAGTAATTTTCCATTAAATTCATCGTTGCTCTAATAATACTATTAAAACTCATAATCCTATAATCAATTAATCAAGCAATTATCTTTTACAATAATAAATGTATGTTTAGATTGAATAATTATTCAATTCAATAGGAAGTTAGGTGATCTGACTATTAATTGTCAATAGGTGTTCATTAAACAATATTACTAATGGAAAAAAACTGATTACACTGGATAATAGATACTCGTAGTCACCATCAGCGTCAGCCCCTACCTAGGATCGATCCAATGCTGGACATAGGCCGCTCCTAATTTACACTATAATATCTGGGTTCTCAACCTGTAGGTAAGAATAGCTGTTTTACCCGCGGGCGTAAAACAGCTGTACTCTAAGCACCAAGCTAAGGATAAAGACCAAGTGGACCTTAAAGGTGAAGAAGATCCCGCCATAATCCGCACCACTCGACATCGTAGTAGGGTTCATCCATTCCACCTGAAAACAATGCGGTCCTGTACGAATCGATTCCGGCGTTCTTTTCTTCCACGCACGACTCTGGAATGAACTACCTGCTGCGGTGTTTCTCGAGCGTTACGACATGTCTTTCTTCAAACGAGGTTTAAAGAGAGTTTTCATTTCACGGTAGGCAGCGGCTTGGTTGTGTCCCTGACATTCCTGCAGTCCATGAGCGGCGGTTACCGCTTACCATCAGGTGGGCCGCTGGTTTGTCTGCCAACCATAGGCAATTAAAAAAAAAAAAAAGCCAACTTCAAATCGTTTATGGTATAAAAACAAATGTACCCCACAGGAACCTTTTCTGAGATAAAAAAAAAATGATTGTCTCTAAAGTCGGCTTACGGACTATAATTTTACGTGATAATGTCATAAGAAAACATTGATGACATATCACCAATCAATAACGTTTGTTCCAATTGTATCACATGTCATGTCGCAACCAAGACCGTTGTAGAAACCAATCAATAAAGTAGCTCCTTAACAACCAATCAATAACATGACCGTTGCTTATCAACCAACCAATAACGTGACCGTTGTTACGTGACACTTTTTAATGCGTGCACCCGGTCATCAATTTATAAGACGTTATCACGTCAAAAAAGTAGCCTATGGGCTACTTTTTTACATTTGACACAGAGTCTGGAGACTACAATCTATCTCTGTGTCAAATTTTATCCAGATCCGTTTACCCGTTGTGGAGTGGTTGAATAAACTACAAATATCTTTCTTTCATAAAATCAATTCAATGATTGTGTGAAAACGTTAAGTTAATATCTACATAATAAAATAATAATAAAGTTATGATTAGTTTAAACAAAAACAAAATGAAGTAAGACGCCAGTACTAAGTGTAAAGCTCATGAGATGAAACTGCCAAAAGCTAGTGTAAAATCAAAATATTAAACATCCATCCATACATCCAAACTTTCGCATTTTTATTATAAGTATAAACATCATGTTAATCTGGTCGATTTTCCAGTAAAATTCTACAAGTGTGCTAACTTAATGTACTCTTTAACTGCACATAGATTGACACGTATTTAATGTAGGTACTATTTAAATGAGAAGCTGTGAAGATGATGACAGCCTGGTTACCCGCCAGAGAAAAAATCTTTTATTGTATAAACAAACCTTGCCCGAAATAGTTATTGCAGTTTTCTTTTCTAACTCTTTCACATTTTATGTTTGCTCGAAAAAAGGCGATTTGACACAACTTACATTTTTTCTAGTTCTATTTCGTGTTACAACGCCTGAAGAGTGTGAAGTCGTGGAAGACTTACAGCACTTATTGATGGAATGTGTTTGATATAAGTCTAATAAAAATAATTTTGTATCGACCCTGAACAGAACTGATAGGCACTTTTAACCAAGTTTTGTCTCAGCCTAATAGCGTTCATGGCTACTTCAATTCAACTAAGATTTACTGTGAAGTGTAGATATGTGCTTGGGGTTCGATAGGACTAACATAGAAAGAAAGAAAGAAAAGAAAGAAATAAAAAATAAAAAAAATAAAAAATTACAACCCTTTTGCATAAAACCTTGATACTTCAAATGCTTTTATTCTTGAACCCAATAAACAGCGAGTGAAGCTTTGTTAAACCAGCTCATTGGAGATATAGCTATATATTTTAATACTGTTTATAGATTAGAACTCCTACTATTATCTTACCCCGAGTAATTTTCCATTAAAGTCATCGTTGCTCTAATAATACTATTAAAACTCATAATCCTATAATCAATTAATCAAGCAATTATCTTTTACAATAATAAATGTATGTTTAGATTGAATAATTATTCAATTCAATAGGAAGTTAGGTGATCTGACTATTAATTGTAAATAGGTGTTCATTAAATATTACTAATGGAAAAAAACTGATTACACTGGATAATAGATACTCGTAGTCACCATCAGCGTCAGCCCCTACCTAGGATCGATCCAATGCTGGACATAGGCCGCTCCTAATTTACACTATAATAACTGGGTTCTCAACCTGTAGGTAAGAATAGCTGTTTTACCCGCGGGCGAAAAACAGCTGTACTCTAAGCACCAAACTAAGGATAAAGACCAAGTGGACCTTAAAGGTGAAGAAGATCCCGCCATAATCCGCACCACTCGACATCGTAGTAGGGTTCATCCATTCCACCTGAAAACAATGCGGTCCTGTACGGATCGATTCCGGCGTTCTTTTCTTCCACTTACGTGTAGACTCTGGAATGAACTACCTGCTGCGGTGTTTCCCGAGCGCTACGACATGTCTTTCTTCAAACGAGGTTTAAAGAGAGTTTTCATTTCACGGTAGGCAGCGGCTTGGGTGTGTCCCTGACATTCCTGTAGTCCATGAGCGGCGGTTACCGCTTACCATCAGGTGTGCCAGTGGTTTGTCTGCCAACCATAGGCAATTAAAAAAAAAAAAGCCAACTTCAAATCGTTTATGGTGCGAGTGCCGACGGAACATCTATGCATTTTCATAAAGGAAGACTTCTGGCAGAAGGGTGTCGCGTACCGACGTTTTCGTGGAAGGTTACATGACACCACGCAGCATAACACGAGGCCGTCTATGTCTCAACGTCGTATGTAGTTTTAGTTTTAATTAGGGATTAGTTTATTAAGTTTTCTATTTATGTATTTGTATATTATGGGTCTTAGTAACCTGAAACAAATTGTTATTATTATTATTAGGGGTAATGAAGGTAAATTGAGTTACACAAAATGTCACAATGTTGATAGTCAATCCCCCTTACACCTTTCTATGATGCTGGGGGTAAAATTGGTTTCAAAGTAGTCAGACAGGATAAAGCTATTAAAAAGGTTGGTTGACTCTAATAAATAGTTTGGCTCTCTCTCTAATACCTAGCTAGATGGACTGAAGGATCGACCAAGTTAAGTCTGCTGTGTGTGGTTCCTTAAACGAGTGCACCAGAATGTCCGACTTAAACGAGTGCACTAAACAGAAGTGGCGAATCACATCTGTCCTCACAGAATTCACTACATAATGACCACGACCGCTCTGTCAAGAGTATCATGACGAAGAAGGAGATAGTCGTAATAATAAATATTGATTAAATAAATGTAATATTTTTACGACTAGAGGTGAAGTCGAGTTACGTGAAATGATAAAGATTCCTGTTAAAATGATAATCTAATTTGGATAAAATGTATCTCTGTTATTACGGTATCAATACCGAGAAACTAACGCAAGTGCGCTAAACAAATACATAGAAATACATGAAATCCTACTATAATAATAATCTAGTAACATTAATATGCATTTATTGTAATTTGTTTAAGTGCTGATAGACCAGCAGATTTGATTGTATTCAACCGCGTTCAGCGCGCAGTGGTATTGACATTGTCGATGACATAATTAATGTGAAAATGTCATTGGTCAAACATACAAATCACCTATCTTTCAAGCATCTTCGAAACGACAATTAATTTGATTTTTCGATCAGACTGATTTTCTCACACGAGAACGGAAGGGCAGAGCCACAAAAACTAATAGTTTATGTAGATCCAAATGATTTACAATGGGTTAAGTCTAAACTAATAGGAGTTTTATAGTAAATAACGTAATGAGCTGGGAACGTAGTGATCGTCGACCGGCCATTGTCCGTGCTCCAGGCGCCTTCCGCTTCTAAATGACAATTTAGCGCAGACCCCCAACTGTAAACACCTCCACTCCCTATTACTATCGCTTTTGTATGCGTGAGGGGAGAGGAGTAGATCAACTAAAGTTGGTTTAGTGCATGTATTAGTATAGGAAAGTATCGAAAGGCGGAACGGTGTGATTGAAAAATAGAAAACGTGTGGTATACGATATTCTATATGTAAATAACTAGACTGTCACCGCTTATACTGCAGAGGAAGTGTGTGACATGTTACTCGATTAAACTGTCCCCAGACTTGAAAAAAATAAACTAATAACAGCTTCACTGGATAGTATTTTTGTTACAAAAGTGCCCCTGTAACATTTCGTAGATGAATCTATTCGTATTGAAAAAAATAATTCAACAACAGAATAGTGAATATAAAAAAATCTACAAAATAGTTATAAACTCTTCTTTAAATCATAGATTTATTAATGACCTAGATGTGGACTGTTTTTGGTATGTTTTATGACGAGTCGTTGAGGAATCAGCGGAGGGATTTTACTGCGGTAACCTCAAAACAAAATTGCCCCAAATTTCGGTTTATTTTAATGAAGATTTAAATTAAAGATTAAAATAAAAAAATGTTTACAACAAGCCCTCACAATTAAATTTTTTAGTACTCAATGTAAGATAACTTGTTATATGCCAACGTAGAGATTTGCGTTCCGTCGATACACGAGAACTTCCTAAGTATTCTATGTAATTACTAGCGGACGCCTCGCGGTTTCACTCGCGTAATTCCCGTTCCCGTGGGAATATGGGGATAAAAAGTAGCCTATTTCACCCAGGGATAGTGTAGTGTAGCTTCCAAACGGTGAAAGAATTTTTAAAATCGATTCAGTATTGTTTAAGTTTATTCCTTACATACAAAAATACAAATCTTTCTCTTTACTACAGGGCTCTATACCTGCTTGAATTTCATGTCAAACATAATTTTTCAAAATTGACGACTTCAAACAATAAAAAAAAAATGTGTTATGAGATAAAGATGTTTCATAATGTAGGTAAGTAAAAGTACGTACACAAATATGTACTATACAAAATGTTAACCAAATATACGAGTATTTTCTTATTGTTTGTACCGTTTGTGTCAAAGGTGGTAGTTGTTATTTTTCACGTCCTAGCTAGTCCAATGAAATCTGTTTTGAAATAACTATTTAGAAAGTCATTGTCCCGGCTTATGCAAATCAGAGAACATTAAGAAAAGTGGGTTGTTAGTTATAAATTTGTAATATAGATTTCACAGAAACAGAATATCAAGACTGTGTCTCGCCTAGTGCTTGTTTATTTTCTACTTGATATCCTACCAGATTTTTGACAATACCGATAAATTCTTGACAAAAAATTGAAGCTAATTCATTGGATAAAGAACAAATGTAGAATCTTGATGTAACAGCATAAAATTAAGCACAGAGGTTAATCAGGCAACTTCTTTATTACCTCATATACCTATAGATAAGTATATACATACCTATATTACTCATTCTTTAAAAAGCTAAGGTGTCGTATATCGTCTGTTTAAGTACAATGCCGCAGTATTTTCAATTTATTCCTGTTCAACCAGTGACCACGGCCGAAACGTCGGGAATAATTAAAAGGTTTTTAACCTTAAAATATCTACGCGATTGTGTAATGTGTACAAATCGTAATAGTTTATGAACATGATATATTTTTTAGAGAATTTGCTGGCAGGATGATTTAACATATAAATGTTAGAAACTTAGCGATAGAGTATGAGACATCGGCCGCCCTGGCCGCCCGCCATGCACTACAAAGCCACATACATTTGTGAGAGTGAATCAGCCAATCCCACTCTAAGCACTGCTTAAACTATAGACATGAGAAAAAAATATTTTATCAATGTATTTGAATTTATAATAAAATAAGTCTTTTGTCCTATACTGTTCTGTTTTAAATGTGATTAGAGGTCAAGAGACAACAAAAACAATAATACCTAATATCTTGGGACCACTCACACAACGCCATCTGATCCCAAACTAAGCGAGCCTGTACTATGGCAACTAGACAACTGATGAACACACTTATAGGTATATTTATAAATACATACGTATTATAGATAAATTACACCTAGACACAGGATAAACCCTTGTGCTCATCACACAAACTTTTATCCTGGGTAGGGATCGAACCCACGACCTCTGGTTTAGTAGTCAAGGTTCACTAGCCACTAGATAAACAAGCTACTGCTACCTTTGTTTATACAACTTTGCTGGTTTGAGATTTGCAAATAAAACGAATACCTAATGTTTCAAGTTTTTTCTTCTCTAATCTTCTGTTTTCTCAATCTTCAAAGGATACAATAGGTACGTCTTTACTCCTTGAACGTCTTTTGACTTCATTCTCATGTAGGACGTTTTGTTTCTACTTTTTGACTATGATAACGTCTTATAGATCGATGACCGGGTGCACGCACGAAAAAGTGTCATGGTCTGTCACGTTTCGACCGGTGATATCTGAAGCAAGTATTGTAGCCTACTAAAGCTGTCCCAGGCGTGGTTGTTTATTATAATGTCATCAATGTTTGAGCGATTACAGCGACATGCGGTACAATTGAAAATTAAAAATTAAAAAAAATGGAAAAAATAACAATTAAAAAAAAAAGCTGTCACAAGCATGGTTGTTTATTACAATGTCATCAATGCTTTCTTATATTATCACGTAAAATTATCGTCCGTAAACTACCTTTAGGTGGATTGACTTACATTTTGGCTGTTATCTATCTTTAACTAATGACTAGCAATTTTTATTTTATATTTTAAGGAGCAAAAATGTATCCATCTCAACGCAATAACCCTCAAGAAAATTGCATAAGGCCGCAATTTTTCAACATACTCGTATTTATCGCAAACTCTGAAGCCGGTGTATTACATGGTCGTATTGTAAAAGTTATCCAACGCAGGTATTTCTTTACGCTCACTACCTTGATACAAATAAAGGCACAATAGCAGAGAGGCATAAATAGGAAATCACCGCTCCACTGGCTCGAATAATTCACTAAGAACCTCAGTTTCACATGAAAATTGTAATTTTGTATGCAAATTGAATTCACCGCGGTTACTTGACGAGATTAACCTTTTATTTACACTCTGACATTATATTCCTACATTCAACGTTCATACTTACCTAACAATGACCTTCTCTCAATACATAAAAAGGAAGAGGTACGATTCGATACAGCCATCTTTTTATAATTTTAAACAGTTTGTTCTCCTAACCAATTTCGGTTATGGCAGTCGGCAATAGGCATCAGTCTTAACGGAGACTAGTCAATGACGCAGAAGACTTGAGCAAACAAAAGTTCACTCTCTACTTCCTCACTCTCGCCCGTAGCCGCAGCCAGAAAAGATGTCCCCAATGATCGGAAATCGCAGGACTGACCATACACTCCGGTCTCCGTGACACGATGTGACATTTATTTATAAAACAGGCACCCAAAGGGGTATGCCCACCAGCAGTATCGCTAGTATTTACGTTGTGCCACAAGTTGATTAAATGTATAATTCTTGTTTCTAATTATAACGTTATTATTTAATGATATGGAGTCTCACATTTGCCGGAATATTGAGATGCAAATATTAGTCTTTCAGTTTATTTATTTCCTTTTTTTTCGTATGAAGTTATTTTTAACGATGGTAACACTATTACAAAAATAAAATCGTAATATCGATTAGGGTTATTATCGATTTTTATTAAATAATTAATATAAATACTTTATTAATTGTTGCACCGTTTGAATGTAAAGAACGATAATATTTATACACTATACTTTTTAATAAGCATATTCTTTGATACCTTTAGATTAGGACCCGGCTCGATTAAAAATAAGAACAGAGTAATGAATTTTAATAAAAAAATCGATTTGTATAGGATATGACAAAAGTTATGGCAACACTGAAATGTAATGTCATGTCACTTGTTTATCTGTGCATAAAGCTTGTTAGCGCCGGTCCATTAAGAAAACAGTTTAAAGTATTAATAACAAATAGCTTTTGTTATTTCTCGTGTTGTGTATGATATTGTGGTTACATTACGTGAGTTTGAGATAGAGACTCCATATACATAGTAACAATCAGAAATATTTTGTGAGACAGAGACTCGTACCAATATTGTGACAATTGTGAAGTGTTTGTGAGATAGAGATTCGGATTATATATCACTGCAAAGCCGAATTCATAGCCATAAACTAGTGTTACACATCATGTGTAATACATAATTAATACGCAATATCATAGTTATGTCCTATTTTCAAAAAAAAAATGTATATAAATATTTCGATTTTCGAAGTTCATCCACCCATATCAATTAAACCCGGCAAATTAGGTAAATCATTGTTGGTTTTTCTGAAAGTATATATTAATGTCTACATAAATCAGTAGTTTTCATCTTGGCACAACAAAATTTGTAGCGATACTAAATCCCATAGTCACTTGAACAATCGCCTTTGAACTTGACAATGGTACCGTGGCTTACCCACTTGGTCACAGATCCCTCAATTTCCTCAAGGATTTTAAACTAAGAAGAAGACTTCAAAATAATACAATTGAAAGATTTTAAGTTACGTATAGCAAGGGCTTTTGTTTTCAACATTATATTGATGATGAAATACAAAAAGACCTTGGTGTAACACTAGAAGCAACATACTTAATATTTCATTTGAATATTCAGTTACGGTTCAATGTTATATGTAATAAATAAAACAAAAGTTAAATCAAATAATATTATTCGCTGAACACGTGACTATAGTCGCGTGATAACTATGAAGGTATTATGTGAATAGTCACCCTATGAATACTCACTTCAAGTCTGAATATTTGATATCGATATTTATCGGCCTCATCTAGACGGATGTCTAGACATCATAGAAACAAATATAAGGATGTCAAAGTTAATCAAGGGCAAATATTTTGACTTGAGCTTTGTAATTAACGTTACTAGCTGACCCGCACAACTTCTTTTGCGTAATTTTTCCCCGTTTTGCAATATTTTTATTGATACTCCACTCCTATTCGTCGTAGCGTGATGTTATATAGCCCACTAGCTGACCCGCGAAACTTCGTTTGCGGCATTTTCCCAAGTTTTTGCAACATTATTCATTGATGCTCCGCTCCTATCGGTCGTAGCGTGATTGTTATATGACACTCACAAATAACGTGGCTTATTATTGGTAAAAGAATTTTCAAAATCGGTTCTATACATCCAGAGATTACTCCCCTACAACGTCAGAACATCACAAACTTTACCTCTTTATAATATTATAGCTAGATAACCTATTAAACCTATATTGTACAAAATCTCGACTTGATTTTGAAAATATCGCCCACAGTACTATGCAAGCTCAGTGTCGCGGGGGACTTTAGAAACATTCAATTAACGAACACAATGTACACACAGAATTGGAACAACAATTATCCTGTATGAGAATCGAAGCCACGTCCACTTACGCACTGCGCCAGCGAGGCAGTCAAATATAAAAATATTATGAAAATATATACCTACCTATTTATATATTTTGGACAACTCACACAACGTCATCTGATTCCAAACTAGGCAGAGCTTGTACTATGGTAATCAGACAAGTGATAAATGTACTGATATATTTGTAAATACATACATTTTATAGATATATAACACCCAGACACAGAATAAACCATCGTGTTCTACACACAAAGTTTTATCCTGGGTGGGAATCGAACCCACGACCTCTTGCGTAGCAGTCGGACACACTCCCACCGCGCCACAGAGGCAGTCTAAAATCAACTGTACACTTTAATAAATTATAGTAACGTAGAGTATAATTTATTAAGGTGTAGACTTTTCATACCAGTTGTGCCATTATTATTCTAAACAATCATAACTAGAGAAAACAGGAAGAGAAAATCTGTACTTAGATAATTGAAAAAATGACCATGGACAACTCGCGATGGCTACACTTACCTACTATTACCTACCAGACTACTAATTAATCACTAACCTAATCTAAAACAAAAGGAAAAACACCTTATTTGAAAGAAATAAGTATCTACCATTTATTTACTTGTTTACTTAAAGATGCGGCAGCTGGTAGAGCCGTGTCATAAGAGGCGTGAAATCCATTGCGCATATAACTGCGCAGTTTACGAGTATTATGACACATTTACAATGTTGTAGCCTTAAAATCTGACTTCCGTTACAATGTAAATTATCATCAATGTCTCAAAATAATCAACTTTTTGATTATACACATTTTTCACAACCAAATTGATTAAAAATAATAAATAGCATCTTGGGAAAACACGGCTACCTGGTACCAAACTACGGTAAGCCTTTACTATGATAACCAGACAACTGATAAACATACTTACTTAAATATTTCTAAATACATATGTACATAATTATAGATAAATTACACCTAGAGACAAAATAAACAATCGTGCTCTGCACACAAAGATTTATCCTGCGTGGGAATCGAATCCATGACCTCTGGCTTAGCAGTCAGGGTCACTAACCACTAGACTAATAGCCCAATCGTGGAAGAATGGAACATCAGCAGTAGGTATGTATGAATATAAAGAAATACCTAGTGTTTATAAGATGATATTTTTCCGAGCTAGTTAATTACACGGAAGATACAGAGAGGCGACAATATCATTGAGAGTTACGTTTCACAAAGGTTACTTTATGGCATTGTTCTCAACCTTTTTAGTGTTGCGAGCTCGCCATTACTTGATTCATCGTTTATCTTTTATTATAATTATATAAAGATCGTAAAAAACGTAGTAGAAGGGTTAGTATCTAATCTTCAGTTCAGTTTCAACTACGTAATTATTGTTTTTGCTATTTAAGGAAAATAATGATTTGTTGAAGTTTTTTACAAGATATTTGAAGTTTTTCTTACATTGAGCTCTCATTTATTATAATAATAACTGCATTGTATGTTAATGTTATGTCTTAAAGGTGTTAATTGCTCACACAAACAAGTGAATCTACCAGCAAAATAACAGTTATCATTATTACACAAACAACCAAACTCTAGTCCCAAATGCCTTATGAATTATGAGGTATCTTCTCTGTTTGTAACAGAATTCCAAGCATTTTTTTACCCGCGACGGAATAGAGACAAATTGAGTCGAAGTATGATTAGTTTCCTCGTCACACTGTTCGCAAAATTAGATAAGGACAGAACATCGCGATGAACTCGGTCTGCCCAATGTGCACTAGTCCCACGTAGTGGATTATACCCTCTCGCAGAGAGGCCTGTGTACCGCCAGTAGGAAATTTGGGAAACTGATTATGGTTAAGAAGCGCATCTAGCCAAGTTGAGAAACGATGGTTTTATAAATATTCAAGTCATGTTCTCTGCGTACAAACGTCATGATTGTACATAAAGCTATAGTATAATTGGTTGTGATTAGTTCAGTTTCAACTACGCAATTATTGTTTTTACTATTTGGAAGTTATTATGTTTTGTGAAACTCGAGTTGTAAGTAAAAACATAATTTGCGTCCCCAATGTTTGTTGATTTTAGTTGACTTACGTTCTATGTTCTCAGTTATTGTGTCATTATCAACCTAATTATCTCTTGCTACATGATAAATATGTACCTACCTACGGATCTCGTCATCAAAGTCAATATCAATCATGAGATTATTGAGGTTAAGCAACGTTTCCCCGTCTGCTCGAGAGGGTGGCGACGATTTTCCAGACCCATATTCAAGTTAAACTGTCTATTTATCAAAAAATATACATATATTTTTTCCACACATTAGATTGTTATTATATCGAACTAAAGAATGAGGGAACAAAACGTTTCTGTACAACAAATTTCTGTAGCTATTGTTGGTTAGTTGTTGCTTAAAAAATGGTAACAACTTCTTCCAACTTCCAATTTCCCTCCATTATTATTACAAAACTCCTTTTGGTTTGTTTTAATTTTGATTGAATTCAGAAGAGGTCATTAATGAACGACCATAAGGAGCAATGAGAGTTAACAAACGAATTCGACGAGTACCTACGAATCCTTTTTATTATGACTTCTATCACTTTCATTATATTATTCTACCAAGTAATTGGATAAATCTAGAACGATGACCTAAAAAGATAGCAAAAGGTTAAACGGGATCCGGAAGTCAAGGGGCCGGATGCTGCAGCGTGTCTTGACTTTCCTCACCTATATTGATAATCATTCCGGCACTTTTTTATTATATTGTATGAGTATCAGGAAATACTGTACTAAGATTGTGTAAATCTTAAGTATTTATTATTAATTAATTATTGAATACTATAAGGAAGAATAATTTGTTTGTTTCTTTGCTGTTGATTAACTCAGAAACTTTGAGCGTTATTTTGATTTGGGGGATTTGGGGACTTAGGGAGAAACAACCAACTTAAAGACATGCGGAGCCATAAGGAGTAGTCACAATAATGTAACTGTGACTACTAGCTAGGAAGATACATAAGTCGTTTAAAATTTTCAAACATACAAACAAAACAAAATTCAGATTAGTATAGGATCACCGTACAATTCAATTATCACAAAATAAAATCGAAATAATGTAAAAACTGGGCAAGAGCATGTCGGACCATGCTTAGTGTAGGGTTTCGCAGCCTTAAATAACTGCATGAGCAGAAGAGCGTAGTTTATGGCACTTATGCTCTTTTGTTAAGAAAATCAGTTTTTCAGCTATAACTCAATAACGGTATATCCGATTATGTCCAAAATAATTTTAGTTTAAAGTATTTGTTAAGCGCTACCTTTGTGATTTTTTTTCATATTTTTTGGTCACACGGTTCAAAAGTTAAGGGGACACATTTATGCAAATTTCGGAGCGATAATCTCCAAAAATATTTACTCAATCAAAACAGTTTATTAGGAACCTAAAATGTTTTAAAAGACCTGTCGAATGATGTGCCACACGTTGATGTTAAGCAAAAAAAAACAGCGTTTGTTATTTGTATGGAGTGCCCCCCCTAAAAATATTAATTTTTGCTATCAAACTAAGTAGCGGCCACTACAAGACACCTTTTCCCCAAATTTAATCAATATTCATTGAGAAGTCTCTGAGTAAAATGCCTGTGACATACGGACAGATAGACAGACGAAACTATAACGGTTCCGTTTTTTGCCATTTCGGGTTCCGTAGCCAAAATGGCTAAAATTCTAAATAATAAGAGTGAATCATCACTTCAGATTACATTCTATTTTAGGGTTAGTTAGTCATATAGAACTTTAATGTTTAAGAACAAGCGCTAACCTCTTCTCAATCATTGATTTGTCACAAAATGATATGAATCAACTACATAATTTCCAATATAACTATTTAATTTGGCTTTAGGTATTCTTACATAATGGTATATATTATATTATCATTAGCAAATAAGCAAATACCCTCAGGCTTAACCTGTGTGGTCCGCGTTATGAGCTATGAATCATTTAAACTAACTTTATTTACAGTTAATAGATTTAAATATATTAAAGTCATGAATAAATAAATCTAAAGTAAGTTATATTATGACAAAAATAACATAATAACTGTCAATAAAACGTCCAACAGTCGCAATAATGATAATACTAACAAGTTGTTGGACATTTGATACCTAAGAATTATGTAGTGCGAGTTATGAGATAAGAGCGTTTCTCATTTTCAATCGAGTTTTTGTCGCTATCAAAATGGATGGGAAGTATAATTTCGAACCTAAGCCTAACTTCAATACCTACAATTTTCGTCTAGTCTTGTCTACCATTTTCATACATTATTTTTTCAGTGATAAAAAAGCAATTAGTTACCTGTGTCGTGTCCTTCACACGTCAGAAAATGACATTTTGTAATTTTTAATACCATTCTCGGCTATAACATTACAAAACTATAATATAATATAAGAAGTGAATAAGTACTATTTTATGATAATTTATTAATTACCTACTACAGTGTTAAACTGCGCAAGATTTATTATATCTATTGTTTTAACCGAGATAAGCATTTAGAAACATCATCACATTGCTATTTGATGCCTGCTTACTTAAAAAACTCATTTGGGAAAAGAATGTTAAGTCTTTAGTTATAAGTTCTTACAAAATTCCACGACAACCTTACCCAAACCTTTATAATATATAAAGGTGATAGAACTCGGTCGGTCTGTGATGTTTTTACGCTTAAACTGAAGAACCGATTTAGACGAAATTTAATATGGAGATAGTTGGATTCACGCAGGGGTAGCTGCGGCTAAAAGCTAATTCATAGTTTTTTAACAAGCGAATGTTTTGTTCTCTATTAAAACAGACAAAATATTCACTTTTAAAAATTATATTATTATCGTGTCTATTATAAATACGGGGTTAGTATTTATAATAGCGACTTATTATTATAACTTTATTGTTTACCTACTTAGATAAACAATAAAGTTATAATAATAAGTCCGCTTCAGCTCTCAATTTAGTCCACAGTGATGTTGAGCGGTTAGAAGTCGGCCGTCAAATCACTCCTCACACAACGTCCTTCACGCTTGAACGAGCATGGCGCGAAACGCGAACGTGCACATAGAAACATATGCACACTACATACACTCAACTATTGTTTTAAATAGATGAACGGAAATCTATACCTACTAATATTGTACACTAACTAATGCCCGCGATTTCATTCCCGTGGAAATTTTAAATAAAAACATAACAACAATGTACTCTTCCAGACTTAATCCATCTCTGTGATAAATTTATCCAGATCCATTTAGCCGTTCTGGTGTGGTTGAGAAACAAACGTCCATTTATCCAAACTTTCGCAAATGTAACATTAATAGGATTTATGCTCAAGATAAAGTTTATTTGAACAAGCTAATTTTCCAAACTGCAATGCAGAGCCGATTTTTATATGGAAATAACTTGAAGCTCATTAAAATATTAATTCATTATCTTTGGCTTATTATCTTGATTTAATTATTAAATTGAATAGGCAGTTAGATGTAATTGCGATAGTCTACATCCACGCAGCCAAACCCAAAGGGAACAGCGAGTTACCTACAATTGTAGGTAAATGGTATTTTAAAATTACCTGCATAATGAATGATACTTGTTTTACGAACTTCCACAATAAAATAAAAGTAACTGGTATAATAGTACGTAAAGTTGGTTCAAAAGAGGATTTTCCCTGATATAAAAGTTGGTGCACCGGGAACCTTAAGCTGTATCTTCTAGTTCTACTTTTAGTTTCCCTAGAAGATACGGCCTCAACATAGATACAGGTCTCAAGCTTTCCAGAATGCTCAAAAGAATGACTACAATCAGAATAACACGTATTTAAATACCTAAATATTGGTTACATTATAAAAAGTTATGATAATTTTAAACAAAGATTTTTCCTGCCAGTTACCATTGTTGATTGTTTATTTATTACAGCTTACATCTCAAACAATGACGTCAACTCATAACTATCTGTGCCTGCATTTGTTTCCTTCATTGCATAAGTGTCTATGTGCGCAAGTTGTATCACCTTACATGCACAACGAGTATCTCGTAAATACCTATCAAACAACTGTATTCTCGCTTCCCTTTAAAAATAAACAACAGTAATTAATTCTTTTAATGAATAGTTAGAGCTATTTTTACAGCACACGTGATTGCGTCGGCCTGTATAATTATTTAGCCAGATTCAGTGATATCGTGTGAAATCGCTTATACTTGGTATACCCGCTAAAGTTACTGAATATTGAATTAAATGAGGCATTGATGAAATAGTTCAGAATACCATATTATAAAGCTGAAGAGTTTGTTTGTTTGTTTGAACGCGATAATCTCAGGAGCTACTGGTCCGAATTGAAAAAATATTTTACTGTTGGATAACCCATTTATCGAAAAAGGCTATAGGTTATATATCACAATGCTGAGACTAATACGAGCGGAGCAGCAATGAAAAATGTTGCAAAAACGGGGAATATTTACGCAGACGATGTTGCGCGGGATTATTCAAGGGAGGCTACCTTTCGGCTTTTGACTACCTAAATTAAAGGAATTTTTGGACCGCATTTATATTCAATAACATTCTTTCTAATTTATATTATCAATGTTTACCATTTTTCTTAAGACGACTCCCGCAGTAGTTTAAAAGCTGTGTGTCGCGGGGGACTTTACATACATTCAAATCACGGACACAAAGTACACCCAGAATCGGAACAACTATTTGTGGATCACACAAAGTGGTGTCCCGTGTGGAAATCGAACCCACGACCTCGTGAGTAGCACGACACACCCCACCGCGCCACAGGGGCAATCACATAGAAACGGAAGATTACCTAGTTGTTGTAGTTCGACTAAGATAATAATAATAATCATTTTGATCTATTATAAATTACCGCTATTGAATAAAATATTTTTTTTATCGGTAATTACTGGAAGAACGACATTTCGATTTAGTTTTGTTTACAAGTAGATGCTTAGTTATATGCCGCACTTAAGCCATTGTGCCGACCTGCCTTCGAAAATGATGTTGAGAGTTGCCTATCTTACCTATCTTTTTTGCAATCTGATTTTCTGTAGTAACATATTTATCAGAAAAAAAAATATCAGAAATAATCTTAAATTCACTATCGATTGGGTATTGGAATCACCGTAATCGGCCGTCAGATGATTGTTTCCTAATAACCAAACATCAAGTGCATTATTCTCCACAGGTGTGGAGACATAGCTAACAACCGTTCAAACAAGCCACATTAAAACAATCCAGTTTTAGAGATCGGTTAAATTGATCTACTATTCGTTTGTGTGCCATCCAGGAAGCGAAAGGTCTTTGGCTCCCGCCGGAATGTGCCCGGCGTGGGTGGACGAACCGCTCCCATACACTTCCATACGCTCCCATGCACAAACCATACGGCTTTCTATTGATTTAATGAACACTATCTTATCTTACCCAATAGGCTTATTACGCTCACTTTACGCGTTTTGTTCGTTGATCCAGTGACTCATCCAGTCGTTGGCTGTCTAACTAAATCAACGTAATAAAGGCAATACCGATGAGATCTTGTAATTAATGCTCAATAAAATAGAACATTAAAATCTGCACGGTAAGTGGAAGTTTCGTAACATTTGCTATATAAATCATGTATTAAACCGATAACAGATGGCGCTGCGAGTATTACCGGTCGGAAATCTATGTTTGTTTCGAAGTAGGTAGGTATCTAGCTAGATCAATTTCTGAATGAATTCTAATTGGAAAAGTTCGTTTATATCCTCTTCTTTTTATAATAATGGCATTTCGATAATAAACTGTAGGTATTATTAAATTAAAAATAATGTAACGTAATTGTACCAAATTACCAAACTTATCTTTACAGTTAAGTTAAATTATTTTAGATTATTAAAACAATTCCAAGAATTCACATCTCTCCAAAATCGTCAATTAACATTATTAACATAATCTTGATACTAAAACGCTGATTATGAACTGAGACGTAACGAGTATGTTACCCCTCTAAACGATATTGTAAAGTTATATGTTCAATGAAGCTCATTACCGAGCAATTTCCGATGGTTTAATGTGTCCATAAATTTGCTGAGTTCGGGACAACGGTTTGATTGCCGATAAAACCTCGGCCGCAACGGCAGTTCTGTATTAAAAAGCTGTTAATATAATTTGCACATCGTTAAGAATGTGAACCCATCTGTGAGATGACGCAAAGTCATGGGAAATGGAACTTCTGATGAAACTTTCTTATGGTTATATCAGAAATTTTTGAACGTCTTATACAAAAGATAAGTGTCAGCCAGAGATTTCTCGCGTATTTACAATTGGTAGGTAAATTAGTCAGTAAGGAAGAAATACGGATCAGTTCTCTTAGCTGTAGTCAAAGATTGCTTAAGTGCTCGTTTCTATGCAGACTTATGATTGGTACCATATTTTGATTTGTAGGTAGGTATAGAAATACTTTTACATCGTACATTATCATCTAGAATGTTTTGGCTATACCGTGAATCACTTAAGTTTCCTGTTGGAATCCAGCGTGATACAATAGCTTTAGATACCTATCCGATTATTGTACCTATATCGGTATTTGCTAATCAAAGCTTCACCACTTATATAGATAATTTTCTGATTCCAATTCTGCTATAATACATCTCGTCTCACATTTGCTTTCTCACTTTCTTCAAAACATTTTCTGATAAACATATTTCGAGACGCATATTTTTCCATTCATTTGATACACAATATGTTTCATTTTATTGTCAAGAGTCTTGTAATTTTGATAGATAAACAGTTCGGCAAATCCCTAGATAAAAAATACCCGATCTTGAAATTGATCTGATAAAGTATCTCATATTTATAGAAGTCGTTCATAGGTTTCAGTGTTCAGTTGATAGCGTTTCTTACTAAAATGCACGTATCATTCAAAATTTTGTTGTTATTATTTGGTGAGTTATTTTCTTCTTATTTACCTGCGTTATTTAATGATTTTAGTTGTTCAGTTACTTATTTGTTATTTGAAATAATAACATTGAACTCAATATTTTTTATTAGACTTGCGGTATCATCTTAGCAGGGTGTGTAAATAATTGTTTGTTTATTTTAACCGATCTTACAAGCCCATATGAAAGTAGTTTATTATCTTGAAATAATATTTTTTTTCTTTTACTTCTATTTACAGTTACTTTTTGCAATGTCATATCATCACCGCTAATAGAATCTGCTGATTCAGCAAGAATAGTAAATGGATATGCAGTGGACATAAGAGATGTGCCGTACCAGGCTTCTCTGAGAAGAAGAGTAACTGAAATAGTCAGCTGGAGTCATTTTTGTGGAGGAGTTATAATTGCCAGTAAAGGAGTTTTGACGGCTGCACACTGCGTAACATCGTAAGAGTGATATCGTTATGTGTTTATAATTAATTTTGTGGTAGATAGGTTTGCAGATTAATAAGTGAAGCTGGTGAATTTTACTGAATCTAATACAGTCTAATTAGACATAAATCCCTCTCACTGTAGAAACACAGGTCTCCTTTCGTGAGCTAGGGTATTGACTAATTCACTACACGAGAGTGTTAATACGACTTTGGATTTTTGCTTTTGGTGTCCCAAGATGTTCCTTTGTCGACTTTAAGCTGTGGCGATGAGATAAATCATATGGTCAGTTGATGCTTAGTTACTGTTCAGGCCCTGCCTATTTTGTGATCAGATGGCCTTGTGTTGTGAGTTGTCCTACGATATATCTTTTATTACTATTTTCAGCTTCACTTCACTTTCATCGTTGCGGATCACAGTTGGAACTGCAAGTCGTCTTTCTGGTGGCGAAAATTATGACATTTCTTTAATAAAAATTCACGATGATTTTTCTTCTATAACTCTGCAGCATGATATAGCCTTATTGGTGACAGCACAAGAAATTAGTTTCAGTCAATCAATTATGCCGATATTACTTGCTGATGCAGATTTTGTCCTACCAAATGGAATAGAAGCCTTGGTTTCTGGATTTGGCACTACTTCGGTGAGTCAGTTATCTACTGTAGTTACTGTATTAGTACACTAACGTGTCTTGTGTACGTCAACAAGACCACAGGAATGATCCGAGCGTTGCTAATTCTGGGTAAAGTTACCACTTTACTCAAAAACCAGAATTACAACATCAAATTGGGTACCTGTAATGGTGTTGTAATTGAATTTTAAATAAATAAATAAAAATTGGCAACGCTTTCAAAGACAGCAAAATAAGTAGATTCTACATTAACTGAATTTAATTGTCTTAGTAGAATCATGTAATGAAGTTGTTCCAACACGATCTTTTGTAAACTGAAATGAGTAAGGTAAATAAGCCACCACTTATGAATTACCATAGTCCTCCAATCACGCAAGTTGCTAATCACGTAACAATAGACAGATATATCTTAATCCATAACAAACATTTAGCTACAGAATGCTAAAAAATAAGGTAAGGTACGTTTTAACCTTTTGTAAGAGCCTGACCAATTTACTGAAACTTTCTTCCCAACTAGCAATAAGAAGTAGTAGTATATTTGAACCTAACGTACTCTTTAAATCTTCAGTACGAAGGTACATCGTCTAATGTGCTGTTGGCGGCGCGAGTCAACATTGTTGCTCAAGAAATATGCGCACGGGCATACCTTCGCATCGCGTCGATCACAAGAGGAATGCTTTGTGCGGGTGCAACCAACCCGCCGAGAGACGCTTGTCAAGGTGACTCTGGAGGACCATTAGTAGTTCAAAATCAACTGGTTGGTATCGTATCTTGGGGTGAAGGTTGCGCTGATTCTGGTTTTCCAGGAGTGTACACGAGAATCTCTGAATACAACCAGTGGATTACTAAAAATTTGAACTAAGGAATAGAAGATTGAGATTCAAGAGCCTAGAGACAATGTAGTGACTTGAGATTAAGTAAACTGTTCATAGAAAAAAACAGACAGTGTGTAAAGATGAACGAAATTGAAGAGATAAAATATGATAAGGAGTTAAACAATAACGTAAGTGTAAGAAACAAATTACCACAACAATGTAAACATTTTATACTTTAATGTTAATTCGGTAAATAAATTTAACTTATTTTAATGTAAAGGAGTGATTATTGAACTTGGAGTGCATCGTACGAATGGAGGAGACTAATTTGAATACAAACAACTTTCTACAATAAGACTGGCGGATACGGTATTTCCTAAGTACGTGTCAATGACATTTTTACTTGGCACTGATAGTAAGCATTATTTTTGTCACTTGCAATACCGTTAATTCTACGTCAAGACTACCTACTGTAAAATTTACATATTGTATTAACTATGTACTTGGTGAGCATTATTTATTTGGACTAGACTAAGACTAGGTATTTTTACCTAAACTAATTTGACGTCAAGAGGGCATCACTATTTGGCTTAAGGTGTTCATGAATCAGTGGCGACCGAGTTGATATTAACGATACCACCGCCGCGCAACGTTTGACCGCCGTAATTAGGTTTTTAGGAGTTTTTTACCTAACTGCAAGAAGGAGAGATATATTTTTCATGTAATGTATATTTGTAATGTAATGTAAGTATGTATGTATTGTTTATTATTTGGCACGCTCTAGTCCTCTAGAGCTTAAATAGCTTCTACCTTAAGAGGTATCGTTAGATTCGTCTCAGTTGTAAGAGTGACCACTGGGTAGATATAAAATAAATAAAAAATAAAGCGAATTATTAAGCAGTTGGATTTTTTTTGTTTTGTAATAATTTGCCCACTATAAATTATTATAAAATTTACTATGTTTGTAATTTTTGTTTTTATGTTATGTAACACAAGAATTGGTCTTTTACAATTACAAAAAAATGAGATAACCCTTTATCTATTTTTTCAGTAATTGAAAACGATATTTTTTTAGGGTTCCCTAGCCAAAATGGCAAATAATGGAACCCTTATTTGCCATTTTGGCTGTCTGTCTGTCTTTCTGTCTGTCCGTCCGTATGTCACAGGCATTTTACTCAGAGACTTCTTAATGAATATTAATGAAATTTGTTGTCTTATAGTGGCCGCTACTTAGTTTGATAGCTAAATAATAAAAATAAATATTTTATTTTTAGGGGGGGGGGCAACAGAAGCTGTTTTTTTCTTTCGGCTAACAAAACGTGTGACACATCATTCGACAGGTCTTTTAAAATAATTATAAGGTTTCTAATAAACTTTTTTGATTGAGTAAATATTTTTGGAAATAATCGCTCCGAAATTTGCATAAATTGTGTCCCCCCCCCCCCCCCTTAACTTTTGAATCGTGTGACTAAAAAAGATGGAAAATATCACAAAGGTAGCGCCTTAACAAATACTTTAAACTAAAATTATTTCGGATATGATCGGATATAACGTCATTGTTATAGCCGAAAAACTGCTTTTCTCAACAAAAGGGCGTAAATGCCATAAACATACGCTCTTCTGCTGATGCAATTATTTAAGGCTGCGGAACCCTACACTGGGCATGATCCGACATGCTCTTGACCGGTTTTTTGTGTTATTTATATTTCAAATGCAGGGCAACCATGGTCGAGCCTATGAAAGGTCAAACATTTTGTTTACTATAGCAACGCATAAAACAACACTTTATAGGGTATCGTAAGAATCGGAACAGTCATTTACAAATCAATACCTAGTTCCAGGTATGACACGCTAAAACTTGTTGTATATCTAATTAAGTTTTGGAATTTCCTTAATTTTCTTCATAATAGTTATTACCTACCTAATTAAAGGTGACAATTTATTGTTCTGGGAATTTACATTAGGCACATCGTGTTCCTGTGAGTATTTCCTCATTTAAGAGCTGTAAGTATTGATAACAATATTAATTGCTTATATTTGTTGTTTCGTATTTTTAAAGACATTCTGTACATATATAGTTTAAATTTTCGATGATTTAAAAAAAAGTAATCCTATACTATTAATATTTATTTTACTATTAATCTTAAGCATTTTTGCTTAAAATTAATATTAACTGTGCCGTACATATTTTTTACAGTACAATATTACATACCCTTTTTTATAATATCTTGTGTCCAGGCAGAGTCTGTACCTACTATGGCAACCAGATAACTGATAAACAAATGTATATACATTATTATTATTAAATACATACATAATTATTATTGATAAAATGACACCCAGACCAAATAAACATTTATGCCCATCACACAAAGATTTCTTCTGGATGAGAATCGAACTCACGACCTCTGGCTTAGCAGTCAGGGTTATTTTGAAAGAGACTACTTTATAAACACCAGTTATTTATATTAGTATGATAATAAGTTATTAACATATTATCCCCTTTAAAAAGTGACTGTTACAAAGATGGATTTTTTGCAAGCCGTCACCGGGAGCTGTTGCCTGATTGATTACTTCATTTGAATCCAGCCGAGATTCGATTAATGATTACCAGTTATCGGATCGAAGAATCATCCCCTGAGACAATGCACCGGTTCTCATGCCCTTACGTTGTAATATGAATTACTTTGACATTCTGAATTTGATATTGTAATAAAAACTTTTTAACAAAAATATATTACCGACTTCAAAAATAAATACAAGGCAACTAAAAAGCAAAAAATAATATACCTAGAATAACAAAAACAAATTAAACATTTTGAAGTTGGTGCCATAAAATAGTAGTCTTTATGTTTTATTCGGCACCAACTTCAAAATGTTTAATTTCCTCCTCCTTTTTGAAGTCGGTTGAAAAAGGAATATTTGAAATAGTACATATTCGTATTTACAAGATGTCTACACATCATTCTTGACTTGACGATTGACTGCATCTGTGGCGCGGTGGGACTGTATCCGACTGTTACGCAAGAGGTACGACCTCCATCCAGGATAAAACTTTGTGTGATGAGCACGATGGTTTATTTTGTGTCTGGGTGTTATTTATCTATAATATGTACCTATAAGTATGTTTATCGGTTGTCTGGTTTCCATAGTACAAGCTCTGCTTAGTTTGGGATCAGATAACTTTGTGTGAGTTGTCCCAAGATGTTATTATTATTATTATTATTCCCTTACGCCGCGCCGGCTCAACGGATCTAGAATAACGCTCGTCCCAACGTTGGTTCCAATCTATTTTCTAGATCCACACGTTGGACGAGTGACATTGGGACCGACGTTGGGGCCAACATGTGGAGCCGGCATCACCTACAGCAAGAATAATTATCTAAGGTTACATATCAGTTTGTTACGTTTTCGCATCTAAATAGCTAAACTGATTTTGAAGAAAAATAGGTTATAACTCAGTGCATAAACATAACTATAATGCTTATTATTAAAATTTAGGTACATAATATAAAAATGAAAAAAAAAAACGTTACGTACGACGTTACGTCTTACTTAATCATATTTATTAATAGCCTTTTGACATTGGTCAAAGACTTAGTAATAAAAATATATTAATAGATAGGCAAACAGTTATAAAATGCTACACAGTCCGGAAAAAAACAACAGCAGCCAAGTGTGAATCGTACCTACTCAGATAGCATTGAGTTATCGTTGGGCATTTAAAACAGCGAGTATCAAAATTCCCTGAAATTAGATTAGTATTTTATGTCCTTGTGTGTACAATTATACCTGATTTTCGGCTAATGTTCATATTTTTTCAATGCCATATACCATTATGTAATAGCGTTCTTAGCAATCTTTGCGTTTAAAAGGAATAATGAGTTTACATTATAGAATTTTATAAGCTACGGGTCTTAATCGCGTAAATGTTTTATTTTAAGGCTAAATACCTTTGTTTATTGCCCGTAGTTTCGACCGTATTGCAACAGCCGTGGTCACGGGTAGAAAGTAAAAGAGTCTACCCGTGACCACGGCCGTTTTACGCGATTAAAACCCGTAGCTTATAAAATTCTATAATGTGTAGAAATCGCGAAAGTTTACGAACATATAATGAGTTTACAACAGATCATTAAAATGATTTA
The DNA here is from genome assembly GCA_945859575.2 of Herminia tarsipennalis. NCBI lineage: Eukaryota > Metazoa > Arthropoda > Insecta > Lepidoptera > Erebidae > Herminia > Herminia tarsipennalis. The sequence continues at coordinate 16,333,709 of OX243837.2, forward strand.
CAAATTATTGAGCAAGTTCTAAGAATATTGAGGGTAAGTAAATAACGTATGCCGGTCAAATGGCACACATGAACATTAATAAGCAAATTAATTAACAAATCAATCAACATCTATGTAAACATAATACCAAAAAAGTATTGTAATCTACATTAAATACGGTGAAAGCTTCCGACACTCGCTCGTAATCCGTTTCCTCATTCTAGACTACCACATTGTTCTTTAACTTTCAAAAAACATGCAATTCTCAATCTTATTCTCACTAACATAGAGTTGTTTCTAATTTAAATCTTATCGTGATAAAAGATCTTTGAAACGTAAGCGCAAAAATTTATTTACGACACCCCCCTCATTTAAACATCTTCCGTCTCGCTCTTCGTTACGTATCGATGGCGTGTTGTGTCTCGTTCTATCGACCCATAATAAATTTTGGGGCGATTCTGAATTAACAATACCATAGTCATAATTCGCAAGCCTGTTGCGGCACATTCACCGGGATGTTTGACGATTGTGTTAACATTTAATATAATATTAACAGTTTAATGTTTAGTTTCCAGTTGATTAACTGTATCAATTACTTAAACATTTACTTTTATACAATATGAAAAAGTAGGTTTAATATTGTTATTAGATACCTACCTATCTCCTTAACAAATCCTATAACAATAAATATCTACACCTAAAACTAAATTCGAACAATTAATGTTCTCATAAATAAACGTAAATCAAGCACTGACTTTCAACATGTGAGCATTGGATTTCAACATTGAAATTCAAACAAAACAAGATTATCGATAAAAACATTTTATTAAGTCGTACATCACTAATCCACTGAGCGTACGCCACTCAATTCAGGGGTGGCATTGCTCAGACGGCAATAACGTATACACGAATAGGTGTCGAGTTGGGCTCGACTAGCGTCTTACTCGGATCAATTCTAATCTCTGTCGTCACGCCAGCTTCGGGCGCCATGCCGTGACACTTCGACCAAACACGTCAACCGTATCGTTATTTGACGTCACCTAATCATAACCGAGATTTCGTGTCAAATTACGGAAGTTTACAACTTTTTGTAAAGTTTACATTTGTTTATTTGTTATTCAATTTTAAAAGCTTGTGAATGAGTGTTAAATGGATAAGCGTGTGAAATGTTTTCGTTCATTGTAATGTACGACAAAATATACATTTTTCTAATTACACGATATGCAAATAATTAATTTTATTACCACGTTATATTAATTAGTTAGTTTACTACAAATGAAGTTCATTTGTTTAGTTATACTAAACAAATGAACTTCATTTCCTTTTATTATTTTAAGCATTCATTTAAATATTTTGTCGTTGGTAAATCAATAGAATTAAATAAAAATTACTATAAATATAAATTAATATAATAAAAATTATAGACGCAACTCTTTAAAACATTCAAAAAGTCAATACTTCGCCCATATTCAATTCGATTAGGCTGTTGAGCGTCTAAACCCACCGATAAGTAAGTGTAATGCTATAGTCCCTCGGCCTATTACCTGGCAATTTCACAGAACAATCTACGTCGGATCGCGTCGACAGCACACAATGATGTGACACACACGGGCTTTGTAACGGAGAGGGACGGCACTCGCTCCCGCGATTTGTTTACACAGTGTAGCTTTCCCTTTCGCATCGCAAGTGTGTGCGTGACCATCTGGCGGGTGTACGGGCGGCAACCCTGCGCCTGTGCTAGTGTCGCCCCCACACCGCGGCACTGTCGACGGTCGTACCCAGCGCACCCCGTTTCGGGGTAGCCTGCCTGCGCTTGTATGCGTGACCCAGTCGAATAAATCTAATATTACACACAAACATATTGGTAGCACGCCGTGTCATTTTTACGCTTGTGTTGTCGCTACTTGGGGTTCTTTATGCGGCGCGATGATATTATTATTCTGACGATTACGACATCCTTTATGCTTACAATAAAATAATTAATAAGGGATGAAGTGTATTGTTGTGCGGCAGTTTGTGATCGGTATCGGAGCTCTTGGCTCTGTTCGAGATTTAAAAAGGTAACGATAAAGTTTATTACCATCTTCACGAGAATGAGAAGAGAGGTATTGTTTAATTAAATATTGGTACTTCGGCACTTAGTTTATTGTTTAACATCTATTATGTTGATGTGGATTGTTTTGTTTATAAAGGCACATAAATTGCGTGTAGGTAATGATTCAATGTAGGTACTTAAATAATATAATTGTAGCGTTACATTGAAAATAATAGTTTGAAAGGACATTAATTATAAATGTTTATCCGCAAATAAAACACAAATTGCATTAATTAGATATTATAAGTTCACTACCAATTAAAAATATTAATCTATTACTACAAACATAGTTTTAAAATGTTATGTTTGATAACGAAACCGACTCCATGAATAAATGGACTAGCACACTGATGTTGCGATTAGTGATGTCAAAGATCAAACATCGATATCGACGATCAAAAATCTCTTAACCAACATTTTAAGACGTCAATGTAGGCTATGTTGTGGTCGTTATAACGCTCACAGTAAAAAAAAATGCTACTAATAAAATATGCGTACTATAGTCATTAGTAGGCCACAAAAGCGTGTTAATTAACCAGATTTTAGGCACAAAGCTTCAAACATTCCCAATTACTTATTCTATGACGGAACAGTTGACAGGGCGCTCAACCCCCGTTCAGTTTAACAATTACGCGGCAGGGCTCATTGTGCCGCGACCCTACCTCTCCATCCATTGTGGACACCACTATAACGTGTCCAACATAACATGATCTCTACCGATATTCACCAGACCCTCGAACAGCTCCGTTATAAACATTCAGCGGGGGGGAGTCGGGGTCAATTTAACCTGGAAAGTAATATACAAATATTATTATCCAGCCTTTTCACAAATATCAATAACGTATTACCAGCCTCGGGACAGATTTAAAAGTTAACCATCGAGATTTTTGAAAGCGTAAAGTGTGACTATATTTGGTGTTAATTTGAATAGCATTGGTTTTGATATCATAACAGTGGTAATCCTTTCATAGAGACATGTAATGTTATACTTTATTTTCGTTTAGGCTTGGGTAGCTGTTAACACTTTAAACAGAATGGTACAACATAGAGACAAACGACCTATTACTCGTGTCATCGCTTACTTAGTTTGATCTTACAATAGAAAATAGACCTTACCACAGCAAAATAGAATTTCAAAACCCATTTATTTATAAATTTTATCTCGAACAGATAGTTTGGAGCGCATCGAAAGTTCACTTTTCGTTAAAATTAACAAATGATCTCGAGTCAAAAAAATACACCATTGTAAAAAAAATACGTCAAGACTTCGAAAGTTCGGTGCGAAAGAAGCTCTATTTATAAACAACAGATGGCGCTAGTAGCATTTAGCAAATTGTGTTACAATTTCATTATACTGCTATTGATATTATTATAACTATATATTTTTTTATTTTAAAAACCTAATTGCATTTATTATATTATATTAATTTAAAGATGTTTTGTGTATATTTTATTTCAAGTCTTTTTTCAGCTAAAATATTAATTTACTTTCTAGCAAACTTGTAACAAGTGAGCACAAAAAAGAAAAACGATATCTTTTCACTTCAAACAATTTTATGCTTGATACAGATTAAAATTCGCTCAACTGCTTCACTGAAACTGAGATATAAACTTGTTGAAGTTTTAGGAATATTTCACTTTGCAAAACCTCTTTAACTTAATTGTAAATTAAACAATTTAATTAAATTTGTAAGACTTTAATGAGATTTTCAGTGAAAGATCATTCATTAAAGGAACCTTTACACGTGTGCGCTAACATTTATCTTACCGCGTTCCTCCCGTAGCTACTAACTTTACAGCGTAAAACAAAACAAAATCCAAGACATTCATTCGTTTATATTATCTGAATAAACATAGTCATACAAAATTAAAATAAACAAGCTTATAATATTTTCCACTTCATAAAAGAAATACTTAGATATAATAAATATTTTCAAGTTCACAATTATCTATAAGCTGTCGGTATGTCTCGCATACTCGTTTCTTCTAACGGGTATAAAGTCATGAACTCCGAGGTCAATAAAATTCGACCAGACTCGCCCTTTATAGGGACATCTAGATACACACTGCATCTAGTTCAGCATGCAATTGGATAAACAATTAAAATTGCTAAAATATATAAATCGAAAAATCGTTACAATATTTTAAAATTATAAAATTATTGATATTTCTAGAATAAAAACCATTTTTTTTAAACGATTACGACGAATTTGTAACATTTTTTGTACTCCACTTGTCGTCCACTGCCTGTCAACCACAGATTTTGAGCAGGCAATGGTCTCTCTCAGGCGTTGTTTTTCTTAGCTTTTTTTAAAAAAAAGTCGGTAGCGTTTTCTTCTAAAAAAACAGCTATAAATTTTCAACCTGATTCTGTGGCGCGGTGGGAGTGGGTTCGATTCCCACACGGGACACCACTGTGTGTGATCCACAAATTGTTGTTATGAGTCTGGGTGTACTTTGTGTCCGTGACTTGTATGTTTGTAAAGCCAGCCGCAAAACAGGGCTTGTCACTAATGAAGAAGTCGTTTTTTTAAAAACACAAAGAAAATAAAAAAACAACTTAAAAAAGGAGGTGGTTTTCCAAGAAAACCATTTTAAGTAAACTTATCACTTTTTAAACAGAATTAAATACAGCACAGGTTTTCAAATGAGATTACGGTTTGTTGTCTAAACATCTTGTCAGTGTGTATCTCTCTATCATTCTGACTTTCTACGATTGCTGTTTTAAATTCATAACTTGTTGCGTTACACGTCCATAGTCAGTTAATATTGTTTAACCTCTCAGACATAATTTCGTTCATCAATTAAAAAGTTGAACGCCCTTTGAACACGCTTCCAATATATCAAATAAGGCCATAGTGCGGCTATTAGATACCGTTCAGAATTACGATTTACTTTAATATTAATTATTCACTAGCTATGCTGACTTCGCCTCGTTTCACCCTATTATGAGTACTAGTCATTATAATCAGTTCTATCAAAATTTTAAGCCACCGTTATTGAGCTATGCCTTGATAAATTAGTCAGCTATGGTTTCCTTTTATACAAAATATTTTTTTGGGCTATATAGTGCCACTTGACAATCTTAGTATGAAGCCAGTCTTTTAAAAGGAGTCTTACTTTTCCCCCCATTATTACCCACCCCACTAAAGTCAAGTTCTTTAAAATAGATGGCAATTTTTCCCATGGGTATTAGGTAATTATAACAACTAGTAGTCGCCCGTGGTCGAAATTCGATCATATTTTTTTAAATATTTGCATTCCGCACTCCTTCTCACAAATTTCATACTTCTCCATCTGCTCGATTCTCTTTAAAAGGGGTACAACCCTTTTGCTTCACATATAGATTTAATATATAGATTTGTGAACCTACCTACACAGAACTAAATTAATCATTTACTCGTAATAAAATTATTTATTTTTGTGGATGAATCGATATTGTACTTGTTGTTGCATTCTAGTAATCTATAGTAATATTATCAAGCTGAAGAGTTTGTTTGTTTGTTTGGTTAAACGTGATAATCTCAGGAACTGCTGGTTCGAATTTAAAAATAATTTTAGTGCTGAATAGACCATTTATCGAGGAGGGTTACATAACATCACTCGTTTGACCTCAAAATGTTTAATTATTTTTTGTAGTTGTATCTATACTATTCTTTTGCTTTTTAGTTCCCTTATATTTATTTTTTAAGTCGTAGTTTGTAAAAAAAAATATTGATGTTTTTTTTTACTCTAAGTAAAAATCAGTGCGCTTAAGCAATGGCTACCCAACGTCCTTTTCTCACTATCGAAATTATAAACATGATATGATGATCTGTCCAGTGAAGATTCTTAAATGAAACAAAAATAATTAATTCATGAGAAAGAATAAAACAATGACAGTAACATTACCTACAAAGTTGAACATTGCACTTTGTATGCAAACAATAATTATATAAAGATAAAGATCAAAGCAAGACGACAGAATGAACTAACACCGGCACTAGTAACATGTACGTAACCAATTTTATCATATAATAATAATAATAATATCTTGTGACAACTCACACAACGTCATCTGATGCCAAACTTAGCAGAACATATACTATGGCAACAAGACAACTGATAAACATACTTTTAAAAACATACATATTATAGATAAATTACACCCAGATACAGAATAAACCATCGTGCTCATCACACAAAGTGTTATCCTGGGTGGGGATCGAACCCACGACCTACGGCTTAGCAATCAAGGTCACTAACCACTAGACCAACAGGCCAGTCATATATTTATCACTTAAACATTCCATAGTACGTATATATCTAAATTCCTGACGTGTAATGTTACACACGCGAGCCGTTTTCTCTTTGAATCTCACTTATACTGTAGTAAATACAGATCTAACTAAAGAGACAATATCTCCGGCGTTAAAAGGCCAGCCCGAGTAGATTGGAGGAGGGGCGGCAGAGGGCGGGCCACCCTCCCTGCGAAATTACTACATTTTGAAGGGAACAACTTTTTATGAGAATAAGCCGCCGCGCTATGAATCTCGAATTATAAGCGAATTGGTTGGTGTGAGTGCATTATTGTTATCTACTTCTTAAAATTATGATATCTACAAATTATTCTTAGTATTTCAAATCCTTTGTAATCTTACTCTTTATTGCAGCATTAGGTAGGTACACGCAATTTTTACTCAACACCTCCACAATCTGTCTTCAATTAACCAATTAATCTAAGTTAACGAACTATTCCAGTTAATTAGTTATTCGGCGCGCGGGGACAACACAACAAAGTTTTCAAATAACTTTAAACTCTTGTAGTGACAACCTTATCGTCGTAAATGTTCGGGATGGGTCGGGAGAGGTCGGCTGCGGTCGGTCTCAGTCAATAAGGTGCATTGGCCGCCCCAAGTTGCCTACTCGACGTAACACTGGACCAAGAACGACCGGGGAGAAAATCTCCCACGCGATCAGGGAAATTTAACATACCTAATAAATATAATTTTATCACACTTAAGAAACTCTACATACCTACGTAGGAGGCAGGTATTCACTAAACTTAACAAGAAAATAGTTGAGATATTTCGATGATTGTAACTTACGTCTAATGGATTTGATAAAATAAATTGTAACTAATTGACACCAAAATTAATTCATTTCTTTATATGTGTATTTACCTACCTATATATTATTATACATTTTAAATCGATCTTAGTGTAAAAAGGGTACTAATATATATATTGCTCATAATGTACTCACTTTAATGTTTTTAAAATCAATAATAGAAAGGGCTCAACGATTCGTTTCATTCAGTTAACATTGGAGGGCAAAGTGCAGCGTCAAATGGCCACACAGAGCGCCACAGAGATGAAATTCTCCACGGGTCGAAGGGTGCGAACAGGCGCACCGACTCAAATACCGTTAGGGATAATTGTGTCTCTTTTATTTACAACAACGCCTTTATCATTACAACACTTAACTAATATACACTACTACTTTGGATGACTGATTTATTTTTATATTAAACAGTAGGTATATAGTATACACGCCACTCATATTTGTCACTATTCTTTGTAATGAGTTTTTATATGACCTTGACAAACTCGTCTCCGTGTAATTCTAGGTACAGTTTTTATCACACAGAAAAAAATAAGCCATCAATATTCTCGAATTTGTTTTCTCACGTACAATTCTTGAATTAAAATACATATGCGACTAGGAACATAATGCTTAAAGTGACCGACACTAACAGTTGATTTAGTATATCAATTGTAACCGAATCTTGGTTGAGGTGTTACATAACACGAGCGTGAGATATCCCTGTGGGCGGCGGGAACGGAATGCCGGAGGAAAGCCGATGGCCTTGACACGACAATATTTGGTGCGTCTACCTAAACAGCCACAGTCAACAAAATTACACTTGATAGTACAGTTCAAAACGACAGCGTATTAACTGTTCTGTGTGCTTATTAACTAGGCTGTGGGCGATAATTTTAGGGTGATGCGTACTGTTATCGAGCTTTCACGCCCAATGCGCCGGCGCTTCTTATCGCTACACAGTAATTAAGACGCTGCAGTGGCGCGTGTGATTCGAACAGTTTTTGATCTATATTTTTTTATTGTTTTACAATGAAAGTTTCTAATAATTCCATCCATATAAACTTACATGTTCAGTTTTCACAAAAAGGACGTAGGCTTTCATGACAATGCAAACGTTGGAACAAAACACAGTGGAAAAAAAATGGAAACGTTAAAAGTTGTCATTTTTTGTTTTGCGAAACGAAACGAAAAAGAAAAAGCAAAGAGGCGATTAAAAATGATCCACGTGAATGTATTCGCGCGGACAATATTTTAAAACAAAATGTCACACGCTTTCCACGGGTGTCTGCCCCCTCCTCCCGTCTGGGGGGTTGCGGGGTGCAGAGCGCGGAGTGGGAGGGGTAGCACTCACCCCCGTTCAACCGGCGGGGTGTCATTGTGGACTGTGGTGTCGTAACTCCGCGAACTTTTTAATTTACAATTAGGTAGCTTCCCATTTCTCTGCCCTATTTAGCTCTCGTTTTTCCGGTAGACACCGTAGCTGCGGTCGCAGTTCATAATTAAAATTTATTTATCAAATTAATTTTTAAAAAAATATTTTGAAAAAAATTCCAAACATTGAATGCATCTTAGACTACTTAAACTTTAACCTGAAGCCTAAAATTATACGGCAATGTTAATTACCACATTAATAAATTTAAATGTCATCGATGTTAGGACTAAAATGTAGGTAAATGGCAAAACTGGTATCTACAAAATAAATAGGGAACGTTAACAACTACACTATAAAATAAAGTAGCAAGCCACTATTCCTAAGGAACGCAGTAATAAGAAGTTACTAAACAACAATGTAAAACAATGCAGCCATGCAGTGTACCGAAACAGCCACCTCAAAATCTAAAACAGATGTATGGAGAACAAAGAACACCCAATACTCATCGTTAACGTGTCCACGCGTTGACAAAATGTACAAAAAGATCAATTGTTTAGGACAAATGAAACTGACACTGTCCCTTAGCCACAGGGTGTCTGTCACTGATCGCTTATTTTGACAATATCGTCGACCTACTAATTAACTTGTTTTTAAAACACCAACATTGACTTTTTCGCCTATTACTGTTTGGTCTAAGTTATGCGAGAGTATTACACCACCAACAATTCAAACCACTACACTGCCGAACTAAGTATACTTGCTAACTAGACGACTTTACTTTCTTCTGACCAGCTGATAAAATTGAAAGAGTCATATTATCCATATCCAGTCCAATTCAGTCGTAACTATCCTTTTTTTTAGTCATAATCATTACCTTTTCAGTTATTGAGCATCAGCGCTTAAAATGACAACTATATTTTAATAGTTTAAAAATAGTACTAATTTAACTTACCTCTAATCTATTGTTTCACCAGTGGTAGATCTTAGACCTAGACCATCTTGTGGGTACCGCAACCGTGTCAGCTATTCTTCCGTGAAATAATGATGTTATCACTGTGGTATGTCATGGTTGACACAAGGCAAGTCTATTTACTGGGCAAATGAGAGTTATAACCTCATGTGCCAAACAAGGATTTAGGTGGCACGGATACTGTTATGGGCTAGCGTGACGCTTAACATCAGGCGCACGACCTACTACAATTTACATAGTCAAATAAATACTATCTTAAATATTTCTTAATATTGCATTCATACTAGTCATTTCATGTACCGATTCAAAGGTTTTGTACACTATTAGATAGATCACATAGACCTAACGTCTGAAAATATAATCGAAAACACGACTTCAAAATTTAAAACGAAAATAACCTCTTATAACTTACACCACAAATTGTTCGCAAGCATCCTCTGAATTTGTCGCGACACCCGCGGCGTCTGTTTGTGTATCGCTTATTCAGCCGGATACCTTACTTGTTTTATACCCGTCTTTTCACGACATACTGAGACAATTATACCTCACAATAAGCATTGTCAAAGCTAAATGTTACCTACGGAATGTTAACGGACATTCATTGACAATTATTGAAGAGGCTCGTCGGCTTATTTGAAATTACTTCTCAATGAGAATAGACGACACTTTTGCTGGTATTTAAGACTTTTTGTGAATGTTTACGGAGCTGTCAAAGTCTAAAAATACAATGACATTCTTTTTTTACAACCATAAATAAAGTAACCTACTAGATATGGTCATAGCAGGCCTTCCCTGTTCTGTCCTGTCCTGTCCCCAGCAGTAGAGCATGCTATGCATTTTTGATATCTTTATTTAATAATTAATGGATAGGCATCGATTAACTTGGCTTTTGAGTAATATAAGTTTAATAGGATAGTTTTGACCTTCAGGATAAAAACCTCTTTGAAATTACCGCTGTCTCTATGACGGAAATAAACAAGGGCTTTTCAAAATTAGCAATAACTGTCTAAAAGAAAACTTTTACCATTACTGGTATACTAACTTTCAGTTACTGAAACACATTGGCATTATTTTGCTAACTACCAATAAACATTTTGAAGAATTACATATACGCGTATGAAGTAGAATATTATTACTCTAATACCACTAAGCTCGTGCTAACAGCCGATAGACTAAACAAATAAGTTACTAATTCTAAATAACCAATTTACTTAAAGCAACAATGTTACGATGGGATCGATATCTTTAACATAACTATGGCACACTATAATTCTATTGCCACCACACTAAGTACGGAACGTATGTGCATTTGTCTACACGTTTTAAACAGTACGTAGTTATTTTTGTGTAAAACTGAAAATAGTAATAAGAGGGCGATCACTCCTCGTCTATTCGTGTACTAATAAAGTTATTTCAGTCCTTCCGATATACCGGGTGTCGGGGCTAACCACAACCAAAGCTAATGAATTTCTATACAAAACGACTAGCATACCACTCTATAAGCATTTTAAACATATCTTCCTGTTTCCTTACGTTGCTAGAATGTTGTTCATTTGAATTTAACTTAATAGGTTCCTTAATTGTTTAATGATATGTACCTATAATGTTTAAAAATATGAGTCATACAATTCGAAATAGGAATAAACCGGCTGTGATCACAATACTCTCAGTTACAGGAAACTACTACAGTTGTCAGGAAAGATTTGGTTTCAACTAGAGTCAAGAAAATTGCCTGTTATATTAATAATATTAAGTTATTAACTGTATTCTGTAACAGATGCCAAAACAAAACGAATGATGGTCAAATCTCTAAACAATAAATATTATTTTCCTGTCATGATGCAGAATTATATAAAGATTACTTTAACAATTGACATTTATCAGTTTACAATTCACCAAATATTTTATTCACAAGTAAAATTGTTATATTTATGGGTAAACCTTTTAAGCGAGAAAATGTACATTCATCATTTGTGAATTTCACTGATGCATTTCATAACAGTCAATATTTTATGGTCAAGCTGCTCATTGTAAATAATAAATACGAGTTCTTTATTACCAGCGAATTCGTTCGTCATTAAATGATTCCTGGACTGCTGATAATGAAGATTTGAGTTTAAGGATAGAAGCAGCTTAAAATCTTTCGTTGGTAGATGACAACTGGTGAAACCTTTTGTTGAGACAAAAGGGCAAGAATTTGGGGCCTATTTAAAAAATAATCCTTCAAATTACCTGCCTTTCCTACAAAAGAATAAAGTATAGGCTCATTAACCAATTCTGGTTATACATTCTTAAGCAATTAGTAAATAATGCTTCATAGGTTTAGAATATTAACAATATGCATTTTATACTTCGCTTTTGGTTACAATTTCCTAACTTTAAACGGAAAATCAGGTAGCCTACACCAATGGACATCCCTAAGTGAGCATCGTTGTCCAAACACGTAAGTTGGAAGCCTGAAAATCAGACATCTCAATGTCTAGACTCAATTCCCGGTCCTCCCCGAAACCGATCCCATGTCCCTGAGGCAAATAAATTAATCTTTACTCAGTTTATTTTTATACACTGCTAAATACACTCTCATTAAGCAAGTATTTCGATAAAACAGTAACTGATATCTGTTGTCTTTTCTATGCCCACGCTTACCATTTTTAGGGTTCCGTACCCAAAAGGTAAAAACATGAGCCTATTACATAAGACTGCTCTGTCCGTCTGTCTATCACCAGGCTGTATCTCATGCACCGTGATTGCTAGACAGTTGAAATTTCACAGATTTCTATTGCCATTATAACAATAAAAACAAAATAAAACAAATATTTAAGTGGGGCTGCCATACAACAAACGTGATTTTTTGCCGTTTTTTGTAAAGATAAATTGTACGGAACATACAATCCGTATCTAAGTTTGTAAACAATAGCCATAATGATGAAGAGGAAAAATCCAGTAAAATGATATTAAAGGAATAAGTTGTTTTTCTACGATATTGCCTCATTTATTTATCTTCCATTTTACAAGTCATTGTTGTATCGGTCGCAGAAAGATTTTCCTTTCATAATGCCTAAGTACGGATTGATAACATTTTCAGAAGACCAGTATTAAAATTATGTCTTGTTTTTGAACTTCGTATAATAGTGTATATGTTAATAGAGATAAATTCCAAAGTTGAAGTGGAATGGATTTGCCCAATGAATTAAAGTAAAAGTGAAATAGAGTAAATTTTCTATAATTGTGTTACTACCGTCACTAACTACGTGGTTAACTCCAGACCATTGCTTTTATGTATACCTGTAATTAAATAAATAGAAGGAACAGGTTATCTGCAAGTATATTAAGTGAAAACACGAGGCGAAGAATCTTCACAAAATCCAGCATTTTTAAAATCGGTTGTGCTTTCTATAAAATAAGGAGCAAAGGACGGAGATACTAGCTCTGTGTACCGTTAGGGCGGCTTTTGTTGGTTTCAAGCAAAAAAGCCTTTGGATGCACACCGCCACCCTCGACCGGCAAAAACATAAAACAGAAAGAAAGGACCACAAATTAGGGAATCGGCATCGGAATGTTGCACCCGTGACTTGAAGATGGGCATTTATTATAAATCCTACAAATTATAGTTCTCAGCCTTCGCATCCTTTTGTCCTTGCCTCGATTTAGATTGATGAAACATCATCAAGTTAAAAAAATAATTTATCGAACCCTTCTTGTTATGCTTGTTTACGCCATAGACTCTTGGTTGGGTGAATATGTAGATTATTCACAAAGGAAAGAGTTATTTGTTGACATATTTTTCCTTGAAGCAGTAAATCCTTGACTTTTATGGAAGAGTATCACACGTTACAGTGCTTCTGAAATAAAGTTAACTGCCTTCTTAAACAGTTATGCTGCAGTCGAATTTAAACTTGTCTGTCTTAAAACGTGACAAATACACTACATGGGAATATAACCACAAATACTACCTAAGTATATAAGATTAAGGTGTAATGTAAATAACAAGTTCTAATGGTTTTTATGACAATGTAACTATTAAACACTATAATAGTTTGTACCATAATAATAATCACTACATAATTGTTTTATATTTACATTTTCTACCTGGTTTGAAGAGCCTAATAGGCTTAATGACCGAAACAAATGGAAGTCGATAGGAATATCGTCAAAGATCAGAGTTTTTCAAACGAAGACGGTTAGTTTAACCCATTACTATTAAAAACCGATACTGGAGAACATAAAACGCTCGTAACAGTTTAAATTCTCACAAAATGTGCATAACGCTGACGACATTGAATGAAAAAACTACAACTCGATCAATACTTGTCTGGAATATTCCTGTGCCTAATTTCATAAAAAATGTTTACCTGCTGTTAGAGCGGAAAGGACCAATGCCACGTGCGCTTGCAGCTTGTAACCACCAATGTTTTTGTATTCGTACTCTAACTTATTGTCCATATTACCTGTTTTTTTTTCTATTGACATCACAATTACAAACAAATACTTAGAATTTTAAACTTCTTTGTAAAAAAAGCAAACAAACCAGTTTTTCGTCTACAAATTAGTAGCTTGTCGTACCTAGTTTTGACAGTAAATGTTTCAAATTTATGTATGGTTGGAGCGAGTTGTACTGTAATTATGAAAAGTCTAGACAATCGATTAGTTGATAAATAGATTTAAGTTATTAAATGGACGTGAAATAAAGCATGAAGTTCATGAGAATAAGCGTCGTCAATTTCTTTCAACAATAGCATTACAAAGAAAAATATCTTGGGGCGTAGATAACACTGAACTGAGCGGCGAAATGAGTTGCCCTTAGCTAGCGAGGGTGTGAGGCAGACGAGATTGGACTTCGGTACTGGTTTAAAGCTATAAGCGAGGCGGGTTGTGACTTTGATATGGCAACACAAAACCTTCCATAGAGTAGGTACCTTACGTACTCATATTGGCAAAACGATAAATATCCCTATTTTTTTTTGCCAATGCTTACGGAGTCAACCTTGAAATTAGAGAGTTATGATTTAACGGATATTTTCAATTGCTTCTAATTTATTCTTGCAACAAATTAGAATAAATTGAAAATATCCGTACTAACTAAGAAAAAAGTAAGTCTAATTATCACATCTATTACCTATTTACTATTATTAGGTATATTAGAGAATACGAAACCTTATCGCGTTAATATTCAAATATATAATATTTCCTTAATTTCACTATGTTTCGATATCGATTATGTTCACGAGACAACTTATACATAATAGCCATTTCTAACATAATTATGTAGCCCTAACCTACCTATAAATTGGCTACAGAAACCAAGCAATAATTTTCTTCTTACAATAACTTGTTTATGAGCAAGGTACTCTCGTTAAATTAGTCCGTCAAACATCGCTACCGCTTGTCTTTCATAGCCGGCACTCGAAGATCCCTGTTGGATGGGACTCTCCCGCTTCGCCATAAATCTTGGGACCCTCGACCGCCACCCGGATTCTCGCCGAAAATATCTATAAATACCCTCTCCTACCTACATATTTCAAATATTAACAGGGAGACTAGCCAAGTGACAAAGTCAGACGTTTGCACACTTTTTGAAGCGAGCTAATCAACAAAGCTATTGTTTCAAAAGGGTTTGTGGAATTGTGCATATTTTTTCTTTCATAATTTGTCGTGTTTCGTGCTTGTGATTGATTTGTATCCTTGATTTGCCGAGGTCTCGAGGGCATGTGGTGACTGTCACGGATTGAGTGAAGGATTTTTGCGTTCCCTTTTGACTTGTGGTTAGTCGTTTGCATATAAGGCCGTGGTACGATGGTATCAGTCCTCTATCGATTTCTATTTAAAGATAAATATTGTATATAGCAGTATAATACTTCCCTGTTTATCAATACTCACTGTTGTTATGTAAGTAATTAGTTTATTTCTTCCGCAAGTTATCATTAGCGCAGCTATAGTGTCTCTTACTCAACCATCATTAGTATGAATAATAAAAGCTAAATCCGGACACAATTATACAAAGGTTGTTTAGAAAAAGTGAGCATTCTTATTCCATTAGGTACTTCAGTTATCCTCATTACTGAAACTATCGCTGTTTTTGTAATATAGAAGAGAGGTGTGGTCATATTCAAGACCCGTTTCATACAATAATAATGAGTAGGTACTTGATTTACGATATTACAATTAATAAATCGTTTATTTATTGATTAAAATATCGATAGGTATAATCGTATCATAATCCTCAATCGATAAAAACTATACTTTATCTATGTCATTGTTATAATAATTATTATCATTTTGTATATTTACATGTTTCTAGTAAGTGTCCTTGTGATTGCAATCGAATTTTCCATCCATCGGTAGTTGCAATATTTATAATATACACTGCTCTTTTATTAAATACCTTTGTTGGTTGGAGGAGGTCTGCAGCAGTCTGAATAGACTGTTGGACTTCTGGGAGTGTTTTGTTTCACAAACAAATACACGTTGATGAGTATTTTAAAGCGACAATAGAGAATGATCTAGAAAGTACATTATTATAACACAAGAAGCATCTACCTGCATCCTATTAGAGACCATAATACGATTGCCATTGCACTCGACTGGCACCGATTGTGTGCCCCCTCCCCTTCCGGGCTTCCGGGGCGTTCGATGCGACAGTACAAGGCGCAAGGTGTAGGCCGAGGTTACACTGTCAATGCTATACTACTATTGATTACGTAGTGGTTTCCTGTACTTATTTAGTTTTGTGTTTTTAATGACTATTTTTAGAAAGTATTGTTTACAAAATATAACTAGGTTGTATAAATACCTATTTAATATCTAATTAAGCAATTCGTGTATAAATCGATTTTCATGAAATTTAGTAGATATGCAGGGGGTTTCGGGGGCGATAAATCGACGTACCAAGGTTTCATTTCTAGGAACCGTCGTTTAAAACAATTGGTTGTCTGTAGAGTCGGTTTACGGACGATAATTTTACGTGATAACGTCATAAAATAAAAACTTTTTTAGAATAAAATAAAAACCGACTTCCAAAATAAATATAGGGTAACTAAAAAGCAAAACATAATATAGGTACAACAACAAAACATAATTAAACATTTTGAAGTTGGTGCCAGGAAATGTAGTTTTATGTTTTAGGCACCCACTTCAAAATGTTCAATTATTTCTTGATACTTCTGCGTATCAGCGAAAGCATAACGTGATACTTTTTCATTTTGGTCATCGATTTATAAGATCGAGTTATCACGTCAAAATACCGAGCAAAGCTTGGTCATCCTGGTACTGCTATTTAAATCAAAGAGTACTTTGAAAACAAACTTGAAAAGTGAAAAATTCATATACCTTTTACTCAACATGATTTTTATTATTATTAATTTTCGCATTCGCAGTCTTGTGTATCTTTCTATAATCCCCATTTTGCGGGGCACTTAGCACAACACAATAAACATACAATTAAAGGAGACAAATATATCTAACCAGACTAGGAGTCAAAATTTAAGAATCTCACATTGTTCTGTGCCGTGTAGAAGTCGAACTTACAATCTCTATCACAGCAGTCGTATGCATACTTATTGCTCCCACTGCGCTGCCAAGGCAGTCAAATGAAATACCTGAAGTAATTTATCTATTGGGTACTTGAGAGTGCATACGCAATTGCTGTTCTTATCAAATGTTTCAAAAACAATCAATATTGTCCGAAAATAATATCAAAAAATGTGTAAATAAGGCGGACACAGGTGTTTTACAGCGTACCGATCCATATCGTACAGCCTTGATTCTATTCCGCGACGGCCGCACTGACACAGTTAAGCGACTCGACAAGCAATGACTCAATCGACCGTCCGTATACGTGACGAAAGCACCATCCTTGATATGATCGCTCTGCTAATGTTTATACATCCAAACTATACACGAGAAATTATCGTGGTTCAATTTCAATGGTCGACTTTTACCTGTGATTTCTGCTATTGTTCTGTTTCGAGAAATCTGTCTCGACTAGTCGAGGGCTTAATAATTATTATTATCAATATTCTGTGTAAATTTGTAACAAATTATATGAAATATTTAATATATGACATAGTTCCCAAAATTACAATTCAAATTCTTATAGACAGTAACATTAAATCATAAATTAAATTATTATTTCATTCAAAAAATAATCAATACGTCAAAACTATAAAAATCGTGGCATATCAAAACAAAAATAATTCACTAGATATTAGAAATCAATAAACCATTTTAGAACTACGATAATACCTATCTTCCATTTAATAAATTAGTTAATTTAATTAATTAAGCCCCCAAACCCATGAAACTTATCAAGTTATATTGTACCAATATGTATATTGTACCAATTTCATACATACGAGTACATACCTACGTGTTCTTGAAGCTTTATTCGACGCAAACATTGTTTTACAAATACCTGCATAAATAAATAAGTACCACACGTACTTATCGTATGTCAAGGAAAACTTACTCATAAAATACTTACGCAAATTCATTATCAATCGCTTAACTTATCGACAAAAAGTCTGAGGAGGAAACATACTTAATATTATACTTTAACGGAATATGTTTTCTTTCCCAGAACAATGACTACTAAGTAAAACCCATTGGCATCATCTTCATTACGTAACGTCAAATAGAATATTCAAGTACTTAAGTCATGACGTACCTTCCTAAAAACAGAACAATGTTGATGTCGACAAACATCTTAGGAAAGAACACGACGTAGTACTACGAAACAAAACTGAAGCCGAACAAAATATAAAACTTTTTCTTTATCAATTCAAAGAAAGTTGTTACAAAATATTTATAAAACAATACTGACCCACTTGAAGCGATTAATACACAACGAGTAACAGAAAAGTGTCAGCTCATAATCAAGGATTGGATATAGGTATATACATACCTAATTTTATCAAAATCTGATTAGATACCTAGATTTCAGGGTCCTTCCTCATGCTCCACCTGACCTACTTATTTTTTCATTCCCTTGTTAATCAATGAAAAAGTTATCAATAAAAAGTAGAACTAAATACATAATTATATGCCATAATTACTCAATCTAATTTTACACCAGGGTCCTTCTTCACGATCTTTATTCCGTGTCCGTGGCAAGCCCATACGGAACTGTCAAAATATTGTCATGCTTACAAATGCGTCAAGGCGCATGCGTAGTGCGCTTAAAAATGTCCGCCGCATATGCGCGTTTATGCATATCTAAGCGCAGGTCTCCATTTATAAATATGACAAGATTTTGATAGTTCCGTATGGGCTTGCCATGGACACGGAATAAAGATCGTAAAGGAGGAATGGTGTAAATATTCCGTGCAACTTCGTCTGCGTAAATTTTCCCCGTTTTTACAACATTTCTCATTGCTGCTCCGCTGCTATTGGTCGTAGCGTGATGTTATATAGCCTATAGCCTTTTCGATAAATGGGCTATCTAACAGTGAAAGATTTTTTCAATTTGGATCTGTAGTTCCTGAGATTACTGCGTTCAAACAAACAAACAAACTATTCAGCTTTATAATATTAGTATAGACTAGCTGTCCCGCGCAACTTCGTATGCGTAAATTTTCCCCGTTTTTGCAACATTTCACGTCGCTACTCCGCTCCTATTAGTCGTGGCGCGATGTTATAAAGCCTATAGCCTTCATCGATAAATGGGCTATCCAACAAAAAAAGAATTTTTCAAATCGGACCAGTAGTTCCTGAGATTAGCGCGTTTAAACAAACAAACAAACAAACAAAGCAAACAAACAAACTCTTCCGCTTTATAATATTAGTATAGATATGCAGTGTCCGCTGATGAAATCGTATTTGACAGTAAATTTATATAAACTTGGTATAGGTCGCCAAATATAACAAGCCTGTTTCAATATTAATAGATTCATACGCCGCAATAAATATAAACAAAACAATAAGTATGTATCAAATTTACCTACATACAATATGTAGACTAAACTTCTTGAAGTAGTTCAAAAGTAAGTTACGTCTATATCGTGAGGTATTTTATGTTGTTCACATAAGTTCTATAAGAAGTAAATAGGGTTTCGACGTTATAAAGCTTAAGCAGGCAGTTATTGCCTGAAGTCACGTAGGTATGCCATAAGGCTCTGTGTTAAAGAATCGATTGATCATCGAAGTAAATGTAAAATTATACAAGTAAAAGCTGCTACTCATTCCTTGGTAGGTTATTCACTCACTGTCTAACAGTAGTGGATTCAGGTCAGGGTGGGATAAAAGGCTCATGTCCTCCCGTGTATTTGTGTTCTTTAGTACAAGGATCCCAAATTTTTAACATAACGAAACACACACCAAATACCTTTTATTTTATGGAACCCCAAGTTCATGACAAGGGGGGTGCAATTAATCTGACAAAGATAAACAATTGAATTAAATTATCCAACGTGTTATCTTGTTGTTCTTTCTACGCGTGCAATCAAGTTTTTTTTATTAAAACAATATCTCGTAGAACCCTGATAACTTCTCTACAGAACCCCCGGGTTACACGGAACCCACTTTGGGAAACGCTGCTTTAGTGTTTACCTTGGTAAAAACTACCCTCACAGGAATTTTCCTGTGGCCTTTACTTAGATGCTTCAAGTTTTGTTATACCTACGTAAAATATTTTTGTATGCACTTGGAACCCTAAGATAAGAAACACAGATAGATCTATAACATTCGACAACTTAAAACTCAAATATCAAACAGAAGTTTGGAATAGCGCCGTTCGCAAAGGTGACATCAATCAAGAAGTATAGGTACATGAACATCCTCCAGGTAAAAAGGAAGATGCACATCTATGAAGAAACGACATGTGCATCTACCTATTTTTCCTTTTATATTTGCATGACCACTCTCAAGGTAAAAAGGAAGATGCACATCTATGAAGAAACGACATGTGCATCTACCTATTTTTCCTTTTATATTTGCATGACCACTATCAAGGTAAAAAGGAAGATGCACATCTATGAAGAAACGACATGTGCATCTACCTATTTTTCCTTTTATATTTGCATGACCACTCTCAAGGTAAAAAGGAAGATGCACATCTATGAAGAAACGACATGTGCATCTACCTATTTTTCCTTTTATATTTGCATGACCACTATCAAGGTAAAAAGGAAGATGCACATCTATGAAGAAACGACATGTGCATCTACCTATTTTTCCTTTTATATTTGCATGACCACCCTTAAGGTAAAAAGGAAGATGCACATCTACGAAGAAACGACATGTGCATTTACCCATTTTTTCTTTTATATTTGCTTTTATAAAAAACAACACATAGTTCATGTTAGTAGAAATATATAACTTAGTTAAATTTAACATAAATTGGCTAATACAAGCTGAATCCATTATTTCTGCAAATGTCATTAAATAGGCGCGTTGCATGTTACAACCATATAATGACGTCTATATTACTTTATCCGTAGCTTACGTATGTGTTAGGTATAATAGTTTATAATTGGAATACATTTAGGTGCTTAACTTTTTTTTTAACTTAAATCGGAAATGCTTTGTACCTACTACGAATGTAGCTAACAAGCAAACACTTAGAGTGTGGTTACACAGACGCGGAGCGAGGCTGAGTGGAGCGGCGCGGACAGTGAATTGACCAGTGACAGCTCTCGATATAAACCGCGGTACGATTTTGAGCACTGTGATTGGTCAATTGACGGTCCGCTCCGCTCCACTCCGCCCCGCTCAGCGTTAGTGGAAACACACCCTTACATAAACACTTAACTCAAAACTGTGATGTCTCTAATAAAATATGTTAGGGTTACCAGTTTGTCATGTTGTGGTACTCACAAATTATAATACAAATAAAATTACTCAATAATATGACTATGAGTATGGCAACACAAAAGTGACAAGTTCCCAACTTAAATGTTGGGCCCGTCAGGCACTATCACCTCGCTTGGTTGGAGGATCCTCCCTTTGTGCCGGAGGGACGGATCACCTTGGTCTCCGCAGTCATATTGATACATGTTGTTAGACAGTCATTAGGGCAAGCACAATAATGTTTTGAGGAGCCATGCTCTTTGTTTTCTACTGTAAAATTTAGCTCACTCTCGGGATCGCATTTGCTATGCCCATGTTAGCGTAAATAAGATCCCAATAACAGAAGTTGTGCATTAATTGAACAAAATTCGACAGCTACAAAGAATTCGGATAGCAAAATGTCACCATGGATTAATATTAATCAAATTATAGAATGTATGTATTCATTGACAGACAAACAATTTTCGAATGATAAACATCGGTAGGTATATCATTAGAACAAACAAGAAAATGTTGTAGAACCTTTATCCTTGTAGAACCTTATCGTAGTAATTATTAAGATCCCACCACTCACCCTCGATCTAAATTTGTAACCATGTTGCCAAGGGAACGAAGTAACTCAATCAATTGCCATACTTATTATCCTTATGGAAACAACAAATGAAGAAAATAAAGGAACTAGCAATGACGCGTAACGTGTGGACGTCATCGATGTGGTTTTATGACAGTAACACCGATAAGGGGAATTAAATCGTACGATAAACGAACAATCAATACTCGACACGAGCAGTCAGTTAAATATAAATATTCTATTGTTACGTAATAATAAGCAATAATGATTATAGTTACGAGTATTCACGCTAACGTATTCCACCTCCTTCGTTTTTATCTAGTAGACTAAGGTTCAACTTAACATTAAACATAGACTTTTGCTGAAATCGTCGGTAGCGCCCTGACACCGATTCTCAGAGAGATAGATCTCTCCACTCAAACCGTAATGAAATTGTAACTTACCAATGTCTGTACATAAGAGATATCCAAGAAAACATAATGTTTGCTGTGCAGCAGTAGGTAGAAGCCAAAACAATTTATTTTTCGTGTCCTGTCTATCGGTATGTTATGTACCTACTTTTGCACTTTAGTTTGGTGTAGTGGTTTTTAAAACCATTGCTAACTAAATGCATCTTTGAAAGGCATTTTTTTGTAGGTCTAAATTAAAATCTGGTAAATCTAGTGTTTCATCTCAATTGGCCTAGAAATCGAGTATATAGTTTTAACTGATATTTGATTTTTGATATTTTTTGATATTTAATT
The DNA here is from genome assembly GCA_945859575.2 of Herminia tarsipennalis. Taxonomy (NCBI): domain Eukaryota; kingdom Metazoa; phylum Arthropoda; class Insecta; order Lepidoptera; family Erebidae; genus Herminia; species Herminia tarsipennalis. Next base: position 16,356,305 of record OX243837.2, read on the forward strand.
TATCAGATGACATTTTATACGATATTGTATAAATAAATATGTCAGCTAGCTTTCTCGGTGGAAAGATTGGCAGCTGATGCCCTGAAGAGTGTAAGCGCAGGAGCATCTATCAGCTAACGAGTTTTCCCTCGGCATATTGCCAGCTTACTTTTTATTACTTACAGGATCACAATAACTATCAGCTTACAATTTTTATCCAGGAAGAATTGACGTTTCTATATAGTTATTCGACATTATACTGCATGCTAACTGATAGATAAATAATATATTTTGTAATGTTTCGTTTAAATTAATATTCTTTATAAATACATTCTAAAAGCAAATAAAAATCTGAATGTTACCGTACCGCGCTCCTCATTTGAGACATAAGTCTCATTAGCCCAGTAATTTTGTACAGTGCATTTCAACCGAAATACAGTGATGTGTTAACATCACTATTTATTTAACGGAAGAATAACTGACACTGTTGTACCCACCGAGACCTCCTATGGCTTTAGATCTACTACAAGTAAATTAAGATTTTGTAAGATTTTTCAAAATTCACGTTATTAAAGAAGTCGTAGGCAAAACTTGGTAGTAAATAAAACTGCGATCGTACGATGTGTTGTCCTGAATTTGAATACTATTTTTTGCTCTCAGACAATAATTATTAAAGAAAACTGCCCATTAAAAACGTTTTTTTTTTAATATTCGCGTAAATAATCTTAAATAAAAATAAAAGGTTGTAAAATACTAATGATTCTTGCTTTTAATCAATTATTTGTTTTAACACAGACATGAGACATTTACTGTTTAAAACATGGAAATTTTACCAAGATACGATAACGGTTCGTGTTTAACTAAAAGAGACTCATTTAGGGGAATAACCATAAAACAAGTGTTAATTACGTCATCAACTGATTACTTAAACATTGTCAACGATAAGCACATTAATAGTTTAGTTACCATACAACGATGGTATTCTTGAAACCACATCTTGCCTATTGCTATTACCTACTAGCGGTTCTCATATCAATATTGACAGATACCTAAACCATAAATACCTAAGTACCTATCGAACAAGGAAAATCCAGAACTTTATAGATAAAAATATTGATTTCGTATGATTGCATTAAAACACACCGCATTGCATGATTACCAATCTGCAATACCTACTAAATTTATTAGATTTTTATATATACTATTACAATTTTATCAGGTCTTCATCGCGTGAAATATTTTAAGGTACAAACAATTTTCCCGACGTTACAAGCGTTGCACCGATCGTGGTCACGGGTCGACTGATGGCACCTTAGCAATGTCTATAATATTTAACGAGATAAAGTCCCAATAATATTCTAATGCAACAACATTATAATAAAGCGAATTCATAATATATTATTCAAAAATGCATGCCTTATCCAAACCAAAAAACCCAATGATACAGTAATCAGAGCATGCAAAAACCATGCAGAAATGACTCAGAAATTCTTTTCTGGACATATTAGTCATTTGCGTAAGGTACGCTTCCCAACAAATGAATCATCACTTTAACTTGAACTCTGATGATTCCGGGACGTTATAGATGGTCACGATTTGGGCATCACGTAGTAAAACGTAAGCAATACAGAGAAACAGATTTAAATGTAATCAAAATATGCTTTGTCATCTGTTTCAAAGATTTGAAGATCCTTAAAGACAGTTCTGTTTAAAGATCTACCGTGTGGTCTTGGTATTGTCAGCGGTTGGACAGCTATTATTATTTTGGTACCGTGTTATCCTAGCGTGAAGACCAGAGAACTCGGTCCCTAAACGTAAGGTGGGACGACCAACAGCCAGATGAATCGACGACCTCAAAAAGGGTCGCTGGGATGAGTTGGATGCGGAAGTTGGAGGACCGGTTGTCGTGGCGTAAATTAGGGAAAAGGCCATGTCCAGCAGTGGACCGATACAGGCTGATTGAGATTTGGTTTATTTATAATTACCAATGTGAAAATTTATGTCTTCAGATTTCAGACTAAACTTACTGAATTTGAGGCCATGTGGGCCAAAATACGCGCGACAGAAGCCTCTAAAAAATTGTTGGTTATGATTATACATAACCTTCAAGTATTACATCAGAAGAATCGTAAGTAATACTAACGCCCTCTTATTTAAGTATAATTAAATCTTGCAATTACGAATTGATGTCAAAGTCTGTGTGCCTATCACGCATAACTTGTCTCATTTGGATTTATCATTGAGGCTTGAATTATTATAAAATTGACACTATTTGCATCTAGACACGAAAATTGATAACATTCAAGTTCCGTAGAGAGGTGTGTGGAATAGATGCAGGCGGCTTTTTTCTTAACAACGCGTGTGTAGTGTAGTAAATATGGAAAAGTATGTAGATGTTAACATCCAGGTGTGGCGAAAAAATACAGGTAACCCAGGTCGATAGGTGGCCCAGTTTCTTATCATTATCAGCTGCGCACGCGCAAGTGGCCGCAGCGGAAGTGATCTCGCCGGCGACGCACGCGCCACACCGCCGGAAGCGGGGTTCCACACATGCAGGTCATGGAACCCAATTTGTGATTACGAAGATGTCATTTGCAACCGCTTGCAATACCCAACGAATAACAATAGCTGGCACGCCTAGTTTTGAATAAGCAAATAGTTATTGTGACTGTCGTCTGTCCCATATTCCAATGTTATGTAACTCGTTATTCAATATTTTTAATTTACTCAATATTCTATACGTTTAAGCGTGTAGCAGGAAGTTATTTATTTTTATACAACACATTTCTAAAAACTGAAACTTTCTTATATCCACTGTTGCATAACGTTTGGCAAAGTAAACTAATATTTTCTTTAATTAAACATAGATTTCTATAAGATTGATCGATAGATCGAACGTTATAATTAAATAAAAAACTGTAACAAGCTTGTAATATAAATGAAAGCTACTGTTGGTCGCTCATACATCAATCGTCAAACGATTGTGTAGACAAGTGATGTGGGCGAAAATATTCTCACCTCTAATCGGCGGAAGAGTGGATATTTTAATATGATTATTTATGTTCCGGCGGTCAGACTGGGTCGTTGAGAGACATTATAATCGGAACATGAGAAAAATAAATAGATCTATCTCTTATGAGAATTTTTCTAGTACATAACAAGCGAGATAGTTTGACATTATTATCAGTAATACTTATAATCAAGTGATCCTTAGTAACAAAACATATTACGCAGATTACGTAGTAATTTATTAGTAATATGTGTTTTAGCACTTCAGTAGGGTCTTTGATGATCAAAAATATTACATGAAACTAGTAATTCAAGAGTTTAATCGACCTTACAAATTTATTTTTGTCGTTGAACAAAATGTTTTATAATATATTTTACAATCTCGCCACACGAAGCATCAAATTAAAATTTATTTATTTACACATTTTTCACGCCCACTAAAATTATAAATAGACTGACGTCTTGTCAACATATAACTATCTAGTCTGTCTGGTCCGAACTAAAAATACTCAATCTCGCAATTGAGGCGGAAAACAATCGTAGGGCCGCCTTATACTAAGCAGTTACAGTGGCCACAGTGCAGTGTAGGAGACGACAAAAGCAATAAAATACCAGTCAATCTCTTTCGCATTGCTTAATATTGCGGTTAATGTAATATACCTATAACTAACTATAGCAAGAGGACTATGCTGCCGTCTGATAGCTAAAAGGTCATTAAGCCACAAAACACAAATTTGAGATATACGCAAAAAACGCGGGCATTTTTAAAAGTGACGCAACTTTTTAACCATAGGTCGTAAAATAAATTTAGAAATATCTGGTGATAGGCTGTCAAAATGTCTAACGGATAGAAATAGTTTTATATAGTATTAGGTAATATTAAGTACAAAAAAATCATTTTTTTACTTCAAGCCGTGAATTCAATTCTTCGTTTTCCAATTCATACACTACATAAAGGTCACTAAGTACACCCTAGCGACCTTATAGTCGTTTACGACAAAGCTAATTTTATTTTTACTTAATAAAAATATAAATCAAACCACTATAATGGCATTAAGGTACATAATGACCTTAAAGTTATGTATTGATAATTTTTATTGCCATGAATCCTTAACAATATAAACGCAATTGTTTTTTTAGTGCCTTTTTAGCGTAGCTTGTTGACGTCTAAGTCCATATTAGTGTATGTTGTATTATTTTACCACAAAATTACAACACTATAAGGTCATTATCTCCGTAACATAAGCGCAATCCGCCGTTTTAGTGATGTAATTTGGTTTGAATATTCCAAGAAATAAATGAAAATGGGCTTACTAAAGAAATAAAATGAACCAAATTGTATGACAAAATTATTTATTAAAAGTGAAATTTTAAAGTAATTAAAAAAATATATTTTATATTTTTTTTACAGCAACACAACTTATGATTGCATAGAATGTATTGCTGAAAAAATATAGATAGGCAGAGATGTGCAGCATTATCTGGCTATCTATTTCTATTTATGTAAAAAAACATTAATTTATGTTCTTAATTAAAATGAGATCAAAATAATATTTAAAAAAACGATATAACTTTTCTTTAATTACTTATAAAAGATACCCAGACCTTTGGTCTGTGAGAACATTTGCAATCATCTTTGCATTTAAATGTTTAAAAAAATCCCTTTGGTAACATAGGGTATGTTGCTGGTAAAATATAGCGTGAGAACAAAAAAATAATCAAAAATTGAAATAAAAACAGCATAACTTTTGCTTAATAATAAGAGATAGACCTTACTTTGGTCTCTGAGATCAATTACAATTATTCTTATATCTTAATATATTAAAAAATATAATTATATTCTTACATTATGTATCACAAGTAATCAATGGCACTTAGAATCAGTCTTTGTTGCACTTATTATTATATTATATTACTAGAAGTAGATTGGTTAGTATCACTGTTATCACTCATTGGTAAATTTCTCCAAAATATTTGTTTGTGAGGCGGCATTATAGCAGTTAACTTATCTAAAATGTTAGATTTACGGTTTGACTCGATGCCTTTTGGAACAGAGCGGAAACAAATAGACATAATACTAGGATTTTTTAAATATCTATCATTCATGAACCGTAACACAGTAAATTCTTCGTTAAAATTATTTTTATAGTAAAGATCAAAATTACTACGTTTAAAAGTTACCTGGACCATATTTTTCAAATATGCTCTGGGGTTAGATTTCTGTATACGGCGATCAGATACAAAGTTAGGGACATTTAAAAAGTTTTGTGGTGACATTGCCTCTACATTTACTTTTCCATTGTTAATAGATGAGACAACTTCTACAAAATCTTGAAAATCATACAATTTTCCTTTCTTTTTCATTGCTAGTTCAACCTAGTGGTGGACTTGGTCAGAACTCATAAAAGTATGCCTGGGTTCGAAATAATATAAGTTGATTTCATTACACGAAATCAAATCGCTATTAACTAAATAAACTAGTTGTTTACATTACCAAATGTTTACATTACCAATATCACGATTACGAATTAAAAATGCATAAAATGCACTCATTATGTCTTCCTGTCTTCTTCCTGCTATAGCGTCATGCCATAGTAACGTTATAGGTTTATTTTCAACAGTTATTTTACCAACAGGAGCAAAAGTCTGATTAAAGGCTATAAGGCGTTGACAAAAAATAACTGACTTGAAAGTTTCCATTCTTGGCAACATTATTACCTTTTCAAGATCATCAGAATAAAATATTTGATTTTCATTTTGAGGAAAACTTTTGTGTGAAGTATAAAGCTCTCTAGCTGCAGTATATTTTGCATGATGATGTGTAAACTCTATACAGCTGCTACATTCTGTTTGTAACTGAACAGTTGCATCATGCGAAGACTGTTGCTTGTGTAAATGATACGATTCGCACACCTCACATTCTTCATTACCTAGTCTCGTGAAAGATATATTCATGCTCTTTAAATGTTTGCGATAAAGTTCATAAGACACAAGTTGATGTGGATATTTTTTGCAGAAATCTTTATGCATATGGGTTATATTTAAATCACTAGGTAAGTACCGCCTCAATGGCGCATGCTCTCGTCTGTAATGCGGTTCGTATGGATGAAACGATTCCACATGACAAGTTAGTAGTTGTCTGTCATACGCAGGAGTTTTTTGGTGTTTACCTCGCTTGTCGATGTCTATATTTCCAATTCTAAAAACTTTATCATTATTTTTTTTGAATCCTAGAGTAGTCAAGAAAAAAGCTTTACATACCTCGCATAAATTTCCATCACTTTTTTTTAATAAAAAACTTCTTTTCGGATTTCGTTTAGGTGAGCTGGTGTATTTTCTTTTTGGAACAGCAATACCTACTTGTGACCGTATATATTGTCTTCTTTGCTCCCATGTAAGATTCCAGTACTCTCGGTTTAAAATGTTACGTTGTTCTTCAGTGAAATGTGTAGTACACTTTTTCAAACATTTATCATTACAACCAGGCTTAACAGTATATTCCAACCTTTTTTTTTCTTTTTTTTCGCGAATTCTGTCTTGCAAACTGGTGGAATGAACCCTACGTTTTTTTGTTTGGTTACTCTCTGTGTTATTTAGTGGCCTGTCATCTATAGCGTCAATTGTTTGTCTACGACGTGTCACATTTTCTAAATTATCATTCGTAGGCTTGTAAGAATCAACAGAATTTCTTCTTTTACGACTATAATTCGGTATGGTCTCAGGTTGAAGTAACTGGACTACACGTCTGACTGACATTAATGTTGCCGAATTTCGTTTTACTAAGCATTTTTTCCTAGAACCTATTACATCGTCGTCGGAATCATCATGACAGTCACTTAACTCAGAAGGAATATAATTCTTGTCACGAACTGAGTCATCAGAATCGAAATCTAATGTCAAATTTAAAAAATTACTTGGCTGTGGTGATTGGTTATCTTGGTTATTAGTATCACAAACAATAGAATTTTTAATTTGCTCTTCATTTGTCAGTTCTTCTGATGGCATATTTTCGTTGCAAGTCAAGTCTAACATGACATCAACTGTAGGAGTAGTACTTTGTGAAGGTGACATAATATGAGTTGTATTACCTTTTGATTCTGATGGAAAGCTCTCATTTAACAGATTTACGTAATTGTTGAGATCCTGAAAATGATAAGAATGGAATGTGGTTTGTGTATCACAGAACTTCTCGAATATTGACGAAGTCATTGAATATGGTCGCGCATAAAGCTTATTGACGCACTCTTCTACTGAGGGATCAATGTGTTTTTTTTTAGTTATTACATTATTTGCGTCGCTGGGTTTTGATTGTATTTTTTCAACAGGCACTAAGTCGAGAATGAATTTGGTTCGCTGAGATATCAATGATCTTCGGAATCTGTCGAAAGACAAATAAAAACATATATTACGAGTATAATAATATACAGTATTATCTGATCCCTAAGTAAGCCAAGATGGGCCAAGCGAAGTAAAGATATTTCAGAGGAACATCTTTACTTGAGTGCAGTGGTTAGTGACCTTACCTACTGTGTCGGAAGTCGTGGGTTCGATTCCCACCAAGGACAATTCTTTGTGTGACCCATTAATGAATTGTTCGGTATTAGTAGTATTATCTATTTATTTTATGTATGTATTTACAAAAAAAAGTAGTATATGTATTTATATCCGTGGTCTAGTACCCATAACACAAGCCTGTAAAAGTGCTTACTTTGGGACTAGATGGCGCTGTGTAATTGTGGTAGAATATTATTATTATTATTATCATGTAATGAAGAAAAATGGAAACTCGAAATGGGATTCGAACCCGCGTCTTATGGGTAAGGTTTTTTAGTAGGTATCTGTTGACAAACGTTTATAATAAAAACCGTCCACAAGCGAGTTATACTGCACGGTGACAGGCAAACGGATGGCGAAGTTAGGTATTTACAAACTGGTTATAAGTTAGTAAATAAGTATTATATAGTATTGAGTAAACATACAACGTATAATTATAAATTATATTATTATTTTTATGTCGTATTATCTGTAACACACAGTTATAGATAAATTACACCCACACACAGAATAAACAAACATGCATGTCATATGTACCTGATTGAACATCGAAGCCACTACCTTTCGTATTAGCAGGATCCTAATCTGCCGATCATAGGCCAGCTGAATCGTAATGTAAAGTTTTTAAGCCTTTTGCTCTAATTTGAACTAGTGCACGGTAAAGCTGATTTTGTTATAAAATCAAATTTTAATACAATATAATAAAATTAAACTGTATATTATACTTACCGGGGCGTTTCCTCAGCCATGGTTACGTCGATTTGGCGGGAATCCGTTCCAACGGCGCACGGACGACGTCCTTCAGCGACAAATGCCCGAGCGACACTGACTGTCGACACATATGCGGGGTGAGGCGCGAGCGCCGAGTGCGTCCTTTTAGCTTAGGTTTGCTGCTTAATGTCCTTCTAGTGTAGTATTTCTACGAGTGTTTTGGTCATTAAGGGCGGTATGAGATGTATCAATAGCAAATCTTTTATTTTATACAACACAAATCCTACGCTAATAAGACATTAACAGACGATAACGCCTTTTAAGTGTTGCACTCCAATAAAATGTCTTTTTAGCTTAGTATAGTAATGCAGAATAATAAAACACTTATTCGCTATAACGGAATTAAAGTTTTTTAATGACTTTGTTGCGTAGTAAAATCAAACAACGTCTTTCTAGGTAAGCAACGATTTAAAAAGTTTTTTAAAATGACGACGTTAAGGGCTTAAAGTGACTTTATACTTTAGCATTGATGGTTAACGTACATTTAGTTGTGTAAACCGTTGAAGTTTTTGTGTTTAACGTCTTATTTGTTTAGTCTATTTTTGAAACTAGAAGGGTTAGAAATATGTTTCTTAGACAGATCGATAGAGATATTTTTTTTCTATAGGATGGCATTAAAAAGTGAAAATTGGCCAACTGTGGCTTAATGACCTTTTAGCTATCGGACGGCAGTATGACTCAGCGGCGATCAAGAGATCTGTGAGCAGTCATAGCATGGTGCATAGATAGGTTACCGATTTGTCGTGAAAACGTCTTATAAATCGATGACTGCCTGCACTCACGAAAAAGTGACTTAAAAACGTCACGTTATTGTTTGGTTGCTAAGGAACAGCGAATGGCGATTGCAGCGACATGACATGCGATACAATTGTAACTAACGTTATTGATTGGTTGGTAAGTAACGCGAATGGCGATATGTCATCAATGTTTTCTTCGACTGCCTCTGTGGCGCGGTGGGAGTGTATCCGACTGCTACGCAAGAGGTCGTGGGTTCGATCCCCACCCAGGATAAAATTTTGTGTGATGAGCACGATGTTTTATTCTGTGTTTGGGTGTAGTTTATCAACAATATGTATGTATTTAGAAATATATAAGTGTGTTTATCAGTTGTCTGGTTTCCAAAGTACAAGCTCTGCTTAGTTTGGGATTAGATAGCGTTGTGTGAGTTGTCCCAAGATATTATTATTATTATTAATGTTTTCTTAAGACAAGCATTTTTTTTGAGAAATACTCTTCTACTACCCACTACTGCTTGCATCACATTAATCCGTTCAGTCTTACGCCTAATCTCTCTCTGGTCAGTGCAATTGAGCACACGTCATGCACGTCACGTACACAATCATGCACGATAAAATCTCTTCCTACATGTTTAGCTAGTCTCTAATGAGATTGGCTGCCCGACCAAACATATAGTAACAGAGATGTGTTTCGGTGATAAATTTTTACACTGCAGTCGAGTAAAGTATCTACTAAGTAAGTACACTTAATAGTTACTCATTAATCGCTCTACTCCAATGACAAGAAGAAATTAGCCGTCCTACATATCTATACTTCCGAAAACCCAGTACTTATTACATAACTTATTTACAGACTTGCGATCAAAATAGTATGTTTATATAAATAAGTAAAGATTAGAATATAGCTGACTTAGTAGGTAGCGGGAGGGGGCGTCGACCCGAGGCGCCACGCAGCCGCGTCCGCGACCTTATTACGACGCTTCTTCAACAGTACATACATATACAGTAATTCAACTTTATATAAATGATTGGAACGTGACTAACGCACACTAACACTTCGCGGATGCTTCACGATAGATCGCCTCGCACAGACATCGAACTTCCGACCTATCAGTTTAAATCTGTAAGTAGTACGCCGAATGTAGCACATGAAAATAACTAAAAGACACGATGTGTGAGACTGCACTATATTTTTATAAAATAAATTTACAAAACAAGAAGAGAATAAAAGTTTTAAAATGTAGGTGATGTAGTACTCTAAACCATCAATGATGCAAAATTGTACGCAATTGCAACTGCACTTATCAAACGTCAGTTTTCTCGTAGACAAAACCGAGTTGACTCGCTCCATCACTGCGTTATACGACGATAACTGTGTCATTCGGGTCTACAGCTCATAACCTCATTGTCCATCGATTCCTCCTATAATCCTTCACGTCTATCCTTCTGTTCCATTTACAAGCTTTAGCAAACTAAACCGAATGAAGGGAAACGAACTTTCGATGTGGGAACAAACGAAAAACAACATTTTATCTTCGGAAAGGCCATGTAACAAGATTGAGGTCAAACAACATTTTCACAGGATTTATTTGTGAATAAATATTTACGGGAATAAATGAAAAAAGGCCAATCCAGTTTCTAAATTAGCCAAATCATGTTGAAAGTGAATTAGTTATTAATTAGCCACTCAGTAAATTAGGTACTGAAAGCAGAAAACGTCTCGATGATAGGGAAGACGTATAAAGGTGAAAAATTAATAGCCTGGCAACCTGTCTGCGACTTGTAAACACTCACGTCTCCCGCCAACGTGACGATTTCGATGTAAATGTATGCCAAACACCAGCACTCTAATTATAAACAGCTATCAGAAAAAAGTACTACTCACAGTAACCCGTCTAAATAAAAATGCAATGATATTAGTAAACGGCTAAATGAGGAGAGATGATCACACAATTTAGCTGATTGACACCGAATAGCTGCAGACAGGTAAATATTTAGTACAGCGTGCGTACTTGAATACTTGCCAATGATTGTTGGACTTCAATCGGCTGAAAGACCTCAGTTTCGTTAATTTATTGTTTAAGAATTTACCCGATCGATACTATTTTGGGTAAGGGCATCTTTTTTGGTGAACAGGTTTGTCCAGATTAATTCAGAATCAAACATTGTTATTCCTTCCGTCATTGCTTACGGAACTAGAATAAAGTCAAATGCAGAATTCGACTTTATTCTAGTTCCGTAAGCAATGGCGCCCTACAATTTTGTTAATTGCTGTCATAGAATAAGTAATTCTCTATTAAAACATACGATGCAAGTATTTACACGACATAAAGACACGAATTAAAATCGACCAAGTTTTCTCTAATTAAAACTCTAGTCATACGAGTGAAACATAGCAATTACTTGAACCAGAATCGGTTAAAGATTTTCTAAAACCAATACGAGATTTAAATTAGTGGGTTAACAATCGCACAATTAGCGATGCTTCGGACGCAAAGCAAGAAAGCGACAATACATTAACCCACAGTGTCGTAGGGAAAACCGTCACACGAGTTTTGCTTAATTATAGTGAACAACACAAAATTAGTGACGCTGGATGTGTTGATACAGTAGTTTATTAATTTTGTAACATATTAAGGCTTGCAAATTCTCTTTACAAGCAACGTATGTCTGTGTAACCTGTATTTTCATAATTATTACAGATAATGATTGAATTTTGATGCTAAATAATGTTAAGTACGACAAGTTCTGACATTAGGTATTTGCAGATTGTAAGAAAGTGGTATTTGGGTAGTTGTCACTATTGGTACCTAAAATGAATAGCTCAATCATTTACCTAATTTTTCTGCATCGAAACAGTCCATTCGTACTTGAATCGATTATTTTTCAACATGATTGAGAAATCGTTTTAGTCGTCCTATAAATAACTTGGTCTAGCTCATAGAATAATTCTGTAGTCTATCTCATGCATGTGGCATAATGTGATATTTTTAAAACTCAAATCTTTAAATACGTGAAATATCTTCCGATAAAATTCAAATTTTATTGTAATACATACAGTTTATTCAAAGTTTAAAATGACGATGTCGATAAAATTTCTTACACATCGAATGTTCAATTATTTTATATATTTTAGAGAGTTTTAAAGGGTTCACATTACAAATCGATACATCGTCAGTTATCTATTCGCTAAGATATGTCTCTTCTAGTACGATGCTTCGCAGATCATCGGTGCAGCGAGACAAGGCGGCAAGAAAGTGGACTTTCACTCAGTAAGCTGATGTTCGCTCCTTACTCTATCACACCTCATTTGAGTCTAAGGGCCTAGTTTTATTAAAAGTAAATAGTTTAAACTAGTAAAATACTAATAACACATTATTGTTCCACTAATTACATAACTCCAACTACTATGATTGAAGTACCATCGGGGTCCTTATTCACTTGTTTCTTTTTTGTTTTCGCGGCAAACCCGCGCGATCTGGGGAAATGCGCGGTGTGCTCAAAAATGTCCGCGCGTATGCGCAATGATATATCATTAAGACAAGGTTTTGACATAATGATTTTGACAGTTAGATTCGTGGGACGCGAAAACAAAAAAAAAAAGTGATTAAGGACCGTGGTTATTTACAACTGCATAGGCTTAGAATTTGATATATTTTTGAGTGCTGTGTTTACATCGCCATCTACTTACTACAAAGCATTTTCCATTTCAAACAGTACTTTCATACATTAAGTTACGTATATTATCAAGCTATAAAAGATGCGTATCAATTTTGATAAGGCATATGACGTGAATCACATAACAAACTGTATTGTATTATAAATTATAATCAATAACTTATCACATATATCACGCTTGACATTTATATAACACACGATAAGGTTAAGTCCCATAGAACTATCATAATAATATACTTATAACTATTATAATGATTTATGCTTTCGGAAGTAATTACGCAGGAGCACTCTCTATTCCGTCAATCTATAGGACATCACTCCAAGATCCACGGCAGAAATATCAAGCAAGATTAGGACCAGTTAAGGTTTTCTTTCCTTCATTTCCTTGTGCAAGTTCACCATATACCAGACAGACACTATTTTTCAATCCAGATTCTAGCAGTACTTTTTTGACTACATTTTTATTATAAATCCTATCAAATCAAATAAGCGACGAAGATAAAATACTTAATCTAAAACAAATTAACCTAACTACTATAAACAAAACGTCGACGTGCTAATCCACATCAGCGTTCCAACAAACAAACATCGAGTACACGTTGTGGCGGATAGAGACGCATTGCTCAATGTATTAAAGAGCGATTAAAACCAATAAAATGTCATTTGTAGGTCGGCAGACGCTACTGTCCCAATATCTTCGATTAAACTTGCCACGGTTCATTAATAAATACATTTACGTAGGTACGTATCGGATCAAACGGCGTACTCATTGTGGTTTGACGTCAGAATCACTGACAGAGTCTTTTAAAATTAAAACGACTCGTAAATATCTGAAGATTCTGAGATAAACCACCTGTTAACCTTTGGATTGCCGAAGAATCATGACTTCTATTTGGATTGTCAATAGTTTGAAACATGAGCTTATCTAGGTTATGATAAAATCGTTACCAATTCCCAAGGTTTTGAAACTTACTACGTACGTCTCTATTATAACTTTTGCTATGGTTATTATACTATATTTGATCCACTCTTCTTTTACTGCTTTTATTATCATTGATGAAAGTCTACTCTAGCCTAGACGGCATCAATATTAAAGTGCTAGTCTCTTATCTTATCATTTTCATAAAAAGACAACTGCCGCACTTCCATAGTGCGGCAGTTGTCTTTTACCAGAAGACCTCTCTTTGCGCAGCAGGTGTAGACACTTCTAATACGCCACCAAGGCAGATGCACACTTCTTCTACGATGTATACGCGTTAAATATCCTATCCTATCCTATCTCTATCGTAGCTTGATCACAGAGTCAATATTTTTGGTACTGAAGTAGATTAACCTATTGCTTTATGTATTGAAATCATTTGCTTTTAATATTGCTATAGTTTCTGGTCATAACTTGATAGCTCATACTGAAACTGCGAGTTACACGTATTTTTCATCTAAACGAGCTATAATCACACAAATAAACACACCTATAAAAGTTTATTTTAGTATCTACTCCGTCGCACAGTATGTCTATCATCCAATCTAGTAACATACAATAATTTATTCATTTTTAAACTGGATTTCAACAGTATCAACTACTAAAGAAAAAGCACAAACAAAATTGAAAAATATCTTGCCATGTATCAATGTCCACCTATCTTATGTAGACATTTTTTTAAAGTGCTACATTTTGTTCTATTACTTCCAACTGTATCTGGCGAGTCATCTAATCGGGTTGACTGGCTAGTTCCTCATGGTTAGTGGTAAGGGCTTTGTGTTGAGTATTTCTATTGCTATTCTAGTATCATTACACTTCACCTGTACCTGTCTCTCAATACCCAAACAAGTAATCAAGAAATGTCTGTCCTGCTTGTCGTGAATCATCTCGTCAGTGTGTCTCGTCTCGTCTATAGTATGTGAGTATTCGATTATTCTTTAAAAGTATGCTCTTAAATTGCATTGTTCATAGTCGTCCTCGTATTTGAGTGTTCCGACCTTGTCATCTGATTTTCCACGCGTCAGATCTGCCTACGCGAATTTTCAACGAATCGTGTCATATTCTAATAACAATGAGTTACATCGAGAACGACGTCAAAGTCAAACATCGAGTTATAATTAGACGATACAGATGTACTCGCGAGTACAGCAACGTATATCGATTCTATGAACGTATTTACGGAAGCGTTCGAGCAGCGCTAAAAACATACTATAAATAATTGTTTGGTACTTCGTTTTAAGTTTTTTAGTGTCTTTCTCAGCCTATTGATTTTGTTCACTCTACTTCTTTTATTTCATTACACAGATCACCTCTATTTAAATAAAATGGTATGGTGGATCGAATAATCGAATCGATTTTAAATGTTATATCGACTAGTTGGACAGAGTCTTTTATGCAAACATTGGTATTGTTATTATACGCGTGTGTTACGTGTAACGTCAGTGTATTGTACTGTTATTGGTACGTACGTTGCCGATCTGCCCACGCTTCCTGTATCAGATTTATTAGTTCACTTTACCTTCTACTGCTAGTATTATTAGAACACTTAAAATATTTCGCTTCCATGTTGAATATTGATGGGCAGCTAGACCGTCTAATTGGCCCACATTAGCCGCTCATTTCTACAATATACGCATACTTTCTTTTATCGGAAATAATATGCGTAATTTATAAAATATGGCGTAGTTGTTTAAAATGCAGATCGAATGTGCTACATTTGTATGGATTTTCAGGGAAATACAGACATCGAGTTACAGTTTAGGTTACTGGACTATATATTTCTGCTTTACCAATAAATATAAAAGTTGATCAATTATATCGTAAGTTTTTAGCTAAAGACAGTACCTAAACAAAAATATTTTTCGCCAGAAACACAAATAACTATAGATAATGGTGTGTATTAAATATATTTAGGCACTTATCTCATTTTATTGAGTTATTATTATTCTCGTTTTTTTTAAATGTAATAATCTAAAAGGCTTATTTAACACAATGACTTGATGCGTAACTGACTAGTTATCCAAACAGTTTTTCCGTGCTGATTCGAGAGCGAAAGTATTCAGTGCATTCGCTTGTTATTGTACAACTTAAGAGTAGAGCAAATAAACCGCAATTGTGCAAGAATTATCACATTTCTGAGCTTCTTTAAATTTTACTATAATTGCCATATTGATTGCCAGGTTGCTTTCAGATATTTTCATACTAGCTTTTCCCCGTGACTGCTCCCACATTATCTTTGATTTTTAAAGTTTATAGTGAGTATAAAGTACATTACCTACTGTAAAGTTTCATCAAAATGATTTCAAAAGCTTTTGTGTGAATGAGTAACAAACATCCAGCCCTTCTTTACAAACTGTCACGTTATGATTCGAACGTCAGGTGTATCTTTCGTATGAAAAATTAAAAAGCAGGCAAATTGGCAGCAAATACAGATTGAAACCTGCATATAATATTTGCCAAAGAAAAGTGCATATTGCTATTGGCTATTTGGAATTTTAGAATCTATTTTTACAACGATATACCTAATATAATATTAATAATAATATCTTAGGACAACTTACACAACGCTATATGATCCCAAACTAAGCATAACTTGTGCTGTGAAAACCAGACAACTGATAAACATACTTACATATTTTTAAATACATAATATATTATAGATACCTAAATAACACCCAGACAGAATAAACCGTCGTGCTCATCACACAATTTTTTATCCTGGGTGTGGATCGAAGCCACGACCTCCGGCTTAGCAGTCAGGATTACTAACCACTAGACCAATAGGCCAATCAAGAAAAAACCTAAGACTTGTTCTAAGGACCTGCAGTCACCAATCCCAAACCCGACCTCCTAAACATTGCTTAACCCGCCAGGTTTAACATAACGCACGGTGCCGTCGGTCGGAAGGTGAAAGGCATATCGCTTTCGAATTAGATCGCGTTATGCCGACAACGGTGAAACGCACCACAGTATCGCAGTACGAACACTCTCCAATGTTTACGTACTTAAACGATATCGGATACTTCGTGACACTATTTTCATTAAAACATTTTCTTTTTGAAATTAAGTGATAATTTCACGGCTGTTAGCAAAGTGTAAGTTCTCTTAAGAACGTTAAGAAAAATTTGGTGTCACAATGAATCAATTTGGGATCACGTTTAGCCGTGAGGGCCGCCCGAAGCGCCAGATAGTTACAGGTTAATAGATCAGATGATCTTTTCACAATGGCTAGCAGACCGGCTATTACTATTACGTTCCGCATTCATTCGGCTATCTTCCTCATATGAGAGTTTGGCTTTCTTTGGCAGACTTACATTTTATATGCAGAGGTCTTTTGAGATATTTACCTAACTTAAAATGGTATGGGATACCTACCGAGGATACTCTACTATTAAACTTTAGCAGTACCAACGCGTAGACTATACCCAATACCTAGGAAGATAAAACTAGGGTTATGGAGTCAAGAGTTTGATGGACTGATTCTGTGCAACTATTGATTTAAATCGTGATCATAGTAATGAGTGGTGAGTAATACCTACCTAGTTACAAAACTTATAATTATATATTGACTGCTTCTGTGGCGCGGTGGGAGTGTGTCCCTCTGCTACGCAAGAGGTCGTGGGTTCGATTCCCACTCGGGACACCACTTTATGTGATCCACAAATTGTTGTCCCGGGTCTGGGTGTACTTTATGTCTGTGACGTGTATGTTTGTAAAGTCCCCCGCGACACAGGGCTTGTACCCTAGTGCGCGAGTCGTCCTTTTATTAGAAAGAAGAATATATAAAAAGTATTAAGAGAAGGTAACGATTTAAATCAATAAATTGTTGAACAGAAGCAGTTCACAGTCCAGAATCTCACGCCTGGGCAAAACCCTACCCTATCTTCCACTACAATTGTTCCACCGCGCTTCAGAACCAATCCAAGGAATGTGCATCCAGCTCGTCCCATCATCTCTTTCTAAGTCCATTGCACTATCGCTTATTCTTAAGTGGTAGCCATAGTAAGACAACTACTTCATTTTACTTTACAGCTAAATATGACCGAGTTCGTGTAATGTAAAACAAAACACAGGAATCATAAAACCACAATATAAGTGCGAAAAAATCCTCCGTTGCGGTGATACCGATAATTGAGTTGTGTGTGTTATCAGTTACGTGTGTAACAATTAACTATGCTGTTACTGACATGAGTACCATTATTGCGCGAAATAATAACTTGTAGATATATTTGTTATATCGGACCCGTTTTAAATTGTATTTTGCGCGTTTTTTGGTACATAAAGCTAAAAAAAAAGTACTTTAAAGTTTTCGATTTTTTATATTTTAAAATATTTTACTAGCAGTGTGGGTCGCATATTCACATTACGATGCGATATTAACAATATTGTAGAGGCTACTCCAGCCAAGCTAAATTGCTCGTGTTAATAGTGGGTTCACGTCGATAACATAATGGATGGGTGGAATCCCAGGGCCGGTCTGATTGTGAATCCGTTGCCTCAATCTAGTAGTCTATGAGATATTTCATCACAATTTGAGGTATAGTCTATACGAGAGATTTAAATTTCATAATGACGCTAAAACTTCTGATCCCTTTTAAAGAATTTCACAGGCACGAGTTAGCGATTTGGTGAGGAAGTGCCTATAGCTAAAATTCAAATACTAAATAATGTAAAACATGTTTAATATATTAAATATATCATTCATTCCAAGAGAATAAAACATTCATTGTTTACGTTCACTCTGTTAGTGTCGAACACATTGGTAGGTAATTGAACGAATGATTAACCTTTTGTAATGAAACAAATTTTAAAAAATATAAGATCTATCAAACTCAAAAAATATAATTAGGTACTTGCGGTCAAATTGCGACCTCTGCGGGATCTTTATTAAAAAAAATCGAAATAAGAGCAAAGGACAATAATGTATCATAAGCATTATTTATATTTACATTTTCATAATTAACTCCAAGCCATTCTAGAGAATATGTACCAAACTGATCACGTATTCCCCTTACGTTGTACACAGTAATTAATATCACATACAAAGTAGGTACTATAATAATACATCTATCCGACTGTAATAGCACACATCACTAATAAGGCAAGGTAGACCTATGATAGCAGTAAACCTTAGCCTACTTACAGGATAAATAATAAGAAGAGTGCCAATTCCTACTCCTACTTAGTACCTGCCTATCTAACCTTCATTTAAAGTGCTAGAAAGAGATGCTAAACAATATGATATGAGAGAAAAAGAACAGAGAATGGATTGCTGAAAATAAAAGTGTTGTTGATTGGCTTATAAGTTAATCAACTTTATGGACGTGGCCTTCACCTCAGTATCGGCAAATCAATCGTTTAATGGATAAGCGTTTGGTAGCCTGTGTACCTACATATGTACAAAATTGATATATGTACTAATAATATTTATAATAATGGATTCATGCTTAAATTCTACTTCTGGTATGTGGTCATGACTGACTGACTGTCTGCTTTTGGTAAATCAACCTCTAAGGGGGTAGCATAGATGTTGAAAGTTTGTGTGAAACTCCGTCATTATTGAAGTTAGCTCTATGAAATTTCGTATTTGGCTTTTTCGTTTAAAATAAAGAAACACATGTTTCAGCGTTTTTGGAAAATCAATCCCTAAGAGGGTAACCTAGGATCGCAAGTTTGTATGGAACTCCGTTAGTTTGAAGTTAGATCTGTGAAATTTCGTTTTCGGCTTTTGACATAAAATAAAAAAAACACGTGTTTTAGCGCTTTAAGAAAATCAACTTATAATGGGGTTGCAGGTTTGTGTAAAAACTCCGTCACAAGATCGTAAATATAAACTATATAAACCGGTGGTTTTAAAATTAGATCAGTAAAATTTTGTATTTGTTTTTTTAGTTTAAAAGAAATAAGTGTTTTAGCGTTTTTTTAAAAAAAACCCTAACACTGATGGAGCTTCATACCCACTTGTCCCCCAGTGGGTATAAAGCTCCATCAGTTTTGAAATTAGATATGAAAAATTTCGTATTTGGCTTTTTAAATTCAAAGAAAGAAACACGTTTATCAGCGTTTTTGGAAATTCAACACTTGAGGGGCTGTAATAGGGTTCGCAAATTTGTATAGAACTCCGTCAGTTTTAAGTGTAGATCTGTGGAGTTTTGTATTTAGCTTTGTGGCTGTAAATAGGGAAACACGTGTTTCAACGTTTTGATATAAAGCGAGAAATCAAACCATCAGGGGGTAAAATCCGCGGACGAAACCGCGGGCGACAACTATTATGGTAATCTTTGTTCTATTTATTTTTGTTTACATATTTATCTTTATTTGGGTAAACAAACAGTCGTTTACAGAAATTACTTAACATTTTGATTTTTTAAAGACATACACTCATATTCTAAAACGTACCATAACAGTAAGTATTATATGCACATTTCAAACAATAAAAGAATACTTCAATTATTTACGTTTATATAAAAGGTGAGGATTAAAGTTTACCTAAACATCTTTAGTGAATCTTAAAAACTGAAAATACTTGCTGAATAGATACTCGTATATCCAAATCGGATCTATGAGGAGTTTTTCATTACTGCGAGGTTTCGGCAAATTACTATTACTGTAAATTCGAAGTATAATGTTATTCTCCAGTTGATTTCAATAGGCTAAGTAGATACATAAAATACGTTATATACCAGATAAAGAAGAATATTTTTAATATAATGATTGTCTTTGCTTAACTAGCTGTGATAATAACTTCACCGAATGCCATCAGTGAAGGCCAGAGTCCATCACACCTGCCAAGTTCATATCAACACATTTCACACATATTCAAGAAATCAGTTTTTCTTTACATAAAACGTAAGTTTCATACATCAGACGAACGTATTAAGATAACAATGGCAATGAGATTAGAAATCATTACTTTCTATACTGTGTAAAATTTCCTATTGCGCAAGAGCATTGCTCAAACACTCACGTAGTGTGCGATAAGCGCATTCTATGTATTGTACCTATACGTAGGTAGTTAGTAAAGAATGCTTGAAATATCTTTTGTAAGATGAATTCTCGTTTAGAGTAATAAATGATTTCATTGTAAAAGAACACATTGTTATAATTAATTAACGAAATGTCTTGGGACAACACACACACGGATTCCAAGCTAGGCAGAACCTGTGCTATGGTAACGAGACAACGGATCTGAAGGCTCACATAATTTACTACATAATTCACATAATTTACTACACACTAATAAAAATAAATGAAACCCAGATACATAATAGGTCTAAAAATTAAAATAAAACAATATTTTAGATTAGATAAAGACTCAGTTTGAAACGTATATTAAACTATTATTATTTATTTCACTCATCAATAAAAAATTACGCTACCGACAATCAAAAGCTACAGTGGAAATAAATACCAACCTGATGAATTAATTTCCATAAGAACAATTGGGTCACAAAAAACAGTTCAATAATAATATATTATTCAAGTTTTCGTTCAATCAGATAACGCATTAGTAGGTAGTGAATACAAAACTTTCTTTTATATGTAAAAGTGATATAATGTACAATGAAAACAAATATTACAGAAATAAAGAGCTAATTAAAAATTCTGTAAGCCTAATTACAGGCTGTGTTAATATTATTATGTACAAAAAGTAATATAAAAATGCAATTGTACAAATTTATTTTGTTTTATTTATACTTATTAGTTTCTATTCGCGTGAAATCTTATAATTATTTGAAATATGTTTCAGCTTCTATTAGCATTTCACTAAGACTTAGGAAAAAATCATAGGTAGGTTCACTTTTTTAACGTATTATTTTTACTTTTCAGTGTATCAGTAAATAGGAAAAAGTGAATAAAAATATATATACTTTTGCAAATCGTCAAATAAGAGAGGGATTGATATAAGCATTTTTATACTGTAAATGTGTAATTTAATTTGCCTCCTTTAAAATAAATAAATAAAATTTATTTTTAGATATTAAACTTTACTTTTATGGAACATAAATTTACATAACAGTAACAAGGTAACTCTAGCATAATAAAATATTCTGAGGGCATAATAAATTCATTAGTATATTTAGGTGCATATTTTTCATAAAGTAGGTGACATCAATATCACCTGTAAAGACTAATAGGTGTCATTCAAAACAATTAAGATAAGCTCTAGAAGGAATATTCAATAAGTCTTTAACATTACTCATAGCTTGTACATGTAACTGAGTACACGCATCCGGCGCCGATCTCCTTATACACAAAATGTCAGCTTCGTCGTTAAACTATAACAGAATTGCGCACCGTCAACACTGCGTCATCCATCTACAAATATGTCAGACAGACCATCAAATTGGAGAAGGCAATTTGTAACCATCACTTCAAAAATATATTACTAACATATTTGTAGTTCCAATATATAATAAATATAAATTTTTAACATAAACACCGTTACAAGAAATAAAATACAATTTAATAGGTATTTATGACACTAGTGAGTCATGGCTCAGACTGGCCGAGAAAACAAATTGGAAAATTGCTCTAATTTTCAGGAACCGAAAAAACATATTGCATACATTTTTTGTAATAGGCAATAACAATAAAATACTTGTTTATAGGTTTTAGAAGCTATTTTACACTAAATTTTTAACAGATTTACATATTTTTTGCAAGAAAAATAATATTCAATAATTTTACTAAGTATAACAAATTCAGACTCACTCAACCGTAAAATTAGTTTGAATACGTGTAACAAAAGTCAATGGTTGATTTTAATCTCAATCATGCACATAATATTGTTTCAAAATCTTATCAAACATTTTACTTTTAACTGGGTAATATTTAAACCAGTAATGTCAATAACAATAATACGTTCTAAATATTGTTAATTATGCAATAATTTTTCGCCAAGACCACAATTTTCTGGCTACAAATAATATGCAAACGGTGTCTCGCATCTATGACGTGAAATGAATGTTGGCAAGTCATGAGCCTTTGTGTACGAGTAGTTGAATATGATTATCGCACATCCAATACAATCGGCGCTTTCATCTTACATTATGGATCTCCATCCTTCTGTGAACGACGCGTTGGCACGGCGCTTCAAAATAATCATAAATTTATTTCAAGTGGCCAGCCGGCAACTAGTTGCACATACTCGCCCAATGACGCTCATTAGCTGCACACATGCACTATACGAACATATAGCTAAATATATAAATAGGTAGGTACCTATAAAATATATTAGTATGCGTACTATGATGTACATGGTGGCAATTTATTACGATCTGAAAATTACTTTTTTAGATAATAAGCCGCTTAATCGCAATCGCAATCGTATATGTTAGAGCCAACTTGGTTAAGCAGCAATTATGCACAATCGCCAGTTATTATGAATAATGACTCAGACAATGTGATAAATTAATTATAAATGATGTTGATAAGTATCTTACTTATAATATATATAAAAGAAAATTAAGTGATATTGATTTATTTTGTTTTAATATCATATTTTTTGCTGTGTTGTTTAAGTGTAAACTTTCATGGGAAAAAATAAAACTTATTTATCATGATGACGTCTTATTTTTTAAGCATTCCTTATTAGTTCTAATTTGGGAACTAATAATATTATAGAGCCTGTTGAGCCTTAACTCACAAGTAGCTTAACTTAGATAAAATTAGACAAAACATGTGCTTATAATGCTGATTATATTTGTCAAGCTTTTTACCCGAGTGCAAAGAAGGGTTATGTTTTTTTCGCGTATCTTGTATGTATGCACTATGTAATATTCTTTACTAGCTGTCCCGCGCACCTTCGTCTGCGTAATTTTCCCCGTTTTTCAACATTTCTCATTGCTGCTCCGCTCCTTTTGGTAGCGTAATGTTGTATATGCCTATAGCCGTGCTCGATAAATGGGCTATCCAACAGTGAAAGAATTTTTTGTATCATTTCGGATCAGTAGTTCCTGAGATTATCGCGTTTAAACAAACAAACTCTTCAGCTTTATAATATTAGTATAGATTACCTTATATCTTTCAAACCTCGAGACGGATTTAAACAATTGAGACGTCCGTCGTTAGATTTGTCTTGACCGCCAAAGTGTTGCTCATTGTAAGCATTTCATCTATGTCATGATTAAGACTGTAATAATAAAAACGTCAATTAGCAACCATTCTTTTTTCAATTTTCAATACTTGGCAACAATTAACTTTCATCACATGATGAAAGTTAATTTTTACATCAGTTACATCCTAAAACCACTAAAAAGTATTAAATAAAAAAACAGGTTGCACTCCGGGAGTGCTGGTAGAAGTGAAAACTTCAACATTAACGTTGTGCATTTTTGAATATTTTGGAATAGTTAGGGAATATTTTTTTTTGTAATATTTTTTGTTTTTTTTTTTATTAGTTAAAGTGATAGTACAACATCAAATCCGCATGCGTAAAAAAGAAGCAAACAAGAACCCCCACATAATTATGTAATATCATGCAGTCGGATTAATGCATCTCGATGAACTTAGTACCTATTGTGCCTCCAACAGCACACACGTATCGTTCGAGTCACATGTGTATCTTATAAATATCTTACATTTATACTTGATTGATTTCTTGAAATGAAGAAGCCGTAATTATTCAGAAAACGGATGTGATTGCCTAAACTAGGTTTGAGCTAAACATTAGCCTTGCCATCATCGACATACCTTCCTACATACGGGTAAGTACAAAACACTTCAATGCACATTTAATCAATACAAATATTATAAAGCTGAATAGTTTGTTTGTTTGAAAGCGATAATCTCAGGAACTACTGGTCCGAATTGAAAACTTCTTTTACTGTTGGATCATCATCAGCCTATCGCAGTCCTCTGCTGGACATAGGCCTCTCCAATTGCACGCCACTTTGTTCTATCTTCGGCTTCTCGCATCCAGCCCCTACTGTTGGATAGCCCATTTATATACAAATAGGAAGGCTATAGGCTATATCACGCTACGACTAATAGGGCGCTCCTATAGCAGCTAGCTAGCAGCAATGAAAAATGTTGCAAAACTGGGAAAATTTACGCAGAAGAAGTTGCGCGGGTCAGCTAGTCAATATTAAAGTTAGCGCCACAGTACTACGAATACGTATCCAGAAGTAGTATAAAATTGGCTGCTTCTACATAAATAGCTTCACTATTCTCTGAACGACTACAGCTGAACTTAAATATACCTCAATATACAGATTACAAAACCGACTTCACTACAAGTATTTGAAAGAACACTGCCATAACAACGGACTTAAGTTCATATTTTGCCTCATTTTTAAAAGAAGAATCCCTTTTGTACGAATGTTCAATTGACACGATTAGATTATTCGATAATCAAATTAAAATCGATTTTTAGCTGTGTAGAATTTTATACGATGCCAGAGATTTCTATGTTACCTATCTTCACCTACTTATAATAAAAGCAATATTTGAAATCATCAAAGCTTCAAAATAAATTGGACAACACGTGAAGTTTTGAAATCTTTTTTTTTTCTTCGAGGACTTTTGTTTACGTTGTTGTAATTTTGATTTTTGAACTATGCTATTTAAGATATTTGAACTGAGTCAATTTGCCAATTTTAAACGGCATACTTAGGTATAATAAAAACAAAATCAAAAATAAAAAATCCTTTTAACTTGCATTTCACACATGATATTTTACTTAAATAAACTATTTTTTTATTCTTATTACTTTAAAAGTGTTTTTAAAATGTTGCTAGTTGCAAGAACCCCTCTTCAGTTGAAGGCCTCCTCCAAGGAATTCCATTTAGTTGTCTTGTGCTTTCTGCATCCAATGTGGGCCGGCCGTTTCTCTCATATCTACTTCCCATCTTGTGTGCGGTCTACCTTTTTGGCTATTTCCTACTGGGTCTTGAAACTGCAAGAAAATATAACTTGTACTTTGTAACTGTGACATGGCCAGTATTTTAACTCACATACTTGTGGGTGGATATTCCTCAACAGTCTGTTATTCAACAACATTACCTTTACCAATTGACTGACCTATATTGGTCTAGTGGTTCATGATATTGATTGCTAAGCCAGAAATCGTGGGTTCGAACCCTACCCAGGATAAAACTTTGTGTGATGAGGACGACGGCTTATTTCGTGCCTGTAATTTACTCTCACTTCTAACATAAGTCTTTGAGCTTAGTTGGGGGGATTAACAAGATTGCTAGTGATGTGGAACCCAAACCCACATTGCTAGTTAACAATTAAAAAAAATGCGTATATTTAGAAATATATAGGTAAGTATGAGTTCTGTCCCAGCACGAAATTCAATACGTTACAATCGATTGGCATAAGGCAAAGTAAACATAAAAATTAATTAACGGACTCTATTCGTTAGTTGTTCTACTTATGGTTTGAAATTCAATGTTTTGTCTAGCACTATCCCAAGGTATTTGTTTCAACAGGGTTTATCTGTGGGCATTGACACGTTTGCGATGGTTTAGTACATAAGTGTACTGAAATAGAAATAAGGCTCGTCGGGTTGAGTTAAAGAATTGATGTAGAAAGTAATACGCGAGCTTGCCGCGAAAACGGAAAAAAATAACGTGAATAAGGACCCTGTACTGATAAGTCATGGTTCTATATATATGTATTGCCGAGCTTGCAAAGCAATGGGTACGAGTACTTAAAAAAGCAATAAAAACTGACGGCCACTATTTTCAAATTGCCAATATTTAGTGTTTGTTTGTTTGCTGCCACTAGATACACATTGCACCTACACCGTGACAGAGGATTAATGAAAACTGCAGTATTTACCTTTAATGAAATTGTTAATTAGTTAATTTAATATCTAGGGGCAACTCACACAGCGCCATCAGATGCCAAAATAGGCAAAGCCTCTAATATGGTCATTAAACCTCTCAGTACAATATATTTCTAAATACACCCAGGCACGAAATAAACCATCGTCCTAATCACACAAAGTTTTATCCTGAGTGGGGTTCGAACCCACGACCTCTGGCTTAGCAGTCAGGGTCACTAACCACTAAATCAACACAGGTCAGTTAATTGGTAAAGGCAATGTTGTTGAATATCAGACTGTATCATCCACCACAAGTATATGAGTTAAAATACTGGATACAGTTACAAAGTACAAGTAATATTTTCTTGCAGTTTCAAGTTCAGAATGTAACAAGACGAACTGTTCGTATCCCGATCGCGCCCAGACGCTGCGTCATAGTCTCCGTACATACTCGTACGTATATGAAGGAGCAGCTCTTGGTTATTTTCCACATGACCACCTACACTATATCGACTTTAATACCTTTGTTATTAGACTCTATATGAACAGTCTGTTTTCGTATCGTTTACGGTTTCGTTTATTTACTGAATTGTACAACTTCAAGTGTCAACAACCTCGGTTTAATTGTTATAGTTTTAGGTATACGTATAATCTACCCAAACTTTTATTGGTTCCGGTACCCAACATATATAGCCGATATATATATATATATATTCCTTGTAAGCTATACATAGACGTCAACTGAAATGTTAAGTAGCTCGATGCTGATAAAATTATTAGAAAAAAACACTTAGTATTAATTCAGTCACACATTTATTTTATGATATAAGTACGTAATGCACATTAGAAATAAGTAGGTAAATTAATAGCTAACTAGATAATAATAAAATATCAATAAAATAAAATACAATCAATAAAAACTAATTGTATTTATTTAAAGAACATAAACATTCACACTGTTAAATAGAATGAAAGATAATAAAAGAAAATGCTTAGGTAGGTACATGTCTTAGATAATTTTAAGAAAAGATGTTACACGTTATAAAATTATATTTTATGAGCAATTAAGGAAATTTAGAAAAGAAATGATGAAGTACTCTCAGTTAATCGCCTTTTTAAATCATAATTCACTTGAGTTATATGAGTTTTCAACGCATATATAAACAGTACGAATGACTAATAGACAACCAACCTTATCAACAAGTCTTTCGTAATCACATTTGAATATATTTAAGTGAAAACACACGTAGAATTGTACGGAAACGATCTTAATCATTGCTAATTGACAATTACTTAATTCTAAAAATGAATCAGATAATAGACGTCCCGATGCCAATCAATCAATTATATTGACATAAATACTTCATTACGTATTTTAAAGCTGCACTTAACAAATAATGTTGTTGGATAAGACAATAATATATTTATCTTACTTTACTAAGTAGGTTACTACAGTAATAGGTCAAGAAAAAAAAAAATGTTAGTAGGTAGGTACCTACTATAGCAATATAAATATATGAAGGCGTTGTAATCGTTTTTTAGTAAAGACAAAACTAAGAAACGCAGACCTATTTCATTAAAAGAAAAATGAAGCCATAGAAGTACCGCAAGACTTCATTATGAGTAGATTACGCGAAACTGGGTTCGGCTGTCTCAAAAATTTATATAGAAAACCTAAGTATTAGGACACGAAAAAAAATGTGTCACTAGTCAAAGAGTTTTTCTAGTAGATGAAATAAAGAAATTTAAGGATATGTTTTTAATATGATCCCGCAAATAAATCTTGAAATTGCGGAAAAATGCAAAAAACGAGCATTTTCGTATTGTTATAGTCATGGCGTTCGTAATCTAACATATGTGCGAACGAATATTCTACTTTATTTTGACCTACGCTCCTGCGCACTGTGAAGTAATGGTTGTGTGCGGAAGAGCGAGGCCGGCGATCGTGTCGCTGTGTACGTAGCGCTAAACATATAATTCTCTCGGTGTAATGCCCCCTTAACAGTGAAAATGATGACGATTGACGACTTTAAAATAAATTTAAAAACTCATTAACGATAAAAAAATAAAAATTCGATACAGTTAAAGTTCCTGAAGATATATTCATTTAATTTGATGTATTTATGTCAAACGTAACAAAAAATGCGTCAAACTTTGTGCAGTACGATAATATTGTAAACATCTTTTTAACAATTGAACTGACATGGTCCAACAGTAAAGGGTGACGGAAAAAGCTACCTGTGATTATAGAAATTCTCGGCAATTGTAAAAAAGGCTTGGTTCTTTTGTAAATATGTTAGTGTTAAAGAAGATGAAGTAAACATAGATAAATCAGTAGACAAGCAGTCACATTAACCAAAGCAAGTACAACAAAACTACTGGTTGTGAAAGAGGCTTGTCTGGAAATGGCGAATGTAATTGTATACGAATGAACACACGCCTACAAAGTTACTGACACAAATTAACGATGGACTAGTTACGTTCAAACAAAAGACGAAAACACGAAAAACGTATCACCAGTGACAGGTCAATGACCTCAGCAATAAACTTCGCATGCAATTAGAATTAATTAGATGTTGTATTTGTAGTAACGCAGTGTTTTTTCTTTGGTTATTTCCTTTTTTAATTTGGCTACTGTTAGTTAGAAAGAAGGTGCCTATGAATGTTCGATGCATCAGAAAGTATGTCATCTATCTATAATTATGATCATTATCTGACTCGAGTTTAAAAGTTTATTTCCTCGTTTGAATTCATAATCTTCCTTATTTTTATTAAATATTTGTTCTCTAACTATCTAAATTGCTATCTGTTTGTTAACAGTTTTGTTAATTATTCATATCATTGAACATAGATTATATTAATCTGATTAAAACGCTTCATTTTATCCAGTTGTCTACACGCAGTTGATTTGGGAAAATTTTCCATTGATATTTTACTTCTGTTATCTACTTATTTCCTTCATTCTACTCTCTACAGCGTTTGTCCACAATAATCAAGTCATGGCTAATACCTAATTTGTGAGGAATATTGCAACTGCTTCCGTAGATCGGACAACAGACAATAAGAAGGGTAATGACGTATCAACACGGTTGTCAAGCAAAATAATGATTTATTGATTGCACTTGATGCTGGTATTACACCGGTAGATGCTGTTAATAATACAACTAAATGAGTTATAATATAGGAAGTAGAATGATGGAAGCAATCAATATCAAGTAAGAGTAGCACAAAAATTCTATTGAACATAAATCCTGGCAGCAAACAAATTGAAGTAAGTAACAAAATCTTGAATGACATAAACAAAAACATAGTTGTTAGTATAAGGAAGCCCAAGTACCTACTTAACATGGGAATACCTTCATTATCGTAGAACCAGTAATAGGTAGGATGTTCACTTGTGACAATGAATAATCTAATTTAGTTGTTAAATGTTGGTGAAAATATTCTTATGGAAAAGCTACAGAACATAGATTGTTTTAGGTTAGTAGAAATGCGTGAGGTAGGTACGTATGCTTTGTACGACTGACATGATTGGTACTATCTATTTAGATTAAATAAATGATACAATGCTAATTGTACAAGTAACGGAAAGATAAACTTGAACTTCAATTTGTGTGTAAAAAGCTTTTCAAGCTAGATTTCGTTTGTTTCAATAAAGAGTACTCTGATAATAATTCTTGTTAACTAGAAAAATGCTTGTTAGGCACTCGATAGATGGTACCTACTTGTATGTAGGTAGATACGTGTGGTGGCTGTAACCAAACAGGACGAGTGCGGTGTACTATCGGCGTCCTTGTTCGACTTACAACGACATCGATAACGAGAGCGAACGCTGATAACAAATTGCTATAAGTGTGCCTATTTACCAAATTTATAGTCTATAGTTTTTGTTTCACACATTTATCATCGAGTTGTTTGTTTCTTTGATAAACTACATAAAAGCTCCTCGCTCAATATCGATGAGACTAAAGAATTTAGTTCTAAATGTTTCGTCTCCGTTTTTGACTACTACTACTATAAAAAAAAAAATATTTAAATTACATTTCAGTTGCAATTAAATAATATTTTATTGTTCTAAATTCAAATATAAACGGTTGGAGATGAACAGCGAGCGCAGGCGCGTGGCGCGAAGACAGCCGGACACTCCGCACGCCAATTAACGCGGCGCGTTCACACGACCGACCGATCGACAGATACCCTTCCCGCACACCATCCGCGTAACGAGCGTTAACCTGTCTCAGCGCGAGCCACACGCGCGCCGCGGGCAACGTAAACGCGCGCGTTGCCACTGTTTCCGTTTAGGGACTCGCAGTCACCCGATTTGAAAATAGAGAAACTCAAACATTCGCCCGATTATCGGGATCGCTGTCGATGGTCGGTCAGTGCGCCGCGCTTGCCTCGCCTCGCCTCGCACTATTTATATCAGAAAGAGAGAACTGCGTTTCGACACTTCACGTGTATGTGTATACCTTTATTTTATTACCATTTGTAGCCGGTTTTAACCTACAACGATTAGTAAGCGTGGCTTATTTTATTGTGGCTTATGATGATGAGTCTCACTATACAATTTAGATATTATTCATTTGGTTTGAAATATTCTATTAACTGCCTATCTAAAGTTTTATTCTAATAACTCTTTTTTAATACATAACACTTTTCCTATAACCCATAACATTCTTTAGGTAAATATTTATTAGGGTTTTCTTTGATGTATTTAGTAAGTTAGAATAACAAAAGTCTCTAGCAGGTATCAAATTTGCGAATTCTGAGATCCCGTGCAAAACACCGAAGATTCGCACGTAATCTCAAGTAGCTTCTTACAAACGTGTTTCTTTTGTAGTACCTACCCCGATCAAATAGAGTAAATAACTCCATCCAATTCTTTTCTCAAGGCAGCAAAAAACAAATGTATACTAGTCACATACGTAGAACAACAAAAAGAGTTGTAAAACCTTTAAAAAATCTCTTGATATTTTATAAATAGTGTCGTGGGAGCATCTCGGTACTTTGATCGATGCCGCCACCGAAGCGGTGCCGGTAAGACATTTTTTTACTACCTGCTCCCTTTAAAATTAAAACTTTATAGATCTGTGTGATTCGTCAAAGATACCGCTTATACGTAGGCAGTACCTACACTGTTGGAAATATTTTGATATTGTTACTAGTATCTTCGCCTGCTTTATATTTGCTTTTAATAGCCTATGTGCTGGTCTGATGTATAAACTACATTACTGTAAAGTTTAACTGAAATCTGTTCAGTAGTTTTTGCGTAAAAGAGCAATAAACATTTATCCATTCTCACAAACTTTCGAATTTATAATGTTAGTAGGATTTCTACTTACTGAAAATTAATACAACAGCTAATTATATCATTACTTGGATATATGATTGAATTGTTAAGGGAAGTCAAAAATAACATTGTAAAGATATTTATACGAAGTTATGCGTGACTACTAATAATTTAGGTAAGTACGATTTATTGTTAGAATTTCAGTTTTTAATGCTGCACAGCTAAAAATTGCAATAGCAGTAGTAGATAAGTTAATTAAAACACAAATGATTTAATTTATTTTAATCGAGTAGCATCATGAAGTGTAAAGAACTAAAGATCCATTCAAGGAAGGCTTACCTGCGCGCGCGCCACTTGTGTGGTCCTATACCGTGACATTGGACTTATGAAGATACGTTTCCTAATAATCGATATACATACCTACCTATGTAGAGTGATATTTTCTGATGTAATTATAAGTAGGTTTATGTTTATGTTTATTTATACAAACCAAAAGAACGACGTTATTTAATAGTCGTTAGAAACACGTTATTTGAAAAAATACCCTTAAATTTAACAATATTCATTTTTACAAAAACGGTGCTGCGAAGAGGCTTTACAAATATACAATAAGTCGATCGCTGATTGTTTTTTTAGCTTTTGTTCTTTTAGCTTTTGTTCTATATCTGGGTGTACTTTGGGTGCACCCAGATATAGAACAATCAGCATTTATTGGTCTTACAAAACTCAGTCTCGTGTGAGAATCTAACCCAACAACCTCCTTCCAGCAGCCGTACGTACTCTACCAAAACAATATTTTAGCAATTCAATTCCATCCAAGAAGTTTTTATTTATGCTGCTACGTTCAAAATATTCTGCAATGTCATAAATTACTTAATAAAAGCCATCAATACACCTATAGATGGATTCAATTCATCTTCCCAACACAATATCAAACAATCATAACATAACCCACAAAGATCAGATCAACTAAATCGCAGTAATAAAGCCGTCGACATTAATTAAATAACAATTGAGATGTTGAACGACACATCGTATCAACTATTATGTCGCCAACTATATTTAGCCAGTAACTCCATTTTGAATGCCATTCACGAGTCAGGATACTGATAAGACATTAGCATACACCTATCATATAACGTTAACCCGCAGTACGAAACATATTAGGCAACATAATGTGTTAGTATTGCTGCCGTTTAAAATGCATCCATAACCTATTCAATGAAGGAGGATGTTGACTTGAACAAAGACAATGCATGGGAAGAAGGAACAATATCTTCGGAAGTCCGTTACGCAGTGGTGACTGGTCAGTTCGCTACATCAATAAAATTAAACAACATAACAGCGATCAAGTCCATAGTTGCGTGACCATTTTTCACAAATTGCAATCCACTTTGCTCGAAAGACCAGGTAAGGCCCACAACTCTGAAGAATAAGACCGAGAGGATCTTTCGATATTTGTGCCAACCAGCGTTAAGTAATTTCCTTGAAGATTAGAGATCGCCGCTGCTGAAATTCATTTAGAAGATCATAATTTTAATATACAGAGATAGGGAAGTGATTTCATAACAATAAAAGATAACCACGTTAAAGAATATGATATTAAAGTCAAGTCTAATACATCCATAACAGACATAGGAGACAAAATACATAACTAAACAGTTTACTCAGTCGATGTGGTAATAGCAGATACAGCGAAAACAAATGATAAATGTTTTGGAAGTCGACTTAAGTCGGGTTGCAATGAGGCAAGTGCCCAAGTGAGCGATCAGCCTTGGTGCGTTTGAAATCTCGTTGCGGGCGTGACCACGATGTACAACAAATGATATCATACCACACCAGACGATTACGTAGTAATCAAACCAGGTACCACTAGTATACATCATACATTACACAATTGAGCAACTCGCATAACCGTTCAACCATTACGTCTTTAGTTCTGAATCTGAAAAATTTGTCGATTTTAAAGCGGCGTTGAAAACAAACAACAGAGGAATCTCTGCTCTTGTTTGAGAGGTAGCAACTGTTATTAGACGAACACGGTCTACTGATAATTGTTGTCTAAATATTTACCGTTTAGAGTACATTGAAACTCATTCTAGTCTCTGAATCTAATTTTCCATCTGACGCCTTACTAATGTTAATAATAAACTGATTATTATTCAGATCCTGTTGCAGAATATTATTTATATACACATTAGTAATCGACTGGTTAATACTAAATTAAAAATAAAATTTACATATCTACTTTATGGGGAAGGTGATCTTACAATAACTTACTTATGTAACAGATTATTATAATCATTTAAAGCTGTAATGTATAAAATAATCTTATGATTATGTATGTAGATAAATAGATTATGATTGTTTTTCTTTATCCGAACTACTAGGTATCTATGAATATGTATACCTAAACTAGCATTGTTTATACAACAAAGTTGTATTCTTGTGGACTTTGGACCGGCGTACCATGTGATAGGTACTACAAATTCCAAAGTCCATGCTCGTAACACCATATAACAAGACCATTACACTACATTTTAATTTAGATTCGGAGCAATAATTCTTCGTGTTTTTTGTTATAATATTTCAAAAAGTAGATGGTTACACTATTTTTTATTCAAAATGTAATTTACAGCAGTATTTTAATTATTAGATTACGAAAAACCTATCGCTTGATTTATATCTTTAAGTATATAAACACAACTTCACGTTATGAATAAACTAACGTATTCAAAATTGCTTGTATTATTTGATTGAGATAACTAGAGGACGCGCTATTATAAACGTTGACCTAAGCCCACGCAAATTGTAAGAGCCAATCATTCCAATCAATTAAAATGGGTTACTAGACTATTGTACTGTCTGACTAACTGACTAGCCGCTCTTTCCTCTTCCGTAGCTACTTTCCCACACAACTGTGATCTTTAATTCAATTTATAAATGTTACAATCATTCTCTCTCTGTCTTAATCTTAATCGCCAATGACCTAGTGTTTACAAGTTTTGCATTGGCCTGATATCCTGATTTATATTTTCTAAACTGGACTGAATTGTCTTATAAACATCATACCAACATCTGCCTACCATACAGTTTTCTCAAAGTTGTACTCACAGTCAGCAATCACATGCGATAAGACAGTATACTATTCTTATTAGGATTTGATCTACCAACCTTATTCAGATGACTTTTTTAGTAAATACACGACCCTACTCTAAACTCAAGTCTAATTTCTCGGGTCTTAGAATCAAAGGAGTCGTTTTTACTGGAGTACGGCGAAGCTAAAATATAAGGATAACGTTTTTAGATAAGTTCAGATTCATAACTCTAGACTCGTTTTGTTGAAACTTTGTTTATTGCCAAGTTACAGGCTTCTTGAAAGTGCAGCTCTTGAACTATATCAACCTGAATGGTTAAGTACATGGTTTTCAATCTTCTTTTATAAAACAGGGGTCCGCGACACAGTGATAATGTTTAAATGTGGCCCTACGATGTTTTCATTGCTTTGTTTTACAATAGATACAAATATAACAATAGCTTCTGACAATAGCTCTGAAGAATCTAAACGGTGACCGCATGCATTTAAAACGTAATATAAGTCGACACTTTTAATATGGCCGACATCTCCGTAAAGGGGCCATTCTACTCGCCACCTACATCTCTGTAGATATTATATTACCCACTAACTTATGCTCTTGATATAGGAGATTAGTACGATTAATAAACGACCACTCGACTCACAAGTTACAAGAGGGTGATGATGTCTGCTTCAGACTTTTATTGAGGTAAGTATTTTTATTAAGAGTCAGAGGAGCTATTGAAGTGTGCGTTACATCGATATAATCAAACCAGTGCTATAAAATAGATACATTTAAGAAGAATTGGAGCATTGATGCATAATTAGGAGTGCAGTAGCAAGTAAGCAGTAGAAATTTAATTTGCAAACGCTACGCCTTTTTCGACAATATTGGTGACACTCCAGAGGTATGTTTTTAATTAATAATACTAAATACCTATCTATAGTAACTATAGTTAAACTATTCTGATAAATGTAGGAACGTAGGTATTCTTCGAACTCTCTTAAAAGTAAATATCTCCCAGCTTCTTTACTTTTAAAAATCACAGGCATTTTTTGACAAGTTGAAATAAAGCATACACATAACTGCGCAAATCTAGCGACAAAAACTTAACCGATGACGACAATTGATAAATATTTACATAAGGAATAACCGAATAACAACAGTTTAGCTGTCAGAAGTTACCGCCTTTACAGACTGGGTGTACTTAACGCGTGCGCAAACTCGTTTTTATACTCACATAAAAGTGCGACTTTGACTACACATCGTACGAGCGTAAAGGTATCGTGTGAACGCGTCACACGAACAAACGTATGCCTCACTACAATTACAAATAACCAAGACACACATACACGGCACACGAACACGGAGTCTCGAGACGCCTTCCTAACAAAATGGTCTGTAATTTCGTGTCCTTAAACAATATGTATGTGTGCGTTGCTTGCACGAAGTAGGTACGTATGAGGGTGACCCTAAACACTTTTCAACCTATACGATGTGCCACTTCAGGGAACATGTCTCCCCAGTAGAACCTACTTAATTTAGATCCTGAGGGCAATTGCCATAACCGCCTCGCTTGGCGAGCGGGTTGACTATAGCAGTAAAGCTTTAAAGCGCGCAGAGGACGCTGCTGCCTGTCCTCCTCTGTGAAATCCCTTAGTCACTTTGACGACACCCACGAGAAGAACTGGAGTGGCACCATTATTAAGTTGGTACCGCACGGCTTGCGTGAGCTACAATTGCAGACTACAGACAGACGAGTAGCATCTAATACCCAATGTGGGTGTACCTACGCCCCTAAATTCATTTATCATAGCGAGCGCACAAAAAACGTGCGCCAAACACGACAAATCTGTAATCGACCTAACAATTACATCTATATCACTGAGAACTTCAGAAAATATCACACGGTAAGGTCATTTTAGTCTTATTAGTTTTTTGCTAGCATCGAATCAAAATACAATGAATAGACGTCATTAGAATACAACATTAGAATTGGGGAATGTTTAGCAAGGTCGTCGTCAATCTTAAAGAAGGAAGTCAAAACTAATTTATTGAATTTTGCACATCATCAAAAAACTTCTGAAGTATGCGGTTTTAACTTGATACGCGTGTCTTGCGGACGTATCATTAGATCTTATAATCTTTTATTACCTGAATTAATCAGTATACGTACCCACAAAACGTCTTGTGACGTAACTATAATGATAGATAAGTGCAATGGCTATGATCTTTTGACATACAATGAATACAAAAGTACGTAGCCTAAATGAAGAAAGCATTGTCCTCCTAAGTGCATCTACTCTACGGGGAGGGACGTAAATTAGATTAGGTACAAGTCTGTATTTAACTGCACCTGCACTGCATTATTAGGTACCTACCTACGAGTATGTTTGGGACAAATCTTACAACTGAATTTTAAACCACATTTTCATGTACAACGAAGTTCAAATTTTTTCACGTATATCTAACTATAATTATACCTATT
Source organism: Herminia tarsipennalis (assembly GCA_945859575.2). Taxonomy (NCBI): domain Eukaryota; kingdom Metazoa; phylum Arthropoda; class Insecta; order Lepidoptera; family Erebidae; genus Herminia; species Herminia tarsipennalis. The sequence goes on from OX243837.2 coordinate 16,393,642, forward strand.
GAATGACACTAGTCTTTTATCTAGTGTCATTCAATAGGTATAATTATAGTCTACGGAACCTTAAAAATATCATAGATATTATTTTTAATATCTATGATATTTATAAGGTTCCGTACCATTTTGGCTAAAATGGTAAAAACGGAACCCTTATAGTTCCGTCTGTCTGTCTGTCTGTCCGTCATATATACGTCACCGGCATTTTACTCAAAGACTACCCAAAGAATATTGCAAAAATTTTGTGAATAGGTGTCTTGGAGTAGCCGCTACTTAGTTTGATAGCTAAATTATAAAAATAAATATTTTTAGGGAGGCACTCCATATAACAGAAGCTGAATAAACATTATTGAGCAAATATCAACGTGTGGCACATCATTCGACAGGTCTTATAAAAAAAAAATTAGGTTTCTAATATTTTTAAGTGAAAATTTTTGGAAATAATCGCTCCGAAAGTTGCATAAATTGTGTCCCCCACCCTTATCTTTTGGACTGTGTGACTGATAAATAAGCGCTTAACAAATACTTTAAATTAAAATTATTTAAAAAATGATCGGATATACCGTCATTAAGTTATTGCCGAAAAACTGCGTTTCTCAACGACAGGGCGTTAGTGCCTTGAAATACGCTCTTCTGCTGGTGCAATTATTCAACTCGTATTTTTTATACGGCAACGGCTCCGGAACCCTATACTGAGCATGATACGACATGCTCTTGGTCAGTTTTTTAAGTCATAAAATGAAATGAAGAAAGCATTGTCCTCCTGACTGTGGGGATTTACTCAAAGGAGATCTAATGTAGATAACGTGTGTGTGTGTGTGTTATTTTATTTTTTTCTTTCATAATCGATTTATTATATATAATCATTATTATTCTTAATATCAATAGGTAAAGGTATCGGTACTGCTTTCGACATGTACAGGCAGACAAATTGTCTGTTGGTGTTTTCAAGATTATCGGGCAATTTATTTCAATTGCCCGATAATCTTGAAAACATCAACATCTATTCTAAGAACTTATTTAACTCTGTAACAGAATATTATGTCATAAAAGCTTGGTAGGAAAAATACACTATCATCAACATTTTTACAATGAACTAAAAAGCTGTAACAAGAGAGATAAAAACATAATTACAGACTTAATTACATGTTACAAGTAGACACATAATTATACAATTAAAATATTATTGTTTAGACACTATCTGCTGCTTGCGGACAAACGTTTATGGCGGAATCTTGTGAAGGAGTGAAATAAAATTATTAGCATATAAACATCGTTGAGGTAAGACTCAGACACTTTGTCTTATAATTTATAACGGCCGGTCTCAATAATCTAACTATCGATGGATTTGGCTACTATAGGTATATATTTGACATAAGCTCCATACAAAATATGTCAAAATTCTACCTCTAGTAGCCAAATCCATCGATAGGTAGGTTATTGAGACCGGCCGTAAGCGATTTAAAAAATTAGATAGAACAAAATGAGCTTTAGTAACATAGTCCCGATAGATGGTTCGATTCCGGCAATGAATATCCAAAATTCCAAAAATTTAAATCGTCATAATTTCTACTTATTGTAGGATTGTTAGTTCTAAAATGGTGTCATTGTAATCACATCCTTTTGGTTTACTCAGTACCTATATTATACGTCATTTGACCTTACAATCCAAGTAATGGAAATACCGAATCTAAAATTAGAACTGAGACATTACAAGTAAATCCCATAAAATCAGTTACAGTCAAATGAAGGCCATAAATGGTACCTTAATACTAACATTGAAAGATTTCTCGAGTTTAAGAGTTATGGCTCTTTCACACATGCTTTCTGGTAGAAATAAAAAAAATGTGTGGCACTCGGGGACTGCCGCGGTAAAGCTATTGCATAGTATTTTTATCAACTTAAGCAATTAAAAAAAAATATATATATTTTTAAGTGTTTTTTTTTTAATTATAAAAAAACAATGTTTGAATTTTTAAATTAGAAAAAAAATTTTTTTTTTAGTTTTTAAAAAAGTTTTTTTTTTAATTAAAAAAAAAAACATTAAAAGTTTTGCTATTCATTGATAGGTGGCAAAAGTAAAAAGTATCACCGCTGTGCCCGTCGGAGTGGGGAGCGTGAGGTTTTTTCGTTACGGAATTTCTGGATTCGGTCCCCGCGCTCAACACCGAGGCCAATTTCCACACTAATAGACACTTGTGTGACTCATAATTGTTGCGAGTCTGGGGGTACTTTAGTTCCATGATTCGGTGTATGTTCCTAAACTCCTTTGTGAAACAGTGGTTATACCTATTGCACCCCAGTGTAGGAGTAGTGCATAAAAAGAAAAAAAAATAGTTGTCTGTAAAGTCGGTTTACGGACAATAATTTTACGTGAAAACGGCATAAAAAACATTTAGTTCCATTGTATCGCATGTCACTGCAATCACTATAAGTTTCAATTGTATCGCATGTCGCTGCATTCGCCATTCGCTGATAGGCTGAAGTATCAGCCTATTAGACGGAACTTGAGCGTAGTCAGAACGTGACACTTTTTCGTGAGTGCAACCGGTGTGCACGTCAAAAAAATAGTTTTGAGGTTCCTTAATTCAAAATGTAGTCTACATTTAAATAAGTAAACATACATTTTTAGCTATAATTTATAACTTAAATAAAAAGTACTTAACAATCTGGTTCTGTACAGCCATATCTATACTTATATTATAAAGTTTGTTTGTTTGTTTGAACGCGATAATCTCAGGAACTACTAGTCCGAATCCCATTATCCTCCATTTATCGAGGAAGGCTATAGGCTATAAAACATAACGCTACGTCTAATAGGAGCTGAACAGCAATGAAAAATATTGCAAAAACGGGGAAAATGTACGCAGACGAAGTTGCGCGGGTCAGCTAGTATGTTTGTACATATATCTTTGAGGGTAGGTAGGTTGGTACTTCAAGTTTGTCATTTCAGTACTTGACATAAGTTTCTCGTAGCATAATTCGACATTCAGTTGTGTTCTTGTCTTCTTGTCAGTATTGTGTTGTCACATGACAGAACTGTTTGGCCTTGATGACATCATGACGTTTACCATATTACCTTATGTTTGACTTAAATAATAATAATTGTATGTGCGTAGGTATAGTAGTTAACTACTCAACAAGCTAATGTGCTGCCTTTGGAAAACACTGTGTCAAATGTTATAAGGGGATCTCGTAATGGCTGAAAGGATTTTCTATCTACTAACCATTTTGACCTTCAGATTTCTATTATAGATGCTTCAAATATCACTGACACAAGCGTGAAATATATGAATATAAATAATCCTGCTTATGAATGAATGGTATCTCATTTTAAGAAGATGTAATATTAGCTGTAACTGGACGGATCCAGGATTTGATTCTGGAGGTGGCACGAGAGGCAATTGGCAGTGCCGGATCGAATATACTTACGGCGGACGGACGGACGGGGGGGGGGTGCATTTAGTTTCTCCAGACACCAGCCAAGTGTGAGTTACACGCACGACGAGGATAAACATCGTTCTGACAAAAATTCGCTCTGGGGGTGCCATAAGGGGCAAACAAATTCGATACAATACAAGAAATTTCACGCAGAAGGAGATTGCATAAGGGCACGTCCCCGTCCCCCCCTGGATCCGACTATGCCTGTAAGTATGCACCTTTTCGAGAACAACTGTACCTATGTACCTACACTAAACTTAGGTCTTATATCTTAGGTCTAATTACAGACAATGACGTGAATTGATTTTGCTATTTGCTTTTTTCTTCGAGATAAATAATAGTGTGAAGTCCTGGTATCGCCATATATCTACCTGCATAATGCTACCCCACGCAACTTTGTCTGCGTAAATTTCCCCCGTTTTTGCCACATTTTTCATTGCTGCTCCGCTCCTATTGGTCGTAGCGTTATTTTATATAGCCTATAGCCTTCCTCGATAAATGGGCTTTCAAACTGTAGAAGAATTTTTTAATTCAGACCCGTAGTTCTTGAGATTATTGCGTTCAAACAAACAAGGTCTTCAGCTTTATAATATTAGTATAGATTATAATTATACACCTCGTCTATATTATTCAATGCGTTTACATAGTACCTAACTGTGTATGAAATAGTTAACGCACATTAGCAAAACGCGCGACAAGCTCTTGTCCTATACCTAATAAAGTTCCAGTGAGGGGTTGAGGGGACCCTGACTCAATGGCGGCCGAGCAGATTGAGATATCGGTGAGGTTAAGCAACGTTACCACTGTCGGTCCATAGATGGGTGATCGTTTTTTTAATATAGGCATACACCCTTGTGCCTCGGAGAGCACGTTAAGCCGTCGGTCTTGCGCCTAATCTCTTTCCGGTCGTGCCGGATTTGCGTCCCATCACAATAGAGAGTGCTCTTGTGTCTGCACAGACACTATTGTGCATTATAAGTCCTCCTGCGTAGAGATTGAAGAGATCGGTAAGGAGACCAATAGGTATACCCAATGTTCCAGTAGTTAATTAAATTAAACAAGAATAACATCATCCATCATTTGCGTTTTAATATCTACATATTAGTAAAAAATACAGATGTAGGTAATAGATAATTTTCCAGATAGCAGCTACTACTGTTTACATAGCTTTATCTTAGATAATATTTCACATTCACTTGAAACAAAGGTGCTTCTAATAGAATAATCGTTTCATCACCGTGATCTTGAGTCTCAATGGCCACTACAAAGTTCAATCAATCCTCGCCGCTCGACTCTATTATAAATTAGCTACTGAGTTACAACTAGAAGGTAAGATACATATTTAATTTCAGTTGGTAATATGACAGTTGTAGGGTCCGTAACTCAGAAGCGCCCGGTCAAATCGAGAGATAATCTAGGTTAATCAACCTTACTACGATCAGTTTATAGATTTAAATGATTTTTCCGAAAAATGTCTTACCGTTCCGTGACTAAAGAGCACGTTAAGCCATTAGTCCTGCACCTAATCTCTCTCCTATCGTATTATATTCCATCCCATTGAAATAAAAGGGTGAGAGGAAAGAGAGTGCACTTGTGTATACGCATACACATCTGCACTAAAAATAATATCTCCTGCGTAATTGCCTAGTCTTTAATAAGATTGGCCGCCCCGTAACCAAAATCGGTTAATACTTACATCATACAGAGCAAGTAAAACATCTCAGACACGTGCAAAACAAGTTGAATTATACTTATCTAAGTTACCATTTGTCATATTACCTTTATAATGATAGTATACCTACATATTATATGTATACTATGTTGGTACTAGGTATAACTGTCTGGTAATGCTTCAGTATCGATAAAACGAAGCACGTGTACCTTGTGTCACGTGGAAGTTGCACATGTCAGTTGCTTCATGTTTAAAGTAATTGAGGTTTGAAAAAAACTAAGTACGTTTATATACACTATTATACTGAAAGAGTAACGTAAACTAGTTGTAGTAAATTGCTCTTGTTGACTCCATTTTATATAAAACGTATATATGTATATGTGACTGTTATACAACCGAGGAAACAATACTGAAAACCGTCGGTCATGCGAAAGCCTTATATATATTATTTATATACACATGTTTATGTACACAGACGCGTGTAAAGTATCGCTGAAGTACTGACGTAGATAAGTATAGCATTTATTTATATGTTTTTGAAACCCGAACAGTTTTTATTACGTTAATACTTATAAAATTTAGGAGTGAGATTTTAATGTTAATTTTTACAATTTATTATTCCCACTCGCGTTTTACCTGAGTTCCCAAAATAAATTCACTCGTTTAAGATCGAAAAGTAATTATTAAAACGCGTTTTCCTTTTAATTACACTTTTTAACTACAAGCCGACACGTCGTGATGAAACCGACCGTTTAATGGGCTAATAAACATTATAATGTTCTTAATTATTTATTTATTTACTCGTTCAGCTGGTAATTATTACAAATAACTTGAGGTAAGAGGTAAGAATGATTTTATATATTTTGCGAGATGTCAATTCATAAAGAACGAAAATTTGAAGGTTCGGCTGAGGTCACCTACATACTTCGAGGCACAATTGCTGGTCATGGCCGCGCTAAGACCTCATATCCGACGGCTCTTCATGCAAGCCATAAACTTAAAGCGATTTAATAGAACTTATTATTTCTTAGATAACATTTATATAAATTTAAAAATATGAAGCAACAATTTAACTAGTCTATTATCGTTGTTAGAAAAAAAACAACGGGTTGCATTACATTATATTACATACTGTTGAAATTTGAATAATATTTTTCGATCTTACTGACATAATAATAAAAAAATTTGAAATAATAAATCACAAATCAAAAAAGCAAAATCAAAAGTTTAAAAAAAAGTGGTAAAAATTATCGTTACTCAGACTCGAGCTGGGGTCTTCTGGTTTCTGAACCGTTCGATTTCCCACCTGTGCTATAATAACATTGTAGATGGTAGCGAAATTTATCTTCGTATTGTAATGGTATTAGTAGCGGTTTTTCATTGTTCTCCCTCCGTCTTACGAATTTTCGATCAGGTCACGTGTCGTGACGCGACTTTAATTTTTTTCATTTACCCATCCCAAAAGTGCACAACGTCGTTAAAGGAGTTTTCACTTCAAAAGTACTAAAATCTTAGTAGGTTACTCCCAAGTAACATTTTATGTTAATAATGCAAACAAGTAAATATGTTGTGTTTGTTTTACATGCTGTTATTGCTGCTGTTAAAATAAAATAGGAAAAAAACATTCACTTGGTAGAAAAAACATTCACAAATAGATACTGCTATAGGTAGGTATGATTTTATTATGTAAGACTGGTAATTAGTAACAAACTTTATACTCAAAGTACCTACACATTTTGTAAGTATTGAGTAGGTAGGTACACTATTTTAATGTTAAATTGGTAGGTACTCTCAGTTAAAACCGTCATATATAATGAATTAATGTGTTTTTTTTTATTTATTTTCAGTCAAGGATAGTTAACTCCTGAACAATAACAAAACATGTTATGATTAATAAAATGATGACATCAGCTGCTTATTTTTCATTTTAAGAAATGATGAACTCATTTTTTTATAAGACCTCTTTAAATCTTATGTCCCTTTTTTATTTAAGGTAAATAGTAATAACAGAAAAAAATAGTAGTAAGTACTTAGGCACATTGTTAAGGTACCTACACCTTAATCTTATAATTCGCAAATTCACTGTTAGACATATAAAAATATATTTAAAAACTAAAAAAATCTGCCTTACAGAAACAAAGCCCTTCATATTTAAATGATTTAATAAAACTGTTTGTTTCATTTAACGTTGTTTTTCATATGATTTGCCAATTCAAACACTTTTTTAACATATAAATTACTTATATTTGTTTTCATACTCGCTTTTTAAAGCTCTTTGATTGAGTACTACACTCAACAGTCCTGGAAAAAATAATGTTTTTCAGCTCTCACATCAACAGGATTTTTCAAGAATTTTATGTAGATACCCATTCACCCAGTGACACTTGTGTCATTAAGATGAATTTAATGACGTATCATTTATTAAAATCAGTTATGAGCGGACATAGGAACATTAGAAGGATACATACACGTCAAACACATATGGGGTAAAAAGGAATGCTTTGTAAAACAAATTAAGAGGAAAATCGCTCGCGTTTTATAACTTTTAGATTACTATACGCGCGGTAACAATCAAGACAATCTGAAAATAACCATACGTGTAAACAGTCGCAAAACCGCAATACGTCACTATGAAATTATTATACTTCATAATAGCGCAATAATCTAACTAGCAATCTTGTAGAGGCACTTCATTTGTTTACATGAATATTTTCCAGTACATAAAGTTTAAATACCTACTCACTATTGTCACAGATGTGCTAGGTTATCCGTCTTTTTGTTCTGGCGTGACGTCAAAAGTAGGTAGATACCTGTACAGATTGAAATTGACGAACTTTTGAAGGTCAAGAGCAGGTGGTTTGATACGTTTGGTTAATATTATATCATATTGATATCCATACTTTTTGTTTATTTGTCTTTAGTTCATGAATTACTTTACACTGATTATTTAAAAAGGCTGCTGTCTGTCTCACTAACTTGAAGATGTTTCGCAACTTGTCAATAAATATTTGTTTATATCTAATAGTAGGTATTTATGTATTAAGACTTTTGAAACATCACACCTAATAAGGAATGTTAGTTAAATCATATCAATAGGTTGGATATAAATGGACCTAGGTATTAAGTATTTTATCTTTATCTATGATGATTAATTGTAAGATTATCCACTACTAATACTTTAATATGAACAGCATTGTAACTAGCGAATGTTTCGTCAGCGTTTGTTATCATACTATTTTAAAAATAGAATAGAAGATGACATAGTTAAAATACTATTATTAACGTATCTACACTAATATTAAAAAGCTGTAGAGTTTGTTTGTTTGTTTGAATGCGATAATCTGAAGGACTACTGGGTGGCATTAAAAATATTTAACTGGTAGATAGTCCATTTATCGAGGAAGGCTATAATAATAATATAATAATAATAAGACTATATAAGATCACGCTACGACCAATAGGAGAAAAGCAGCAATGAAAAATGTTGCTAAAAGGGGGAAAATTGCAGCTTATAAATAAGGGGTAACATTATATTATAGAGTATAACAAATTAGTAGTATATTCGCAAACTACTTACATTCGGAATTATACAAACAAAATCAAGTCAAAAAAGCAACCAAAATTAACATAAGACCAGGTTATAACAAGTTACTAAAGCGTCGGCTACCGAAAGTATGTGTCAGTTACAAGCTAAATTATTGTCCAAACATCGGCAGCCGGGTGTCAAAGACCGATAGGTTTAATTAGTAAGCAAAAAGGCGCCATAGCAACGTTAAAGGCGTAGGCGACAGACAACATATGACCAGCTTAACTTGCACTCCGTAATTACTTTTTGTGGCTAAATGTCTGTATTTGTTATGGGCTCATGTTATCTGGTTGTATGTAGGCGTAAGCGACATCAGATGCGCCGTCGATTGTGGAAGTGACCAGTGTCATATAATCGCTCTAAAAGTTTCACAGTTTAGGTACTTGAACTAAAAATATTAACATATTTGAAAATAACTGTGCTTACAATGACTAAGGAAATTTGCCTGCAATTGTTAACTTTTCCGATCGGTATATTTAATTTATGATCACATCAAAATAATCATAATGATTGTATTAAAATACATAATTCAGACAGAAATTGATTGACTAAACAAGGTGTCAGAGGAATTCCTATCCAAAACTTAAAGTAGATATAATTTGTTGTATTATTCTCTATGCTTTACTTATTATAATGTTTCGATATTCCACCCTCAATGACCTTAGATGCGGGCGAAACATGAAACATAACATAAAACAAGCCACATACTAATCTATAAACAAATTGATACCCTACATGGTTGAACCTAAATGACACCAAATATTCTATTAAAATTGGCAAGCAACATTTTGTTGCGGTCACGACGTGTTTATTTCTCGTGAACGGTAAGGCCCTGACGTTAGACAAGGACCGAAACCTGATGCTTATAATAATAATGAGAGCAATTAACACTAATGTTGAAGACCTCGATACATGACAAGCTTCCGTAAACGCTCGATTAGAACCAGATTGAGCTGTGATATGTGGAAACTAATAACGTCTTTATTTAGCTTTATTTAGTCTTAACAAGATGATTTGTAGCTAAAATAGGATTTCTTTGGTAAGACCACGTTTGTAAATATTTACAAAAAAGCGCGACAGCTGTCCTACGGTCATAAGCGTAGGACAGTTAAACCACTGTTGAGAACAGCAGTAACCATTTGCTAGTACCTATCCTACCGGGGTCTTTATTCACGATCTTTATTCCGTTTCCACGGCAAGCAGGTACTGTCAAAATCTTGTCATAATGGTAAATAGGGGGGTGTGCTCAAAAATGTCTGCCGCGCAAACGTTGATACATTTCTAATATAAGCGCAGCTCTCCATTTATCATTTGACAGTTCTGCATGACCTTGCCATACATACGCGAAAAATATTGTGAATGAGGACCCGAGTACAGAAGAAAACAAAACTGGTGAATATATCAGTTCTAATAACTCTGTCTACAAGCTATTTGGATTGAAAATGGGTAAACTTAACGCTGCCTTATTTTTTTCACAAGCACAAGAACACACACAAAGGAGAAATAAATTCCTATTTTTTGCACTGTGGCCATTCCACTACAAATTTAAACTGCTATTACACTCCCCTGAATCAGGGCCCTAAATCGAGGTGGCCTTGAAAATTTTTAGAGAATTAGTACCCTAACTCTAACTCTACCGCTCTTTTTAAGGATTTAGGGTCCCTGATTCAGTGTAGTGTAATAGGCGCATTAGATACAAATTGGCACGTATGTGTAAACTAACTCATAGATTACGATGTAAACTTACCTACTTACTATTTCTAGGCAAATTTTAAAGATGCAGTTCTTAATTGTTATATAATTATGTCAACTGATGTGATCAAACTAAGTACTACTAAATAAAACTAATTCATTGAAAGAAGTAAATCTTTATCATGGTTCACCTACCTATTAATTTACGTCAGTATTTCACGAGTACTAACTAACTAACATAAAATGCATAATTTCAGTCCGAGGAACAATGGCAATTGCGGTGTGTTTAACATTCACCCGCAGATAGTTAGTAACCTAGCACCTTCTCTGCGCCGCTGATCTGTCAATGAGCCGACTGCTGCTGTTCCCAAACTTAGTGATAGCTGTTCCGTTGGTAAATAACTATGAGTTAATATAAATGAGATCTTCTGGGAGACGGATTAGTTTGTTACTGATGGAATACTGTATGTTACTGTTAGTATAAAATCAAGTAGCTCCCGCTGTCTGTGCGCTTAGATCTTTCGAACTACGCAACGGATTTCAATGCAGTTTTCAGCAATAGATGAGAGGAAGGTTTATATATATAATACATCATCCCACAGGAACGGTATTCACGTGTACGAAGTCAGGGGTGTCCGCTAGTTTTTAATAAATTGTATTATTTATATTTGGAAATACTCTAAAATGTAATTTCCAATGACGTTCTCGTTCAAATACTGCAGCTTCGTCATCAATATTTTGAGCCAAGTGTATTAGCAATTTACGAACCCCAGACATAAAAGAATAAATGTATTAATTAAACAAACCCACACATTTACTTCCCTAACGCTGAATTGATGGAGCACAATCAAATGATCAAAGTGTGAGCTCATGTGCGGGCGTCGGGCACAAGAAACAATGCGTGCGCGCATTCTCACGGACCATCTCGCCCGCTCCCACACTGTTTAGTTCACTACCACTGATTGATCGTAACGGCGCCTGTGCTTATTACAAATTATTCTTAAATACGTATGACTTCATGATTTTTGCATTTAAAGTGCATAAGCTTGGAAGTTTATATAATATTTATTTGGAAGTTTGGGATACTTGGAAACTTTGAGGTTGATAGGAATGTCTTAACAGAATTCTGTATTCTACAGTGCTCGCAAAAGTGCATATAACAGAAAACAAGGTTCACAATAATTTTGGAAATGAATACTTGACACAAGATTCTAACTCGTAGATCATAAACGGTCACTTTACATGGATAGTAAGTAGACCACAATGACGACGTGATTATTATTTAGTCGAAATATCAAAATTGATAAATAAAAATAAATAAATCATTTATTCGAAACCTACTCATTTTACATTTTTGTAAGCCTGCCAAACTGCATAGCAGTTTGTCGGCAGGGATTAGCACTTGTTTTAACATGTTCCTTAAAAACGTATCTAGCTTTTTTTTATATACCTACCTCTAAATGAAGAGGCCAGCAGGTCGTGCGCCTGATGGTAAGCGTCACGCTAGCCCATAACAGTATCAGTCTCACCCAAATCCATGTTTGGCAAATGTTTGGATGTCAGCGCACTGCATTCCGCATTTAAGTCGTTAGTTCGTAAGTCTCAATTGCCCAGTAATTTTACCTGCTACAGTGGCCTTCAACACATCTTTGGGCGTACCGCGCATGCGTCAGTTGAAGTAAACTATTACGAGCGGCTGTTTTTAAACCCCGATACAATAGAAAGGCTGTTATATTGGGTGTCTGTTTACCTGTGACGTGAAGAATGCGTATCCAAGGTCACGGGGTTTGGGAGGGCTTTCCAAATTTCAGGTAAAGGTAGGTGATGCCATAGATTAAACACCTTTAGCAATTTTGAATGGGGTAGGGTGCAACCCCCAAATTCCCTTCCCTGGGTACGCACGTGCTCTATCCTATCGTAGCACCCAAACTAATTGGAATGGTTCTTAGCTTCGTTTCATGAAAATCTGTCCAGCCGTTTTCAATTCGCCTTTTGGGTATTATCTTGTTAATAGGTACATGTAACCACAACGGTTATTACAGAAATTTGAGTAAGTATTGGAATGACATCAACGTTCTTACCGATAGAAGCCAACCATTTACAAAAACAAACAATCCATTCCATGTGTCATTTTTCATGCGATTTGTTCATGCGATTTTCTCGGCATATTGATAACATTAAGTACAGCTCGTTCATGTGGCAATATAAGTTGATTCTGTTCTGTTGTATACAAGGTGCTATTAAATATAATAATATCGCAGGTACACTATCCACTGGTAGGTTCTAGATCGTCTTGCTGGGTACCTATCACCAGACAGTGTCAGAGTTTTTGCCGTAATACAGAAACGCAAACACATTACTGTGGTTCGGTTGAAGAGTACTGTAACAACTGTTTGAGTGCCACTGTTGCTATCATGGGCTAAAGTAACGCTTACCATCAAGCTCACAGATGAGCAGATGCTCATCTCATATAATTGAATAAAATAACTATCCCTTTACGTCGGTAGATGAGTATCTAATTGTCGTTCTGCTAGACGAAGGGAGTCCTTCATCTAGCAGAACGACAATTCGATACAAACACACAGACAGGCGAGACCAAATACAAGCGGCTGCAAGAGCTGAGGTACAGAGTCCAATAGGTATACCTAATTTTCAAGCAACCATCATTGATCGCAGCATAGGCGTTTGGCAAAATATATCTACTTCATGGCAATCGATATAATTGATAGATCAAGTGGCCGATCAAACTTGTAGATACAATTCTGAATCAGTCAGCATTCTACGTGCCTCAGAAAGGAGACGGAAAATCAATACAATTGGGAGAGATACGACTCTTGTGATTGTGCCGGTTTTCAGTCTATTAGACTATTAGAGTGAAGGAAGAGAGAGTGCACTTGCGCACAATCTAACTGGCTATTCTCCATTAACATTAATCACCATAACCGAAATCAAACTCCAGGGTAAATAATACAACACGTAGGAAGGTATAGTCGAATTTCAGCAGTTGATAGTAGATGACATAACCATTACCCTGCTATGGTGGCAAATCCGACATCTTTGTTATGGCTCTGCTAAACCCCGTTATTCATTTTGGTAACAGTATTTTAACTAGCAAAAGTTTTCATTTTGCCAAATTCCTGTACGGTGTACTGTAGATACAAGGTACCCTTGGTAAATAAAAAGCATCAATTGATTACTTTTTCACTCATAAATAGACGAAAATATTGAGGGATCCTTGAATTTGGCCACCCCTTCTGTTACAACTAGTACTTATATATTTTATTATCACCTTGTATATGTATAAGAGGGTGGAACGATGCATAACAAACATCGCCGCCTACGATTGTGGTGACCCATTTGCTTCAATTAACTCTTATGACTTGCGGGGGCGTTGGCTGTACATATTGTTTTTATATCTCATCCACTTTACACGAGGAAATCAATTGATACGATAACAACAAAACACGAATTAAGTAATAGTATTCATAGGAGAAAAAGTCAATAACTACAAGTACCTACTATTTATACTGACACTGTTCCTTGCGGCCCCGACCCAGTACTTTTAGGGATTAACAAATTCAAATTTTTAGTTTTAGTTAGTTTTTTCAGCTTTATACCTAATTTGTAAAAATAATATATCCTAACCAATCTCGGTAGAGGAGATGCCGCAGATGTTATAGTACCTAAATTTGTGCGCAGGCATAAATGCACTCATCATCTAAATTTCCATATCTCTCCGCCTGATTTTTTTTATTCATAGCTTCGAATGAAAGACGTCTTAGTTTTAACACGGGTGCTATTATTAAATCTGTTCAATGTTGAAGGTGCTACCCACGTAGCCTCTTTTCTCTCCTCTCCACTTGAAGGCTGTCTAGGTCGATAGAATAGATATTCTACGTACTTTTGAATTAAACAAGCAAGCAAGAAGTAAACAAAATACATTCATTTGCGTTTGAGTCTAGCAAGCTCACTTTAAAAAAATCTATGTATCAAAGTTAATGTCTTTTCTTTCGTAAAGTTAACTCAATAACTACAATTATTTGGAAAAGTCTGCAAAATTTTGATGAAGTTTTGCGCCAATATGCACAGCCAAAGGTTACAATATCTTCAGTTACATATCAACCCTTAAGATGCTGGGCACGGTTATCCCCCGTAGAACCTACTTATTATAGATCCTAGGAGTAATTGCCATAATCGCCGCGATTGGCGAGCAGGTTGGCGATCGGAGTAAGGCTCTAAAATACGCAGAGGACACTGCTGCCCGTCCTGCGGCGTGAAATCCTTTAGTCATCTTGACGAAACCCACGGTAAGATATAGGGTGGTACTATTCTTAAGCCGGTACCACCAGTCATACAACTGTAAATACCACCGGTACCTACAGTTGTATGACTATAATGCTTCTATCCATACTTAATATTATAAATGTGAAAGTAACTCTGTCTGTCTGTTACGCTTTCACGCTCAAACAGCTAAACCGATTTAGATGAAATTTGGTATGGAGATAGCTTGAGTCCCAGGGAAGGACATAGGATAGTTTTTATCGCGATAACCGACATCCACGCGGACAAAGCAGCGGGCGAAAGCTAGTAATATATATAACACACATATCTAAGTATACTAAACATATCACATTTAACAAGGATATAAATATCTCTCAGTTGTTGTCATTCATTCGTCATAACGAATGATATGAACACGATCATTAGAAGTTCTCCACTACTAATTCGCAAGGTTGCGATGCGCACGCGCCACCTTGGCTGCTAATAATTCCCAATGATCTTCACGCGTTTAACTGTTGTTTCCCACATATTTACAACTCATTTATTACATTGTAGAGCTTACAAATTATTTTATGTTTAATGGCCATAATTTTATTAGACATAAAACAATTTGTTCGATCTAAACCTAATGTGCTACCGGTTTTGATTTATGGTAGACTGATTTGACAGTTGTCTATAAGTCTCATAACTCAACAAAATCATTCAAAATTAACATAGGTCATTATATCCGGAATAAATAGGTACAAGTAGGTTAAGTTTAGTGTACCTAATAAGAAGAAACTATGTGAGAATTTTGACGGCTTTATTAGGTACGTACAAGAAGGTATGTAGGTAGTATTATTCTAAACTATAAAATGAAACTGTTCTATTTGGGTACAAGAATTTTTTAATGATATAGAAATTACAAAGTAGGGATTTTAAAAAACTTATCCCTTATAAGGGATGAAAGATTTGTACATACTTACCTAAAGGCAGCACGTTATTTTGTTGGATTCTGTTTAGGTACTCACACCATCATAAATGTAGCCAGAGGTTTAAAAAACACCCCATAATCCATACTAGGGTAGTCAAAAAGATAAAAAGTAGCTCAAGTATAAGTGCTCAGTCAAGAGTTGTTTTACAAAAGACAAATTTTGTGAAAAATGCTGGTTTTTAATGTTCGATTTCAGGTCAATTGTAAGTGTAAAATCATGCAAATTTACTTTGAGTGCTTTGAATAAACTAGTTAATAGTTATTATAGACTAATGAAAAAATAATACTTATTTACTAGATTGTGAGTGAATAAATGAACATCATCCCATCTCATCCTAAGGGTGTCGTAAGAGGCGACTAAGGAAAATACACCGCAAACATAAACAGTATGGCACCTCCCGTATGACACGAGTCAGGTCCTGGAACTAGTCATTCCTGTGGATGAAGATGATTCGAGAGGCTGAAATTCAGAGTATGCTTGCGCCACCTAAATTGCAAAAACAATCTAGAGAACCTTTTGACAGCTTTGATTATTATTTATACTAGAAAAACAAGCTTACGATTCATTAGTGTGCTCCAGGTACGATACATCATGCTCGATGTGAAAACATCGTACATGCTGTGAAGATTTATCTCTTTGGGAATAACTTAAAAGCATTTAAACTAACCCAGACATAAGGAAACAAAACAAATTGTTTGATTTATTACTTTTATCTAGACCAAGATTAGGATCAACGCGCCTTTGACAGTATCTAGATACACCAATTTATTTACTTTGGAAGAGTTTGAAAATAAAATTAAGCCGTTGATTCTGACACCGGCGCCGCATATAGAATTACTTTTAGTAGATGATTGTAACTAGTGTACCTATAGCTTAAAAACGTTAAATACTTACTTTCCAAATGCCTTTACTGCACGTTTAAATTTAATATCCTAACTTTTTTAAGGGTTTTGTCTTAATAGCTTAGCGTGATGATAAACGTACTCCATTTAATTCATCCTTCCATCAGCTGCCTGTCAGTAAAAGTCCCGTCAAAATCGGCCCACCCGTTTCAGAGAGTAGCCGGAACAAACTGACAGAAAAAAATAAAAATGTTTTTTGCAATAAGTCTCGTTTATTTCATATGCATTTAGAAAAAAGCGGTTATTTTGACATTACAAACAGACACTTCAATTGTATTTATGTATATGTACAATGTATGTGTACCTACACCTCAAGATTTATCAATTTCCTAGTATGACAACGATTTAGGTGGTCTAGTTTCGTGTTTCCTTATTAATCTTCGAGGAAGTGGGCCGATAGCATGCGGAATTGATTATGTATTGTATCGCTTATGTGTTGTGTATCTATCATACATAAGTACGTTGCGATCTCCTTCCTTCCTTGCTCAAATATTTGCTTATTGACAAATGAAACTTGTATAGATGGAAATGTTTTATTCGAAGAGAACATTAAAATTATTATATTTACTCTTATGAAACCATATCCCCAATACTTACACGATACCTACTTAACTTTGAGATCTACTCAAAAGTGTTTCACGGACAGTAATAGTGGCAACAAAATCTTTCCATACGTTCCGGTTTAAATACGGCTCGGGGTATCCTGCCGCCTGCTACCCGGCGGCGAATGAATGGTGACCGGACTACACGGACGCCGGAATATGTGAAAGCTACCGTACATCGCCATACACTTCGCGCCGGGTACCCAGTTTCATTCCGGCGCCGACTACTCGGATTTAAACCGTAACGTCTAAAAAGGACCTATGAGTTAACGACGAATTAAAACTCAGTGGAATTTTGAAAACTCTGCTATAGAGAAATCTCAACCTCACATTTTGATGTACCTACTAACCTAATATTTTGTGAAGAATGCAGTTCTTTTGTTTACGGATTTTTTTGTTCTTTTATTGTTCAGAATCTGTTTATAGTTAGAAACCCGACGTAGTTTACCAAATTCCTGCATTAAATGATCGGAAATCCCATCCACTCAATAAGTAGGTAACAAACAAAACACTGGAATTCGAATTCCCAGAATGCTTCTATCAAATTATAAGATGTGTTACTATTGTACGTGGACGGTCTTATCTCCGGAATACACCTATTAATAATGTTTAACAGAAAAATAAAGATTACACTATTTAAATATAAAGATAACTCTAGCAAACCTAAATGCCTAAGAAGGCTACCGAGATTTGAAACGTACCTATTTTATAGTGGGACATCGTGATGTTGTTTTTCTAGTACCTACTACCTACCTACCTAGGTAGGTGTGACCTACCACAAAGTAGTTAGTATACAAAAGAGGTCCTTGACTCAGCGGCAATCGAACAGATCAAGATATCTGCGAGATTAAGCAACGTTACAACGGTCGGGCCATAACTGCGTGACCATTTTCCAAAAAATGTCACACCCCCTGAGCCTCGGAGAGCACGTTAAGCCGTCGGTACTGCACCCAATCGATCGTTCGGATTGCCGTCGTATCTTGAGATAACTCACACACCGCCATTTGATCCCAAACTAAGCAGAGCTTGTATTATAGCAACCAGACAACTGGTAAACATAAGTACTTTCTTCTTCTTAGTCGTACACTTCTGGCGGAGCAGTCGTCATAATGGATCGTCTGTTGGGTTGCAAGCGGCTCTTGTGTTACATCTCCTTCTCTCTCTTCTCTGTCGGTAGCGTTTCGTGAACATTCACTAACAGAACACTTGGTGGACGTTTAACGAGGTCGGTTCATCTAGTGGGTAATCGGCCACGAGGACATTGGCTTTCTACTCTCCCTTGTAGTACGAATCGTTCCAAGGAGCTATCGTTGCGGATGACATGTCCAAACATGGTAAGAACATACTTATATTTTTCTAAATACATAAATATTATAGATAAACTACACCCAGGCACAGAATAAACCATCGAGCTACACAAAGTTTTATCCTGGGTGGGGATCGAACTCACGACCTTCGGCTTAGCAGTCAGCGTCACTAACCACTTGTGTCTGCGCATACACTTTTGCACTATAATATCTACTGCGTAGTTGCCTAGTCGCTGATGAGATTGACCGCCATAACCTACATAGGTTAGGAGACTATTATAGAAAGAAAAGCCCTTACAAATGCACTAATACATACTTACTAACTAAACTTTGAGTCGTGCTCAAAACTGTTTCTGTCACTAATAAGCAGTGACAGCAACAGAGTTAACGGTGTTTCAAAACTGAATAACATTTGAATATTCAGCCGTAGGTCGATTTAAGCTCTAATTTAATAAAAACATATGGAGTACATGGAATATTTTATTAGTTTATAACGTAGCGTGGGTTAACAATTCACGGTATTCATATTCAATAAAAGTTTGACTCGTAGCACTTCAGATAATGATATGCGGTGGTGATACTTAATGTGTAGGTACTCAGGTGACCATAGTTCTGCGCGTAGAAGGACAGGGTCATCGTTTGTGGTCATGCAATGTTGTTCTAGGTTAAGTCCCAAGTAGCAAATCAGTTATATTATATTCGAATTAAACGACTAACAGACTTATAGGGCTCATAAAACAGTTTCGAGATAACCAAACAGTTGTAAAGGAGTATTTAAAGAGACGCAATAGTTTTTAAGGATTTAGGTCACATTAACGTGTCAGGTAAACGTCATTTCAATGAAGTTACACGACAATTATGTAACATGTCTGCCACAACGTTTACAAGACTAGACTTTATGTCAAGCAAACGTTTCAGTCCGATAACAGTCATGAGCGGACATTTTTTGTGTAAATAAGAACCTTTTATAAAATACTTATATAACGATGTCCTATAATGATTTTGTAATTAACTATTAAATAACAAACAGGCATATTAAGTCATATACTTAATGTTTATGTAACTTTTAGCTTGAATTGTTATTCTAATATGACTTGTATACCAAGAAATGGAAAAGAATTAAACGAAGTGGTGGTTTTAGAAATCAAGAATAGTTATATAGATGTTATAATGCAGTCGCCCAAAATCTAAAGGAATTATGGCGGATGTTGGAGGCATAATGTATTTTAATTTAATATGTGTAATTTAATTATTTTGGAAATATCAAATATTATGAAGGCCTTTAAAAATTTCAACCAGTATCACCATATAGTTCATCGAAAATGTTAAATATCCAAGTATAAAAGCTCACCACTCTTCATTTTTCACCAGTGTCTGAGTGTAATAAATAATATAAATATCTAATGATTAAAATATTTGAATTACCTTTTTATAACTTTAAAAAACATACAAATCCACACCAGCACAACAGTCTTGAAAAGTGATTTACACGCAACGTATTTGTTGCTAATAGGATCACAAAATAACTCTTTTAAGACTTATTAGTAGTTGTATGGAACTATTAAGCGACTTTTACACAACGTAACTGTGTATAATGTAACCCTAAGACGACCTTTACACGACTTAATTGTTGTATATCTGCGCCCAAACCTGCGTTATATATACGTGTATAAGACTATTATAAAACCATATTCTTTCACTGAAAGTTATATAAAAAACGTTAATGTACCATTTAATCGACATTATTTTGCTAGTTGGGGTGTAGGTCAATCTATAATTCGAAATGTCATAGTTGTCGTGAATCTAAACCCTTTATTGTAAGCCCTTTTGTTGAAATAAACAGAGCAGATAATCCAAAAGTCAGTTAGCAGCACTGAAATTAAAAATATTGTGAGAGAAGGAGTGTGATTGCAGAACTTTAAAGGTACAAACAATTCTTTAACGATTTTTTCCAAATACTTCGATGCAAAAGCATTAGGGATTAACCTTTTTAGGCAGGTAGCTCAAGATGTTTGGGTAACTGATTGTTAGAATATTATATTCTAAACTAGCCGCGGACCACCATGCTCCGCGAGAATCAAAAACTGAGAAGTTAGTTTTGATTTTTTTTAATATTTGATATTTTTTTAAAATACTATATCAACCCATATGATGTCCCACTGCTGGCCACGGGTCTCTTCAATTGCCATAATGGGCACGCTTGGCGAGGAGGTTGGCGATCGCAGTAAAGCTTTTAAAGTATGCAGAGGACGCTGCTGCTCGGCCTCTGGTGTGACATCCCTTAGTCACCTTGACGACACCCACAGGAAGAGATAGGGTGTCCGGTCCTACCACGAGATTTATAATCTAAGTCAAATTTAAATTGCCATCATATTCAAATTGTGTGTTTGTCTTGAAAGCAAAAAATGCGTGGTCACTTTGTCGATAACGCGCGATATGAGTGATAGGCTTAAGTTCACGTGTGCACGTGCTCATTGTGCTATTATGTACCGATAACAATACGATTTATCAAATAATCGATGCAGTTTTAGGGCGGCTACACAAACATCGACTTTATTGCATAATGTTTCATTTATTGCGAAATTAATTAACTACAGTAGTAAAAGTTTCTTCACACAGACAGCTAGGTGTTTATCTTCTAATAATCTGCCGGTTGCCTCTAGATAAACCTTTTTCCACAGCAATTGTCTCTGCGCCGGATTACATGGTAAACTTGGTACGACATCAACTTGAAAAAGCTATCGGTCATATTGGTTCTCCTGCCGATTGCATTGTTCCAGGTCGTTGGAAAAGCCGGGATTGTTTTAATTGATTCAGGTCAGTTAAATAATTTCAGGCGAAAGCTGATCATAGGGATCATGTTCAATTTTTCTGTTATACATATCAATAGAATTTTTATGAATTTCTGCCTAGTTCTCGTTGTAAAAAGTAGCTTTGCCTAATCTTTTTTCTATAGGGCAGTTTCAATATTGATAGGTGCCTCTCTATTTGGTGTCAGTTGTGTCCTCAAATATAGGTTTAGACGTTGATCAAACCGTCGAGGTCTGCCATTTACTGCCTTGAATTGAACTTAAATATTTTTGTGCATGTAACAGGACTGACAGGGCTGCGAATAACAAACCCCGACGGATTTTCGTCGGTTGCTTACCTCCTGTTAGTCAGGGGGTTTTAAAATTTTATTTGTTTCTTTTCTAAGTTCGTCGGAAGTTTTTTTTTACATTTTGGTTTTTTTTTCTAAGAAATATACTAGATACTCGTGTTGAGAGTAAATGCCTATTACCTAGCGGAACTAACACAATCCGTTTGAATAATAAAAATATTAAATTGACCGGTTTGGAGAAACAACGCGTGTACTGTAGCGCCCCCTAGTAGTCTGTAACTTTATAAGCTGACTAAGAATATGCTAAAAAAACTATTTCCAAATCTATCTATCAATCTCCATCCTCATCACACACACACAGCCACACACACACACGGCCACACACACACTCACGCACACACAAAACCTCTCAAGCCCAAACGCATAAGTATACATGACCATCGCGGGTAAAAACCGGCAAGCACGGTTTATACATAATAGGTATAATTGATACAATCTTAATATGAGGTAATAGGTATTTGTTTATAGTTACCGACCACTTTGACAGCTTCTAATACATAATTCAGTACCTAGGAGTACTATTAGTAGTACAAATCGAGATAATACGTAAACAAAATCTAGCCTTTCAATTTGAAAATCGTAACACGGCGTGTGGCTGTCCTAATATTACAATATCACAGTTGTTCCGATAATGTCCTTTTATATCAGCTAATAAAATGTCGTATGGAATAATTTAAGGGTAGGTACTGTGATAGTGAACAGTGGTTATAATTTTACAGTCCGTATAAAAAAAATCTCTTGCTATCTCATTAAGAAAAATATATACCTACCTAAATTTAAAATTAATTAAGATGAACATATAGATATTATTTTTATAATTATCACATACCGTGTTTGTGGAATTTTACTGTAATCACCACCTCTGTTAGCGGAACGGAGACTACTGTACAGCAGTTTGTATTCCGCTAGGTATTAATTCTGGGGGGGGCACGAGAAGGAAATGGCATTGCCGGATCTAACATACTTACATGGTGGGTGCATTTTGTTTCACCTACCCGAAATCGGTCAAGTGTGGGCGCACGTGCCCCCGTGCCCTCCCTGGATCCACCTATGTATAGGTACCTATTTAATATCCTGGGGAAATTGGCATAATCACTAAGCTTGGCGAGCGGGTGGGCGATCGCAGTAAAGTTTAAAAGTACATAAAGGACGCTGCTGCCCGTCCTCCGGTGTGACATCCCTTAGTCGCCTTGACGACACCCATAGGAAGAGATCATGGTACTATTCTTAACCCGGTACGACACGGCACGGCGCGGTGGGAATGTGTCCGACTGTTACGCAAGAGGTCACACGGGACACCACTTTGTGTGATCGACAAATTGTTGTTCCTAGTCCTGGTGTACTTTATGTCCGCGACTTGTATGTTTGTAAAGTCCCTCGCGACTCAGGGCTTGTACCCTAATGCGGGAGGCGGTTTTACAAAAAAAAATATAGCTGAAATTAGTTTGCGACCAGTAGGCGTTGCTGCTAACTGATACTGCTCTAAAGAGAATCCACATCAGGCACCTACTATATTAAAATTATTTTGATTTGCAGAAACTGTCATAAATTATTTTTGTATAGGTACAAGACATTTGGATCTATTTAGGGTTTGGAATAATGTTGCTAGCACTGGAATTAGAGTAGGTTTGCCTACAGGTCACAATATCTGTTAAATATATGGATGTGGAAGCTTAGACCCATTCCAAGGACTCCTCCTTGGAATGGGTCTAAGCTCTCTCTGTCATGAATACTAAAATCCGCGATGAATCCGTGGGAGTGTGTCCGACTGCTACGCAAGAGGTCGTGGGTTCGATTTCCACACGGGACACCTCTTTTGTGATCCACAAATTGTTGTTCCTAGTCTGGGTGTGCTTTGTGTCCGTGACTTGTATGTTTGTGAACCCTTGAAAGACTGCATGAGTCTTCTATTTTAAAGAATAAAAAAAAGTTTACTAAGTAGGTAACTATGTAGATACTTGTTTAGTGTTTTGCAAAGAACTACTTACCTACATAAGAAATCGTTACTATTTTAACGTTGCTATGTAAACAAGTCACAAAATATAAGTGCCTATTGGTTATTTATTAACTATGTGCCATGCTTTATCGCGTTTCAATCTACACATTGTTCACAGCGACTATATGATTCTCTAGTCGGAAATAGGGAATTAGGTCAGGGAATAGGTAGAGGGCAGGTAATCACAGAGTGTGCCAGTTTGATCCAAGGTTGGCTTGGGGCATATGATAACGCTAATGTATATATTTAATCATTGTTGCTGTCAATTGTTTAATTATGTGTGACGAATGTCATTAGTGATGTATATGAGTAATCTAGAGTCTTCTAAATAGGTACGGTTACTGAGGTGTAAGTAGGTACGCAGGCGCGGCATGAATTTTAAGTCTTTGCCAAACATTTGGTCCGCACTGACAGGCAATTACCTACCCCCCCCCCCCCCAGAGTCCTGTCGCACGACGACGAATGACCAGCATTTCTCGGCGTCGAAATACTCACACATGCTGTTTCGGCTTCGATGAAATGCATCTTTACCCCGTCGCACGAAGTACTCACATTTGGTCGATGCTAGGTCAAATTACCTCCCCCCTCTCCAGGACATGCTCCTGGATCGCCGCCTGGTCGCGTGTGTATAGTGTGGCCATTAGTGCTGTGCACTCCCTGAGGTATGCACGGCGAGGTGGGGGGCGAAGAAAAAAGTGCATGAGTTCACATGAGGTCGATACATGTCGGACAGATCTTACGATATCAGTTTGCATTTCTAAGGCAAGACTTGTGGCGGGACGTTGCGTTGGTCGGAGGCTATCTATCTGTAATATATACTTACTTTGTTGATTAAAATGTAACCCAAATATACTCATATTTTATTAAAAATATGCAGGTGATAAATAAGAATTGAAAGTTATAATTCACAACAGGACTTGTTTTATTAAACATTTTTTATATTTACAAACAATTATATATTCTAACGAAAGTTATTCTGACATAGATTCTGTTTCAACTTCATCTTCCATTTCGTCATCATCTTCATCTTCCTCTTCGCCACCGGAACTTGAATCAGAGTCTTGCAAATTTATTATGAATGAATCGATAACATTATCGAACCTACTATCGCGACTCCAGTAATCATTTTCATTTTTCTGGACATGATCGTCGCATTTCTGCCATTTTTCCGCCGTGAATTCCGAAAACAATTTATCCAATAAGATTATCTTTTCGTCTAGAGAAGAATTAATATAGTTTTGGGCTATGTTGTTTTTAATATCAGCCCAGACCAACTCGATTGGATTTAAATCTGGATGGTACGGAGGTAAACGCAGAACAGTGTGTCCACTGGCTTTCAGGAGTTCGTCAATTCTATACACGGGTTCTTTTTGTGTATTTTTGATAAGAAGTAGCAGTTGAGCCTTTGACATGGTTCCTGAAAATTCTACATTATGGCGTAGCAACCAGTTCTGCATTTCACTTTTGAGGCTTGATATAGTTGGTTTCTTCTCAATCTGAACGCTGTGGTAAGACGCGTTGTCCATTACAACCACAGAATTCGGCAGCAACTTATCTTTTAACTTTTCATCTACCCACTTATAAAAAGTAGGTCCGCTCATATCTCCATGATAGTCACCGGTTCTAGCATCGGATTTGAATATAGTCAATGTATCATCCACTAAGCCATTTCGACACCCAGCGTGGAGTATTACTAGTCGCCGTCCTTTCCCAATATCAGCATGAATACCGGGTTCTGACGATGATTGCCAACATTTGCTGGCATGGTGACTGGCCTTTTATGTATGTTTCATCAAGAAAATATATGTTTCGGTTTTCCGTTCTGTAATTTCTGATTTGTGTAAGATATTTTTTCCGCCACACTGTAATATTAGGCTGCTCTATAAGGAGATGTCTCTTTGATTTGCATTTTTTGTAACGGTAGCCCATTTTGTGTAAAAGCTGTCTTAAATATTCCCGTCCACAATTCAATATGCCATCCTGTCTCAAACTTGATAGTAACTTACGGACACTTGGTATTTTTTTTTCAACTTCGTAAAACTGATGAATTTTTCTTCTGATAACTCCAAGGTCAAAATCATCCACAACGTGTTTTTTCTTTAGAACTTTTGGTTTTTTTGGCGATTGAAATTTTAATTGGCTTGAATTTTCAATTGATAAATAGCCCGCAGAAATCACATTATGTACGGTTCTTTTGCTGTATCCCGTAGCCTCCGCAACGATTTTAGCAATATTCACGTCATTTTTAAATTCAAAGCTTTCTTTGTCTGCTTTTCTTTTCTTAAAATATTCAGCCACCTTAAAAATGACAGTCTTCATATCACGAGATAACGCACGACCCATCTTTGAATATTTATCTCGTGTGCGTCTGACATAGACAGTCCGATACAAATAACACTACCTGCCGTCACAAGCGTTGACGGCGCACTGACAGCGCAGCAGCCGATTCTAACCCCCCCGTCTCACCGCGCGCATACCTCAGGGAGTGCACAGCACTAATGGTCATACTATAACAGATACAATGCTGTATTGACTTTTTTCTAAAGACTTCCGATTCTAGAAAGAAACAACCAATTAATCATTAAACACTACGTCAAGTCACTCTGACTGTCATTGTTATCTGCAATACTAGAATAATTAGCATGTAGCTATCTAATAATCATCAGATTATACACGTAGGATGACTTGTTACAAAAAACATTAAAGTACTTATCAAGTTATCAAATAATGTTGATTTTTTTTATCTCAACACAAATATCGGCCAGAACAAAGCTGAGTATTTCAAAATTACCATCTTTGGTTATTTACAGAAACATCTTCAACTCGATTTAATCTTATCTCTGAGGTCAACTGGTTACCCATAAAGGCTTAAGAAGCGAAAACTCAAATAACTAGTATAAGATAAATTATCAAGTAGGTAATGTAAGGGACAACGAGTTGCGAAAATGAAGTAAGCCAAGTAAATAATAATTACACCCGCTTAGTGAACGGATAGACGCCGCGTGACATACCGTTTCGCAGTCATTTTTCTATGCAGGCACACAAGGGACTGACACCCATAATCATTTTTCACAATGCTTACGCATAGATTACTTGCTGATAACGGCTACAGTTTAATAATTACAAGTGCAGCAGCGCATTGGAAAGTGCACAAATAAAAATTATATTGTAATTTGTCGAGCGCAGTACGGAGTGGCGTCTTGGCCGAGATCATGTCGCAAGTGTACGATGCTCGATTAATTGCATGCTCCATTTTCATGGCAGATAGCTCTTAAGTGAACGCCTTTAGAGTTGAGAAAACAAACGTTCAGTGTTGTGTCATTACGAGTAGTAGAGGTGACACTATTAAGAAACTGGGCTCGAATATTGAATATCGAAGTATCGAGGGAATGTCGTTCTGGTAGTTTTTGTGGGATAAAGATCGTTCACACATAATTAAATGTTACGTACACGTAATCTGTACTGTATTAATGAACAATATTCTTTGATGAATATACACATTCGTCTGTACCTACCTACAGCCGATTTGTGAACTGATAATATAATCAGGAAGTTATTTATGAGTCTACGTAGTTAGTAGGTACCTATTAAAAACTTTTTATTTTCACGCAGGTATGTATTAAGTAGATAAACAGGTACGTAGGTAAGTACTTGCTTATCTAATACTTAATATAGATATTTATATTTTTGGGGAAGAAGGCAGGTGCCTCTGTGGCGCGGTGGGAGTGTAGGTATCCGACTAATACGCAAGAGATCGTGGGTTCGATTCGTGTGGGAACACGGGATACGACTTTGTGTGATCCACAAATTGTTGTTACGAGTCTGGGTGTACTTTGTGTCCGTGACTTGTATGTTTGTAAGGTCCTCCGCGACACAGAACACAGGAGCCGTCTTTAAAAAAAAAAGATTTTTTAAAGACGGCTCCCCGAAGCCCAGTCTTTGGTCTCCTCTGTTTTTCCAACGTTACGAGGTCGTTGCAGTTTTGTCGGCAACTCTCCTTTTGAAAAGACCCATACTGACGACTGTCTCTTATTTTCCGGATGGTATTGATAAATTCACGTTTCCACGCCTGTGATGATTTCCGAAACACGTCTTGGCATTCCGTTTTCAAATCGTAGACGCATTTGGCGGCAACAATCCACACAGACCTGTTTTTCAGTGTCCGAAAGCAAATACGGGATCCAAGTAAAACAAGGTTCCCTTCCTCCAAGATGCTGATAGAAAATAATGTTAACGCTCACTGAACTAAAGCCAAAAAATTTTTGATGTCCGAGTAAGTGATTACTCGTACCATAATTTCAGTAGTCCACACATTTTCTGCTGTTACTGCCGTTTGTGTGCGACCAATTTATCCATTTTAAATTTACTGAACCTTCTAAAAACTCAAGATGGGGCAGACTCCCCTAACGCTGATTGTAATCGTTGAAGGCTAAGTTTTCACTTAAACCAAATTTAAAATATCAAATATCAGCACAGAAACGTTCGCGGTTAAGCTGTATCGTTGCAAAGAAAAACGCGGGAGCCGTCGTAGTAAAATGACTGGAACATCATTATTTTTTTAACCCATTAACCAGACTACTTGCGTTCTATCTAATATAAAGAAATAAAATTGAAGTGTCAATTTGTAATGTCAAAATAACAGTTTTTTACTAAATGCTGTTTGTCTGTTTGTTCCAGGTAAATTCAAAAGTAATATAGGCTACGTTTATAATCACCCTAACGTCTATAAGGAGACAGCAACACTGCAACATCACAACGTCATCAACGTTATTAATCAATATTGCTTTTTAAAAATATAAAATACAGATGCGTTCCAATTTTAAATTACGAGCAAAACTTATGGAGTGACCTACGTATTCAAAGACGAATTTATGTAAATGGCAACAGGGACAGATGTTGAATCTGACCTCATATTCACAATAATACAATAAACAGGTATATTATTTGATTCCCTTAAAGTACAAAAATCCGTCTGCTTGACCGGGTGCAACTGATTTCATAAAGGGCGTTCCCCTTCGCGGCTCAAGACGATTTACGGCAAGAGTGAATAGCGATTTGGTACCAATAATATGATCACTGCTTGCTGAAATTTTACTGCAAGGATCTGCAAATTACAAAATAAATACAAAAAAAATGGTTTATCTTACGATCATTCCGCAAAATGCACTTAAAGTTTACTTTTACTCGAGATAAAAGACCGATTTGCGTCACAATGTGATAAAACACAAATTGATTATATTATTTTAGCCAGTAGGTATGTTCTAAGTCTGATAATCACAAAATATATTTATTACATATCATATGTATGATGAATTGTAAATGTTTGCGCATGTATGAAGATTTCACGCTTATCGCTACTAACTTACAGCCGGTGTACATCACGACGTAACAATTACATAAAAATGGCGTTCACATCGGGCCGTCGTCGACCGCGTTTCCTCGTCGATCGTGTAAACTTTCACGAAATCAAACAAAGAAATAGCGAAGCGGCTCATTTGCATCATTCCCACGCGGACAAAAGAATGACCCAATCTGTTTGGCAACTACAAATGATGTGTTACCCGAAATCCTATGGTCACGGTCCGCGACACATGCGACAGAACAACGGATTGAGACTTAAATTCCACGTTAGCTGACCTTTTCATTTCGATGAAATCGCTTCTCATGACCCTGATCGGCTCTTGAAAAACAATGCAACAAAATGCAATCGCGTTTTCATTTAACTATGGCAATTAACTTATTTTTCATAGGCATAACTCCAATAATTTTTGAGTATCTAAAAAGGTGTAGATAGGTTACAAGCGCTCAGCAAGCAAACTTTAAAATTTAGATAATTGACCAAGTTTTTATATGTCAGTGTCGCAATGCCGGCGTCAACAGATGAAAGCAGCGAATTACATTTTTCTCTTTTTCGTTCGTGATGATTAAATCATGCTCTCCTACCTTTACCACTTTTTATAATAGTATGACATTGCAATATATAGGTTATCTATGTGTGCATTAGTTTCATTGACGTAGGGACCAGGACTGCGCCATAACCTCCCAAAATTGACCATCTCTAGAAAGAGACAAAGCTACAGGCCGCACGAGTTTTTTCTTTCTTTCACGCTTTGCAGTCAATATTTACTTTTTAATTGAAATGTATGGCACGGTCCAGGTCTATACGTCAATAATTCGTTCGTCGTTTTTAAAAATCGAATGTTGTTTAAGTAACCTAGGTTACTTAAAACATCATTGTTCATTCTATTATAAAAGTTTAGTGCACACGGACGTTAAACAGTCTTCCGACATTATGTAGCCTTATTACCTGGGCACTTTCATACGACTTACTCGTACAGTGTACTCGCAATTAATAACGTTATTTAAGAACAGGGATAGTAGAAAATATATAATTTCCGCTTAGGTAGATTTCCGTGAAATTTCTTTGTAGTTTCATTTTAATATGGGTTGAGTCAAGTGTTTAACACAATTCATGCAATATTCAGGAATGGTAATACGTTTGGTATTGAATGATAAATGAAGACAAAAAATACAGGTCTGGGTCAGATGAGGTTCTTGTTGAAACATAAAATTTAGATACCTATAACTGTTAATAGAACTTTGGGCTCCTTTTCTTCTAAGCTGTAAACTGTTGAAGACTTACCTAACGTTACTTGGGTATTAATATCAGCATGAGGCGTAAAATCGTCTACACTAATGAGACTTGTCTGAGTTCAAATACATTTGCATATAAAAAGCAATGAGAGTACGTGGGGTGACGACTGATAAATAAGTGTCGTAATGAAGAAAACAATGACTTAAGGACTTTCTATTCGCGCGTGCGTCTTCCCCTCTCTTCTTGCCCCCTTCACTTCACTTCTTCCCCTCTCTGATACCTAACTGGCCACGGAGAAAGCCTTTGACCTCCACCTCCTCAGGGCTTGTTTACTACAAGCCGTATTTGTGGCACTTTTGCGTGCTCGCGCTACACTCATACATAAATTGTGCTTCTATTTATAAATTGACATTTCACTAACAACCCCACACAGTAAGTAATTGAAAATAAGATCATAAATAGAAATATGTATTATTCTCATTATGATGACCATAAATAGTCCTTTATATTTATACTAGCTGCCCCCGCAACTTCGAATGCGTTAATTTTCCCCGTTTTTGCAACATTTTTCATTACTGCTCCGCTCCTACTGGTTGTAGCGTGATGTGATATAGCCTATAGCCTTCCTCGATAAATGGGCTATCCAAAAGTAAAAGATTTTTTCAATCGAACTCGAACTCGTAACTCCTGAGATTATCGCGTTCAAACAAACAAACTTAGCTTTATAATAGTAGTAGTTACTTATATTTATATATATATAGATAAAGTACACTATAAGGTCATCATAATAATAAATTAGCCAAAGCTTCTATAGAGGCCTTGGCTAATTTATCAGCTATACGTCAGTATCTATTTTTATAAATAACTATTGTTATTAAATTAGTAGTGATATTCATAGCCACAACTCAAAACACAACCTAAATAGTAACATTGTACAACTCAACAATAGTACACCTTCTAATTTAAAACAACAGTATTAAAACATGTTTCTATTATTCTAAATTGAAGTAAACACACTAAAAGGCGGCGCGCGAGTAGTGCGAGGTCGGTCGATCCCGTTGTGCGCGGGAGTCGGGTCGGGCTAACGGGCGGCGGCTAATGAGAACGGAGCGACTCAGTTATGCAGATGTCGGCTTGCACGTTCTACGTTTATCTACAGCTTGTTGGCTTCAATTGTACTGTGATTTACCTAGTCTCAGTGTTTTTGCACCAACATGAGACAATGCCTTCAATATGTGTTTTGAGAAGGTACTTAGGTTTCTGATTAGCCTGTTTATTTAGATAATTATATTTTTGATAATGATTGATTGGCGATTTGATATCAAACGTAAATATTTACCTACATATAAGTACATAGCAATAGATACACTACTTACACATTTTAATTGAAAAAGCAACAACTGTCTAAAATAAATTCAGTTGATCCATCCCTGAACATTTAAAAGCAAAATAAAAATTTACGGTGAAAAACATTCCAGTGAAACGATTATCTTGAATTTGTTTGTATGTAAAATGCAGTGTTAGGACTCGTATTCCCATTGCATCTATAAATAATCGAGGACGGCGGAATGCGCGAGCGCGGCGCTTGTTGAGCGCACCGGCGCGAATCGCTGTGGAGTTGTGCAACGGTGCAGTGTGTCACCACCTTCACGGCCTGATACTTCCATAAGCATCTCCATCGGGTCTATTGCTATTTGCTTTATTTATTTAAATTAAAATGACGAATTTTAATAAAAACAATTTTCTTCAAGAATCGGATTCTCGATAAAAGTTAAATCGAGTTTTAGTTTCCTCCACTCTTTTTTCTTATGATATCGTATTGTTTGAATTGAATTTAAGTCAATTAAAGAGAGCATTAAATTCCAACAAGTCGGGCAACGAGTTGCGTATACCGTCCGATCGAACCTGCAGGCAACGGACGTTGGCTCGCGAGGAATGCTTCCAGTGACTAATAGCCCAGCCATTCGCGGTTCAACGCATAAGTAGTAATGCCCGATTTTAGAGGGGAGTTACTTATATCTTCCTACTAAGTTACACATTTATATAGGTACCTAAGTCATGGTTATAAATGCATATAATCCTGGACATACGTGAAAAGATAATCTTGTCTCTTCTCTTAATAAAATATAGGTAACCTAACAACAGCTTCTCTATCTTGCGTAATTATGTTTTAGTAATCGAATGAATTTTTATATTAATTAGATTTTTAATACGTTGCAAATTTCCAGCCACATACCTAAAACTAAATGAAATCAATAATCTTGCATCATCATCTAAACAACACATTGGCATCCTGTAAAAGAGCCTTTTATTTATTGCATCCAATTATTGCTCCCGAATGTACAAAAAAATGACATCATGTAAATGAACACGAGAAAACAGTCGTTATCCTTAAATTATAACTAGATTTCACCTGTATAGTACCTTCATAACACCTACTATGTCCTACCGATTTCCCGCCATACCTTAGGTCATTGTAAGAAAACATGTAAAAACATCAGTATTGCGAATACGAACTCATATTACATAAGATGGCCTTTGTTGTTATTTTATATAATAGGCGTTTTGTCACACACAACCTTTAAAGTGAATAAAATTTGGATGTCAATCCTGCGATGCAGTAAATCATAATTACATTGACCCACATAGAGGTATCTTTTTACCTAAACACAGTTCCTTGTTAAGTCGATTCTAAACCAGTAAATTCATTAAAATATCATATCTATGTTTTGGCTTTGCTTTACAGAATA
The DNA here is from genome assembly GCA_945859575.2 of Herminia tarsipennalis. Taxonomy (NCBI): domain Eukaryota; kingdom Metazoa; phylum Arthropoda; class Insecta; order Lepidoptera; family Erebidae; genus Herminia; species Herminia tarsipennalis. The sequence goes on from OX243837.2 coordinate 16,426,594, forward strand.
CAATAAAGAACATTAGTCCAGATTGGAATAGGTACCTAACCCCTGGGAACACTTACATACCAAGTTCCACCTTATCGACAATTATGGTGACATAATTTGTTAAGTTTTTTGCGTATGAGCAAGATTACCAGAGCTCTTCGGGAACTACTGACAGTACGGAAACAATGCTATATGCTCTTCTGTAAATAATTACTGTACACTAAGGCTTGGTACCGACTAAAGTGTGCAGTAACTCGTTTTGTCAGGAAAGAAAACAAGATCTGTTTAAAGATATCTTCCAAAACAATATGATCCATCATTCTTAAACGATTACAACGAGTAAAACCCATTAGTACATTTATCAGTCATATCACACCCATAACAATTAATAAATGACACTTTATTACCTAATTCAAAAGTATTTACGATAACCTTATGATCATTCAAATAATTGTGCGTAATAAGGCTAAAAACTCGTAAATATCGTACAACTTATTTGTGACCGGCCTTGACGAAAGCGATTCAAACACAAAATATAATGTATGCCCGTCGGTATTGGCAACCGTGACGAATGACAAATGAATATATAAACAATAATTGAGCGGTAGATTTATGCGTTAATATGCGACTGACGGATATGGAATGGCAACTGTCATTGGCGAATCCAGGGAGGCACATGCCCCCCCCCCCCCCCTAGGCGCTAGGTTTATATCTGAATTCCTTTGCTATTTTCCTCTTGTGCCCACAGAACTTTTTTTACCCCTGTCGTATATTTAAATTACACTAGGTCGGGCTAAAATTTAATGAACCCCCTCCCCCCATCGTGCGTGCGACTCAAACGTTAGAGCCGGCACTGCCATTTGCCTCTCGTGCCTCCCCTCCCCCCTGCAGAATGATATCCTGGATCAGCCCATAGCAATTGTACCATATATTTCGAGTTACAGTTCAGGTGAGGTTGTGCGTCCACCTTAGAGCACAGTCAAGACACATTGGTATATTTCTAAACGTACGTACCTAAGTTTAAAAGAGAACCTGTACCCATTGCATCGATCGTGTAATAAGTTAATATTTGTCACAATCAAGATTCAGATTCAATTACGTATAATCAAAATCCTATCAAATCATAAGAACCAGCAAATATCGTTGAAAAGTACCTATCAGATATTTAAAATTACCTACCTATCTGCATTTCAATGATACCTACTGGCAACGCCAAAGTTCAACAGTAAGTAATAAGCGAATATGGACTACAACATAAAATAAACTGGGCTAATTAATTAAATTAATGATAAACACTACTTTAGCCACTTGACTTATCATCATAAGAATATTTTATAGAAATGGGCATAATTTAAAAACTCGAACTTATTTCTGGAAAGCCATAAATGGCATTATTGCCTTTGGAGGGTTTGGCGAAGTAGTATCCGAACACAGTGGCGGATCCGGGATTGTCGTTTGGGGGTAGCTTGAACCAGATAGGACCATTGTTGCACCAATTACACGAACCCAATGGGTGAACGGTGAAAGATTTTGGGGGAGCTTGTGAGGCCCCTGTTTGGATCCGCCACTGTCCGATCACATCATTACTACTATGCCTGAAAATTAAGTTCGTCTAAGAAGGCTTGTTAGGCATACTGGGATAGTTACTTAAGGTAGGCCTTTATCCATAACAATTAGAACATCCAAACATTTGAATCGACCAATCATAAAGGATTCATAAAGTTGACGTTTAAGGTACCTAGACCCTAGGCTGGTTTCTCAAACAGGTAAACAAAGCTATATAGCTATAAGAATCGATCTAGTGGTAGTGGTAATTGTCTATTGCACCGACCAAAGTGAAATGAAAGTAACAAACGTTTTATGAAACGTCTCGATGCAGAGTAATCTAATCGTGGCCGTCGAAGTTACACAACTTACTAGGTAGCTATTACCTCCAAATCTAAACAGCTAATCACCTGTGCCGCGTTGTTTAAAAATAAATATTAAATAAATAATAAGTATTTGGCCTAGGTTAATAAAAAAAACAGAATTTACTTATAAATATAAGCTTCCCAAAGATCGGGTTTATCTGGAGGAGAGAATGACATCATCTTTATCTAGATACCAAATTAATTAATTACCTACTGATGTAAAAAACAAACAAATATTTTTAAACTTTACTATTTGCTAGAAATATTGTTTTATATTTTTACAAATAAATGAAGACGTTATTTAATTTCCAATTATAATTTTTCCTATTTTAAAATCAGAAGACATTCATCATAAAATTAGGTATAAAAGCAATATGTGAATACTTGTCAATTCGAAATTTACAATTATTTGCTTTATGGGGAAGTAGGAAATAGTGCGAAGCGTACGTATAAATAAAATAGCGTGACTTTCTCCGTTTATTTTGATGTAAGCAAGTGAGCGCTGGCGGCGGGCGGCGCTGCGCGACGATACCGCACTATTGACACGACTTCGCCGTCTACACGACAAATACAGGGCTACCATTATTCACACAATTAAGCTGTTTGTGCTTACAAAAATCCAAGATCAACACGGTGATCCCATGGCAATGAAAACCATTCAAAATCAATTAATTTACCAAATAGGACTTATCCACATTAATACCTAGTTACCAGTTAGTATTTAACCGTCTTGTCTGCTTGTATGGTGGTTCAAACAATTAATAATTACCTTGTGTCTATGGGGAAGAATTCAACATTTACAATTTCAGCCATATACGTAATCAAAGACGCCATTCAAAATTTCAGTAGCCCTTTTTAGGGATTAAAACTGGGACTGATTTACTGTTTGAGCACGAGGAACTCGGAACAAACGCCAACCCTACGTCATAACTCACAACAGGAACCTCGACTATTGCATAAAGTAGGTACATTACATGTACCTATAGAAATATTAACTAATGTTCACATGCATTACGAACAAGTTTTGTTTCAATAAGTTATTTCGACACTGATGAGGTAATAACCAGAAACAACGAGTTTAGTTCAGTCATAAAATGTTTAAAATTACTAATTCATAGCTGACACTGATTACACATTATACTTTTTTGTTGTTTTTATTTATTGCGGTAAAAAACAGAATTACCTTAACAAAACTGTCACCAATAAAGTATCTAACATAAGGTAGACAAGTACGGCAGCAAAGTATATACAACAAAATTACTGTAAGTTGAAACAAGAACAAAAATATAGGTCCCTGTACAAACTTAATCAAAGACGAAAAATCATGAATTGTTACAGAACATAACATGACAGAAAAACACTAATCCAAACATGAGAGTAAAGAAGTAACGCTCGAGTCAGTCTCGGCACCATTACGTAAACTGCGGATTGTCAAAATGTCGCAAGCGCAGATCACGTAGGCCGCGCTCCTTGCAGCCGACGCAACCGACAAATCGCTGGGAAAGCACCATAATTCCGCCAATCACACGGGAATCTCAACTATGCGAGCTATGATGTCCAATCCACCATGTTGTAAATATTGTTTCGACGTCTGGATTGAAATTCTATCAACTTAGCAATTTGATAAAGGCTTTCTGTCCTTGTGACAAATCCAAATCATAAATCTCAAAATAAACATCACTATAACTATACCTTGGTCGTAAATCAACATTTACCATTCGTATTTAAATTTCGCGCCTAAACAGCTACAAAAATCAACGTACACAGACCTTCACTCTGACATTCGAATCTATCAGGTCTTCGTTTTGACCGTGTACAATACTGAGGTCTATGTTATATATAGTAATTCCCAAATATGAACGGTAAATGACCTTGTTACAGTTATAAAATGTCATGCTCGTGTGTTTGAGCAACCCGAACTGGTTAGTGCTATCATAAACAAAAAATGCGAGACAAGCTTTTAAATATCTACTCGATGATTTAATACGTTAATTCAAATTATTTAAAATTCTTATGTTCTTGTGGTAGAGAAATATGAAGTAACGGAATGAAAATATTTGAAGTAAACAGCTTAAAAGATTACTTTCTAGACGAATTCCGTGTCACCAAATAGCACATCGGCGCTCCAAAATCGGAGTCACAAATTGAACAATGAGCGGCGGCGACGCGGGACCGAAAAGAAAATTAATTTAGGTATTGGTGTCGGTCGGCGAACCCGCGATTGTGAAACGCTGAGCGATTGCGCTCAGTACTGTTTGTGTAATACACCGGCACAATGCTCCACCAAATTAACTGGCCCTCGAAATGTTCACCTGTGTTGAAACCTACAGAAACATCGTACGCCGAGGTGCATCCTTCTGATGCAGTCTCGACGTTCCCAGTATTGTCACTCAACATAATAGCAATGAAGGCAGAAGCAAATGTTTACCACTTTGATTGATAGGGACTGGAAAACAGGTCACTTGTCTTGTATTTTAAAACCAATATTATAACAAAAATATTTATGGATCAATTCAGTTTTTTCACAAGAAATGCTTACCTATCTACATAAAATCAGAAAATGAAAAAAGATCACAAATCAGCAAAAATATGGAACCATTCAATGCGAATATTGGGCAAAAATGACAAAAATCGCGGAGCAGAACACTCGAACACAGTTGGTAATTGGAAGATGAGATCTCGTGTGGAACGTGGCCCGAGGCGGCATGAATGAAAGCCGCTCACTGACAACGCACTACGCTCATCGCAGTCCATTCACATACGAAATAAACACCAAGTTTTTCGGTAAGCCAACCATACAATGCTCCTTATATTCTGCAGACCTCGTACAAATAACATGAACGACACGCCATGTATGGAACTCAGTTGAGACGGTAGTGCATATCACTGGTCGATTCGTGGACGTTAAGGATATCGACATCCGCCGAACGAGTTTTTCCAGTCCGTATCATCGCAGTATCACGGTTATTATTGAAACGCGCGCCGCGGTCGCGACAGGTAAGTAAAGCATTTATCACGGGAAATATTTACCTACCTAGTGCACTGTTATCTTGTACCACACACAATTTAGGGGAGATTGGACGCGCTTTATCTTTTTAACTACATGTTTATGCCCGCTTAGTATAAAACTTTCGATACGATTATGCGTACCGCTTTACATTTAATAGACACGACAAATCAAAGATAAAACTATCCAAAAGTTGAATAATTATTTTGTGGATAGAAGTATATGATTTAGAAAGTTCATTGTAGTAAACATAAGTCCATTTGATTGTATCTCGGTGAACCATACCACTTACGGTACATACGGTCGTTCGTGGGCAGAGAAATTTGGTAACACAAATATTAAGCCACAACCAGTTCACAACAATTGAAACGGCGATTTGAAAGACACGGCGACCAATCCGTCACGGTGCTAGTGTGCCGCTCCATACTTCTTCCTAATAAATAATATCGGAGGTTACGACACACCATCCTCTTTTTTATTGCAGAAGATTATACTTTTTTTTAAGATAAATAGCAATTTGGTATTGGGCCTCACATTACTAGCAATCGTGTTAACCCCTCCAGCTAACCGCAAAAGCTTGTGTTAGGAGTGGGTTCACATCGGTAGTTTAATGGGTAGGATTTGAACCCGCGATCTCACGATTGCGAGTTCGATGCCTTAGCCTTAGCTACCGCCGCTTCAAAATTGTAACTACGTTACCTACTTAATAGACAACAATCGAATATTACAGTTCAATAAGACAACCACAGTTGTGAACAACATAAATTAATGTTAACATACTCATATTTACTAAGATCAAAATCTTAGATTACTAGTAAGTTATAAGTTGCGAAGTATGTTATAACTACTTTCATAAATAAAACAAAACATTTCAAAAGATTGTTTATTCAGAATCACTATCTGCATACAACTCACAAACTAATTGAGTGACGCGGCGTTGTAATTTCTTTTGCTTTTCTAATGTAAAGTTTTCGCTAACAAAATCCACCAAATCACTGAAAAATGTTTTTACATCGGTTGCTAAAATAATTTTATTACAATCTTTAGTAATATTATCGCTATCTGGTTCTTCTTCTTTTATATCAAAATTATCTGACGGTATTGTTACCTTCGCATTCGTTAAAATGTTTTTACCTCCAGCAGCAGCATTTTTACCACCGATCATAGACTTATTTTCTATACAGTAATCTACAGAAGCCTCATCTAATGGATCCATTATTTCACTATCTTCAAAGTTAATTTCTTCCAGATCAATGGGCTGAGTAGCTTGAAAATTTTCTTTGTCATTTAAACATTGGCTTATGGTAGTTCCAATAACTTCCATTAAGTATTTCATATTTGGAGTGTCTAAATGATTCTCTTTATTTCTATACACTAACGCCGCTTGTACCATTTCTTGTGTTACTAAGGTCAAATTATTATCCATTTCAACACGTCTTTTATTGTAAACTTTAGAATAAGAGTCGATCCATTCATAACGTTTAGTTATGTACTTTGGTGTCTTTTTCATGATATGGATATAGGGGTCAAAAAAATTTAGTGAACCGTCGAAATACATACTAGTTTTCGGATGGACTCGCAGTACGCTTTCTAGTTCCCATCGATCACGTATAATACCTTTTAGGTATGCATAATTATGTCTTATTTCAAACCATTTTGATCTGCATGTTGGAGCTGTAATTAATCAATGATAGATTTCAAATAAAACAAAATATTGAAATAAAAACTATTAATGTGTGTGGACTAATTAGATCAAAATAACATTAAAGATAAAAAGCAGTGTAATAAACTGGCGAACAAAAGTATCGAATCACTTACAAAAAACTCGACATCTTTCAAAATATCGAACATAACATTAAAATGAGTTGTATGTGAAAGAGAATTAATAAGGCAGTAAACTAAACTCTTATTAAATATTTTTTTAACTTTTTTTACTATTCTTAAAAATTCACTGACCTGTAGTGTAAAAATCTATAAAAAAACAAAGTATTATTTAAATGATTACCATTATTTAATTTTCTGGTTATAAATTATATTTGTTTTATGTTGAGAATTGATATTTTTTTGTTAGTTTTTTTTTTTATAGTTTGTTGTTTAAAGTTTTGTTTTTTGAAAATATAAATGGATTTTATATAACACTAGCAGACCCGCGCAACTTCGTCTGCGTAAATTTTCCCCGTTTTTGCAACATTTCTTATTGCTGTTCCGCTCCTTATTTCTCCACTATTTAATGGATGTTATTATACATTTAAACCTTTCTCTTCAATCACTCTATCTAATAAAAAAAACCGCATCAAAATCCGTTGCGTAGTTTTAAAGATTTAAAAAGCGACTTTGTTTTATCCTATGTAGTGATAAGTTTTATTTTATTTTATGCGGGATAAAAATCGTTTACTTTTCATTTCAAATCCATACCTTGTACATTTTAGGAGGAATCGAAGTTTTCTAAGTGACCCGAAACTTTTGCTCCCCAGTTAATTTTAACGTCGAATAAAATGAAAGGATATTATAATAAAATTTGAATAAAATAAGAATATACTATTATTTATATCTACTTACCATCACTGTTGATTTGTCTAGCAATGTTGCACCAAGTCAAACTATCTCCAAGAGTTGGTTTGCGGTATAAGTCTGGATGCCGTCTCACTGCCTCTATCAAATCATGATCTAGGACTGTTGTAACTTGGTTCATGGCTGATGCAGATTCCGCCTCCCTGTTAAGAAAAAAACACGTGTTTATTGTTATTAAATATCAGACATGTAATAATTGGCGCATGTACTGTGGACATTACGTCGAGCGGCGGCGACTGCGCGGGGAGTACTGAGGGAATAGAAGCGGCGGAAATACGTGTCGATGGTCTTGCGTCCCGCACCCCGTTTCGTCACCCCGTGCAAATGTTGCTAGCCAGATTAATTCATTAGTAATATATTTTAATTTCAGTATAGAACTGAAGTTTTAGTTTTATAATAAAAAGAATATATATATATATATATATATATATATATATATATATATATATATGCATGCAGTTATTAAAAAAATAAAATGATAATGTTAAAAAAAATATCTTATATATAAAATTCTCGTGTCACAATCTTAGTTACCATACTCCTCCGAAACAGCTTGACCGATTTTTATGAAATTTTATATGCCTCAGTAGGTCTAAGAAACGGCTTCTATCTCTTTTTTATACCCCTAAGTGATAAGGTTTGTCCACCCCTAACATTTACAACTATACTATCTATACTAATATTATAAAGCTGAAGAGTTTGTTTGTTTGTTTAAACGCGATAATCTCAAGAACTACGGGTCCGAATTGAAAAATTATTTTACTGTTAGATAGCCCATTTATCGAGAAATGTTATATATAATATCATACTACGACGAATAGGAGCGGAGCAGCAAGGAAAAATGTTGCTAAAACGGGGAAAATTTACGAAGACGAAGTTGCGCGGGTCAGCTAGAAATGTATACATATATAATAATAATTTTATGTAGGTATTACGATCTAGTGGCCGTAAAGCTGATGTAGGTGCACGAAGAAATATAACAATTAACAAGATCGAGAGGACCTTAACAAAGCTGTAATTAGATGTATTAGACGCCTGTTGTATTTTGTATTTACACATCAAAAAATACACAGCATTTTTTATTACTGGAAAATAGTTTTGTTTCGTTAATTTCTAAGAAAAAGTTTAAACACCCATTAAGAATTTCCTTCTCTAAAGGTGTATTAATTAAATTATCGTTATGTAATGTTATTCTTGTAATGTCATATTTTTATTTTCCGACTGAGTTTCTATGTAATATATACCGAAAAAATATTTGTCACATAACAGTTTTTAATTAAATTATACGTATTTATTTATCATTTATCTTTATCTTAAATGCATAAATATTTGCACAAATAAATCCCGGATATGATGACAATGATGATGGATATTGGACGGTATGTAAAAGAAAATGAGAAATATTTCTATTTTCTATATGAAATCTTAGTAGTACTTATTTTACGCAATGTTATTTATTAATACTGGCTGCTGCTCTCTGTCTGTCCACAAATATCTACATAAAATGTGTGGGTAGTTGAACCTGGCTGGAGGGCGCGCCGCGTGTGGGAGAGAAGCTCTCGTAGCACGTCGTAGGGCTGTGACGTCACTGTGACGCGCTCGCCTACGACTGCTACGATTTGCGTAGGCTCTGTACTCCGTTGCATGACAATACACCTCTATACAACTTGACTTCTAATGCGAGTATTATAACTATAATAATATTTATCAGAATTAATTTAATTATTTTTGTTCGATGATGCTAAATAATAGTACTTAATTATTTATCGAATAAAAGTAAAGGCGCCAATCAAATACATTAATGTCTTGTTAGCTCTTGTGCAGATAACAGATTTTTATTGTAACCGATAGGTAAAAAATATATTGATATTCCGCTACATCTGGTAGGATTAGAAGCTGATCCAAATACGCCTAACGTCTAAAAATACAACGGCATGTAGCTACTTTACATACTGGAATACCTAATTGATAAAATGGTTATCTAATGAAAACATTGACGTTACAAAGATAACAATGCATGGAATATTACTTTTGTATCTTCATAAATATTGCAAGTTAAGTGGGTTGAGATAATACGAATCATTACAAATAATATATAAATATAATAATATTCAGTTAATTAAGAACACTCATAAGGAAAATAAAGACAGTATTCCTGGCATAAATACACAAACGTTCCGGACACCGAAATTGACAGACTCGATAAAGCATAAATTGTTTTTTCTCGAAAGCGTTTTTATTTATGACCACAAAAAGCAATAAAGTAGCGAGCAAGTGCGCGCTTTATTAACCTCTGGCGTACGGCACGGCGCATTCCGGCCTCAGAACCTGTCTCAACGGGTGAAATCAAACACCCGCAAGTTAAGGAGCACCCGTTCTCTGTACATTGTCTCATATTCTATTAACATAACAACTCGGCCGTGTAATAGTTGTTTGTATCTGAGTAAAAATCGCGGTGGATGAAGCCGAGTGGGCGCGATCTATGTAAATGCCTACACGCTCGGTACGCTTTCGAGATGATATCAAAGACAACGCGGACGCAGAATTGACAGTCATTGCCTTTATGATACATCGTCTGTTGACTGCTTTATAACAATTAACAAAACTGTCAGTTTATGTATTTTTGTGATTTGAAATTTAAATTTGCTGGATTAATTTGCATGCGTGACCCCGTGAGATCGACTGACTCATCAACGTAACCCTACAACGAGATTTTACGAGATAGTTGAAGTTGCGTATTATTGGATTTTGGACTAAAATTAGAAGGCAAATTTACATTGATGCCATCATTTCGAATCGAAATTTTATTTAAATTTATTAATTCAATGCCGTAAATTAAAAATATTGATTGGAGAGGTCGTTAGAAAAAGCCTTGGTATAGTGTATAGATTACCTACTCTGGGATTTGACACCTAGATAGAGAATGTAGCGACTGTTAATATGAATTGCAAATTCCGATCATCTTGCATTCGAATACTGAAAAATAATAAACTGGTAAAGCATTTTTGCCTGATTTGTATTAAATCTGGTTCAAACTCTTACTTTTAGTAAATTTTGAAATGAAAATATTAATTATCGTTTTTTTTAAAAACACGCAATGGAATGTGTTTGGTAGTTCTTTTTTTATTTTAAGAAATAAGTAGATACTTTAAGCAACACAGACTCTGAAAACACGTTTAAAAAGATCTTAGCTTCCACTACCACTACGGTGGTAAACAAGGATATAAGCCCGCCTGATTCATATCAATGAATAGTGAAGTCAATAAAGTGTCACATCTATATCATTTCCCTGGGCTATGTGTTTCGATGTCAGTGACTAACGATTACAGTCTACAAACATGCTTCTACCACAGACTATTGTACGTATTTATGTCTAAGTAAACTCACATAAAGATTCACTCAGTTTAGTATTCGTATTTTGTAATTTGTACTAGATTATAAGTGTATTTCAATATTAATAACGATTACTTCAGCATTTTGAGGACATTCCTAATACGAATCAGTTAAATAGAGAATAAATGAGAAATAGCTAATAACAGTTATTAAAAAAGAATTTAACAAGCGATCATAAGACTGGAATCCAACATTAGTTGCTTACTAAATTGTTCAAGAACAACACACGCACAAAGAACCTACTAAAAGCTAAGAAATAATATTATTTAGTGGTAAACTAGTTGTTCTAGATTCGTTTACTCCAGTTTTAAATTAATTCGCAACAACATTTTTTTTAATCATAAAATATTTACGATAAAACGAGAATATTGTCAATGTAAACCAATTCGTCCTTAGCTTTTGTGGCCTACATAACCGACTGGGCCTGTCGTCAAAACGATCCGAAAATAAACGATTTAGATTCTCATTTCTTTTAATAAAATGGCATCAATAGTTTGCACTCACAGTTACTGAAACTATTTCCCCGGGTACGCCTAGGTCGATGACCTACAATACTAACATGGCGTATTTGCGTGGTGTTCTTAATGGTTACTTCATAAATCAATGTGAAAGTATTTTTATTCGTTTATCCGTGTAAAGTTTTGTATTAATTAGTATTCATAAAATTTTATTTCCTTTACAGTAGGTTAACATTGTTGATTTTTGTTAGAATATCTTGCATCGTAGGTAGCTGCGCCGGTATATTAAACTGCTGATATTCTTTAAAAACACCTAGATCAAGAAATTAGGTAAGAGTTATTTAATTTGAAACAGAAAGTGTTTTTTTATATCTTTTTCTTTGTTCTTTGTTCGAGCTTCACATAAAAACAGCTGACTGGATTTAGATGAAATTTGGGCTGTAGTTTATAACCTGCAGAATGCCTACATTATTTTTTTTCTCGATAACCTATAGATATAATCGCAAACGAAGTCGAGAGCGAGAACTAGTATTGTATAATCTGTGAAGACAATTTTCCAGGGTGTAATATCTTCTGGTCTCTTTCAATCTTCAAGCAGTACTTACTACAATTCTAAAGAGTAAAGGTGAAGTGTGCCTACTCCAATTACATAATAGTAACCTCAATTAAAGAGACGGATATTGAGAGGGCGCCCCGGGCGGATGATCATTATAATCTTCTCATCTACATCCTGAACTTACCTAGGGCTACTGACCTTTAAGGCGATAAAACAAACATAATAATTAAAATGAGCATGTTTGGAATCAATTAATCAACGTGTTTTAAAAATGGAACAATTTAACACGTCGCTTAGAAGGCTGTATGACAATCTTAAACTAGAAATACATCCGGGTGGAGTATCGCAATTGATAAAATACGATTCCATATTTTTTTTACCTATATTAAAGGTTCAAATTGATGTTCTATGTTCAGTCATCGATTCATTAAATGCAGTCCACATAACAATAACCTAAGGTCTGGTGTATGATCTAATTACATATATTTATTGTTACGGTCAACTTGTAAACAAACACACTCCAAGAATACTTTCCGGTATCCGTTGCAGTTTCCTATAATAGCAAAACATTAGGTACAGACTGTGTGCTAACAATGATTTCAAACCGCTAATATTTAGATTTGATCAATAATATAGATTGTTTTTAAACTTTCGCGATGTTTACACAAATTAGAATATTATATTGAAGTCAACCCGTGACCACGACCGGTGCAATTCGATCGAAACGTCGGATAAATAAAAGGTTCGTGTCTCTTAATACTTCACGCGATTAAGTCCCGATAATATTCTAACATTGATATAGACTTGATATACTTATTTTTAAACCCTGATTGAAAGATGGGTGTTATACCTATGTAAGATTAACGTGTCGAGTGTCTGTACATTAGTGTTTGTGCCATCGTAACGAGTGGACCGATTTATTAAATAAATAAGTAAGAATATTATTAAGTACCTAATTAAATGAAAATCAATATCTGTCTAATCAAAAAGAAACACAGCTACTATGAAGCAGCTAAAAATAATTAACATGTCAAACATTTAAGACAAACTACAACCACAATGGTGCGTTTATTGTATGGAAACGGTACGCAACTGATAAAAGCGGCTAAGCGATCTAAGCAGCGATTAGTCAGCGTTTAGCAAGGTGCGATTGTGGAGCGACAACACAACTTACGCTATTAGATTTATAGCCAATAAAAAAACTTAATGAGTGCGCTTCAACTAAGTCTTTAGTATTAATACAGTTGGGGGCGGACCATACATAAAATTAACATAAAACATCATAATACAAGTATATAAATTGTATGCGAATTAATTTATTAACAGCTTATGTTTACCACCAAAATGAGTTATGGTTTTAACTTACTACCCTAAACTTTGAACCTATATTGAAATAAATGTGTGGTCATAACAGTTGATTTCGGTGGTCAAGTGAGGTAAGTGCAGGTATCAAAGCAATGCCGATGTAACTGTGAAGCGTCGGGCGTTTGTCGAGCTTGCCGTGTCAATAAACTTGATTCGAAAGTGGAAGACGCTCCAACTTACATAAGCAGGCAACAATGTGAGCACGCCGAACGCCACGCATAGATTATGATGATTTGTCAACAGAGACGTGCGACACGATGAGCGTTTATAAAAGTGAAATAATATTACTTGCCAAATTATTTAATGGTTTACACGGACATGTTTACAAAGTTATAATACTTCAAATGGTTTGACAAGGAAATAAATATAACAATATGGCTGAACACGCTTTACGAGTAGTCTGTCTTATATTTTGAGTTATTAGGTCTTACCTAATAAATTTAAAGTTTACATATTTTGTAAGAAATTAATATTATAATAATGTAGGCTATGAAATAGTTTCAAAAATATTATGCCTAAACGTATATCTGCGTAATAAAATCTATGGGAAATTTACAGAATACACGTCTCTCGACACGGCCATGGTTCTCGGCGTCAGTCCAGTTATTTGCAAAACCGCTATTTATAGCAATCCCATAAGCATAGAACTAGCTACACTTGCATATTTTATTTTAAAATTTTATAAAATATTATTTTACCTATTTATTTAACGAGCATCGCGTAATAGGTGATTTTTAAAAGTAGTTTGACATAATTGCTCCACTATTATCAAGGAGTAGAATGAATAATCTCTATTTGTTTATTTTATGAGGATTTATTTAATGCAGCTAGCTTATAAAACAGTAGCACGGACTATAAATAATAATAATAATAAACATTTCGGACTTAATTCCATATTTGTGTAAGTTACAATTACTTACGAAGCTATGTTAGTATTATCAATTATTTACATATTAAAATTAAAATCAACATTAAAATTATAATCAAAATTAAAATTTAAAATCCAAATCAGAAATGATATAGAGAGGAACCTAATTACCTGTCATCGAGTAATCATTTTTACAGTGGCACATGTGAAAACACTTGTAAAATTTCTAAAATATGATTAAAACAAGAGTAAAAGAAATATCAACACGAAATTGATTATATAAGGAGCAAGGTTACCACAGTGTCGGCAATTCGGTATACACAAAGGTTCTTGCAGTAGTAATGCAAGGGTTTTAACACGACAATAGAGCATAAACATCGCTGAGCTCCTAGCTTCGTCCGACAATAAGCTATTTTACTCAACTGGTCCTTACAATCTGCGACATACAAGTAGCTTAGTGAAGTAAGAAACGACTTTGTGTAGCCTTTCATTCGTCGATCAGCAATGACACAATTTATAAACGCCCATCTTTCTAAGAAAGTAGTATAAAAGATAGAACTGATGAAGTTCGCTCATAATTAAAAGGCAATTTTATCATAAATATGTGGGTAGAAACACACGCATGGATGACATTTAAATCTGCAACCTCTTGATTGCGAATCTGCAATTAATTTTAACTAATTTTGTGATAGGCCAGGCAAGCTAGGACTTTTGCAAGATTAGGTGTTTTTAGCAAGAAATTGTGAAAGGTTAGTTAAAGTACTTTTTGCTATTATTAGTTAGTTAAATGGTACTAAGTTAAGTAGTGACAAAAAAATCTAACATAAAACACCTGTTTAACCTGTTTTCATCTTTTTTAGAACTTAAAATAAATATATCAATACATATGTAACTGTTGTCTTAAATAAATATCTAGTTATGAAACAAGGTAAGTATGTACATAAGATTTAATCTGACACGGATGTGACGAAACGTCTTAATTCGCTACTATCGGAGGGGTAAAACTTTCCTTTTTGTAATTTTATTGTTTCTACAATTTCACTAAGAGCTACACGATATACCATTTGCATAGATTATGAGTTGTTATGAGTGTTTAATACCTTTTTATATACGACAAGCACGTTTATTAAAACATATATCGTCCACTTAATCTCACAAATGCAAATAAAACAAAATAATGTTTGTGCCTACTTTCATTATTCATTACACAATAAGCAAACAATCGCTCGATAGAACAAACAGATTGACCTGCTAGTTAAAAAATAAGTTCTAATATTTGAACATCTTATTGAATTAGACGCCCAATGGTTTATTTTCGGCTCCACAATACATAGATTAGAGCAATAAAAACCTTCATCGTTGGATGCGAACGGGTCAATAACTAGACAAAGGCTCGAGTAAGATTGTAGTCGCTTCTCCGATCGGCCTCAAATACTTTACGGTGAGTTTATTAATTAAGGCGGCCGACCTTGCGGCCGCACATCCAAGGAGGTCGGTGGAGCGCGCGGGCGACAGAGACGCCGCTATGCCACGCCGCGCGCCGCGCCGCGTCTCTCCCTCCCACGACACCCGCGCCGCCGCCGCGCCACCGCCGCGCCGCGCGACCTAAGTGTCGACGCGCGCCATTTCAAACGTCTGACGTATCCCTCATTGACCTTCCGTTATCTGCGCTAGGATTGTCCTCCACTTATCTAATGCTCTTTGTCACCCTTTGCTTTTGTGCATTTACATCGCGTGAAGCTATACAACTCGCTAAAATATTTAAGTCAGACAAATTATACGAACCTACCTCTCTACAACGATTTCCATAATTACGTATAAATAAAAACTGAACTCAAACCGCGAATAAAAACCAATCAACGGCGAGCTTTAAAAGCCGCTCGGTCGCCAAGCAATTATGAATGCTAAGAGGCGAATCTACAGTAAGCCGGTATACATGACGTATAATACAAACACAAACACAGTCTCGCACCGAGTAGCCGAGAACAATCACAAGAGAGCGCGAGCCGGGAGATCACTCGAAACCGCACCTTAAGCTCATTGTCAAACCGATTACAATAAACAAACAGGACAGACGCGGTTGGAATCTTGTCTAACAGGCGAGTTCGAGCGTTGACTTATTGCCGGTAGGGCATTTCTGTGTCTGTGGTGAACGATTAAAATTCAACTCTATTTTTAAGTAAATACGGTCCAGATTAATATCATTTTTTTATCGTACAGGTAAAACACGGGCACGGTCGCTTACGGCCGACTCACACAAACGCAGCGCCACGCTGCCATAAATAAAAGATTCCTACAGAAACAATTGTTGCGTAGAGGTGATCCGAGGCCTCGGTGAATGTAGTCGACTAATCGCCTCGAGTCGATCGCGAAAGTAGGTGACCGCCCGTGATTGACGCTCTTGCGAAACCCCGTTCGATGACATTTAGAATGGACGGACAATGTGCTAAACCCTCGATAATCATGATTAATTTGCTAATCTAATACATTCCAATGTTAATTATATAGGTAGGTTCTTAATTAGTCTACTACATATAAAAGGAAATAAATAAATTTATACACAGAAAGTATTAAGCTGTATTAACATGTGCTGTATGTAGCTTAACGTAACTATTTTACCTTTTAGAGGATTACTCAGATCAAAATAAAACAATCTAATTCAATATGAGTTAACAGCAATTAAAAAATGCATATTACGTCAACACATTGTTTTATCGTATAATCCAGACTCCACGGAATCTCTGTTCTGAGATAACGCCGCTCTACTTAACCTCGCCACACAGAGACGCGTAAACGTGAAACAATACGGTACAGTAATACAACCTTACTCTCGTACCTGTTAAATTAAAATCAAGCTAAAATGGACTCTATTGCTTTGTAAGAAGCCTTAGAGAACGTTAAATAAAACTGGTGAAGAGGGTGTATATACGCTACGTGCACTCATACAGACGCAAGGGACATCTGCGTAGGTACGCGGTTCGATGACGCTAGTGTGTGGGAATGTCAGGGAAATTTATACACACTGTTCATCGCTCCACTGTAATTCACAGTTTTGTAGCGTTTTAAAAAGCAAACACTTCTGTATGAGATTATCATTAATTTACTTTATCTTTCGTATATGCTACCGCCATCAAAGTTACTACGGAAGTATGTCTAGTTCGAGTCTGTAAACAGCAGCTTCACGTTGTTTGACATCGATTACTATTTTGGCATACATTTTTCAAAAAATATCGACCTAATATCCGGCCAGCAACAAATCAATTAACCGTATAATTTATGTTAGTAAATAACAAACCAATGAGACTTAGTACATTAACAACAAACAAACAAAATTGTAACACAACCGCGAAGTAACTGCCAATCACCATGATTGTCTGCAAATAGGTGCTTATTTGACACAGTTTCACGCAACTTTTTAAAATTAATTAATTGTGTAAATGCAGCCCGATAGAGTACCAAGAAAGTATTAAGAGAAAACACAGCCGTTCATAAATTCATATCAAATTGAAAGTTTAAGCAAATGAACACGAGTCAGTGGGTGCTTTCTAGAAATTATAATGTAGGTACATTACATACGTATAGACAGAATGCGAGATCATTCGGTGCTGTATCCATACGCATGGACCGAAGCGGGCCGACCAACTATTTGTACTTAGTAGACCGAGCACGCCCACCTTCAGAACATGTTCCTACTATTCATAATATCACTGTACCAACTTTGGATACGGCATTAAACCACATTTCTAGTTTTGAGAACGTACTACATCGTTTGAACTTTAGGAAAAAATTATAGTTTTTAAAATTTATACACATTTTGGGCCTCAACCAAAAGAGTTCAACGATTACAAAAAACAGGTAGTTTTACAATTTATGTTTTTAATTGTAAGGTTTTACTTTTAACCATTGAGATAATTAAGTATCTACATATTATCTCGATGCTTTTGACATGCACTGTAATGGTGATTATTATTTTTCACAATAACTCTTTCATATTATAGTTTTACTATCTAAGAAACAAGTTTTCTTCCTTAGTCTTATTTTTTTTATGTTTTTCTTTCTTTTTAAACATTGTTCACAATTTTCTTTTTAAATTGTATAGCAAAACTGGCACCTATATCTATTTAAAAACAAAAGCAATAAAAGTAGGTACATTTTATATATTACAAAACAAGTTTTTAATGTAAACAAATAAATATTTTTGTAGCTCGGTGTCGTTACACTTGATGCAACGCACCGAGCGGGTTGTTAATAGTAACATCAAATGGACGCCATTTTTATTACAAAATACCAACGCCCACGGACCCATAGGACGGTGATATACTTGAATTAATTACTAATCATGACCATAGCTCCCACACGACTATTAAACTGTAAGTAGGTACTTGGACATGATGATAAAGTAAGGAAACTCTCTCTACAAAGTAAGAGTTCAGCTACTCGTAGATAAAATAAACCAGTTTAATAAACTATCTTGGTACAATAAACTTTTTCATAATCACAATTCCATAAAACACATTAGCAGATAGATAAACAATTAACAAAATAACAAGTCTCCAGACAAAACAGACACATTATATTGTCGACGCAAATACATTACAATTGCCGACGCCATTCAATGATAATTGTGGATTTTTTATCAGGTTACTCTTAAATTTTATTTTATTAGTAAAACATATTTCTAGTTTTAAAAGCTAGAGCATATATATTAGCTGAACCTATTCTGCAAAGGCCGGGCGGATTTAAGAAAATGTAAAAAATCACCTAGACGAACAAGATAACGAGGATCTCACCCTTTGTAGGTACCTACTAAAACACTTCGATAAACTCCGTGAAAAAAGATAAATTTATGGGCTACAAATATTTCTTTACTAGAATCATTTCGATATTGATTTAGACGCTCTTTTATCCGACCTACAAAATATAGCTACGTTTAGAAAAAAACAATTGACATTCGTCCAATTAAAGTACTGCAAAGAAAAAAAATAGTAAACTTTCATCACACTATGCATCAGTTTTTTAGGGAAATGATCATATATTCTTCATCACACTTGTCATTAGTTTTTTAGGGAAATGATCATATATTCTGCCACGTAAGGACACCAAAGAATATTTTGAAACAGCAAACGAATCAGTGTACTTCGAACAGCCTGAATGCAACGCTTCAAATATTATAGAGTAAGTATTAAAGTAAACGTGCCTGGATTTTTTACAAAGGCTCCATGGCATTGTTTACGTCATTCGACCCTGACGACACTTCCATATTTTAGAAGCTACTAGTCACTACGCTTCTGTTGCTTTATTACATATTATACGACTCATTCTGTCCTTCGACAATACATCTACTAGAACATTGTTGTTGCAAATTGTGAGCTTGGGGTAATTTAGGACTGTGACAATGCAACACGTGATTAACAACAGTTATTATCTATGTTCTTTGACAATTATAAGCAGAGGCACATTGATTTGTTTACTATGTTCATAATGTTATACTTAGTGCTAATATTCCATTCATGCATCATGCATACATGACATAAAATGTGGAATAGTTCAAGGAACAACAACAATTTAAGAATTTATATTAGACATTTCGAAGCGTTCATAAATAGGTGAGAGTCAGCACTTTATGTTTGTTAAATATTATGTAGTATTACAAATTAAAGCGGTATAATGAGACCATAACAATAAGGATATCCGTTGGCACGAAAGTGTCCGTAATTGTTCATCACTTTCTCTCAAACATATTCTTAAAATTAAATGTAGTAAAATTATATTTTTCTTCACGTTATCACGATTTCATCTCGCAACTGTGTCGATTTACAGATGTAAAATTCGTTGTATTAACAAATAGGAGGCATTGCAGTCAAACAAAATGGCATAAACGCGTAACAAAGCAAATGAGAACACAAAAAAAACTTGAAACCAGTCGTTATATAATAACGAGCTGTGATTATGACATCAGGTTGGCAGGCGACTCTCAATACCTACGTACAGAAAGGCTTAAAAATTAAACACAAATTGCCTTGAGCACACAAACTTCTAAATTGAGTTGTTACGTTAAATATGACCAGATTGTGTAGATGAACTGAAAGTTGGATATTGCTTTAAACTTATATGTTTTGAATAATAAAATTATTAATCTCCGGGTCATTTTCAAACTAAGTAAATCACAGGCATACCTAATAATCACTATGAAAAATATCATAAATGCACCATTTTTTCTAGAGAGAATCAACAAAAAACTGTTTTACCTACATATTTCTTGTGAAGATCCATGATCATACTAAAGATCTTTAACATGACAAACCAATAGCTATTACGGATTAAATTTAAATTCAAGCTAATAAAAAGAAAATATTTATTAGTAAAAATAGCGCCGCACTTCTTCCCGCAGAATCAGATCACGGAAGGCAGGGAACCGGATGTTGTGACGTAACTCATTGACAACATCGATAACATCATGACAATCTATTCCCTGGAAAACTTGGATACGTGGATAAATGAAGCCCCAAGTAGGAAGAAAAAAGACAAGATAATAAATTTAAAAAAAAATGGTTATTTTTGATAATGATGATGATAAATGATTTGACTGGAAGTGTTATAGCATACTTCATAAAAAATTAAAAGCTATTCATATTTAGGTACTTTCATTACGTTGTTGTACCATACTACGTACTTCTAGTAATTCTAAACTATACAAAACCACAAGTAAATGCGTATCGAAATTATTGATAGGTAGTCAGAGTCAGAAAACTAACTAACTGTTTTAAAGTGACATCCGGTTGCAAGAGCAAAATATAAGGTTTAATGTCACTAAAGTACCCAATAAGCAAAGGTGATAAATAAGCAAAATGATGAAGAGAGCAACCATCTTTGGGCATGGTTTTCTAAATGCACAATGCTGTAGAGTCGGTCAGAATGGTCTGGTTGGAAAAGTTGCTGACTGATCTGAAAACAGCTGGAAGACGAATTGATAGAGACACATAATAAATATATGCACTGGATTGGTATAAAAAGAACCAAAAATGACTGGAGTCAGTAGTCACTAATAAGTGGACTAAGAAAGTTGTCAAAATAAAAGATGATACGAACTTGAAATAGGTACGACAAAAAGTGTAAACCAGTAATAAAACTTGAATATGACGAATACAGCGAAAAACATGGACATTATAAATTCACGTGTCTACCTGTGTACCGAAGTAACGAGAGGTAGTTTCGTATCCACAAGGCCTTGCCTCTGCGCAGGCCGCAGTGTGAGCGTGACATCATGCCTGCGACAGCAGAGATCACAATCGAGACGATTTACATTATCGTCCCATTGATTTACAAGCGCTATAATATACACTTGTTACTATTTCAACGTGTGAACAAATAATTGGCCGCACGCAACTTTATATTGTATCTTCCTTGTTGATAGTAGATTGATTTAAATTGAAATCGCGGCTGAGGTCGTAAATATACACTTTTATCGAATAAGAATGGTAATCAGTTTTACATGGCGTTAAAATAAATACATAGAGAAGTCGAGAACAAATCTTTGTATGTTAAATTGATAAATAGATTTTGATTAAAATAGGTAGATAAATACCGCAACTATTGTCAGAATAATAATGAATAGCATAGGATTAAGATGAGGTGAATAAAGACACAAACTAAGGAAAATCTTACGAACATCTCAACGAGAAAAGTGTTATTTAAATTGGCACTATTGCACGTGCACGTTACTTTTAGTAAGGCCAGCATATAGCCTTAGATGTCAACTTTATTAAAATATAAACTGACGAAATTATGTCACCAAATTATTATTTTATCACAATAATAGATGTAGGTAGATGAGTATAACACAACCTATATACAACAAAGAAGGATTTTTCTGTGTGCTGTGAAGACAGGTAATTGGTAAATATAACATCATAGAACGAACTAAAATATGCAGACTACAGAGCCGTAAGCATTGTGTTCGGTTAATTATAAAATTAAACAAACAGTTAACAGTTGCACCTATTAACATTCAAATTTTTATTTGCCTGATGAATTTGAACCGTATCTACTATGCTTCTCTGCCACCTTAGCTAGTATCAAAAACTCTGATTGCAGATGTCATACCAACTCATATAAATTAAAGCGTACGTATACCATAAACAAGCAAAATACCAAAAACAAAGAGAAGAAAATTTATAGAGATATTTTTTTATGACAGCATGGAAAATTTTCCTCCAGAAAGCCGAACTTTATTTAAAAGGAATCTTACTTATCTAGAGAAATTTTGTAAGTAATAAAGTGTGCGTAAAATAAATCTCCCTATAAGGGCACAGAAGAGGATCACGTATCCGCACGGTAGCGTTTTGATGTCGTAATACTGGAACACAAGGCAAAAACTTCAAGCGGCAAGCGATTCTGACTTGAATAGACCTATAGTTTGCTCAGAATGGGCCAATACATGACCTTACAACTCAAATTCAGGAAAGGAAATTACTCTAGTGCAATTTTCCTGTAGTTTGTTCCAATCTACAAGTTAATGTAGTAGGTATCCGTGCCAAAAAGAACCTACTCCCATCAACACACCATACACGCGCATGTTGTGGTACTGTTGCTGACAAATGGAGTTCACTCCTCATACAACAATTTATACAGTAGATTAAGCGATTAACTGCGATTACTACACACTTTTAGCGAAAAGTGTTGCATTGTCTCAGACTTAGTATAGTAAAAACGTTAATTTTAACATACCAAAAAACTTGTTCAACTTTTACTATCAAAGGCACCTTTGATTTGATGATGAGTACCTTTTAAGTTGAGATTGAAACAGCTGATACGTACTGTTGTTTTACTACAATCAATGATTTATATCCCTATATCAGAATATTCAATTTTCGATGAAAAATTCGCACCTTGCACCACTCAAAATGACCGACAATGAAGGCTATCAGAAATGGTGCGAAGCTAACCGGTGTCTCCGGTTCTACTTGGTCGCGTGCGAGTCTCGAACTCACCCTTTACACCTCAACTCAACCCAAATATACCTATCTACACACACTAGATAACTATCTTAGCAGTCGTGCGCCGCTAATTGAACTAGAAGCACTACAACTGCCTAATGATTGCCTGGATGTCTATCGACAACGACATATCGAACGTTTTTGTGAGGAGTTTAATATTCATTATTGCTGTACTTACATAACTAACTCCGGATATGGAATACCATGGGCTAGATGAAACAATATAATAGACCCAGTATAAAATATCAATGTTATCATTATTCAATCATTGTTTTCACGCCTGAACGGCGTTTAGAAAAATTATTATGCCGCAGTATTAATTTTAATAGAATCTAGCTGTTTGACAATGTTAAGAGTTAGTAGAACTACAACAATTATGTCGCAGTAATTATTTGTGAGAATGATTGAACAATCTGTAGAGTAGGACAGTGGACATTGGCAACGCGGCCTCGCGAATCGTCTGCTTATGCTTAATCGGGTCGAGCGTTCAATGTCATCGACGTCACAACAGACACACATATTAAAAGCAGTCGCGATTTTACGCGTGCAATTCATTATCAAATTGGTAAACGATTTGTACTGCAAATTAATCGATATCAATGCAAATTAAGTCTATATTTTTTTTAAAAATAGCTGCGACACCATAGGATGTAAATGGCTAATTTATCCAAATCATGAATTGTGCTAGAATCTATAAAAAAATATAGTTCAATTGATAAGCAAATAGTAATAGTTGTACTTAGTTATTGTTAGTTCACTCTGAATAAGGAAATCGCTACAGACTATGAATAGTCCCGCACGAAGATGGCAACGCATTTACAAGGCAGGTACGACGAAGAGGGACAAAGATCGCTTCCTCTGATACAATCTGTAGATAATAGTAAATAGGTAGTCACTTAGCCTGATAGCGATACACAATAATGACGTGAAAATATCATAGCCTTGACTTTAAGTGACGATCATTTTGAATACTTAATTCAGCAAATCAGAGTTTTTGCTTATTTAGTTAAATACTCATGTTTCTACGCGTTGGAAACATCCAGAAACTTTAGTAGGTACTGCTAAATTTCTAATGATCACAAGCTACAGTACGATGCCTTTAATAAACCTTACGGTCTTAGCTGTATAAAAAAACATGAATAGGTAGGTATTACTGAAATTTTAATTTGAACGTGTATACCTACTTAGTATTTATTATGTGAAGTGAGCAATAGTAGGTATATGGTGCTATCACAGTGATAAGCACCAAATGCGTTTTATTTCAGTACATAACTTTGAGAGTAGGTAGAAACATTTCGAGCTAATTCCTGATAACACAGGCCTGTAAATTTTAACTTTTTTTCCCCTCTAATAATATTGTTTATATTTGCACCTATAAGTGTACCTACTAATATTATAAAGCTGAAGAGTTTGATTGTTTGAACGCGGTAATCTCAGAAACTACTGGTCCGAATTGATTTTTTTTTTCTGTTGGGTAGCCCATTTATCGAGGAAGGCTATATAACATCACGCTACGACCAATAGGAGCGGACCAGCCATGAAAAATGTTGCAGAAACGGGGAAAATTTACGCATACGAAGTTGCGTGGGACAGCTAGTGTTAAAAAAAAATACAGCTTTGGTGTTTTTTTCTACCATCCTAGACTTTTTTTTAATATGACATACATATTTTAGAGTTTTTCTGAAGAAACAAAAAATGAATAAATTTAAATTTATTTTTTTACTTAAACTAATGCTAAAGACACTAAGGAAATCAAAAAAGCTTGTGGTATCTTTTCTACTTCGTTCAAAACCATAGTTTAATGTTCATCTCTTTATATCCGGTTCATCTCTCTACCACATCCAGAAATAGTCTGTTAAGTCTTCACCTTATTTTTCACTTACTGCACCAAGTTTCTCAAGAAAGAAGTCAATATAATAATATAATTTTATACTGCTACTGCAACCCATTTCATATCAATTTTTGATCTAAATATTCACACATTTATGATTTGGACTTTGACTGTTACTTACAAATGTTTCACTAGGTACCTCTTTAAATGAAATCCAGGCGTTATTTATATATTTTTAAAGTTACCATCATGCATAAACTTTCGTGTCACGGGACTAACAAAAATGCCTTGTTTGATCTTTGCATCCGATAAATCCTCAAATTTATGAAATAGGTAGGTACTTGTAACAGGTCTTTACGTAGTGCCTTAACAAATTGCTTTTAATACCTAACTGAACGTGAAGAGGAAGAAGCAGAATTTTAGAGCGATCAACAGACTCTTAAAAAAACGTAGTTTCAGGTTTCCTGATGCTACACTTGGCCAATATTATTTGATCCATTATTGTGCATACTTCTACTATCCCATTCACAAAAGATAGTAGGTATAACTTCATTTTCTACTTATTGGGTCAGAAGCATATTCAATATCTTTAGATTGTGATCGCCGCATATAGTCCAACCACGATATGAGTCTTTATTATGACAATACGACTTCAAAATTTGAATAAAATAATGTAGACATACTACGATGAATTCTTAAATGTCATCAGTACTACTAGTTTGCACTATCATCAAAGAAATTGGAAGTTAACGCTATAATACCTAATACGCGCCAAGTTCTACCCGCTACAAAGGCAAAATAAATAAATATTTTCCTCCATAAATTTGCGTGATGGTTTTTTTTATTATTTCTTTCATAACTTAGTACCTAATACCTTCGCAAATTACTAAACAGTTTTTTCTAAGGGGAAAACCATAGCGAGTGTAATATGGAAGGCTATGTATACATGTATGTACCAAGTAAAATAAAAGAGCCGTGATTTAAAGTAAAGTTGTAGGTGACTTTAAGCGTTATGTTTAAGTGCCTTACATAACAGAAAAAAAAGGTTTTATGTTCCGAGTTATTTTTAAATTCGAACTAAATTCAAATCAGCAGAATAACGTAAGTGTAAAAAGTACACATAGTTTATCAAATATAACGTTACAGTAGTCGGTATTCCAGAATATGTACCTACCTAGGTATATATTCTGGAATACCGACTACTGTAACGTTATATTTGATAAACTATGTGTACCTAACTACCTAGCAAATTACTACGCATGGTTAAGTACGATACCTCCTACGTACAATGTGGTAATCCACAAAAAGTCATTTTTTGT
The DNA here is from genome assembly GCA_945859575.2 of Herminia tarsipennalis. Lineage (NCBI taxonomy): Eukaryota > Metazoa > Arthropoda > Insecta > Lepidoptera > Erebidae > Herminia > Herminia tarsipennalis. The sequence continues at coordinate 16,452,847 of OX243837.2, forward strand.
TTTATTTCAGAAAATAATCTATTCTAGTACTATAGAATCACTACAAAAAATATTTTTAAAGAAATCCTTAAGGAAGTCTGTTTTTTAGGCCGTATAATATAGTAACTTCTGAATGTAACCGGCGCGAAGTATCGTGACAACCGAAGCGACAGTTAACGCGGGGCGAGGGGGGCTCTTCACTGATCGCGCGCGCATCGTATCTGTTAGTAACGACCGTTCACGCCGGTCGATACCACGCGTGTAGTGTGTTTGCTCTGATTTCGTGTTACCGTTATTATTCGAATTCAAAATTCTGTGGTAACAATGAATAGTGGTAGTAATTCCAAATTTTGCAGAAAAATTTCATCAAGGTCTAAAACTATATTTAATTTAGCCGTCAGAAGTTCTGATCTTAATGAAGAGAAAGAAGAAAATCCAGGTAAATAACATGTATTTATGTAAATTGTACCTTATTACTAGATTAGTGAATGTACATTTTATTTTTTTATACTTATGAGGGAAAGAGAAATAAATTTACGTGTATAAATGGTTTATTTCATTTTCTCCGGTGTGTTTTATCGTAAGGAATACTTACAATAATATACGTCGGAAGTCAGTGTATTTATTTTGTCTTATGTGACACTTGCTACATTTTACATGGGAATAGTTACGTAATATCGATGTAGTAAAAATACTTACTATATTTTACGCCGTGAAACATACATAAAAAAAAATAGTATGTAATACTTACCATATTTTACTAACATACGATAATAACATACGATACTTTACGTGACACGAAATCGTATTTTTTTTGTGTAATACATTAATTTTTGTTGGTTTTAGAATCTCCGTTACCCCCGGGGGCTGATATAGAGGCCATAGATAGCATAATGGACATACTTGAGGACTCTGCCAGTTCACCTACTGCTCGTGACTTTGGGGAGATTAACAGTACAGTACATGTCTACGCTGATACGATAATTAATAATTTCGTCGAGTCTTCTGACGAATCAATCCCTGACAGTACGTATACATTTTATTTATAATTTTTAAATCTTTTTATCGAAAATAATATGTGTGGCTCAAATGAATCTATTCTTTTGTATAATATTTAACCAAATTTAATGGGTTCGACTTATTATCGTGTGGGTGCTTTTTTATTAAAAGGATTATGGACTGTTATCTAATATTATTTTTGTTTTGCCCTTCAAGCCATTACTTGCACGAGATTGCTACTAGCGAAAAGGTTGGCTAATTATACTGCTATATAGCAATGTTTGTCATTAATGCACCCCTTTTTATGTATCATCTCTGTCAAAAGTCTTCAATAAGGAGTTAATATCTATATTTATTTATTTAATTAATTCTTTATTTACAATTAAAACCAGTGTACAAAGGCGGCTCGGTTCATATCTATATTCTTTGCATGCTTAATTTTCTTCTATTTTAGGTTATACTGCCAGACCAATTCAAGAATGTTACATTCCAGCTTCGGAAACCGTTTCGTTTAATGAAGATCGTACTTTGAATACTCCATGCCCTTCAATAAATTGCGAAATTAATCATCTTGACTGGTTGAACTACAACTGGTGTGTTGACTCCTGACCAGAGAGGCAAGCATAAAAATCATGTAGTTAAGATAACTGAAGACATGAAAAAAAGTGTTTGTGACCACATAAAGTCTTTAGCACCAGTAGAGTCTCACTACATTAGAAAAAAATCTACGAAGTTATATTTAGATAGCAATTTAACTTTTAACAGATTATTTCAATTATATAACTAATGGTTTGATTTGACAATGTACTCCACTAGAGCTGAAACTGAAAGGCAGTACCGTGACTTGGTTAATGAAAATTTTAAGCTAAGTTTATATATACCCAAAAAGGATAGATGTGATTAGTGTCATATATTTGATAATAAAGATAGCCCATCCCATGAGGAAAAGGAAATTCATCAAGCACATCTTAATAACAAGAAAATTGCACGCGAACTAAAAGAGACTCATAAAACAGAGGCGAAAAAATCACAAGGTCAGATTGTGACAGCAACATTTGATTTTCAAAAAGTTTTGAATGCACCTAGTGGCGACGGTGTTAGCATTCTATATTACAAAAGAAAATTGTCTGTTTTTAATTTAACCTTATTTGACTTAGGCATAAAAGAAGGTACTAACTACATGTGGCACGAGGGGCAAGGTAAACGAGGCGCAAATGAGGTAGCAAGTTGCTTATTACAGTTTGTAGAATGCAAAGTAGAGAATGGTTGTAAAGATTTCAGGTTTTTTTCAGACAATTGTGCGGGTCAAAACCGGAATAGGATTGTATATGCTTTCTATTCATATATTTCTAATAAAAATAAAATAAGTATAACACATACATTTTTAGAGAAGGGCCATACATGTAAAGAAGGCGACAGTGTTCATTCGCTAATAGAGAGAGGCTCACAAAATAAAATAATTTATACGCCCTTAGAATGGTATAGCTTAGTGCGGTGGGTTAAGCAAAACGGCCGTCCTTATATAGTGAAGGAAATGTGCTATTCAGATTTCTTTGATTTCAAACAACTATTGCAAGGTCGCAATTGGTCTAAAAATATAAACGGACAAAAAATTGAGTGGAATAAAATAAAACAAGTACATGTGAAATATGATGAACCTTTAAAAATATATTATAAATATGATTTATCTAGTAATGAAAGTTTTACGCTTGCTCTTAATACCAATACTAGAGCAAAAAAAAAATGTAACTTGATTTCTATTCCTGCATTATATAACGGACCGCTGCCAATACCTAAAGCCAAAAAGAACTGACTTAGATAGCCTTTGTCAAAGTGGTGTTATACCTAAAACATACCATGATTACTTTAAAAGTCTTCCTTTTACCGAAGAAGGCAATGGTCGCTCCTCATCTGATACAGATTCTGACTAAAATTTTTGTTTGTCGACATCAGATTGTCTTTATAGTTATTGTTTCGTATTTTGTTTATCTTTTACAAATATCTAAGCTCCACTGTGACTAGATTATTATGTTTTTGCTGAGTTGTAATAGTTACTTTATAATTGATGGAAGACTGATGGAACTGTTGATCTCAATCATAAGTCTTTAAAGTTTAGTAGGTAATTTGTAGCAAAAAAATATCAAACATAGTTAATTGTAATTGCCTAGTTATAGTTTCCATTTCCAAATTGTTTGTTTTTTTATTTCATATTTAATACAAGTATAATAATATACCTAAGATTCATTTTATAGGTAAGTTTCTATGGAACTGTTTATCTCAATCATATTATGTTTATAAAGTACAAAAGTTTATGGTTTATAGAGAAAGCTTATTATAAAAAAAACATTTAAGGACTAAAATTATAGTAATTTCTCTAAGTTTATTTTTTTAATTTTGTATGTTTCCTAAAACTCTTTATTTGTAATAAAAGTTGATTTAATAATATTAATTTCTGAGTTTTATTTTTTACTTAGAAGTCTCAAGTATCCCAACGTAAATTATAGTAAGTCCTACATACAATTAAAATCAATAGTTAAATAACGATGAAGATTATAGTAAGTGTTACATACAATACTAAAAATAATTTACTTTTCCACGTAGAAAATAGTATGTAATACTTACGATAAGTTAATTATAATATAACACGGTGTAAAATGTAGTAACATCAATATCTCAAAAACTGGTAAAATATTCTCATATAGTTTAATATAATTATAAAATTCTTTATTTATCTAGCCAACATAGTAAGTTTTAAGTAAATAGCTGTATAATGTAAAATTTTATACAGCTTTGTACATTTAAACAGCTCTCCTGTAAAGTTGTCATTTTGGGGTTACCATAGTCTACGTAGGAGGGATCGAGTAGGTAGGTGGCAAAGGTACCTATTTATTTTCGACTAATTACAATGAAATGTTTTGTACCGACGTAAAATTACTTTTGCGTCAAATGTGTGCATTTTAATGGGAAAGACCTTTAACCGGTAATGTTGAAATATGAATTTGTTAAGTACCTATCGTACCTACACAATCGACACAGTGAGAGCGAGACAAAACATCAGCATCATTGTAAGAGGTCATTTTTATTGTAAGCTAGTAAACATAGGAGTTTCCTCTTCTTTTGTATAGTGCTGACCTGACTGAAGGCCCCCTGACTTGTCTTTACGGTTGATGTTTGATACAATGACTGTAAGTGCCCGAGGTGGTAAGCTAAAGGGAAGTGCAAGACTTACTTCCTATTATGACGTAAATAAAACATAAACTAGCATTGTTTATCTATTTTATTGCGATATGTTATACAACTCAGATATTGAGGGTTGTCTAATGAATCGAGTATATACGCTCATACTATACCTACCAAGTAGGTAGGTATGCCTAGTCTCATCTCATCAGCTTTTATTATCAAATAAACTTTAAAAGTCGTCAATATAAACTAAGAGTTAAACACGAGGTAGGTACCTGCCTATTACCTAATATCCACTAATAGTTGGAGAGCTGATGGTAACTTTTGGGTAGGTATTTGAAGCACGCTGAAAGCTTGTACATACCTCCCTTATAAAGCCCAAGCACAGAATCACAGACCTGGCTGGGGGATAACCGGGCTAAATCGATTTAATCTTTGTATATTTTAAAGAAACCATTTTTTTGTGACTTTTGCAAAAAAATGGTTTCTTGACTTTAAATTTACAGTTTAAAAAGTGAAAAAAATAATAAGCCAGATTATTTAGTCAGGTCATAAACTAAGCCTGACTTAGGAAAATTAGGCTTGAAGAAAATTATTTCGCAAAATATGAAAAAAAAATATTTTCGTCGCACGCTGATTTTTATGGAATAAATGTTGAAGAAGTACACATAATTTCGATTGGACATTTAAAATCGTAGTAAAATATAAAAGTTTATTTATCCCCGCTATCCCCCAGCCAAGTCTACGGTTTTCTGTTTGGGTACTATAAAAGAAGACTTACCTAGACAAGTTTTCTGTGCCTCACACACCTATCCAAAAATTACCATCAGCTCTCGAACTATAAAGAGTTTCATCATCAGTTCTATTGCTATCCCAATTTAATTATCAGATCAGCTCGATGGTATTTAATGACCGCATTGACATCCGAATTTTCACGAACACTTTTAAATCAATAGGACAGCATTAATTAAACGTTAAAATCGACCTATATATATTACAAATGAACTCATTTTGTTTATTACAGATCTCTTATTGCTGACAGTACAATCCATTCGCAATAACTGAAATATTATATCAAATTCATTTAAAACAATTTAAAATGTATATAAATAATAGTGTGATAATGTAAATGTAATTGAGAATAATTAGAATAATATCAATGAATACAAGATAAAAATAATGTTCTTAATAATAATTGTGTAGATTACATATAAAATTAATACAATTAAAAAAAATTAATACAATTAAAAAAAAAATCCATTGACTTGCTAATTTACTATATCATTAATTCGTTAAGCGTGTTTTTAAGTTTATATTTACCGATTCACCTACAAATAAGTAGGTAGGTATATCTACTTAGTTGCAAAGTTTTAATGTTAGCACAAGAGCGGAATTAAATAATTTACAAAATAATTATATTTGTGTTTACCTACATTTTGACATTAAGTATCGCCAGACGATTATACTGGTGTCACAATCTGTAGTTTCCTGTTTTATAATAACTAGGTACCGCGTCCAATTCTAGGGTTAGCACTCCGAGATTTTCCGTATTTATATCGTCGTATCATAATTTAGCTTTGTATATATATACCTATTGTTTGTGAACTTGGCATTACATGTACATGTAGAATCCCGACGTATCACTAGAGTTGTTTTTTAAGTGAATAAAGAATTTTGAATAGATTTTTTTTGAATTTATATATAGTAGTTAGTCACTCTACGGAAAATTGTATTATGATTGTTAAATAAGTTGTATATTCCGAGATAAACCACATCTGCTTCGTCCAAATTACAATACATTTTATTTAAATACTTGAATAGGTAGGTACATAACTCAGTAACAACTAACAACACGTTACCTACTAACGAGCTGAAACAATTTGATTGCCACTTAATTGTTGTGCTCGAATTCCACAAAACTCGTCTGGTCAAAAATGTGCTAATTAGCCATAGTTCATTTGTTGGAGCTTATCTTTTGTACACATCATTGAATTTTAGGCAAACGTTACTCAAACATCGTCCAGGGTCTTTTATACAAAAGAACCTTGGTTATATTTTTAACAATACGCATACCAGCCCGAGTGTGGGCGATTCGACGATGACTGAGCTCGAAATGCCCAAATTGGGGCAAATTAGAGAAATCTAATTAAATTGGTTCTTATAGAAGAGTAGATATTATGATACTTGCTAATATTAATTAAGACATAAATAAGTAGGTACTTAATTGAATAATACCTTTTAAGGCTATGTTTTGTGAAAATAGAAATCTTAAAAAATCTGTTTGATTCCAAATTTTTTTTTAGATACGGCGTAAAACACGTGTAACCTTCGACACTCTATTAAAATTAGTCACAATATACATAGGTATTTATTTACTTGCAGCCGATTTGTAGTAGAGAGTATTTATCAATCGACATATCAGGCAAATGGGGCTAATGTTGACGCCACACGATCGGCTAGAATGTACCGAGAATTGGGCGCATATTGCACAAAATTTGTCTCTAAATTGAGCCGGCATACCGTGCATCGTAATAAATCAACGCTTCTAGCCTGTATTGAGGACAAGTCCGACCTAAGAAAGGTAAATGCCTCAATGCTAGTAGTTGTAAAGCGAGCGCGAGCCGCGGAGGCGAGAGGTCGCCCGTTCTAACATGACGGCCCCGAAACAAACGCGCACTCATTTGCCAATACGCGTCGAACTTATGTCTCTGCTATGTATCTACTCACAGAATCAACTTAATGCAAACTAACGTGTTGCAATACAATTACGCTTAATCTGACTTGTTGAAATTGTTTGTGCTAGGCCACAAACTAACAAACTTTGTTAAACAAAACTTTAATATAGAACTAGCTGACTCGCACAACTTGGCAACATTGTTCATTACTGTTCCGCTCCTATTGGTCGAAGCGTGATATTATAGCCTATAGCCTTCCTCGATAAATGGGCTATCTAACAGTAACAACAATTTTCAATTCGAACCAGTAGTTCCTGAGATTATCGCGTTCAAACAAACAAACTCTTTAGCTTTATAATATTGGTACAAATTGAATTTACGGTATCGAGGAAAATTGCTATACCTACTTATGCCTAGTTATTTTACCCAAACCGAAGACTGGATTTGGATTTGTACATAAGCAACTAGCTTCTAACTTGTTTTACAATTCGATAGAACTAGTCTTTAATAGTGTAGTGTGAAACGAATCTACTTTTCATAGAAGTAGGGGTGTCCTCGAAGGTACACGTGACCGCGGGCACAATAATAACAATAACGACTCGCTGAACACACGCGCTAGCTAACATGTGCATCATCCTGTTCAATACTAATTATAACTTCTTCTAGTTTACGCTCAACATTAGGTACATTTACAGCTTTCCCACTGTGCACCTACCGAGTATATAATGCCAATACTTATTTTGATTAATGTCAGCATAAACGGAGTTCGGCATTAAAGTCAAGGTAATTTTAGATAGGCGAAGGAAATTTTACAAATTCTTACATAAATGAGTAGGTACTTCCTTGGTACATTATACAAATATGTAGATAGGTAATATAATATCTACTAGGCAGATATATATACATAACATAAACACGTGATTTTCACGTGGACTGTTTACACACAAGCACAAGCAACAAGTAACCATCTACGGCTGTTATCAAGTTTTTATTTGAATATTCATTTGCATCCATATCATTATTATAATCTATTCCGCACGCCGAAACTCAACAAATTCAAACAAAATGAGACGCTTGTACCTACCTAGTTATGTCATTTCAAACGGATATTAATAACGGGTGGTGTTCATGTGTGGCCGGTATCTTTGCACCGGGCTGAGGCGACACAGCAACTGACATATTGATTATGGCAAAAGAAACAAAAACCGTTTCAAGGTGACTAGTGCACTGCAGTGCGTATAGGGTTACCTACCACTCTGTCGAATATCACTTTAAGCCTATAGAATATACATAGTATTATATATCCACTAGTAAATACGCCTATGCATTTCAGAAATTATGGATACCCCACTTAATATCAGTTGTTGCTTCTTAGCGCAATTGTTCGTTTGCAAAATCGCGGAAAAATATGTCACCCGGTTCGCTTAAGCGATGAGGTAACTGTTCTTCAGTATTTACTACAGTAATTGCAAAACTCAACACGTTTATCTACGTAGGTACATGTATCTCATAAATACTATTATTTGCAATCGTCGACAGGGAAATCAGTCTTAGATGAGTGCTTAGTTTAAGTTAGGTATTTAATGCAGTTTCTAATATTATAGGTAAGTACCTAACAATTATGCAGATATTGTTTGATTAACTTACTGTATAAAGGGATCTTACTGCATTTCAAATATTTGATGCGTAGCGTCAGTGGAATCAAAGGTTAGTCAACACCATTGTTTTTTTTTCTCCATCCCTTCCAACAACTTTTTACAAAGTAGCCCGATTTCGATAATTCTTTTTTTAAATAATAATTGCTAGATTAATTTTATTTCGGTCTACCCTTGCGTACCCGCGATGTACAACCGGTAGCTGCGTGGTGGCGCGATGCGGCGCGCGCGCCTATATGGCAAGGTCGGCGGGTGCGCCTGCTCCGCACGCGACATCCGTGCGCAATCACTTTCACTGCGCGTCTTACCAAATGCACGAGGAGTTATGTGAACTAGATGTGACGAAGCAATAGAGCGTACAGATGTGGTTTGTTAACTGATGACAATACGCCTTTCAAAATTATTTTTGGATGCTTGCATAACTTTCATTGTTAACGCCAAATTTTCCGAAGTCCTCCAAAGAGCGTGTGCGGTGGAAAAAATGTTAACATTTATTTTGCAAATAGGTATATAGATAGATACCTCACTTAGTTACATTACTTTTTAAAAGTACCTTCGTAAAATTCTGTATTATTCCAGCTATCTTTCATAAATAGAATCCCCATGCGTAGGTATAACCAAGTCACATCTAGTTCATAATAATGAGATTATACTTAGGTAGTAGGTACCGTGCATTCGGCTTCCTGTTCGCATCGCGCTAAATTTGTTTCAGTGCGAACTGTGCTTTCGCAACTTGAGCTAAGCTCACGTAATAGCTGTTACAAAGCGCAAACAAGACATCATACGTATGTATTGTACCAACCATATGGAATTTAATGACGACAAGCGAAGAACATGTTTACATGTCATTTATATAATGAAAGGAAAATACCTATATTTATAAGTAAGAAGCAGACAATAACTATGAACGAATACCTATTGCATTTGCTAGAGCTGTCAAACCACGACGAAGGTCATGAAAATAAACATAATTGAAAATGAAATAAATCGTAACTATAAGTAGGTACAAAAGAACTCACCATACATATTTATTTAACTAAGAAGTGGTATGTAAATAGATAATTAACTTCACAATTGTACTTTTTTTGTAAATTTTAAAACATTTAAGAGAATTTAAAGGTAAAGACTGTTTTTTCAATTAGATAAGTAATCACAAAGTAGGTAGGTAATCCATAACCGTCATAATTAGTGACGTTTAGAAACTATAAGTGGTATACCCATAGATATGGTATTTTATTAAATAGATACAGAATACGTACTTCAATAAAGTGACACAACAACTAACGGCACTGTAAGGCACATTTAAGAACATGAAACTCTAATTAGTATTCACAGTATTTAATTCAATGAACTTAGTCATTAACTCGTTCATTGTCATCAAAATGTGTGGTAGGTAACGATCCGTACAAATAAATATACTTCAACTGAAGCCAAGCAAAACGTTCCTTTACTTTTCTGTATTGTCGGCACATATTTCTATTTAGATCAATATTTTACCTGACCTGTAAACAGATTTTGATAGGCCTATAGGTACAGAAATGATTTATTTATTAATTTATACATTTTTTTATTATGGTGAATTAGTTGGGCAATTAAAGTCCATAAATAAAATTTGACAGTAATAACTTCTCTCACTGATAAGAAGTGAATAATTTCAAAGATTTCAACTAGGTATAAGATCACAAAAAAAAGTAGTCTACCTACAGATTTCTAAATATTTGGCATCTAAGCCTTGAAAAATTACGAAATTTAAGCAATTGGTTCCCGACATTTTATTTAATTAGGTACAATTATTGACCTAACATGACGTCACTGTTATACACTTAACATGTGACGTCACTCATTGGAGCATTTTAGGTAAAATGTGCTTATAAGACACTACACCGGTACTAAGTACTAGCGTTAAAAAATAGTATTGCTAAAAAGATTCACTGTAATATATCACGTTGAAAGGCAATAATTCATAGCTACAAATAAAACTAATAATGAAAAAGATAGAACAGACACAAACAGACTTTAAAGTGCCAAAATTATTCGTAATATCACAGTAAGATATCTAAGAAGTCATCGACAATCAAGACCAATATGGGACTATGATGCCAAATAGTTTTTATAATCATATAGCTTGCACCTAAGTCGCTGAATCAATATAATATTATTAATATTATAGTCGTTCTCGGTCTGTACAACAAAGTCGACAAAGCGCGGCAGAGGTTTGATGTCCCATACCTTGAAATTTGTGAGTCATAACAACCAGAATGTGTCCAAACACTAAAATGACCTCATACGGTAACAACCGCTTTGAGAAAAAAAATATGGTTAAACAAATACAACTCACAGACGGCGACCGACCATTTGATTTTTTGGAGTCTATAAAAAAATAAATATATTATAGATACGTAATTGTACCTAGTGGCGTAGCACAAAGCCCAGCGAAAATAAATTTATATTTACATTAATTAAATTTGTATATCAAACGTTATCTCTGTATTTTCTCGCCATGTCATTTTCACCCAGTCCGTCTATATATTTTTTGGGATTCCTCAACAACATAGGTATATGTCCTTTAACAAAATTAATAACTTTTATTCAAATGAAGCATTAGGTACATTTAAAGTCATGATAATAATGACAATGATTTCACTAACGACCATATATTTATACATTGAATTATTCCGATAATTTGAATTGTAACATAATACCGATAGCTCTTCGTTGTCACATCATCGGCTTCGGCGCATGATTCGATTGTGTTTACACTTACTTGACAATAACAATCGGCGTCGCAACGCACACACATCTACATACCTACATATATACGCACTTAGCAGACGTTTTCAAGGCATATAGTATTGACACAATATGAACCTGACCCGATTGTGAACTAATTAAAAAGATTAATACTTCTATCATAATGGAAAAGGTTTCAGTCGGTTTGCTGTGGAAGTAGGCTGTCAAGATCTTATGATATGTGCTAATCAATGCGCATAGCACATTTAGTAGCCATATTTTATTAGACACAGGTATTATTTTCGTTAACAATAAAAAAAATGTTTTCAGTTAGGTAACTAATTCATCACATTGACATTAATAATATCCGACACGTGAAAAATGAAAAATTACTGAACAGGTTAAACCATGATTTTCGAATCGATTATTTATTCAACTTGTAAATGACAAAAATAGATCCAAAATACATTTACCTATATTACAAAATTGGATACGGACACTTCCACCTTGACCTCACGATGCCCACATTAAACTAAGTAGGTATATGAAGCAGCTAACACTGGATTGAAAGAAGAAAGAAACTGAAAAATGGCAAAATCGGAACCCTTATTAAACTATAAGGGTAAGATCCGTCATGTCTGTCTGTCTGAATATTGATAAAATGTGTCTTTGAAAAGCCGCTACTTCGTTTTATATTTAAATAATAAAAATGAATATCTTTGGGGGGGGGGGACAACAACACTAAACTACTTTAACACAAGACATGTAACAGAAGCTGATTTTTTTTTCAACAATCATCATTAAAAATTATAGTGGCACATCATTCGACAGATCTTTTAAAAACGCTATAAATAAACTGTTTTGATTAAGTGACTTTTAAACTGTGGGGCCGAAATATGAAAAAAAATCACAAAGGTAACGCTTAATAAATACTATAAACTAAAATTATTTTCAACATGATCGGATGTACTGTCATTGAGTTATTGCCGAAAAACTGCGCTCCTCAACAAAAGGATGCAAGTGCCATGAGCATACGCTCTTCTGCTGGGGCAATTATTCAAATCGGTTTTAAGAATATTATTTTTAAAGAAGTTCCCATTTTAAGTGTTGACATTGACATGTGAATTCGTAAAATTACTCAATCCACTCCTTTAAAACCCCTGGGCGACCACCAGAGTGGTGTAAGTCATGGGAACTTCTAAACCGTACAGTCACTTACTGACTGTTTCAGAAGAACTTCGTCCCATGTACAATCAAGCTGTGGAATAAGCTACCAGCCGAGCCAGCATGCTGTAGTTTTCCCCAGCCCCAAAAATAGTTCACAATAATGAGGTTTCATGCGAGACCACAGTAGCTACAATTGCAATTATTTTGTAAGATGCTTGAAATAACTACGTTTTGTGAAAAATGTGATGTGTTATGACTATGACTGTCATCCAGATATCGAGTGATGAGTAATCGCAATTGAATTCAGAAAAAAACACGGCGATTAGCCACTAGGTATCTGCACGTTTAAATAAGATGACTGGAGTCTGAATCATAATTGCAATTGTATCTGTTTCACTAATAAATCTGTTGGTAAATGTTGTAGATAATAATATAATTCTTAATTCCGTGTCACTTTACTACCATTGACATGAATTTAAGTATTTGCAATTTTATAAAGAAAAGGTAATTTAACTACTTCGTTATCGCGATATAAAGAATCCCACATTCTTCCCTATATCTTAGTAGCACTTGACAAGTTTGCATCGGAAAACTCATAGGCCAAAAGTGAATGCAAACATTAGGTTTAAAGACTGCAGCACAAATTGACTACAGTAGAGTCATACAGATTTACAGCCGGTCTCAATAATCCATCGAGATAGATTAATGAGACCAGCCGTTAGGAGATTGTCGCCACCAAAGTTAAGAATCGTCAAAATGAGGAAAGGAACAAGACTTGAATCTCTTGTTTTTATATGTCAAGTACCTAAGTTTTTTTCCACTTTCACGAGCCCCGTATGTATGAGGGTATCAATTCGTAGGACAGTGATTATTTTTCAATTAAGAAATTCTAAGAATGATTGGTTTACCCAAATAGATAATTATATAGTCAATATAAATGATATCTACTTAAGTAACAGAATTAAAAATGGATATTTACAAGCAGTTATCCACGATGACGGAAGGTAAAATAGCAAATAACATCATTATCCGTACCTACGTATGACAGTATTCATTCATAACCATTGTTGTGATTGCACGCTCAGTTCAATGTCGCTCTATGTTTTATAAGTGCTACCGATACTATTCGTCTCAGAGTTCTACGATCAAAGATTTTATAAATAACCAGACTGGTTGTCGAGTACTTGGCACATTAAAAAGCAAACGATCGGATAGATATGGTACAATTAAGGAGATACATGATTAGACGAGATGAGGCGATGTAGTAATACCTACCACGCATATTTTAAGTAGGTAACTATTCTATATTTATTACAGTTAAAGACAAGAGCAATATAGGCGCAGTAGCGCGTAAGTCGACACCGCTACTTGTCCGCACTATGCAAATGGAGATAATATGCGTACTAGCTAAGTGACCGGGTTGCGCTACGTACTCGCACAATGAGGTTAATATCCAGCCAAGTTGTAAATAAAAACTTGGTAAACGTCTCACTACGGTTAACAGCACGCTTCTCGATTCGGTCGGGTTACAACAGAAATCGCTGCGAACATGGCGCATGTGCACAGACCGAATGGGGTTACCTCACCCACATTCCTACCTTCCGGAATTTCACTCACGTTGACAGTCGCAATGTACCGATACAATGACTGTGTTTATCGATGTCCATCAGATTAATTTTGCGTTGTTGTTTAATGGAAATTAGCAATGCAGCTAAAACGATTAGAGTAAATTCACTTGAAATAGGTACGTTTGCAGGTCGTTTTATTTATTACCACACATTAATTATTGTGGCGCTATTATTTTATGCTATAAACGATGCACATTTAATTTATTATTATTCCCATGTTGTAGGGCCGTCTCTATTTAAAGTATCAATTAATTACTTTTTCTAACTATAATTTCTTTAAATTAATGTTCAACTTATCTGCAGTACCTACCGATACTTCGCAAGCCATTGCCGATGTTTAATCTGGCGCGCATCTGAGTTCCAGTTTCACGATCTGTCAAAACGTACCGTTGTTACGGTCAACGCAGTGGTCAGTACCTACTCTAGACATTGTTTACATCGATATATACAACTCAACAAATTTATAGTTCTTATTCTATACTATTAGCAGTCAGGGTCACTAATCACTAGACCAACAGGCCAGTCGCTTAATAAATTTAATAGTACCTAAACAAGAAAAAATCTAAGTAGGTACTAAATAGTAGATAATAATGTCAATCCCATATGTGATTAAGTCACTGAATGTTCACTTATAATTAAATTACTTAAGTAAGCTGAAAATTGTTCATATTAAGATGCAGCTTATAATGATTACAAAATTAATGTCTTTAATCGTATCCTAAATGAAGATCTCAATTTTATATAATTTAACCCTACGTTATAGACACACTGGTAAACAAGAACCCGACGGTTAATCATGCTACCGTATTTTCTTAATGGGTAATTCTTGACTCTATCTAATCGTCATATGCAGTGCGCATTTTTTTCGAAAATAAGACATCGGCTCGAGACATTTAAGTGGGTTTTCGTAGCTGGTGTATGGGTTGAGACAAAGAATTGCCAATTATTCCACCTGCCCCCGCGGCACCTGGTCCGGCTGCTCTTTTTATTTATTTCAACGTCAGTGATATTTTTATTGTTCGCCTTCGCAGGCGATGGCGGCCACAAATGAAATGCGGCGCGAGTGTGTGCACCTTTTTACATCTACCCGTCAACTGCATTGTATACATAAGATCACATTCTTTTGAGCAAATGTATAAAAATATTCATTTAAACGCTACCTATTTATGTTTCAGTTCTAGCAACTGAAACAAATTAAATGGTTTAAAACCTCTTTTTTAATGTTAAACGCAAGCTTCAATTTTCTAGTGCACATATAGGTCAATAAAGTGCCCATTTATTAGTCTATATAAAAAAAGCAGACTTAAAAAAATGTAAGGTAGCTAAAACGCAAAAAATAATAAAGGTACAACCACAAAACGATTTTGATTTTGGTGCCAGGAAATGTAGTTTTATGCTTTAGGCACCAACTTTAAAATATTTAATTATTTTTTGTTGTTATACCTACATTATTTTTCGCTTTTTAGTAACCTTATATATTTTTTTAATCAGTTATTATTTTTTTGTAAAAAATGTTTATTTCTCACTTTTTGGTGTATTGGTTTGTAGTTGATGTAAGTTACAATAGCATAATCCAAACTATAAAACTATAAAAATGTTGGGTTTTGCGATACGAGGCCGTTGATTTTTGAGGAGTTCACCTGATACTAGACTATCAGTTCCATTACATGATTTGATGGAGACGAAGTATTAGGTTCACGGTACTCAGATCGCAACCCGCAATATTTATTTTTGAATATTTCCGCTGGTCATCTGTGGTTTTCATCATCAGCATCAGTTACATTTCACTTAATGGTGCTTTTTAAGAGTAAATGCACGAATTACAATAACATATAACCAAATTACTATGGGTTTGCCTTAATTATTTGAAGAGTTCCCTCGATTTCTCCAAGATCTCATCATCAGATCCGAACTTTGATGATGAACAATGAACTAATCTGGAAGCCAATAACCCTTTCAAACACAAAAAATATTTTTTCAAATCGGTCCAGCCGTCTGTGATTAATCAGGTAACAAACATTAAAAACAAAATACAATCGAATTGAGAACCTCCTCCTTTTTTAAGTCGGTTGACAAAAATTAATCACCAAAATGTATGTAGGTACGCGCATAACTTAAGAACGACTAAATTGGATACTTTTATTACATTTATTAGTATATTTTTTTTATTGTGTTCGTTATTCTCAGGGCAAGATTTGTATAAAAGATTTTTTTTAAATCGTACGAAAAAATAGACCCGTGTAAAACCGGGGCGGGTTAAAAATAAATGTCCTAATTTTTATTAGGAAATAAATAAAGGTAAGATATTTTCTAAGTAGGTATTCCTATTCCTTAAATAGCACAAGAATTTTAACATTATTTTAATGGCGAACCATGAGGATATTCTTGCAGCTCGGTCTTCTACCTAGATATAAAAGCATTTTGGTAGGTAATATTTCGAAGAGTACGGGTCTCATCCTGCGTAAGCTACTGAGAATCGATCATGGCTTACTCCGAGACGCACGCAAAAAATACATACTTATCTCCAAGTTAAAACCGGCCGAATCGAAAAGATGCTGCCTAATATTTGGTATACGTTTAACCCTTCAAAGCCAACCGCCCGATACCAACACAATTAGTAGCGTTTTTGTTACGGATTGATGACAGCGAATCACGAGCGTCTGCGCACTTAAACAAAAAGCTGTATCGCTTAACTAGTTTTAAATACATACCACAATTAGGTAACTACTATTAAACATTTGAAACATAATAAAACTTTGTAAAAAATATATTAAAATAATAAAAAAATGGGCTGTTGCTGTACAATGTCCACGCTTATTAAGTGGTAACGAAATTGATTTGTTAGTGTGATCATTCCCGACCGACCGTTGTAGCATATAAATAAAATCTCATCCTAAATTGTCCGCATAATACCAAAATGTAAAAAAAAATCGAGTGAGGAGACGCGGACACGATGCGTCGACATGGTTCGTTGACCCCGTCGATATTTCTCGAAATTCGCCTCGGATTCCGCGCTCTTTTCGCTTTTTAATTGTAGGTAAGTAACCGGCTACACGACGACAAGGTGATATGTTTCCAGAGAAAAAAATCACGTCCATGCCCTCACACTGGAATTACTGTAACGGAACATACGAATTAAGATTTACAAGGAAACGCGCGACAGATTAAAAAATCGCGCTCATTCGGCAACGGATAATCTCTCCCGTCCAATTGCTGCGTTGCCCGCGCGCCGCTCCGTTACGGCTAAACCAGCGCAAGTAATTATATATTTTTTAAAATCAAGTATTTGTAACTTGCATAATTTATTAGATATAGAGATTAACAAGTTCACCACGCTCACAGTATTTTTGGCAACAGTGTAGGTGGCTTACCTGTCTACATCAATAAGAATCGTGAATGTAATAAGTACAAAAAATATAAATACTCCAAGTTACATGCTATCTGTTGAAAATCGCGCAGACTACAATAGATATTTACAAAATGTTTGTAATATCTTTAATAGCAGTACGGAAGTTTGATTTTCACGCTACGGACCGAACAATGGACTCGCGAGACTCAGTGACGGAGCCATTCGAATACATGCAATTTGCTATGAATTTGATTACCTTTCTATTTCATGTGAATTTCTTCGTTATTGTTATAGACAAATTGTATGAGACCACGTATGGTATTTAGAATAGCTGGCATCTACCCAAGATAATTTTAAATAGAGCACGAGTAGGCAGATTAATTATTATGACACATGACTTTGTTTAATATTCACGCATTTATATGACAAGATCTTTATCATGTTGTCGACAATATGAGCAATTAGTTAAATTTGAGCGCGTTCTGATTAATACAACAAACGTCAAATAACTTGATTGTAAAGAGCGAAGGTGTATAAATCAATAAATAAATGCGAAACTGCAAATGTTGTTGCTAATACGCCACGCATCGTTCGGTCTTCAACAAGGTGCGATGTGGTGATCGGATCGCAT
This sequence comes from Herminia tarsipennalis, assembly GCA_945859575.2. Taxonomy (NCBI): domain Eukaryota; kingdom Metazoa; phylum Arthropoda; class Insecta; order Lepidoptera; family Erebidae; genus Herminia; species Herminia tarsipennalis. Next base: position 16,470,840 of record OX243837.2, read on the forward strand.
GCACCGGCCACCGCCGCCTGCCCGCTTTAACACACCGGTTTAGGGTTGATGCATACTTCTGATCTACGATCATTTTATGTTTATTACACATATTAATCTGCCGAAGTTGCGTGCGTCATCGAAAAAGTAGTTGATAAAATAAATCCCATAACCCATAAACCAATAATCTTAAATCAATATTATTCACTTACATATCTAGTTTTTATTATTTAAATCGGTTCACAAGTTTAGGAAGTAAGTTTAGAAAAAAATGTTTAAAAATACATACACGAGGTGCGACCCTAAGTTACGAGCACTCGATGATGTTTAGTAGATTATAATTAGCCGCGCTGCCAACCCACAGCCTGTAGTCCGTGTCACAGACGACGGCGTATTATTCTTTAATACCTTGGACATTAGATAAAGCTTAACTTTTTCATTGGCTTCGAGTAGCAAGTCATTTATTTTTAATCATTTCAAACATTTGGATTTGCTTGGATATTTGAAAAAATCTAATATACCTACTTCTAATGCCATAAATCAGCTAAGAACGTCAATTGTAGACGAAGTTGAGATTAATTATATGTAAATAGAGTAGCTACATATAAATACTCGATTTATAGAAAAATCGCTTATGGTTTACGTCACACACCGTAACGGGTGCTAGGCAAACTACGGCTGCCACGCGCGCGCGCCGCCCGCCGCGCACCGCCACTCGCGCTCGCGCCCACCGGCAGATGTGCGCAAACGCACGAGACGCGCCACCTCTGCTCTCTACCTGCACGCTACGCGCCGCCACACGACGCGGCGCCTCTCCATATGCGCTTATTTGCTATTTACACATAACACGACGACCTTGAGTTATAGTTCTTTTGCGTGAATTCTTTATACCTACTTAGCATCACTTCATACTAGACACGTTTGACATAATAAATATGTAGGTTTTCATAAAATTTAAGTGATATTTTTAAGAATAAGAAAGAGTTGAAATTCTCGTATCTAAAAGTTATAGAAATCTACTTCCTCATATAATATATCAAACCTACGGAATCATTTAATTTTAAAACCTACTTTTGTAAACGGGACAAACTCTCATACTGAGTCAGTCGCGAGAAATAATAGGGAATCGCTACTAAATATAGTACATTAGTACTATGAATAGACGCGCCTACGATATGTAGCCGTGTAAATCAACGCCCGACTAATGTATTACAAACCCGATACATGGCGTCTGAGGCGTGAAACTAAAAACTTTATATTTTATTATTCTTTTACGCGCAGGTTAAAGCCAACGTGCTCAAAATCATTGTGTGGAACAAACTTACCTGACCCGGAAACAAGTTCTCGATAAGAAACGACTTCTTTTACTATTGAGTTGATAATGGGCCGACAGCGTTTATTGTTATTATGATGTATATTGTATAAATAAACTATTAAGCCACAATTTTTAACAGACATAACAAATAATGACGTTTATATCATGTTCAAAAAAATTGTTGACAATATTTTGAAGTTTTTGTTAGACTAAACAGTTGAAAACAAACACAAAAATAATAATATTACACAAGAATCAAATTGTAAAATAGCGAAACCATTTAAATGTGCAATCTCGTGTCACATAAAATACATAAAGAAAAAGTTGGTAATCTCAAACGGTCCGATCTAAAAGGTATTTGAGTGTGGAACACTCCAGTAAAGGGCAGAAGTGATATGTCGACATATGGGCGGCTCACCGCAATGCGGCAATGTTGCTCCTATGTACACATACGTTATTATGAACCACTCCGTCGACTAATACTCGCATCGTATTTATAAACGTATCTAGTAAAAGCGCATAAAAATATTCAGTGTAATAAACTGAATGCTCGCGATAAACAGTAGATGATGCACGTATCTAATCTAAGGAGAAAACATTAGCAACATCGTAATTAACTCTTTTGCAATTTTTCACGCGTTTAATTTTTACTATTTAAACGACATTAATTTTCATATACCTAACCTTGTTAGATATATAAATATAGGTGAAGGCCTCAATATAATTACATGTAATTTAAGTAATTTCTTCGGCATATTCACAGATGGCAGTTCGCTTATAGCGTCTCACCGTCGTACTTGGCACTAATATATAATACGGTGTTGCTATAATAAGAATTAACAAGATATCAATAGCATGTTTATTCTCCGAGCTTATTAAAGCGAGCAACTCGCGGCGCGGCACGGTGGCAGCTCCCTCGCCTCGCATCGAGACCGTTGCCGACGCTTGAACTTTACGTGACGCGTATTACGAAAATAATTATTAAACGTTCATTGCACACAATCCACAGAGATGAGTGCGTCCAGGAGTACGGTGCGGTTAAGTCGAAACGTTAGCGACCGATTGAGGTGCTGGACTTGGATGCGTGTGATTATAATTAGGATTGTATTTCTGATTCCGACGAAGCTCAGTATGGCGGGCAAAGCTGAATTCCATCTGAGTCATTGTGCTCGTTCTGTTGCCTTTATTTTCGTAAAACACTTCGTCTCATGCGCATCATTGTTTCATTACCTCTGGTCTTGTTAATTATTGTTATGCTTACCTAATTAAAATGACAATAGTATTTATATGAATTTGTTTTGTCCTCGTTGTCTTTAAATTGACACGGTTTTATGTTTCACTTCACTATACTTCAGACGACAAGCTACAGTACAGGTATAAAAGCGCAGTTGACGTGCATAATAAAGCGATTAATAAAGTGATATTTATGACGTTGACACAAGGAGGCAAGTCAAGGGCACAGACAACAGAAACAAAATAATAACTTGTGGCAGCATCAGTAGAAAAACGAATAATAAACGGAATAGAAAATATAAACATAAACAATGTGAATTTTTAGAACGAATGCATTTGTAGAGCGAAGAATGTGATATTTTCATGTCGTGTGTGGCTTTCTCGTCTCCTAGACGCGACATCAAGCGCGAAGAATGGAAATCATCGCCCGCCTGTAAATAATAAATATAGACACGCGTTATGTCGAACTCGTTACTTTATGAGAGTAAATCACAAGCGAAAGCGGGTACGGATCGATTAATTATTTACGTAAATAGTTTTATTTGAGATGAACAACTTACCTGGCTACGTAAAAGGCTTATTAATGATAAAAATAAAATTATAAAAACAAATACTGCCGTGGAGTTTAGACATGTATCTAAGTTTAAGTCACAAGAAAATACTTCGACCGAGTACCTACCTACCAACCTAAATTTAAAATAATGCGTGTTAAAATTTCTCTTCCAAAGCCATCCAAGACATTATTTTGTAGAAGCTCAAATAAATATTATGAAGAACTGTACGAAACAAATGGACATGATGCGCGACATATTTTCTGAACTGAACGCACTGAACAGGTTTGCACTGAGGCGCAGTAGGGTTACCAGACGATTTGATTCACTTGTCAGACATATCATAAGATGCAAACACGGGTCAAGCTTGAGACGCGACGTGTCAGCCATTTGGATAACTAAATAAACAGGGGAAACAACTTGATTTTGTTTAGGAAAATATATGAACATGTGAACATGGCTTTTGGATAACAGTTATTGAATTGATTGACGCAGACGTAAGCAGAGATACCGTAGACGAGGAAAAAGGGGGCGAACATATTGTTGTATGTTTGTATAAATTCTTACCATTATATAAGTAACGAAGATCAGAAAATTAGCAGGGAAAATTTTAATTTCAGAAAGCATATTTTGTAGTCTCCATTCGAAGAGGATGGGTGCCAGTAGCGAATTTAGGAATTCGGTTTAGGGGAAGAAGGAGCTTTTCTTGGGATTGTTGTTTTGAGTGCCACGTTTGTCGCCCTGTTTAAAGGGGGCCTCTTTAAACAGAGCGACAAAACGCTTTTTCTAGTAGGACCTATTTACATGTATATGTTTAAAAAATACCAAGTTTATTATTACCTAATATCTAAATATTACAATATGGATTTACCTACTCCTGAGTTAGGTTTATTTTTATTGCAATAAAGCAATGTTAAACACTCCATATTAATAGGTTATTATAGTGAATAAATGCACATGAGTCTGAAGCTCAGTGATAGTAAGTAAACCGAGCGCAAGTTCCGTTATGAATTTGTCCGCGAACTACAACTTCCACAAGTTCTAACTGAAACACATAATCAGGAACGCAAGGAAGACCTGTTTTTGCTAAGTATATAACTGAGGATAGGAGAAAATCGTCCTGAGCTTTAAGTTTGTTTAAGAATATATTATCCTAAATTTAAGTAGGCGCTTGCATAAAATTTATAGGTACGTAAGTACACTTTTTATGTTTATAGGGAAAAATGTTTAGTAGACACTTTTCTGTGAAACCTATGAGTGAAAATTCCTACGGGTAATTAATTGTTCGTAATTGTTATACAATATTGTGTGAAGCTACTTGGGTAGGTGTAATATGTGCAGGAATTAGCTATCAAATGTGTAGCAGCGAACACCTTCTTTTATGAGTATTTACCTAAACAAGTGACAGATATCTCAGCTCCAACTTTACTATAACTTTAACTCCTCTGTGGCTCTAACCAATAAACGGATCGGGTATCGGCTACTCGTTTTAATAATTCAATCCTGAAAGGGGTAAAACGGTTGTTTCAAATTTAAAAAATGAATTTTAACGCGTGCGAACCCGCTGGTGACAGCTAATAGTAAATATAACTTATTAATTCTACCAAACGATATATGCCCTGCAATTCACTATCGCAAAATCGTTATCGTTTTGTCGATGCCATCGTCATTTCCGATAAAGTCAAATCCCAGCCCAAAATTGATTTGGAACCGTTTTTATCTAGAAGTTATCGTAACTACTAACTAGTCTAAACGTGTTAATACTATCGTCATCACTAACCTGACACATTAATTGCCCAAGTCTATGAAATACTTATTTAAAGGTAACCACGTACTTAAAATATTTGAATTTTTTTTAAGCAAGTATTGAAAGGAAATATAATTGTGGTTAACGGAATCTAGCTGACCCGCGCAACTTTGTCTGTGTCAATTTTCCCCGAATTTGCAACATTTTCAATTGTTGCTCCGCTCTTATTAGGCGTAACGTGATATAGCCTTTCTCAATAAATGGGCTATCTAAATTTTTTTTTCAATTCGAACCAGTAGTTCCTGAAATTAACGCGTTCTACCAAACAAAGCAACTCTTCAGCGTCATAATAATTGTACCTATAGATACGAGTACGTAACTAATAATATATTTTATTTTTACTTCTAAATCGCAGAAGACTAAATGCAGGAATACATTCTCCTCATACTCCGTTTATTACACAATATTATGTTTACCAGTTAGGTACATTTTTACTACCATAACGATTGCCAATTTAGCTTGAACATCAATTCATTCTTAATAGGACCTGCCTTACTCGTTAACTTGTATGGAATTACACGTCACCGTATTGGAATAAGGTTTTCTTAGTTGAAGACAGTGAACCGACCGTACTTGGTGGTAAGTAGTAAACAGTGAATCATTACTAGTAGGTACGTTAGTGAAGTTACAGCCCTATACTCACGCATCGGTTCCGAGGCGGCGCAACGGCGGCCACATTGCAAAACCGCCGAGTTGACGATAATAGCTAGATCATAAAATAAACACGGCGGCTGTGATTTATAACCGTTGTCAACGTATGAGGAAAAACAGATTTTTTTAATTCTCGGATTTCGACGCTTTGATGATGAGCTATTGTTTCGTTAAACACAAAGTTTAAAACTTATATCCTGAACAATGAAGTATCTACTCAACGGTGCCTGAATGTGAATTTTGTTTTACATTTTTCCATTATGAAGTAGAAGTACAGATGATTAATATTTCACTTTTTGCCTATTGTATATAATTTATTTGTTAATGTTAAATCTAGATATCCTTGACTTCATGTAATGTTATGTAAGAATACTATTGACTTCTTAGTTTCAGTAGGTATATCACTTATTTTCCATACATTACATATGTGTATAATAAGTACCTCCTAATATAATGCCAGCACGTGCGCGAATTTTATGTTTTCATTCGTAGCAAGAAGCGAAATTGATTCCTTTAGCAAATTAAACATAAAAAATAATCAGTATGTTGTAAATAAGCAACCCGTGTAGCATATAAACGCTATATTATCTCGACACAGTCGGCTTTCTCGATATTTACTCGTCGATACCAAGAGCGCGCGTGACGAAAACAATGTTAAAATTACGTAAAATAATGCTTTCAGGGAAATAATTTTTAGGAAACCCCTTCCTACGAAAAGCAAAAGAGATATTTAAGAATCATTTCGTTGTCACACCTGTCTCTTGCCTAGATCATTTTTTTCCTGATCGAATGAAGGTATAAAGGTCATATTCATGCTAATATTTTTTTCTTTCGGCGGATTCCTAACAGCGGCGGTAGCCTAATGGCTAAGGTATCAGACTCGTAATCGTACTACCGACGTGAACCCACTCCTAATACAAGCCTTTGAGCTTAGCTGGAGGGGTTAACAAGATTGCTAGTACCTGTGACTCAATCGCACATCAATAAAAAAAAAAAGACAGAGGTCGATTTTTGTGAGTTCTCTTATTCTCTCTTTCTCTTTATAAAAGACGACTCCCGCACTAGTGTACAAGCCCTGTGTAACGGGGGACTTTACAAACATACAAGTCACGGACACAAAGTACACCCAGACTCGGAACAACAATTTATGGATCACACAAAGTGGTGTCCCGTGTGGGAAACGAACCCACGACCTCTTGCGTAGCAGTCGGACACACTCCCACCGCGGCACAGAGGCAGTAGGCAGTCGTTAGTTTACGTCTTGGGTTATCTTTGGAACAACTCAACTTTTTTGATTTTTTTTTTTTAACATTTGAAGATATAATAATCCTGATAGTTATAGTATAGTGCAAGTGCAAATTACCTGAAATAAGACAGTATAAGTCAACTAAGTCCGCATAAATAGCGCGCCTTGGCAGCTTTCAGAGTACTCTTGTACGCTGCATTAACGGTAAAAGACACTGAAAAACAATGTACATACCTATGGCCAAATTGTCCCTGTCAAAAAGTTCTACCTTCTATGCATAACTTACGGCAACCATATTTATCAAGGCGTTTTAATCAATTTTAATATATGCCTAATTAAATTGAGTTTTTACTATATTTAATTTACAATATTTATTCCCTTTACGTCATTTAATTTATATGAATATCCTAAGAGTTTATAGCAAAATAAAAACTCGTACATGATCGAATAATGTCAGCCGTGTGTAAAAGCAATTCTGTGTAGGTACTGTAGGAGGACTAGGGGGGTAACATGACCACTGAATCAACACCGACTCAAATGATATTACAATTATAGTAGTCTTTCGCAATCATGATTAACAAGCCCCAAAGTCAAACTATCAAATTTATTTTGATTTATTGAATGAAAGACATTTCATTTCATTTCTTTTTGGATGATTATTTTATCCATGGACAACACTGTGACAGCTGACGAATACTGGATTTATCAACACGATCCAGAAACAAAACGTCAGTCCTCAGTTTGGCTGTTTCAAAACAAACCAACGCCTACGAAACTCGTAAAGCGATCGAGAAGCCAGGGAAAAGTTTTGATCGCTAGCTTCTTCACTTTGACGGGGTATATGGTTTCAATTCCATTACGAGACCAAAGCAGAATCAACGCCGAATGGTATACCACAAAATGCCTGCCAGAAGTTTTGTCTGCAATGAGCAACAAACGCCGGGCTACGCGGGGTACTGCTTCGATTGCGCGCAAAACACACCGTTCACCCTCCTTACAGTACTGATCTGACACCGTGTGACTTTTATTTATTCCTTAAAATTTAAAAAAAAAATACCTGAAATCGAGAAGGCCGTGGAAGAGGTGTCTGCGGCGGACTGACGTATGAAACTTTGTATAGACGCTGATGGAGGGTTAAGTTTTTTACTTTAGAGTGTCCCACGTATCACTGTAACAAACATTTATTATTTAAGGTGATTATTTTCATATGTCATAACTGACTGATTTAGTAATACTATAATGTATAAATTGTGTGTTTATTTGAATACCTATATATTTCCCCTTAACATACCCATATGGGTATATTAAGGGGAAATCTTCGAAATTGCGGGGCTGATTCTAAATGATAGAACGCCGCATATTCCGTGTCCAATGCCTACTAATTCATCTTGATAAAAATAAGTTTTCAGAGTTGATAAAAATTTGTTCTTATTAGTCATAATAAGAAAAAATGTGTCAAGAATCATTTACGCTTCTTGACTTTGGATTACAAAATGGCTGAGTAAAAAAAACTCATATAAACCGAAGCGAAACGAGGGCGGGTTGCTAGTTAAATATATCCAAACTAATATTAAAAATAACTCTGTCTGTCTGTTACGCTTTCACGCTCAAACAGCTAAACCTATTTAGATAAAATTTGGTATGGAGATAGTTTGAGTCCAGGGGAAGGACATAGGATAGTTTTTATCGCGATAACCGATATTCACGCGGGCGGAGCCGCGAGCGAAAGCTAGAATCAAATACGTGCTTAGGTATATGGCCCTTAGTAGTAAAATATCAAGATTCGTTAAATTAGAACTACTGTAAATAATAATAATCTCCTAAACGATGTTGGTTACGGCGGCTAATCTCATCAGAGACAAGCCAACTACTATTAAAGTGCACAAGTGTATGCTCAAGTGCACTTTCGATTCCCTCTATATCATTACCAGATGGGACGGAAAGCCAAATCGACCGGAGTGAGATTGGGCGCAGGACCGACGCACAATTAAAGAACAGATACAGTTCAAGTGAACTGTATCTGTTTTTTTTTGTAAATCTCAATATACGAGTAAGTACTCGTATATTGAGATTTACAAAAAAAAAAAAAAAAAATATATATATATATATATATATATATATATATATATATATATATATATATATATATACCTAGTCTGGCCATAAATACTGTTACAATTAAAAATAAGAAAGATATTACATTTGAATTTGGAATCTGTCATTTTTATACGATTGTTCATTGTATTTTCTAATTTTGGCGCCAATACATTGTACAATATTTTGCTATATTAAAATGGAGTGGGGTGATAAAGAAAACCGAATCGCTGTGATTGCATTACACAAAGTTGGTATGGAGCCGAATGTAATTTTTAAAACTCTCCATACGCTTGGTATTAGTCAAATGTTTGTGTACCGGGCTATTAATAGGTACAATGAGACCTTCTCTGTTTGTGACAGAAAAAGATCTGGCCGTCCACGTAGTGTTCGTACGAAAATGGTGGTCAAAGCAGTAAGGGAAAGAATTCGAAGAAATCCTGTCCGAAAGCAAAAGATTTTATCTCGGGAGATGAAGATAGCACCCAGAACCATGTCACGCATTTTAAAAGATGACTTAGGACTTGCAGCCTATAAGAGACGCACTGGTCATTTTTTAACTGATAATTTAAAAAAGAATAGGGTGGTAAAATCGAAGCAACTACTGAAGCGGTACGCAAAGGGAGGTCACAGAAAAATTTTGTTTACGGATGAGAAAATCTTTACAGTTGAGCAACATTTTAACAAACAAAATGACCGTATTTATGCTCAAAGCTCTAAGGAAGCTTCCCAATTAGTCGACAGAGTGCAACGTGGGCATTATCCGACTTCAGTGATGGTTTGGTGGGGTGTTAGCTATGAAGGAGTGACTGAGCCATATTTTTGTGAAAAAGGTATCAAAACATCGGCACAAGTGTATCAAGATACCATTCTTGAGAAGGTAGTTAAACCCCTTAACAACACCATGTTCAATAACCAAGTATGGTCCTTCCAACAAGACTCAGCGCCGGGTCATGATAATTTGGAGTCCCTAAAACAATCCATACGATTGGCAGTGAAGAATTTTCCCATGGAAAGAGTGCGTGCTTCTATTGATAACTGGCCTCAACGTTTAAAGGACTGTGTTGCAGCCAATGGAGACCACTTCGAATAAGCTTTTTATATTTTGAATTGTTTTTTATTTATGTATTAAAGTAACACACTGTAAAAGTAATAAATATTATTTGCAATAAAAAAAAATGTTTTTTCTTCGTAACAATATTTATGGCTAGACTAGGTATAATAAATACCTACTATACGGCATGTACGTTTTTCTACGATTTTCCTTTAGAACCGAACGAAACGAAAAAACCGGATGCTGCTATTTTAGAACCGGTTCTTTTTCAGAGTATCAGAACTGGGAATTCTCACTTTCAGTTCAGTTCTTGAAACCGCGAAAAACCGATGCCCTAATCCTGATTTATTTTTGTTTCCGATAATAAAAGAAAAAATAAAAGGGATTTTTTCATACGACGAAGAGGCAGTGGCCGCCTACGAAATCGCAATTTCGGACTTATCGGATCAAGACTGGCAAAAATGTTTCAATAGTTGGTTACTTATAGTTTTTCTTGTCTCAAAACTTATCGAGGTACCTACGTATGTATATTCATGCCAAATTATAGCTTTCTAATACTAAGGGTCCCTGATCTAACCTGGGTACAGACAGATGATTAGATGAACGGACATAGCAAAACTTGTTTACTACGGAACCCTAACAAAATGTATGAAGATATACCTTATAACTTTCAAAAGCGCAAACAAGTCAAAATACTTATTTACGTTTGTAGCACACCAATGAATTACATTTCATAGAGAAATGGTTTTACGCCTCCGTGTTGCCCTTTCGCGATTCGACTCCCCCAAATAGTCCCTTGAAAATGACTTCAGTTCGGGGTTGTCATTGCTACACTAATATCGCCCATTTTTGGAAACACTGATATTGGATCACAATCATATAAATATTAAATTTATATTTTACTAACTTTCACTGACCAACTACAATCAAGTGCAGCATTCTTGAATTGAGTCATGCTCATCGTAATGGAACCAAAGATTAAATAAATTAATAAACAATGCCATTTTAACTAAGTTCTGCCCGCCAAGTAGTGTGGATGATGGTACAAAAATGATCGCCTATCGTATGGTAAACAGACATGGCTATCCAATTCCTGTATGCATAGACCTTTATCTGAGCGAATTTCAAGATTGTGCATTTCAAGAAGAAGAATAGTATTAAGAAAAGATAGAATGTATATACCTGACTCATTATCCCCTATCACTCTCAGCCACTGATTGTAATACGTGAAAATAATGTGTGAAAATAAGACAGATATAGGCAACAGTGTTGGTTCCGTCAAAATATCGTTCTTGCCACCCGTGTTTTCTTTGGTTCATCATGTTCTCTTTATGCGAATCGAGAAATAGTCGTTTAATGTTATTAATACCCATTGTGGGTGTGACATTTCAATATAGCCATGCTATCATTCCTGTCTATCAAGAAACTGTCAATTAATTTTCTCAGTTATTATTGTCTGTAAAAACTTTTTTGAAAATAGTGTATGTCTCCTTTCTTAACGAAAAAGTATTTTATTTTAAGGTTCCATCTACTTAGTTTTTAATTTGAGTATAACCTTATTATTGTTTTGACAACATTCACGTTGACGGTATTGTTCCTGGATTCGGTTTAAGCAAAATTGGACTTTAAGGTGACGAACATTTTTATTCCGCGACTGTACAATGAGTGTATCAGTTTTCCTTTCAGTTCACACATACACGGAATGCTCAATTATAAAAATTGAACATGAGTGAAACCGTGGAATACAGCTGGTATTATATATAAAAAGAACTATTGTAATTTTTTAAAACGAAATATGTGACCAGGTAAGTTAAGAATTTCGAACGACCGCCCGCCCGCCCAAGGCTGCACAAACTTAACTAATAGGCAACCAAACCATTCTTTTATAACGCTACATTAAACAATTAAAATACCTTAACAATTAATTGAATATTTCTAGTAATTTATATTTATACATACAAATAGTATAGATCTCTATACTGATTAGATTCAACTAATACTTCACAGTGACCTTCAAATGCTTCATAATCACGTAGCACCAAAATTGTTAACATAATAACACTATCAATCCACATAGGTAGGTGTAAAAAGAGACGCTACGTGCTTTAGTGTACACACGCGAGTATTTTATCAGAACGAGCGTACGTCACAAACATTATCTGTTTTGATAAGATTCCGCGGAAGAAATGTAACTAAACACGTATTAATCGCCCCCGTTACAATAAACAGTTACCTACCATTCTAACAGATCTCTGCGGATGTAGAACCAAGAATCTAAGTAGGAAACAACATTTTACATAATTTTAAACGCGACTGAGCCATAATATTTTAACACAGATTTCATATATACTTTTAGGTGTTTTATATTTTAGCCTATCCTGCACATCTAAAATTATGGCTTTGTTTTTCATATAAAATTAATCTTTCATTATCACAATCTGTGAAAATTATACTATTTTTAACGGAATAGGCAAAAAAATAGGCAGCTAAAACACGGTTTTTATTACGAAATACCTATGTGAAAATTATATTTACACAACATTTATATTTAGAAACGATGGAACGGATAGGTACCTAGTTAATTATTTTTATGAATGGAGTAGAGGGCTGGGCGGCCACGACGAGACGCGGGCGCACGGCTTGCCGGCATGGCGCATCGGAACGCGGACGAGAAGCGTAGCGCGCGCGCTACTCGCCGATCGCTTTCCCGACTTTCCAGTCGACGCAGGCGACGACTACGTGCGTGTCGCACAAAACTAATGTAGACCATTTTACGAATGCTAAGCTTATCCTCGAGAATTCGAACATAATTACATAATTTGTATGATTTGTAACAAATAAAATTACTTCGTTTCTGTTATGACGATGGCAATAAATAGATACAGTAGTCAGTAGAATCGTTTTTAAATAAAAAAATCCTAAAATTAATTATTGCAATAATAGCAGTAATTGGACTGTTGATAAGTAATGTCCACGTTAAAAAGACTTTTGATACGCGAGATGAAAAAAAAAATCATCAAACAGAGCTAATAATTATCTTGACTGACAAAGTCAAGATAATTATTAGCTCTGTTTGATGATTTTTTAATTTAAAAAATGCTTTTTATGGTTTATTTGTTAGTACGCTATAAGGCATAGATAGACAAATACGTAATGCATCAAATTTGTAACGGACCATTTTGTAATTAAAAACAAACACTGCAACTTCTTTAATTACCTATCTATTGATTAGTTAAAAAAATTAAATTACGCAATAATTTAACATGCTTTCAATCATATGGCAACATTTTATAAATATGTACCTACTTCTGTCAATTTCAACTTCATAAATAAACAGTTAGAATAATATAGTAAGTATAATATTGAAGATGTGTACGAAATGTGTGCAACGACAAGGCAGCGCACCGCAGCAAGGACATCTCAGGACAAGTCACTCGTCCTCTATCGTCATGCGCAGGTAGCGGCCAGAGGACGACAAGCCCATTGTTTATCGTTGCTAATTATTATGCCCCAACGCAGACGCTTGTCGACCGCGGCAACGCGCCGAGCCGCTGCGCAAAAACTCAGATACAAACATCTACCTGAGAGTAACATTAAATAATTTATTTTAATTTCATCTTGTTGTTTAACATAATAATAAATGCAATATTTGAAAAATCATTTCATTTATGTGGCATTTTATATGACAATATATCAATGATGGCGCTCTACTTTAATCATCGAAATTGCAATGACGACAGAACATTACAACTATCGCACTGGCAGTATCGCGCTCGATTGAGGACCGTTACGTGAAAACGTAGAGCGCGCGGGGTGGGGCAGAGAGCCGATACGGTGACGATGGCGCCCGAACACGGCCGATCGCCGAGTGCCGAGACGACGACTTACGAGCGGGGGACGCGGGGGTGCGCCACTTATCGCAGCGAGCTGGCAACGTTGCGCGGGGGGTGGGAGCGCCCCGCGCCGCAACCTCTCACTCACCGTCGCCGGCTCGCCATCGCCATCATCCAGTGTTACCTTTGACGGTCGAATGCGCGGTCGTTCGCCGTCGCAGCCAGTGACGTCGGTGTAGACACTCGTGCAACACGTCTATGATGTTTCGGTGACTTCAAAGTCGGACTCGTGAGTGAACGATAACTTATTAGCTATCGAATGGTGGAACACAGTGACAAGTTTTGATCTCATTACACCCTGGATTTGGATTTTTAAGTGATAGTGACTTTCTGGATTTTTTGGAGAACACAAAGTGAAGTGAACTACCAAAAAGGATTTCTTCTGAGTGACAAAACTGGATTATAAATAAAATATTATTGAAGTGAATACAGGAACTGTGTACCGTGAAAGTGGCATTCAAGTAAATAGAAGTGTTTTTCTAAAGTTTTTCTTCTGGTTTCACTAGTTTACACAAGCTTTTCAAAATATTATTTTTTCGCACCATATCACAAAAAATATTAAGAACATAATTTTATAGAGATCAATAGTAAAAAAAATATAACTTGTGTGAACTTTAAAGCCAGAATACACCACCTGTCGTAAAATATACACGCTGGATTTTGCCTCAGCTGATTCGGAGATGAAATGAATTTGCGAAGCGTTCATCGTTAAATATTGTGTATGAAATGAAGTGAAAAATTAAAAATCTACAAGTGATCGTCATAACGATGTGATTTTTTCTCAAATAAAGTGACTTAAGTATAGTGATCGCTACATATAATGGAGCAAAAATAAAACATACTTAATCAGTTAATTACGCATGAGAAAAATCAGACAAGAAGCTATTCATAATAGATGACGACGATGAAAATTTCACAAAGGTAAACGATGAACGTTTCGCTGATTGTTGACGTTCAACGAATGGCTGGAGCGAAATTTACGCGCGATAACAGAAAATACGACTGAACGCTCGCGACTGACACGACGACAATATTGAAGAAAAAAATACCTAAAAGTTAAAATGAAGGATTTGTTGCGACTTAAATGTCTTTTGAAGAAGATGTCAGTTACGAGCTAACGTCGATGTTTTTGGACATCAAAAAACCAGGTGCATCGTGTTTCAGGGGGTGCCTTGGAACGGCAGGACGGCGAACTCTAGTAGTACGGCCGGGTACGCGGGATCTGCCATCACCTACGCGGGAGCACAAGCTCCCGATAGTGGAAAACAAAACCAATTGCAAGGGACCATTGGATACCGAGTCAACGCCCCTAGGTGAGTCGCTAAATATTTGTTTACATTAACTGTCATGACTATTTTCCTACGAGAGGAATTTTGTATTCATTCCACGATTTGTGAATTGAAAATTACATTTGTTATTGTTATACATATTAGTGTTTAAAACAAAACAAAACAATATTTTAAATGACTTTAATTCTCTTATCAACATCTTTATGGGTAAAAATACCAACAAGAAAAAATTAACTTAACAGTCATTATTACAATAATAATTCGAGCAAAAATGATAATGATACGTAGGTACATCTCTGTGTTTATCAGTTACCGAAACTCCTCGCTATACGTAGGTACTTGGCTGCCTTTACTGTTTTATCTTATCCGGAACAAGTTTGTTTACATTTCAACAAAACGCTGAAACGTGGCTCGGCTTACCTGTGCCACCTTATCGTAGTTAACAAGCAATAAAATCAAAAATACACCATCCGCGTAAATATCTTAAACTACCTTAGGATTTTATAAAATGTTACATAATAAATAACACATGAGAGAAGAAGAATATAAATCACAATTTGTGTTCAGGCAAAACTGAAGGTGTCCCCTAAATAAAGGATAAGTTAAAAGTACACACGAGTATGGTATTGCCGACCGCGCATCGCTGCAATTATAAATGAAATGTGCTCCTCCATTCACACGCACAAACGCTTTAGGGCACCCAGCACCCACACAATCACACCTCATCGTACTCACACTAGCGGACTGGCTCGCACACATTTACCAACATCACTCACACCAGCGCGCAATGGGAATGCACGCGGTGACTGCACTTTAGCGCTTACAATAAACACAAATAAACAAAACATTAAACTAGCAACACAACCGAGGAGAGCATCGAACAGTTAAGATTCTATTTTTTTTAAACATTTCACTAATAAACTGAAATTGTTTTAAATAAACATTGTAAGTGATTGCTTAAACAACCGTTTCAGATGAATTATTATGAGTTAAATACAACGTTATAAATAAAAAAATACCAGGCAGGTGCTAAGTCGAAGCGCTCAACGGCTTTGTTTAGTAGTCACCTTTACAAGCGACATATTGTTGATGGCCGCCTGCCTCTATACAAAACCAATAAGTAAATAATAATAAAATGGGGACCGGCAACGAGATTGTGAGAACAGAACACAGGAAGTCTACTTAACTTTAAGGGTTGCAGTAGGGAAATTTTACCAGACTCGCTCACTAATATCGAACAAAGCATTCGTTATTGTATCAAGGATGCTAATAAAGTATTATACGAATGCTAAAGTTTACTGACCGTTAATACGAAAGATTTGTAACAGTTAATAAGCGATCGTGGGAAAAAACGTCAGTTTTCAACGAGCGAGACGGCCGAGGGCGGATGCACTGACACAACATACATTACAAATACGAGCACCTACCACCACGTGCTCGATAGAGCGCAACGAATTTGTCAAAGAAACCTTAAAATTTCTAAGACATAGTCGCAGTTTTCGACAAGATTAGTTGTTAATTCATGAACATTGTCAAATCAATTGAGCACTAATCTATTCGATTCAGTAGGTACTATCGCAGCCAAACAAATTATTATCAGGAACATCGCCGTAATAAAGCCCCATATTGACGTGACCGGCCCCACTTACCCTAAGCGGGCGACGAGCCGACCCTTCCCCGCTCATTGTACCGTATTTACCCCGGAACGCTTGGCTCCATTTGTAAACCCCCGGAATCCGCTTCTTGAAGCATGATTCATTCTCCGGACCCCGGCGTCAATTGACGAGAATCAGATAGAATATTGGTAAACGTAATTAAACTTGTTACTCAGTTATTTATTATTTGGGTGTGTTTGTACAGTAAAAGCTATTTCTGACAACGTAGGTACTAATCAATGTTAGAAACTACATTTTTATGAAGATTTTGATATTTATTATCAAACAATAATAAAAGAGTACGGATAAGTGTATGATCAAATATTAACCTTTTATTCAATTTGCTAATAAATAAGTGATTTCAATATAAATTTGAATACGACAAGAAAACTACTTAACGTTATTATTGATTTAAAATAAACGTATCGAAATACTTAAGATGTCAAAGCCACATCGATCCAATAACATTAACGTTAACGCTTTTATATTATGGCAGTGTGCGCACAAGCCACAATGTGAAGTGGCATTTAAATGGGGGTGACCAACTGTCGTCGAAACACAGGGGTCGAACACGCCACGGCTTCACGCTACCGCGATAGTAATCTATACGAGACTCACAATTAATGCCTTATTTAACACTTCACTTCAAATAAAAATTAAACACGGAGTTATACACGGTTTATAAATAATTAGTAAAGTCTCTTATCTTGTATTATTATTTTCTACGATGTAAATGTCAACGCTGTTGTTATAATTATTGTTATAAATTTGAAAGTAGGTGTACAAATGTTAAGCGAATGGATTCAATACTCGATTATCTCCACTGCCAATTAACCAGGAATCCGACACGTCTGCGCACTAATCTAAAATTAACTGCAGCCTATGTATCAAAATACCTACGCGTTACTCGCACATCTCTCAATACTATGCCAAACACCTTCCAGCTTCTCGAAATAGCGGCTTACCTACTCATTCATATTGATTTATTTAGAAGTTCTGTATATCGAAAAACAGTTGTAGCGTGCTCACGAATGAGGTGTCGTATAATTCTTAGCACAAACATCAAGACCAATTCTCTCTGTACAATTTAGTAGGTAGACGTTACGTCTCAACAGGCACATTTGCCCAAAGATAAGTTCTTTACAATGGTATATTCTGAGAATTGTTTCAAAAGAAACGCCGAAAACCAGTGCCCGCATTCAATATTCCAAATATTTTGAACAGACCGTAAGTGATTATTCGGATGTGGTACCACTTTTACAAAAAGTGCACCAGGATACAGAACACGGATTTTTTGTTGGACACACATTTCGGTCGGCAAAAAGAAAAAGGTCCAGACAAAACTATAAAAAGAATAAGAGGTCGGGCCAAGTTTACCTAAGGAAGGACCCTTGTAAATCATCTACAGCATCGATGAATAGAGGCGATGTCGAGATGAGCGTTGTTGACTCGTGTGTTTATTGGTTGTTGACGCTACTAAGTATCTGTTAAGATATTTACGAGAATACTTAAGTAGAAGCCCGACAATGTTATATAGTAACAATCGGTTACATTTTAATGCAACCAATAATTACTAAATTGTAAAAACTAGTATTACTACCTATATAAAAACTACTACAATCAAAATAAATATGGTATTGATTAATTATCGTATCGTGTATTTAAGTAATGCGTGTAACTAATTTTCGTACAGTAAATATATGTACCTACTCTTTATTGTATAATATATAGACATACACATGTAAAAACTAAAATTTTTAAAATAATTTCATATGAGTACAATACAAAGACCCAACATTGTTGCACCACTACAGATGCTCGTAACAATGGGTAGCCCGTGCGAGTGTTTGTCGTGCATTTGTCGAATGGGAATTATTAGAAAGGGCTCCGGGAAGGCTCGGGAATTCGCCCCAAAAGCAGTTCACATGAAACGTTCTCCCACTCCGGCGCCGTACAAAAAAATCAAACACATCCCGAGAGAAACACAGGGGTAACAACGCGTCACTATACGTCCATATTGATTTTTTTCTCTCATTGTTAGTAAAATAATAAAATCACGGCGTGTATTAAAAAAAGATCTTGCGTCGATAGAATTTGGGTTGAATATTGAGTCTGAGTTTATTAATAATCGAAGCGTTAACGTGTGGAATGTTCGATTCTGCAAGGCCGCTTGCAATAGAAACTGCTCGTATCGTGAGTGAAATAATATTAACTGGACCGATTTCACATTTAATATGTACATGTGTACCTACACAGTTACTCCACGCTATAAGAAATAATTACTTTTGTTAAAGATCGCAAACGACTGTCGATTTCAATGTTGTAATAAGTATTTTCCTTATAATATGTTTATCAGTTGATAAACTTTCACGATTTGTATGCATTATAAAATTATATATACTTCGTATTTAATCTTCGTATTTCGCATTAAAGATTTAAAGGTAAATTGCTCGACGTTTTGACTATATTGCAACTAGGCTGGAGTAGACTGACTAGTAGTAGTAGATAGTCTACCCGTGACCCGATGGCCGTTACAATACGGTCGTAACGTGGGGAAATAAAAGAGGTAAAACCTTATAATATTCACACGATTAAGACCCGTAGTATGGGTATATAATTTTATAATATTCGGAATGTATTACAGATGGTGGAACATCTATTAACAGTGTTCGCAGATTGTAAAGTAGATAAGATAAAATGTTGGTGTCTTATGTATTATGTTTATGTTATTATAGCGGCTATGGGTGCGCCGGCGGTTCGGGCGCGATGAGCGGCGGGGGCGAGAACGCGCAGTTCGGCGCCACCGCCGCAATGGTCGCCGCGGCCACTACGGCCGCGATGCAGGACTCGCAGCCATTCTCACAGGTAATACTCACAATACCTATTTAAAATAAACTGTGACTATTTATTTTAGAAAGATAAATGCTCATTACTAACTTTAAATGTAGGTAATACACAAACAGTGATAAAAGGACTTTTCGTTTTACAGATGCAAAACAACATGACTATGGGAAATCCTCAATATGCCTATAGTCAGCAGCGCAGTCATAACCCGGCTATGACGGGTATGGGGATGGGAGGTAATGGCGGCATGAACGGCATGACGGGAATGGGGCAAATGGGAAATGCCGCTATGAATGGCATGAACCCGATGGCGCAAATGGCCAATATGGGTATGCATGCAAATATGATGCCCTCTCAGATGGGGCCAGGTCAAATGGGAACTTCGGCGAAGATGGCTCCAGGGTACCAAAGGCGGCACACGCCTTACCCATCTGGAACCATGTTAATGGGGCAGCGAAAGACGACGCAGTACAGCACGATGGGCGCACAACCCGGTTTTGGGCCAAGTCAGTACCCGGCGGGTTACGGAGGCAGACCGGGTTTTCAGGGGCCGGGGTATCCTCCTCAACAGCCTTTAGGGCCAAGTGGTAATTTTGGCGCCGCAATGAGGGGGAACATGAGGCAGTCAACGCCACCGTACTCCAACCAAGGACAATATTTTAACGGTGGTGTGCCGAATCAGTTCTCGCAGCATCAGAACAGCAACGCTCAATATGGAGCGCAATATGGCGGACAATTTGCCCAAGAAGTCGCGATGCGCACAAATATGAGCTATCAACACAGTCCAGTACCTGGTAATCCTACGCCGCCTCTGACACCTGCAAGCAGTATGCCCCCATACATTAGTCCAAACGGCGACGTTAAACCTCATTTTAATGAGCTCAAACCACACATTACACCGATGGGCATGCAGAGTAAGTGTTCTTCATACCAAATATTATTTAAATATAACACATGGCATATTAATCTCATTACTTTCGTACTAAAACCGTTTTATTAATTTCAGATGATGAGCTTCGGTTAACATTCCCCGTAAGAGATGGTATTATACTACCACCATTTAGATTAGAACATAATTTAGCAGTTAGCAATCACGTATTTCAATTAAAACCCACGGTCCATTCAACGTTAATATGGAGGTAAATATAACAATTTATAAATCTTAATTAATGCAGTTTTCATGTGACATTGAACAGATAAAAATAATTATGTTGATTGCTACACAGATCGGACCTCGAGTTACAATTAAAATGCTTCCACCACGAAGATAGGCAAATGAACACAAATTGGCCAGCTAGTGTTCAGGTGTCAGTGAACGCGACGCCGTTAATGATAGATAGGGGAGAGAACAAAACATCACATAAACCATTGTACCTGAAGGATGTATGCCAACCGGGCAGAAACACGATACAAATCACTGTCTCAGCCTGCTGTTGTGTAAGTATCTTTAAATAAAATTACACAAAGTAATATATTCACTATATTGTAGCAGTCTTAAGCTTATCAACCTATCAATTTAAGTTAAAATTTTAATCGTTTGTTTTTTTTTCAGTCACATCTATTTGTATTACAATTAGTTCACCGGCCAAGTGTCCGAAGTGTTCTGCAGGGCCTTCTAAGAAAACGATTGCTCACTGCCGATCATTGCATCGCGAAGATAAAAATGAATTTCAATCAGACGCCGTCGAACGGAAGCAATGGTTCAAATACAGCTAACGACAGGGACAGTGTTGAACAGACAGCTCTAAAAGTATCATTAAAATGTCCAATAACATTCAAGAAAATAACGCTACCGGCACGCGGGCATGAATGTAAACACATACAATGTTTTGATCTGGAGTCGTATTTACAACTTAATTGTGAAAGAGGATCATGGAGATGTCCGGTTTGCAAGTAAGTAAATAGACTATGCAATAGTAGTTCGATATTGAAAGTTTCTTGAACCCACATACCTATAACAATATATTTTATTCTAGTAAACCAGCCCAGTTAGAGGGATTAGAAGTGGATCAATACATGTGGGGAATTCTCAACACACTCAACAGTTCAGACGTCGATGAAGTAACAATTGATAGTGGAGCTAACTGGAAAGCTAGCAAAATCTCCAATAACACTGGTATTAAGGTGAGTATTTGTCACATTCACCGACAACTGGGTTTATATTATAAGTTCATAGCCCTTTTTTCATGAAAGATTAACTAATCGTTTAATTCATAACTTTTGCCTTGAATAAGTATATTTGGGTTCTGAGTAGTCAAGCATAAAGAAAGTCTTGCCATTAGAATATTTTAAAATTATTTGTATTTTTATTTACAGCAAGAGGATGACAGTAGCGATAACAGTGTAGGGAAACGAGGGAAGGCAGTTTCGCCCGGATCTATGAACATGCCTACAATGAACAACTGGGACATGAATCAAGCCTTATCTCCATATCTTACCCCAGACATGAACTCTATTGCCAGCGGATCTATGATCTCGTCTTACAATCAGAATGGACAGAGCCGGAATTCAAGTTCAAACAGTCAAAATTACGATTTCGGAATGAGTAACGGTCCTGGCAGCAATGAATATGCTGGGAACGGACCATTGTCACATTTGAACGAAAGCGTGAATTCCTTGGATCCTCTCAATGCGATGGAGAAAAGTCTAAATGAGCAGGTAAATATTACGTATTGTTAAACTATTTCCATTATAATGTTTATTTTTTAAACAGGAGCTTAGTTGTTCCTATTTGTTTGGTAAAAATGGCTGATATCTAATGAAGAACACGTGTTTTCCAAAAATGGTAATAAAAAACATACCGTCATGTTTTCTATATTTTATTCACTTGCAGACAGTATATTTCTTGTAACTAATATAATTATTTCCTCTTTTTTAGATGCCGCACACGCCTCACACTCCTCATACACCGGGCTCAGCTCACACGCCGGGCGGTGGCGGCGCTCACACCCCGGGCTCATCTCACACGCCCGGCCCACCATCTGTCGATCACCACTCGCTGACGGACGTCGACATACCCGCCGACCTCAACTTCGATCCCGCTGCCGTCATTGATGGAGAGGGGACTGATAATCTCAATGTAAGTTTACAAATTACGTATTTCTTTACAATCTCGTCTTCTTGAAAGACCATCTAGATAGCAACGGAACAGCAAAGATCAGCAATAGTTTTAGATAAGCAATTACTCAATGAGAATAGTCTATTCTGTATAACTTTAAAAGGAGTAGGAATACATTTGTTTTATACTTGCCTCTTCACCAACTAAGCTTTGCGTCTCTCAATTTCAGTTACTGCCGGAGACGAGTGTGGATCCAATGGAGCTACTATCGTACTTAGACGCGCCGGCATTGGGCGAGTTGCTCGCGACGCCGCCCTCATCCTCGTCGTCAGCAGGCAGTCACCCGCCACGTGCGCCTTCCTCCGACGATTTGTTGGCATTGTTCGAGTAGGCCTGACAAGATCTCTTTTCGACGGGATGACAAAAAGTGTACGTAGACAAAGACTAATGTCAATTATATTCACCAACTCAAGAATTAACTGCAACAGTGACTGCTACATCATGAAGACAACTGTCTATGTCACTTCCTCGTCTTTAAGTCAGACTTGTTTGTTCAACTCGCACTCAGCCAGCGAAGCCCGATATTGTGATATTAGATTTTAGTTCCTTCTCCCTATAGTCACTGTGTTGAACATAGCGGTGCTTTTGAATAGTAGATACTACCAGAATCTCTGTCGCCTTGTAAAGGCGTATATCTAGTAGGAGTTCGATATGGCCGGTTTGTTAAACACAGCGACGCACCGAGGCATCGATTGTTGAAACA
This sequence comes from Herminia tarsipennalis, assembly GCA_945859575.2. Lineage (NCBI taxonomy): Eukaryota > Metazoa > Arthropoda > Insecta > Lepidoptera > Erebidae > Herminia > Herminia tarsipennalis. Next base: position 16,494,272 of record OX243837.2, read on the forward strand.
ATGGTGTTGGAGAACATTTATTAGGTAGTTAAGTAAAGTATTGGAGGCGAACGGCCATAGACACTGCGGTGTTGTGCATGTATAGTTCCTCGCACCGCCGCACACACGGTGGCGCTACTGAGCTCCTTTATATTCTAAACTCTAGCATAAACTGTAACACAAATTTTCATTAATAATTCAATTTCTTATTCGATATAACTGTAATCGATTAGAGTTTTTGATTTGTGTCCATAATTTGTGAATAGTTCACCGGGTGTAAATAATAAAGTGGAGTTATTTTATTTGTGCTAGTTGTTTTGTGTACTGTGGCGGGTAGTGTGGCTCCTTGTATGTATAGAATTAAGACGAGTACACTCGCCCGCGCGGGGGCATTGTGAATCTTATAGTTCCTATTGGATGCGAGCGAACTATAATGTTCAATTGCCATTTACTGTAAACATATTCCTTCAAGTTTTCGCATATTCTGCATTTTTAAATGGTAAGATACGATAGGACTCGTGAGTATAACGCTACTCGCTTTTGGGTGATATATTCTAAATGAGTTGTTTGAAATCAACAAATAAATGGTAACAAATTAGTTACAAAACTATATATAGTTTGTAAATGTGAGTGCAAAAATGAACTCTGTTAAATTATTTTGCGTTATGTGAATCGAAGAATGATAGAAATATATTTTAATTTCTATATATAGTAATGAACTGTATTATTTGTAAATATGAATCTAGATAAGAATATTATATTACCTAGTTATATATAGGAGGAGAACATGGCAGATACTTATATGACGGCCAGTTTAGTATAGTATTACTAAATTAAAGAAAATCTACACATGGTTTTACATGTACATACAAAATTACCATACCTATTATACAAGTTTGTGCGTTTGAAGGCAGTACAGTACTACATCAACATTTAAATACTTAAATATTAAGTCTCATATTTTTTTAACTGTTCCTTAGAGCCAACTTTAGTCATAATTCTATTAGGATAATGAAGTTCCCAATTGTTCTCATCATAAATCTAAGTAACATTAAACTAGTCCTTTAGTATTCCATTGATTTGGTTCAGAAAGAGTTCCTTTGACTTAAGTTGGATCAAAATATCTTTATGTAGTTGTAATTTATACCCTTACAATATCTTCACAGATCATTTTCACTTCAATAATACAATTATAAGTCAGATGACGATTTATCTTTATTTTAGAAATATTACTAGGTACAATCCTGTGTTATTTTAGTTGATTGTACTGTATTTGAATTCAAACGTTTCTCTATTTACAAGTGCAAACCACCAATATTAACATAATTGCAGGTTTTAAATCTATGCTCATCTTAATTTTGTTTCTTTGTTTTGCCCACCTTATTTCCACAACCAACAGCAATAATAAAGTGCTTATGGAATAAATTTTATTTATAATAGATAAAAGTGTTATTTTAAAGTATGTATACAATAAATAGAAATAAAAATTGTGATGAGCATTGAATTGACAAAATCTTATTTCACATATTTTCAAATGGTTTGGTTTAATTTTTGATTACTTTTTAGTATTGCGCAATTAAATCAAAATTTTATTGTTATAATTTATTGAATTTTTATACCTATTTAGAGTAATGTGCAGCGCAAATTGTCAACAATTGTGGTTTCTAAATGGAATTAAGTTCCCATAAAATTTAACAATCATAATACCTATTTACCATTATTCATTTAGATGTTGTAAAATTTTCAAACATAAACTTACTGTTAGTAACATTTTTAAATAACAGTTTATAAAGATATCTCTAACCTAGAGTTGTATGTAAAACTGTCGATTCTTTCACTATCTTATGTAAAAATTGATGATTTGCGCATCTTTACTTCATGCTATGAATATGGACGCCTCTTTAGAGTTAGTCAAACTATTACGAAAACAATAAAATTAGTATTATACAAAGCTGTGGTCAATTATTCAAACAAGTTTAAAAATAGTTTAGACATAATTGTCAAGTTAATTTTGTCGTTTGTAGCAAGCATGCCATAACTTTCAGGCATTTGTCTGTCTAGTTGATCACGACTTTAGCATAAATTACATAATTTTAAGGGACCTTCAATTCCAGTTAGCTAGATCTATTTATTGTAGTGAATATTGCTATTGGATGAATCATCATAATGATTTTTGTATGACCAAATAGTAATTTTTTACACATTTACCTATATAAGGTAATTTAAAGGTAACAAATTTGTTTATATAAAATTGAAAATATCACAAAAAATTTATAGCATATCACATTGTAAAAAAAAAACAAAAATTAAATTGAATGATTCATCCAAATGAGTAAATGATTACAATATTATATATTTTGTTGAATATTATAATGAACTGCTGTGAGGTAGATTTTGTGCTCGTACAAATGTAAGCAGCATTTGGAAATAAGTGAAAGAAGAATTCTAAATAAGGTAACATGCGACCCATGACTCAGAAGTAAATGCAAAGCCAAACTGTACTGTAGCATATTTAAAATTTTGAACATTATGTGAACATTTTAGCAATCAGGTTGGTACCCACTGAATTCATTTCAAAATGTGTAAAATGAAAAAACATAACATTTTTATGTTATTGAAAATAAAATAAATCTAAAAATTATCATATGACTTTCATTTGGTTCTACAATGATTTCTCAGCTTTCACAAAAAGTTATGAACATATTTAGTGACATCACTTGGTCCATCAACCCAAAGGGTGGCAGATAGTACTGAGAAATAAGTATGATTATATTTTGTACACAGAAAAGTGTAAGAAAAAGTGTATAAATGTATACTAATATTATAAAGCGGCTGAGTTTGTTTGGTTGAACACAATAATCTCAGAACCTACTGGTCCGAAGTGACAAAATCTTTTAGTGTTGAACAGCCTTTTATCGAGGAAGGCTATTAAGGCTACATAGTATCACGCTAAGACTAAGGCTACATAGTATCACGCTAAGAGAGCTGGGCATCAATGAAGAATGTTGCAAAACCAGGGAATAATGATGCAGATTAAGTTGCACAGGTCAGCAAGAAATTTATAATACTAATCAATTTAGAACAACGACCGGGCATCAGATACATACAAGAAACTGGTCAAACCTGTCCAGTTTTCAAAATGATACCTTATTAGAAACAACATGTGGAATGTTTTAAGAAGTCCAGCCATTATAGTGTGTCCGCAAGAAGTAAAACCTGTATGTAGGCTATTTATAAAATAAAAATAAAACTAAACCCAAAGGATACTTCACAGTGCTTTATTAAAGCTCCTTCAGTTTTATATACGTAGCTGTCTAACTTATTGGTGTTGCTAACAAGGGAAATAAATGTCCCATAATAATGTCCATGAAATACTTACATGCTAAAATTTGGAACTGAATACTACAAAGCTCTATCAACGACTTAATTAAGAGCTATAAAAAAATCTTTGTAATATAAAACACACTTACATAACTTTTTGGAAGTCCACAAAAGTATTGTAATCAATACTATTCATCTCAACAGTGACTTATTAAAAGTTAACATCTTAAATTTGAATTGTTTTAGAGTATTAAGCCGATAATTGATCAGTATATTAAAACAATGAATTATTTCAACATGTATGAAAATAAGTCCTATCGAGCTAAGTAGCTAAATAGATACTTAGTTATTTAATTCACATCTTGTAATAGAGTAAGTAGAAATATTCGTAATATTTAATGCCACTAAAATTCATGTAAGCTATTTCAGCAATATGATAGCTGTCATTACTTTAAAAATTACTATTAGCCCACCTATAGTGTCAAAATGAACCCAAAGAGATCAATTTACGAAACTCTACAAAATTACACACAATTTTAAAATAGTCAAAAACTCCAAGTTTTTCGTATAAATCAAAACACTTGTTGTCCACAAAAGTATTTTCATCAATACTATTCATCACAACAGTGACTTTTTAAAAGTTAACATCTTAAATTTGAATTGTTTTATAGTATTAAGCCGGTAATTGCTTCAGTATACCTAATAAAACAACGAATAATTTCATCATGTATGAAAACAAGTTCTGTCGAGCTAAGTAACTAAATAGATACTTAGTTATTTAATTCACATCTTTTATTAGAGTGAGTAGAAATATTCCTAACTTATAATGCAACTAAAATACATGTAGGCTATTTCAGCTACATGATAGCTGTTTTTACTTCAAAAATTACTATTAGCCCACCTACAGTGTCAAAACAAGTTTAATTGTTATAAATTAATTAAAAGTACTTACCAAAAGAGATCAATTTACAAAACACTACGAAATTACACACAATTTCAAAATACTCAAAAACTCTGAAGTTTTTATTCCTAATCAAAACACTTGTTGTTTGTTTGTTACGCCAATTTTGACAGCTCTACGTACGTCAAAACTCTAACGACATAATCTCATCCAACAATTTAGTCTGTGGTCGGGTAAACGAAATTAAATTACATCCATTTTAGGCTAACATATTGTCCGATTTAGTTGAACCCAAAAGTAGACCAACAGCAAATTGAGAAATGCAGTTTGAAAACATCAAATTTGCAAAATTGTGCTGACATAAATAAAAATGTTAGCACTCATAATTAATTGGTTATTTCAAATTAAAGTAAACACACAAATTAGAGACGTCATTAGAACAAACTTGAAGTTCGTTTAATTGAAATTTCACTAATTTGAGTATTTAATCTATGTATTGCAAAGTGTTTTAGATAACACAAAACTGTTAAAAGTTAAAACTTCGCTCGCTCGAAAATTTCAGTAATTAACTTCCCGTCTCAGTATTTTTGTTAAAAGCAATAGGCCAAGACGCAGCAAATGTCTAAAAAGATCAAGACTTTCTCTGTGAAAATAAAATGATAGTTTACTATAGGTTTAATCAATTTAAAATAGTTCATGTGTGAATGATGGCCGCCGTCTGACCAAATATATGAATACTTATCGTGTGATAATATGAATATCCAATAGGGTGACCAAATCAAGAAAGACCATTGGATTCCACAATAGGATATGGACACTGCAACCGAACAGATGGAGTAATCTGCGAGCATGGGCTTACCCAGCTTTTGACCTAGGGTTTAGTTTAGTCCTCGTTTACAATTTGCGCGCTAAGCGCAAAGGACTCGAATAGAGCTCTGATTTCTAGAACTGTTTTTTTTAATTATTCTAATTTGGTAATTATAAATTACACCAGTCACAGCTCTGCAGGAGGAGTAGGGGAGGGAGAAGAGAGCTGAGATGAGCGGAGTCCGATTTAGAGAAGCAGAACATTTGAAAAGTGACTTTTACGCTTGCTAGCACGCAGCATAAAAAGTCACAGTACGAGTTGAGCTGGCGAGCGCTGGGCTTAAGCAGAAGTTATTGAGCGAGCTGTGCGACGCTACTGCACGAATAAGACGGCTCAGCACAATTATCGAAGCTACTGCGCAATAAGAGAAGTATTAGTTGAACTTAGAAGTCACACCGCAATCAGCGTGTAGGTAGAAGTTATTGCATGAGCTGTTCAGTTAGAGAACCTAATATGTGAGTTGGAGCGTGTATTTCATAGCACAAATAGGGGACCTCAGCGCCAACCTTAAATTCTATCAATTAGCCTGTATTGGTCTACTGCTGGACTGTTAGAAAATAATGTAGAATCGGGGCAACATTGCCCTTCCTTTTTTGTATTCCATACGCGCATTATCTTAATAACAATAATAAACTTAACCTTTACTAAGTTATAGTATATGTATAAATTTTATCGAAAACTAACCCCCCCCCGCCATATCTGCGAGGTACATAATACGGAACTGCACATTCCCCGGGTGTCCGTTTTTGGAAAACGGTGACGTGACTAATACCCCCACCGTCCGGAGAAGACGGTGGAGGTAGTGTGGGATTTACATCCACTAAAAAACCTGCCGTTTATTGCTTGCCACCTTCCCGAATTGTTGCATTCCGGGCATTTCTCACCTACGCGGGCCCTGAATACACACAGGGTGCCGCGCCTCCACGGGACGGTACGGTACGCCCACGCAGATGTGCGCACCGACGCCACCCGGTTCGCCGGCGACGGAGTGGATCCGCCAGGGAGCTCTCTTCCCTGACTGATGGACCTTTCGTTCCCTTCGCTACCACTTTTTGCGAGATGACGCATTTCACGACCCCTCCCCCCGCACCATAACCCGGACCACGGCCGGAAACGAGAAGTCACTTCCAAACACTGTAGTGAGAACTCGAGCAGGTTCGGCAACAGCCTCCCCGACTGAGGTACCAGTAGCCTAGAGTTTAGGCGCTAAAATGCCGAAGTGTTCGTCGAAGAGCCACCCTACCACATATTATGGACACCCTATAATAATGATATGGCCAAACGTCGATGAACTTAATAATAAACGTTGACTTCTAAACGTTATGGTCAGTTTTAGTTGGGCATCCTCTCAACTGTGTATGTTCAAAAACATGCTCCCTAGTCTGTGTACCAGGAACCGGTATGTTACACAGACGGGGTGTTTTTGGGTAAATGCTTTCGTTTTAATGCATTATCTCGGATTTTAATTGGAATTTATGTAATTTCTAACTGAGTACATTCCTAATGAAATAAATTATTTTTTTAAATATTTTTGTGTGTTTTTTTATTGTAGGTAAATATACACTGACGGACTTATAAACTGCATCAAAGTAATAGACGACTTTGAAATAAATATTTTAACCAAGTATGCAAACTTTCTATACAGATTTAAATTGAAACCTCTAGATTGGTTCGTGAACTTTAAAACAGCGTAGGATCATATCTTTAAGTTTAAGTTTATGTACTGGAAAGGACCTTAAGACCTTTTTTGAAGAAAAAACAGAAGTTTAAGGAAAAATTGTTTAATTAAAAAATTGGTTTTAACAATAGACACAAACTTTATGCAAGGGTTTATTTGTGTTTTAATAAGGTGTATTACCCCCACGTGCCCTTATTACGGATTCTAATCGGTTCCGCATAGATTTTATAAGGGTTTTTAAAAGATCTTGCGGAATATTGTCCCATTCTTCTGAAAGTGCTGTTCTTAGTGCTGCCACTGTCGTAGGCGAAGGGTTTCTCGCATATACAGCTCTTTTTAAATTGTCCCAAACATGCTCGATGGGATTAAGATCCGGGCTGCGTGCTGGCCAATTCATTGTACGTATCCCAACCTCTTCGCAATAATGTTGAACTTGTGCAGCTGCATGCGGCCGGGCATTATCCTGCATTAAAGTAAAATTTTCGCCTATGAATCCCATGTAAGGCACCACGTGATCTTCTAATATCTCTGTTATGTAGCGATGTGCTGTCAAACCCCCTCTATTACCGTTTTGACGGACCATGTCTATGAACACAAGTTCTGTTCGCCCGTTCATCGATATGCCACCCCAGACCATACATGAACCGCCTCCAAAAGGAACACGCTCCTCAATGCAACTTTGAGCATATCGCTCCCCACGTCGACGATAGACTCTTCTGCGACCATCTGCACCATATAAACATGTCCTACACTCGTCCGTGAACAATACAGAGGCCCACTGCTCTTCTGTCCAATTCAGGTGATGACGCGCAAATCTTAAGCGAGCTTGTCTGTGAGCTGCAGACAACTTTGGACCATTTGCTGGTCTAAAAGGGGTGATAGCCGCTTCCTTTAACCTTCTTCTTATTGTTCGTGCACACACGTTTTTTCCACGCACTTCATTAAGCTCGGTTTTGATGTTAACTGACGTGAGGAAACGATTTCGCAGGGAAGTTGTAACAATAAATCGGTCATCACGACCTGTGGTTGCTCGAGTTCTGCCTGTACCACGTCTCCTCCTGTAAGAACCTGTCTCTACAAACCTTCTGTATATTCTACAAACCGTAGACTGGTTTAAATTTAAATTTCTACCAATCGTTCGTTGATCCAAGCCCTCCCGCACCAATGCTACAATTTGTGCCGCTTGATCGGACGAAGTATCCATATTATGGTTCAAAAACTCTCGATGTGTTAAAAAACTAACCCAACAATTATGCTGGTAACAATAATTCAATTGACCAAACAAAAAAAATCAATGAGAATTAATTTAAAACTTTGCTATAAATAACACGCAAATCTGATACTACGAGTAAATTTTCTTTTCCCGGCTATATTCATTTGTTTTACCGCAGTTCTATTTTTAAATTTAATTTTTTTTTAAGATTAAGAGCCAGTCTTTCCATATTTATATAATTTAATCTAAAAAGTTTGCATACTTTTATAAAAAAATCCTTTTAGAGTAAACCTGAACTTTGATGCAGTTTATGAGTCCGTCAGTGTATATATATCTTTAATGTACTCTCATTTACTCCATATATCAGATAAAGGACAATATTTGCACCTTATATTTTATTTTCACTATTTTAAATTTAGAATAAAATACAATTAAAACATTACCTGCCGTAGTACATTTTTTTTACACAAAACCGGCCTATAAAAGCGGCCCGCCCGAACCGCGCGCCGTTATGTGCGGTCAAAAGGCGGTGTCGTTTGTAGTCGATATATGAAATAACTATTGTTATTATAAACAAAGGTTTATTTTAAATAATAAGTTCACCTTATCAGCTACATGTAATAAAAGCCGCACTTCTGAGTATTGAATAGATTTTAAATACAAAAGGAATAAAGATTGTACTAAAATTTAGGTCGTAAATCAGTCGGTCAACTTTTAATTTTTTTCAGGTAGAAAAACAGTTCCCGGGATAAAAACAATACTATTTTTAGGTTGTTTACAAAACTCGCTACCTATAACAAAACAAAAAACAATTATGATTCTAAGAAATATTTTCAATACAAGCGCATTTAAAGAAACCTTTAAAAAGTAGTAGTTTCGAAGCCATTTGAATTTTGTATGTTATTAATATAATTAGCCGTTGTAATAATAATAATAATTCCATACAAAATTCAAGTCTGTGGAGCATACTGGCTCCCGGTATGAGCTTCCGCGCTCCGTTTTTATTCAATTATTTCGTTATTTAAACAATCATACATATTGTACTTGGTATCAATCTAAAATGTATTAATTAGGGCTTTATATTCAAAAGTGTATCAATGTTAGTATCATTACTACAAATATGACGAAAATAAAATGACGTTCATAGTTCTTTGGGGTGTATGGTCGCATTTAGCGCCTTTTTTACATAAAAATATAAAAGTAAATGATAAAAGGAATACAAAAAATTAAACATTAATAACCATTTAATATAACTTTATTAAAATAATAATATACTATTGAACAAATTTTATTAAAACACGATTAAAGTATTCATAGCGCCCGCGGACTTTCTGCTGACATTGCCGTATTTTGAACGATGATTACGCGCAATTTTGTTGTGTATTTTTGTTATATTATGTAAAAATTGAATTAGCTTGCCTGTTTCTTCATCTTTATTTTGATATAAGGCAAGATAGCCTCACAATATTTAAAAACCTCAAAAAAAAAACAACCAAGACAGTCCCACTTAAAAACTTATCAAACCTTTACACATTTACAGCTAAAATTTTGCGGAGAGTTTTTAGTGACAGGATTTTTAAAAATATGATCAAATGTGTATTTACTAAAACGCAAGTGGAGAAAAAAAAAACTACTAGCCATCAAATAATATTTAAATAAGCCCAAATACAAAGCTTTCATTATAATAGCCGAATTTGATATGACTTAAGTTGTAGTAAAAAGCAAAAATATCTACAATAACGTAAAAAAATATAAAACAAAAAAATGGAACACAGCATTACCTTGTCATTATTCGCAGCTGTAAGTAATTGATTTTGTCTGTTGGACATTAAGTTGGTTCATCAGTTGGCATTTTAGATCCTCAGAATCAAAAAGTCAACTCTTCTATTTTTTTTGTCTATGGTTTGCAAATATAGAAAAAAATATCTGGCCGGACACCAGCTTTTTTTGGTTTTATCACTGTTCAATTTTAAAATTCTTAAGTAACTTTATCTGTAATTGAAAGTTTTAAACAATTATAGCGAATATTCAATTGGTCTATGAGATTAAAAATGACCAGATTTTACATTTAAGTATTTACATGCATAGGTATTGTTTGTGATCAACAAGTGCCTCTAAACAGTTGAGATAATTTATACCTAATACCAGTGTAATTTTTTGTTGGTACATTTTGTAACATAGTCTAGTGAAAAAGTTTATGAAAAATAAAGGGCACTAAGGCGTTAAGTATTGCATACTCTGTGAAAAACACTTCTATCGGCGCCACTACTCTACATCTGCATAATAGAACCTGTAGGTAAGTAACTTACCATATTCTAAGTTTATAACTAAGTACTTTCAATATCAAAATATATTTAAAAAATAAGTTGGTTTGTGAACCTACGGTTTAAAAACTCTAAGAGTTAATCATAAATTTTAACACGATGGCAACTCGATCAAAGATTATTTTTTATGGGAACCGCAAGCAAAAGCTTATTATTAAGTTTTAAAAGTACTCTGTATTATGTACATAAATAACTACTTACCTGTAAATAATCTAAACCTAAACACTGCATTCGCCTATAAATGTTTGTTTTTCAGCCGTATTGGGTCGGTACAAATTAAAAACAGAAAGTTTAATAATTTAAGCCACGACGGGCGTAAAAAAAATTTAATAAAATTTTAATTTAAATAAATAAGGTACCTAAGTACTTAACCGAAGAAAACCCGTCGGGATCTACCATTTACTGCCCCGAATTGAATTTAAAATTTTTGTAGGGGGCGCCAAATGGCAGGGGATTTGCCCCCCCCCCCCATCGTAAACGTCGGTAACGAAACGACTATTGTTCGGTTGTCCGAACGTTCTCCGCGAAGGTGAAGGGCGCTATTATAATTTTTGTGCCCCGCCTTGAAATAACCCTAGATCCGGCAATGGTGACAGGTCAAAAATATGATTTGGACGCCCGTGGGGTTTTTCAGTATTTTTTATTTTGTTAATTATTTCAAAATCTATTCCGTTTTAATAATAAAAACATGAGCCCGCTGGCGGTCTCTAACATTAAAACTTAACTGGAACATGCTCAGGAATGAGACCTATACAAAGCAAAAAACCTGTTTCTATTTTCTATGCCTATCGTCCTAGCCATTCCTGAAAAAAAAAATTCGTACCCCCTGGCGGTTTAGAACATTAAAACGTAGCTTAATAAAAACACTCAAACACCTCTTACCCCAAACACATATAGGTATATACCGTTTCCGTGGCCGTAGCGGGTAAAAACAGTTTTAGTGGCAGCAAACTGAACTTTGTGTATAAAATGAAATTGGTAAGTACCTGCTTGTAAAATCCGTAAGACTTCTTCCTAATAACTCTTCCTTTTGTCAATCAGTAAAACAAGGCAACCTTAAGGATTGGTTAACGTTTCCTAGTATTATATTACCTGTGACGTTTCTAAGCACCTGTTTATACCGAAAGTGAACAAGATAGCTCATCTCAACCTATGCAACTTAATTTGTAATACACACTAGTCAGTTACGACTAAAGCATGCTCCAGACGGTTGGAAACAAGGCTTCCCGCCAAGGTGACCTTGCTGGTTTCCAACAGTGTAGACGGCTGTTGCAAACCAAATTATAGTTTGACCTCCAACGCCCTTGGCGGGTGGGAGCGCTTTCCCACCACGCCGTTTGCTGTTGGTTTGTCGCCGTGTAGTCGACGTTTCCAACCAAACAACAAACCAAACTACCACACATGCACACATAAATTGCCGCAGAATTGATATGATATTTATTACAATGTAGATAAGTATCTACCCTTCTTTGATAGTTTTGTTAAATTTATAAAAATGTATTAATTGCCTATTAAAAATTTGCAAGTACATACTAAATTGGTGTGGTTTGCAACCAATAATTGGTGGGCCACACAAAAATCCCGCCAAGGTCGCGCGTGTTTGCGGGTGGTTTCCAACCGTTTGGACGAAAACACAAACGGTGGGCCACACAAAGCTCCCGCCAAGGTCACCTTGGTTTGTCCGCTGGTTTCCAACCGTCTAGAAGACGCTTAAGCGACAAAAAGGCCTTTTTGCAATCGCCGATTTGGCTAGTCTGCAAGTCGGCCACCACCTGCAGATATAGACAGGTACTGATGTACCTACGACTCTCAAAGGGACCGACTGAACCCGTTTACTGGACGCGACTACGACTTTGTCACCACATGAGCTGGGTCCAACTTATAAAGCCCATGTGCGATTCAATCTTTAAGCTACAGTAGATCAGGTCTTATTGGTCACGTACACCTGGCCATTAACCTGGGTAGAACAAGTTGCTCGATACCCCAGGTGGCAAAAGGCGCCAAAAACTAAAGGGCAGTGGTTACAATTTTCGGTTGCATAAAGTCGACCAACTACCAAAGACAGTCTGGCTCTACTCTAGAGAGCTAGGCTCGGCGCTGCTGGTGATCATCAGAAATCCTACAATCCTAAAGACTGATGCTGAATGTAGCCGTCACCTGTTTTTGTTTGACGATGGTCAGATGACGACCCCGTATGATCGCTAACCGTTTTCGTAGATCGCTGTATCTAGATGGAGCTAAATTCAGCATACTGCACGAGGTTAGCTTTAAGTTACGAAACAATGTTAAATCTCATTCATTATCTTCAAAACGGCTGAACACCAAAACAAAGTAAGGAACCATATCTATTAACTAGCTTTCTACTAAAAAACTAAATCCCTCCATCATTTTGGGCTCTACGATGTCACAGACAAGCACACGCGTTAAACTTATACACCTCTCCTTTTGCATCTCAGGTTAAAAAATAAATTTGGTTATTCGGTAGGCTAAGCAAGAAACTATTGAGATACATAATTAAGTATTAATATCAATCCCCGGGATTGTACTTTTAAATCAAAGACTAACAATACGAGTATATGTTAGTCTTTGATTTAAAAGTACAATCCCGCGATTAATACCATAAGGTATAATTTAGATGTAGTTACCTACTTATTCTCCTGTTTATGGGTAAGTTTGTTCCGATGGCAACACCGAACACTCGCACGCGCAGCAAAGCCTTCTCCCACGCACACATGCAAACGAAGTCATGTAAACACGTGCCCTATAGCGCAGACAGTCGATTAGTCGGCGGGTCCGAGGCAGGTATCGCGTCCCGTCCTACCGGTTCAACGACAAAACGATCGAACGAACGCCAACCTCAAACGAACTATATTGTATTCTAAACACAACGAGCAAAATACAGTTTTTACATGAATAACAGTGCAATAGAGTGTGCGCGTTTTGGAAACACCCGAGGTATGTGTTAATACTTCTCCATAAGTGCATAGCGGTATCGTGGAACCAGATTTTGAGTCCTCAAATGTATTGAAAGTAGCTTTTATGTTGTTTGTTTAAACGATCTATTCCTGTATTTTGTATTCAATAACTTATTATCATTGGCGACGGAAGGTAAGACTAAACTATATTTAAAATTAAATTATATCAGGTTTTGTAACTTTTATATGTTGGGTTGGATTTATATTTATCTTAGAAACCCCAAGTTCTAAAGTTTTAGGAATTGTCCAATATTGTTATTGTTATTTTTATTGTTAGCGAGTTAGCAACTGCCTACCTACTTCAAACGTGTTGTTATGATTATTTGTACCTGTTTAGCTTGTATGTACTTAATACTTCATAATAACAGTGGGTTGCTTTTTGTACTGCTTATGCTCTCTTTGGCGCGATATGGTAATCTTTTGAATTCTAAGAATGTTATCAGGTTTTGAACGTATTTGTCTTTAGTCTTTTAAGGTAGAGCGAAGGACGGGTTTGAATGAGCAGGTAAAGAATTAAGCCGCATTTCGGTGAATGATTTTATCACCACGTATTTGTTTTTTAAGTTACAATCAGCTAAGCTAAATATTAGTCACCAGAAGGTATTTCCAAAATATCAATATTATTATTATAAAACGTCCCTCTTCGTATTTTGATTTGATGGCAAACTAGACGATTTTCCAAGCACTTTCTGGCAGTGTCAAGTATTTATTGTACACTTTAATAGCACAAATACTTGGTTTTGCGGATTTTGTACATATTTCAAACTTGAAAATGCTGTGAAAATTATGACTTGACAGCTCAGTTTGCCGCTATCTTCACAGCTTTAAGTAGCTTAGTCTAGTATAGTACAGGGGTTCTCAAAATTTTCATTTAACGGAACACCTACCAAATACCTACCATTTATTTTATGGAACCCAAGTTCATGCCAAGGGGGTGCAAAGAATCTGACAAAGATTTCAATACATTTACCAAATGTCTATTGAAGATAGTTCTCATTTTAATTGGTATAAAGCTGAAGAGTTTGTTTGTTTCTTTGTTCAGGAACTACCTACTGGTTCGAATAAAAAAAATATTTTAGTTTTGGATAGTCCATTTATCGAGAAAGGCTATTTAACATCACGCTATTACTAACAGGAACGGAGCATCAATGAAAATTGATGCAAAAACGGGAAAATTGAGGCAGAAGAAGTTGCGCGGGTCAGCAAAACATAAATAAAATGAAATGAGAAGTATCATAACTGGACACATTGGAATTATCCAACGTGTTTTCTTGTTGTTTTTTCTACGCAGGCACACGATGTCATTTCATCTTCAAAAAAAGCATATTTCGCGAAACCCTGGCTTTTCTACAGAACCCCTAGGTTCCGTGGAACCCAGTGTCGAAATCCCTGGTACAGTGCATAGTACCTATCTTACGTTCTTCTACAAAACCATAACCTTCAACTTGAAGAGTAACTAAAGACAAAGAGTCTTACACTGAGACAATGGCAACATTACACATTTTCTATTATGTACACTTGGACCTACCTATGTACTTATTACGAAGCGAATAGAGTCAGGTTACACAGTTACATTACGTATAAGTTCATGATTTATAGGTATTTTGTTTCGCTTTGTGATGGGAATCGCAAATCAATGTTCTTTATACTGTGAATTCAATGATTCATTGGTCAGTCATCATTTAGATAGGTATATACTTGTGTAATTCTTGTCTTTAATGTTTACCGTATGAGATCAGCTGTTATAGTGCTGTTTTCAAAAGTTTTCGATAGTAGATATAAGACATTTTATTTCCTATTAATAACTACATGATTATCATAGTAAGTATATTGCAAAAGAGACGATTCAATCAGTGTGCGTCCGGAAGGTTTCGCCCGCCGTTTCTAATCATACTCCCTCAAAATCGGGTATCACACTAATATTATAAACGCGAAGGTTTGTGAGTATGTGAGTGTGTATGTTTGTTACTTCTTCACGTCTAAACGGCTGGAGCGATTTTTATAAAATTTGGTATGGAGTTAGCCGGCACCCTGGATTAACACATAGGCTAATAAACCGCGGGTAACACCGCGTGGCACAGTTAGTTGGTTATAAATCCCATTGTTATTTTTATCACAGTTCATGTGTTACCAACCACACAGTTTAAAAAAAACTGTATTTTGTTATTGCGTTAAAGATGCAGTCACATCTTGATGCAGTCATATTCTTTTCTGGTTCCGTCTAAAGTCGTGAAAAGGTGTCCTTTAGTAGTCGCTACTACTTAATTTGATAGCTAAATAATAAAAATATATATTTTTAGAATATTTTTTTTCCATACATGTAACAGAAGCTGAATTTTTTTTTTACCAAATATCAACCTGCGGCACATAATTTGAGAGATCTTTTAAAAAAAAATTAAGGTTCCTACTTTTTTATTAAGTGAATATTTTTGGAAATAATGACACCGAAAGTTGCATAAATTGTGCCGGGCGGGGGAAGGGGGGGGCACAATTTTTGAACCTTTCTCAATAAAAGGGCGTAATGCCATGAACATGCGTGCCTATGCTGGTGCTATAATTGAAATCGGATATATTCATACGGCAACGGCTCCGGAACCCTACACTGAGCATGATCCGATATGCTCTTGCCCGGTTTTTTGTACCTATTACATAATGTTGATTACTTTATTATACTTACCTAAGGCCATACTAAAGTACACTTACCTATTAAGTATACGTCAATGACTGTCAATAAACATAAATAACAATAAAATCAAATAATCTTCGTGCTATTAAGCAATTCATTACAATACGATACCTAATGGTTGAAATGTATACTAATATTATAAAGCTGAAGAGTTTATTTGTTTGTTTGGTTGAACGCGATAAGCTCAGGAACTTTGAATTCTTTGGTTTTCGAATTGAAAAAACATTTAGTGTTGGATAGCCCATTTATCGATGAAGGCTATAGGCTATTTAACATCACACTACGACCAATAGGAGCGGAGCATCAACTAAAAGAAGAAAAATGTAGCAAAAACGAAAAAAAAATCACGCAGACGTAGTTGCACGGGTCAGCTAGTGTTAACATTAGTACTAACAAAAGGTGGAATGAATATAATATATTATAGCTACATATTATTGAACTTGCAAACAAAATTGATTTGAAACATCATTGATTTAAAACATCAATTTTGTTTGCCAGTTCCATAATCTGTAGATAATAATAAATTGAGTTCCATTTTCAAGGATTAATTTATGTTCTTCACCTAATCTATGGTACCAACAGGCGAACGAACCACAAAGTACCAAGAGTACAAAAGGTACCTTTCATACAACGCACGCAATAGCAACGCACACATATCTAGATACGAAATCTCGAGTCGCCTTCCAAACAAGGGGGTGTCCATAAATTACGTGAAGTGATTTTGGTGAATTTTGTACCCACTTTCCCTATGGTGAGATTTGGTTTGATTCCCCTTACCCCCTCCAAATCTCACGTAGGTTTCACATTTGACTCAACACTGGTCAAGTGGGAGTCGCTCGCATGACGGCGGCCTATGGGGGGATAGCAATGAATATCAAAATCGTTCAAAAATTGTCTCTAAATTTAATTCAATTTTATATGGTTTCTTGCAAATCAAAAATTGCGAGAGATTTGAAAAGACCCCACGCCTCCTCCCCCCTCACATGAGGTTTGGTGAGATTCACACCTCACGTAATGAAGGACGCCCCCAAAAGTCGTCTTATTCATTTATTTATTTAAAAACATTATGCACAGTTATTGTACAAAGGCGGACTTCATGCTAAAAGCATTCTCTACCAGTCAACCTTTGGGTGTTGTAGAGAAAAAAATGGAAGTAGATCTCCACGGACACGGAATTAAAAAAAAATAATTTCGTGTCCGTGAACGATGTCTATGTGTGCGTGGCTTATAAAACGAGGTACGTATAAAGGTTACTTTTTGTATTTTGTGACCGAACCAAACATTATGACATGACATGTTATCTCCGGTCAATTAGCGATCAACACGCGATCACCGTACCTACATCCTCACTACCGATTGAGATATCGATATTATGTCCATGAAGCGGTGACCGCAGCCTTCATATGCGTGGCTATTAGTCACGAATGCCTATTGATTCGAACTCGACTCAATTTGGATTCGATGTAGGTATACAACACGAAAATAGTGCGAATGTGGATTTCATAATTATAGCGGTTATGGACTATACGCTAAATGTATCCGGTGCTTGGAAAATGCATACAATTTTTTTAATGCCGGTCATATTTGATATACAAGATGTACTAAGATTTATACTAATCAGATTTTTTATTTGTGTTTTTTAATACTCAAATCAAAATAGCGAATCCATGCGAAAAATCAGCATAGTGGGATAGCCTTAGAAGTTATAAATTGTTATTTTTATTTCTGTAAAATATTGCGTAAGTAGAACAGTAATTTGCTTACTCTACAATGAGAGCTGTAGGTATAGAAAGATATTCAATTTGCACGCTAAGCATAAACTTCTAAAGAAGTGTACAATAACGATATTCCATAATACATTCATCATCATTCTACCTTGCAGTTCTATCGTTCGGTTTGATAGTTATTATAAACTAAACTAGTAATTACATCACTAGTTACTATTACTAGCTAGTTGTTAACCAAGGCTCAAAGGCCCAACCGTTGCGAAGTTTAATTTAAAACAACAAAAATGATACAAATCGTGACGATCGTGCGTTACGCTTCCAACGCAAAACGTTGCAAAAGCATCTTCTCTACCATCAAGTCTTAGGGCTGTCATGGTTATATAAATTCTTAAAAAAATATTGCCTCATTGATTACTAATCTACCGTTAACTGTTTGTTTAAATTTTAACGACCGGTCTCCTATCTATCGATGGACTTGGCTACTAGAGCTGTATATTTAACACTAGCTGTCCCGCGCAACTTCGTCTGCGTAATTTTTTTGCAATATTTCTCATTGCTGCTCCGCTCCTATTAGTCGTAGCGTGATGTTATATAGCCTATAGCCTTCCTCGATAAATGGGCTACCCAACAAAAAAAAATTGTTGGGTAGGTTTACTGTTTTTCAATGCGTACCAGTAGTTCCTGAGATTGCCGCGTTCAAACAAACAAACTCTTTAGCTTTCTAATATTAGTATAGATAAGCTCCATACAAAATATGGCAAATTCTACCTCTAGTAGCCAAATCCATCGATAGATAGATTATTGAGATCTGCCGTAAATCTTGTAGCGAAACTGTCATTTGTGCGTTTCGAACACAAATGTCAGTTTCGAAACTAGAGTTAGCTATTTTAACAGAAAGTTAACGGTAGATAAGTTATAGAGACCAGCCGTTTGTGGTGTTAACAGAATTGTTGATAGTGAGTTGCTAATCAATTGAAGGATGCTTGTCTTGTGACACACAAAACTCAGAGTGCAGTGGAAATGCTTTTTATGACGCGCGCTCGAGAAATGCATACAGAGAGGACACAGAATTTCGGACCACAATGGTCCAAGATCCTTTTTACGTGAGCTACGTGTATTGTAGGTATAAGACTTTACTTCTTTACTCTCGGTGTTTTATGTTTATGGTCGAAGCAAGAGGACCACGAGAGATGCTCCTGCAGTAACTTGTATCCAAAAATTACGGTTACGGAACTGAGATCAATACGCCAACTTTGTAGCTTGAAAAAACAACAAATGGATTAATACACAATAATACTTAGTCACGTTACATAAGCGCACCTAATTTAACAAAATAACTTCGATGGTGACCTATCTGCCTAGTTTCTGCCAAGACCTGGTATAATGATGACAACATTTATCTGGCAAGCTTTCCAACACGCAGTTCATTACTAGTATCTACACGAAGCGATTGCAATTTGACCTCTACAATTCAAACAGAGGCGATTAAACACTACGGGGTGTCAAGAAACGATCCACAAAATTTACTACATGAATGACAATCGGCAGAAAGAGAGAGAGAAACAGTCGTCTGATGTGTTTTATTTTATTTGCTCTCTCTCTTATTTTTGGGATACTCACTCAATTTGTATAGCGTGATTATCAATTAATTATGATAAAAGGACAAGCTATAAGTATGAGTTTTCTATGATCTCTACAGTTACTTGAAATGCCGCCCGCAACGCTTTATGCTTATAATTTATATGTCTCTACTCTAAATTATAACCGTCCTCTGTTGCAGTGTCGGATTCAGGGGAGGAGAGATAGTTAGAGAGAAATTTGTGGACTGTCAGCTCTTGGTATTTTGTTCTGTCGGTCACTGAAAATGTGACTCTCTAGACATTGACATATCCACGTGTCTCCTCCATAGTCGGTAAAAAGTACAGGTGATAACAATTCAGTAATGCTTAAGTAGTTATCGAGACCCATTGTAAATTGCATAATAAGCATACGAATATAACATTTTTATAGTATTGTTGGTGGGACTTTGCAATCGTTATAATCAAATATTACGTCAAATGGTACACCAAACTACATATGTAGGTATGAATATCCGCAACGTCTGCACCACGTAGAATAAGCATTGTAACGGTAATTGGTTGCAAATACATACTTGTATACCAAGCATAGGTATCTCAACGAGAACGCAAACTGTCGTCCAATGATTCAGACGTGGCTAATCGATGACGCACGGAACGGACTTCTGGGGGAATGTACCTATACGATGCAGTGCTTTCACAGATAAACCTTTAAATAAGGCGGTGTGTTCACCCGAATTTTTGAGTTAAAATGTAAAATGTATTTATTGTAGTTTGAAAAAAAAAAAATCGGGAGTGATGTTATTTTTTTTCTCACTTACGCCTTCGTATGGGGTGTCGGGAAGGTCGTGGATCGGTCTTTTAAAAATATTAAGGGGTTGTGAATCTTACTTTCCGATTTATTTTATGAATAGTATATTTTTGAGTCCGTCCACTGGCGCTAGTTTCGCGCGTATACTGAACGCAACAAGGAGCTCTGAGTATTTCGATTCGTGCGTACTACGCGCGAATAGCCGGCGAATGACACGCGATTACGCGCGAGTGAAATCCTCTCGCACGAATCATGTGAACACAAGGATTGGATGCTATGTACCTCGCCTACACGCGCGTATGCACTCGCGCGTACGTACCCGCGCGTATGCTATCGCGCGTAATTCGCCTCATCTCATCTCAACAGGGACTAAGTGCTTTCGATTTGTAAGTTGATATTTTTGATAATGATTGATATACCTACGATATGCAGCCTTATAATGGCAGCATATTTTTTAATAATACTATAGATTGAATAAAAAAAAACTAAAACAAATGTTAAATGTTACATCTCTCTCTTGCAAAAAATACCCTTCAGTCATTATCGTTGTTATTTTTATACGTATTTCTTAACAATTACTGCTTATTAAATTATATAAAGTATTGTATTAAAAAAACATTATTATTCTCTTTATTCATTTCTATTACAAAAACTAATTTATTTAGACAATATAGATAGAAAAGCAATACGTATAATTCAAATTGACAAGACAATGGAATCTGATATAGAAATATATAATTTATTATTTAAATAAATTACATACTTCCATAAGAGACTTCTGGGAGTATTTCAAAATAACCTTTCTCTGCCTCAGTGGCCCGGTAGGAGGGTTCCATCCACAAATTGTTGTTCCGAGTCTTGGTGCACTTTGTGTCCGTGACTTGTATGTTTGTAAAGTAAAAGCATCTAGGCTAGTACCCTACTGCGGGAGTCGTCTTTAAAAACAAAAAACCATCCCATCCATATTATATTAAAACTAATGATTGGTCTGACTAATACGAAAACATAACGAAAAGCATATTTTTTTATCAATTCAGTTCAGGGACACGAAACATATTAGTATTTTTTAACGAAATTACAATGAAATTAAACTTTATGAAAACAGAATCTTTTAAATAAAAGGCTTTGTCACATGACATGACAGATGGAGCAAGGTACGTATAGCCTAAGCCGCTGGTTGTATAGACGCAAAATTCGAGTAGAGCTGCGGGTGAAAGCTACTAAAATGTATAAAGTGTGGCGTAAAAAAAAACATTTGTAAAATGTAATTTCTCTATTTAGGTATATGATGAACATATTCAAGCCAAACTAAATAGTAACTAGATACCTAATAAAATAAATGGTATGTTAAAATAACCTGTCCTACATAGCGCTAGCAACAGGCCCGATACGGAGCGCAATACTCCGGAGATCATTGTTGCATTCATACACTTACATCACTAAGCCTAACGTAATATGATGGCGATATCGATAAACTTAAATATTCTTTGTGAGGTTATTAACCGTGGCTTATGCGATTATACGTAATCGCACTTATAAATGTAACTTCTTTTTATTTTAACGGGAAACTAACCTCGTCATTTTAGCTTTTAGTCCGGTAAATACAAGTTACCTACATATAAAATTGAGAATATACTCTCAATGAAAAAAAATAAAAAGTTTATAAGAAATCTACATAATGTTACTTAGCATTTAATATCGTTAGGTAATTTGACTTGAGACAAAAAAGTTTATTAAATTTAAAAACGGCTGAACATATGTTTATAAAACAAAGCTAAGAACTATCTGAATCAAACTAGTTTTAATTAGCTATTTAAAAAAAAAATCTCATCCAAATTATTCGTTTGGGCTTTATAATGTCAAAGTTGTCAGATAGACAAAAAACACACGTTAAATTTATAACACTCAACTTTTGGTTCGGGATTCGAGAGTTAAAGATGCGAGTCAAAGCGAACAACGAAGTGAATCTCTATATCTTTATTTTAGTTATTAGTATGTTTATTATTATGATATGAATACTAGATTTTCTTTTGCATGAATATTGACAATATTGACCTTGAATATATGCCACAACCGACTTGCGGCAGATGCGGAACTTTCCTTCAATAGGAAATAGCCTTATACTCGCTCTTTTTTGTAAGAAAGCATTCGACATATTTTGTTTAATTTAAATGATTTCAATTAAGTGTCTTATTTCCATTTGACCGTTAATTTTTCGTCGGTAAGGTTTGTAGGCTGCGTCTTAATGAAAGCGTCTAAATATTAAGTACGTGAAATTCTCAATATTATGAATATCACAAGAAGCACAGCATAAATAAAAGTTTCTGATCCAAATAAAGTACTCTCAGTATAAATTGTTACTATCAAAGTAACAGACAACCTCTGGTCGACCAAATAGCGCAAACCCTTAGCGCATTATGTATGCGAGTCGCGGCTACGTACGGCAGGACATTGCACCCGAGCCGCCTCTCACGCTCCCTTCCTCGCCACTCGACCGTCTTCTATGTCCATTCGAGCGTACGTGCAGAGATATACGAGTATTTCTTTAGATTTTAGATCTTGTTTAGGTCTAAATTTATCTATAATATTAGTTTTTCAAACTGCTTCAAATACCACCAAAATTATTGTGCTTTCCTCAATAATATCACAAGGCATCTAAATTATATTTCCGCTTAGTTCTTCTGTGACTACTTTATGCAGATACTTCTCTAAGTAGGTATGTCCTTATTCTTACTTACTACATTGTGAGTCGTCAGTAGGTACTGTGACGGGATGCTCTCCTATTAAATTTTCACCATCGCTAAGATGTAAATCTCTAAAATGTAAACTCATAGATGCCAACTTCCTACGCAATCACTAGTTGCTTTTGATTGCTGAAACACGTTATTTTGTGGTCATTACTATAATAGATTACCGTTCGTGTCAATTACTGCTTGGCTCTGCATAGGCACAAAAAGTACTTAGTAGAGGATATGCGAGATGTTAGATGTTACACGACAAAGTTTGTAAATCATGCCTCATAATTTACAAACATTATTGCAACTATAACTATGTACTATTAAGCAAACTTAGCCATTTGCGGTATCCACTTCAAGCACTTAATTTCAAAACCTGGACTGAACTGGTGAACCGTATGGGTATTCAAACTTATATTTTTTTTTTAATTAGAATAAAGTACGCCGGCTCTTCTACTAAGTACGCTTTAAGATTAAACCACATTAAATAAACCCCACAGGTAATGGACGCCAATAAAACATTGACAATAGGAAATATATTTCCTGTATTCTTCGCTAATCGGGAATACAGACACCGTTTGTTTACCGATGACTTTCTTCCTATACTTACGGTTTACTGTTACAAATACATCATTAAATATAAGTAGACATGCGAAACTCGAATAATGCACAGAATCCTGTATTTCCGGTTCATTGTTAGATAGCCGACTGTAAACTTTATACTTTATGTGAAAGTGTATATTAGTAACTTTCTATGTAATTTCTGCACACAATAACTCAATCAAAGTTGTATTTAATATCGACATATTCAAACATTGGTATGATTGTAATTACTTGTACATTGTGTATATGATTATATAGTACCTACCTAGATCCTAGCTGGTTTTAAGTGATCAGCTCTCAAACTGAAACTGTTTTGTGGCCATTCAATGTACGTAACGACGTACTTAATCTTTTTCTATAGTAGATATTTTGCTTATAATTACCTGACTGTAAGGAAGGGTTATGTTTTTCGCGCGTATCTTGTATGTATGTATGTATGTAATATTTTTATTACCTGATATTTCACAATCCACTGAACGGATTTATACAATTAAGACGTCGTTTGATTCGACTTAATCGCCCAAGTGTTCTTAGATATGTGACGTTTGAAAAAAACAAACATGGCAGCTGTGAGATGTCAAAATAAAAAGGTGTAAAAAAAAGTTGTTTTGAATACTGCAATATGGGTATCAAATTAAAGATCTTATCTTAAGCATTTCGAAAAGGTATAACATGATTGTGACTGTAATACCTACTAAAAAGTTAGTTAGCAACCATTCTTTTTACAATTTTCAATACTTGACAATAGCTGTGATAAAAGTTAGTTGTTACATCCTACAACCACAAAAAGTAATAAATAAAAAAATAAATTATAAAAATAACCCCATCTGCACAAAACAGATGGAAACAAGATCCCCTACATAATTATTAATGTCATGTAGTCGGAGGCACTTTACTAAGTTCATCGAGATTCATTAATGCCTACGACTGTTTGTAATTATATAATTATGTATGGTATCTTGTTACCATCTGTTTTGTGCAGACGGGTTTTTTTATTTTTATAACTTATTTTTTTCAAACTAAATGTTTTTTTACGATCTGCCTACTCAGACCTACTCAAACATCCAACAAACAACTTCATATATACACAAAAGGCTTAATAACTTACTGTTACTGGGTGCGTTTGTTAATATAACTATAACACCAACTTGATTTGTCACAAGTTTGCGACCATTTCTCTAAACAAGACATTTTGTTAGCAAAGCGCTTGTTAAAGAAAGTTAAGTCGTCTTTGTATTCCTAAGAAGTATTGTATTCGAAAGAGATGATCACGATAGACGTACGATAGTAATAGGTAATCGCATTTTATCGACTGGCGATTGTTAATGTTCAGCTGCGGTATAAATAAGGCATTAAAAGACCTGACGACACTACGGAAACAGCTTGTTATTGTTCAAAAAACAAAACAGGATTTTTATTATTTTAAAATACTGGCATCTGACGGCACTAGACATGTAAAAAGGCAACCTGCAACGATGCGGTGGCGCGCATATTTTAATTGGCACTTTAATTATTTTAGTGTCATTCAATTTACATTGCGCGGACCCTCGACCTGAATCGAGTATGAGGCCGCCACAATACCTGTCCATCACGTACGGTACACGCTTACAATAAATATTATAATTTGACACACTGGTTCCGATAACCGCAATACTGAAACATAACCGTAATTGTGGTGACGATAAATAAATAAAATCTACTGTATTTTGTTTGTTGATTCTATTTGCAAACGTTATTACAAACTACAGATTATACTGTTCTAAAATGTCAATGTTAGTGTATGGAGAACATACCTATAAACCAATAAATTAAAGTTTTTGTGACTGCTACCAAAGGCTTGTTTTTGTATGAAATATGATTTGTACAGTTACACCTAGACAACAATATCTAATCATAATAAAGCGGCGGTAGCCTAATGGCTAAGGCATCGGTCTCGAAATCGTGAGGTCGCGGGTTCGAATCCTACCCATTATACTACCGACATGAAACCCACTCCTAACACAAGCCTTTGAGCTTAGCTGGAGGGGTTAACAAGATTGCTAGTAATGGGGAACTCAACCCCACATTGCTAGTTATCTTAACAAAAAAAAATGGAACCAAGATTTATCATAAATTAGATACTCAAAACGTTGGGCAACACATCTAATTATTTATAAATAGCACAAGTAAAAGATAAGTACAATTAAATCGTTTATCAATCAAAATATTGTAGAGGTGCGTTATACTACAAATTATATGATTTAATTTTATTCTAACACTAGATACCGATTTGTTAATTAATATGAATATTTATTCATCTTCCTCGAATCTTGTAAGCGAACTTTAGACGGTAGACAGCCAACTGGTCGTTCCGTTATTTCCTACAAATCGGCGCGCATACTAACACATCCTTCCTTTCTATTGCACTCATAGAATTATCATCCTTTTATTAATAGGACTACGGGTTGTTTCTGTCTACAGTTAATCCGTGACTTACATACATTCTTTTATAAGCCATTTTCCACCTACCATTTTGTTCATCGATAAGATACTAATGAAGAGACCTGTTACCATTTCAAGGAAGATTCGTCATGTTCCACTTTTATATAAGTTTCACAAATGACGATTATAATTAATTAATGTAATTGAGACCACCATACAATAAAAATTCTAGGACGTGAAAATAAAGACGCATTTTTTGCTACCTACTTTCCGAATGTGACTAGACGTGCTCATTCTTTGTTATTTTAAAAGTACCTGCAAATCACTATGAAAATAAAATTTATTTACACGTAATTTCATTACAGCCTTAAAAAATATAATTTACTAGCTGACCTGCGCAGCTTCGTCTTCGTGAATTTTCCCCGTTTTTGCAACATTTTTCATTCGTGTAGCGTGATGTTATATAGCTTATTGACTTCCTCGATATATGGGCTATCCAACAGTAAAATATTTTTTTAATTCGATTATCGCGTTCTAAGAAACAACCTTTTCAGCTTTATAATATTAGTATAGATATGCTAATCACACAAATATTATAAAGGCGAAAATATTTAGTGTGTGACTGTGTATGTTTGTTACTTCTTCACGTCTAAACGGCTAGAGCGATTTTAATAAAATTTGGTATAGAGTATAGAGTTAGCTGAAAGCCTGGATTAACACATAGGCTAATAAACTGCGGGTAACATCGCGGGGCACAGCTAGTACTTCATAACTTTCATCTGTAACGCGACGGCACAAAATATGCTCTTAGCTCTCTTGGTATTTTCCTTTATTTCTATATAGGTATATCATTCCAACGACGTCCACTCGTTCACAACAACTCTGGGCTATCAAAGATGTTTGATATTGCCTACTAGGCTGTTACATTGTTAATCACCCAACGACATTCACGATCAATACATCATGGATACATATCAGCAAAAAACTAGTAATACCGCTCTAGTTTTTAGCTTGTCTTTAATTAAGCTTTACTCTGCGTTGGAAACATGTTTCAATAGCTTTTGAAGTTTTTCTTTGACATACTGTATTTGACTTGCGGTTTATTCTGCCTTTAATTAGGTACACGATAATCACAACATTCTACCCTATATTGGTCCCATTTTTCAACCGAAAGTAATTCTGATACCTGGTCCTATAATTACGTAGGTAACAATTTAGCACCCGCTTCATTTGGTATGTATGCTAAACATCTAAGTGAGTAATGCATTCAAGCTGAAGAATGACGTCAAAATAAACTGGTAATTAGTCTTAAGTAGAATGTGGTGTATGTAGTGAGATGTTTTACTGGACCCTGACATCGTTCTGGTTAAATTTTGATTTTCACTCTAAGAAATGCTAATTTAGGATACAAATAACTTTTATAACCGGTGTGTAATTTTGTTATCTAAACTAATATTATAAAGCTGAAGAGTAGGTTTGTATGAACGCGATAATCTCACGAACGGTTGGTCCGAATTGAAAATACGTTCATTTATCGAGGAAGGCTATAGGATGTAACATCACGCTATGAATGCTGATAAACTTTCGCGATTTGTACATATTATAAATATATATATATATATATATATATATATATATATATATATTACGGGTCTTAATCGCGTGAATAATCTACCCGTGACCACGGCCGTTGCAATACGGTCGAAACGTCGGGCAATAAACAAGGTATTTTACCTTAAATTAATCACGCTATGATTAATAGGAGCGGAGCAGCAATGAAAAATGATGCTAAAACGGGGAAAATTTACACAGACGAAGTTGCGCGGGTCAGCTAGTTACAAAATATAGAGACAACTTGAATGTTGGGCGTATATGGAGAGCTAAAATACAGAAAATGGATCAAAATCATTTGGCACAAGCAATCTCATTAGTAGAAGACTATCTGATTTTTCTAAGTAGGTATTTGAAATAAGTAAAGTACCTACATAAATACGTGGGTGGATAAAACTGTCAATGCCTCAGTGCGTCCTCCGGATACCGCAAGACATAGCGTTATGCCGCAACATACCAATCATAGATAGCTAATAACTACATTACTAGACTTTCTTATAAATGTGATCAATTAACACCTTTCTCGATTAGGCAGTAGTCTTAGGTACTACCATCGTTATACCGGTTAAGGTACTCGACTAGTTAAAGCTGTTTATTACAGCTTTCATAAGTTGCAAAATAAGCCTAATAACTTCAGCGTGAAAGGAACTAGGAAGTCGTTCGGATTGTGTAACATTGCTTAACTGCCACAGCGAATAAATAAACTAATTTATTATTTGCCAGAGTACATATATAATAACAACTTGACCTATGAGGATAAAATTGCCTAAGGGTGCAAGGCTATAATGGTGACACTTGTTCAAAATTCGTGAACCATACCGGTTACTATAATGTAATCGGTCTTACCGGTTGTAACTCAAAACCTACTGCACTTTGAACTGATCTGCATTAGCATAACCACTCAATCAATCTCAATGATCCAAAGCAATGATTAGACATGGAGATTTCAAGTTGTGCAAGTGAACTATGAGAGACCTTTGTCTTGCTTTCTACGTGACAAGTTACAACAAGGCGAACCGCCTACGCGGCACTGTTACTCAGGTATTTACGACATGATCGTCACGATTTCGCACTGCAGTTTTAAGGGATTAGAAATCGCAAAGAAATAAAAATACACTGCAAAAGATAAACAGTACACTTTTAGGTTTGTATTTTTTGCAAGCAAACGTTACTTACTCATATTGATTTGTTACTTTTACTAATTCTCCAGTTTTAATAAGGCTAAAATAGTTTTTATACCTACCCACAATCTATTTAAAACTGAACAATACATCTGATTGTCAATATTAACAAAATAATGTTCTATAATAATACTCAAAAGGTCAACTACCTTCAAATCTGCTCGAGAAAAACTTAAAACAGGATCTTAAATGTTTTGGTCCGTTCTCATCTAAATAACCTTGGGGACAAGTTAGGCGAGTATTTAAAAATTGATACCTATTGGTATACCAACTGGAGCTTGAACTGCTTGAAATATGATAGTCATGGACTCTTGGCACAGGACCAACGTTGGCGCCAGTATCGAATTACATCGTTGGTCAAATTAATAATTTGGTAGACATTATGCAAATTGGGCCTAATCATATTTCGAAGGTATTTATTAGTTTAGGTACAATTTTTTCTTGCGCGGCGTGTGGCTTGGGTCATTGTGCTGCTATGGAATTGTTAATCGCTTAATTCAAAATATGGCATATCTATATAATTATGTATAAACTTTGGGCAGTTTTAGCAGTGTGAGCAAAACATGAGGGAAAAATCCTTGAAACGTGTTTATTTTCACATTTAAAAAAATCTTTACATAAGGCTTTCTCTTCAAGGTTTGGGTTAAATAAGTAATATTAAGCACTTAGAAATTGAACAAATCGGGTACATTTTACGAACACCTGTCAGAGCGCTAAACAAGTTTGCATTAATATTAATACATGTATAATAGCTTCCTCCTATAATTTCCATATTACGACAAAACCTATACACTCACGAGGTTCTTAGCAGCAGGGAAAGCGCTCCCACTTTCTCGCTAGTGTAAAGTATAAACGTCATTAGTTAAACGTTGAAGTAATGTTTTATTACTTATTTAAAAGTAGCACCTATTGGGGCACTTACCTAGATAGTTATAAATTTTAATTTATAACATTTTCTAATAGTCTTCACTGGATGCAAATGAAATTGATTTATGGGGAACTTAACTATTAATATTAAGCTATTCATACAGTGGGAAAGTTTTACCGTACCTATGTCATAATTAATCGAAGTATAGGTACATAATAATGTAAATATAATCATTTGCCATAGATATGTACGACAGAGCTAGAAAACTGTGTTCGTATCTAATTGTCAGGGTTGTATATGTTTTGATTTTTCGGAAATTCAGTAACTATTTAAAATCTCAATAAAACAGCAATATTTTCATTGAGTGAGAACGAAGCCGGAAAATGTCACTAGACTATATATATACATGAATCACTATTTCTATTCCCTTGGTCACGACATTTTTTTATCTTCTAATACTCTATAGAAGGTTCTACGTAAAAAAAAAAAAAAAAAAAAAATCACGCTGTACGAAGTTCGCCGGGACAGCTACTTTAATATAAAAACCTTTATTTTTTTCCTTAAAAATCCTTTCAATATATTTAGGTAAAAGCTAAGTGGCGTCTTAATTATTATTATTTATGAATGAGCTGGCAACCTTGTTGTACTTACTAGTATTTAGAGAAGGCGATATGACATGGCCGATCAAGGCGACATCGATGGAAACAATGCAGTGTGGGCCGAAACACATCTGTTTGCTTATTAAACCGCTAGCTATTTCAATAAGGAAAAGTTCCAAGTAGCAGTAATATTACTAACGGCCGGTCTGAATTACTTATCTACCATAAACTGTTTGTTAAAATACCTAACTCTAGGTACTAACGAAACTGGCATTTTTGCCTATCTTTTGCCATATATTTATTTACTTTAAAAAAAAAAGCTATGCTCAAAGGCGTGGGCTGTGTTAGGAGTGGGTTCACGTCGGTAGGATAATGGGTAGGATTCGAACTCGCGAACTCACGATTGCGGGACCGATGGCGGTAGCCATTAGGCTACCGCCAACCTTTTCTATCCATCGTCGGTTATCAAAACGCACAAATGGCAGTTTCGGCACTAAAGTTACTATTTTAACAAACAGTTCACGGTAGATCAGTTATTAAGACCGGCCGTTAGATGAAGAAATCGATAATCTTTTAACAAAATAATAAAGCCTGTTCGATCAGAATGTGAGTAGACTTGACTGAACTGTACACTAGGCGTATTTGAAGTGATTTTCCTAAGATATTTTAACAATAGTTTTTAGACTTTAATGAATATTTTACTTCTTCTCTAATTCCGTGGCTTGTACCATCTATTTCTAACCACCAGTGTAAATGACTACAATCTCGACTCATGTAGAAGCAGTTTGCATTCAACTGACACTTGCAATTAACGCGCATGACGAATTAAGTACACTGGGTGTCTGCGTCCTGCCATTTAATGTAACAACCCGTTCTGTAACACACTAGATTGTTACCTGCGGGTATATGTAAATTGTTAATAGGTATAGTGTTCACTGACATTACATTTGCATGTTAATATCCAAAACCAAGCAGGACCGTACACACAGGATGTTGTTTATCGCTTAGACGATCATTTTGTATCAAAATGTTCTTTATTTGAAGTCAAATATCGGCCAAATAGATAGATCTAGCGTCTATTTAAAGGACTAGCTGACCCGTGCAACTTCGTCTGCGTGAATTTACCCCTATTGGTCCTCCTATTGGACGTAGCGTAATGTAATATAGCCTATAGCTTTACTCGATTTATAATTCGGACCAGTAGTTCCTGAGATAATGGCGTTCAAACAAACAAACAAACTCTTCAGCTTTATAATATAAGATTTAGATTCGAGCCTAAAAGTCAAGTTTAAGTTAGGCAAATATAGCTTGAGTATAGGTGCTTAACTGCTTACTAATAAACTATGGTCTTGCAAAAAGTAACCTAAAACTAAATTGCCTTGAACACCCATGACACCAACGGTATAAGAATCAGGATTCCCTTCCTATAACGGACAATTTGATGGAGAACCTATAAATTAAAGTTAAAGTTGGCTGATTATAATTGTTTATGAACCTATGCGATTTCATTGTAAGATGGTCGGTTCAACTTAAAATTGTAAACCTATAGCCGTTGTACATCCGATCCCAAAATTGATTTTCAAGACAAAAAACTAATTTAAATAATGGTTGTCATTAAAGTCGGCTTACGGACGATAATTTTACGTGATAACGTCATATGAAAACATTGATAAAAAAAGATCCATGCCTGTGACATCTTTTTTTAAAAATTTCTAATTGTATCGCATGTCGCTGCAATTGCCAAAACATTGATGACATTGTAATAAACAATCATGCCTGTGACAGCTTTAGTGAACCCGGACGGCTGCGCGCGTATGTGCCCGACGGCTACAATACTTCAGCCTATCAGCAGACGGAACGTGGGCATGGACGTCATACTTTTTGACGTCACCGGAACGGGAGCGGTGACGTCACAATTTTTCATGACATCGATTTATAAGACGTTATCACGTCAAAAACTAAATATTGGACATGATTCCTTTTGCCCTTTCCAAATATGCCTTGTCATTCTCTCTCTTGTCAATGAAATGTAACTTACCTACCCAAATACATACTTAACCTCAAATAAAGATTTCTCAATACAAATGTACACATGAAGTAATACATTGGCATATTCACTTACCTTCGTAGCTGACAGTCCTACTGTATCAATATAGTATGTTTGTTTATACAACTGTTTTCTTATAACGAATTATGTATTATTATTCATTATGCAGTACTTACAACATTTTTGATTTAATTTTTTTATTGATATCAGGCAGGTGTAGGCTGATTTTAATAGTAATTGCTTCCTTCCGACATCTTATCTTATACTTGTTTATGTGGGAATGAATGCTAGTCGTCATTTATGTATGTAATATTAATGAGTTAGGGTGAAGTGGGTAGGGGATTTTTTGTAGATTATAGAACTATCAATTCCAAAGAGAGGGCCACCACCTAGATGTTTTGAACGGACACTCACAGGGTGCACCAGTGAAATGTTATCAAGTTGTAATGATCCACTCACGAAAATAGATGTTTTACAATATTTAAGCCGTCTATGAAAATATAAAGCACTATTCTAATTCTAATTTGCCATAATAATATCTAATAATAATAATATCTTGGGACCACTCACACAACGCTATCTGATCCCAAACTAAACAGAGATTGTACTATAGAAACCAGACAACTGATAAACATACTTATATATTTCTAAATACATACATTTTATAGATCAATAACACCCAGACACAGGATAAACCATCGTGCTCATCACACAAAGTTTTATTCTGGGTGGGGATCGAACCCACGACCTCCGGCTTAGCAGTCAGGGCCACTAACCACTAGACCAACAGGTCAGTCATAAGAAAGTTTGCTGTAGATTCATGTTCCAACAATATCAATATCACCAATTCGCTGCACTGTGTAATTATTGAATTTTATTCGACATGTTCTCCGTAAATAGGTACTCCTTGCCACCCACTCTCAATTTGCCCAACATTTTAACTAGAACTAATATTTATTCAACTAAAGAACATTTTGAAACAATATATTAGGCCAATTATCCGGTTGATAGAGTAATACAAAACTACACCATGGGACCCTGTACGGTGCTATATTTATTTGGCTCGCATTCAACAGAGCTCAGATTTAGGTTTACTATCTATGATATGATTAGGTATTTCTAACCGTTCAATTTCCGCGATCTTCTAGCTTGTGATGTGAAGAAGGACAAATGAATTAAGAAAATCATGGTGCCGAATTGTAGGAATTATTTTCTATGCAAGGGAAATATTTTTGTAGGATTTATTTTCTATGCATGATATAGAACAAATGTGTGGCACTCGGGGACTGCCGCGGTGAAGCTATTGCATAGCAATTTTTATCAACTAAAAAAACAACAAAAAAGAAGTATATTTTAATTTTTTTTTAATTTAATTAAAAAAAAAATTATGTAAAATAATAAAAAAAAACTAAAAAGTATCACCGCTGTGCCGGTCGAAATGGTGGGTGTTAGGTTATTTTCGTTACGGAATTTCTGGATTCGGTCTCCACGCTCAAGGCCCGCGATAGAAGCTATGCAATAGCTTAAAAATCATAATAAACTTCAAGATCAACTTGAGAAGTAATATTTTAAAACAGCAATTTATGACATCATTTCGCACGCAAGAGTTTCAGCACTTCAAAAACACAACAATGACGATGACATCGCGTTTAAATTGAATAAACTATGCTAGAAAATGCTCGTAAAATGTTCAGTAAAACATTAATCTTATATGTATTCAGGTTGGTCATCAAGTCATTAGTACAATGTCCAACTTAGAAAGGTAGGCATAACAGAAACACGTTACCTAACGCACAGGAAATCGTTAATTGTCATTTATCTTACTGGCTACACTGGGACAAGGCTGGACTGTGGCACACGTTAGACGGTTACTTGAAGTTTTAATACTCTTAATGTTTTTTTTTTATCACCGATATAGTGTTGATGTCTTTTACGGCCGGTCTCAATAATCTATCTATCCATGGATTTGTCTACTAGAGGTATATATTTGACGTAAGCTCCATACAAAGTATGTCAAAATTCTACCACTAGTAGCCAAATCGATAAATTGATTATTGAGATTGGCCGTTAGAGGAAAAGTTTACCCTTCAGTCTTTTGTCCAGTGTATGGTCGTCTGCAGGGATAGGCTGTGTTCAAAATGTGACCTATTTAAATCCATACTAATATTATAAAGCAGAATAGTTAGTTTGTTTAAACGCGCTAATCTCAGGAACTACTAGTCCGATTTGAAAAAATATTTTTTTGTTGGATAGTCCATTTATAGAGGAAGGCTTTAGGCTATATAACATCAAGCTGCGACCAATAATAGCGGAGCAACATTGAAAAATGTTGCAAAACGGGACAGCTAGTGTCTGTATAAATACCTTTATAAAATATTTTTCTTTAGGCCTTCAAATGAACTAGTACTAACGACTAACTTGTAGTTAATATCGTCTTACGGCCGGTCTCAATAATCTAGCTATCGATGGATTTGGCTACTAGAGGTAGAATTTTGGTAGCCAAATCCATCGATAGTTAGATTATTGAGACCGGCCGTTAGGCATTTATAAGTTTATCAACTAAAAGCTCATAGGGCTTGCTTCCCGTCCCCCTCACTCACTGCAGCTAACTTCATGCTGTTTTCTATAGGAATGGGAAAGTTGTTTCAACAAGTCCATCGCAAGTAAGAAATAATGGATTATAATTGTGTATCGCAAGAAAACAAGACGTCCTCAGTAGGAGGAAGTGAATTTTCAGAACAAAGCCGTATGACGTGCTCTTAAGAGACAAACAAAAAATATGGTATAAGTAAAACAACAATAATTTTATCTGTTACCGCGATCTTCACACTTCGTTACCGTCTCAATGTCAGAGTAAATCAATGGACTGATCATAGTACAAATTCTAAGTTTACTAGGTATTCTCGTCCAAAAACAGGCATCACATGACCGTGACTAGTTTTGCATGGATTGTAAAACTGTGCCATGAAATTGGGTGTACTGTGTCACGTTTACGTGCGGACAAACGCTTGTTTGTATCTACGATCGACAGTTACCTTCGCAATTAAATTATATCAAAACTAGCTGACCCGCGCAACTTCGTCTGCGTAAATTTTCCCTTTTTTTTTTTTTTACAACATTTTTCATTGCTGCTCCGCTCCTATTGGTCGTAGCGTGATGTTATAACCTATAGCCTTCCTCGATAAATGGGCTATCCAACAATAAAATATTTTTTCAATGCGGCCCAGTAGTTCCTGAGATTATCGCGTTCAAACAAACAAACAAACTCTTAGGGGGATGAAAAATAGATGTTGTCCGATTCTCAGACCTACCCAATATGCACACAAAATTTCATCAAAATCGGTCAAGCCGTTTCGGAGAAGTATGGCAACGAAAACTGTGACACGAGAATTTTATATATTAGATAGATTGAGACGAATGAAAATGAATCTAATTTGTTGAGTTAACTCAACATTACTTTATCAATGATGGTGTGACCCGTCCTATCATTACTGTCGCAAGGGCAACCCGTTTTTCTTAATTAGCTCCCATGAACCGTTCTGTACTAATTGAAATTGCATAATTGACCATTTAGTTCGTTTTCGACAGATGTTAACTACCTATTTATCAATCACCTAACCTACCGTGCGAATTTTCGGAAACGCAATAGTACAGCTTTTATTTTAGTTTGTTTCATGGAAGACTAGCTGTGCCTGCGACTTCGTCCGTGTAAAATTGCAGTGCTGCTCCCTCCCTATAGACAATTGCGTGTTAATAAAAGTATCCTAACTTACTCCTTACATCAGCTGTCCGTCCAGCCGTTTCGGAGTTTACCCGGAACAGACAGACTAAAAATTGTGTTTTTGTTAGAAGTACTTATATGTAAAAAAAATAGTTATTTTGGCATTACAATCAGGCACTTCAATTTTATTTATTTATATATATATTTTCATATGCTTTTATTAAAAAACTGTTATTTTGCCATTACAGTTCGTAACAGACACTTTTATTTATTTGCACCTATGTAGTGTTGTATCTATAGATACTACATCTATAGATACTCGTATAGAAAATGTATAAACTTTAAGATATGAGTTTGTCAATAAATTTCGTATGTCGTACTTATAGGTACAATTACGTATCATCAATCTTTAAAAAGATCATAGTGAGAGCATAGGTAACAAAGAGCGTTCGTGACTTCAGATACACGACAATTTGATTTTTTAGAAGACCATTTGCCACTTGACCCACTTTCCTATAACCACAATGAGATTTATATCAATAAACCTAGATCGATTCTTTGAAATGTTATAATTTGTAATTGAAGACGGAATTGTGTACCTACTTACTATTTCACTGAACTGGGTTAAGAAAATTTAGTAGCACCTATTATAAAATTACTTACATAATAGAAAGTATGAAATCTCAGCCAAAACTCGCTCACTTAATAAACGCGAATCTTGAAACCTACTTGATTTAATATGCTGCAGTATGCAAGTATACAGTTTAGATAAGGAAGGCTATTTATGTGCGAAATTGAAGTTCGTTGTAATTTTTTTCAATAAATAAATATTTCCAGTATTTTTCATATTTCTCAAAGTTATAAGTACCGTACCGTAAAACAGACAATACTTCCTCCAGAAAAATAATAAAATATTACATACATGTTTTACTATTGTTAAACTTATTGGTCATTTTAATTAGAAATATATTTTGTCTGTCCCGCGCAACTTCGTCTGCGTAAATTTTCCCCGTTTTTGCAACATTTCCCATTGCTGCTCCGCTCCTATTAGTCGTAACGTGATGTTATATAGCCTATAGCCTTCCTCGATAAATGGGCTATCCAACAGTGAAAGAATTTTTTAGTTCGTTTCAGTAGTTGCTGAGATTACCGCGTTCAAACAAACAAACTCTTTAGCTTTATAATATTAGTATAGATATACCTACTATAGCACCACACGCATACTCGTTTGGTATCTTACAATTTCTACGGTATAAAATTGCAACGTAGGTGCAGTTATCTATATCATTTATTTCTTAATATCTATATCTACATATTTTCATAACAGCCTGTACCTACCCGACTAGTCAGTCCATAGTACATTCGCCTGTCCCACATAACACGAAGTCGTCCAAGTGAGTGCCGATCTTACATCGTAAGTAGGACAGACTGTGCACTTCAGTACCGAACGAAACTTACTGGTATAAAGTTTTTTTGCCTGATTGCGAACACGATAAGGTTAACGTCTTGTGACCACTTCATACTTCATTTCATATTGTGAGATATCCGTAGCGTATCTTTTGATTGAACTGGTTTGAAAAATAGAATTCGAAATTCGTTATAGTATTACGCTTGAGGAATGTGTGACGGACGAAAGTGGTCTGATGTAAAAACGAAGTAAGACGAATATAAAACCCAATGTGAAGAAAAAAGTGCATAGACTATTGCCATATTTTCAAAAAGATGAAAAGTGCTAAGCTTTCCGTTTTTCTGAAAACTTTAGTGTGATTATATTTAAATGTTTGTGCTAAAAGTATGTAAGTAAATATAGAAAGTGTCAGCTAAGCAATCGATAACCAACAAGTTATCTTTAGCCTAGTTCCGACAATATCGTATTAGCTGGATGGGTCACTGACCCCAACTAAAAACTGATCATATCAAATAGGCCGCGATAAACTTTAGTAAATGGCTGGTGGGATACATGTACTATCACTGTACAAGTGGTGTAACCTGGTAAGTAGGTATGTTATTTTTCCAATATTGTCATTTTTTTTTTTAATCTAGTAAGGAAACCACTACATTGCGGAAAAAACTCATTAAGGACATAGGAAGTCAATAGGTGTGGCAACCACGTGCTTATAACGTGTACGGAGAAGTTAAAGTTCAGCAATGAAATATCTACTTTCTGATTTATTATACCAAACATTTACCGTTTTATTATATTTTATCGAATGTGGCTACTTCTGATTTCCTGATTAATTTTGTAGACGATAATATATTCCTTTTCAACCGACTTCAAAAAGGAGGAGGTTCTCAATTCGACTGTGTTTTTTATTTTTGTATGTTTGTTCACGGATTACGCAAAGATGGCTGGAAAATTATTTCTGTGTTTGAAAGGGTATACTTCCAAGTTGGCCCCATTGTCATCAGATCACGATCTGATGATGGGATCCTGGATGAATCGAGGGAACTCTTCAAAATATTAAAGGTACACCTAAAGTGATTTAGGTACATTTCGTAGTGATTCGTGCATTTACTCTCAAAAAGCACCTGTTGGTGAAGTAGAACTGATGATGAAGACCACAAATGACGAGCAGACCTATTCAATATTTCACGGTTTGCGATTCAATTACTTTAATATGATATTGAGTAGCATTTTATTCGCGTCATACTACTATTACACAATTTAATAGAGCTGATAGTGAACTAATCATGTGAACTCCTCAACAAATAACGCCCCTGCATCGGGGCAAGCAATACTTTGTAAAGGGATTTGAGCAGTTGACATAAGCTTATTGTAACTTAAGTGAATTACAAACCAACCCACTAAAAAGTGAGAAATAAAAAACTTTTTTACAAAAAAATGTTACTGACTTCAAAAATAAATACAAGGCAACTAAAAAGCAAAAAATAATATCTGCCTAGAATAACAACAACAAATTAACATTTTGAAGTTGGTGCCATGAAATAGTTGCTTTTGTTTAATTCGGCACCAATTTTAAAATGTTAATTTGTTGTTGTTATTCTAGGCAGATATTATTTTTCGCTTTAAAAACTAAAAATTTTTTCGATAACTTCGTAGAGTTCACTGAATACGCAAGCTTATACATAAAGAGTTTTAAAGAGTCCTAATCGTTTTCAGTAAACACATTCTCAATTTTATTCTCACGCGTTCGAGGAATAGCAATCAAAACGCACAAACACGCCCGTGCATGCCCTAGCAGTACAGAGATAGCATAAACACAGGCACAGATAAAAAGATAACGTTACTTTCCCATTGTCGGGAGGCCATGGGAACTAACCTGTTTATGGGAAGATGAACTTGTCATACATTCCCGTGAATATCGACGTAACTGTTAATACTGCCTTGTTATAACATAATATAAGTTTTATTGCGTAAGCGTTGTACCTACGGTTATTGATAGTCCGGATGAAAGATGACATCAACCAGAGTGCAGGTTTGTCCGTTATATAACGTTATTGTTGGAATGTGTCTCTTGGACTAGCAAAGATCAGATTTATGTACCTTTATAAAGAAGACATTTATCTATTTTAATCTGGATAAACATAAACTATTATTACGATTATGTAAATAAACTGTTATACCTACAAATATTTTAATAACGGGCAAGTGAATGAAGTGAAATTTCACAAAGGGAAATAATAAGCCCTAAAGAAATTGAAAAGTGATATTCACAACCCCTAAATATTTTTGAAAGATCTAACTAACGACACCCCACACGATAGGATTAGGTGAGAAACACGTTTTTTTTGTTTTTTTTTTTTCATTTAAAAAAAAGAAAAAAAAAAGCACTTCAATTCTTTGTCGGCGTAACTAATATGTATATCCATGCCAAATAACAGCTTTCTAGTACTAAGGGTCTATGAGCTAATCTGGGGACAGACAGACGGGAGAACGGACAGGGCGAAACTATAAGGGGGTTGTTTTGACATTTTGGCTACAAAATCCTAAGAATAGGTAGGGATGTTACTCAAACCAGCTGGAGATTTCGGAGCTTTTTACCTCCGCCTTACTAAAAACTTTAAACATAACTCACCTAATGTTTTACTTATGCCAGGATATAGAGTCACCCGTTGATGACTCTAAGAACGAAATGGGGACCGGCCAATGTTAAAGTTATATTTTGCTGATGGTTATTTATCTTACCTTAGTGATTCTAAGTACTCGGTCCACTGCAATGTAAGTTACGTACAAGGAAGCTTGCAAAGCATTGAAATGTACATCATCGTTGTAATCTCCAAGTTGGTTCTGGTATACGTATGCAGTCTAACAAGATCTACCTCTAGATAAATAAGGAATCGTCTATTCTTAACTGGATTACCAGTTTTATAAAATGCATTATGCCTTATTCTTAAGTCTTACGTCCGAATACACATACACGTAACTCAAATAAATGAAGTCTCATGCTGTCAGTGTCTTAAGGAGAAAAACTTGCAGGAAAGTTCTTAAAGTAATAAAACATTTTGCGACATTATCTATAATATGTATTCGCATTATCTTCCGTTTAACTTTGTTGCAATAGTTTTGGATGGCTTCTCTTTCACTTATCTGTCTAAAAAACCGCAAAAGTCCTGAAAGTTGAAGTAGAGCGTTCCAAACACGAAAACTATTTATTTTTTTTACGATAAGTGAACAGCTGTTAGCGATTAAGATTTTGGTGCGATTAGAATCGGGTACATTGAAGAAGTTGTAATTGTAAGTAATCGACTTGGTCGACTAATTTGAGTGAACAGTTAAAACAAAATGATGGTTCTTTTAAACAAATATCTTTCCCACGCATGGTAGACTATAAAACATAATGTATTTTTAAGGACTTAACACGTTTTATTGTTTGTTCATAACTATCTATCAATATACAAAGCCTTCAAGCTAATCGTCGTTGTTAACTACAAGGTTTTGTTTCAGACAATCTCTACTTCTGTCTCTTTGAATGTATCAGCTTATACAAAACGTAGACCTTTCGTAATAGGTACTTGTGATTTAGGTCAATCGCCGTTTCGAGAGAAAAGGATTTTTACTTTTGTTTAAATTTATTTCTAGATAAAAATCTCAATTTTCTCCTTACTTTGGAAATTCCGCTCGCTTATACAAAATAAAACTTCTTGCTAGGACTACTTTCGCTGTCACTACAAAAATGTAAGTAACCCGTATGGACAGTAACAACAATCGTTATTTCGCAACATCACGTAATTCGGGTCAACAGACGATTCTCAGTGAAATGCGTATTAAATGGGAAACAGTTTAACTGTAAAGTGCTCGGTGTTATCGCTGGCTTCCTCGATGTAACGATCATCGAATCATATAAGATCGTTTTATTATGGGTATGAGGAATATCTTCAAGCGACGAGATGACGCCACTGTAATCTAGCGTAGATACGATCTATTTGCAGTAACTGCTAATTATGCTGAAGGATCCACTTCAGTATCAGGAAGTTGCATCAAGCTAGTTTTCAAGAGCGTTGGGATGATACGAGTACGAGGTACTTATTACTCGTACTCGTAGGCACTTTACCAAATTCACGATTATGACATGAATCAACAACCTGAGGTTTTCGTGAATTTCTTCAAAATTCATCGTCTGAGTCTGACATATAATAATATGAGTTAATTTAATCCATTTGAACTGTAAATTTATTACAATGAAGTAAGTAATATAATATTATAATATTGATCAGTTGAAAGTTACTATATTTAAATTTTGCTTAAAATTTACTTAATAGAAATTTTAATTGTATTCAAAAATAACTTTTACTGAATATGAAGGCCGAATAATATTATGTAAGTTAATTATTAATAGATATTTTTTTTAAAGTTTGGACTACATACTAAGCTTATTAGTAGGTACCTACTGTGCCAATTATACCCCTTTTTATGTACAGCTGCATGTTAATTATTCTCGTGTGGGTATGATGTATTGACGAATCAAAGATCATATCTTGAGATTTTTTAGCGGGTGAATTTGCATTGAAAATTAATTTAACTGGGTGTTGACGCACCGTGTGCTTGAAGCAAGCAAAGGCAGTACAGTTTAAAGAACGGTTGGGTATAGACGCCTTTGCCGCGACGCCACCGCGAAGCGATCATACTCTATCAACTTTTTACAAAACTCTAGGCTGAAAAGTGTTCGTTACCTTTGCTTTATTCTAAATAACAATATTATTCGCGCCAAAAAAACTATTTTTCTCTTTTCTTATCTGTGTGTTTTAGATGTATCTGTGTAGAGTGGACGTGTGTTTGTTTAGTGAATAGTATGAAATTGTGATACGAATATAAGATGAAGTGCAGATAAAATTTCCTCGGTTTGCGGTTGCGTGCAATAAAGGTATTAATTTTAACATCTACTATTTCGACACCAATTAAGAAGGCAGATATTTTTTGTTTGAAAGATTTTTTTTGTATGGTTTAGATATTTTTTCTTATCTCTTGTTTTTTTTTATTAAGATAAGGAGCATTTTTGTTTAATCAATTAAAATATAATCTGAGATAGGGAATAGTATGCTAAGAATTTGGATTACTTTCATGAATTCATGACTGTTTCGAAATGTTACATGACGTTAAAAATATTCGACATTTATGTACAGAAATATGATTTTAATTTTAATTTACTATCACATTGTTAATACCTATGTTAAAAGTTTATGGAACGTGATTTTAATAAGTTCATAGCATAGTTCGTTAAACTATAATTTAATTAAAGATCAATTTAATTGCTAATACATATATATATACACCATGAGACCATTAAAAAAACTGTGGAATCTAAAATTGGACATACTTTCTCAGAGAGGTATTCAAATACTGGTGTTCGTTCAAAAACGCGATTTAGGTATCAAATGTTTTGCAGTTTTAAGTTTAGAAAAAACGCTATTCTAAGCTTGAAATGGCAGTCGTCGAGGGCATCTTCTAAGATTTATTTTACAATTATCTGTTTCATAGAATATATATAAGAAAATACTATATACTAATCTAACATAATAAAGCTAAAATGTTTGTTTGGACGCTCTAATCTCCAAAGATACCGTGTTGATTTAGATGAAATTTAGTATGGAGGTTGTAAGCTACCATTCTCGAAGCCGAGAGCAAAATCTAGTTATTACAGTAGGTAGGAAAATCTTCTAATACTCTCGTGTCACGGTGTTTGTGGTTGAACTTGTCCAAAACGACTCGACTGGTTTTAATGGTTTTTTTTTGTGTATTTGGTAGGTAAAAGAATAGGTCGTAAAGTATTTTTTTAATTTTTTTAATCCTGATTTTATTTTTTGTATGAAATAGAAAAACGGGAAATATTGACGCAGACTAAGTTGAGCCCTCTCAACTTAGTCTGCGTCAATTTTCAACTAGTATTCTAATACGTATAAAAATGTCGTGTCACGGTTTGTGGTCGAACTCTTCCGAAACCGCTCGATCGATTTAAATGTAATTTTGTATATTTAGTTGGTAGGTATGAGAATAAGTCGTAAGTTGTTTTTAATCGCGAATTTACACATACGAAGTTGCGATGGTCAGCTAGTACTTAGGTAGATATAATTCTAATCTTTTATGGGTACCCTTAGACCTACAATAGTAAGTGTAACAACAGGTTAAAATAGCTACATATACCTCCTAGGTCATTTAGAGCGAAAAATAAAAAAAATAATAGTAGTTCCTGAGATTATCGCGTTCCAACAAACAAACTCTTCAGCTTTATAATATTAGTATAGATAATTATAAATTCAAATAGAATTTAAATTGTTATTTCAGCTGTATTACGTACTCTACGTCTACCAGTAGGTACAATTTTGTGGTGCAGTATCAGTTTAAGAAGTATCTACACTACAAAATTGACTATTCCTTTCGTTATTTATTACTGCCCAAAAAAAGTATAAAACATTGCATAAAATTATAGTGATCGGTTTACCATCAAACATTTCTATCAACTTAAATTCATATTAGAAAATACTCATACATCGAAATTTGCCGACTGGCCTACATTATTATACTGTATTATTTAGAGTAGGTAATAATTTTGAATATTTTATAATGCTTACTAAAGAAGTACCTACCCGTAATGACATACCTACATAATTTAAAAAACTAAAACTATTCAATTAACACGTAACGTATTTTTTGTTGCAGACATCATCAATGCAA
Source organism: Herminia tarsipennalis (assembly GCA_945859575.2). Classification (NCBI taxonomy): domain Eukaryota; kingdom Metazoa; phylum Arthropoda; class Insecta; order Lepidoptera; family Erebidae; genus Herminia; species Herminia tarsipennalis. Next base: position 16,538,249 of record OX243837.2, read on the forward strand.
CCACGATGCAGACTGCAAGAGAATCGAGCAGACAAAAACGATGCAACAAAAGGCGAAACTCAAGAAAGAAGTCCCTATCGCCGTCAGATTTAAAGTGCACCAGAGGAGACGTAAAAACAGACAACAAACTGAACGGAAAGCGTTCTCTATCTGAGGGGTCAGTGAAAGTAAAGCATAGGAAAAGTAACATACGGCGAACTTTAACTCACCCGTTCACGTGTACGGACGATATTCGCGATGTGAATATGATTGGTGTATTCAATAGTGGTGTTAAAGTGGAACCTCCTCCGGAAAGTGATGAGTCGAATTTGCCGCCGACTAGTAGTGATAGGGACACGGAGGATGATGGGCGACTCTCGAGGCCTGTGCCGCAGAGGTCTCGATGGGATTCGGGAAGCGAAATGGACTCGCTTGTGTCAACGGTCGTGAGGAGAGCATCGGCCAGACGACGCCGGACGCCAGCAAACCCAGGTAAGAAAATAATAATAAACCCAGATACATTGTTGTACATTTAACTATACTATTTTGTACTTAGATAAATAAGTTGCACGTCGTATCTGTGACAACGAGATTTCCACTCAGCATAAAAGCTATATTATATAACATCAAGGTATTAATTTAATTAAATAAATAACATAGGCACATAAAGCAGAAAATACATAGGTACCTATAAAATTTATTGGTACTTAGATAATAATTTTAATACAATCTGACGTGTTTATCTATCAGACTGCGTCCTAATACCTAATGTTAAACGCGGAAATATGTGCAATAGAAAAACCTTTCTTTTGCACATTATTTTAAATTTACACGTACTATTGACGTCATTGTGTACTCGCAGCGATATCATTGTATCCACCTTACCTATTTGTTTATTTATGATCTAAAACGGAACCAATGCAAAGATCTTATGGTCTGCATCACCTTTTATTTAATTACACGACTGCTGTTATTTTCCCTATTCAGTTAAAAAAAACATTTTTTACATTGCATGCAAATGTATTCCGTAGGTAACTCGATAAGTTTTGAGACAAAAAAAAAATGTACAAGATATTAACAATATTTATTTTACGTTTTTTCGAAATACACTTAATTCTCCATGCAATATTCCATTCGCTTAAACCGACTATTAAAACACTTTTGCCAGTCTTAATCCGATAGATCCGAAATTGCGACTTCGTAGGCGCCCACGGCATTTTCAGCATACGAAAATATTTCTCTTTTATTTTTTCCTTGATTATCGGATACAAAAATAAATCGCAGGGAGCTCAATCAGGACTTTACGATGGATGGGGCAAGGTTTTAACACCGGATTCCTTAAGAAACGGCCTTGTTATGAGGGACGTATGTGACAAAGCGGTGTTGTGATGCACCATGATTCCCCGAAGCCCAGTCTTTGATTTCCTCTCTCGCAGTGCTTGGAAAACTGTTGTATACTATTACGAGTTAACTGATCTATGATTTTCCAGCATTGTTGTTGACACATGCCCACTGGGAGAAAAAAAACTAGTTACCATTTTTTTACCAACGCTACGAGGTCTTTGCAGTTTTGTCGGCAACTTTCCTTCTAAAAAGACTCATACTGGCGACTGTCTCTTAATTTCCGGATCATATTGATAAATCCACGTTTCGCCTGTGATGATTTCTGAAACACGTCTTGACGTTCTGTTTTCAAATCGTAGACTCATTTCACGGCACCAATCCACACAGGCCTGTTTTTCAGTGTCTGAGAGCAAACTCCTGATTCAACGACAACAAAGCTTAATGTTAACGCTCCCCGAAATAAGGCCAAGAATCTTTTCGATGTCCGAGTAAGTAATTCATGGGTCTTTTTTCATCATCACTTCGTAGTCCACACATTTTCTGCAGTTACTGCCGTTTGTGTGCGACCACATATATCGTCGCTTTGGAGGGCAATGGAGCTAAGCCACAATTTAAAAAATTGTGGCTTAGCTCCATTGCCCTCCAAAGCGACGATATCTTCGAGGTTTGTTTTACCCCTTTTAAATTCACTGAACCATCTAAAAACTGTTGCTCGAGCTGGGGCAGACTCGACTCCCTAACGCTGATTGTAGTCGTTGAAGACTAAGTTTTTCACTTCAACCGAATTTAAAATCATAATATATCATAGCACGCAAATTTTCGCGGCTAAGCTCTATCGTTGAATATGATTTTACTACGACATTTTTTGAAAGCAGCAACTATTTGCTTTTTAAAAATATATCAATACAGATGCGTTCCATTTTTAAATTACGAGCATCTCAAAACTTATCGAGTGACCTACGTACTTGTTACATAACTCTAAGGTATTTTCTATTTTAAAGGATTTCAGTGAAAGACAATCAGGTCATTTAATTCCCCTGTAGATAAATCAGATCTATCGATTGTTGTAGGTTAACCATAGTGCAGTTGTGGAAGGACTAAATTGTATGGCCGTCATGTTTGCAGAGATCCATATCAAAACAAGTATTCTTTTTGCAGACTATGTTATCCATTATGAATCTATTGTGTGAAATTGTTTACTCTTTGAAAAATGACCCCGTATGACGTTATTATGTAAGTGAACAGACATTGTTATCAACGCTATTCTACAACACCAACCTAGATATTGACGTTCATATTTGCATCTGTCACTTGCAACAACTTATGTTAGGTATCATACTTATATTTTAAAATAGGTGAATAGCTGTTTAGAATTATACATAATCACTATCGACAAGGTTGGTCAAAGAAAATGTGCCTGCTTACTGTCATTGACATTATTTGTAACAATATACTTAGCGCAGGAAATGAATATCATTATAGAATCACTTGCTGCGTACGTGTTGCGTAAGCACAACTATTATTTTTATAGTTATTGTATGCATATGATACGAGACGTATAAGAGCAGTTGGCTTATCTACATAAATGTATAGGTACGTAAGCGTCATTGCTATGGGAAAAATCTAACGGGGAAAATACCTTTGATAAAAAGTTTCCATGGAATAATGAATGATTTTGGTTTTGTGGCCTTATTAAATGTTTAAGGTTGTGGACAGTAAACATTTAGTAAAAGAATAGAGATAATTGCTTCACCAAACCAGCAGTTCGTAGGCATTTTTATACCTACTTTATTATAGGTATTTTCGTCTTCTCATCAAACAAACTCTAGTTTAAGAGTTTGACTGAAAATTCAATTCTAAATGCAAGTAAATCAGTATTTATTTGCATCTAAAATTGATTTTTCAATGACAACGTAAAAAACTGTTTTTATAGGAAAACCTGACCATTGTGTGGCACAATTCCCGTACATACAATTGTAAATTTGCCTTAAGGGCGCCCTAGTCGATGTTTTTACCACATAAACGCGCTTATATGATTACTTCTCTGTATGAGGTCGTAAGTCAAAGCTTAAAATAAATATCAAATCGTATATCATAAACTAGGCCTGTTAACAGCCATAATTGAAAATAAATTAATATTTTAAAAGTTATAAGCCCTAAAACTTTTAAGAATGGTTACAATTTAAACAACAATTTTGGCGAAATTCCAATGGTTTAGGGCTTATAATTTAACTTATACCAACCCAATGTGCCCATTAAACTTATGATAATTGGATTAAGTACCTACGTAGGTACTTTTATCTGAAATATCGTTTAATCCGATTATTAGACAAAGAATTTGCGATTAAGACAGTAAAAACTATTTATTATTTTTATCGCAAATTCCTTGTTAAATTCTAGACGTGCTTGTGAAGATAAAGCATGATTAATAACTTTATTTCTATTGTCGAAGTTATTACGAAAAGCCGGGCATTTAACGCGATGTGAATTGCTTAATAATGCATAAGTAATCGTATTAATTTTAGTTTCGTAATAAGTATTACATTCATAGAACGGAATGCCAAAGCCTTAAAGTTATTGTCAAATCTGTTTATGTTGTAAGGATATAAGTCGCATAAGTACCAAGGATATATTACCTAAGCACAAATTAGAACTGCAAAGAAAAACTCGATAGATACATACTAGCCGGTCGCCAGTCGTTATCGCCACTTCAAGGAAATCACGGTGGTTTAGCGATTAACTGATCTTTTATGCAAAATTATGTTCTCTAAGCCTAACACGTTACCGTTGCACGTGACTGGACGGTCCATGTCATTAGCACTGCTGGGATTGTGAACTAAAATAACAAAGAGTACCTATATTTTTGCCAAAGGGAGGATTAGCTATAGATCATATGCGATCTATAGCTAATCTCGGTTTTTTTTTTTTTTTTATTCTCTCTTAGGAAAGCTTACAGACTAATACAATTTTAGTATTTATACAGTTACTTGATAAACATGTTGCTAATAACAAGCTTTCACAGATGCATTTTAAAGATTATACAATTCAACACAAAAGCAGATCACGGAAATAACAATTTAACAACAAAAAAAAATATATATAAATATAAAAGAAATATAAATTAAATATTTATTTAGCACTGTTAAGTCCTATGTGAATATAGTGAATGGTATTCTTTTTTTCGTTAACCTTTCGCTTGGAAAAAAATCTGGAAAAAAATGACCAAAGAAGACTTCAATAGATGCTCGCCTTAAAAGTACAGTTCGTCCACAGATATAAAAAAAAGTAATTACTACTTAAACCTGTAGTTTAGCCAAATGCTGCATTTAGTACAGATTGCAGCCGCGGATTCTTTTTGTGCTATTTGTTTGTTGCAATTTACTCAGATATCCCCATCATTAGTGATGGCTGACCCTTCTTAGTCTTTTACTTTTAAACATAATACAGTGTTATTTATACTCGTATGATATGTCACGTGGCCTTTGAAAAATTAAAATTCTTTGAACGTAGTGTTGCTAATGTTATACACAAATAAAATCTACAACAACAATTAACTACCATTATGCTCGTGTTATTTGCAATTTAAAGCGTTTGCATAACTTTTGTAATTATAATTTTGTTGTAATAATGTTGTTACTGACATGTTTTTGCATGCTAAGCTAAATTTACAGATTGCGATGACCTGACAGAGCATACAACGAAATTATTTACTGATCGACAGCTGTTAATTTGCTAATATTTAGTACTTACATAAAAGTAATTGTAACATTACTGTAAAGCTTGGGAAAATAGGTATTACGTTATTTCTTTAATTCTACGTTAATGTCCTCTCTTTTTAACTCTTTTTCTTTTACAGCTTGTACCTCCACTTATTTTGGAAACAGATAGCGTTGTAAGATATATAATGTAAAAGAGAAAGAGATGGAAACCAGACAACTGATAAACTTACATAAATATTTCTAAACACATACATAAACCATCGTGATCATCACGTAAAGTTTTATCCTGGGTGGGGATCGAACCCACGACACATCTACATATACCTAGCTACATATAAATTGCTATTCGTTAAAACTCAAAAACGCCTTAATTCATTTCACGCTTTTCTTTTCTTCGCTCAACACAACGGTGGTTTAATTAAAAAATAAATAGTGAAAACCCAAGAGAAACAGCTGATAAATCTCAAAAGTGCTAATATTGTGTAGGAACTGCCACTCAGAAAATAATTACATTCAATTTAAGGTGATAAAAAAATTTACCAGGTCAACTAGTTACATAATAAAAAATTGTGTACGGTTTCGGTTAAGTAATACCTTCCCTTAATAGAGGCCAAACAAAACGTCCATAATCGTATCACATTACATACTTACGTATTTCCAATTGAATGCTCTTGGGAGTATTTGTACCTTTCAGTGTTCCACTTCAGGGTCCTTAAAACACCATTCTTTCGGCTTTCCTTTGAATTTAAGTATCTTAATATTCAAGTCCGTGTCCAGCAGGATATATATATAAAATTGTTAATGTAGTTTCTTTAGGAATATTTTAACCCTTCGCTTTTGGCATATTTTACTCGAAGTTTGGAGAACCCAAGGATTAAAACAACGACTTCTCTAAAACACTATTCTCCTTATTTCGATATTTTTTGACCTTTCGTTATAACAAAAATTTAAACGATGGATCAAATCTAAGTTGGAGGCGTCACGGGTTTCATAGCTTTCTCTTTGCGGGACCTAGATTCTTATTTAAGTACATACCAGATTAATCAACTTAAGAAAAAGTTTGAAGCTGGTTATTGCTGGATCTCTTTGTGACTACTCCTTCTACCTCTTCTACTATGATAAAAGTTGTATACCCAAGCCCTTGCATAAAACTTGGGTGCCGGCTACTACTGGAATTTAGAATGCTATGATTTTACATAGTAATCCAGTTACCTCTATACAAATGTAAGTAGGTAGGTAGGTACCATATTAATATACGTCAACAGTTTTATAGCATTTACTTATATTGTGTCTGCTTGGTAGATAGGTATAATAGACCTGTCTCTAGTACTACCGTACCAGTATTTTACTCGTGTTCATGCTATGCATCATAACCTAGTTATAACTAACGTTTATGAGATTTTAATAACATAATCAACAATAATAGTTGTGTATCTGTCATCATTGACTTCTTATACAAGCGACATATAGCGACATCTAGGGGCACACACGAGAACATCGACTCTAAAGTATCAAATTAGTCGGTCACAACTTGCTTCATAATATATTATTTATTTAATATTGTGGTTATACATATCACTAAAGGATAATTGAAAGAATACAATCCATTTCAAGCTTCTAAAATAGGTTAAAGTTGGTTGGTCGTTAAACTACACACACACGATGCTAACGCCATCTATTGCCGAGTGGTAAACACTGTTGACAAAGTTTCTTTATCATGGTGTTTGTCGTTACGGTGTATGATGGTAACTCTAGATGGCGTTCGCCATCACTAAAGAGCGAGAATAGGCAAGAATTCAATATGTAGGTACCTTACGTTTTAACTATTTGAATTAACAGTATCTTACTAAATATAGATAATTCGTTGTCTGGACTTGGAAAACTTTTTTAGGTCGGATACCGGCTCTAAAATCTTGATTTTTCTAGCGACCTTTAATTCCAGCCCGCCATCTTGCTGGAAGGAAAGTGAGTTATTAACTGCATAAGTCGTACAATTGGTTTCCAGTTAAAATCGTTGCAAGATACTTAAGGTTTTCCATTAATCCGCTTAGTGTCACTGGTGCATTCGGGCATTGGCCCTGTTAACCCTGAAACACTTTACAATTTTGCTTATTATTATTTGTATGGCATGAAAGTCCCGATAGTCCCAATTTCACCTCAACTGGGTATTCAATATAGGAATATTTAATAGCCAATTGGAATGAAATATACATGATTCTCGATAACAAATGAGAATAAGACAGGAGTATTTTGTTACCGAGAATCGATATAATCGATTGATAATAAAGTTACCAAATCGTCGTAGACGCCACAACGACTTTTTTGCAAATACCTGCTTTATTATTAATATAATAAGTTCAATAATCGGATACAATATAAAAAGTAGAAAGGTTAAAACCCAATTACGGACGCGTGAATGATTGCTAATTGATTTAGTTCGGTAACCCCTGTGAATCTTCGTACCTGCAAAGCATCTATCCAGATATTGTTATTGGCATCAGTCATTGACCTCGTAGTAAGCAGTCGTTGAGGGTTTATTTATACGGTCGTTTTAGATAGAAGATATTGTTTATCTGCATGGAACTATAAAATGACAAAATTGTAACAAAGCTACAAAGACTTACATCAAACATGGTTTTAGAGCACAACTTTCTGCCGGGTCAGCGTTATTTTTGAATATAATCAATTAGCCCTTTCAATTCATAACCTAACCTAAAACGGCATATTTAAAAACGGGCAGTAAAGAAAAAAAATATTAAAAAGTCGGACCATGCTCAGTGTAGGGTTTCGCAGCCATTATTACAAATAAATGCACTACATACGAAAAAGAAAACGATGTGTATAATTGGACCGCAGCAAAAGAGCGTATGTTCACGACAGTTTTGTTGAGAAGCGCAGCTTTTCGACAATAACTCAAAGACGCATAATGCAGGTATATCTGATCATGTCCAAAATTATTTTAGTCAAATGTGAAAAAGTAAAAATATGAAAAAAATCACTATGGAAACGCATAATAAATATTAAGCGTTTCCTTATTAAGTTTTTCATATTTTTTGATTACACGGTTCGAAAGATAAAGGGGAGGGACACAATTCTGTTTTCTTAATCAAAAAAGTTTCTTAGTTAACCTTTGAATGTTTTTCTAAGACTGTCTAGGGGTATGCCCTAGTAGACAGTCTTAGAAAAACATCACAATCATTCCTTGTCGAGTTTAAAGTTCCTATCATTTTTCAAATTGATGTCTGTGCCAAAACTAATATCGTTCTGTAGCTCAGTTGTTATGTGAAAGAAGACCAACCTACAAGCCGACAAACACACTTTCGCAGTTATAATTATATTAAATAAAACGAATCTGATGCTGCTGCATTTCAATCATCAAATTTCTACCAAATCTTTTCTAAATTCGTTTTGCTATCAAACCGTGTAACGGTAACAAACAACTTTAACATTTAGGTACAATATTGACATACATAACTAGCTGACCCGCGCAACTATGTATGCGTTAATTTTTCCCGTTTTTGCAACATTTCATTTTCATTCATTGCTGCTTCGCTCCTATTGGTCGTAGCGTGATGTAATATAGCCTATAGCTTTCCTCGATACATGGGCTATACAACAGTAATTTTTTTTTTTCAATTCTCACCTGTAGTTCCTGAAATTGTTGCGTTCAAACAAACAAACTCTTCAGCTTTATAATTTTAAGTATAGATATGATTATTTTGTTCTATTACTGCCGTTTTGCTCTAAAGAGTAACAATTTTTGTATTGCATGGTGTGAATTAGGGGCAAAAGTATTTTCGTACTTTGAATGTATTGTTAGTAATCAAACCTCTGGTTGTACTGAATGTAACTGACTGATTTTTACCATTAAATGTTGACTTGATTGAATACCATTAAATGTTGACATTCTGAAGATGCAATAAATAAAAAAAAACTAGTTCCCGCCATTTATCAATTGTTTTTCAAGCAAGCAAAATGAACGTATGTGACGAAGAAATTCGGTACATTTAAAGTTTTATTACAAAAAAGATAAAAATGCGCCGAACGCTTCGAATAAAATTTGTGTGGTTTATGGACCTAATGCGGTATTAATACGAGTAGCACAAATGTGGTTCTAGCGGTTTAAGTCTGGAAATTTTAGTGTGAAGGATAAGGCTCGCTCTGGATTCTCACATGATCTCACTGAGAAAAACATAACGTATCAATTCCGACCTATTTCTTAAACGGTTGATTAAGGGTGATGAAAAATGGGTCACTTACGGTAAGAATGTCCGAAAAAAATCGTGGTCGAATCATGGACAAAGTGATGCTGTGTGTTTGGTGGGATTGGAAAAGAATCGTCCACTATGAGCTTTTGCCGCCACGTAAAACTATCGATTCTGACCTCTACTGCCAGCAACTGATGAGGTTAAAAAAAGGAGCTGGTGAACAGGAAAAGCGAGGTGTTCCATCATGACAATGCAAAAATTGAGAGAGCTTGGCTGGGATGTGTTTATGCATCCTCCGTATAGCCCTGAACTTCCTCTGTCAGATTTCCACCTGTTTCGGTCACTTCAGAACTCTTTAGGAAGCATAAAATTAACCTCAAAAGAACACTGTGAAAACTACCTGTCAGATTTATTAGCAATGGGATCATGGCAATACCCACAAAATGGCACATACATATTATGAATTTAAAAAAAATTATACCTTTTTTTTCTTTGTATGAAAAATACGAAAATACTTTTGCCCCAACCATATATTACCGTCTTGTTAAAAGATGATAAATACAATTTTACTCTCAGTTAATCTTAGTAGATACGTCATGTGAACCCAGTCTTTATAATATTGTAATATATCCCCGTATTATTTATAAAGTTTTTTTGTTGTTAAAACTTTTAGAACAGTTACAAAGCCGTTGTTTTTTTTCGGCCACCTGCCCGTCTTTATACCCCATTGGTCCTGTCCCCAAAATTACTAATTTCCGTTCTACAAAAGCTCTAAAAATGTTGTTTTTTGTACATTTATAACATTGCTGGTAATAGCGCTAATGGATTAAGTAGGTACTGGCTAGTAAGTTTTTTACTTCATAAGAGGATAATTATGAATACTACCCATACATAACGAATTTATCAAGTAGGTACTTTCTCCTACTTTTGTGCAGCTTTCTCGTGATAAGCAGGTATTGCCTTATACGAGTTCAGCATTCACAGAACCTATTTATTTAACTTCGCTTTTAATTTGTAATTGTAGATATAACAGCTTTAACTAAATCCAATATTTGCCATTTGTTCCGGCGTTGTAATCTCGGGAAAGTCTATCAATTTTGCCGGGACTTTCGCTGGCATAGATTATGTATATTTCTTTACACCCTAAAATGGGCATATAACAACTCTATAATGACATAAATTATTATATTTAATTTTCTTACTGCTTGAGAACTAGCTATTTTCTGTTTTTCTTTCTATACAACGAAATGACGAGACTAGCAGGACGTGCGACTGATGGTAAACGACACGCTAGTCCATAACAGTTTAATCTGAATGTCACCGCTCCTCATTTGAGACATTAGTTCGTATATCTCATTTGTACAGTTTTTACACTTGCTACAGTGCCCTTCAACCGAAACACAGTGATGATTAACATTACCTAGACCTAGACGGTCTTCGAATGAATTCATAGGCCACCTAAACACTGTTCGATGACAATGGATGATATGATATACATAGTTTTATAGACTTGTTAATTCAATAAAAATAAAAGAATTCTTCGCTTCACAGGAAGCCTGCATTGCCTCCTCAATTCCATGTGTTTGTACAATTATATACATACACAGTCAGACGCGGAAATTTAAGAACCAGTTTATGCCCACGAGACTACTGCATTTGTACACCGTAACTTGATAATCTATACCAATATTTTCTTTATGATATACCTACAGGCATAAGGAAATACATATATAAATTTTACTTTTTGGAACGTACTTGTAGTTCTTTGTTGCACGATATAATTCTTTGTGGGCTGGGAGGCTAGACGAATAAAAGCGTAACATTTTGACATCGATCTAAAATCTATTACTTATGATTATGTGAAGCTAGAATAGGAGGTTGTGCTCTATAGGTTGTTTGTATTTTTGTAAAAGGTTGTATCGTATCGTGAGGACTATTTAAGTACACGATTTAAGTATACACAATTGATTTAACTGACTCGGTGGGAGTGTGTCCGACTGCTACGCAAGAGGTATTGGGTTCGATTCCCACACGGGACACCACTTTGTGATCCACAAATTGTTGTTCCGGCTCTGGGTGTAATTTGTGTCCGTGACTTGTATGTTTGTAAAGTTCCCCGCGACACAGGGCTTGTACCATACTGTGGGAGTCGCCTTTAAAAAAAATACACGTTGACAATATACCTATTTATATACAAGCTATAGGAAATTCGAGTATTTTTTAATGAATTTATATGAATTAATTTCTTAACCCCGACCAATTAATGTAATTTGAATAATATTATAATTTATTTAAAGTCTTTAAAATGAATACTGAAAAAACAGTCCAGTACAGCGTTACTATAAGTTTGCATAAATACTATGACAACCAGCAACAGTTACAGGGCGATTTGAAAATATTCGAATGTTGAACCAAAGAATTAACATTATTGCGTCTTATAGATTATTGACATAATATACGTATATAATTACAGTGCAGTTGCACATAATGTTTTACATATTTTTATTATTTGGTAATAAAAAATGAAAATTTATTGAGAAACTTATTATTTATTTCCTCTTTTCTATGAAACTGTTACCTATCGTCCTTGTAAAAAAATCGTCTTTATATAAATTTTCAACAATGTACGATATTTTGAATTAATTTATGAAAATTCGGTTACTTTGGATATTGAATGGTTTAGTCATATCCTTAGCAACTTTGATGATGAATTGTCACAAATGCAGCATTCAGCGGCCATTCATTTTACCTATGAAAAATCTTAATTTGAAATAGGACAATTTGAAAATGTTATGTTCTACCAGTATTTTTTTTATATCATTAGTTAAAACAAACACAAGAAAAAATATAGCAAAAGGAACTCTGTTCCAACCGGGTGTCCGTATCTCACACACCTCTCTTTTTGTATCTTCTTCTTTCTTTTAATTGGTTCCAACATTATCAATTTAGAGAGAATGGAGGTATTTCTACCGGCTTTGATTAAACCTGACCTGACGTTCGGCCTGAATGTCGGGTCGTATTTATTGTCATATTTCCCCTTAAGAATTTGCTTCCATGGGTTATTGCAATACAAAACGCACTGCCATTTAATACACAGATAAGTTAATTAGTTACACTTGCAGAATATCTTTTATTAATTAATTTACATGTGTATTAATTGAACGCAGTGGCCTATATTAGGCACGATGTTTGCGGTCTGATAATATTGACTGAGCGTCTAGCTCAAAAACTATTCTACGCTACCGCGGCCATCCGTTCATCCATTGGATAAACCTATGTTTTCTTATTTTAACCTCGGCGATCATGCATTCATAAAATAATAATTGTGAAAAACCAATATAATTATGGCATATATCATTGCAATAATTGTACGTTTGGCCAAACAAAGCAAGTGTTTTACCGAAGATGTACCTAGTGTGTTCCGAATCAAGTGGCATTTTTTTTCTTTTGTTATGTTTTAGTAACTATCTATCTTCGTTTAGTAAGGCTTCCTAGGTAATTAGGTTTTCTATCTATATGCTGTTCACTGTCCATCGTTGTTCCAGCACCAAATTTCGAATGCTGCCAACCTCGTGACGTTAAGCAAGCTAAAATATTTCAATCTCGTTTATTTCAGCATATTGTACGCAAGAGTATAAAGTTATAATGAAGTTACTAAATTCATTTTAAGTAGGCCGATATTATGCAACAGAATTGGGTACCTACCAAGATGAAAATTTCATGGTTTATCGCATTTTGTTATAAATTAAATTGTTCTATGATAACAGGTAGAATATAAACGTTTGTTTCCGCTTTCTAAAACATTAAAAGACGTACAATGAACGATCCTTTAAAAGTTTACGGACAAAAAAACTCGAGGCACTTCCTCTCATGGGGTTTACCGCCGTACAAATAACAACCGAACGGAAGTGCAGCCTTCGGTTGCCAGCTGTGGGTAGCGTGTAGGATGTATTGAATGAACAGTAATGTCAATGCAGCGTCACAAACAATGGTATTTATTGATGATTTTATCTTAACTGGTGTCTAAGTGGATTTTTACCCAATATTGTGATTATACTTCCTAATTACTTGATTCAAGTAGTATTTTTTTTATTTATATTAATTGTAAATCATCGTTATAATAATTTTAAATGTGTATATTTTGTGTATTAAAAATTACATCTTAAACATCGCACCGTTAAGTTCGTTGAAGTCTTTTGTATAGCTGATGTTTCATTCATTGAATCAATCAAATAATAATAATATCCTTGAGTAAGTGAATTTGATTTCTATTCTTATTCTTAACTGTGTTTTAATGAACACTTATACACAATAACATATTATTTTGTAATTAGTAAATAATTTCGTTCAATTTCCTAAATACATAATCTTAATGTAATAATACGATACAAGGTGTATCATTGTGTAGTATCTCACGCTATACAACTACTCGACGTATTTTAAATACGGATGATACTCCTACATAACACTTAGCGTACTTTTTGCTGCATCGTAACTATTAATTTGATTTCATGACCTCCAAACGCTACAAGGTTCGCCTCGATGTTGATAAAAAAGTTTGCAAAAACATATTCTTGAATTATAAGACTTTTTCTAGCCAAAAAGCGTTCACGCTTAGGTACCGAACTATGAAACGATGCCATCGTTAGTACAGTTAAAGAGTTTCTGTTTTAGTTTAAGTACTCAGTTAAGTGGATAACTGTTGCGAGTGTGCGTGGGTACGGGGGTTCCTCCTACGTATTACCAACACACACAGAACCACCATTCTTTTTAAAACGAACTTGTTCTATATACAAGTGGTGGTCGCGGTGTTTGGTCTAGTTCGCCAGTGCAAGTTCATTGTTCGAAGGCTACGAATTCGAATTGGCCGTAACCGCCAGGCGCTTATCGGCGGTTTTTTGTGGTAAAGTTTGGCCCTCGGTAGAGGTAAAGCTTTTTTGTCGACTTGTTTGCTGGTCCCTTACGTCATTTCGATCTCGAATACGTTTTGTTGTTGGCGTTGAGACGCGAGGTGAGTCACGTTGTTAGTACACGTAAAAGTCGATATATATTGTCGATAAACATTGAAATGCATTTCGTTAATATGATTGTGTAATGTTTTTTGTTAACACATGTTGATAAAGTGGGACACTTGACAGTGGTTATTAATTTTGATTGAGTCGCAAGATAATTAAATAGAACAATATCTTACTTCCGTTACACAATTTACTTACAAATTAATGTTTATGTTATTATTCACGAAGCCGCAGAAGCAAGCCATTTTAAATAATTTATAATATCTTGGTACAAATTAGATATATTTCGGGACTTAATCCCGTGAATTATTTAAAGGTACGAACCTTTTATTTACCCGACGTTTCGATCGAATTGCACCGATCGTGGTCACGAGTCGACCCGTGACCACGATCGGTGCAATTCGATCGAAACGTCGGGTAAATAAAAGGTTCGTACCTTTAAATAATTCACGGGATTAAGTCCCGAAATATATCTAATATGTATAAAAATTGCGAAAGATTAAAAACAATAATCTTGGTACAACTCACAACTCACAACGTCACCTGATGCCAAACTAAGCAGATCTTCTACTACGGTAACCAGACAACTGATAAACATACTTATATATTTCTAAATACATACAACTACAATACAATTGTAGATAAATTACACCCAGACACAATAAACCATCGTGCTCATCACACAAACTTTTATCCTGGATGAGGGTCGAACCCACAATACCCCATATTGCTAATCTATGGCCGGTGTTTGTTTGGGCTAAAATGTGTGGTAAATTGTCATTAACTGAATGGCAAATTGCAAAAAAAATATTACATGTTCATTAGTTATAACCTAGTTCACTAGGTAGGTAATTACTACAACTTTGCTTTGTAAGTTTTTTCACTTAGTGATGCGTACAACTGAAGCACGAAGTACCATACATAGCATTACCGATAGTCGACAATGTAAACAATCGAGTAGGGGCGCAACACTCAGGCAGGCGAGCGCAACAGTCGGCCGGCCGGCTCGGCACATCCGCTTGCGCGCTCAGCCCCGCGCCCGTACTCCGGAGCCCTACCAACAACTAACACTGCCACCATAAAATAAAAAAGCCTTAAAGAAATATCGCAACAAAAAAGTAAATCTTTAGTGCCTAAATCAGTGTCCGTTTCAGTGACAATGTGTTTCAAATTTAAGTCAAAATTTACCGTTATAAGAGTTTGCTAAAACAATACATTTGTGCCGGAGTTGCACGGTTCGAATTGTGTTTTGAAAACATTCCGTGTTGTGAACTTTAAGCGAAGCCTTAAAGGAAGCCTTACAGCGTTGACTAAATTATAGGTAAGTACGAATATGTCAGTAAGTGGATATCGAATTGCGGCTTATAAAAGGATTAGGCTTATGCTATTGCCTAACCTTTATAAAGTACTTGCTGTGCTTATTGTTATAGTTACCTAGCACTATTTATCCTAATAATTATAGGTGCGTGTGATACGTGAACATTATTAAAAAGAGGTTTGTATTACTTTATTAAGTCTACAAAAAGTTCTATTTCATACTAAGTCAAATAAGTAAAATCAATTTAGCATGGCTTGGGTATGACGGAAGGTCCCGAACCTGGCTACCACCTGACTGGTCGTTGTTTTAAACTTAGACCGGCTACAATGACTTAATAAAAAGTTCTAACGTGATTTTCCTCGTCTTCAATTGAGGATTTTTACGCTATAATTGTTTTCGTCAAGGTTTTTTTATACAGCCTATGTGCCTCTTCCATTGTGTGAACAAAAAACTGAAGTTAATGATCATTGTTTTCTCAAAACTGGATAGTTGCGTTCCGTTATTTTATTTTTAATCTGAGAATCGTCTAGTTTCGTTATGGTATGAATGTGTGGTGTAGGTACAATACCTTAAAATTTAGGCACACAAAACAGAATACAGTCATTACAATTACATAGTTCGGTTCGAGACAGTATTCCAAACACATGTGTACACTGCATGACAATTTGAAAAGAAATGCAGAATCAAAGATATAATTTTAAAATTTACTTAATACCACTTAGAATATTAAGGTAATAATTCAGGTAATAAGTAAAATCTAACAATAATACGATAAGCATACCATTTGTGTTGCTTCTATTTTTGAAGTATTAAGTATTAGACTATAATCGGATTAATAACAGTTACACGAAACAAGAAATAACGTTATTATGTTGTTAAATAAAACAAACTAATCACAGATTTGCTAAAAGCAGGAAACCGCGATATTGGTATATCAATTAAAACCAAAAGCAAATAAATTGATCAATCAAACTTACCGCCTACTTTTTGTATAATAACCCGTTGTAAAATAGACTAAGTAACTGCTAAAAAACAGTTTTAAATAGGTACCTACTATGCCTACCTCTGATTTCGTATTTGTATTTGAAAGTTTTTGTAACACCTGGATATTATTTGAACAATTCATTTAGTTACTAGTGCAATATTATATCAGTTCTAAACTTCACGGAAAATGTTTTATGTCAATGCCTTCAATGTCGGCGACCACAACCAAATTAATTCCCGTAACTGTAAGAAATCGATTTTTAGAAACCCTGCTAACTCTCATGTATTGATTAATTCATGACGTTTCTTGCATCGATTGTATTGCGATTAAGTTTTTTATTCGATGCTGAGTTGACGATCATTAAATACAAATTAGTTGTTAATTGTGCAATACTTTCATAATAAAGTGCATTGACAGATGGTTCAATTGAAAAAAATATTTTGCTGACTATTTGTCAGTGTCTTGGTTCTACAATGAAAATGGTACCTAATATCTATCTGTCAATGTCAACGTTAATTAATATTGGTTCTCAAATGTTGCTCAAACTCAACTAAAATCTTTTAGTTCCGTATGACCTTCGTATGACCAGGCTAAACGTATTTCAAAACTTAAAATTCTTCAAACTCAAAATTATTCATTCAATTAGGAAAGAAAACCTGAAAAGTTAAACTGTTTTTCTGCATTAATACGTCAAATTAAAAATGTATTGTTTTTAAACTATAACTCCGTGGGTGCTCGAACACTGCACTGCCCACGAAAAGTACCTAAATACTGATGGCCGAGCACCGATGGCCGAGACATCTAAATTATTAAACAATTGTATAAATCAAACACTGATTTCTGAAACGGTAGTTCAAAGTAAGTATAAAGCCTATGAGATGAAGTTCCCATGAAATTCATGGGTGCAATTCATTCAAGCCGCCAAGTTGCTCACAACAGACCGGTTATTCTATATAGATTTTTCAGATTGTCAAAGCATATAGGTAATCTTGGCTTTGCCTTACATAAACTATTATACACCTACAAAGTTCTCTAAAATACAACGCTCCGGGTAATATTTACAACAATGTAGTATAATATGAAGTTGACCTAATTTCTACAGTGTGGAAATTACGACCCACCATCAAACCTCATTGGTTTAGAACTATCTGATCCATCGGAGCGTTCATATCCAGATAAGTTTGGTCGGCGAACACTAGAAAGTCGGTATCGATAAAATCTGATCCACATACGTATAGTTGTTTAACAGTGTTATGTAAAACAATAGGACATTCAAAGGTGGGTTTGAGCTAGGCGAACTAAATTGATTTCGTAATGGAACTGGTATGGGTTGAAAACTGAGCTGTTTTGTTATAAACTTAAATGGTTGCATTAAGATTTACCCGACTGCATCATAGGGATGGCAATTTTTTTCGAGTGTGTGTATTTTATACGGTATTGCTACTTAAGTTTTTGTATCTTACCTATATCACACTACAACAACACAGGCGTTGTTTGGATATCGGGACACACTATCATCTGGTATAGCGCCGCAGCCTTTTTTCATTTATCCCTTAAACAATATAAACTCTTCCCTAGAATTCATCATTTATAATTATTTAAAAAGGGGAAAACCTCAGGGTACCAAATGAGTCATTAGCGGATAAAACCAAACTGGTCGCGATACGTTTATGTTTTTTCCTTGAATTTATCTGACGCCTGTCTAAGTAGGTATCTGTATGTTAGGCTAACCACCAATTTAACTGAGGTTAATCTTAATACGAAGCACTGAATATATTATTTGTAAAGCCATCTACTATAAAAAGTACACTTTTGACATGAATCACATGTTCACATGTTTTATGTTTTCCGTTCGATATTTTTAAGTAGTGATTAATGTAGTTGGGTAACCGTTTTAGTCGGTTAAATAAATAAATCGTTTATTTCAAAAAGCTAACAGTATTTAGGGTAACTTTATACTTCACAAAGCTTACCGCAATAATATTTATTTCACAACAAAACCAATTACAACACGCTATGTGAAAAAAATTGAGCCGAGAAACTGTAACGTACTTGACAAGAAAATGAAATTGGTTGAATTTAGTTCACAAGTGATAACATACGAAAATATTCCAACGTAGAAATAAGTTATGACTGCCTCGGTGGCGCGGTGGAAGTGTGTACGACTGCTGCGCAACAGGTCGTGGATTCGATTTCCACACAGAACACCACATTGTCTAATCCACAAATTGTTATAAATATTGATAAACTTTCGCGATTTTTGCATTGCAACGGCTGTGGTCACGGGTAGACTGTGTATATACGGTCGAAACGTCGGGCAATAAACAAGGTATTTTACATTTAATTATTCATGCGATTGAGACCTATAATTTTATAATCCACAAATTAATAAACAAAGTTGGTGAACAGGGCCATGTCCACGTGGATGATGGTTATTGTATTTGCTTGATTCATCCCTAGGCATCAAGCTCATAGCTGGAGGAGCTAATCTCCAAACAAAATGTCATCAAAATCGACAGGAGTTCAGCCGTAGCAACCAAGCAAAGAGAGTTACTTTCGTACTATATTTATATGAATTAGGTATAGGTACCAGTATAGCTACTTAACCTGCTTTTAAACGTTTTCGTTGGAGCCGTTTAAAACTGAACTGGAGTCATACCCATTAAACGATCTAATTTATTACCCTACATATTTGTAAACATGGTAATGTTAAGAACATTATATCTATTCTGGTTACCTTGCAGCCTCCTCTCATCCCACGTGCATTCGAGTTAGGCAATCAAAGCCTTGAGTCGGCGCCAACGTGTGCAGACTCTTACTTTCATTGTCCGATTCAATGTTCCTTTGATTACAATGAGGTCGGCCTACCTATGGTGTATATTGTACATAGACCTCGGCTTGTTCTTGAATTCGGCGATTAGTGATAGATGGTTACTTTAAAGTATAAGGTTGTTTTGGTTTATTAAAACCTACGTAATAGTTACGTGTTATAAAATGTAATTTATTTTTATCGTTAGTTGATTTCTGTTTACTTTGTGTACTGCAAAACACTTAGGTTAGGTTAGTCGCTTAGATTTCAAATATAGCCATATAACGTTCCCGATACCGGGACACAAGCACAAGCCTTTCTGAAAGAGGGACCGTAATCCACTTAGTAGGCCTAGTGCGGATTTTTAGGAATTTTGTTCTGGGGTACGATGAGCCCACTGCGGATTTGTTGTGGGGTCATGCTGTATGCCGGTTTTCTCACGATTTTTACAGTTGCATGAACTTAGCCGAAATATTAAGTCGTTTAATTGCTTTACTTTAGAATGTAACACTACAATTTACGTTTACAAGGCTATGTTTAAAAAAATAAAAGTACCTAGCGTCAACTTTTTTATATTGATTCAAGTTATTCAAAACTCATGCTAATAAGTTTTAGTTTAATAAAAACTTTTTATTTGTTAGAAAAGTGATATCGTGATGGTTGGTTCTTTGCTGTAAAGTATTTATTTAGCATTCACAAAAGTATTTCAACTGATATCTGGTTCGTACGTGCAAGATTTAAACAAAAAATGTAGCATGTCTCATGTTTAAATTATTTGGCACGTACTTATGCTATATCTGCTTTAATCGTGTGACCATATTAAAGCATGTTAAGTGAAAAAAAAGTGGAAGTTACATCGTATAGCTACAAATAGCCGAGAAAGCAACGCGCGCACCGCAAACGCAAATGAACACGGAATCTCGGGACGCCCTCCGAATAAAGTGGTCTTATGTGATCTGTAATTCCGTCTCTGTGAACGATGTCTATGTGTGTGTCGCTCTAGCGAAGTACGAACATATATATGTAGGTTACCTTCTATAATCTTGGTATTTTGTGCTATAGCATTGTCGCTTGTCACTTTCTTCTATGATCAGTGAAGCAACGAGGTATTGAGAGAAATTAGTCCAATTAACTATCTAATTGCTATAATTAAATTAGCTTATTGATGTGTTATTTTGTTTTTTTTTTAACTTTCAATTGACATTGACTGAAAAAGATTAACTAGTGTTACTTGTTAGGAAGTCAAACGGTTTACATTAATCTTTTTGTTGTAATTTGTGTTTTGGTTAGAATCATAGACATCATTTTGAATGAAAAAAATGGTGGTCTGTATAGTCGGTTTACGGGCGATAATTTTACGTGATAACGTCATAAGAAAACATTGATGACACTGTAATAAACAACCATGCCTGTGACAGTATTTTTTGTAATTTTTTTCCAATTGTATCGCATGTCGTTGCAATCGCCGAAACATTGATGACATTGTAATAAACAACCATGCCTGTGACAGCTTTATAAGACTCGGATGCATGCACGCGCGTGCTCCCGACGGCCACAATAATTTAATAACGTGGCTGCTTAGCAACCAATCAATAACGTGACCGTTACTACGTGACACTTTTTCATGCGTGCACCCCGTCATCAATTTATAAGACGTTGTCAGGTAAAAATACTGTAAAATAGAAAAAATCAAACCGAAAATATAATCTACCTATACAGTACCACAAAATAAGTAATAGTACTACGTACAGTACCTACCTATAGTCCACGACAGGTCGACGTGGAAATTCGAATTAACTTTTAGTACACAAATGCAGGCAAAACGTACGCGAGATTAAGAAAAACAAATGCATATGGAAACGGCCAATGTCACACTCTCAACTGATATTTATGTATTTCGACAATGTCAGTTTCGCTACAAGAGTTAGCTATTATAACAGACAGTTAACTGTAGATAAGTTATTGAGATGGCACGGGCGCTGTTGAGGCGTCTTCTCCGTCTAACTTCATGCCTCGATTGCTATGTCGAGTTGTCGCGGACTATAGTATGGTTATTAGGTGAATACAAAGACAATAACATTTAAACAACTTGCCATTACGAGACCGTTTCTCAGCTGTCGTCCGTTGCTTGATTACTTTTAAAAGATTTGCGCGAATAACACTACGTACTTACCGTATTTAATTTACTTTCTACAAGTACCGCCAATGGCACAGGTAGGTACTTATTGTAACTCCAAAATTAAGTTGGTAAGGACTTGTATTTGCAATTGATGATGTAGAGTACTTCATCTGCTTGTTACATTCATAAAACTGCTACAACCTGAGTTCTCTCATTGCCTTGTTCTTTTTTCCGGATTTACCTGTTGCTTGCGAACAAGTAGGTATTACTTGTTTATGTGTGTTTTTTACCCGCGACGGCCTCGGAGACAGTATACGCGTTTGGGATAAGAGGTGATATGTGTCTGTTACCATTTTCCCCGGAAACGGCTGGGCCGATTTTCAAACGGCTTTTTGCGTTGTACAAGTTATATTTCCAAGCATGTTGTTAGTTAAGTTTTAATGTTCTACCTAGTCTAGCCATAAATATTGTTACGAAGAAAAAACTTTTTTTTTTATTGCAAATAATATTTATTACTTTTACAGTGTGTTAGTTTAATACATAAATAAAAAACAATTCAAAATATAATAAGCTTATTCGAAGTGGTCTCCATTGGCTGCAACACAGTCCTTTAAACGTTGAGGCCAGTTATCAATAGAAGCACGCACTCTTTCCATGGGAAAATTCTTCACTGCCAATCGTATGGATTGTTTTAGGGACTCCAAATTATCATGGCGTTTAGAGCAAGCCATACTCTCTAAAACTGACCATAAATCATAATCCAGCGGATTAAGATCGGGACTAGACGACGGCCAGTCTTCAGCTCTGATGAAGTCCGAAACGTTCACTTCCAACCAAGACTGCGTGGACCGAGCTTTATGACCCGGCGCTGAGTCTTGTTGGAAGGACCATACTTGGTTATTGAACATGGTGTTGTTAAGGGGTTTAACTACCTTCTCAAGAATGGTATCTTGATACACTTGTGCCGATGTTTTGATACCTTTTTCACAAAAATATGGCTCAGTCACTCCTTCATAGCTAACACCCCACCAAACCATCACTGAAGTCGGATAATGCCCACGTTGCACTCTGTCGACTAATTGGGAAGCTTCCTTAGAGCTTTGAGCATAAATACGGTCATTTTGTTTGTTAAAATGTTGCTCAACTGTAAAGATTTTCTCATCCGTAAACAAAATTTTTCTGTGACCTCCCTTTGCGTACCGCTTCAGTAGTTGCTTCGATTTTACCACCCTATTCTTTTTTAAATTATCAGTTAAAAAATGACCAGTGCGTCTCTTATAGGCTGCAAGTCCTAAGTCATCTTTTAAAATGCGTGACATGGTTCTGGGTGCTATCTTCATCTCCCGAGATAAAATCTTTTGCTTTCGGACAGGATTTCTTCGAATTCTTTCCCTTACTGCTTTGACCACCATTTTCGTACGAACACTACGTGGACGGCCAGATCTTTTTCTGTCACAAACAGAGAAGGTCTCATTGTACCTATTAATAGCCCGGTACACAAACATTTGACTAATACCAAGCGTATGGAGAGTTTTAAAAATTACATTCGGCTCCATACCAACTTTGTGTAATGCAATCACAGCGATTCGGTTTTCTTTATCACCCCACTCCATTTTAATATAGCAAAATATTGTACAATGTATTGGCGCCAAAATTAGAAAATACAATGAACAATCGTATAAAAATGACAGATTCCAAATTCAAATGTAATATCTTTCTTATTTTTAATTGTAACAGTATTTATGGCCAGACTAGGTAGACCGCCAGGGGGCGCTACAGTGTTCATTTTTCTTCAAAACGGTTATTATTTTTTTTCTCGGTGATGGCTAAGACGATTTGGGAACGGGTTTTTGCTCTGTACCTATGTGTCTCAGTAACGAAGGGTTAATTTTTTTCTGAGGTAACCCGATACAAAAATATATCTTGTTGGACATGGTTCTTTGTACCTATAATACTTACTAAGTAACTACAATCCAAAGGGAAACCCAAAGTAATGGTGTTCTAAGAACCCTCCGCCACTGATGTGTCTCATTCCTAAGCATGTTCTAGTTAAGTTTTAATGTTACAGACCTCCATGGGGCGCTACAGTTCACTCGTTTGTTTCTGAAAAAGTTCATCTTTTTTTTATTATAAATACGGATTATGGGTAGGTACTTATATTAGTGCCGTTACAATGAAATGTTTACTCACAACAAGAGTAACTAGGTTGAGTATATTTTGTAAAAAAAATCTAATAAGTTTGAAATAAAAAACAAAATTAAAAATTTTAAAAAAATCCGCGACAGGCGTAAAAAATAAGCAAATAAAATTTTAAATCCCCCCGACTAACAGGAGGTAAGTAACCGAAGAAAATCCGTTGACTCAGCCATTCATTGACCTGTCATACGCACGAAAATATTTGAGTTCAATCCGGGGCAGTAAATGGCAGACGACGGATATTCTTCAGTTATTTACCTCCTGTTAGTTTGGAGGGCTTTAAAATTTTATTTGATTCTTTTTTACGCCCGTTTAAAAAATAAAAACTTTGTTATTTGAATTTTGTATCATCAAAATCTTACTTTATTAGTTATATCATCAACCAATGCCCGATATGTATATCGATAGATCAATTCGACACTAATCAACAAAAGTGATAAAACATAAGATATCTCAATTTTACTAGTTTATTGGTGTCAATTCATTCAGATTTACCTAATTAAGCATTCAGCGCATACTTAATTACAAACAATAAATTATTTATGAATCAGTCATCAGCATCACACTTGCAATAAGCGATTATAATTATTATGACTTAATGAGTGCTATACAAACTATATTCTTATCAATGACGCTAAAACGCTTTTGATACCTTTTTCTTTATTCTACTAGAATCAGTTTAGACTAAGGTGGCGTTGCGATCGATTAATATGTTTAATCCAACCCAAATAAAAAACAATATAGACGTCTTAAAATGAATCCTTGACAAAAAAAATAATAGGTACTCATAGGTTACTTACCTACCACTTTACGCTTTAAATAATATAATTTTATGTATAATCGTGCATCACGTTCGTATCTCATAGCCGTTGTAAATAAAAAATATATATTCTTATTTTATCACGTACGTAATAGTTAACAAAGAATTAATGTAAAGCAACATACACATAGGTAATCTGATGTGTTTTATAAACATAAATGCGAATAGTACGAATTTATGTAAGTAGTAATACCTACTATGTGTAAGCTTAATTAATATTTATGATAACTTTGAAAATTGTTTAAAAAAAAATATGCTGTCAACTATACTAAAGCTGAAATGGATATGAAATGTTGAATAACAAAGTTGCTTAGCAATCATTTAACTATTAATACTTTTGTGAATGGTTACTAAGCCACTTTGTTTATTAAACATTTCATATCCATTTCGGCTTTATTATAGGTACGGCAATTTTATGAATATATGCTATCTCATTTAAATCTAAAGGTATGGGAGCTGCTCCCATAGCTTTTTTTATATATTCTAGCCACACCAAGAAATGAACTTAATGGTAACGCTTAGCCCGTAATTTTTTAAAAAGTTTAAAAAATACTACCTTCACATTTGGTATTTTTGGAGCTTTATAGGACGTGAACATCTATCAACAACATATCGTGAATGTCAAAAACATAATTCATTTGAATAAATTTCGTTCGGTTTTGAAATTCCAAACTGACATTTGTCCAGTCAAAATGGACGTATAACACGCCGATTCACGCCACGCCATTTAGAAGGCATCCGTATTGTCAGTGAGTAGGCAAATCAAGAAGCTTATAGTAATATTGTATATGGTTTATCCTTTCGTCTTGCTTATGAAAAGACCCACCTTCTCTTTCTAAGCATAGTGCCAAACGATGGTTACCATAGTCACGAAAGAATAAGACGGTCTCCCAAAATGTCAAATTAATTGTGTTTACTTCTTTTGAATCAAATTTATAGTATTGACAGCAGTCTTTAGTATAACCTTCTTGCGTACGTCCAAATGGAAGTATAATCAATGGTGCCATCATTTTACGTAGGTGCATCCATTCGAAATGCGTCCATTCAAATGGACGTATCGTCATTGGCCACCTTAAGTTGGTAGATGTAGGTATTTAATACAGTAGTACTAGTAGAACTAAATGGAGAAAAATATGTATATCCTTATAGTTAAGTTTTTGTGTATCGTAGATAACTATGAGTTCTCAGTGTTCCTAAACACAGGCGTCAATAGCCACTAAGGCATATCCTACTTTATTCTTGTAGGTATCATCGTCTCCAAACTGAGGCATCTAATGCATTATGTATTGGCTCCATAATATCAATATACGTATCATGAATAAATATTTATAAATCAGTATTTATTGAATTATCGTATATATGTATACTCGTACCTACTTAGGTACGAAATTGACGCAAAAACATTGCGTGTATGAGCCTCCTAATAAGAGTACATTAGCTGTAATTACATTGACATTACGTGCATATATACCTACGTGGTTTTAAAGACAAGTGGTGTGTAGTGTATTTCTAAACAATTATATGGTACTCGTAGATCAGAAACTTGTAAATAGATTAGGACCTTAAAATATGTTTAAGTACGTATTAAATTGTTATTAAGTTAAGTGCTACTGCATTGTTGCCCATCTTCAGTTTGTCCTACCAACGGATTATTTTTTTAATGTTAATTAAGTATGTTAGGCAAGATAACGGCGTTAGAAAGAAATAATAATAATAAAAAAGCTCTCTCGGAATAACAATCAGACATATATTCAAATATTTCAGTTATTATTTAATTTTAATTATGTTAGGCAAAACAACGGCGTCAGAGAGAAATAAGCATATTCTTCCAAAATACCACAACATAGGGATGCATTGGATAATGACAAGCGCCCTTTACACGTAAAGTTCGGAGCGCGGGAAACAGCACGCGCTGCTCCATCCCTCGCTCCGAAAGGTACAATGTAAGTAAATGCGCAGGGCTGACAGTTCGAACTGGCATGCTAACGCAAGCGATTTATTTGACAGTTTGGACATCTCGTGCATCACTTGTAAACGCAAAATAATAATAAAAACTTTTTTAGATAAAAACCGACTTCCAAAATAAATAATATAAAAATAATATAATATAAATAAGGTAAAAAATAATATAGGTACAACAACAAAAAATAAATGAACATTTTGAAGTTGGTGCCAAGAAATGTAGTATTTTTTTTAGGCACCAACTTCTTTATGAGTAAATGCACGATTTACAACAAAATATACCCAAATTACTATAGATTTTTTTTTAAAAGATAACTTTAGGATTGTGGTCCCACATTACTAGCAATCCTGTTAACCCCTCCAGCTAAGCTCTATGGTTTGTGTTAGGAGTGGGTTCACGTCGGTAGTATAATGGTCAGGATTCGAACCCAGCGCGACAGTTTGATCCGCTGTCTAAACCGCACAGATCTATCTGCGGTCTGGAACCAGAAGGCCTAATCTAATTCAATGAAAACGAAGTTTCGATCAAAAATGAGAGGCTTATATAGAGAGCCATGAACATCTATTTAATCCACTCGTTTCAGAAAATCGTCCATGGGTTCGAACTTCTTGTGCTTATCCAAAAATAAGTTAGAATAGTACCCGTAAACTTAAGTAAACGAAAATTCATGAATTTCGTTTTAAAGAAAGAGAGTAAGTAGGCCTACAGATTGCTGATACACTGTCAGAACTTTACGTGTATAGGGCGTTATTGTTATATCCAACAATACCTGTATTGTTTAAAAAAAAATCTATAAATGAGTGTAATACGGCGATCTAAAAATAGATTCGCGTAGCGTGTCGCTTTCGTCTCACGACAGCGTGCACCACTGCAGAGCGCGGGCGCAGGCCACCCATCCGTTGTGCTTTCTACAGATCCAATATTAGCATGATTGCAATCTTAGACATGACATTCCGGAATCTTATGCTCGTAGCTTAGTTGGCGTGGGAGAAACAAGAAACAGAAATGCATCGGCTTATTTTACTAGGTGTCGGGGAAAGTGTCATATAGCTATAAAATCGTACCCATATTATCCACATATATTGGGAATATTCATTCATAGTGAGCAAAATAGATACTGAGAATAATTTCATATATTCGAAATTATGCCTACGTACTACATCTGTAATAAGTAATAGGTATTATTTCAATTAATATAAGTTTTGTCACTGAATAGTACTAGCATTATATTATCTGTGGTACTAGGTAGGAATATTGGGATAATGCATATTTTATTTTAATACAACCTTAACTTAATTTTACAACATTATCATCTTAATAGAGGTATGTATTATCAAATTAATAAAGCGCCTAGATGTGGAATTATCGCAGTGCTACACGCCGCAGTACACCGCGAGCGCCGCGCGCTGCCGATGCTACGTTCTACCGTGCGTTTACTTGTTGCTTGTAAAAAACTGAAGGCGTTTACTATTGTTTCAACAAGTGAGACGTGCATAATAAAATACATACTTGTACAACAGGTTACCGTATGTACCTATTCTATACAAGTTTAGAACAGGTTTTAGGTTACCTGTATAACGAGTTATATTACGACTAGCGATCTTTTCTGGACAAGCGAAATGAGAGTTGCCCTTCCACTTACTTATATGGATGTTATAAGATCTTTGACCTAAATAAGTTACGTAATTATGCTACAATGAACATGTTATTCAACCACCATTTTTCATTTCAGAGTGGGGCGTCAACAGTGAACCAGGCGAGGCGAGCGAACCGGAGGCCGGTCGCATGCGTCCCGAAGACTACCGCCTTGTTTTCCTCAGTTCGGACTCTTCGTGTCGCGAAGACACGGAAGACTCATCGTCCACGGCCTCATCGGCCGCGCCGCCCGCGCCCGACGACTGCGACTGGGACTACTTTGAGCCGGGCGCGTCGGCGGCGCACCCTGTACCTCCACCCACCAAGCACGCGCCACAGGCTTGCCCGCGACCTTGTTCCTGCGGCGCCGAGCCCCGTATAGTCGCGGTCCCAGTCCCGGTACCAGTGCCCGTACCCGCCGCTCTTTGGCCTGCTCTCTTCCCGACGCAGACCCCACCAGCACCACACTGGAACACATACCCAGGGTTTCCGCCTCTAGATGCCGCAGCCCTCGCTCGGTTCACAACGGCTGCAGCCGTCGCCGTCACCGCCGCCGCGACCGCCACCGCCTCCGCAGCCGCCTCATCGCAAACGATTAAACTCGAAATGACCACCGTAGAAAGAACTGATAAAGCGATACAGTCCGAAGCGTCACAAGCGCCGGAGCCCTGTGATAACGATAACGTTGATAACAGTATTGAACGGCCAGTTGAAAACGATACGTCAGTCGGTATCAAGGTGATTGCCGAGGAGGACTCTTTATCGTCGTTATCGTCGGACCAGGCAAATGCAATGCCTGATCATTTGGATGCGGAGAAAGCTTTTCCATCATCAAACGAGTCAGCGGAATCGAGTGACTCTGAACAAGGAGTAGCAAGAAGGAGCTATGATCTCACAAGTGGCGCCCCCGAAGAGCCAGCGACGTCAGACGAAGATTCCGAAGACTCGGGCGGAGGTGGCGGTGGCAGGTTTTCGAGGGTATTTGTGGTCAATCCAGCTGACTCGTCTTCAGACTTAGAGGATAATGCTGATAGTAGTGGGATCGACTGTGACGATCCTTACGACAAAAAATCCGACAGCTTAGAAATAATTGCAGTTGAAGTGCCTAGAGAAAATGATGTTAATATAAGTGCGGAATCAAGCGGGAGTAGTTCTAGAACGAGTGATAACTCAAATATTGTGCTTCTGGATTCGGTTAGTTTTACCGAAGAGTATTCCGTTATTCCTTATGAAAATAATAGTGACGAAGACAGCAACGATGGCGTAAAAAGGTCTAATTTCTTTAAATTTTGCGATGAAAATATGCTCCAAAGTGAAACATGTGAAAAATATAACAGTTTTAATGCAAGTTGTAGTTCAAGTAGTAATGATTTAGATAAGAAACAACATACAGATAGTGACGTTAATCGATATCAAAGCATATCATCTGAAAATACCGACTACGATTCATTGGCGGATAGTTTCAATAATGACAGTGATATAAAAGTTAAGTTCTCGGTAGAATTAGCTAACGAGAACAGTAAAGAATTGATGTCATTAGAAATTCCACCGGACTCATTAACTAAGTTAGCACCTTCACCGGAGCCCAGTCATGATAACGCAAGTTCATCGCCCGCGGGAAAAATAGACCTGTTTAAAGGTATTGAGCGTACGCTCAGTGAACTATTGAAGAAAGAATTAATGGAGGACCAAGAGGAGGAGAAAATGCACGGTGTCGGGCCGGTTTGCTCGGACGAGGAGGGGGGCGCGAGCGCACCTGCCGCGACAACAGTTTGCCGCTCGCGTACGGCCCGTGCGGACGGTTCCGCGCGCTTTACTAGCCGCGTTATGATAACGCACGACCGCGTCTCCGTTGTCACGTCAGACACGACGCGGCTCATGCGTGACGTCACAGTGCATCATACCAATTCACAAAGTGAATCGGAACCTAACCCGGACGTGCCACAAGACGAATTAGACGAACGAATATCCGACGACGAAACACTGCAGCCTTCGGGCGGAGTGACTGTTGTTAGCAATGCCGACACTCTCTCGGCTGTTGTGTGCCTCGAGGAGGGGCTCGCAGACGACGATTCGTGGGTCGAGGACGTCAGCCACAACGAGGACGAGGCCACCTCACCTTCTGACACCGATTCGGGGGATGAAGCATCGCTACCTATACGAGGGGAGGATTTCACTTACTGTCGGCGTTCCATAGACTTCACTTTACATACCATTGTCGAAGAAAGTTGCGAAGAAAGCGAAACGGAACAAACAATAAAAAAACCACGGCCTATTTCGGCTACGGAGTTAGAGAAATACTTTTTCTTTGGTTTGGGAGATGGAAGAAACGTTCGGGACGATGAGGATGCAGTGTCGGAAACATCTAGCGTGTGTAGTGAAGGTGCCGAATCTATCGTCGGTAGTGAACAACCTACTAAAAGAAGTGGTGATAATGATGAGCTTATGTCATCGCGGTTGGAAACATATTTTCTTTCGGAGTTCATGGGGTTCAATCAACAAAGACGTGATTCGGACGGTTCGGGAAGCGTCGGGAGTGATAGTGAAGGACGACAGAGCCCGGAACAGAGGAGAAAAAGGTTAGTACGAGCTCGTGGTACACCTAGGTCGCATTCCTCCTCCCTAGACAACCTATTAACGGGAGAGGAACCGTCACAAGATAATCTAGAAGTTTCAGACGGTTCTAGCACAGAAACTGAAGACAGACATGACTCTTCTGAAAGGCTTGATATGCAAGGTGAACCTAAAAGAAAAAAACAAAATAAAAAACCACGTGGGTCGCCCGCAGACGAGCGTCGGCAATCAGCCGAGTTTACGGAGGAAACGCGTGACGACACTAGATCTGTTTCGGAGGGTGAAGATGGTAGAATATCCCCCCGACCCGAATTCCCACCGCTTGGATCTGAATTATCTGAATCTAAGAAACAAACTAGTAGGGATAGTGGCTTTGTTGGTAGCTGTGACGATCTGTTAAGAAATGGAGATTCTAGTTCTGAATTCGCTAGATCTCATGAACCGAAAGTAGAATTAGAAGAAATTACCGAAGAAATCCGACCTGACATAGAGGAACGCGTCGAAGGACCTCCGTCGTCTCGTCCGCCTCAAAGTCCACTAGTTCGTAAAGATAGCTTTAACAATTGGTCGTCTGACGAGGAAACCAATCTAATGATGACTAAAATGCGTCAATTTTTCAAACAAATGGTCCATACGACTAACGTCCGAACGTCTACCCCGGCATCCGCATCGCCCAATAACTCTGAAACCTCCCGTCCCCCGAAACCACCTCAATTATTATACTTTGAAAGTGAATTAACAAGATTAATGAAAACAGTTCCGGGAATACGAGACGAAGAAGTGCGCGAAATTGTTGAATATTTATCGAGCGAAGACACGTGGAGTGACTCGTACGATTCCTCTGATTACGCTGGCTCCGATTTAGAGGGTACAGCGGCTAATAGATCGGCGCTGAGAAAACAAATATCAGATAGCTGTCGCGAGATAATTGATGAGTTTGATAAAGGCAGTAACGACGCGGGCTCATTGGAACGTGACGCGGTCGGAGCATATCGAAGGCTGGCACAGACACTGGGCCGGGCTGGGGAGGGATCACCTCCTCTATTCGGCAAAGTTATGAGGCATATAGGCGGTAGATTAGTGGCATTAATGCACGAGGTGTCAGGTGGTGCATCACCGAGCACTGACGAAGATAGTGCGTCTGAACCGGGAGCGTTAGCCCGGAGTCGATCTCATGACATATTAGAACCGACGGCGAGTAGGGGTAGTGTCGCGAGTGATTGTGAGAGGTTTTCGTGGCGTGGTAGTTTCGAATCTGCATTGCTAGCTGCTGATTCGAGAGGTACGTTAGGTGGTGGTGGTTGTGAATCACGGCGTTCCCCGGCTGGAGCGGAATTGGCCGCACAGAAGTCGCACTCGAGGAGTTGTGGAGCTATCGGTGGCAGTGAGGATAGATTGTGGAGAGGAAGACGGCGTGCTTCTGCACCAGATGCTGAGGTAAATATCTTAAACACATACACTTATACACTAACACGCCAATACTTAAAGTAGCGATAATACACTTATGATATATGGCCTATATATTGATTTCAAAGCATTTACGCAAATATTTGAATTCAAAACACTGATAAGTATACAAGGTTTTTACTTGTTTCTATTACTCTCTACTATTTATTTGTAGCTTATGTATTTCGAAAATGTCAATGTCATGCCCCGTTATTTTCACGAAGATATCACTAGACAGGCATAGTTGTTAGAGAGACACTGACTCACTCTAAAGATAACGCAAGTTTGTAAATATAAATATTTCACTGATAGTGTAGTATGCGTAGGCCGTACTAACATGGTGTGCTTACATACAACGTGTTTACTATTCATTGTTGACATACGTATATCTTGTAACATATGTTTACTACACATGTACTAGTAGTAAAAGTATAGGTATGTATACTTTATATATTACCACTTACACTAGCGCCCTTATCCATAAATAGCTGCCTGCCCCGGATTTTTATCTCCCGTCTTTAATATAAAGTGCATTTATTATACCTAGAAAGTGTCCACGAGATAATATAATAATATAATATACACAACTCACACAGCGTCATCTGATCCCAAACTAAGCAGCGCTTGTACTATGGCAACCAGACCACTAATAAACATACTTATATATTTCTAAATACATACATACATCTATCAATCCCTACTAATAAATAAATGTGAATGTAAGTTTGTATG
The DNA here is from genome assembly GCA_945859575.2 of Herminia tarsipennalis. Lineage (NCBI taxonomy): Eukaryota > Metazoa > Arthropoda > Insecta > Lepidoptera > Erebidae > Herminia > Herminia tarsipennalis. The sequence goes on from OX243837.2 coordinate 16,571,111, forward strand.
TTACGCTTTCACGCGAAAACTACTCAACCGATCATCATGAAACTTTGTACACATATTCTTGGAGGTATTAAAAGTAACATAGGATTATAAAAAAGGGGGGGGGGGGGAATTTACGCAGACGAAGTTGCGCGGGACAGCTAGTATTATATATAAATTACACTAAGACACAGTAAACCATCGTGCCCGTCACACAAAGTTTTATCCTGGGTGGGGATCGAACCCACGACCTCCGGCTTCGCAATCCTAGTCAAACATTATCTGAATGATAATAAAAACCGCACCAAAATCCGTTGCGTAGTTTCGATATAAGCGTACATAGAGAAAGACAGAGGGAATCGACTGTATTTGTTTTATACTATGTAAAGAATAATTTAAAGAATAACTATTTTCGAAATAGAATAAGACGAAATAATTAGTTACTATATCAGTATAAATACTGATATTAACGTATTAATTAAAAGGGGGTACGAAAATAATAATGACTAACCTTTTAAACTGGGAAAACTGGTATCATGTATAAAAGTTTTATTCAACATAAGCAGAGATATTTTTTAATTCTAAAATAGTGTAGATATTTATATCAATCTTGAAATTCGTGTTTTGGTGAATTATATCAGTTAATAGGTCGTATCACCCATTATAATAACAACTATTGAAAACAATATTACCTCATTTCAATTGTGCATGTTTATTTACCTCCATGAAAGCAGTACCATTTGGATATCAATAAGAAAAAAAAATGAAATGCTTTGTCTCAAATAAAAAAAAAAGTTGTAGATGAGGTACGTCATACTTAGCATTTGAGAAACGCTTTATATTCTATGGAATAACTTACATCTGGAGTAAAGCCTGTTCATAGCAGCAAGTTCAAAGCTTGTTCATTAACACAACTATATTAAAAACACAAAATCAAACACGTTGACCTAATTTACTAGCTACTTATACCAATATTTCTCCAGTTAGCAAACTAAAATATTATAAACTTTTTTTTTTATACCACTATATGAAGATACGAGCAGTCGTGATCCTGTTCGTTAGCCCATAACAGTGTCAGTGACACCCAAATCCAAATCCTTGTTTGGTAAATATCTCATTGTCACCACACCGCAGTTGAGACAGCAGTTTGTTAGTCTCATTTGCCTAGTAAATTCACTTGCTACAGTGCTCTTGAATTGAAACACAGTGATGTGTGAACATCATTATTTCACGGAAGAATAACTAGCATTGTGGTAGTACCCCTCAAGACGGCCTATGGCTAAGAAACACTTTAGTTTACTTTCTATATTATTACATAATATCCATATAGGACTAGATTTTCCCCGCACCTTTGACTATCTGTATACCAAATTTCAATACAATCCGTTCAGTTGTTAATATTTTAGATTACCAAGTGACCCTCTTAACTTCGTCTGCGCAAATTTTCCCCGTTTTTTTCATTGCTGCTCCGCTCCTATTGGTCGTAGCATGATGTTATATAGCCTATAGCCTTCCTCGATAAATGAGCTATCCAACAGTAAAATATTTTTTCAATTCGAACAGATATTCGTGTTTAGTATAGATTAGTTACGGTTTACCTTTTAAACGGAAGATTATGTATACCAACGTATACAATAAACTTTCGGGTAAGATTTCTCTAAATAATAATGAAATTAATCCGTGGCATAGTTTACATAAACTACAGTCATAAACAGCTAGACGAAAAGAGCCTTGACTTTTTACTATCCAGTGATGATGTGTGACAATTCAGTCTTCATTTTCAACTACAATGCGTGCGTGTAACCAACAAACCAACCATATGTCCAACGTATTATGATAACAATCTGTGTTGAGCTATTTTTGTCATGCAACAGGCAAATTCCCAGCAAATTACACGATAATATACTTGCGGAAGATCAGGCCTTTCCTCTCCTAGGATAACTAATTTAATGCGTGATAAAGTACTAAACAGTATTCGAATATTAACCTCATAATGCCTGTCAACTGAAACCTAGCTCGGCTCACTGGCTATATTAAACCGTACACATCGCCGGCAAACTATTCCATCGTATAGCATAGATGCCTTAGGTACTTACTACTTAAACCCTTAAACTTAAACTGTAGATAGAATAATGTAGTAAATGTCCTACGAATACTCAAACGATGATACGTGCTTAAAAGTATTTCTATCGCTACTATACACCTTATCGTGATAGTGATAGCGTGTTACAATTGAGTTTTGATTCAATATTCTATATAAGTACTTACCCATATGTATATACGTGTGTATGAGTTGCAATAAGGACACGAATGTCCTCTCCAACTTCTTATTGACGCCGACTCCGGGAAAATGTGCCTACTAAAGACATCAACGCAGACGATGTCCTGCGTATTAAGTAGTTTGATAGTTAATGATATTTTGTCTATAAAAATAAGCAGTATCATTTATAGATTACTTACTAAGCCAATTCAATAAAAGAAAGAACAACTAATATTTTATGTATCATATCATTATTCAGAAGTAATTTTTTAAGAATTAAATAGACACATGTACCTACTTCAAACATCCTTATGTAACTATTAACTCAATTCAATCAGCTTCGAAATATTATATGTTAATGAAATAAGCTATACTGCTTAAGTAGGTAAATTACAAACAAACAAGCACGCTAACAATCTAAAAACAAATAGGTAGGCTTTTAATTTTATAATTTTATCCGTAACTCAGAAGATGATTATTATCTAATTTATATGTATGATTATTCAAACCACCAAAACATTAATTTCTTTCTTTATAAAAGCGACAGTTATATAGATACATTGATATCTCGAAATATACCTATTGATCTCGTATATTGTGTAAAGTTTGCTAAATTCGTTTTTTATGATACAGTATGTACTAGTATATGCTAGTTTATTTCGTAAACATTCATGAAGACGCTCATTTATTAGGCAACACTTATCATTATCACAATATCCTTCTTTACAGTCGGAAGAAGAACAGCGTGCCGGTTCCCTCCCCCGTTTACCCTCAATCACGGGTACAAACACAGTGCCGGCCGGTCCGGTCAAGTCCGCCCGGTATAGGGCTCCGGGTTTCCGTACGGCGACGAGAGCGGCGTCTGCGCCGGGTCTGCATGCACCAAGAAGACGACGACCACCTTCAACGCCGCTTCAACCGCCGCCCGCGGCACCCGCATCAGCGCCTAGTCTTCAGGGTGAGTTTCAAGTTGTTTTATGTGTATCCAGTGACTCAGTGCAGGCAACCGAACAGATCAAGATATCTGAGAGTTAAGTAACGTTATCACTAATTATTTGTCACACTCCTCCATGTCTCGGAGAGCAGGTTAAGCTGTCGTTCCTGCGCCCGATCTCCGATCGTAAAGGATTTCCGTCCAATCGGGCTATGAGAAGGAAGGGAATACAGAGTGCACTTGTGTCTGCCCACACACTTATGCGCTATGATATCTCCTGCATAGTTGGCTGGTCTCTGATGAGATATAGTTTAGGAGATGATTATTATCTATATTGTGTGTATAGTCCGCGTCAGGTAGATATGACAATTTTCGAAAGCATTAATACATAAATGCAGGCGAAAATGTAGTCAGGGTTGAAGTTAATAAATGCATCTGGTGGGAACTGGCGCAGACTAAGCTTTTGGCATTCAGTACTAAGATATTGAGTTTAAACTATAATATACCTGTTTTCTACAACGAAGTTAATGATATAATATCATAAACTTTTTACCTACTAAATATTAGAATCGATATGTACAAAATTGATCGATTTAGTAGAAGTAGTTATAATATGATAATTCACATGTTTTAAAAATTACTCATACACTTTATCTAATAAAATATTATTCAAAGTAGGTAATACATACTTTAAATAAGATTTTATTGGGTAAAGTCTATTTGAATTGCCGTACTCTCCTACATGTAAGCAAAATGCATTCCTAGTTCATGATATAAAGTTAAAGCTTCTATACAGGTTCTTTAGTACATTATATTCGCTTACCTAGCACATAAGGTCATGAGAAATATGCACAAGCACACGGATTAACAATTCCTTTACATTTATTCTGAGAATTGCGTAAAGTAACATTCGCATATTTAAATTTTCGTAGAAATTTTATTTGTAACTATGTTGGCGTAGAGCTCACAGAGACAATAGAGAATTTAGAATTATAGTACGCTTCTATTTAAATACGAGACACTGAAAGTTAATTAAAGTAAGTAAGTCTTCTTACGCAAAGACTTCGTTATTTATCTCATTAATAAAATGATGGATTCTTTTCTCTATTTAGAAAGTAATTTTCACTTACTTTGACATGAATGAGACATTTAAGTTCATTATCTTGTTAAATTGCCATGTTATTAGGGAAATGACAACAATTATGTTATATTGGATGTATACATAATATTATATCAACTAACTTGTAACAATACCTACTACAATGTTATGTAGTTAAAACAATGCAACTGTTATCAAATAAGTAGATATAACATTAAAAACTGTGTTAGTTTCTATAAACTTACAACCTATCAATAACTTGCTTCTGTCCGCTGCACCACCAGTGCAGATGTGATTTCCAATTGTAGTGTAAAATAATGTTTTAGTTAATTTAAGTCGGTTATTTAGCTATACATAACCTGACCAGTTAATTAGCTATGAACGATAAAGAAACACATTTTAATCGGATCAGCGGTTCTATCATGACAAAAACACTAACTGAAAAAAAGACAAATAATAACTGTCGTATATTCAGATTCAAACTATACTCAACTTTAAGACGTGCCCAAAAGTACTTCTGTCGCTACTGTGCGAGAGCAAACCTCGTTTTACAATATACACACTTATTACTTTAAACTTAACTTTGTGTCAACCAAAGTTTCCTTTACAACACATTTACTCCAACAACGCTTTATAAACTTTCAATGTCAGCAAGTTACCTTTACTGCTCTCTTTATATCAGGAAGTGGGTTGACAGCGGTCCGTTCCACTATGTACTTACCCCTCTTCAGTTTTCCACTACGCTACTCGTCGCATGTCCATGACCGAAGCAAATTACACGCGTTTACCACTATCATTGTTACAATGTATTTGTATAAGCAACCGGAGATATTGCGTGACTGTTTTCCCATCATCTTTTAAGCTAAAGACACAATACACCAATAGTACAGAGGGAAAGCTTTACTCAAAGTAAACTCGAGTAGGTAACACACACAAAAATATCGCTAACAAACAGTGTATCTTGGAACACTTCGTTTCGAGATTAATTTCCGTGAGCGATGTCCGTATGCGTTTTTCGAACGCACGTTGTTTGAAGTTGTTGTGCCTTAGCATTGTTTTCGCGTCACTCTTTGTAAAAACTAGACATTCGAGTGTCTTGGTACTTTAGCCTTAAAGCTTCAAATATTACATAAACGGAGCAAGGACCTCGTGGGAGGTGATTTATATCCTCACATTCTTATTTTATTAAGATCAAAACCTTGGAAAGCCTTTTAAACTTAATCTATTTATTATACTAAAACTAATCCACATTGTTACGTAAATCTTTTGATAGGAATTTCAAGGTCTATAACTAAAACTTACATCAATGTATTGTTAGGTTCAAAATTGTGCCTTTTATGACGCAATGGGTATACAATTTTATCGAGATGTGCAACTCATTCGCTTTGATGTCACGTTCAATGCACTGCATACCTTTCGCTGCGCTTACGAAAAAATGTACTAAGACATGAAATCGACTCACGTATGGTGGAAAACAACGATTATGAGTAATGTTTCGTTTGCGAGTCTTAGCGTAAAATAGAATTTATAGTTTAGAAAATATAACTGTCATTAAATGTTGTAAACCGTGATGTTTATTTTCTTTACCGCTTGCGGTAACATACTTACGAATATGTAGGTACTACTACCAATCCTTAGCTTCAAAAGTCAAGTGTTGGACTTGAACCACCCAAAACTTAGTCTTATGCAAGTCTAGTCTACTAACTGAGATTATGATGCGGTAGGTACAAGTCTTCCAAGATGGTCTTACGCCATACGATCTCGACATATGTAGGTACTTAAAATTATTTCTCACTGTAAAGTGACAGTTTCAGTGTCAGCATGAGACTTAAATATAATTGTGTATGCAATCGAAGCGAGCATTCTCAATAGTAGCAAAGTATTGAAGGTTCCTATCTCTAAAAAAAATGAATAATAGAATTAAATATGGCCTTTATACTTTAAGAAATTCTAGGTACCTATCTATTTATATGATTATGAAAGTCTAGAATCAAACCTACTTTTAAAATTACAGGAATACAAATCTTATACCCTATATTTGTGGTTATAAACCTGGTCCTATCGCAATGTTTAATAACTGAGCAAACGTTTGCGATCGACATTAAATGAAGTGTTGTGACCTATAATGGCCGATCAATTGCAGTTTAACCAGGTAGATTGTGTGTGATCGTTAGGTACTGTGTTGCAATCCAGGCCGTTGAAAGTAGGTTATTTTGATAACTGGGAACTATACAACCTTAATTTCTAGTTCCTTATTGATTTAGTCTTCTATTAAACCACATTTTGGGAAAGAAGAAACAATAGCATCGTAGTTTAATATCCAAGTCTATATATTTCTCATATGAAAATAAACTTAAATAAATTGCATTATTGACGTGATAACGTCTTATAAATCTATGACCGGCTGCACGCACGAAAAAGTATCACGTTACGCTTTTGCAGATAGGCTGAAGTATCAGCCTATCAGCGAATGGCGAACTAAAGCTGTCACAGGTATGGTTGTTTATTACAATGTCATCAATGTTTTCTTATGACGTTATCACGTAAAATTATCGTACCGAAACCGACTTTACAGACTAACTAAAAGAAAACGAGCAAGTCGCGAACTTAATAATAAGCGTCACGCCAGCCCATAACAGCATCAGTTCCATACAAATCTTTGTTTTGCAAATATCCGACCGCACCGCGCTCTGCGCTCCTTATTTTGAGACATTAGTTCGTAAATCTCTTTGGTCCTGTAATTACACACTACAGTTCGATATAAAACATAATAAACCTACAAGAGTGACAATAATTAGGTTAATATTTGTAAATATTTCTTAGTATTTATGTGCTTAGAAAGTACAGGAAGTAAAAATAACAAATGAAACCCAAATAGTCGTATTATTTCTGTTTACATTAATCTGCCACTTACATCACTAACTAATTTGCTATGAAAGTCAACTCTCGTATTGAACTATATTTTAGTTACGTATGAATTGATTAACAAAACTACAAGTAGGTAGTGCGAGAGGCGAGCGAATGTCAGATACTTCCTCTTAGTTATACAATCTATTGTCCAATGTTTATTTTATCAGTTCTGAATGTGTACGTGCATATCTTTGACAGCATCAGATTGCCTCGGTGGCGCAGTAGTATAAGACTGCTACACAAGAGGTCGTGGGTTCGATATCCACACGTACTATACTTAGTGTGCTCTATAAATATTTGATCCGAATCCGAGGACTTCACAGGAGTTCACAGCATGTTTGTAAATTTCCCCTCTCTCCCCGAAAGATTCCTTACAAGTACTTGACAATGTTTTGCGTGATACATTAATGTCTGTTACGAGTCCGAACACTGTTTGTATGCCCGATACAGGACTTGTGCCCTAAAGCCAGCTCAGTACACATTGGTGGATGGGATGTCACATTTCTAAATGTTTGTTTACGATATCTTGTTAAAATACCTACAGAGGTTGGATGTTAAATACTAAAACTGACCAAAACTGGACGTAAGGTTATTGGCCTGCAACAACACTATAGAAATAATAATTATGTATTTCTAGACTCATTGCACGCTTACGACAAAAAATGACTAATGTAACTTACAAAAGCCGAAATAATTATAATTATGTAATGAATGACCAAGAATAATTGTAATGGTTTTATTCAAATTAATACGCTTTCAAATCTTATCTATTAACGTTTAAAAAATCAGCTCCTTGTAAAGTAAAATATAGCTTTAAAACTAGATTGCCCGTTTCCGTCTTTCGGTGAACCGTTTATTTTATAAATAATAGGTACCTGATTTAGTGATGATTGTGTAATAGATCAGGCATACTGCAGTAGATTCCACATAAGGTTTTCCCTGCCTTCGTTCTTATCCCATTCCTATGAGAGAGAAAGAGATTATCTATTCTATTTAGTCGATACCAAACATCCGTCGTCTTTCAAATCGCCCTTATCTGCTACTGTTCCAGTTTTAGTAATTGTTCCCCTAATTTAACGCGAATGAGGTAGAAAATCGTAACAAGCAAATACATCAGACAGTGTCTAATTAGCATTTAAAAGCAAACATGAAATGCAACCAGTACTGACCGACTTATAAATATTTAGGTATAATACACAAAGTATTATATGTCTTAAAATGTGACTACTGTACATATTTAACGGACCATTAGACCAATCGTCTTTGTTTCTATAACGTCACGCTCAGAACAGCATACTTTAAAAAAGTAGGCCTAACTGTTTAGACAGAACATTTCTCCGTTCGTAGCATTCCTCGGCAAACAGGCGACCTTAATGCTTCCTCATCGGTACGGCGAAATGAGGTATTTGATGTATGTAGCGTCATAAATGAGTTTTTAGTAAGCTGCTTCTTCAATATGTACACTGATTCCTTAGCATCATTATATTGCGCTTGGATACCTTTCGAAGCCCGTTATTTAATTTATTAGTTCTTATTGCTAACATTAATTGTATAAGGAGAAACAATCTTACCGATTACCAGTCACTTTGGATGCAGCGGATATACAATCGAAACCTTCCAATGCTGTAAAACGAGTTTTCGATTGTCAATACTGTGCAAGACTAAAAATAAACCGTTTAATTTTGGTTCAACGCTGTTTAAATTGCACCTAAATTTAGCTAACCTAGTCACTGAGCGTACTATCAAAATTACCATAGACAAATAGATTTCGTAACAACCTTTGATACTTCATACGTAATACAAGTAACACCTTTCAAAACGCGAAAACCTGTTCAATAGTTTCCGGCTTATCAGACGTAATCATTCTCTTAGTGAATGCAAGCCCCGTTCGCTCATTGGTCGATGCATTTACGCACTAAGTACTATATAAGCAACGAAAAGTACCGGCCTTGTCCTAATTTAATGCGCCAAATGTATTATGTGTCCGATTCTGTGCATTTGACGGACATACTGATTACGTATTGACGTAGTTTACTACGTAGGCGGTTGAATTAATATGTAGGGAAGAAAGCGAATACCTTTGATGTTTATTTCACTTTCTTTGTTCTAAGCACGGAGGCTTTATACATTGAAAACAAGTTTCCTTTAAATACTTTGTACCATACAGTTTGTCTTTTAGTACCTATTTGTCTGCAAACTATTTGCAGATTTGATGACGCATTGTATTGTATCTGATACAATCTTTTTGTCCACTTATAGTGACACGCATTGTTTTGTTTGTTTTCATGTAGATAATAAAACATATTTGTAATATTTCTGGTGCACCTATTTCCACAAAATATTATAAATATTTAAATGATTCACGGATCCTTATTTATGGAAATCTGATTCATTTATCAAAATTACACTTTCTTAATCAGATATCTGTCACTGGGCAAATCACCATTAATATCAGTGAATGTGATACTAGAATAAAGGTTGTTTGCTAATTCTTTGAAAAAATAACTATGAATAGCACATTGAAAGCGATAATCATTTAATTGCCTGCACATTTACGTAATTAAACGTGGAACAATGGCTTTCTACCAAATCTATACCAAAAAGATCGTAATAAATCTAAGTATATTTATTTAGGTTTGCATGCTATTACCATTTCTTCGTAAGTAATATTTTTTCATATATTTACAAAAAAAACGTGTTCAAATATTGTATTTGAACACGTTTTTTTTGTAGTATGCCGCCAGCAATGGCCCGCATCAGCTACAGGGACCATAGAGGCTCTTGAGCCAGAATAAAAGTCATTATCGACGACTGCCTCTGTGGCGCGGTGGGAGTGTATCCGACTGCTACGCAAGAGGTCGTGGGTTCGATCCCCACCCAGGATAACACTTTGTGTGATGAGCACGATGGTTTATTCTGTGTCTGGGTGTTATTTATATATAATATGTATGTATTTAGAAATATATAAGTATGTTTATCAGCTGTCTGGTTTCCATAGTACAAGCTCTGCTTAGTTTGGGATCAGATAGCGTTGTGTGAGTTGTCCCAAGATATTATTATTATTATTATTATTATTTTATTATGTTAGGAAGGGTTTTAAATAATATTTAGTTTTTTTCTCATCGTGTTCAGAACTACAAAAATGAAAAGGTACCTACTACTACTACTACTTATGTGTAATATTTATGGCAAATAAATTCAGTGAATATTATCTACTAATTAACTTCAGTTTCACCTAATTACCTAGTTTCGACTATAGAGTTCCAGTGAAATAAGTATGGATAGTTTTATCTAAAAAACTACCAATCTGAAACCTTTACAATCTTAACCCACTGACCCCCGAAACTGCAAATAAACCGTTTAGCAATTTAACGTTATGGATAAGAAATATCTAAACAAACAGACGTCCGGGGTTAAAAACCACTAGATAGTACGTTACAGATATTTATTTGGTAATTCATAGATCTTCGACAATCTTCAGTGGTTGACGGCCGTTCACAATAGCTTATCTACCGTTAACTGTCTGTTAAAATAGCTAACTCTAGTAGCGAAACTGACATTTGTGCCGTCGATAGATAGAAAACCATTCGATTTTTTTTTTATATCAACGTGTATCGAAACGCACAAACGTCAATTTCACTACTAAAGTTAATAGACAGTTAACGGTAGTTTAGTTATTAAGACTGGTCGCAAAGTATGTTTAGATATAAAATAATTCACAATTAAATAGATTTATGCTTGAAAGTCAGTTAATTTTTGGCTCAAACGAATGTAGGGTCCATGAAATGTCAAGATCTATACAAATGGAACTTTGACGTATTACGGCTTGGTATCGTATAGGTCGTCGTGAACAGAATATTAAAATGCCACATATTGATAAATGACTGTCCTTCAGTCACATCGCCATGACATTAAATGGCATAACTAAACTACATATATGCGCACACTAATCCATTAGATTTAGCTATGGCATCGATTTCTTGATTAACATCAAATAAATTCTAAGGTAGGCTATGCTAGTTGCCTACTAACTCAAATTATAATGTTATACATATTTTGAGGTTCTATGACATTGATATTAAGTTGTTATATTTACTGTGGAGGCCCTTCTCATGGGAAACAGTAACCATAATGGTCAAATAAAGAAAACATTTAAAATGTAGAACCCTTTCATAGTGTATCAAGCTAGAGTCTATTTATATAAGCACTAAGACATAAAAATACTAGAATATGCACTTTCTTTTTCTTGAGACTCCATTCCTTCAATGTTGACGAACTCTTCAAATGAATGCAAATAAATTTAATTTTATTAGAATTTTAGTTTCACTAACTTTAGTGCAGAGACTGTTACCTCTTGGATTAAATTCATTTTATACTAGCTTATGCACACTTCTTGAAATGTCCATTTACTTGTATGTCACAGACTCTGGCTGTTATTGCAACCACAACTCCTCAATTCATTTGATACATACATTCACTTGAGGGGTGGTTCTATATTCATTGCATTGTTATTCGTACAGTCATCTGCGAATCAATTTGCATTTCCTTTATGACGTTTTCTTGCGATCGACGAATATGTGAGAGCCTACGCAAAGGTTCAAAATTCGGCTGTTTTAATGTTTTCTTCGTAAGTAATATTTTTTCTTCATATATTTACAAAAAAAAACATGAACAAATGGCCCGCAGCAGCTACAGTGACCATGGGGGCTCTTGAGCCAGAATAAAAGTCATTATTTTATTATGATCCTCTATGACTTAATATGAAAAGGGATTTTAATAATATTTAGTTTTTTCTCATCGTGTTTAGAACTACAAAAATAAAGAGGTAGCTTACTACTAGTACTTATGTGTAATATTTATGGCTAATAAATTCCGTGAATATTATCTACTAATTATCTTCGGTTTCACCTAATTACCTACTTTCGACTATAGAGTTCCAATTAAATAGGTACGGATAGTTTTATCGAAAAAACTACTAATCTGAAACCTTTACAGTCTTTAACCCACTGACCCCTGAAACTGCAAATAAACCGTTTAGCAATTGAAGGTTCAAAATTCGGTTGTTTTAATGTAGGCGTGTCAAAATACTGTCACTGCTCAGAATACCTCGAATGTAATGTATAATAATCTTGCAATTGTTAGGGACTGGCATAAGTCGTGTAATATAAACATAATTATAATTCAAGCATAACACGACTCGTTTGAGCATTGTGCCAACAAATCATTTATTATAAATAATAGCTGCACAATTGCAACATAAGAAATCGATTGAGTACAGTTTCATGAGCTACAGTACGCATGGCGTATCTTGCCCGGCATTGCCCAATAGTGGTTTCACGCTCACTGCTCACTATTTAGCTCTATCCGGTTACATAGGGCACTAGTGACACTGATTCATTAATACCTTTGACTTTTGAAACAATGCGGTATTTCCTTTTGCATTATCTGTCGTGAATGAATGCGTTATTATTGTATCGTGTTTACGTTACTATCGTGTGACTGAAATGTTCTGTTATGTGTTCAATTTTTCTTGGAGACGGGATATCCAATTGTTGGATTTAAGTTATCTGATCTTCCGGTGTTGTCTACATTAGTCATCTTCTGAAAGAATCTTTTAAATCCCTTGAGTGGCGCAACACAATTAGATTTTATTTTAAAAATAGTTGACATGCTTTTTGCATTGAACACCTTGGAAATAGAATGCACTTCTGTGTTGTTTCCTGTTCAATCCTCACGCCACAGTTTTTCTACCTATTGGCTCATTTTTGTTATTGTTTGTTCATTTTACTAAAGCTATTTACTATTTTTTATTACATTTTGTTTTATTATAATTATTTTCAATTTTAAATTACGTGGCTATTAGTAAATTGAAAATTAGCATATGTTAGAAAGTAGACAGTGGTTATGAAGAAGTTATCAAACATAAATTATCTTTTAATAACTAGTTAGATCCATAATCCATTTTCTATGCATGCTATATTAAATTAAACTATCTTCCGCAAACAGTTTTGCTCGCACGACATGCTACAAGTTAATTAGTGTAATTCATCGTTTGTTTTTTGGTCAATTTACTTCCAACTCAATTTGTGAAAATATCTAATAATAGATCGTCGAGCACTCGCTGTTGTTAAATTTAGTCGAACCATACTTCGAACATGACGTTCGATGTTTTGTTACAGCCTGATTCTAAAAACCAACGAGCGTTTTCGTGTAACGTTTTATCGAGCAAAGGCACGTGCCCGGGTGACGGAAGTGTATGCAAAATAGACACAAATGTTATAGGTAAATGTTCATTCACCTTACAGTATTTAACTGTAGGTAACTACGTCGAACACAGAGTCGAGCATTCGTAAGAACGTTAGATAACATGGAAATACTTGAAACTGAGTATTTATCTGTACTGTACCATTCGTAAGAACGTTACATTACATTGTAATGCTTTAGCAAATGCTAAAGTGTATACTCACCCTAATGTTACTTATTTGTCGTAATAATTGTTATACGTAACATTAACTTTGTTTAATCCTTGACTTTAGACATACCTTTTTTTATCCATAATTACCTACTGTTTGCGTAATGACTGAAAAATCATAATATCATATCAATCTCACATACGCTTAACTTTATTATCGACGCATAATAGCGACGCAATATCCAAAAAGACTACTACGACACCCGATCCTCCGCCTTCTACATCCAGTCCAACCCAGCGACCTTCTTTAGGTCGTCGGTCCCTTTTCACCAACAATATTAACAAATTCCATTTTCATTGCTAGTTTACAAAACACGATTACCCAACCAAGGCCGTTTCATATACGCACTAATAACTAGAACCTTTGGTGATATAACATGAAAATATTCATTGAATTCATTGCCAGTTATAACAAAGTCCTTCAAACCATTATTGTTTATATTTGCAGTGAAACAGTGGATGTTAAAACATCCTCTGTAGACTCACTTATGTATCAATGTTACCACTTTACATTGTTCAAGTGTTTGTACGATTGTTTACCTAGCTGCTGTACTCGCACCTACTATTAATATGCTATATGGTATGTCACATGAAAATATTATTATACTGAGTAATTTAATTTTGAACTCACCAATTTTCAGTGACTTTGGTTTCCAATAGTAGTAATTTTTCAGTGACTTATTTCTCACGAACATCTACCCTGTAATTGGTTACGAGATTTCTTCAAATTGTACCCTAAATATAAAGCTTTCGTACTTTAAACCCATACAATTGGGCCACGGGACATGGCCCTAATTAGGAATCCTAAAACGTACCATATTTAGTACCTATACCTTTAAGTTATACCGTCTTTTTGTTGCAATAGCTATAGGTATTATTACTAGTACCTACTATTTCCATAGAGACTTATGATATAGAGCTCACACACGTTGTATATCTTAAGTAAATTATAGGTATCTAATATTAATATAAAATTATGCATAAAATAATGAGTCTTCAGACACATTTGCATAATAATATACCTAATGCTTAAATCATTAAGCTAAAAATAATTTATCTACTTTCTAGATAATATTATACCACACAGAATATTATATTATTTACCGTTACTACCGACTAATCTTCTGATTAGATTTTTTCGATTGTACGAAGTTCAGAAATCTGATAAATGCTGATATACATAGGTACAAGTATAAAGTTTTTATTATAATTTATTGATTAATGTCACAAATTATAATAGAGGTATAAATATTTATACTTTTATTACGTACATACATGCAAATCGCATTTCTGATGTTGATTCATAAGTAGGTACCTACCTGCCTACCTATCTACTATCAATTTTGGAGGCAAAACTTGCATTTCATTAAGTTGGTCCCAACACTGGCAATATGCATAGGGATTTTGTTATTGAATCGTACAACATCTGTTTAAATTTAGTTATTTTAGTAACGATATACCTAATAGGGACGTAAAAACCACAAGCCTCGCTAACTTAATCGCATGGAAAGCTAATATTAACGCAAATATCAATTACACAAATAGGCAACCTTGAGATTTTGAAATGGTCACTGAACTACTTTCGAGATAGGACTTACCTAAGAATATAACAGATAATTAAAAAGTCGTGCTATAAACTGTAATCAGCTACACACTTACATCTGTTTTATACCAATTCATGTCGCAGTACCTACATATTTCATGTCACAGAGAAATGAAACTCGGAAACCATTGTGCACGGCCGCGATATTTTTTTTTATCGATACCATGTAACCAATTGTTGTCGACGATATTATAAATGTGCTCTATGCTTTCACTTTGACTATAACTCGATATGAAGGAATGTTGATAAAAAGGCTGCAATTACGGTCAAATATTAATAGCCTCATCGGAATTGCTAATCACTATGTGTTACAAAGTGTTACATAAATTACTTTGCACAAGTAAGGACCATATTGTATGTTCTAATTACTAGGTAGCAAAAAAGTTAAACAACTTAGTTCAGGTTAACATAGTTATAAAAACTATGGAGTTAGCTATTGTACCAGTATGTATTTTATAGATTCCAATATTTTCTAACATACAAAGTAAATTAAAATTATAAAGTTATAAGTTTGAAATAAAATAATAGTAGTACGTAATAGATAGCCACTGATGGGCGTTACATGCGTATATTGTCCGGTATTTCCCATCAACGTTAAATAGAGTCAAATTTCCAATGTTATCAATATTTAGCAATTACAATGATAGCAGTTTTGTTATCATTTCAACATTTTTAGCAATAAAACCAACGCGTGACGTATTATAAAACGGTGTGGCATTCATAAACTATATACGTTTATACACGTTTTAACGATGTTCCCACATACATAAACATGTTACATTACGTAACAACAAAGTTAGTAAACAGAATAAGAACGATGGAACGAATAATGTCAATAACTGACAACTCGTTCCAAAAACGATCAAGGCGCGATTTGTCACGACTGCGTTACAAAATAGTCGAAATGCCAACGATGAAATGTCGGTTAATTCTATTGTAATATTGTAAACAGACATGTTCGTATTATCGTGACCATAGTCCCTAAGATAAATAATGAATATGAAGTGCAAAATATTAAGAAATGCGAACTAGTTCATTTTTATTCGGAGCTGAACTTGAGAGGATTTTCATTTGTTATCCAACTTTCAATATATTAGCAAGCAAATCAAACAGCACTATACATAGGTACAGTGGTACGCACGCATTTATAAGACGCATTAGACTGTGCAGCGACTATTTAGCTTACATTTTCTTACTTAAATAATTTTCCATAATAACGGGGCTGTTTTTCAAGAAAATGGTTGGCAAATTACCGAGGGGTGGTCATGAACCGTGATCTGATCTGTATAACAGCCACTGTATTTTCAAACAAGTTTTATTCACGTCTTTAACCACAGAGCATACTCGTTCATTGTCTAAATACTCTCACGTAATGTCAACTTCAATGCTAAGGCTGTAATACGTGCTAATCAAGTAAAATACTTCCTAAAGTTTAGTTTACTTAGAATACGTGTATGCTACAATGTTAAACAAAACTAGATTTAATGCAGTACTTATATTGTTTTGTAAGGAAAAGATCTAAAAGTGCTGATCAAAGCGAGGCCAACCAGTGCGAGTCGAGTTCACATGACGCAAGATCGGATGAGTTCATTCTTAGACCATAATAAACCATCATTCGTGGAAACGGTAACCCTACCTCGGAGCTTCAATGCTAAACCTGTCCGAATAATAAAACGTTTGAAAAGTATGACACAAAATGTTTAACGCTTTTATGTTGTTAGTTTCTGACCTCCTTCATGAGCCACTTTAATCACGATTAGTTCTCGCTTGCCGGATTAAAACGATTTATTTATTGACTATTTCCAGATACTTTTATGTTACGAAAATATTAATTTAGTATTAAAGTGGCCTTCATTTATGAATTTGTTCGTCAAAATTAAACAGCGACCGAGTAGTACCTAATAAATGTTGATGGAAGTTGTACATATTTGCACATTAGCCCACAAATTACTTATTCTGTGTCAAATTAACCTGTTATAGTACCTACAGCTTACGAAATGTACAAATTGAAATTTCAAGTAAATTTATATTTCAAATAACTTCATAAGTAATAAAAAAGCACTTCGTGATAAGTGATACTTGTATTACAAAAGTAACAAAAATATGGTTTTACTTTTATTAGCTTCAAATTTCAAAGCTGAAAATAAAGCAACTTGTATTTCTACTTTATACAATTTTTATTAAATTAGTCCAACGTAAATCTGACAAAAGTTCCCTTATCATTCAAGTATTATTCTATGACTAAACCTATGAGTAATACTAAACTCTTTATTCTCAACACTATCTAGTTAGACTAACACTTCAACGTACCTACTATCTACATTATGTTCTTAAATATATCTCCCATTGCTGCAGCAAACATCATTTAAAACAGAACATGTATTATAGCTTTTTCTAATTTCAGATTTCTTATTAAATATATTACATGATCTTCATTGCTACATGGTACATTGGTACAAACCTTAACCTTGGGCCTTAGGTGCATGTCAAACACACATGCCGTGATAAACACACCTTCTATATGTGTGTGTTAATTGTAAAAGAAATGTCTGCCTCTGATGACACACGTTACACAAGATGTTTACACCACCTACACTTGACTTTATCTCAGTGCAGTTGGAAACCAAAGACTGTGTCGCAACTTCACTTTAATTCATAAATTTTGGGTCCTTTATTTTAATGAATCTGTATGTACTACTAATATTTTATCTAATACCCTTATCTCTCTTTGCCTGGGTCAAAGAGAGATAAGGGTATTAGATAAAATATTTAAAAAAAAAACATTGCTTTTTAAACATGGATGGATTGGATTTTTGTGTATATTTTTTTGGTTTTGCTAATGTTAAACATGTGAATAACATTAACTTCTTTATCGAGGAAAACCAAATTTATTGATGCTTACCTATATTGGAACAATGAACTAAAGTAATTAGGAATATTAGAAGTATCTACTAAGTAAAAAAAAATACCTACTTGCATTTATCTTACTTAATCATTTATTTTGTTTTAACCAGTCAATATTCATACACGTGTCCTTCAAAGCAATCAGCAACGGTTTATTAAAGCATTACAACAATCATTATTTGACTAGCTTTTTGATATTAGTAGCTATTGACCCCAGAATTTCATAGCAGAAACTCGCTATTTTTACACAGTTTTAGGATAAAAACTTAGCCCAATTGAAAACACATTCTTACACTTGTTCTTTTCAATAATTGCATTGAAAATGAATTTAGATCCAGTAATTGAACCCGAGACATCCGTCCGACAATCTAGGCCGCGGATGACTACCAAGTCACCTGAACAAACTTCAATTTTTACTTTCTAATGCAATCATTGCATAGATAAAGTAATATGCAAGAAAATTAGTATCTGTGTCCTAAAAATAGTTACAAATAAAATACCCATTACAGGACTCTAGTAAGCTATGGCAATAGGTTATACTATTAAAGTACTTTTATAACCTTTAAGCATATACATAATAAGTTTAAGTTTCGAAGTACGTATGTATACCTAAGATCAATCGACAGTGAAGCGGTATCCGTGTAATACCAAAATTCTATTAGGTAAGCGACCGAATTTGTAACGGGGTCAAGTCGTCGGATCTCTTTCATACTTTGCAAATGTATAGTGATGATACTCAAGGTCAAGGGTGGTTAAATAGCACACGACTGCATTTCTATTTTTAAAATCATCGAATGGTTAATGGAAATGGTTATCGAGTGCATATCGATATATTAGCGGGGTGGTAATAGTCATCAGTTTTAAGTCATTTTTTCGCCGCCTGATCTCTTTAATCTTGTCGAATAGACTTTTAGAGAAAGTAAAGATACATAAATCACCATTGTATATTATTTATTAGTCGAAATGGAACGTGACTATGGAATTTATAGGTATATTTATAACTATAATAAGAACTGACTATAATAAGAAAAACGTTACAATAGTCGAACACAATAAAATAACATGTTACGTATTTGTAAAACACTTGTGAAAATTGAGAGAGATGCCAATGAGATTACATAAAGTATTACAATGGTTATTATAACTTTCTTCGCGTAAAACTATGAATAATAAGAGTTGTACATAATTTTTGTAACGTAGAGACGTTGATGGATGGTCGCCAGGTTGGTTGTGCGACCACTTTCTAACAACGCCATGGGAAACCACATTCATCTATGTTTACGTCTATCTACTACTTTCTATTGCGATGTTGAGACACTGATGTCGTTAAGTGCTAACTAAGATACTTGATCATAGGTATCCCTTCCATCTGGCCTGTCGTAGTCGGGTAAAAATTGTAATGATGGCAATTGTTTTGATGCTATAAATTGAACTAAATAATTCGATTGGCTGACCGGTATTGCTACAATAACATCATTTGACCATCGATATACCTATTATTTTAAATTCTTCTGTATAACAGTTACAAGTTCAATAACTAGGTATCTAAGTACTTTTTGAACTTCACTGAACAAGTTACGTTGTGGCTTAGTTAAATAACGATTGTTGTAATAAGTATTTTAACTTGTTACAAGTTATGTCGATAATACTCCTAATAAAAGACATCAACGGGATGCACATGAAATAATAACCCACCTTTACTTTGAGGCTTTGAGTCGCTCTGACTCAGAAGTATTTCTGTCACTTCTTCTCACCTTCAAGTGACAGTGACATCATAAAAGTTAAGAGTTCTAAAATTT
Source organism: Herminia tarsipennalis (assembly GCA_945859575.2). Lineage (NCBI taxonomy): Eukaryota > Metazoa > Arthropoda > Insecta > Lepidoptera > Erebidae > Herminia > Herminia tarsipennalis. Next base: position 16,591,068 of record OX243837.2, read on the forward strand.
AAGTAGCCTTAGGTTTAAAATAATGATATATAAAAATATATTTGCGATTGGCAACTTTACTTCGATTCTCGTTATTATGTATTTGATGATAATCACGCAAAAGCCACTTATATTGCGTTAATAAGACATTGAAAATATATCTTATTGTTCAGGTCAGGACTCAAAAATGCCTGGTAATATAGATTATATCAACACTGCTTGTTTTTCTATTAATTTTATTCACATCCATTTATATTACTTTCGCCATGGTTCGTGAATAACCAACTGTACTCTGTTTCGGTTTAATGTTTGGTAACTGTACCTGTGCGAACAATTCATAAAGCTGTTTCAAGTTAATTCCCTTCCTTGTTTTTTTAACAACAAATTATACTTAATAATATTTATAAGGCAATAAAAAATAATTAATTACAGTGAACTAAGATATATCCACTTTGTTAATGCAGATTTTATTTAAAAAGCAGTCATTAGGAGCGTTTCTTTGAGTTTGCAAGTGGTCTATTATGAAAAACCACTGTCAAGATTTATTTTTATGTTAAGGGAGATTTACAAAATGCTGATTTTTCGAGTTAATGTTCAACTGGCATTGTTTGTAAATTCGTAGGTAGGTATACCTACCTACTTAGATAACCGTTTAGTTTAAAATTAATAATACGTCATATAGAAGCGAAACGCATCAACACGACCGCTTTAATTGCGTAGATTAAAATGTTATAATATTTATCGCATTTTGTAAATGTTATATGTTGATATTTTTACCATTGCAAATAATTAGGTTATCTGCAAGGTTAATGACGCAGCAGTCTATTTTGCAGTAAGTAAACACTTAATATGTAGTAGAATTGAGAATAGGTACTGATATTTTATCTGTATAATTATTATCACGTCCGCACCTATATGCATTCTACGGCAAAGATACCTGCCTAATATGTTTGATAAAAAAAAGGTATGATGTTGTGGAGTACCTGATATGTATATATTTTTGCAGTGACACATAGAAACCATAATAACTTTAAAGCTTGCATGTTAGTATTGCACTTTAAGGATTAATTGCCGAGTTACTAATTAAATTATTATTCAGATAAAACACGCGTTGCAGCACACAAATGCAGCAAACTGCACTTCATCGTAGCGCGAATCATTGTCTAGGTACCTATACACTTTTCAAATGTCAGTGGCTCAATGCGTGCGGTAAATTATCTCACATGTCTCTCTTCCTGATAGGTGCTTGTCAAATATGATTAAACAGCCTTACCTTACCTTCCATTAGGTAGATTTATAACCATATTTCTTTAATTGAAGCACGTCGACTCCCATCAAAGAGCGAAAACAGGCGCACCCTCACATAAACCCGCTCGTACTCATATCTCGGTCGAATGACAACCGAAACAGCTCAAAGAGATCATATGTAGCTGGCCTTCTGTACCTACGAGTATATATTTTGTGCTCGTGTGCTCGCACTCCATTGTTTTATAAAAGCATTGTGTTACTGTTTATAAACATTCGCGCTAAGAAAAGAGAAACTATAATTACCCTCTCCAACTATGTACTTAGACGTCGTGCATATTCGTATCAAATGCAAAAATGTGAAGATTAAAATATGCGTGCATGCGTTCCGGTTTCTCAATCAGGCTTTGGCGAGTATGCCAGATATTCATTCGTAAATATTATTATTAGCTCAATCCAATTAGGATAATAATAACCGATTCGAATGCAGTGTTGTTATTAGATAATTGATTTAATATAAGCAATGTTAAAATACAATACCGTATTTACAATACAATAATAGCAGTAACTATCGATTGTTTGTCTTTTTCTATTCTGTTTTGAAAATATAATTATAACAAAAACAAAACATTCGTTTATATTGCTATTATTATCGTATCATTTTGATGATATGACCGATTTGTGAAATAGTTATCATAATGCAAAGATTAACATGTTACCACTGTCATCATCATCAGTCTACTGATAGACATAGGGGTCTTCTAATTTCCCCCACAACTTGGGTTCTCTGCCTTCCGCATCCAGTCCATCCCTCTCTCTCATTCACCTAGCTGGGAGCCGTCCTACCTACCTTACGTTTACCAAGTCGCGGTCTCCACTCTAGGACTCGTTTGCTCCAGCGGACATCGGTCCTTCGGCAGATATAGCCAGCCCATTGCTACTTCAGGGTGCTTAACCTGCGAGCTATGTCGGTAACTTTAGTTCTTTGTCGGATGACCTCATTGAAACCCCAACATAGCTCGCTCCATAGCCTGCTACACAACTTTAAATTTGTGGACTAGCCTAACCGTAAGTATTCACGTCTCGGCACCGTAGGTCATAACAGGTAGGACGCACTTGTTAAATACTTGAACTCCAGGCATTGCTGTAGAGGCGAAGTGAAAACTCGACGAAGTTTGCTAAACGCTGCCCAACCTAATGGGATCCTTCTCTTGACTTCTTGCTCGAAGTTGTTTCTACCAAGCTGGATTACGTGCCAAAATTAGACATATTTTAAACAACTTCGAGTATCGAACCTTGGACATTATTCGTCTCGGCATGACATGGTCATTTAACATTGGTTTTTTTTCAAATTCATCCCAAGACCCACACGTCTAGAGGCTCCATTTAGGCTGTGCAACATCTCGCTTGAGCTGTCGTCAAACCGAAGGCGCGAAATGCACTCAGCGTTTATGTTTATGCCTTATCCAGCCCAATCAAGGGTCTTGAAGACGACTTCAGGTGCGTTGGTCTAAAGTTTTGGGGATATAACGGCCCCCTATCTTACACCTAAACGCGGCTCTATCGAATTCGTCTTGTAGTCTTGAATCTGGACGGTCATGGTGGCGGTGTCATACAAGCATTTCAACAAATCGATGTCAATACTACATCATTGCAGAGTGCCTAGATTTAGATGGAGTCGTAGGCTTTTTCGCAGTCCACAAAAGCCATACGCAGCGACTGTTTATATTCTTCGGTTTTTTGAATAATTTGCCGAACAGTATGAATGTGGTCCACGGTGCTTAAGCCTTTTTGAAACCCGGCTTGTTCCGGGGGCTGGAATTCGTTGAGTTTTCTAGCGAGGCAGTTGGTTACCACTCACGAGAGCAACTTGTAGTAAGGAGTGAGATAGGTCTGTAGCTCTTCAGCAAGCTTTTATTACCTTTTTTGAAAAACAGAACCACCGCACTCCCGCGCCCCGCTTGTGGTGTTAAGCCTTTGTGGATGACGGAGTTGAAGAGATTCGCTAGCTCTTTCAGGACTGAGGTTCAGCCTGCTTTCAGACGCTATGTAGTGATTCCGTCATCACCGGGCGCTTTGTTATTCTTAAGTTGCCCCGACCTCACATTGGTCGACATCCGGGAAGTCCTCGGTATAGGGGCGCGTGGGTGGGCTCTGTGGTCATAACTCCCGTAGATTAAACACTGGGCACCTAGTAATCCAGTGTGTGCAATTTTCAATATAGCAACTAGAACTAGTCAAAGAAGTTTAAATCACTTTAAACCAAACTGTGTTCAATGCGTAATTGCTACTGCCTGCTATTTTTAATGACCGCACTTCCTCAGCTATATCGCCGTGCAATTCTTCACGCATGCTCAGGGTCAAGGCAAATGTTAACAAACGTATTGTAAAGTCACCTACGATATTTTTCACGTGAATATCAAATACATATAAAAATTTTACTGTTTATATGTATACTTAAAATATTTCATTTCGGACTCACACTAAAACACTAAATATTGTGCTAACTGAAAAAGCCACTGTACATTTTGTGTAAATAACTTAGGTTTTACGTCTCTGTTTCGCTCTGATGAACAATCTCCATCCTTATTCAATTTCAAAACTTAGATAATAGTTTAAATGTCTGACAATAGCATTGTTAAACTGTTTATGATACGTTTCCAAAACCAATTATGTCTTAAATTGAGTATTACAAACGAAACCTGCCAAACCAATGTCAAACGTTAGTTGACGTCATATGTCATGCTTTAAGTTTAATTCTGTCACGACTTTTGGTAAACTTGTTGGATATAGTTATTTTTGAGATTGTCACATGACGTCACCGACCTTACCTGCTGAAAACTCTGAGTATTCTTTTAAATTTAAGTATAAAATACACTTATAAATTTGCACTTTCACGCGGCGATCACTACGCATAATCAGTGTTGCATCCATGCTACATTTACTTAATACATTTGTATTTGAAGTAATTATGCCTAGCTAAGGTCGATTGCGATTTGAGGCCACGGCCACAACGGATCAGCTGTTTGTTTACACATTAGCATTTTATAGTGGTGCCTGACGAAAATATTTTTCAATAGCTGACCCGCTAAATGATACCAAACTTGTTTCTAAACTTTCGTTTATAGTTTCGCAATCATCATTACGAATCACAAACCATGTTTAGCAAGAGAGGTGCTTGTTATAAAATTTTACACTACACAGATCGAAAGTTGACAATTTATCTAATCGGAGTATTTATAGCTTATAATTAAGAATCTTGAAAGCACTTGGTGTAACATATTTACGATCGAATACTTAAATGTCCCCAGTTTTGAGACGTTATTAACTTTCATGCTGTTACTATTACTTATAAGTGAATAGTAGCGACAGAAATACTTTTGAGCTAAGCTTCTAAAGTCTGAGCACTCTGTACGCGTCGACTAATCTTGTGGTAGACCGTAACCAATTACACAGGAAATAATAGTGATCAAGATTACAAAGTCACTCTCTATTGTTTCTCTCTCTGAAATCTGATGCGACTAGAGAAAGATGAGGCATAAGATCGATGACTTAATGGGCTCTACGAGGTATTATTGTTAGTTACAGGTTGTTATTATTACATAGATTAGGGATCTAGAGCCTACTATAAATCTGTGCGATCACCTCTTTTAGGGCCTGGCAATCCTGACATTGGTAAAATTGCTTAACTTTAGTAATCTCTCGATCTACTCTGTATATAAATTATTGCGTACATAACAATATACGCAGCTCCATCAACTTAACGATGCGTGACACTCATTAATGTGAACGTCTTTATCGTTGATGTACACGTCACTTTATATTTGTCCACTGACCGTTGCGATGACGGACGTTCAGACCGAGTTATTATACGAAGGTACGTAACTAAGACGTACGTATACCGTTGCGATCATAACGCCTAGCATTAATTACTTGATAGAAGTTTCTTTGTAGATATTTGTGACTATCAATTTACTCTAGGCGCTGACAAATCATTGACCAGGTAGGTATACCCGTATAGCACAATAATAGTTTTTGTTGGAACACAAAGTGGTAAAACTAGTTTATTGTTTGTGTTTGACCAATATTAGTCTTACACAAATACATAGGTACAATCCGCTACGTCATTATTACATACCAAAGCAATAATTCAAATCATCAAATCTCCATACTGTATTTAAGTATGTGTAATTTACGGGACAACCTTCAATTTATCTGTTCTCCGATGAATATCTCGTTTTAATCCAAACTATAGTGAACACATTAATAAGTGAGAAGATATTTGTGTTCGCATCAAAGCATCTAATGCAATAACAGATTAAATAATAGCATTCGTCATTAAAATTATCAGTACATAGCTTATACGTTTTTCTTATCGTTAAAACTTTAAGTAGTAAACGCATAACGTGCAAGTTGCACAAGTGCATTTTGCATATCGCCCACAAATAATCGCACGGTATATTTCGCGCTTTACTACTGTTGTAATCGAATAATGGAAAGTGAATAGACTCGGTTACCTTCTCACGAGAAACAAACACATACATTGCGGCAACACCTAAGGAGATAATTTTTAGATTTCACACGTAAATTTGCAAATTTACTCCTTTGTTAGTAACGCTTAGTTTGTATTATGTAGACATTTCGTTCATGAAAAAATATTTGCATATTCTGCTTGTTGTACAAAGGAGCTGTCAAAATATTGACAAATCAACTGAAAATCGTTGTGCAGTGAATTGTTAAACATGAGGTGTTTATGCTCGACTTGATGAATTTACTTTGAAGAATTTCCTATCAAATGAATTTGTCTGTCAAATTCATTGACAGGTATCAATTTCTTTGCAGTGGACTACTACAACATTGTTATACAATAGTTGCTGGTAAGTACCTCTACTAGAAGCAGCTAGCGAAACACGCCCTGTATCAACTAAATATGACATTTGTAATAGACACAGATCACCGACCGGTTTAATTTTATCTTCGTCTTACAAATCGCAAGTTACGTTACGAAACAAAGTTAGTACTTCATTATAACATATGCTATGCAATTATGACGTAGGTATTGATAGATTATGTGTCTCATGATTAGAAAGGTACTGGTCAGAGAGAGCCACATTCTGTAAAGTGACAATGACATCGTTTCGGACCTGTCACACCGCAATGTGGACTGACGAACAATAGCCATGTCTACACATTCGTGACATGGTTTGTTGCCAACTTTCTGTGACATTGAAATATCAACCTTACACATGTTTGGAATAGATTCACATAAACATTACCGAAGAAGGTGTATTTTAAAATGAATTTGTTAATCAAAACGCCAATTTATTAAATCGACGAACACACCTATGTTTTCTATGAAAAGAAAATCACAGAGTTAAATTTTTACTCTTACATCCTAATTTCTTTGAATGATTTTACTAACATTAACTTAATTAACATTTAAATACCTTAGGTATTCTGTGTCCTCTATTGCTTGCATGGAGAAACGTTTGAAACGTGGGTCATGAAATATTTGTCGAATGTACAGGCCTCGAAATACTTATTTAAGTACTAAAATTTAAATTTTCGCGTTGCATGTTTATAACTTTTCATTATACGGGAATTAACGCGCATTATTTACCTTAAAATTTCCCGTATAATAAATTGTTATACTTATTTAAGCATTTTCTAGTCATATTTACCACACAACCTTAGCAGGCTGTAACCGAAAGTAAGTTTGAAAGTGCATCACGAAGGCCAAATTGTAAATACATTACTACGTTTATCTATTTACACGAACGGTATAAAGCCAAAACCATATATATGTACGGATGTTATCTTTGTCAATTTATTTAGTTAATGTAAATCGTGACTTGAAAATTAAATTTAAAACTATTTACTAACATCAGGTTTCGCATCATCGCAAATATGTGGACTAATTAGGTATTTTTATGGTGTTTCACATAAGAATAAAATTATACACCTACGCTATGCACAAATCAAGCCGGAGACTAATTTGTATGAACTTATGACCTCACATTCAACAACAATTACTCGTTGGTCCAGTGTGCGTCAAACCGGATTGACCACTTCGTTTTGTAGTTATTTTTTATGAAATATAAGTATTTTGCGCTTTTGTGTATTGGAATAAACACCATGCAGATACCTACTTATTAAATTATAATAGGTACTAATGACTAACCTTTAGCGCAAAGTTTATGCATGTATTATGTAATATTAAAAATGTTGTCAATAAATTCTAGACCTTTGTTCTATTAAATATGGCGTAATATTCAATCATGAATTATTAATACGTTTTAAATTAGCCTCAGATACCAGTGTAGATCCTATTTATACATTTGACATTCCACACGAAAATTAGTCGAGATTCAACTTCTTAGAGAGGCAGAAGTACGAGTTTACAATAATGGTTAATAAAAGTGATGGTGATAGTGATTCTAAAAACAACCCCAAAAGCGATGTCGTGAATGTGTCGTGTTGGAATTGTTTTATTGTAGAAGATGAAAAGGATAATGATACAGAAGTGCCTTTATCGCATATTCGCCAGGACAAAAGACGGAAATTTAGACTGTATTCGATGTTGGCGTCAGAAATATCACGGCCTAAAGTAATGCCTATAAAACAAAAAGTGAAGGAAAATTATGCAGTTGGAAAAAAAATCGAGAAGAAAATAATAAAACACTCTAAGAGTACTAAGAATAACATTACACTTCAAGAATCTCACATTAAGTTTGATTCTCGTGAAGCACCAAGCACTCAAATATCAGAAATTTCAAATATAAAAAATATAAGAGTTCTGGAACCTGGTGCAAAATTTAAAGGAATAATAAACCATGCTACCAATAGTGTAACTCAAGTCGCACAAGCCGGCAAAATACAACTGGGTCCATTTGAATCGTCAAAAGCTGTACCAGAGACGATCAACAATTCAAATACGAAAGTACTTGACATTAGCAAAAATCAAAGCGCAACATTTAAAAAAATAATATATCACGAAAACAATTCAATACCGAAATTTGCAAATACCAACGATAAACAACTGTATTCTTCTGAAACATCCAATACTGAAGTACCAGAAATCACACAATCAAATATTACATTTCTTGAACATAACAAAGAACAAGACATACCATCAAAGAAAATAGAAAACCATAGCTATATTTCGGTATATGGGGTTACCGAAACTAACAATAAACAAGCTAATCATTTTGAAACATCAAGTTTTGAAGAGCCAGAGAAAGTTCTTGTATATAACGAAGAACAGGATTCAACATTGGAGGAAATTCTAAACCGTGCTAATGATTCGTTAAATAAACTACTTGTAGCTTACAATAAACAAACTGATGCTTTAAAGTCAACAAGTGTTAAAGTACCAGACATCCCAAAACCAAATATTGAAGTTCTTGAACATAATGAAGAACATGTTAACATTTCGGTAGATAAATTTACCCAAATTAAGAATAAACAAGCAGATGACTTTCAAACATCAAATATTGAAGTTACAGAGAGAGTTTGTGTAAATAAATTTATGAATGATGCTGAAAATTTGGTAAATAAACTCACATATGCTAAAAATAAAGAAAATGATCCTTGTGAATCATCAAATATTGAAGTACCAGAGATCATAAAATCAAGACTTAAATATAACGAAGGGCAAAATACAACATTAAAGAAAATAGTTAAGGATACTACTCATTCAGTTTTTGAAGTTCCTAAAACTGACAACAAACATGATTCTGTTGAGCCAACAGATATTAAAAAACAACATATAACATTTAAGAACATAAAAAACTGTACTAATAATCCAGAAATTAAACTTCTCAACACTGAATCTAAACAGTGTAAGCCTATTGAATCATCAAATATTAGAATTCAAAATATATCATTAAAGCAAATATTAAATGCTGATAATTCGGCAATTCCATTTACCGAAGCTGACAATAAACAATCTGAACCTTACGAATCATTAAATGTTGAAGACATGACATTAAAGAAAACATTAATCTCTCGTAATTCAGCAATTAAATTTACCGAAGCGGACAATAAACAGCCTCAGCCTTTTGAATCATCAAATATTCGAGATATAACATTAAATATAATATTAAATACTAATAACTCATCAATTAAACTTACCGAACTTGATAACAAACAGGCTGAGCGTTTTAAATTATCAAATACTCAAGATACGACATCAAAGGAAATATTAAATACAGATTTACCTACAAAACTTGCTGAAGCTAACAATAAAGAAGTTGGCCTTTTTGAATTATCAATAACTGAAATTCCGGTCATCACAAATTCAAATATAAAACACCTCGAAAATGGAGAAGATCTAGATACTGTTATATCTGGTTCAACAGATAATCGAATATTAGACCATGTTACTAGTTTACACAACGTCCAAATTGAAACTTCCACTCCTAAAACCTTCAATGAGATAAAACACAGAGTGTGTGATGGTTCTCCGCTGACTACAGAAGATGAAAGTCTCACTAAAAGTGAAGACATACTAAAGATAGAGACACTTATTCAAAGTTTAAATGAAGATGGTGATGATGTGACCGCAACTAATAAAGCTGATAATATTAGCTTCAATACCTCTAACTATTCAGAATCAGGTTACGAAGGATCTTCTGTACGAGATTTAATTGAAACTAAAGATGACAAAAAACATATTTCCCTTAATGCTACTAAGTTGTTTAAGTCAGAAACGGGAGTGTATATTCCTGTTTCTAGTAAAAAAGAACCAAATATAGAATTTACTCAACAAGAGTTCAAAACTTCTTTACCGGCGTTAAATACAATCCAAAGAAGACATATTTTGAAGTCCACGAAATCCTTATATGAAAACGTTAGTGATATTGACATGAAACCTGTAAAATCCTTACGTTGGAGTACACTTGATTCGCGTCATAGACCAACACGTTTTAATGGTATGCCATTTTCTTTTTTATAACATTGTTTTAATAATTTTTGTTTAATAGATTTAATATTAGTATTTAACGTTTTCCTTATAATCACCCACAAATATTTAAATACAATTATAAGGTTGGTAAAGGATAAACTCCAGATCCTTTGCTATTCAAGTTCAGTATACTAGTAGCTTGACGCGCACAACCTGTGTGTTCTTTGAGCATATATGGTTCCTATTTGATCATTACACATTGTTAATACAACACATTTGTCATCTATTCTAATTTTACTGTTATCGCTTTGCCAGTGTTTTGTATTTTGTATAGTTTATGTGTATTAAAACAACAGGAAACGACCATGACATGTAGGATACGATAAAACACGGATTTTATGTGGAGTTAAATTAAATTCATTTTGTTCAGTGGCAAGTAGGTACTCGTGTGTCATGACGTGTGTAACGGGATAAATCTGTTCGATGATTGAATTAAATAGTGTAACTTCTTTCGGTAGTGGTAGAGGTGAAATTTACTGTAGTGATACTAATAAAAGCCAGAAAATGAATATAAGTGACTTTCTGATAAAGTGCCTATGTTGTAAGTGTAACTCTAATGATGAATGTGACTCTATTGGAGATGCATCGCCAGCGCTGGTTAGACCTTCGGGCAGAAGTTACACCGTCAATACTGAGACCACAAAGTTTCCCGCAACTATAGATGCACAGAATATACCCAAACTAATAGTAACGCGGCCGATACATGATGAGTTCTCTACTTCAACGACGGAGTTATTGCTCGATTCTGAGCGTACAGCAAGTGCGATTGACAAGAGTTCAACTATGTACTTTAAGAAAATGAAATCAGAAGTGGATGAGGCAAGTTCTCCAAAAATCTCAGAAGGATCGGTCAACAGTGGTCTTGGCGACAGCACAATATCTGGTGAGAAAGTCTCATTCATTCGAGAGATTTTATCATGCCGAGACTCGTTTTTAAAGTCTTTGGAGTGGTGCGATAATTCGTTGACGAGGGGAAAGAGGTGTCGTTTCGTCAAAACCGATGATTGGCTAGAACTGAAGAGCGATGGTACCATATTTGGACTCAACTCTATGAGGCACGCCCTGTTCTGTTGACACAAATAACTATTGCACTTCTACTAAGTCTAGCACACAGAAAATATTTCACTAATGAGTTCTAACACGTGAACTTCACGATGTCTCGCTAATCCTCACATAATATTTCCACTTTCACGTGATTAAATTGTTCAAGTGATAATGATAACATTGCTTATATCGTTTATTTGATAGTACCTATACGAAGGCGTATCATTAAAGTCCTGACAAATTACAACATCTTCATAAATTTTATTATTGTACACCGAGAAAAAAGTAATAAATTTTCCTCTCACATGGATTTTATGAAAACATCAAATTTTAATTGAAAAGAAATACAGCAAATTTTTACAAACACTTTTAATTGATGTTTAACTGGTTCCAGTGGTGTTGTTGTTAATGATATACTTGTTAAAAAAGTAATAATTAAGTAATATTTTTCTACTCTTTTCAGATGAGGTATATTTGTCAGACCCACCACACTCAAACAGTGCAACGTTGCCCAAACGATCTAACTCACCGCTGCCTCATGAGAGAGATCTTCTCGACAAGGACCGCTTCTTCCCTGGGAGGAGTGGGCTACAGGTAATTTGATTTTTTGTTCTATTTCACTACAAATTACAAAAAAAAAAATCATTTAACGATAAATTGACCGATTCACTGCAGGACACTGAACCGACTTATTTTATATAATAGGTACTTAGAATTGATGAGGGTAGCTGCGCATTTTGTAATAAAATTATCGATATTGATATTGATTTTTAAAAATGTTTTGATTTTGATTATAATTGTTTTACTTACATAGTTAACTTTGTAAAGACATTAAACATCTGTAAATTAATACATCTTAAATGTATGAGTAAACTGAATGAAAAACAAGCCTTTTGGGTTTTGGAATAAATTCGGTTAAGAAACTTTTCCTAAAGCCAACCGTCGACCAAGAATTATTTCGTCCTGCAGTGAATCAGTGAAGGATTCCTTCGTAAAACGAACTGTCGACTATGGATGTTTTCGGCGAAACGTTCAGTCGATAAAGTATTTTTTTCGTTAAAGCATCAGTCGATCAAGAGTGATTTCGGCGAAACATCCTATCGACGAAGTGTGTTTCGACATATCGTACTGGGGAACTTATTGTATGGACTTGACAAGTTTACGACTTCGTCAATTGAATTTCAATCTTAATTTGAGCGAAGAAACTGTACGTTATCTCTCCTTTAAATTAATTATAGATTAACATCCATTTAAAAAACCAAACTAAACCAGAAAAATATAGGTGATAAGGCAACACCACCTACTTTGTACAATAACGGTGTTGCATACTAAATATATCTACGGCTGTAACAAAAAACAAGTTTTTGCAATGAAAAAGCAACCTTTTTTAAATAAGCTATAGGGCTTTATTGTGAATGCATAGCAGCGAATGTAGGAGTATTGTCTCGATGACCGCGTTGGCCATTGTATTATATTACTGCGTCTTGCGACACGGCTTGCGAACAACGAGGTTTTGCAAAACGTTTACTTGAATATAAAGTTGTATAGGACAGTGTTTGAAGTAAGCAATACAATTGTCGATGAGATGACAGCTTTTGAAATAGATATCACTTTATTCTTTAACTTGAAATAGTTGGCCGAATAGAATAATTTAATTTATGGTTAAGGTTTGTTTATAATTAGCTGTTGTCCCGCGTAATCTTTCCCCGTTTTTGCAACATTTCTCATTGCTGCTCCGCTCCTATTGTTCGTAGCGTGATGTTATATAGCCTATAGCCTTCCTCGATAATTGGGCTATCCAACAGTAAAAGATTTTATTTTTCAATTCGGATCAGTAGTTCCTGAGATTGCCGCGTACAAACAAACAAACATACAAACTCATCAGATTTATATTATTAATATAGATTTGCCTCTAAATCCATCCATACTTAATATTATAAATGTGAAAGTAACTCTGTCTGTCTGTCTGTCTGTCTGTCTGTTACGCTTTCACGCTCAAACCGCTGAACCGATTTAGATGAAATTTGGTATGGAGGTAGTTTGAGTCTCAGGGAAGGACATAGGATAGTTTTTATCGCGATAACCGACATCCACGCGGGCGAAGCCGCGGGCCAAAGCTAGTTATAAATAACACCTTTAGAACTACCCAAAATGACAAGCCGTCAAAACAATGCACAGTTGAAAGCACGACTAAAATGCACGTTCGTTGGACTAGTATAACCAACTAGCCATATTGTCGTGATAAATCCCTTATAAAGTGTATCTGTGTGGGTAGTTACGATAAAACGTTGTTACTCAATGCCATATGGGCCCCGGCGGCCTGTTTCACATGCCTGTATGCGTTCTACACAAAGCTGCGGTTACTAATTGGCTATGTTGTTAATTAATGTGTGTAGAACTCACACGTGTCCAGAAATATGTGACTAAACTATTATTTACTTTTAAGTCTATATCCGTGTAATAAGTCAAAAATACTAAACAAGTTGGACAAGCTTTTTAAACGTGTTTTTAAAACTCATGTTATTAAGACCCGAGTTACTTGTATTCACGACAAGATTTATCTAAATGAAATCATGATTAAAAACGCTTCATTATATTTCTTAATGCCTTGACGAATAAATTGACTATTTAATAGGTATTTGATTTGCCATTTGCTTTTTGTGAGTCTAAGTGTATTTACAGAATGCTATTATTAAATGTACCTACAATTTAGAATTCCTATTGACTGTTTATGAAATTCGCTAATGGGATTGTAAACTTCATTAATTGTAGACTATCAATATGAAAGTCCTTGATAAAACTTTTGAATTTCGTCAAGGACATGCATATTGATAGTACCTAGCATTTGTACTAAGATTAGGCTGTTTGCAAAACAAGCCAGTGAAAATATTACCTTATTAGGTATGTTCATTTTGTTGGCAGTAAACCTTACGTAACATCGTTTGTTAGCACGAGTTTGTTCCTAATTAATTGGGAGTGGGACTAACATGTTATCCAAATCCGCTTATCGGACCATTATACCTACATATTCATTCCAACAACACATTAATATTACTGATGTTAATCTTTGTTACATGGTATTGTCTATATTGCAAAACATTGTCTTTCTGACACTAATTGCTTTAGGTATATACAATGTAGATTATCGTTTTCCTGGTCTCTTTAAGGTAACTTGATTTGTACAGTTTACTGTATTGGGAATAAAAATGAATGGCGCCCACATTATTGAAGAGTTGCGTGGGACTTGAGCTATATTTTTTATCTATTACACAATAGAACTGTAGAGATTCTAGTTTTATATGATTATTGTACCTAAAATAAAATGTTATCTAAGGGAAAAAAAACAGTAAACTAAAAAGTTACGTACAGAATAGTCGTTGCAAGCAGTAAGCAACGACACGGTTTTACATTCCTTAAGTATTAATATTCCGTTCATAATACGCATTTAACTTAGAGAAGTCATGGAAGATATTATTTGCTAATCAGTCTATAGTACAATAGGTAATTACCGCCTACATGTAAATAAATAAAGAACACTTTAGATAGCATTAAAAGGATAAATGACATTTCATTTAAAAAAGTCAAGTACATCACCGAATGCAAAGTTTGCTGACTCACTCCTATGTCTATATCTCTGGTATTTTATAAGCTAGAAGAACGATTTATACACCAAAACCTTTCCAGAAAAATAAGCAGTCGAATAGCGAAAACTTCATCTAAATCGAATCACTAGTTTTCGAGAAAATCGGGAACTTACATACATAGAGGTCAAACAGGTTAAAAAAAACACGTTTTTTTTGTAACAGGCGTATAATTACAAGGTTCACATATAATAACACTGTATTCAGCAGGTGTATATTTATCGCTTCGTCTGAGGATCAAAATGCTACATTTATTAGTATTACGCAACCGTTAACCAGTACCTACCCAGTACTAAGGTATCGCATGACATATCGCAAACAGACAAAAACATGAGGCGTTTCGTTAACTCGTAATAATGCTCAGTTGTGAATGTGATAGCAGAGCAAAATGTGCACTTTGTCAGAGAGAATACAAGTTTTATATTTAGACCGTGTTATACATCATACCATGGAAACATAGCCCGTGAGTTTTCATTACAATTCTAGATAGTTTGCGTTTATTTCAGCTCTTGTAGGAAAAATAATTAAGTGCAATTGAATAGAAACTTTTCCTTTTCATCTCCACTTTATTTATTCCTCTGCCTCATATCTTACATCCAATATCTTACGGGTCTCAAAGTTGTTTATTAACTTGCAAAACTTCAAGTTCAATGTAACTAATAATTGTGTCGTTTCGATCAGTAATGGAACCAGGATCTTGTTGGGGCTTGACACTGATTAGGAACCCAAGACCAAGGTGCCAATTATACTCAAACTGCAATAATTTGTACATATTTTTGACACCAACCGAGTAATAATAGAAGAATTGGTTTACATGAACAATAGATCAACCGTCACTTCCCGCGGTATTGAGTGATTGTCTTTAGCCGTGTATGTAATAAGGCTACTACTAACTACAATAGGCTGTTCTAATTAGGATCAGTGTGTCATCCCTTCTTGACGAAGAAGGGCACGTTATCGATCAATCTTTCTTTACCCCATTCTCTTTTTCTTTGCAGTCTGTTTAGTCATTGTAATGTACAACCAGTTGAAGATTTTATCTATCGCAAAATGGTTTTCGAATGTTTACGTTTTATTAAAGTAGGTCCTAAGGGCTTAAAGATTTTCTGTTAAAGCCTTCCGTTTCTTTATCAAATTTATTTAGGTCTGTAAATTAGATACCAATTTTTCGTAGGATTTAATCGATTTCTTTTTTTTTTCAGGCTCGTTCCGAGTCCATGGCGTCGGTATACTCTGGAGCTGGCGAAGGCACGCGGGGTAACGTGACAGTGCGGGGAGAGGTACAGATCTCTTTGCTGTACAACTACAGGCTTGGCGCCTTGGAGGTCGGAGTCAAGAGGTGTCGAGAATTAGCACCAGTTGATACGAAACGGAACAGATCCGATCCTTATGTTAAGGTACGTGTTTTATTTTTTTAATTATTTAAAGTTATATTACTTACCAAAATAGTAAAGCATCTTTAATTGAATTTACTGTTAATCTTAAATGATTTACATTCTTTCGGGGAATTGCATTCACAGAAATGTAGGATCTCTGTTTGCATAGGATTAATAAAATATTTGAATTGTTTGGGGAGAAATGAAAAAAACACTTGGCACCTAAGTACCAATTCTTCCAATAAAAACTTCACATGAATAATTATAAAAACCTGAAATTTTTATATGAATGTTAAATAGATAACCTATACACATGACTGTTTAAATGTTATTGTCTACAATTAAGTTTATATTTAGATCACAGGAAGCTTGTACGTTGGAATAACACATTAATACACATTGCAATGCAGGTGAAACTGTACAATGAACAAAATTATCACCGCAAGGTGCAATCGAATTAATACCCTTAAACGGTAAAACGTTTCATAACCTAAATTGCACTATTTCATAAAATAAACTATAATTGAATAAGTAAATTAAAAAAGAGAAACAAAAATATGCCTTAAGTATTAAACAGAAAGAAAACCGGTACAACGCCATCTGTCCAGCGGTAATGGCAATGGCTTTATTGTTTAGTGACAAGAAGTGGGTATTATCAGTAGTAGGTCATCGTAATTAAACTTTTGCATTGTCATCGGATTTTATATTCAAAATTATAATTTATTCTGACTTCAGAAAGCAAATAAATAGGCACTAAAACATTACATTATAAAATAAAAGTAGGTGCATGCAATCCAAATCCAAACGCGAATTTCGTCGAACTATGATAGGTAAAGCCTATCATAGGTCGACGAAATTCGCGTTTGGATTTGGATTTTTGATTGCAAACATCATGCAAAGCGACGTAAGCATATCAAGTTTTGCGTTAAACTTTCGCGACCTCAAAAGGTTAGGTAGGCGGCTCAATCTTCAAATTATCATCATCTAATTTCAAATCCACCCACTATCTTCGAAGCTCTATCACACTATCTTTAGCGCGATCATACAAACAAACTCTTTATCTGTATTATATACCCACTGACCTTTATAGTACCTACTAGTAGGTAGGGATAGACTACCGACGACAACAATAAGACTTCTATTTGATTTTGACATTTGGTACGCTCAGTCTATACCTGTGGTACAACGGCCATTTGTAATACTTAAGGTCAAAAAAGCTCACAGGACACTCATTCGGTTCGGCACAAAAAATTGCTGTGAAATTGTTATATTTGTACGGGGTAGTCCAACGTACTATAGAGGCTATATATATATATATATATATATATATATATATATATATATATATATATATATATATATATATTTTTTTTTTTTTTTTTTTTTTAACCAAGTATCGTTTAATTCCAGGTGTACTTGTTACCCGACAAGTCCAAAGCTGGCAAGAGGAAGACAAAAGTGAAAAAGAACACTCTGAACCCAGTATTCGAGGAGACTCTAAGTTTCGTGCAGCCGTTAGCCTCGCTGTCCGCGCGGACACTGTGGCTTAGCGTGTGGCACGCAGACATGTTCGGGAGGAACGACTTCTTGGGGGAGATCGCGCTGCCGCTGGCCGATGTCGTGTTCGACGACCCCGCGCCCATGTGGTACAGGCTGCATGAAAGGGTGAGTGTTTCATACGCTGGCGTTATTCGTACTCACCGGGAAAACTTATGCAATTGGTTATTATTCATTTTGACCAGTCCAGACTTCGGTCGAAGTGATTAATCTGGATGAAGCGTTTTGGTGTTACTGATGGACTAGCGTGATGCCTTACCATCAGACTCACAATCTGCTCGTTTCTTCATTTAGTAGTATAAAATAAACATCTGTAATCGCTAGACGTTATGCATATTATGTATGTATTAAGAAATATATAAGTATGTTTATCAGTTGTCTGGTTGCCATAGTACAAGCTCTGCTTAGTTTGGGATCAGATGATTGTCATCAGATCCTTGTGTTAGTTGTCCCAAAATATTATTATTATAGGTAGGTAGCTATCAATTTTGCCTAAGTTATTATAAGGTCTGAATTACTCAAAAAAACATTAAATATTATTACGTTGTTCAACTCAATCTGACTAGGTATTACTATACTATGAATATTGACTAGATAAAGTGATAAATTTAACATATTGTCGACTACACTTACTAATTAATATCTGACTGTTATGCATAATCGCCAATTAGTCACATTGACGCCGGCTCCACACGTTGGCTTCTTTAACTCAACTATTTTAATGTAAGAGCCACATACACTAAAGTAATTGACATATCGAGTAAAATCCGTAGACGATTGACCCTCAGACGGAGCAGTTCGAGGAGCAACAAGGCAGCCGCGGAGATCTGATCGTGGCGCTGAAGCTGGAGATAAGCGAGCGGTCTAAGGGTACGCTGCACGTGCTCGTCAAGGAGGCCAAGAACTTGGTCGCCACCAAGCCTAATGGACTTGCCGATGTCTTTTGTAAAAGGTAAGTGCCTTGTTTCTGGTTCAATTGCTAAACTCATGTCGCCTCTCAGTCTTCATTTTAGCCTTTGATGAGAATTTTTGTAGGACCTATTGTTTGCTATTTATACAGGGTGTAACAGAAAGGTGTGGTCATATTCAAGGGTTGGTATGTGCCCATGATACTGAGTGCACACACCAAATTTTATCAAAATCGGAGTACCCTAAAAAATATTTATTATTTTTTTCATTCGTTTATTTGTGAATGAAAAAGTTGTTAATTAAAAGAAGTATGACTTAATAATAATAATAATAATAATTTCTTTATTGCATCAAATATGGTAGGTACAGAGGTCTTATAAAAATTAGAAGTTTCACATATTTGGCAGTATAAGCATGCAATAGAACAAAATCTGCATTCCAAGATTAAACATCTTTATACACTTACGCAATCTATACACTTTTATTTCATTCATCTATGCCTGTAAAACTTACAAGGATATTTTTTTAAAAACTCATCAATAGAATAAAAGCATTCTTTTAGCAACCATTTCTTTAATTCTAGCGAAAACTTTCTAAATGGTAGTTGGGTAATAACTTTAGGCAAAGAATTATAAATTAGGGGAGCCATATAAACGCAGTTCCGTCGAAAGACTTCTAACCTAGGAATAGGCATTTCGTAATCTAGATGTGTAACTATCCTCTTATTTTGATTATCCTTACGCTCAAATAGTGTAGGATTAGTTCTTAAAAACCTGGCTACTTCGTAAATATAAATACATGGGACTGTGAGAAGATTATGCACTTTGAAGATAGGCCTGCATGAATCGGACCACTGCATATCAAACATAGCACGAATACACTTCTTTTGTGCAAGAAAGATTCTCTCTATTTCAGAAGAGTTACCCCACACGACTATGCCATAACGGATTACTGAGCAGACGTATGCGTGATAAACTGTTATAGAAGTATGCCTGGATGTAATATTTTTAACCTTTTTTAAGGCAAATACGAACTGATTGATTCTTTTTGCAATTATTGCAATGTGATTCTTCCATGTGAAATGCTCATCAAGAGTTACACCGAGGAACTTTATATTACGTACTTGTTCTATAGCAACATTATTATATTTGACATTAACGTGCACAGGTTTACTTTTGAATGTTTTGAAATGAAGTACGCTAGTTTTGGAAGTATTAATTTTTAATTTATTTGTATTTAACCATTTTATTACATTATTTAAAGTTTCATTAATTTCAATTTCATAATTTTGCATATTATTGCACTTAATAATAATTGTAGTGTCATCGGCGAACAATACACTTTGATGTTTAATTTACTGTGGCAAGTCATTTATAAAGAGAAGGAACAGTAGTGGCCCCAAAATACTACCTTGGGGTACTCCACAGTGATTCGTTCTAGCTTCGGAATCAAAACTTTCTAGGCTATTATGCAATTTATTAAACCTTGCCACCCTTGTTATCTGTTTTCTATCAACTAGGTATGAATGAAACCATTCTTTTGCTGGTCCCCTGATGCCGTAAATTTCCATTTTATCTAAAAGTTTGATGTGATCAACACGGTCAAAAGCCTTACTTAAATCTAAAAATAATGCACATGTGGGCATTTTATTATTAATATTGGTAATAACTGCTTTAACTAATGTAAATATCGCCAAACTAGTTGATTTATTTTGCCTAAACCCGCATTGTTGTTCAGCAAGAATATTATATTTATTTAAAAAGTGCAGAACTCGCCTGTACATGACTCTTTCAAAAATTTTTGATATTACCGGAGTTATAGCAATAGGCCGGTAATTATCAACATCTGATTTCAACCCTTTTTTGTGCAGTGGCTTTATCAAAGAAAGCTTTAAATTGTCTGGAAAACATCCCTGCTCTAAAGATAAATTAATAATATATGCTAGTGGCACTGATATATATTGAGATATATTCTTAATGAGTTCTGTTGTGATATTATCATAACCAGCCGATTTTGTATTTTTTAATGCCATTATTATACGATGTATCTCAGAAGCATCGGTTGGTTCAATAAAAATACTTTTATCGTTTGATGTTATAGTAAGCCTGTCAGAAATATTATCATCAAGAATTGTAAAATTATTATTAGCCATATTAACAAAGTGTTCATTAAATTTATTAGCAATGTCAGACCCAGTTGTTAGTGTTATTCCATTGTCAATAATTGTTGTAATGTAATCCTTAGGCGGTTCGTTACCTGTGTTACGTCTTACGACATCCCACGTAGCTTTTGCTTTATTTTGAGAAGAGGCAATATGTCTTTGGTTACATAAGGCTTGCAGGTTATTCATACACCTTCGCAATAGTTGTGAATACACTTTATACTTATTCTTATTTTCACAGTTTCTATTTAAGTAATATTTATATCGTAATGATCGTTTAGTGTTACAACTATTTTTTATACCACGAGTTATCCATTTCGGTTTATTACTATTATGTTTATTTTTTATTCTGATACAAGGGAAACAAAGTTTATACAATAAAGTCAGTAAATCATGGAACTTATCAAAGGCTTCATTAGCATTTGATGTTCGATAAATTTCACTAAAACTTAGACAGCTTATATGTTTAACGAATTTTTTGACATTATCTTTATTTAAATCATTTATTGTTATTAAGTAGCGATCATTACCTATTTTATTAGATTTTGTCTGTTCAAATGTGAGTACTTGAGCTGTGTTATGGTCGGACAGACATAAATTATAAGTTTTACCAGTAGCATTATTTATATTGCTGATTATATTATCTATACATTTATTAAGTCTAGTTGGTTCATGTATATGATATTGCAATCCAAAATTTAGTAATAACTCTTTATATGTAGTACTAATTTTATCTGACAATAGTAAATCGATATTAAAATCGCCGCAAATAACTATTTTACATTTTTTGTGTTGAAGCTTTGACAAAATATCGGTAAGAGAATTAAAGAAAATTTTAACATCTGAATTTGGAGTTCTATAAATAGATATAATAATTACATTTAACAGTTTTATTTCAACACCGCAAACTTCAAAATGTTTATCTAGAGCAAATTCTTTTAACATATCTAGTTCAGTACTTTCGTACCCCATTCTACACAAAATACACGTGCCTCCACGTCGTTGATCTTGTCTTGAATAAATAGAGAGACTTAAAAAGTTCTATGCCGTAATAATCTAATCGTATTTTGTACCAGGGGAGGTATAATTCTTATGCCATACGCCTTTCACTACTGAATTTTAACAAAAAGAATATGCTATAACTATGTAATAATAATGCAACCAACTATGGCACCAGGGTAGGTGCAATACTGACAACATGCACTATCCGCTGCTGAAATTTGACCACACCTTTCTGTTACAACCTGTATACGGGTTTATATAAATAAAATAGTGGACTGTATACACTTATATATACTAGCTGTCCCGGTGAACTTCGTATCGATTTGTATGTTTCTTTTTTTATTTATTGTATTTATTTGTATTCTCAAACCATTCAGGGACCCAATCATAATAGTATACATAACATTTTATCCAAATCAGTCCACACGAATATATAGAATAGGTACTTGAGATACATTGAAATAAAATTAAGAATAGTGCCACCCCGTTTTCCCGTGTGTGTCGTCAAGGCGACTAAGGGATGTCACACCGGCGGACGGGCAGCAGCGTCCTATGCGTATTTTTAAGCCTTACTGCGATCGCCAACCCGCTTGCCAAGTGTGGCGATTATGGCAATTACCCCTAGTATTAATAAGTAGGTTCTACTGGGGAGACCCGTGAATATAAAAGAAATTAAATTAGTCGAGTTTGTATTGAAATTGTCGTCAAGATGCGCTCGCTCACGCATTCCACGACTGGCCGATGTTTACCGACGACTGTCGGGGGTGCCCGAATACAAATGACAAAACAGATCCGACAACTAGTCAAGCAACTAATCCACATGCCCATTCCAGCTACCTCCTGCCGGAGCGCGGGCGCCTCGCCAAGCAGAAGACGGCGGTGTGCAGCCGCACGCTGCAGCCGCGCTGGGAGCACACGTTCACGTACCGCGGCGTGTCGCTGCCGGAGCTGGGCGCGCGCGCGCTCGAGCTCAGTCTGTGGGACCGCGACCGGCTCGCCTCCAACGACTTCATGGGAGCCGTGCGCCTGTCTCTTGGGACCGGTAAGTTCTTATAAGCCCCTTCTATAACGCACGCACACACCGACGCCCGAGGAAGGCTTACGTCCACTAAAAACCCGTGTAGCTTTCGCCTTATTTGTTTAAAAAACATATTTCGGCGTTTTTTACCAAAGGGGTAACTAAAGATGAAAAATGAATAATAGTTTAAAAAACAAATAAACGCTTTAAAAGTAAAAATAATCTTCTATATAATAAAAAACCGGGCAAGAGCATGTCGGACCATGCTCAGTGTAGGGTTCCGCAGCCTTTAGTAATTGCATCAGCAGAAGAGCGTATGTTTATGACACTTACGCCCCTTTGTTGCGTAACGCAGTTTTTCGGCAATAACTAGTTGACGGTACATCAGATCATGTCCAAAATGATTAAGCATTACTTTTGATTTTTTTTCATATTTTTTGGTCATACAGTTTATGAGTTAAGGGGGGGGGACAATTTGTGCAACTTTCGAAGCAATTATTTCCAAAAATACTCACTCAATCAAAACAGTTTATAAGCAAACTTTTTTTTTTAAAAAGACCTGTCAAATGAGTTGCCACACATTAATCTTTGCTGTAAAAAAAAACAGCTTCTGTTACATGTATGGAGTGGCCCCTAAAAATATTTATTATTATTATTTAGCTATCAAACTAAATAGCGGCTACTACAAGGCACCTTTTCACAACCTAGTATAAAATGTAACCTTTGAATAAAATGCCTGTGACGTACGGACATGACGAAACTATAAGGGTTCCGTTTTTGCCATTATGGCTACGTACTTAAAAGAGTTTATTGTTAAATTATTTATTTTTTTGAGACAGGAAGAATGCCTAACGCCTGAAGTCTGTGGGGGGTAGTGCATATGGTGGTAGGGGGAGGAACCCGGGGACCTCTTAGCCCCGAACGAGACGCCAGAATTTGGTATCAATACCGTCCTCGTCCAGTAGCAATGCCCGGACGCAATGATATTGCACCAAACGTTTGAACGTTATAATAATGTCCTCACCAATCTCTGTCACGGGCAGCCAATTGCGCAGAAGTACACAAGCCATTCTCTATTCCAGCTATACTCAGCCTGTAGCTGGTTGGTTGTGGTTAGCCCACTTGGTGTTACTCTATTTTCAAACATTTTGTTTACGCTCATTACAAAGACCGTGAGAAGTATACCTACTACTACGAGGTAATTTGCCGTAATTTACACAATTCACTTATTTATTGATACAGTCACCGTAATATTATACAGTCGACGTCTGATTGTATTTGTGTTACAGCTGTTGTTTTATTAACAAACGCCTTTCGGAGGGGGTTCATTGACC
This sequence comes from Herminia tarsipennalis, assembly GCA_945859575.2. Classification (NCBI taxonomy): domain Eukaryota; kingdom Metazoa; phylum Arthropoda; class Insecta; order Lepidoptera; family Erebidae; genus Herminia; species Herminia tarsipennalis. Next base: position 16,615,299 of record OX243837.2, read on the forward strand.
TTCGCTGATCATCGGTTAACTATGTAGCCTAGGGAAAGAGGGATTTGCAATTCAACTTTTGCGGCTCGCGACACCATAAGAAGCACGTATCTGCGGCCCCTATAAAAATAAGGTTGAGCGGATACAGGAGGTGCAACAGGCTCAATTCCCCCCCCCCCCCCCCAGATTCATGAATTTTCAAGTGTTCATCATACATTTGGTCTGCGTTGACGGCCAAAACTACTCATACTTGGCCGGTGTTGCCACCCACCCCTGCCCCTCTAAAACATGATCCTGGATCCGCATCTGGGTCTATTCACTCGTAAACCGATGAGATAAAAATCCGACACGACCGGAAAGACATTTTAGCAGCAGCCAACGTCACGTGCTCTGCTAGGCAGGAAGAGGAAATCATAAAAGTGAATATTTCGTCTTATTGTTCTTTTACTTCTTTCACAGGTACATACATGGGAGCTCCCGTAAACTGGATGGACAGTACCGGCAAGGAAGTCACGTTATGGCAGAAGATGCTTTCACGACCCAACTTCTGGGTCGAAGGCTCCTTCCCACTTAGACCCCATCTCAACAACTGAACTCTTCTCTACTTACAATACAGGTTACACCGTGAGAGTGAATGAGAGATCCGAGATATACTGAAGTGTTAGAAAAGGAGAATGTGTTCTATGATACTGCCTCGAGTTGCCTTCTATCTTCAATGTTTTTATGTTTTAGTGTTCGTAAACATGTTGCCTTGTCAAAAAGAAGAATTTATAAAGAGCTATGCATGAACTACGTAAGAGTCGTACTCAAAAAAGATGCCAAGACGGAACGTAGTATTTGGGCTATACTAGGATCATTTGGCCAAGGTTAATACAGGAATCATTGAATGTATGATTTCAAAATTACATCGAAATCTATAAATTATTGCGAATTATATCGGCGTTTCGATTATACTATTATCTTTATTTTATATAAAACTATTTTCCTTATTCTTATACTCTATGCTAAGCTATTAATCTGTACTACTGTACTGAGTTGTCCTTCTGTGGTATTAGTAAAGTGCCAATAAATGACTTCTACTCATAAAATATACAATAACTTTATACTCTATTTAATAAGTATTGAAAATCAAACGAAATATTATACTTAGATGCCTATTTTGATAAATAACGTTACATTCCACGATGAATATAATTATATTAATTAAAAGTATAGCTTTAAGTATCTAATGACAATAATATTTTTCAACTTGCAAACTGCCTATAATAGATAAGCTAAGTTATGCATTTAAAATAGAATAATAATGTACAAATTAAGTTTACATGAGTTAAGGCAAAGCTCATGCATATTGTGATTGTAGTAAACGTCTAGGTGTATTTTTTTTAAATTGAAGAATGAATGGATAAGTGTGTGTAAAATAAATATGAATGCGAGAATTTTTCCCTAAGACGTTCGTAGTTTGTATAATATTATATGATACATATCTTAACAGCAATCAGAACGATTAATAGGTAATTGTTTATTATTATAAACTTTTTTTTTATATATAAACTTATTGTGAATTTGGAGCAATTTGGAAATAAACATGCTGAATAAATCATACCCGTGCTTTATTTATTTTGTATAGGTACCTACATCTATTCCTACTAGGTATTTCCCCTAGGTCCCTATAGGTAGGTACTACGCGATTTCTTTGATCTTGTTTTTTTTTTTTTAGTTTACTAATGATATTATAAATTTTAATATGTATAGAAAAAAAAATCTTAAGAATAATATGAGATATTATTAGGTTTAGGTACCTAAATTGTATGGTCCTTTTTAAAAAACCATGTTGCTGTGTGAAACGTGGAAGGTCGCCAAGGACATCTCGCGTCAATTCCAGGTCGTTATCAACCGCTGTCTTCGTTGTATTCTCGGTGTTTAGGTACTGGCCTGAGAAAATCTTCAACGTAGATCTGTGGTAACGCTGCGGTGCGACTCCGATCGATCAACAGATCAAACGTCGCAAATAGAATTGGATCGGGACCACACGCTCCGAAGGGACCCTCAACACATACTGAGGCAAACCCTAGACTGGATTTCCCAAGGAAAGCGAAACGTGGCCGCCCTAAACAGACTTGGCAGCCGACGAGACGAAGAATATTGGAAAGACCTGGAGCGAAATAGAGCAGGAAGCTCAAGACCGAACGAGATGGTGGCGCACTGTGGACGCCCTTTGCCCCATCTAGGGGTTACAGGAAGATAAGTCAAGTCAGTGTCGTAACTAGACTTTTATGCGCCCGGTGCGAGCTCAAATATCTAACTGCGCCCTGTGCACACACACCCACTTACTTAAATGTTTCAAAAGATGAACAATCTGTCTAAAAGCAAATATATGCCAATAAATGGACATAATTAAAAAAAACACCAAAATGACATGAACAACTTTTAAAAAAATGTACGCAATGTGAGCGATGCTTATTGTTAAAGAGTGCTCAGTTTACTATAATAGGTGGATCCAGAATTTAATTCTGGGTGGGGGGCGGCACGAGAGGCAAATGGCAGTGCCGAATCAGCATGCTTACGACGAGGGGGGGTGCATTTCGTTACACATTCACATCCGTTCTGATCGCCACAAATAAATTCATGCTGGGATGGGGAAAAGGCAAATTGCTAATTTAATACATTTACACAAAACAACCGCCTGGTGGGGCACGTGCCCCCGTACCCCATCAGATGGTTGTTTTGCCTGGATCCCGCCTATTGGTAATGCGTCTATCCTAATATGATTCAATTTTAATTTTACGAAACCCTCATGAAAACTCCATCATGCCCCACAGTAGGGGCTATATCTGATATATGGTTATTATGAGTCAAGAATAAGCATATGCTTCTTCATTTTCGTCGTCAACACCAGTGCAGACTGGATGAGCCGTCCATATAGCTGGCAGGCCACACAATGCTCCGAAGGCTCAAATAAGCGTGATTCATGTCAACACAATACAGGCATAAAATATGGTCGTCTACATCAGATTTCAGTTTTTTTGTGTTCTCCTCGTTCTTCTTTCTTTTTAGGGTTCCATAGCCAAAATAACAAAAACGTAACCCATAAAATTTCGTCATGTCCCTATGTCACAGGCATTTTACTCAAAGACTACAGAATGAATATTAATATTGAAGAAATTTGGTGCATATGTGTCTTGTAGAAGCCGCTGCTGAGTTTGATAGCTATTTAATAAAAATAAAGTGAAAACTTGAACATTCTTCTTCTTCTTCTTCTTCTTCTTTTGGCAATGTAGCCAATGTGTTGGCTAATTCTGCCAATGTCAAGTGTCAGCTGTTTTGTCACATGCTCTTTGCTTTTCTTCAGAACCTTCAGATTCGTGTGTTGTATTTCTTTCGGCTTTGGTCAGTGGCACCCTTGTATACCCTTTTTATGTAGAAAGTACTTATATAGACAGAGTTGATAAACGTAAGAAATTGTAAATAAAATAAATAAAGGTAGAATAGGATTAAAGGATAGATATGATAGGAATAAATAGGAAGAGACTATAATCTAATATTGTTATTAGTAATAAATGCTGATAAAACATTGCGTACTTGTGGAGAGAAGTGGGTGAGGAGAGTACGGAAGTTTAATGGAAGAGGAATGGACAACTTGTATAATTTAGTATAGAGATTGAAGGACTGGTTATTTAAAGGACATGAGAAGAAAATATGGTCTAAAGTACCTTCATCGAGACCGCACTCACATAGCGAGCTATCACGAATACGAATTTTATGTAGAAAAACTGGAGTGCAACAGTGTCCTAGTCGTAACCTGCATAGTGTAGAGACAGTGCTCTTCGGAAGTTGTTTCGCTTTAGAAAACCATGGTTTTGATGGGATGGTAGGTTGAATGGCTGCATAATTTGCACCTTTTTGTTTTGAGCTGCATTCCCAGGCAATTGCCCAGTTAGCGTGCAAGTTTGCTTTAGTTTGGTTTATAAGGTCATAATTTTGGATTTCATAGTATTTTCTGTCAATATTATTATTTGTTGCAGCGAATTTAGCGAGTGTATCTACACACTCGTTGCCACTAATGCCGCAGTGACTTGGAATCCAGCATAGGGAAATATTAAGCCCTCTTTTAAGACATCTTAACAAGGCAATTTTCGTGTCCAAAATAATTTTGCTGCGAGTACTACTATGAAGTGGACTTTGTGTTATTGCTAAGAGGCTACTACGCGAGTCTGAAAAAATTACCGATTGTCCAACATTATGTGCCTCAATAAATGATACTGCCTCCAATATAGCAATGCATTCGCCTGTAAATACAGATGATTCAGGTGGACATTGAAATTGAAAACCAATCTTAGAGTTTTGGTAATAGACTGCCACCCCTGTGCACCCCGTCGGGCTTAATTTTGATGCATCGGTGTAGAATAAGTCCCACCCATGCCATTGAGTATCTACCAACTGCTTAAAGTCAGTATTAATTGTAGCCGAATCTTTACTGAGTGTGGTTCTCAAAAAGGTATCTGGTGTATAGTGGATGGCTTCATACGTGGAGGCAAAGAGGGGAAGTATGTCATACTGTTTTATATTTGATTTAAACACATTTAGACCTCTATAACTATTTACTAAGAGTGGAAGTGTCTTATGACGCCAATATGTATTACTACTGTAAGAGTCAAGTTCTTCTAAAATGTCTAATAAAGGATGGGAAGACAGGTAAAAAATTTTATATAAAAATCTATCAGCTAAATATTGACGACGTATTTGTAAAGGGGGATCGACACACTCAACCTGGAGTGCATTAATTGGTGTCGATTTCATAGCACCAATGATTAATCTCAGCGCTTTGGCCTGAACCCTGTCTAGTCTACTTAATGCTTCTTTGTTGCATGGTTCTAGCAAAAAGGAACAATAATCCAATACACTTCTGATTACTGCATTATAAACCAGTTTTAAAGTATATGGATGCGCTCCCCACCAAACACCCGATAGAACTTTGAGGATAGAAAAGTTGCGTTCACATTTTTTAATAATATAGTTGATATGATTAATACCCGACATCTTTGAATCTAAAATAACACCAAGAAATTTTGCACTCTCTTTTACAGGTATTACTTGATCCTCATACATTAAATTAAATTGAGGAATGATGCGCTGTCTACTAAAAATAATAGCTGTACTTTTTTGTGCTGACAGAGATAAACCATGTCTCACGTTATATTGGTTCAGAGAGGACAAAGATACCCTCATTGACTGCACAATATTAACCACAGATGTATAACGCAATATCATCTGCATATTGTAATATTTTGCAGTTGTAATTAAGGCAAGAAGAAATATCTGCAGTGTAAATATTATACCTATAAAATGGGACTGAGAACCGATCCTTGAGGTAGGCCTCTCCATACCATTCTCGGTCCAAGCTCTATATTTGGAATTCTTAGTTCTAATTTACGATTTGAAAGAATGTTGTAAATTATATGTATGATTAATGATGGGATATTCATTATGTGTAATTTATGTATAAGAATTGGGAGGAGAACAGAATCATAAGCTGAAAATACATCTAGAAAAACTGCAATGACAGAATCATTCTTACTGAGAGCTAACCTTATGTCTGAGGTCAGAATGCTTACACTGTCAGTTGTACTTAATCCTTTTCTAAAGCCAAATTGGCTTTTAGGTAGTAATTTTCTGCTTTCAATTAACCACTCTAACCTGTTTTTAATTAAATGTTCCAAAATTTTAAGTAGTATAGATGAAAGAATAATAGGTCTGAATCCATTACTATCATTACAATCTTTTCCAGGCTTCAATAAAGGAATTACTATTTGTGTTTTCCACTCTGAAGGAATGAAACCATGCTTAAAACAGTAATTAGCCAGGTCCAAAAAGTAGAGACGGAGCTTTTGGGCTCCCTTGGCAATAAATGAGTAGGGGAAGCCATCAATTCCTGGTGCAGAATCATGAACAAGTGCTAATACAGTATTGAGTTCTATGGTGAACGGAAGATTCATGGAAACATTAATGTCAATGGAAGAATGTATTAGGTGTCTTAAATTGCACTCATCCTTGGAAGGAACATAAGGAGGAGCCAATTTATTGAAAAAGCTGACAGCTACTGTCTCTGTAAGTGTATTTACATTAGGAGAAGTAAAACTTCTCCTAAATCTCTTAATTTTATCCCAGATTATGTTATTTGGTGTTTGTGGGTTTAAGGATAGACAGAAAGCCTGCCAACCTTCTCTTTTCTTTTTTCTAAAAAGTTTTCTGGACCTAGCAGTCACTTTTTTAAATGTCAAAAAGTTATCCATCGTCATATGATTATTATATATCCTCTCTGCCTCTTTCCTTGACTTAATCATGGCTGTGCATTCACTGTCCCACCATGGTGGGGAAGGAATTTTACTGTTTGATTGTTTTTTTGCAGGTAAGCATTCCTCTGCTGTGTGAGAGATTATGGAAGAGAAAGTTTTGAAGCTCTCTTCTGCATTAACAACTGTGATCTTGGATAAAGATGAGATTTTATCTTCTAGAGTCTTGGAGTATGAATCCCAGTCTGCTGTATGCAGTCTATATCTAAGCAAGGGAGGCAAAGTATCTACGGGGGTATGTTTAGAGGGAATTTTTATTATAATGGGATAGTGGTCACTACCATAAGAGTACTCTAGAGCGTACCAATTAAATAAACTAGCTATGTTAGTAGAACAAAAGGAAAGATCTATGCAGCTTTTATTTTGACCTGGAGCAGATACGCGTGTGCAACTACCATCATTAAGTACACATAGATCAAGATCATCTAAAATATCCACTAGTCCTTCACCAAAGCTGTCACAGTGACTTGAGCCCCATCTATAGTGATGACAATTAAAGTCTCCCATTACCAAAATTGGCCCACTTAAGCTACTAAACAAATTTTTTATTAAAACTAAATCCTGCATGTGCGGATGTGCAATATAAAATGAAACATAAGATATATCCTCTATCTTAGCGGCGATAACATTAATGTTGTCGCCCATAAAGGGTAAAGGAATAGGAGAGAAGGGTACTTTGTTATTAATTAACAAAGCACACCCTCCATAACCATCTGCTCTGTCGTGGCGAATACAATTATAATATGGGACTCTAAATATGTTTCTTGGTGTGAGCCAAGTCTCCGCCACACTACAGACTAATGGTTTGTGTTGAGTAATTAGGGAAGCTATTTCATGTTTTTTATGAGGTGCGCTCCTCACATTCCACTGTAATAGAGTTATTGGATGGAACATGTTGAATCAAGTTTAAAATTGAGTTTAGTTTGTTGGCAACGTGGTCTGGTATTGGTTGTATAGAATTTGCTAAGATGTTTGTTAAAATAAGTATTATTTGATTAATAATGTTCTCTGTACTATTATTGATATTGGTCGTAATAGGTTGTGTGCCTCCTGTGGGCAAACCACAACCATTTTTTGATGGGGCAAAAGAGTAATTATTAATAACATTCTGATGTTCAACCTTGTCATATCCAGGAGAAGAAGCAACACGTGTTTTGGGGTTACGGAAAGTAGTTTTTTTTGTAGCCCTTATGGGAGGGGAATTTGCAGTAGGGAAATATGGCAATGAATGTTTAATAGGGGAAAGTTGTGAGGAATGTGACATAGAAGATGGTACTGATTTTAAAGTCTCTGAAAAGGATGTTGTGACAGGAGGAAAGAGTTTAGATGCTTCATAGTAAGATAATGCCTTTTCTGACATTGCTATTTTTATATTTTTTTGTCTACCTAACTCTGGGCAAACCGAGTCATTAGCAAAATGCTTGCCGCTACACAATATGCAAAAGCTTTCATTTTTTAACCTACTACAGCTTTCCCCTGCATGGTCATGTCCACATTTGTAACACCGTGGTTTAGACCTACACTGCGCTTTAGTGTGTCCAAACCGACAGCAATTGTAGCATTGTATGGTTGGGTATACATACTGCTCTACTGGTAAGGCTGAGTAACAGCAAAAGACTCGTTTGGGTAATACTTGTCCATCAAAAGTTAGTACTACCGTCTGAGTGGGCTTCCATTCAGTGATGCCTTCTACAGTTACCCGTCTATTCATTCTTCTAACTTTTAAAATAGGTCCACAACCAATAGGTACATTTATGCCTTCAATTACTTCCTCATCGGTCCAATCAACTGGGATATTACGAATTATGCCCATACGAGAAACATTAAACTGTGGGACACTGGCAGTGTATTCTTTATTGCATAAAACAGGATGTATTAAGAAGTTGTTAGCATCTTGGTAAGATCTAAATTCTATGGATATCCTATTTCGTCCTATTCTTTTAACTCCGTCTTTTAGGATGTTATTAATATTATTACGCTTAAGAAGCAATCCAAATTTAATGGGGTGCAAAGTTGTGGCAGCCGTTTGGTCATCATTTACTTTGGATAGATGGACTATAAATGGTGGGAGATCGCTATCTTTATATTTTTGGCGTGTCATGGGATTTTTCGGTAATTTATTTGGCCTATTATCGTCTGTTTTTGCAGTCCTTTTAATTATTTTTCTATTATGACCTTCACTATCTACAATATCCATTTGTTCGGATTGGGATGCTGATGTGGTTCCGGAATCCGGAGGGTCAGGATCGGGTGGTTTCTTAGGATCCATATTAAGAAATTAAATCGTACTCACCGACTCGCTGATGTTTTATTTATATGTACAAATAGTAAATTAAACTAAACTACTAATTAAACTACGATAAAATATTTAAATAAGAAAATTTGGCGGGAAACCCTACTACCCCGTTTCAAGTTCGCGCCGAAAGTCAACTTGAACATTAACGTTGTGCATTTTTGAATATTTTCTTCCAAGTTTGACATATGCCACAGATAATATAATACTATACTAGTACCTACTTAAGCTAAGTTTGAGCTAAGCCAAAGTACGCTCTTCTATAGAGCGTAGTTTGGCTTAGCTCAAACTTAGCTTATTAAACAGCTTATTACAGCATCAGAACAACAACATTAAAGCTGTACCAGAATCTGATAGAAAATGGGTAAGTTATAATTAATAGATGGTAGCACAGGATTTAGGTAAGTACAAGACCTACTTGGACCAAAAAGTCTTGATCGTTGTATTTTTTTTATTGAATTACTATGATTTTACATAACGGTTAACCAATTCTGTCTCAATAGAACTAAAGAACCTCAATCCTCCAACAAAAATAAATATTTTGTACAGCAGGCTGGCTACAAAATATATTCGGGCCGGCAGCATTCGGCACACACTTTTTACTGTAAGGAAGGGTTATGTTTTTCGCGCGTATCCTGTATGTTATATTCTTTAATACCTCATATCTCACAAACCACTGAACGGATTTATACAATTAAGACTTCCTTAGATTCTTCTTCACCGCCCAAGTGTTCATATTTATGTGACTTTTGATTATAACAAACATGGCGGCTGTGCGATGTCAAAATAAAGAGGTGTGAAAAAAAAGTTGTTTTGAATACTGCAATATGGGTATCAAATTAAAGGGCTCGTCTTAAGCATTTCAAAAAGGTTTAACAGGATTATGACTGTAATACTAAAAAAGTTAAGTCAGCATCAATTCTTTTTTCAATTTTCAAAACTTGACAAGTAGTTGTTACATCCTACAACTACTCAAAATATACAATCAGAGGCATTAATGTATCTCAATGAACTTAGTAAAGTGCCTACGACTGCATGAAATTATGTAGGGGATCTTGTTTCCATCTTTTTTGTGCAGGCAAGTTTTTTATTTTTTAAATTTATTTTTCTCCTTTCCTCTCCACGCCGCCTCCCGGTTTGAAACTCGATATACCGCACTTTTATTTCAAAATATACGTTTCAATATAAAAGTATCAAAAGTCAAAATCAAGGTAGGAATCAGTCGTACTCACAGACCTAATAAACTATGTTTAGGTGTGTGGTCGTACTATGGTACAATACCAGTTTAGGTTTAGATAAAAATGGGCATGCCAGAAAAAATCACAACCTAAAAAAAAAAAGTTTATGAGGTTCTGGTACATTACACCGTTTTAACGTGTATTGTAGAGTGTAAACAATTTTTTTTTTTTTACTACACGGTTTACAAAGGAATAAAGGATATTAATTTCTTATACCTCACGGTTAATATTGCTGCGATATGGTATACCCTATCAGGTATATCCGTTGTTCTGAACGAACCTAAAATTTTATTTTAGTTTTATGATTACCAGTTAATAAATTTATTTGGGTTTTCGAAATTACGCTGGCAGCACTATCCGGTATCCGAGAAGCAAAGTAGTTGTCAATTTGTTCTGTGGTTGTCAACCGTTGTTTGTTGTTGGCTTGGGGTTTTATTGATTTTTTCGAATAATTTTTACATTTGCTACGTAATATTTTTATTATTACCTATCACAAACATGATTACTTCACCAGAAAAAATCTTTCTATGCTTGTTTGTGTCATTAGCAACATTTAAATCAGGTATGAATTTTAGGGCGTTGCTTCTTGTTTATTATTTTTGTGTTACTTTTATTTATGATTTTGTTTTTAGTTTATTCAATAAACTGCTACCAGTGTTCAGGAACGGACTCAAATAATCCATTTCAGTGTAATGAGTTTTTGGAAAGTGATGTTGATTTGGTACCAAATGATTGTACGACTATTCACAATGCACAGTATTGTATAAAGCACGTCGGAAGATTCGAAGGTGAGATATGGTAGCCTAAAAGCATAATAATGGAGACCATAATTTCCCTCTGTCATATAACAACTCCGGTGAAGGTTATAAAAGAAATAGTAATGAATGTTAGTTATAGTACTAGTAGATTTTTCTAACAGATATTAGACTATCTTCTATACATTATTAAACCTACTAATTATAATATAACATTTTTTGTTCATTTGTTTACTTATCCAAGTTTCTTTTACTAAATTTGTCAAGAGTACCAGAATATTATTAATCTATTTACTTATTGGTAACAAGTCACTACTAACAGCTAAACAGATAAAATAGTTGAGCCATGACCACAATAAGTATATGGTAGATTTGATTCTCATGATTGAAATCTAGTAAGACCAAAAGTTACAGGATTTACTAACACTTTTTCCATTTGTATTCCTTGAAAAACATAAGGTAATGGCAAATTAACCAATTTCATCACAAAGAAGATCAAAAGATACTGCTACCATTATATGAAAAAAAGTTCTTATAATTTTTTCATTTGCTGGTTATTAGCAGTATCTTAAAATAGATCCAAGGTATAAGTTTTCTAATAAACCTATACCAGGTATCTGTTTCAGAACCAAATTTTTATGAGTAACTGGCTGTTGGACTCTGGTATTCAGTTTTTTTTTTGTATATTTGTTTTAAATTATGATTATTTTGAATGTGAAATACCTATTGATCTAAATAGACATTTATGAAAATTAACAATAGGTTTGGCAATAGAGTGCTATCAGTGCAACTCTTCATCAACTATGGAATGCGGTGATGGGCTAATGAAGTTAGATGGTGGGATTTTGAAGCCATATTCATGTGAACATGTGTATGATGCTCAATACTGCATAAAACTAACAGGTGTCTACTAACTTTTACTTCTGTTGGGCTTTTTTACGATGACTTTATTAGAGTAGGTAGTTTACTTTATTTGTGCAATAAACGCTCAAGAAATGTATTATAGGCAATGTCTAAAAATATGTTATTAAGAAGTGAAATTATACTTGCAGTTGAAAATTGCTTCCTGTGAGATCAAAAGGAGTGAGACTCTTTTAACATTTTAATAAATAATAATAATAACAAAAAATATTTTTTCACTTAGGAAGTAAAATACTTCTCTGGTGAAAAGTCGATTCTACATGTAATGCCTGTTCACAAACAATAAGTAAAGCCAGAGAAAACAACAGGCAATATTTGTTAATCAGAATGACTCCAAAAGGCATTACATTTAAAACTTTTTTTAACTATACCAATAGTTGTCTTCCACATCAATACTATAAATGAAATATTAAATAACATTAACTTCTTTTGAGTTATTTATTTTCATTTGACTTGTATTATACACTGCTTCACTAGCACTATATGCAATGGGCTATTTTGAGCATTACAGCACAAGGCACTAAGATGGTTCACTAACACGGTGTTAATTTGGTAGATTAACAGGGTGAGTAAATTTTATTTTATAGTACTAATTTTACACAAATTTTATTTTATAGTACTAACTTATATCCACGGCTTCATTTGCATTACGTTGGTTCACCCATGTATAGCAAGTTTCCCAAAATCCTTTCTCTATGATAGGTCGAAGCATTTGAGCTGGGTCAATAAATTCATAAGCCTTTTATGATTATGTGTATTATATTGGTATTCACTTAAACTAGAAACATGTTAATAATTTGTCTATCCCTGACTAATTTTCACACTGTATTCACACACACACATTCCTTCGCTAAACAGCTGGGTTGGTTGTATAACCAACCCAGATGTTTAGCGAAAAAATGTATCAGAACATACAGTGACTTTCGCCTTTAAATTTAGAAAAATGCCACCGTTTAAATGTTTAAAATTGTAATTTTTATTAAAAAGCTAGGTTGGTATGCTAATCGAGGCGTTTGTTTGCTTTGTTTAATATAAATTAGATCAGCCATTTTGAACATATACATCTTTTTGATGTAAATTAACTTTATTTTGCCCATTTTCAGGTGGTATCAGCACAAAAAGGTTTTGTTCATCGTTAGATTTGGGTAACTACTGCAACTATGTGGCTCAGCCTGGAGACAAACTGGAATACAGAACTTGCATCTACACTTGTAGTACAGATGGTTGTAATGGTGCAATGAGTTTGAAAACTTCGGCCATAGTACTAGTATTAGCTGTTATTGCTAAGTATTTTGTGTTATAAAAACATGTAGATATAAAGATATACTAGTAAGATGATAACCCATAACCCATGATAACAAAATTGTAGTATTTTACATCTAAATATTCAAGCAATACTGAATTTTAAGCTATGTTTAAGACTATTTCTGGGCTACTATTCACGTTTATGTGAAAGTCAAGAGTTAAGCATCTCAAAACTGTTATAGTTTCTATACAGGATGTCCCAAAAGTACCGTACCGTTAAATTTTATAGATAGAACATTTTACTCAAAGAAGACTTAATAAGATTTTAAAAATTATTTGAACTACATTTCAACTTTTTTAAACAATCTTCTGTCTAGACTGGTAATTGCATCTGCAAAATATGAAAAAAGAAACATCCTGTATTTTTTTCATACCAATAGAAAGGGTCCATCATGAGGATTATTTTTTATGGTTTTCCTTCCATGTACACATATACATATTTACCATTTAAGTTAAAATAATGACACCAAACTGCAACTTACAAAAAAATTAACTTAATAAATGTCCAAGCGTGTCTTATTCTGTGTAATACGCAAATAAGCACACTTATAATATCACTATTTGACCTGTATACTGCCACAATCCAATAGTAACTCATGAAACATTAGAAATGCATTTATTTAGATTATTGTTTGTATTTTATTAAGTATATTATAAGTACACGGTTTTTATTGATTTATAACTTAATGTTTCAGTACAAAAATAAGACATCCACATTCCATGTAGATAGATACTTCCTAGATATTTTTTTATTTATGATTTTTTCGGAATAAACGTTACAAGATAATACATAGGTAATTGTAGACATATGTACCTATTCTGTTTATTGAATCTCAAGATATTGAAGGTATCATTTGACTGATTACTAGTAGTAGGTATAAATATTTTTTGTAATTTGTATAGTTTTGTAAAATAAACTTTGTAAGTAAACAATGTCTTATTTATTTGAATGTCTACATTAGGCATCGAATGTTTCTCAAGTAGCACATGTGATAATACCTTCACGGTGCATGTTATAAATCACACAATAATGATATCGATCCGATCTAAGTACTTACCAGTAGGCTCAGCCTCTGCAAGTGCATTAGAGTGAATAAATAGGGACGATTCATGCTAGATGAATTAGAATTCAACACCCCCCCCCCCCCACAGATTTGGCCGGCGTTTAGTCGATTATACCACCTAAACGCGAATTTACGAAAACCCAGAGCCCGAATGATATGATTCCTCCGTCGCGTTATGTACTTAGGCAGTATGCACCCCCCTCCCCCTAGTCGTACATGCCACTCGCACAACAATATTTGCCTCGAGGCCTCCCTCCCTCCCCCTGAAAAAATGCATTTTAATAAGTAGCACTATTTCGTACTTTATTCCATTCTTCCTCGTATATCTTCATTTACATTATCTCAAATCTAGTATTTCGAAAACGATACGATGCACTGATAACTAAGTAGGTATAAGTCAATTCAGTCGTTAGTAAGAAAATACTATATCTTTTGATGCTATTGTATTGTTTAGGTGTTAGGTACACATTATATTTATTGCAGACAGTGGTACCTCTATAAATCTAATACTTGTTTTTGCATCTATCCTTTAAAAAAAATTCGCCTTGTGGACGTGTATTTTATTATGATTTTTTAACTTTTCCAATCTTTAGGTTACTCGCTTAAAGTTATTTGAAAAATGGTATAAAATTATAAAAATGAAAACGGAAAAAACATATTAATGCATTACTTTAGCACGCCTTTCTTCTAAAAAAGTCAAAAAATAAAAGGCATTTTTTTGCAAAAATAATAAAAAATTATGCAACCTGGGACGTAAAATTCGCAAATAAAACTACAGTAGGAATTAGGTAATTCGTGATAAAATTGACTTTAAACCATAATGCGATGTATCGAAAAAGTAAGTAAAATTTTTGCCCCCCTATCCCTTTATGAAACCCCCTACCACATTTAGTTAATTTAATTTTATAAAATCAATATTTCATACTTCACCATACGGTGAAGCATATACTTGTACTTGTATACGTGATATGTATACGCATATCACGTATAGTTACAAGTATATTACACCTAAATGTTCGTTCGCATCGCGAGTGTTCTATCATCACTCATCAGTTCATCACATAAAACATTGCGATTGAGACATTACTATCTATCCATGATATTAATTTAAATATAGCAATCATTTTCATGCCTAGTCTAGGTACATTGTAAATGTCGCTGTAATGCTACTGCTCCACTTGCTTCTTACCGCTTTTATTAGCAAGTTAATAATGTCGTTGTAGATGTAGCCAACATTTTAGCGTGTCGATTTACAAACTGCATTACTAATGTCATACGTGTCGGTATTTTTACACATCAAAGGGTTTTAGGGTGTAGTTTAGGTCGTTATGCGATGTTGGGTACACAAATATTTTTTATTTAAATTGCATGTTGTCACTGCGCCGCGTCATACGTTTACTGCGATGATTCGCTCGCGCCAATTTGATGCTCTCGCTTTACATCAAAATCTCTATTTATCTGTTACAATAGGTACAGTTCGCGCCACCTAAGTTTACGTGTCTGATGTTCGCGCGTAAGCGGAGCACAACTCAAATTTAGGTATCGGAGGGGATGAAGGAGACGGGCGGGTAACGACGTCCCTGCGAGGAACTACAACTTCACAAACGCACACTTGGTGGCGCGGACTATACGGCCTATATTGCGTTGATATTCCTTCCCTTTAATTTTGTAGTAATAACTATTATAGCTGATATGTTATTTTACGTAACCATTTTTTTGTGCAGTTTTCTTATAATGTCTCGACGTTTTGCCTATTAGTCTCTTTAAGTAAAACCTCATTGCTCTCAATACTTTGACCACGTGATCAACAGTGACCAGAAATTAAAATGAATTCCATTAATTCAAACATTATGCAATTAATTTAATTGATAATTACCTTGAATATTCAATTTTTAAATATAAATACATTTTTTTTTTCTAGTTGATCTTAAACATTGTACTTATATAATTTATATACATGGATGATGCGTATAGCTAACTATAAAGGAACGGCTTCGCAGTATACTAAATTGACGTCACACCTTACAGTGCTCCATTGTATAATGTCTTTGAAATCCAAAGAGGAATGTATGATCAAATTATTAGGCCAATAAATTATTATTATGATTATAGCTGCAATCGCGTAATAGCGATGCATGGCTGGCGAAGCCGACGTCTCATCTACGGCCGGTCTCAATAATCTACCTATCGATGTATTTGGCTACTAGAGTTGGTGCCAGGAAATAGTAGTCTTTATGTTTTATTCGGCACCAACTTCAAAATGTTTAATTTGTTTTTGTTATTCTAGGTACATTATTTATTGCTTTTTAGTTGCCTTGTATTTATTTTAGAAGTCGGTGATATTTTTTTGTAAAACAGTTTTTATTTCTCACTTTTTAGTGGGTTGGTTTGTAATTCACTCAAGTTACAATAGTCTTATGTCAACTGCTGAAATCCTTTTACAAAATATTGCTTACCCCGATGCAGGGCCGTTAATTGTTGAGGAGTTCACTATCAGCTCTATTACATTGTGGAATAGTAGTATAACGAGAATAAAGTGCTACTGAATACCATATTAAAGTAACTGAATCGCAAACTGTGAAATATTGAATAGGTCTGCTCGTCATTTGTGGTCTTCATCATTTGTTTCATTCATCATTTCCACTTCACCAATTGGTATTTTTTAAGAGTAAATGCACGTATCACTGAAATATACCTAAATCACTGTAGGTGTGCCTTTAATATTTTAAGAGTTCCCTCGATTTCTCCAAGATCCCATCATCAGATCGTGATCTGATGACAATGGGACCAACTTGGAAGTATACCCTTTCAACACACAAAAACAATTTTTCAAATCGGTCCAGCCGTCTTTGCGTAATCGGTGAACAAACATACAAAAATAAAAACAAAAAAACAGACGAATTGACCTCCTTTTTGAAGTCGGTTGAAAACCTATTTTACGCGTTATTTAACATCTCTCATGCGATACTTCTTTGTCACATCCTAAGGGTGTTTTAGTGCCAGAAGCGCGCATAGGTGCCTGCCTTTTCTCAAGTGCTAAAAGTATGTACCGCTCACTATATGGTATAAGAAAACAACAAAATAAAAATCCAAAATACTATCCAAACATTTATTGAAAATTTGTGCTACACAAGCATGATATAAAAATACATAATAATAAATATTAACACCGACTTAGCCAAGTAATTATTAAACCAGCTAATGCACAATAATACTTTCATTTTCACTTACCACACTAAACATTATGCATTTTATACTGAAAATGGAATGTAACTAGATAAATGTCCGGTACATCTTCCTATTTAGGCGTTTACATGATTATACCAATTCATACATTTGTCTGTAAAATTTGTATTATAGCCACAATAAAAATTGTCATTTCTTCACACAAACTACTATTTAAGCATTCAATTGTTGAAATAAACTGCTAAATAAATTTGAGAATATCTAGCACCTAAAAATACTTGTATGATGCTGCGGAATCTACTTCTAAATCTAAAAATATGTACAGAAAAAAGTTCAGGTAACTTTTTTGTACAATTCTTCCTTTGCAATACAAGAGCTACGAAACATCAATATAGATCTGGCCTCTTTTTAATTAAATTAAAGTATTTTTATTATCATTACATAATCATCGAAAAATGGTTTAAAATAACAATGTAGTCATTATTGAACAAACATGTGATAAGTCGTGAACCGATCGTAGAATCTATGGGTTCAATGACAATATTGTAGAGAAACCTACTGTCGTTCGTTTTGGATATGATACTACTAAGGGGTAGTTGACCTTACTATTTTATGATAAGGTGCATATAAAATAGCAAATTCTACGTTTGTTTCACGACTCAGCACAGTAAATACAAAACACAATTATAAAATAACAGATAACACTATTACATAAATCAGACTATTAAAACAATCACTAACAAACAAGATATCAACTTAACCTTAAAATTGGGAATAACATTTATTATGTGCTTATTAAAAAGTGCCTATCGTCGAGATCAGCAGCCTATTATTAATTTAAATAAAGATTCGTTTCTTTCCACATCCACAATATCGAAGAAAACGAATCCCGATTGTTATCTAGTACATAATTTATGTTTAGGCAAGTGATCATAAAATGATACGTCAAAATACATGTCATGTATAAAATATAGAAAATAAATCACATACAAAAAGTAATCAAATAGAATTAAAACAATTTGTGACATGAACATTTTACAAGAATGTCATGGTATTATCACATATTTTTGAACAAAAGCATAATTAAATCTTTTGTTTATTATAATTCGTAGGCCTTAAAATAGTGAGGCCTCACAAACAACCTTTAGAAAATATGCCAAAAAGCTAAGCTTAGCTGCTCGATATAATAGCAAAAGGATTGTTTTGGAATGATAACTTTGATCCCATATAATTTTGATGATAAACAAATGTAAAAGTTCATAATTTGAGCAAATAAAAATAATATTTGTGTACATACTTGAGCCAAATTCATTATGGATTGTTGACTGAAACCATTTTATAGAATATAGCTCATAACTTGTATTATTTACCTACATATCAGAAATTAAACGCGATTGTATTCAATATATTTCATTTGTTTGTTATTAAAAATTCCATTTCTGAGTTGGCACAAGTATTAATACATATTATTCACGAAAATATTTGATAGATTTGTTCCAAACCTCTATAAGTTGCCTCTAATTTGCATAGCTGCATGCTTGGTATTCAATACCATAGAGAAAATACTGCATCTTCACACTGAATACTTCACGTACTCAATGCTTAACTATCTCACAATAAGTCCTCTTTACCACACTATATCTAGTCATCATCTTAACTTGAATTTTATACGAAAACGTTTGAGACGTGTTTAGAGACTAGCGAATGAGAACTGAACCTTAAATATATGTAAGTTAAAAGCTGAGAATACAGATCAAGTGCTTAAAGCTTGATCAACGTTTTTACAAGCATTTAGTAAAGAACAATATCGCCGTCTGTTCCATACGCGTATAAAGCAGTGTACGCTCTTTCGAATAAAATTACGTTTCTTACAAGCGACGGGTCCACTTACCTCCAATTCAAAATATATCCGCCATAATGCTTCTGAGACTTCACTGGAACATTTGATCCAGAATATTCTTTCAAGATCTTGCTGACCACGTACGTAGCTTTAAGTGCATCGAGGCGTGATTAGTTCGCTCAATGCAATGAATGCTCAATAGTAAAAACATCAGAATCACATGTTAAGTAGTGTAGCAGTTTAGGAGCCGTCACGTTGCAGTCGCGCTTGCAGGGCGGCGACCAACTGTTCTAGTTCGCGGACTCGCTGTTGACTGTTTTGTAGCTGCCGCTTTACGATTCTTAGTTCCTCGCCTTGACGGTTGAATGCGAGTCGTAACTAGAAAATATATTCAGAATATTTTAACAGTACGATTTACTTTCACTAGTCAAAACGCATCATTGAATTTTATAACATTACTTTGAATAATATGAATAAATATATTTAAGAAGTGAGCGTAGACAATTACTTAAATTAGTATTTTAGTCAATAATTTTAATAAAAAAAAACAATATGAACAACGATATAACGATTGATTTTACAGTTTCCTTTCACAGCGTTAGATAATAAATCTATACTGTGAGCAATCGCAAGCTAACGTTGTAAATGTCCAACATCTGAGCATGGCTTATTACATTTTTCTTCAAAACTTTGGTTCCGTTATGGACAAACCCCCTTATTCATAACTAGCTGGCCCGCGCAACTTCGTCTGCGTAATTTTTCCCCGTTTTTGCAACATTTTTTATTGCTGCTCCGCTCCTGTTAGTTATAGCGCGATGTTATAAAGCCTTCCTCGATAAACTTAGTGAAGAAAAACATCGGAATCGCAAATGAATTTCTACCACAAGTAATTAGCTTAGTTATGGGTTGCCTATCTACAGCATTGCGAATAATGTGTAGTGAACAATAAATGTTGCAAATATTGTCTATGCTTACCTCATGTTCAGTGCTAAACACATCGCCTTGGTTGATTTGCTTGTACAAAGGTACGGGCTCGGCGTCTCCGGTCTGTTTGCCGAACATTCGCTGTAGCTGATGGAACTTTGTGTTCTGGTTCGCGTTTGTTTTCTGTGACTTCTCGTTCACCTGCACCTGTTGGGTGTAAGTTAGGTTTCATTTATGGGCTTAGAAATAAAATGGCTCTGTCCGTAAATTGATAAATAAGGAGGTATTTTGGAAGGATTTCAGCTATGAGACACTTGATTCAATCAGCAGCTCTATTTATATCAATAAAATTGTTTTAAACTATTTATGCGTGAGTGAATGGCATACATCATAAAAAAATCGACGGTTCATGTTATTTATGCATACAAAACGACATCAACATTAATTTATGATTAAAAAGACGTGCATATAGGTAGTCGTTTTGGGCTATTTGCATAATATATAGCTGATATACAAAAATATTGCCGCTAAGAACTCGAAGACGGATTTCTTTCATTGATTCACTAAGTAAATAAAATCCGGAAAAAATAAAGGAACAAAATCAGAAAAAAAAAACAATAAAAGAATAAACAGGAAAAATAATAAAAATAAGAAAAACAAATAGGGGAAAAAAAGAAATAGAAGAATTGACACTTCAGAATTCATTCCATTTTTAAGTGTTATCATGTTCGCTGGATTTAATCACACTTCACACTAATATTATAAAGGCGAAAGTTTGTGAGTATGTGAGTGTGTATGTTTGTTACTTCTTCACGGCTAAACGGCTGGAGCGATTTTAATATAATTTGGTATGGAGTTTGCTGACACCCTGGATTAACACATAGGCTAATAAACCGCGAGTAACACCGCGGGGCACAGCTAGTTATGTATAAAAACAAGTTTGTCTACTACTTTGTAGTGCAAATACCATTCTTTATTTCGTTTCAATAGGTGCTCAAATTAGACACATTAGGTAACATTGAGGAGGAGAAAGTAGAGTACCTGTTCAATATCATTGTTGTGATTGTCATGCGGCTGCCAGGTGCCGAGCGGGCGGTAGTCGGGCGTGGTCTCGCGCGACAGGAAGGCGAACTTCTTGCGGTTGTTGGCGTCCTGCGGCTGCAGCGCGGGCGCGTCCTTGTTGCTGGTGCGCGGCTTGTGCGTCGATATTGTTACACCTGGGGAGGGGGGGGGGGAGTCGTGGGTTAAACTGGGGACGACTTTCTTATGAGACTGATTTATAGTCTGGATTATTGTCAAAGGTTTTGTTTTTAATTTTATGATTACAGTGGTACCAACGCTATCAAATAAAAAAATCATTATGAAAATCAGAAACTCTGTTAAAACTTAAGTGTAATCTTAAAAAAAATATAAATGTTTTCATGAAAACTGTTTTTTTTTCCATCAGTTGAAATTATATAACTACAATAAATAATCGAAATATTTAAAATAATATTTTAGGCCTATGTGAATACTAAACACTATTTGTACCAATGATGTTTTAAATAAAAAGATTTAGATAGGTTACAAGCTTAGAAAGCGGCACCTTAGAATTTATACAATTGACTTAGTTTTAAATGTCAGTGTCGCATCGCCGGCGTCAACAGATGAAAGCAGTGGATTACATTTTTCTCATTTTCACTCATGATAATTAAATCATGCTTTCCTACTTTTACGACTAGTTTGACAATGCAATAAAGGTTATAGATAACCTGCGGTAATTGTGCATTAGTTTCATTTTCATTTATATAAAGATCAAATGTTGTTTATGTAACCTATCTACACCTTTTTACTTAAAACATCATTGATTGTAGGTATACTTTACTGTGATTTTTACGGCCAGTCTCAATAACGTATCTACCACTAACTATGTGTTAAAATGGCTAGCTCTAGTGCCAAAATTGACATTTTTGCGTTTCAATAACAGTCTATACATCAAAAATCGTAGTTATATTAAAAACATTATCATAATCAGCATTATTATAAACAATCAACATAAATCCTATTATTTTAAAAACATTTTGTTTAGAATATTAGAAACACATGATTATCTTTGCCACGTGCAAAAATAAAACGTCTGGGAAGGAAACGATTACTAGAGTGAGGAGGCTTTTACGTAAACTTTGTTATTGAAACAACGGTAAAGGTAAATAATGCAGTTAATTTTTGGTAGCTTTGAAGTAAAACTGTCAGTAAGTTATTGAAATCGGAGATCATATGTTTTTGTAAAAATAAACAATTTCGTAAGAATAAGCGCGCCAAAATAGCCGCATTTAGGTCGCCCGAAAATTATAGTGATTTTAATATATTTTTCTTATCTTAGTGGTTTATATTTAAGATGTGGTATATTTTCTTTTGGTAATGTAATAATTAGTAGAAACGTTTAAAAAAAAATAATGTGCATATTCCCTATTCCGGTCATAGTTAGGTGCCGAGATATTAACGTTCGCAGGTTCGAGACGCAAATTTAGCCCCTATACGTTTAGTATGACAAAAGTATTTCATACTTAAATTAAAATAATAGATCTTTTACCACCATTTTCAGTGGATAATTAGGTACTTAAACCACATCAAAATAGGTTCATCGCTACAAAAAAAAAATACGAACATGCACACAGAATTTTTCCACTATTATACAATAAAAGAACATACCTGTCTTCATGCTAATAAGAAGCGGAGGTGCATTCATGCCGCTCAACCAGTCCTTAGCGCACAGCGCGGGGAGAGGCGCCGCTGTGTCGGGGTACAAGTCCTCCTGGTATACATACCATCAACATTTAAATTACTATTTTGGGACAATTCACACACGGCCATTTGACCCCAAACTAGCAAGAGCCTGTATAGCAACCAGACAACTGAAAAACATACTACATACAGATAAATTACATCCAGACAAACAATAAACAATCGTGCTCCTCACACAAAGATTTATCCTGGGTGGGTATCGAACCCACGGGCTAGCTTAGCAGTCGTAGTTGGTCACTAACTGCTAAACCAACAGGCCAGTCGAAAGAAACGAGCGAAAAAGAGTCATCTGTATAATTACTGGAACGTACATAGCATACGGCGTGTGATCTGCAGTGAACGTGAAACAACATATAAACGACATGAATTAGACAATGTTTAAAAACTGGCCTTAGGTAGTATGATGGTGCGAAATGCAGTACACATTGTAAATATTTTTGACATGATAACGTCTTTTAAATCGATGACCGGCTGCACTCTGGAAAAAGTTTGATGTCACCGTTCACGTTATTGATTGGTTACGATTGGTTGCTAAGCAGTTTGTCAAGTGACGTCACGTTTCGCCTGCTGATAGGCTGAAGTATTGTGGCCGTGGGGCGCATGCGCCCGGGTCCAGTAAAGCTGTCACAGGCATGGTTGTTTATTACAATGTCATCAATGTTTTGGCGATTGCAGGTACATCAATGTTTTCTTATTACGATGTTATCGCGTAAAATTATCGTCCGTAAACCGACTTTACAGACAACCATTTTTATTATAGTTTTATAAATTGACAAATATAGAATGTACAATTTGTAACATAGTATTTTCTTAATGTTATCTAAAAATATGTTAGCAAAGGCCTGCCTGTTTTATAAAATCAGCGGTATCGAACTGCTCCCGTAGTTTTTTTTCTATTTGCGTTATAACTATCTAATGACGTCGTAAGATTCGCTAGCTGTGTGGTGTTGATTTTAATTTCGTAATATTTATGTGTACAGACAGTTATGCTGTGAAAATGGTGCATATGGGAGTGTCAACAAATCACTACGGCACAACTAAGTACAACAAAATTACATTTCTGTCAAAAATCTCTTACATGACAGACATTTGACATGCTGCAATATACGTCTTTCTTCAATTTCCAGACCAGCATGAAAATTAGAAAGAAATTCAATTCGAAGACAATATATTTGAAATCAACATTCCAATACATCCACTGCAGAAAACACGAACAAATTTCAATAAAAAAAAATATAAATAATATCACTGCATAATGAAGCTTGCCATCCGTACGTTATTAGTCAACAAATTTTGATACGATGTTCTTTTAATTTATAGAAAATTACCATCCCGCCAACAGCTGTTTCAGACGAAGTTAATTTCTTTATCTATACACATAATATTATACATCTACCCCCTTATGCATAATACTTTAGTAACAGAATTTAAACTAGGTAGTGATGTAGGTAGATATGTATTTGTTTATTGTTCTATTTTTAAATATGATAGAAAAAGACAAAACAATCGCTAGTTAAAATGCTGTTACTAAAGTATTATGATTAACAGCCGGTCTCAAAAATCTACCTATTGATGGATTTGGCTACTAGAGGTAGAATTTTGACATATTTTGTATGGAGCTTATGTCAAATATATACCTCTAGTAGCCAAATCCATCGATAGTTAGATTATTGAGACCGGCGGTAAGGGAGATAAAGTATAAACCCTCTAGATATTGAAAATGAAAATCAAATTGTAAATCTGTTGCATAGTTTAGAAGATCTAAGCGTAAATATGAGAAGTGACTTCGTTATTTACTAGGTAAAGATGAAGAAAATTGAAATCGAGGAAAAAATATTTCTTAAGCGCCCATAACCCCTTTTTAACTAGTCAGAGCTATAATAATAATAACAACATAAGGCAGTAGGTACCTGGAAACAGTCAGACTTGCGCGGCACTATCATAGAGATAGGTTCGCAGAGTCCCCTCGACGTATGCAACTTGTAGAAGCGGAACACTTCGCACGATCCCGTGTTCACGCCGCGCTTCGGCATGAAACCTAACCCGCGCTGGAATAGACAGATATATTTATTAATACTAATACTAGAAGTTCGTATATCATAGCCCATAGGTGTAAAAAAAGAACCATATATGCACTCAAACGTCTCAGCGAACAGAATACTAATATATGTATTTATATACAGATACACATATTTATTTATAACCAAAAGCTACCATTACCATTTATCAATTTATATTCTAACCCCCTTATTAGTATGTTATTAAGAATATTTTAAAATACTGTTATTAACATACAATAGACATCTTCTAGAACAGCTATACTCTAAGTGTGTTCCGCGGAACCCTAGGGTTCCGTGATACCTCTGTCGGGGTTCCGCAAGAATTTAGAAATAAAAAAATCAAAACACCTCTCTCTGGTCGCTCCGCGGCTGTGCGGACTCCGCGGCTGTGCGGACTCCGCGGCCGCGCGGAGACAAAACGCTATGAATGTTATTTATTTATTTATTTGTATTTGTATAAGCTTGTGTTACATTAGCTGGTACAATATCTTATAAGTTTGGTCTCAACAATTTTATACTTGTACAACGCGTTCGCTCTAAGTTTGCCGGTCTGTGGAATGCGCGTACCCTCCCCCACGTGACAACAAAACTTATAATGTGTCATAGTTTTACCCAAATATCTACCGTACACAATTTTTATTGTTACAATTAAATAAAAAATTTCAAACGTCATACACTCATACCTATCGCCAGCGGCAAACTTAAAACGAGCGGGTAGTATACTTGTAAGCGCTCAGTCTCTTTGATAAAAGCCGCCTCTGAATTAGACGCTATAGTTGTCAACAA
Source organism: Herminia tarsipennalis (assembly GCA_945859575.2). Lineage (NCBI taxonomy): Eukaryota > Metazoa > Arthropoda > Insecta > Lepidoptera > Erebidae > Herminia > Herminia tarsipennalis. Next base: position 16,640,784 of record OX243837.2, read on the forward strand.
GCGACTTTCGTCTCTAACTTCAAAGGATAAAGTCGATATTGTTTACAACGCTATTTTTAAATTTCTGTTTTTATTTTTGCTTTTTGTTTATCAAAGGTGCCGACTCGAGTATTTTCGAGAATATTTGAGATCGAGTCTAGGACTAAGTATAAAAGCGGCGATCGCGCGTTGGCGTCGTCAGTTGATGATTAGCGTTCGGAGCGATAAGTTATTACCTACTTACAAGCTCGCTAGCGAGAAACTAGTGTTCATTGTTTTACTGCCTGCTGTATTCTGTTGTCTCAGTTTTATACATTTCTTCCCTGTAGGTTCTAAATTTAGTCTCTTATACGCAGTAACGATTGTGCATTATTTAAACCCCACTATCCTGACTTGTAACATTATAAATAAAGAAGAATGGAACGTTGGCTTAAAGGTGTTAAACGTGTTCCAACAACATCTTCTAATGACGCTGAATGTTCAAAAGCAATGCGCGCGGAGAATTTAGCAATCACCGATCCAGAAGATGATGCCACGAGTGCCACGACGTCAAGCTCGACGGTTTCAAAGACGAAAAAAAGGAAGTATGATGAATCTTATATCAGTTTCGGATTTGTTGATTCCAACGGCTCACCTCTCTGCATGCTCTGTAGTAAACTGCTTCCTAATAGTTACATGGCACCTGCCAAATTGCGTCGACATTTAGAAACCGTACACCCCGAGACTAAAGACAAGAATAAAGAATTTTTTGTTCGCAAAAAAGATCAGTTATTAGAAAGTCAAAAAAATATGATGCATGTAACACAAACTACCAACGAAAAGGCCACGGAGGCATCATATTTAGTTAGCTATCGCATTGCACAAGCAGGTGAAGCGCACACTATCGCTGAGAAATTAATAAAACCATGTGTATTAGACATAACAAAATGTATGCTTGATGAAAAATCTGCAAAGCATCTTTCTACTGTTCCGCTATCAAACGATACTGTTTCACGACGAATCCATGATCTGGCAAGCTACGTCAAACAAGAACTAGTTACACGTCTACAAAATACACGATTCGCTTTGCAAATGGACGAGTCGACTGATGTCGCTGGTTTGGCTATCCTGCTGGTTATTGTGAGATATCCATATAAAAGTTCTTTTGAAGAAGACATGCTTATGTGTTCATCGCTGCTTACAAACACTACCGGGGAAATTTTTTTAATAAAATAAATATATTTTTTGAAGAACATAATCTCAGTTGGAACAATTGCATTGACATTTGTACAGATGGGGCCAAGGCGATGACAGGTAAAACAGCAGGAGCAGTGTCACGAATGAAAAATAAAGCGCCTAATTGTAGTTCCAGTCATTGTATTCTGCATAGACAAGCACTTGCGATGAAGCAAATGCCGTCTAATCTAAAATTAGTTATGGATGAAGCGGTAAAAATAATTAATTTTATCAAATCACGACCACTACAATCCCGATTGTTCTCATTATTGTGTGAAGATTATGGCAGCAAACATAAAACACTGCTGCTCCATACAGAAGTGCGATGGCTGTCTCGGGGAAAAACTTTAACAAGGCTATTTGAACTTAGAGCCGAGTTACAAATGTTTCTTTCAGCAGATACTTCTTTTAATTTGAAGGACCGTTTGTATGATAAAACTTGGTTGTTCCGATTGTCTTTTATGGCGGATATCTTTCAAAAACTTAACGAATTAAATTTATCGTTGCAAGGTAAACAGACAACAGTGTTTCAGGCCTATAATAAAATAACTGCTTTTAAAAGAAAATTAGATTTTTGGATCATTTGCATTGGTAAGAAAGAAATAGAAAGTTTTACGTTACTCAGTGAGTTTGTTAGCGAAAACGACTCAGAAATGTTTGAAGATAATGTGTTTGAAGAATTGGTCCAATATCTCAGTTCGATGCGCGCATCTTTTGAAAAGTATTTTCCCGAAGAACACAATACAAAAATTAAAGTGAACTCCTGGATTCATAATCCTTTTTTACCCAACTTGGAAAAGCCTGAAAACATGTCAAATGAGATATATGAATCTCTTTTAGAAATGTCATCAGACACAAGTATGGAGTCATTGTTCAAAACGACGCCTCTTAATGATTTTTGGTGCAGAATCCAAGATGAATATGCAATGCTTGGCCAAATGGCTCTGGATATTCTTCTCCCGTTCCCAACTACATATTTGTGCGAAACAGGATTCTCTACCTACGCAGCCACGAAAACAAAATATCGCAATAGACTGGACGCCGAAGCTGATATGAGACTCCAACTTTCTTCCATCAAACCTGATATCAAGCAATTGATGAAAAATAAAAAACAGTTTCATACCTCCCACTAGTTAGATTTTTTCTTTTTTAATGTTTTCTATTATTGTCCTTACCAAGTGGTGAAGTAAATAATAATTAGTAACTGATACATTGTACTTTTATTATGCTGATTAATAAAGAATACACTTATAAAAATAATTGTTTTATTGTAGGGTTCCATCAAGTATTTTGCTTCCCAAAAGGGTTCCGTCATTTAAAAAGTTTGAGAACCACTGTTCTAAAACATACAATTATATTTATGTCCTATTATGAATAAAGGGTTTTATATGTAGAGGCAACATAAATTCTGAAATATATTATACTAGCTGACCCGCGCAACTTCGTCTGCGTAAATTTTCCCCGTTTTTGAAAGAGTTTTCATCATTGCTGCTCCGCTCCAATTAGTCGTAGCGTAGCGATGTTATATAGCCTTCCTCGATAAATGGGCTACCCAACAATAAAATAATTTTTCAATTCGGACCAGTAGTTCCTGAGATTATCGCGTCCAAACAAACGAACTCGTCAGCTTTATAATATTAGTATAAATAGATATTTATATTTTAAAGTATAAAATAATTACTATAACCTATACTACTATAATATATACATATTTTTGTCATTACACTAAGGAAGATCCAATCTATTAACATTCACAGAGTAGTTTAAATGAGTAGGTAAGATACCTACTCAGTATTCTCAATACGGGGCGCGTACAAATTAAAAAATAATGGTGTCTTGTATCAATTACGCATAGAAGCTCCACAATGGGTGAGTACAGACTACAGTACATGAATACTGATGAAGAAATAAATATTGATATATCAGTATTAAATAAATGGAATTATTACGGTCACGTATTGGATGCCTTTATCTCAAGGACACAGCAAGATGACATGTGTGTGGTTCACAAACACTTTGGTAGTTCAGTTAAACGATTATTCGTTTGAAGATCAAACAATTTAAAAAAAATGGTAGAATGATAAAAATTAAAACACGACGTTCTATTTGTATAACTTCAGGTTGCAGACATTTTACTAGAAGGTAATTTTACTTTCATGTCGTTAATGCCTCAAGGCCATTTTGCTAATATGTCCTTCTGATACAGAGAGGTAGATACTAGACGACTATCTTTTTAAAAAACATTAAAACGATATGTTCAATACAAATTTGTATGAAATACACAGTTATGACGTCATACCTGAGAGTAGTAAATTTTTGTACTTTTAGTATTTATCTATACTAATATTATAAAGCGGAAGAGTTTGTTTGTTTGCTTTGTTTGTTTGTTTGTTTGTTTAAACGCGCTAATCTCAGGAACTACTGGTCCGATTTGAAAAAAATTTTTTTTGTTGGATAGCCCATTTATCGAGGAAGGCTATAGGCTTTATAACATCGCGCTACGACTAATAGGAGCGGAGTAGCGACGTGAAATGTTGCAAAAACGGGGAAAATTTACGCATACGAAGTTGCGCGGGACAGCTAGTTTATTTATAAAATCACAAACATGTTAAATTGAGGCCAATCATTATGAGTCAACCGTTCAATTTATTGTTTTTGTTCAATAATATGATATGAGTTTTATTGTCTTTTTTCACTGGCTTTACTTTGATAGTGCTAAATTTGGAATGAAACCAAAAAGTTTGTTATATACTTACTTGTGGGTTACCCGATAGGAACTGATTGAGGAAATGCACATATGGCGCGTCGTCCACGACTTCATAGTATCGAATGTTCCCATCACCCTTGCCAGCAAGGTACACCTAAAAAAAGAACACATCATTTTTATTAGTCTGGAGATCTTGTGATTTTTATAGGACATTCAAAGACAGGTAAGTGAATCCGCCAAATAAGTCACAGTAGTCTGTTACTGTTAAATTAAAAATTACTTTAGGTTCTACCAAAATAAACTTTTTAATATTTCTTTCCAGAAGTAAGAAATCACGTATTTCTTACAAATGGAAGAAGTATCAGGTTTGTTTTTTTTTTTAATAAAGATGTTCTTAATACCACGTAGAGGTCGATGCTCTTATAAAAGTGAATAATGAAAGAATTGCATGTGTACAATAGTTAGAAGTAAAAGTATATCATAACATTTATTAATGAGTCATGATTAGTATGTTATTTATTGCAATCAGACATGAAATGGTTTTGTTTCTTTTGTTTGATACAAACTTTAGATTTGAAGATTAGTGTCACTACATTAAAAAGTATACAAAGTTTATATTCTGTCATATAATGGAACAACCGTTCTACTACCAAAGAGACGAACTAGGTGTAGGGCTTATTGCTTAAAGTATCCTGTGTTGATTTATATGTTCTGAACTTTAAATACTTTTTTATTATCAAACTAGCGGCCCGCTTCGGCTTCGCACGGACTTTTATTCAACATTTATACACTTACTAGCTGTGCCCCGCGGTGTTACCCGCGGTTTATTAGCCTATGTGTTAATCCAGGGTGTCAGCTAACTCCATGCCAAATTTTATTAACATCACTCCAGCCGTTTAAACGTGAAGAAGTAACAAACATACACACTCACATACTCACAAACTTTCGCCTTTATAATATTAGTGTGATTATATACTAGCGGACGCCTCGCGGTTTCCCCCGCATAGTTCCCGTTCCCGTGGGAATACAGGGATAAAAAATAGCCTATGTCACCCGGGGTTAGTGTAGTTTCACAACGATGAATTCAAAAGAAGAATTTTTCAAATCCGTCCATTAGTTTCGGAGCCTATTCAATACAAACAAACAATCAAATCTTTCCTCTAGACATATTAAAAATATAAACTATCCGTAAGCAATTATCTGAATTATAGTGAAAACCGCATTAAAATTGGTTGTGGAGTCTAAAAGTCTCAGCTTATAGACAGCGGAAAGTATTTTTTTTTTTATTTAAAAAGACGACTCCTGCAGTAGGGTACAAGCCCTAGATCGCGGGGGACTTTACAAACATATAATTCACGGACACAAAGTACATCCAGACTAGGAACAACCATTTGTGGATCACACAAGGTGTTCCGTTTGGGAATCGAACCCACGTCGTCTTGCATAGCTGTCGGATACATTCCCACCGCGCCACAGAGGCAGTCAATTTATTTTATACTAGTAAACACTAGAAAGTCTGATCTGTTTCATAGTGAAAATTTATCAGTATAAGTCCTACCATTGTCGAGATTAGTCAGAATATAACATAAATTTTGCTTGCCTACTCGAGCACCAGGGATGCAAAATTTAGTAATTATTAAATTTAGTAGTAGTCGTTCTATACCACAGTATAGAACTACTATATTGTACTGTGACCTACATAATGTACCCATTTGGACAAAAAAAGGGTTGGTTGTAATATTGGTTCACGGACGATACTTTTACGTGATAACGTCATAAGAAAACATTCATGACATTGTAATAAACAATTCTTTATCGATTAGCAACCAAGCCTGCAATAGCTTTAGTGGACCCGGGCGCATTCGCCCGACAGCCACAATATTTCAGACTATCAGGAGGCGGAACGTGACAGACCGTGACTGTGACACTTTTTCGTGCATGTACCCGGTCTTCGAAAAACTAACTAACAGACCAAATTATTAAAAATTGGTTTTCGTGTGAATTTAGAAAAGCAATTATTTTAATATCACAATTTTATTTGCACCTCTTAATTCAATAGTAAAAAACACTATTTCACATATAAACTTACCATGTTAGTATCATAGTCATAGTAAGGGAACACGACACCGGACGAACTGTCAATGGTCTCACAAACCAAAGGTTTAGACAGGTCATGTTGGTCCCACACTGCGTATTGACGGTCACTGTATCTAGAGAAGCCAGTCGTCAAAACCTTCCCCTGACTGCCAAGGAATGTACATTTGGAGGCTTTCGTACCAGTGTGGCAGTCACCTTCCTGAAATATTAAAATAGTATATAGGTTATCTACATGGTAACTTAAGAAAGACCTTTTTACTCTATTTCAAATGCCAAATGTTTTTAAAATAATATTAATATTACCAAAAAATGTAATAAAATTAAATCGACACAGCAATTTTTATTGTCCTTGAGATATTATAAAACTTTTATTTATTTTATTTGCGTGTTTAAGGGCGTATATATTTTATGACCACGGCTAGTGTAATCTTATTGAAGCCAATGATGTTTCAAGTAAAAAGGTGTAGATAGGTTTCAAGCACTCCGTCGTGCAAGCGGCACCTCAAAATTTAGACAATTGACCTAATTTTTATGTCAGTGTCGACAGATGAGAGCAGCAGATAACATTTTTCTCTTTTTCGCACGTGATAATTAAATCATACTTTCCTACTTTTACGACTTTTTATAATAGTGTATCATTCCAATATATAGGTTATCTATGTGTGCATTAGTTTGCCATTTTTAAAGATCGAATGTTGTTTATGTAAGCTAATCTACACCTTTTTAGTTAAAACATCATTGATTAAAGCTACAATTGCGATATACAATATATTTGATAAATATTTTTTACTATTTTTGGTATTCTGTCACGTATGTATTACAAATTTTTCGTTTACCGATAGAACGATGCCTCTCCTAGGCTCGATGACTCTCAGTTTCTTATCCTTGCAAGTTGTGGCCAGCAGCGAACCATCGCGGTTGAACGACATACAATAAATGACGTCACTATGGCAGTCTATCACCTTCACTGCTTCGCCTTTACCTACGTCCCATACGAAGATCTGAAAAATAAAATTGAATGGTATGAGTTTATTTTATCAGCTTAAATAGTTTACAGGCTTCGCTTTGCTCACGAACTAATTCACTCGCTTAGAGCTAGAGTTATCTGAAATCGCCTCTTATTCCTAGCCAATATCACAAAAAGACGGGATACAACAACTTGGTCTAGTGGTTAGTGACCCTGACTGCTAAGCCGGAGGTCGTGGGTTCGATCCCTATCCAGGATAAAACTTTGTGTGAGGAGCATGATGGTTTATTCTATCTGGGTGTTATTCATCTATAATCTGTATGTATTTAAAAATATATAAGTATGTTATCAGTTGTCTGGTTTTGTTTGGGATCAGATAGCGTTGAGTGAGTTGTCCCAAGATATTATTATACTCGAAACATCCCAGGTAAATTGTTGTATGTCCAAAAGCATCATTTTAATTATAATTTCGAATGTAATTTTAATTTATTATAATGTACACATACGTGTCAAAATGCATGTACAAATTGAATAATGACGATTTTATTTCAATACTATTCCTTATATTGTATCGATCTCCAAAATATAAGTTATATACGCCCAACTACGACCCATGGATGTAGTCCGCTGAGCTTTGGTGAATGAGAGTGACTTCTTTTAAGATTTTACAAACATACATCAAGGGCACAAAGTACACTCAGACAACATGTAGTTCGCAGTCATTTATTTTATTTTTTTGACGTGAATCCTTGTCACGTGACGTCTTTTAAATCGATGACCGGGTGCCCGTACGAAAAAGTGTCACGTTATTAATTGGAACTAAGGTTATTGATTAGTTGCGAAGCAACGCGAATGGCGATATGTCATCAATGTTTCTTTATCACATTATATTGTCGTCCGTAAACCGACTTTACAGACAATTTATTTATTTATTTATTTATTTATTAGTTGTGTCGTATTTATTATTGAGACCAGCTTTATCCATGTTGTTTATTTGCTTTTTTCAATGCTTATCTGCCTAGATGGTATGGTAATTATGAGAATGGAACAATGGAAGTTGTTGGGTACTGCAGAATAACTACTACGTCAGTAGCATGTCGCTGTTTAGAATTAGCTATTTAACGATACTTCGTTAAATAGCTAGTTCTAAACAGCGATATTATAGATTTGTTACTACAAATCTCTTGTTGCTAGTGAATAATTTCCATAATATTTTACTTGTTTTTTAGGGTTCCTTACCCAAGGGTAAAAACGGGACCCTATTACTGTGACTCCACTGTCACCAGGCTGTATCTCATGAACCGTGATAGCTAGAACAGTTGAAATTTTGCCGCTATAACAACAAATAGGTACTAAAAACAGGGTAAGTGCATGTCGGCCCACGCACAATGTAGGGTTCCGTAGTAACCCCTCCCCCTCGATTCGAATAATGCGGCTTATGAAGTGGGTTTTCTGTTGTCTAGTTTGTTTCATACTTACAACGTTACACCTACTTATTAATAACTAGCTGTCCCGCGCAACTTCGTATGCGTAAATTTTCCCCGTTTTTGCAACATTTCTCGTCGCTGCTCCGCTCCTATTAGTCGTAGCGCGATGTTATATAGCCTATAGCCTTCCTTGATAAATGGGCTATCCAACAAAAAAAAATTTCAAATCGGACCAGTGGTTCCTGAGATTAGCGCGTTTAAACAAACAAACAAACAAACAAACTCTTCCGCTTTATAATATTAGTATAGATTTTCAATAGAATTTAGACGAAATTTTGTTAATTCTCATTTGATCAGCTGTTACTCATAAACTTGTAAAATCTTCTTAGCGGTGATAGTTTTCCTTTTAATTTCACTATATATATTCTACTACCGTGATTTTTTTACATATTCAACATCAACCATTTAGCTGGCAGGGGGAGGGGACATACATATCAACCCATAAGATGGCCCACTGCTGGGCACGGGTCTCCCCAGTAGAACCTACTAGTATGTAGATCCTGGGGGTAATTGCCATAATCGCCACGCTTGGCGAGCGGGTTGGCGATCGCAGTAAGGCTTTAAGTACGCAGAGGACGCTGCTGCCCGTCCTCCGGAGTGAAATCCCTTAGTCGCCTTGACGACACCCACGGGTAGAGATGGGGTGGTACTATTCTTAAGCCGGCACCACACGGCAGCCGGCACCACACGGCAGCCGGCACCACACGGCAGAGCAGGGGGAGGGGACACTTGGCTCTAACAAAAAAAATTGCACTTTAAATCTTAATATTTCATTAACTACGTACGGCACCATTTGACGTTTACCAGACCCGGTAAATTGGTAATTTTTGGCTTAATAAAAAGAGGAGGTTCGCAAGACGACTGTTTTTTTAAAATATTTGTTCGCAGATTACTCGCAGACGGCTGAACCGATTTGAAAAAAATATATATATACATATAAATATTTTTGTGTTTGAAAGGGTATACTTCCAGATTTGTCCCATTGTCATCAAAGTTCGGATTTCATGATGAGATCTTGGAGATATCGAGGGAACTCTTCAAATATTAAAGGCACATCTATAGCAATTTGGGTATATTTGTTGTAATTCGTGCCTCTCTTAAAAAGCACCACTGAGTGAAATGGAACTGATGATGAAGACCACAGATGACCAGCGGAACTATTCAATAATAAATACTGCGGGTTGCGATTTGAGTACCGTGTTCGATACCTGATACTTCGCCTCCATCAAATCATGTAATGGAACTGATAGTCTAGTATCAGGTAAACTTCTAAAAAATCAACGGCCTTTATGGCAAATCGCAACATTTTGTAATATGAGCAGTTTGGATATGCTATTGTAGCTAATATCAATTACAAACCAAAACACCAAAAAGTGAGAAATAAAAACTATATTACAAAAAAAATTTAAACTAACTTCAAAAAAATAAATATGAGATGATGAGTATATGAAAAATAATATAGGTGCAACAACGAAAAATAATTAAACAATTTGAAGTTAGTGCCTAAAACATAAAACTACATTTCTTGGTTTTTTGTGATTTAATTACAAATAAAAAAAAAAATACGTTTTCAGACTTTTCCCTATACTTGTAGTATAAGACGGTATTACTGGACAAATTTCATAGTTCTAGGTCAACGCAAAATACTTTATAAATTTTGATTCTATGAGAGTATCGAAATGTACGTTTTTTGCGGTATAAACGGCCATATCTTTTTTTCACAGCTTCAAGGGACTGGAGACCTGAGTACATGGTTTTAATTTCAACTCGATACCGCCACGCTTTACCGAGACAAAGGGTCAAGATGACACATTTCTCTGAAACTAGAAATCGCATTGTGACCATTCTTTTCTGATAAGCTTCATGTATGTATGTATTTCTTAACGGCTCCAGGGGAACGTGCCCCATGGTTAGCAACCCTGATACAAAACATAATAAGAGCATTTCGAGAACAAACCGGATGAAAGTGTTTAAAGAGAACACAAGGCAATGACTGATACGGTTTCAAGATCAAGGCAAAGATAAGGCATGTCGAGGCCAGGTTACTCTTTATTGCACGCTAAAACGCAACGGATGTAAATATCTTGGGTTTAATATCAACGCGAATACTTTCATTTCCAAGGCCTCTCTCTACGTACACAACATTATATTATAGTAGGCTTATTGATTAGTCTGTTTATTAAAGTTATCTTTACTTATCGATATCATAAACGCGAAAGTAATTGTCTGTTTGTTATGATACGACTAAACTTATGAACCGATTTTGATAGAATTTTGGTAATTGGTTGAGTTTTATATCTCCGTTTTTTTAGCCCATTGCTCCAGGACTGGGTAATGTATTTCGAGCTAAACTCCTAATATTAATATCCTTTATAAAATATTTACTTTCTGTTAGCCTGAAGTTCTTAACGGATTTTAATTAATTAAATTAGTCTAATTTGTTGGAGTGACAATAAGGTATAATATTTAAGTATGTCTATAAAAAGGATATATTATATTTTTATTATTATTATTATTATTATTGAGATTTTTTTGAGATAGTATCGGTACTAAGTGCTCCTGACCAGCGGAGACAAAATTGTTTAGTCCCTCGTATTAAAACATTGTAGGTACACAAAAACATACGACTTATTTTTGCAAAATTGTGCCATGAATGCGATGATTATTGATAACCATAGTGGCTCACGATTCACAACGGCACTCATTTCTTAGTAAGTAACACGCCCGAAGAACAGTCAAACTATGTATATATCAAAATTTTTAGAACAACAGTTACCGTTACTATCTGATATAAATAACGGTAACACAAACTGTTATTGCGATGAAATTTTTCTAAGTTTATAAATTGATTGGGAACAAACACGCGTAACTAAATTTACAATGAACGTATATTTGCATCTATGCTTGCGTGTTCGAATGAAATAACATCAGTTTTGAACAAACCGGTACATGAACGAGAGTATGAAAGTGTTTTCATATTCATATTAGTACCACAAAATAGCAAGTACAGAAGGTAACTTATACAAGTCCTTTAACAAAAGTAATAACAACAATAACGACCACGGAAATAATCCAGCTTCACAAGTCTGAAATGAACATTTATTTTAATCTTTTAATTGTATTGATTTGGCTTAAAATACATATAAAATACATAACTAATTATATTATTCAAACTATGTTTTCCATTTTATTTTAATTTGAATTTTCGTGACTATGCAATAAGAGATATTTGTACTAAGTCGGTTTGCATATTTGCATAATTATGTCAAGTTACGTAGATGACTATACCTCGCTCCAACCACACACACACATCATTCACTGATACGGCATTACAGACCACTTTGTAGGGAAGGCGTCCCGAGATACCGTTTTTATAAGTGATATGTTTTCCGTACACGACTAATTTATTTATAGGAGTGTTACTTATAGTGTTATTGTTTTTTAGATAGGTTTGTTTTATGATCGACTAGCTGTGCCCCGCGGTGTTACCCGCGGTTTATTAGTCTATGTGTTAATCCAAGGTGTCAGCTAACTCCATACCAAATTTTATTGGAATCGCTCCAGCCGTTTAGACATGAAGAAGTAACAAACATACACACTCATATACTCACAAACTTTCGCCTTTATAATATTAGTGTGATGACGTTTACCAAACACATTGTTCGTTTAATAAAATCATAATAACTGATATTATATATTACAATGATTTTAAAAGACTGGCCTATGATTTTCTTGGTAGATTTTTCTCATGAGAGTAATAATTTGACGTTTTCTAACAATCGTTAATATGGTTTTACGAAATAAAGATGTTTGATTTTGATGTCTATGTGTATGTGTGCGTGTTTTGATCGAGTTGTATGAAGGTAACCTTCTGTACTCTCTGATTTTGTGTCAGTACCGTGTGAGTTTCGACTGGCGTAAACTTGAGTTCAACGAGTTATAACAATGTGTTGTTAGTACATAATATTACTTTGTTTTTTGTTTCATGTTAACCGACATAATATGTTATACGCGATTTAATGTGAGATGTATTTTCTAATTTGCATTTGAAGAGGTTTAAAATGAAACGGTCATTTAAGTAGAGATTTTATGAACTAAAATGTTTACTTTTCTATTTTTCTTTAAACACCGGAATACATAAATAAATAAATAAGTACACATAGGCGTACCCACGGTGGAATTCCAAGCTTCCGAAAAGGTTTGACGTCGATTTTATAAAATAAATCAACAAATAAACAATATTCTTTCTCCTTTCCTTTTACAGCTGTACTGATCCCCACCGAAAAGTCATTTCGGTGATAACTAGGCCATGGTTCTTTGTACCTATAATACTAAGTAACTACAATCCAAAAGAAAGCCGAAAGTACAGGTATTCTAAGAACCCCCCCCCCCTCCCCCCGCCACTGGTGAGTACGCTATGCCCTATTTTTTATTTTATTATTACATATTCATCCTTTTTATATTCCCACTTCAAGGCTATGATACTCAGATCTAATTTAAATCTAGTAATTCGGGATACAGAAAGGTCACCTAGTCCATATATAATATACATACCAAGTAATCGAACCCTGCGCTGAGCAGTATGTTCTCGGCAGTAGGGTGCCACTCGATGTAGGCGACTCGTCGCTTGTGACCATGGAGTTCTACCAACCAATCCGTCAAGTGCATGGATAGGCCGCCGTCCGGGATGTGCCATAGTTTTACCTGTAAAACAAACAAAGCATGAGTTTTTTCTTAGACACAGTTTTTTTTTTTTTAAGAAAGTTAACTAGCAATGGGATTGAGTCCCACATTACTAGTAATCTTGTTAACCCCTCCAGCTAAGCTCAAAGGCTTGTGTTAGGAGTGGGTTCACGTCGGCAGTATAATGGGTAGGATTCGACCTCACGATTGCGAGACGGATGCCTTAACCATTAGATCGTGATCTGATCAAGGTCGCGGATCGCAATAGATTCGGCTAGTTGTAACAGCCAATCTGGATCAAGATCACTGATTACGATCACGGAATCTCGATCAACATTGAACGTGACTGCCCCTTAGATAAACAAAAATATTAACAAAATTGTCGTAAGTATAAATCATCAAAACAATAACATTTCATAAAAGTGTTAAATTTTAGATTATATTTTTTATCATGTATAAAATAATCAAATCGTGCAATAAAAGCGTTAATTTATGATTACTGGAAAATAAATGATGTTCAGTAAAGTAAACAAGCAGTTCAGATTATAATATCTCCGTACCTATTACTTTATCAGAAACAAACGCCCCCAAAATCGTTCAATCACCATTTGCTCCATAACATAATTTCCTGTATTAGCCGTATAAACATGATATAAAAAGATCGACCTAAAAGGAGCTATGTAGGCCATGCAAATATTTATCCCGGTGGGGGTCCAACTAGCACATAAAGTGAACGGTTCATTACTTCGGTCAGACGAACGTCGTACTAAGACTCGTTGCATACAATACTATTATGTGAGGACAGTATTTGTGTTAAGGACTTTACGAGTTGTCATGTGTCGAAATGTTCTCAGCTTAGTGTCGTTTGAAGTAACACTCATTGTTGAGTGTTCAAGAATGTATTGATATAAAGTTATGCTAAAGACAGCCACAAATAAATTGACCAAAGATATGAATAATTAATGTGTGTTTTATTAAATTAGAATTTAAAATCGAGAACAAATTTCTCGTCTATGTTAATTTTAGCACACACATACTGATTGTCTTATTCTCTCATAAATATGTAGCACTCAATTTTGATAAGAATTATTCAATTACACACTATAAACACATAGTATAACTCAGTACTTCATGACAGAAGCCCTGTTTATTCCATAAAGGTTTGTTCTGATAAGATAATATTGCATGCAAAAGCAAGCTTCTATGAAACTGGCACAATGCATTTCAGTGATAATATAAAATGTTAATGTACGAAGTACATTTTATATACAGGGTGTAATAGAAAGGTGTGGTCATATTCAAGGGTTGGTATGTGCCCATGATACTGAGTGCACATATCTTATTTTATCAAAATCGGAGTACCCTAAAAAAAATTTATTATTTTTTCATTCGTTTATGTATAAGTTAAAAAGTTATTAAATAAAAAAGTATGACTTAAAAAGTTCTATGCCATAATAATCCAATCGAATTTTGTACCAGTGGAGGTATAATTCTTATGCCATACGCCTTTCAATACTGAATTTTGACAATTAATATCAATAACAATCAATATCTATAACAATCAATATCAATAACAACGTATTTTGACCTACCATGGTTCCATAGCTGCTTACAAAATATTAATGCAACCAGCTATGGAACCATGGTAGGTGCAATACTGATAACATACCCTGTCTGCTGCTGAAATTTGACCACACCTTTCTGTTACACCCTATACATATCTATGAAACAAACAAACTCTTTAGCTTTATAATATTAATATAGATATAAGTAGTTTTTTTTAGGGTAGCACCTTTTTAGGCTTCCGTAGCCAAAATGGCAAAACGGAATCCTTACAGTTTCGGCATGTCCGTCACATAAAAGAGCAGATTGGCATTTAAGGATCACATTCGCACAAAGATGCTTAAATTAGTTATTTTCTGTAACATCACGTGTAAACTAAAGCGAAAGGGGCCTACAAAACCCTCGGCTGATAGGCATATATCGTTGCAATTAAAATCACGATCGAAATACCATGACCAAAATGTCACCCAAAGCAGGGCAGGCTTGCCTATTATGAGGCGGCTGTAATCACAAATTTGTATGTTTTCCATTGGTAAAATATATCCTATTTTAATTACGAAAGGCTAGGCAATAGAATAGGTATTTCCGAATTATTTATTGATATACCTACTGGTTGGTAGTTGGTGTTTGAATCGCATGGCCATTAAAAGGCCTGCGGCATCTTTAATCAGTTTCTATTAAAGCTAAGCCAACAATTAACTGAATCATTCTAGTAGCACGCTATATTAAATATAACTAGCAGCCGAAATACACTGTAATTACTCATAATATTAATAACCAATTTTATTACTTATCAAGATTTTAAGTTACACGGATATAAATAACATTTTGCGTAACATAATGTGTTTTAGTCAGCCCACCTGTAACCAATTACTGTCACTCTTTATAAAGCCGACCCATCAAATGTTCTACAAGCCACTGTCTGCCCACAGTTCCCGGTTGGGAACCCATTCATCATTCACAATAATCTCTACTAATCTTGTGGGAATTTTCCCATTCAATAATGTAGTCCAAAGATAATAGAGAACGTAAAGTAGTGAAATTTGAAATAAACTTTTTAATAACACGTTTTTAAAACACGCTATTTCGTAATCTAAAAATGTAAAATGCCATAATGGATTTGAAACTAGCTTCTGTGTTCTGATGTAGTAGATAGGAGTGGTTAGTGGATGATATAATATCTAAATCTACGACAGTATAATATGCAAAATGGATATGGTGACGTACCGAACGAAAATTGAGTTGTAATCGATATCGATTTGACGATTAAGTACATAAAATCGATAAGCTAATTTCGCGATAAGATAGTAAAATATATGGGTATGTTGCTTCGAAATAATTCCGAAACATGACATGGCAAATTATTTGAAATCTCCTTTCCATTCCTTCGAAGACATCGATCGGGTGTAGCAGCACAAAATTCGGAGTATACAGAAACTTTATTCGTACTTTGCTCACATTTAGATATGTTCTAAGATCACTTTGTTCATATGTATACGTGTGCATGCTTCGAGCTTCTATGATCGAGATTCTTTGAATATTACCTTCTGTAATCTCGGTGGTAGCATTCAGTGCAGTGGACAACAACACCTATAGAAATTGAAAGTGTAAGAAAAATAACAAATAATATTACCGTGCAGTCGTCGGAACATGATGCTATGATGTTGTCATTGAATGGATTCCACTTGATGTCCAACACCGGCCCTTTGTGACCTGTCACTCGGCTTGCGTTGAAATCCAATCGGCCAGTCTGAAAACCAAATTGCTGTCGTGAATACATGTATTCTGTATTAGTCCACTACTCCATTGAAATTAAATATATTGTTCTATCAAAAATAGCTTTCGCTGCTAAAATATTTTAATTTAATTCATAACAAAGTGAACATTCATAAAACATTTTTTACATAACAATAATGTCAAGTTGCCGCACCTGTTCAGATCTTAACTGATAATTGACAGATTTTGTTAATGCCTGAGCTGATTTTATAAGCTACTCTTTCCAAACCGGCTCGAACCTTTGTTTTAAGGCAGAAAAAATACGTGACTCATATCCCCATAGCTCGGGAAAAACGATTGGGTAGTGTGGAACCTGCCCCACTAGCTTCTATACCCTATGGTAAATGGTCGGTAAAGAGAGTTGGCTTGGCTTATCTGCGTCCGAATATGTACTCAAACGCGATTTAGCTTGAGTTGTGCTCAAATATATTTCTGACGCTACTATTCCCCTTTAGGTGACAGTGACATCATACTAGTTAATTACATCTCAAAACTGAGATACTTGTGAGTATCCGATCAATAAGTTATTGATTACTAGGTGTCCCGCGCAACTTCGTATGCGTAAAATTTCCCCGTTTTTGCAACATTTCTCGTTGCTACTCCGCTACTATTGGTCGTAGCGTGATGTTATATAGCCTTTCTCGATAAATGGGCTATCCAAAAAGTAAAAGAATTATTCAATTCGGATCAGTACTTCCTGAGATTACCGCGTTTAAAAAAACAAACAAACTCTTCAGCTTTATAATATTATTATAGATAAAATAACGTAGCACTGGCAGCCCTAAGTCCGCATACTAGTATTAACTGCGTTAGTTAGTGCGTAGACGGCATTAATTACATACACTTATTATTTTACAATGAGTAACACCAAGTGACCGCTTTTACGGACAATTAACGATGCAACCGTATACTTGCTTCAGACATCTGAGAATTAAGAGGAATTGTAACATTGTATTTAATGCTGCCTTCGGAAACCCTGATATCCTACTAATTCAGTTTGAAAATCTATCCCCTCTCTAACCGAATTTGACTGAAATTTAGTGTGACAGACTGTATCGTGAAACGCGGGCACCGAATTCAATACGAGAGATACGCAATAAATCTCATATTTAATGGAGAACTTGTCCAAAACTCACAAATCGTAACATAGGTACACACAACAGAATTATTAATGTTGACCGTTCAAGGTGCCACGCCTAATCGAAGAATACCTATAGCATGTGTAGTACATTTCAAGATACTTCAAATTGTCGTTGGAACAATAACACATTCATCAATAGATGAAAATCAAAACAAGGGTATTGCACTCCAAACGACTTTTGTAATTGCATGATTGGTTTTCATAAATCAATAGAATTGCGACTAGGTACTATTTTAAAACTAAAGACTTAGAAATTCCAATGAATTTAACCATTGGATTTTACTGAAACTATATTTTTCGTAATTCAATTTGAATATTCTTTTAAAATGTCAGAGTATTGACTGCCTATGTGGCGCGGTGGTAGTGTGTCCGACTGCTACGCAAGAGGTCGTTCGATCCTTGCTTCGAACTTTGTGTGATGAACACGATGGTTTATTCTGTGTCTGGGTGTTATTTATCTATAATATGTATGTATTTAGAAATATATAAGTATGTTTATCAGTTGTCTGGTTTCCATAGTACAAGCTCTGTTTAGTTTGGGATCAGATAGCGTTGTGCGAGTTGTCCCAAGATATTATTATTATTATGGTTTGACTATATTTTAGTCTGGTTTGGATATCTATAATCAATATCTTCTGAGCTGAGTCCAGCCGCCAAAAGTCGTCAACAGGACTTCGAACGAAAATCGTAACCAAGAGAAAGAATGCACATTTTCAAGTGAGAGGCTAATCATTAAATAAGTTGATAAAAATGAAGCTTGTTTAGTATTTTTCTTTATCGTTAATTAGATAAGTAATATTAAGGGTATGAGTCCAACTATTCTATTTCCGGCCTTATAAAGTTTTTTCTTAAAGGATAACTCAATGCAAGGTGACTAAAGGGACCGCGCAGGTGCGCTTAGAGGGCATGGCAGCTGCCAAGTTTTTGCTGCTTTGCAACTAATCCGGTTGTTAAACATTCAGATTACCTATTCTTGCAAACCGACAAGGATTGTAGTCAATATAGCCTGACCGCTGTGCGATTGCTTTACAATTCTGACAGTGTTGTTAGTGTGATTGACAGGTTTTGCAGTTGTACACGCCATTTCTATTGTAACCCACCAGGATCCCACCTGGGAAATTTAGGAATACTTGTTATATTTCTCTCTTTTTTGGCTTTTGGCCATATTGAAGTTATTGATGCAGTCACAGACCTTTGTTCATTCGTATAGCATACGCTGAACCGTGTAGCGGTTTTAGAACCATCGATGCCGGCACTATGAAGTATGAAAATAGGGTACCAGTATAGTTCTATTATGTACCTTGTCGATAAGACTGCTCTATCACTTTTATGTCACTGTTTAACATGAAATAGAACATATAGCTGAAACAATACCAAAATAACAAATATTACAATAATGATTAATACTCACATGATCCAAAGGTAGAACAAGGAAGGCTCCTCCACCGGCGACCTCCGTCACTATGGCAACGAACTTGGGGTTGACAGCACAGAAGTTAGAATCGTGTGCATTTCTAGTAATCTTTATGTTGTCATAGCAACGCTCACGTTTGAAAGGAACGCCGTATACATGGCGGAACTTTGAGCTTCTCACGCCACGGAACCATACCTGAAAGGAGTTCGACAATGTCAGAGATGGAACATCGCGGAAGTATAATAGCGTTAATAAGTTCTTGCGATTCAAGGATGCATTAGTGAGTTTACATAAAAAGAATTTTATAAACCGGTCGCTTTCTTTATACTTCGTCGAAATAAACCGCTCGGGCACACAAACATATTTATAGGGTACGTTTGTTAGCTTTATAAAATATGCAGTAGTTTAGTTTTACGGCATACAAGAGCTACGCATTCCTGAATTGCAATAACTACTACAATTTATCGTCACATATATGTAATAGCCTAGTTTCTGAATAAGGATTCCAACCAAGCGTTCTTTCGACGCATCATGAAATTTGATGGAATAGAAGACACATACGCAATGATTACAGTTTTTTTCGCTATAAACCACTACCATCGCAATTTTCTTCTTATATAAATAAATACTCCTCCGAATACTCAAACGATACATAAACTTGTGACGTGTGCAATTATTTATGTCGCTACTCTTCACCTTAAAGTAGCAGACAGCATGAGACTTATGCCAATTGAGTTGCGTTTGAGTATTCGACAGCTAAACGTACACAATTGGGTATCCAGTTATACAAAGCCACTCAGAAAGTTTTGCGAAAAAAAGTTTTTATGTGTAAGGCACTGGCCACTTGTAATTAATTTGAAAAAAATGTTTATTTAAAAGTAAAAATACCATCGTTCAAATTTCGGATTTCCCTCTACATTTTTTCGAGAACCAATTAAATTCTTTTAATAATGGATCTGCATCGAGAACACTTTCGTAAAAATAGATCTGCATCGAGAAAATTATCGTGCGATATTTTTTTTATGATTTAAAATTAGGCCTAAAATCTGAGTCATTTGATCGACTTTAAATGGCTTTTATGGATGAGGGACCTTCAAAAGCAACCATCTACCGTTTGTATAGCGAGTTCAAGAGCGGTCGCCTTACTTTGGGGGATGAACCAAGGACCTAAAAGGAGTGGTTGTCCTACGACGGCTGTCACGGAAGTAGATTTATCGATACGAACCAGAAACAAAGCGTCAGTCGACAGTTTGGCTGTTTCAAAACGAACCAATGCCTACGAAAGTGAAGCGGTTGCGATCAAGAATCGCAGGGAAAATTTTGATCCCTAGTTCTTCAGCGGGATATCTTCTCTAGCGGTATATCTGGTTTCAATTTCAATTCGAGACCAAAGAGGCATCAACGCCGAATGGTATACCACAAAATGCTTGCCAGAAACTTTGTCTGCAATGAGCAACACGCGACAGAACACCGGGCTGCGCGGAGTACCTACTGATTCACCATGACAACGCACGTAGCGTTCAAAACGAAGGACTTCCTGAACACCACACCGGTCAGAGTCTTGGGTCAACCTCCTTACAGTCCTGATTACAAGGTGCCAACCGTGTGACTTTTTATTATTCCCTAAAATAAAAAATCAGCTGAAAGGGATACAGTTTTTATTGCCGGAAGACGCGCTAGCAGCGTTTGAAGAGGCCGTGGAAGAGGTGTCTGCGGCGGAATGGAAAAAATGTTTCGAAAATTGGTTCAGACGCATGAAACTTTGTATAGAGGCTGGTGGAAAGTTCTTTGAAAAGATTTGATTAAAATATTTTATCCATACAAGTTAGTTTTTTAGTTTCTCAAAACTTTCTGAGTGTCACACGTACATATAGCACACATAGGCATACAGCAATTTAATGATAAAAATAAATCCATTATAGAACAGCAACAAAGACATCATTTTCTGCTCGTTATTTACGCCTCCCGTGACAGTCTACTTACGGCCTGGTCATCAATACTTATGAATTGCAATCGTTAAATTTTTATGAGTTGGTTTTTCTTTACCATAATGTTAGTAACAAGAGAACATAGATTTACTGACTGGCAACTGTGTAATATATAGGTATTGATCTACAACAGATTAACGCTCAACCAAATAAGTTGGGTCTAAAGACAGCATACGCGAGTACTAAGGATTTTAGAAAAATAGGAGATTTTTTTTGTCAATTTTTCTGGTACCTATAAATCCACATACAAGTGGGTTAAACCGCAGGGAAGGGCTCGTTTATAATATCAGCATCGAGAAACGGGTACAACGTGATGCTTTCAGTACATGTCACTGAAAATGATACCAAAGAGAATATGACAATGTGGAGCGATTTTTTTTGACAGAGCACTTAATTGCCATAAAGTGTGCTGAATGTAAAACAAAAGAAAGTGACAGTCTGACAGTGGCACTTAAACTACACTTTACTAATTGTACTATATCGTTGAGATTAAGATATTTGACATGCACGATTGCACGTAATAAGAGAAACGAATTGATATTAGAATATTTATGTTTTCAGAATGATTCAAATCGTTTATTTGATTAATGTTAACGTTTGTGTTTTATATTTACCGATTAAACGATACAGTGGATACATTTGTATCGATTAGAGCTTCAAAAGTTATAGGCACACGTACGAGGTCTTAATTGATTTTTTCAATCGAATTTTGAAGAAAGTTAAAAACTTTATATACGCAAACTGTTTGATCGTATTGGAATAAATACCTAAGTAAGTCCAATAGTATGAGGTAATAAGTAGGTATTTAATTCGACAGTTTTGTTAACAACGTAACACGGTCATTATAAAATAATAGTATCTTATCATGGGCTTCGCATCGTCCGAATTAGCAGGCCGCAACCAGACTGGGATTCCATCAAAATTAAATTCCATTATCGTTTATTTCTCAAAACCTTAATTTTCTTACATCTAGCTTAGGAACCTAATACGTGTACCTACGTATAAACAATATTGTTAGTGTGAACAATTTTTCAGCGTGACTGACTCGCGGGTAAGTTGGTATTATGATAAGTAGTATAGGAATATATTAAATAAATTATATCTAAAACCTTTTCGATTTTTTATAGATAGGTAGGTACTTGTACTCTTAAGTAGGTACCTATAAAAATCGAAAGGGTTTTAGGTAATTAAATCTTTTAATAATTTTATTAATTTATTTAAATCATGTCATTACTGTCTAGCAACTCTAAAAATAATCTACATATACATTTAACCCAAAAACTTCGACAAGATAAAAACGGGTCCGAACGAAAAGAGGTTTTATTTTAATTCATGATGCGTCGAGAGAATTGCTCCGGGAATTAAGACCAATTACCATAATTACGTAACGGATTATTATTAATATTAACCGTCTTTACACACGCTCCACTTTATAAGTAGAGCAATGTTTAATCATTATATCCCACCTATGATTTATCGCCAAGTGATCGTACCACTTGCAAGATGAAATTATCTAAGTCATTGATTTCTAAAATATGTAACAGGAAATAACTTTCGAGGCAATGAGGAAATAATTAAAATGACAATATTCAGTACCTGCTCATTTCGATAATACTAATATACTTATCCATTTTATTTTGCTAAAGTGAAACTATCGTTACGTAAATCAAGAACGAATTTGTGATTTATTGCTTGTAAAAATTTTAAAACTATCAGAACTTAAATTGAAATAATTACTTAAAGAATAGAAAGAAATAACACGAATTAATAGTAAGAACATAGATCTACCTTGGCAAGTAATCCCTAAATCCCCATGGATTACTTTTTCTACGTAATATTCAACATAATAACAAAGTGCATAAAAAACGAACCTGTGAATTAGTCATGATGTCTCCGAGCTACTCAGGTGCAATATCAACACATGCACTACATAGAGACACTCCACAACTATAAAGTTTTGTGCATTTTACATAACATAATTGTATACACAAATAACATAAACAGCTGCCCACAACATGATGCACTGTAACTTAACACTGAAAGTTGCAAAGGAACAAAAAGGATGCATTAACACAACATATACAAATAAAAAGAAAAAAAAAATGTGCAAATACATAAATGCTCTGATGGTTATTAGAGTCGTGTACACTTGGACGGGGTCGGTACGAAATGATAACTTCGAGCGCATTTATGTTTAACGCCAGAAGACGCGTGTCTCGAACGGCGCGAGAAAAAAAGTGAAAAGATACTTGTTACAAAGTCGTTGTCGTCGATTCTGAGAGAAATTCAAATTCATTATAGACGATAGAACATCAATTAAATAATATGATCTGTGATGTAACTGTTACACAATAATATTTAAATTACGAGTCACCTGGAAAGTTTCTATTCAACTGTTAAAACATCACACAATAAACACTTAAGTAATGTTAATAATATTCAAAATATAAAGAAACTATTTTTATGTTATAACACTGTAGAAATCTATTAGCAATTATGCAAATACGTCTTTTAGTAAATTTACATCTTTGCACAACACTTAAAACATAAACAAATACCTAAATTAAGTACTTTTTTGAGATGCAGTAACAAAATGATTTTAATTAAAGCTTTACTAAACCAAACACACTAAGTGGTACAATTAAGAGGTAGGTATGACTCTAAATAAAATTAGGTATTTAGCAATAATGTAACACTTTCAACTGAGTACATTTAATAGATAAGGATGTTACATGATAGTCACCAAAGCGTAACAAAAAGTATGACTGAAGTAAGTAACACACTGGTAATTTAGAAGTGGGCAGTAGATTTACACTTATGTCATACTTTGATTCAAGTATGATTGTTTCTATAGTATGACATCACCAATCTTGTGAGTAAATAGTATCTATGTACTTGTATACCGAGAATGTTTTTATTGATGATTTGTTTTATTAGATATGAATGCCTTAAATTATTACATCAATGCTATTGGGCTATTGAAGCTATTAGTTTGTACTGTTATGTTTCATATATGTATTGTGTTATTGTGATTGAAGTGTTATTTAGAAAGATAATAACATGTGCTCTAATTATACAAACAAAGAAAGTAAACAAAGGCATTGTTTGTATAATATAGATTTTTTTAAAAATGTTCTTCAATCAAAAATAGATTTTAGCTTTTTTGCTATTTGTTCAATCATCATGCAACAGATACTAGACTAATTTAAATGAAACTCAATGCTTTTTATGGCTATGTTACTAAATGCAAAGAGACTGATTTAAGAAACTGGCCAGGGTTACTGCAATAATTGATTGGATTGACTATTGATTTTGTATTATTTGTTGAGAATAGTCCCTATTAGTTTTCAAATACTTTCAAAACATACTAAACAAAAATATGTAGTACATGACATAACAGTTTTACAGCAACAAAAACCTACACATATAAAAATAAATCAATATAAAAAAAAATAAACAAGTGATATCTAGCATAAAAAAAATTAAGGCAGCAATTATTTAAGATAAGTTGCTAAATTATATATATGCCTACTAGCAGATAAACAGTGTGTACTACTATGCTTGTTTATTTATTAACTTTTATTTAAAATTGTTCTATTGGTCTAAAACCATCTTTGCATTAGTTATTACCTTTCTAATGAAAGAGGTTTGGGCACATAGGTTTGATGGTTTCAAAGTCTATAATAAACATAGGTAGATACTTTTTTAGTGTTTTCAAAGATTGAAATAAGTTTGAAACATTGTTATAAGTATTTAAATCTAATGATAAACACTAAACAAACTATACAAATTATCAACAAAAATGTTTTAACATTGAAGCAGCTTCTACTATAGGTATTGTTATTTATTCTGATTCTACTCAGTGAAATGCTAATACACATTGTTCATGATCAATCATCCAATATACAAGGTGAAAGTTATGGTGTAAATGTGTATAACAAGTATAAACACAATTCTTGAAACATATTGTTAACTTGAGTTGAAGTGTTTCTTTTCCACAAATGAATTCAAATTAAGAATATGAAAGTTTTTTTAATTGTGTTGCTTAGTATTTGGCCAGTTGTTGCCAAAATTACATTTTATGCGAACCTCATTATGGATACTCATATGAATATTTTTTTATTTTGTTGCCAGTGTTAGTTTTGTTTTTTCTGTGTATTATAGTTACATAACATAGACATAGGCCTCATGGAAGGGTTTCATCATGTACCTACTTAGCTAATTTTTGTTTAATATTCAAACAAAACCTACTAATAAACTGCTGTGAGAAAAGTGGATATTTTAGTTTTATTATATTACACTGTTGTTATTACATTACAATTTAGTAGCTAGACTACCTAGTACCGAATAACAACATAATATAAGTACACAATATTTTATTAAAATAATTAGGAATAAAACATTACTAATGGAATTTGTTATAGAAAAATAATAATAAAAATAATATTCATAGAGATTATGCAATTTTTAACAGAGAAATTTTATTTTATTGTTTAAAAAACAATAATTATTATATGATATTATTATGGAGTTAATTTGTAGAAGTCTTTGTATCAGTAAATAGACACTGCAGTGTGTGTGTGTGTGTGTGTGTATACTATAGAAAAACTTGACGAGAAAGTGTTGCAAAAAAAAACTAAGCACATAACATGCTGATGTAATTAGTTGTGTAAATTCAGTGTTTTTAGTGCTAAATACGGACGAATGAATATTGCATAAAATAAACCGGTATTTTATCACTAAAAATAACAGAGTGTAAAATGAACAAGATATTAGACGGAAAATACCATACGACCCATTCGCTAAGGCAGATCAACGGAGTGAGAATAAATCGATATCTCAGACAAACTACTAAAAAGTATTACAAAATAACGGTTTTATGTATATTTAGTGTTATTAAATTTGTTCTTACCTTTGCGGCAGGTTTGTTACACGCTCTTACATCTACTAACGTACTCTTAGCAGGACTCTTTTCCACAATATTTATTATTTCTATACAGTTTGTTTCCCTTATCGACTCATCTTTTACTGGAGGCATATCCTTTACCACTTTTTATCAACACTGTTTATAATTTTCTGTTGTTTGATAAACTATACGTTTTTAATAAAATAATATAAAATAACAAAGAGATGCCACAATCGACTTCAAGTGAAAATCGAAGACAAGCGAATGAGATGAATGATGAACTGCAATGAAATGAATGAATTTGAATGAACAAATACAACCGAGTGTCAGTACAGTATTGCTACACCAAATATTATCTTGAGATTTTTTAGCATTGACCATACTGCCTTAACCAAAATCAGAGCATCGGAGTTTCTAACTGGTTGGCGAACCAAAAGCTCAGATTCTGGGTTCGGAGAGTTCTTGGGTAGTCGGATAAATTGAGATCGGTATTTATAAGCAAAAGTAATATAACCCATGTATTTTTAGTTCCATAATCAGTTGTTCTAATGTACAAAAGGAAATAATAAATCTGGTTTGGTTTCTTCGAAGTGAATCATTTGTTGTCCTGACTCCTGACTTCACAAAACTAGACCATGATGGGTGAGAATAAACAGATAAAGGCTGAGATGGGACTCCACCGAGTTATGTCTTTAGACAGAACCATACCATTATGCTCTTTGGACAGAAGCGCAAAGTGGAGAATAAATAAAAAAAATATGTACCTACAATTTAGATTTCGATGTTGCTTTCCATGATAATCGTGAAAAAAAAATGTGGTGCACGTGCGGTTTGTCAGTCTAATTAGTTGTTGCCCTATGTCCTTTCGATAGGAGAGGTTGGGATTGTTTGCAAAAAATATAACTTGACAAACTTAGCACCTACTGAAATACAGAAGTCAGAACAGAATTTCTGAATGAACAATTAAAATGTACTAGTATAGTATTAAATTATCTGTGAAATAGGTAATATCGGTAACTATTCTATGCACGCGATCACTGAAGGTCACAGGCAAATTGACGACGATACCGCGCGTCGTCTGAGCCACTGTGAAGCGATGTGAATGGATTATCACTTAAATTATACCTACCTAGGTTTAATAAATGTAATAATAGACAATAAGAATTCTTTATCTGAGGAATTTATTATTATGGGGTCGTCCAATAATAACATTATTTTATAAAGCCACTTTTTAAAAACTTTTGTAGGTACGTTTTATGTATGTACCTTTTTTAAATTTGTAATAAGTAGCTAACTATAATAAGAGATTGAATTAAATTTAAATAGGTCCACTTTTCTTTTAAGTTTTTATGTACCTACGATTTCCCAAAATCTACTTTTTTGGATTAAGCCCCTAAATTAATAAGGGTGCGATTTGGTGTTGCCAGAAAAAAGTAGTAGTAGGGGTAATTTTGTCATATGATCAATTGGGTCAAATGTGAGATGATTTCAGCGTGCCAAAGGTGTCGTGGTGGAGCGATTGATATACATAATACTTGTGTACCTAACCAATATGAATTTATTGCTTAATAGGTTACCGCTCACTGCTATTAACTACGATTTTTATGTTTCCAAGTGTAAAATGCGCAGCTAAGTTTTCAGAAATGTCACAAAAGGACTACAATTGTATTAATAGTACTTATTGTGGACAGTGGTTTACACTGCTTCGATTACCAACCAGCATCAGTTCTGACGAACGGCTGGCAGCCAAAGTCATTCTGTCAGCTTTCGCAAAGTATCTCTTCGTTTTGTAACATATAATAAAACTAGCTTTCGCCCGCGGCTCCGCCCGCGTGGATGTCGGTTATCGCGATAAAAACTATCCTATGTCCTTCTCCGGGACTCAAACTATCTCTATACCAAATTTCATCTAAATCGGTTCAGTAGTTTGAGCGTGAAAGCGTAACAGACAGACAGACAGACAGACAGAGTTACTTTCACATTTATAATATTAATATGGATACACCACTTATAAAAAAAAACATTTTTTTTTATATAATATTCGTTTTAAGGTTTGTTTGTTTTAAAAATTCCATAAATAATAATAACACTAATTAATCATTCTGAATAAAAATGGAACCTAAAAGGAAAACAGGTTATTATCGGTGATTGCCAAATATTTAAACTATAGCTCAGTTTTTAAAGTGCATGTAGGCATAGCGAGTGATACAGTTTCATTGAGTTTTATCTTATTTATAAGTTCCTGTGATCGGTTCATTCATGTATAAGATCAAGAAATTCCAGTGAGTAAGACCTCCTAATTACCTATTACAAATACAAGAATAAAGAGGAGACAATTATCTAACTACAATGTAATCCTCAGTATTATGTAGGTATAGTTTTCAGTAAAAAAACTTTGTAGGTAAGTCTTAAGCCCTACTAAAGCTTTTTATATCGTAATATATCCTTCTTGAATGAAATTAATTTAAAAGATATTTATTCAAATCAAAATTCTTACCGACGCTCATTGTAGAATAAGATTAGGGAAATTGAACCGGAAAAGTGGGCATCACTGCAATGTTTTACTTTAAGGTTTTAATTGCAATATTAACAATCATAATAATTCAATCAGAGGGTGGACCACTTCAAAGCATAATACTCGGTGTATTCTGTTGCAATATAATATTTTTAGCTCATCGCAATGTAAAATAAGCACTAGATTGTAATATTTACGAATGAAATGTGATTCCTTTGGTTTTCATTTCACTGCAGCTCTTACAGCCTAAGATGCTGCAGCCGCCCATATTCCTCACACTTAAATACACTATTTTTAACGAATGAGTCCTTTACCTCTGTACACAAACAATTAGTGAAAAACACAAATATTCGAATAAACATAACTCGCGTTAACTTGTTTGGCACAGTTTCATTGTTCGCCAAGTGGGTCAAACAGAAAAAACCGGCTACGATGATAAGGACAAATTCTAATACACCATAGGTCTAATTCACGTTAAAAAATAGCTATATTTTATAGGCATTACTCCTAGTATTATAGATTTATACTATGTCAACATAGTATTATGTATTAAATAATGAAATGAATGAAGATTTTTTTTAGTTGTAAAAATGATAATGAAAGTGTGAAAAGGGTGGAAAGGCCGGGGTTTTATGGTTTCTGGGCCGCCCGATTTCCCACCTGAGCTGTAATAACATTAGATGATGGCGAAATTTACCTTCGTATTCTAATGATATTGTAGAAGTTTTTTATTGCTATCCCTCCGTCTTACGAATTTTCGATCTGGTCACGTGTCCTGATGTGAGATTAACATTTTTTACCCATTCCAAAAAGTTCACAACGCTGCTAAAGAAGGTTTTACTTCAAAAACTTTCCAAGATAAATTTATATTTTTTTCAAAACTAGCTCACTTTAGACTTTAGCATTTTTATTATTGGGCGCTGATGCTGTAAACATTTAATTCGTCTCTGGTGTAGTTTAATATGCGATTTTCTTCTAGTTATATATTAATTACAATTACCTACTTGCTTTCGCCCGCGTGGTTGTTGGTAAGTAATTGCGGTAAAAAGTATATTTTTAATAGAACCAAGACAAAAGTTATCCACGTGCTGAATTAGATTCTAATATGATCAACAAATTTTGCACAACAGAGTAACATACATTCAAACATACTAAGTATATAAGATAAAATTTAAAAAAAAAGTTAAATTGATATTAAAGGTATGTACAGATCGTCCAAAATTTACTTCCAGTGTGTAGACTGGTGTAGAGTTTTGCACAGATGCACACTGGTCTAAATCAAGTTTAAACCGGTCATCGCGACATAATAAAGTCAGGGCGATAACCCAATGATTCAGTACGAGAACACATCGCGTCGAGTCCTTCTTGTAGCTCCGAACGAGTAAGACCCGCACGCACGAGACAGACAGTGTTATTTGATTACTCAGAGTGTTTGGTTGTGTTAGCGTTTAATAAAGTTAAAATGTCGCCGAAAGTGCATAACTTTGGAGCCGGTCCCGCTAAGTTGCCTGAAGAAGTAAGTAATTATAACAATTTATGCTTTTTTATTAAAATATCAGCGTTGACTTTTTATTCGAAAACTACATAATGTAAAGTTTTTCTCACTCAGGTGTATGAAATCATTCAAAAGGAACTCACAAACTTCGACGGTACACAGATTAGCTTATTGGAGACAAGTCATCGATCACAAACTTACATGAAATTTAATACTGAAATCCAGAATGTTGTAAGAAAATTATTGTGAGTAATATTTTCCTGTTTGTACAAACCGGCTTATTTTTATTTTTGCATTCTATCAACTTAACTAATAAGTCGTAGATTACAGGTTTCGCATTTTTAGTAGGTGGCTTGATGGTTTTCGCAGTTAGAAATAGTATATATAAGTTACTTATAGGTAGGTAGGTAGGTACTTATGTGATCCTTATGCATATCGAGTTGCTATCTTAATTTAATTTTGATACTTTTTACTGTTGAGTTTAAAGGTATGTAATTTGCCCGATATATTGTGTAAGGTACATAAACTGTACATGTCGACAAGTGTGCCTTTCATAACTCGTTTATTCATTATAATAAAATAATAGGTCAAGAAAAAATAAATACCTACCTACCTTGATAACTATTTAAATCGATTAGCCTCAGCATTAGAGCGAACGAAAATCGAACGTTCGGATTAATTAGCAATGAATTTATGAGTACTAATATTACCTTATATTTAGAATCAATTGAAAAGATTTTCGGGTGCCTATTAAATCTTTAATTTTGACGTGCCTACTCATTTGTTATGTATACTTATTGTTGCATTTACGCGAACTTGTCTCAATGGAGTTAGTTACTGTTTTAGCCTTCCCATAATTTAAGGGGCGGAGAAGAATTTCTGCCAGATCCTTGACAAGCGAAACAGGTTTTCGATACTTGTGATTCCTGTCCACTGCTTTCTTTTAATGTATCTCCATTTTTACGGTTCCGTTACCAAAATGTTAAAAACGGAACCCATAAAGTTTCGTACTGTCCGTCTGTCTGGTAGTCTACCCCACCGTATGACACAAGCATTTTACTCAAAAAATTGCATAAGGATGAAATTTTGAGTAAAGGTGTCTTGTATGAGCCGCTACTTAGTTCTATAGTTACTAACAAAAATACATATTTTTAGGGGGGCTTTCCATACGCGAAACAGAAGACGATTTCATTCGACAGGTCTATTTAAAAAAAAATTGTGTTTCTAAGAAACTTTTTTTGATTATGTGAATATTGTAATGATTTTCGTAAATAGGTAATCGCTCCGAAAGTTCTAAAAAATGTGTCCGCTCTTTTAACTTTTAAACCGTTTGACCAAACATGACAAAAATTACAAACGTAACGCTAATAAATATATTCAACTACTAGTATAGTACTAAATTACCTGTGATTCAACTAAAGCTTCTCAACAATAAGTGTCATGAAGATACGCTCTATTGCTGGTGCAATTTTTTAGATCGTATTTTTTTAAGTAGTGATGACTGCGGAACCCTACACTGAGCATGGATCGACATACGCTTGCCTGGTTTTATTTATACTTTTTCTTTTCTACATGTTACACAGGAAAACTATTTTTCATAATGAATAAAATTATGTGTACATGTGTGTGTGTGTACTTAGTTTTTCCTGCGCTTAGTGAAGGTAGTTAACAATCCAGGACAAACCCTAGAACAAGGTTTAATAAACAATATTTCCCTCTTCTATTTTCCTTTATCAGTTGTGAATATAAATAAGATAAATCATTTTAAATTAAATACTTAGTACCTACTTTAACAAATGACAAGCGTGTGCACAAAAGACGTTGTATATAATCCTCATGTCAACGTATTTACTATAAAAAATCTAGACGAAAAATCACAATAATAAATAAGTAAAGTGCTTGTCGTGCTGATTTCCTACCTATAAAGGCTTAGCCAATTTACTTTACACAGTGTTTAGTTAGTATATCCTAAGTCTATGGTATAATTAAAGTGAATTGAACAACACCTCTGGGAATCAATTCACGATTCCACCGGATTGCTTTATAAATAACTATATGTAATCTGGCTTTTTGAGTTAACTACTAATACCTTACTTACCTTACCTTACCTTTCTAAACTTACCTACATATTATTATGCACATCTACATTCGACTCGGTCTTCACTTATTTAACAGCTTGCAAGGAATGTTGATGTTTAATTGCATATGTAAATTTGACAGAAACTGTAGCATGTCTCATTGGTTGGTAAAAAAATAGTTTGGACTGGAATTTATAAATGCTTTATTTTCTCTTTCATAAGCAGTGGAGGTTGTAAGATATTAATTTTATTGTAATAACAGCGTGCAATAGCTCTGTAATTAGGTAAGTGTAGGTGCCTAGGCTACCACCTACCTATTACTATGCACGTGTTAGTCGTGCTCGTGTCTTGCTTGGGTCAGGCGATGAAGGTCATCTACAAACAATTTTCACATGAATCAATAATGTACTAAAAAACCAAACCGTAAACTCTTGGTTCAGAAACTGACGACCCATGACGTTCAAATTAAACGTCATTGGCGTCATTGGTCGATTTTCGGTTTTTGTGTGTATTGTTGATCGATTTTTTTTTAAATGGTGTAATATTGTAGATGTGTATCCCACCTCCCCCGTAAGCATGGTGTTAGATGCGGTACTGGCACTGCCATTTGCCTCTCGTGCCCTCCCCAGGGTATCCACGGTATCAACTAATTGCGTGTATCTAAGCAATTAGACTATAAGGTGGGTTGCTTGACAGTTAACTCCAAAATGTAATCATTTTATGATCAAAATGGCTCTTTACGATTACATAAGTACTTCATTAGGCCTTCAGGTACCTACTGCCTATGGTTCTTGTCAAGCCTGATGACCAATCAAAGTGATAATTCTCTTTGATACGAAATAAAGAACTATTAAGTAGGTACTTACTGACAATACAATCCAAGTGCTTAAAATTAATTAACTAAAAAATTATAAAGTCTGTCTTAAACTCGAAAACTTAACCTTCTTCTTGGCTAGTCGGGCAAAAAACATAACTTCCTTCTTAGGCGTCGTAGAGTAAAACATTTTGGTCATTTCACCATAGATTAACGGAAAAAACATAGAGAATTCTCTTTCGAGAATTGTTTGTCTGTCATTTGTCAAAATAAATAAAGCTTGAAAGCTTGTCAAAAGAAAAACTGAGTTGTTTGTTTTGAATTTTATGTTGTTAAGTATGATTATAAACATTTTACAGGTTTTACTTGCTATAATGTCAACATATGCCATCAATTCGAAGTTAAGTACTGATGTTTCATGTATGAAATCTATGATTGTACTTTTAGAAATGTACCGGACAATTATAAAATTGTGTTCCTGACTGGCGGTGGTACGGGTGAATTCGCTGCTGTTCCTCTTAACTTGATCTCTCGTACTGGCACGGCAGACTATGTTGTTACCGGTTAGTACCCAATTGTGAAATTGAATACATATAGCTTTTTCCGCGGTAACGGTTTGATTTTTAGAGCCTATGTACTATTGTGATCTTTATGTTATATCCCTGCAAAGTTTCATCAAAATCCATTATACAATTTTTGCTTAAAAGAGCATTTTACATTCATTCATCCACCCATTCTGGCAACCCTCTGCATTTGTATTAATATGATTCAGAACTACATATTTCATTTCCTATTCAACAAAAGTGGCATGTTTGTCTTTTCCTATAACTTGGTCAGCTCGATATTTCTTGTAAAGTTGATTGTATTTTTAATTTGGAAAGATTACTTGAGAAAAATGTCGTATTTGATACTCATGAAGTGAACTCACAATCTTTCCTATGATAATTATTACTAGATTCATCTGATGATGAATGGTGGCAATTTGATTATGTAAATTTCTTCATAATCATGGATTACTGTTTTATGTTTAACCGCTAATCTGCTACCAGCCACTTGTAGTCATTACAG
This sequence comes from Herminia tarsipennalis, assembly GCA_945859575.2. Lineage (NCBI taxonomy): Eukaryota > Metazoa > Arthropoda > Insecta > Lepidoptera > Erebidae > Herminia > Herminia tarsipennalis. The sequence goes on from OX243837.2 coordinate 16,674,677, forward strand.
CTTTAATTAAGTCCTCATCATATATATCTTTTCTAGGTGATTGGTCATCAAAAGCTGCTAAAGAAGCAAAAAAATATGGCAAGGTGAACCTTGTACTGAAGCCCAAAGAGAGGACCTTTGGGCTCTATACTGATATCCCTGATCAGTCCGAATGGAACTTGGATCCAAATGCATCATATGTGTACATTTGTACTAATGAAACTATTCATGGTAAGAAATTTCTATTATTAAATGTTAACTAAGAGTTGCTTGTTAGATGGCTATCACAGACCTGACAAGACTAACACTTCATAAAAAAAAAGAACAACTGAGAAGAGACACTCCGGCAATGTCCCCATTGCATTGGACCTATTTGGTTGATTAGCCTGTGTTTTAAAAGTATGAAAGAAAAGTTTGTCTTTAAAAAAAATATATGAAGTATTATTTATTTAAAATTTTTAAAAAGGTAATTTTTGTATTTTGTTAATTGGATCACATATTTTTTTATGATAATTATGATTTGTCATCATAATTGCATGACTGTGCCAGTCGTGCAATTATGATGCATACCCATTAATATATTGTAAACATTGTAGTAGTGTAAAAAAAAGAGTATTTTAGCATACTCTATTAGTGCTTAAATGATATACCCAAAGTATGGTTGGCAGCACTAACACATGGAATAGCCTACACTACAACATAAAACACATAACATGTTTACACACTCCAAATGTGTGCATGAACTATGTAGGGCCGTCACTATTGTCATTGCAAATCCAAAAATTCCAAATTTGTAGGAGCCTTTCAAAAGTGTTTTTAAAACAAAGACAAACTTCATCATACTAATTGGGGTGAGGATGTTAAAAAAAAAAAACAGTTGTCAGTGACACTCCAAAGCAGTGGCTGTTAACTTACTTAAAAATTTGATTTCATTTATCCTACTAAGATTGGGTGATTGTGAGGCACTATTCATTTATTACATAATACAATTGACATCCCCTCCCTCCACTATGTAGGTAAGAAAAAATAAGATTCAGAATACGTATTATGTAATAAGTAAAAATTTAAAATTTATTACGTAATTATCCAAAGGAAATATGGTTTTGTTTTAATCTTTATTTTTCAAAGAAACAATTTTTAGGAACGTTTGGTTTGTATGTACAATTTTTTTTTTTTAATCAATACTCATCTCTCTAGTACATAATCAAGTTTGGTTTTATAGTTTTTCGTCTCTCGGGTTTTCGCATTCGCGCATACGCGCGCTTTTTCGAAGTATAATGTTAATTTTGCACATTTTTGTGAGCTTTTTAGTAAGAACTATAAAGACTTCCTCCCACCCCCTTGTTAGAAAAAATAGGACATGTTTCACGCCCTCCCCTCCCTTAAATCCTCTTACGTTATATATGAATGACGCCTAACTAGCTGTTCCGGCGAACTTCGTACTGAGTGGCTCGTAATTTTTTTAGTGAATTAAAATTAAATTGTATTTACAACCATCCAAAGACCCACCCAAAATAAACAGCCGTTTAGGAGGAGTTACGTGACAAAAACATACATACAGAAGAATTATATTTGTAAAGATAATTTTAACTTATAATTAGCAATACAATATAAGTAATATCAAATTCTGTTGTACAGTGTCTGTGGGCGAACTCCTCCGAAACGGCTCCACCGATTTTAATGAAATTGTTATAGAATAGGTCGTAAAGTATTTCTTTTTTCAAATTGCGATTTTAGTATGAAATGCAAAAACGGAAAAAAAATACGCAAACGAATTAGTTACATCTATACTAATATTTTAAGCTGAAGAGTTTATTTGCTTGTTTGAACACGATAATCTCCGGAACTACTGGTCCGAATTGAAAAATTATTTTCCTGTTGGTATTAGTTTAGTATTATATGATCTGTGCTGTTGGATAGCCCATTTATCGAGGAAGGCTATAGGCTATATAACATCACGCCACGAGCAATAGGAGCGAAACAGCAATTAAAAATGTTGCAAAAACGGGGAAAATTTACGCAGACGAAGTTGCGCGGGTCACTAGTAATAGATATAATTTAACTACACGCGCACACAGCAAGCAATGACAACCCTACGACGTATCTGCCTCATTGACCACCATATCACAGGTGACAATAAATTGGTGGGGAGAGGTAGTAATAGTTAGTATTCTTTGGTCAGGGTCAAGGTCAGGTTTAATAGAAATATTAATTTTTCAAATGATGAATAATGATAAAAAGTTTTTTTTTGTCACATCTATTGCTGTAATGTTCACTGTGTTAATAAGCAATTGTTTGAAGTTTTCATTGAGCTCATTTTATTCAACAAGTTAATTAAAATAATTATGTAAAATGGAACACAGTTTCCATTCATGAACAGTTATAAAGTTCAAATTGATTTGTTTTGTCTGTACACTTTATAGAATGGTTTGTATGGTTATTTCAGTCTGCCAACGTGTAAATTAAACCCTGTTGTACTAAGCTACTACCTATATATTTACAAACATTAAAAACTGAACTCTTGAGAAAACAAGCTAGTGTGTACACAGTAGCTTCTTTTCTCAAGAATTCAGTTTCACATAATAAACCTCCTAACCCAAGACAAAAGAATATCTACAAAATTACTAAACTGATTTTGATGATCCCATCTAACTACCACCATAATACAATCAGCTTTCAATTAAACAACATGTATATTTAAAGACAAAGACAAAGACATTTATTCGCTTAAAATATGGTACAGAGGGTGTTAAAATGTGGCATTTCATCATATTTACCTTTTTGAGGCATGCAAATATTTAACAATTGTATGTTATTACAAATTTTAAATACAATTTAAAAGTTATGATGCCATAGACATACACACATATGATTCAAACATAATAACAGTTCTCTTTTTGTGTTTGGGGCTAATTACTTAAATAATATTGATTGAATTGTTTCAGGTGTGGAATTTGATTTTGTGCCAGACACAAAAGGAGTGCCCCTTGTTGCTGATATGTCATCAAATATTATGTCAAAGAAAATTGATGTTTCTAAGGTATGATTTTTAATTTAGGTTTCTCTACTTACAGTAGTCAGTAGCATTACTTTGCTTCTTGACCTTGAAATGACAGACAAACTGTTGCTATAGTTGTTAAATTTCTCATAATCATTTACATATCGTGGTTTCATTACTCTTTTAGATATATTTCGGGACTTAATCGCGTGAATTATTTAAAGGTACGAACCTTTTATTTACATGTCGACTCGTGACCACGATCAGTGCAATTCGATCGAAACGTCGGGTAAAGAAAAGGTTCGTACCTTTAAATAATTCACGCGTTTAAGTCCCGAAATTATATATAATTAGTATAAAAATCCCCAAAGTAAAAAAAAAACCTTACTTTTGTTTAGGTGCAGGTGAAAACAAAAAAAAACTATTAAATTAATTTATACATAGTGAATTAATTATATATAGCTTCTACTTAATTTAGGTCATTACACTCATTGTTTAAAAACATCAAAACATCAGCTATCAGTCTATCAGTGTACTTGTAAGTCATTGAAATTCGACAAGCATCCATTGAGTGCAAATGAGTCAGTATTTAATAAGGGTAAATTAAGAGCAATTTTACTAAGTAATATTGTTTGTTATTATCGGCTAATTTGCTATCAGAGAAATACATATTATTATAATGTATTGAATTGGTTACTTTTATTGATGATGATGATGCTCTGCCCTTTGACACAGTCATGTAAGAGTTTAATATTAACATGAACAACATCAATTTCAACATTTAATGGAATCAAGTAGACCTCAGCCACGTAAATTACAGCACCTGCACCAACTAAGACCCGAAAATCAACCAAAGCCTAAACGACACGAGAGAATATATTAACTTTTTTCTTCTATTTTTTCGTCTTCTCTCTGCTTTGGTGAAGTCCGGGGAACTGAGGCGCAAACTCTTTAATTTTCATTAATGAATGATTTGATATTTCAGTATGGTGTGATATATGCTGGTGCTCAGAAAAACATCGGAACAGCTGGTGTAACTTTAGTTATCATTAGAGATGACCTGTTGGGCCATGCGCTGCCAATATGCCCGTCTGTATTGGATTGGGCAGCAAATATCAAGGCTGATTCTATACTTAACACTCCGCCTATGTTCTCGTAAGTATTTTCAATAGATTGTCCCTTGTGGCTGCGCTTGTAGTTAAACTTACAGTTTCGCCATGTGCGTCCGTCCGTCCGTCCGCAGCTTAGCTTAGAGGCTGTTAGTGCTAGAAGACTGTAATTTTGCATGGATTCACTTAATAGTTACGCCGACAAAGTGAAATAATAAAATCATGAAAAACATTTTTTTTGAGGGTATCTCCCCTTTATGTAATGTGGGTAAGTGATAGATATAGTAGGTAGGTACATAGAAGTAAAATATAATGTGCAATAGGTACATATTGTACTAAATCGATTCGGTTACAACTGTGATCACCCGCGCATGAGTCGAGCGAGCGAAACAAGCGTGCCGCGATAGCGGCCGCCGAGTGCCAGAAAAAAATCGTCAAATTTAAGTTACTTCAAGTTAGTATAGGCAAAAATATAGTTATCTATTATCATGGTCACCCTATTACAACATCGAAGTAGACGTTAAACTCGTCAACAAATTTGCCCTAGGCGTTTTGTAAAACGTACAAAATGTCGACGCCGTTTGTATAAAGCCGTTTTATGCTATTTGACTGCGACACATATAATGGAATGAATGTTGTTGCATCAGTTGTTGCTTTTATTCGAAGTTTACGATAAAGGTCGCGAGTTCGTTCACCAATGACAAATGCTTGTAGATATAGTAAACATGTGTTTTGTGCCGAATTTAAGTAGTTGTGAACTTTTTTTGAATCAGCTTGCTGATAAAGTGATGATATAGTTATAAGCTTATTATGTAGTATATATGTTTGAATAGATAATTCTAGAATTGTTTAAATACGCACTATCTATTATAGATTACTAGCTGACTATGGCAAATAGTCAGCGTGTTATAGTCACAGTGATTGTTCTGCAATATAAAAATACTTTGCGACCTATCCTAAAACCTACTAAATATACAAAAATCGGTCACTTAGGAGTTCGACCACAAACACCGTGGCGCGACAATTTAATATATTAGACTAGCGAACGCCTCGCGGTTTCACCTGCGTATTTCCCGTTTCCAGGGATAGTGTGGCTTCCCAACGATGAAAGAATTGTTGAAATCGGTTTAGTAGTTTTTAAGTATATTCGTTACATACAAAAATACAAATCCTTCCTCTTTATAATATTAGTATAGATTATCAAAAGATTTTCAATATTAGCTGGTTTATAAATGGGTATCATTGTGTTACTTGCAAATCACTTTAATAGTTGAAATCTACGTAAAGTTTGTTTTCCTTTAATAACGAGAACTCCGGCTTTAGGATACAAGCCCTGCGTCATGAGGGATTTGACAACATACAATTAATGAACACAAGGTATCTACTTGTAGATGCCACGTAAATATTTATGGGGCACACAAAGTTTTGTCCCTCAGAGGAATCAAATTCACTACGCAGCAGAGGCAATCAAATAATAAAAAGGAGTGCGGTGGTAGAAAGGAAGCAACCACTATTTTTAGCTCTTTATTCACTATTACTTTAAACTAATATTATAAAGCTGAAGAGTTTGTTCGTTTGGTTGTTTGAACGCGGTAATCTCAGGTCCGTTTTAAAAAAATCTTTCACCATTAGAAAGCTACATTATCGGGGAGTGAAAATTACAATAATGTAACTTAGGTATAAAAAACTAGTGTGTGAGATTATATTTCATCAAGATTTCGAATGTTTCTTATCCAGTACATAACATTTAGTATAAGCTATAAGTTCCTAGGAACAATTTTACACTCTCTTTTGACTTCTTTTGCGGTGGGAGTGTGTCCGACTGCTACGCAAGAGGTCGTGGGTTCGATTCCCACACGGGACACTACTTTGTGTGATACACAAATTGTTGTTCCGAGTCTCGGTGTACTTTGTGTTCGTGACTTGTATGTTTGTAAAGTCCCCCGCGACACAGGGCCATACCCTAATGCAGGAGTCGTCTTTTTAAAAAAAAATAGAAAAAAAAGTACACCTTTAAGTTTATATATCTCTCTCTCTCTTTCCAGTATCTACGTCATGGGCAGAGTACTCCAATGGGTGGAAAGGAACGGTGGTGTAGCAGGCATGGAAGCAAACGCCATAAAGAAAGCATCTTTAATCTACGACATAGTTGAGAAGTCCAATGGTTTCTACTACGCGCCTGTGGCTAAGGAAGCCAGGAGTAAGATGAATGTGCCTTTCAGAATTGGTAATCCTGGCAGTGATGCCTTGGAGAAGGAGTTCTTGAAAGGAGCTGAGGCTTTGGGCCTTATTCAACTGAAGGGACATAGGTAAATATTTCTTTGAATGTTAATACAGTCGCATAGGATTTTGTATATAGCGTAAATAACAATGGCAAGGTTGTAACAAGCTACCCATATTGCTTCATCAAAAAATTATATTTTAACCGACTTCAAAAAGAAGAGGTTCTTGATTAATTCGGATTTATGTATTGTTTTTTAACGTATGTTCGGGTATAACTCCGTCTTATACGACGTGTAACAAAAAGGTGTGGTCAAAAAAGGTCAAAAAGTGCAATATCCGATTGTATCGTTATGCCATAGTTAAGCGTTTTCTTTTTGTAAATTTTCACTACCGAATGGCGCATGGCATAAATAAATTTCTATGCAAAATTCGATTGAAATATTTTGGCTATTTTTATTTTTTAAATTTGGTCAATTTATACTTTCTTAATATGCCCATCGGCTAGATTATTCTGCCAAACGATGTCGAATACCATGATCATATCATGCCATAAATTCTAGCTCAAGTTCCTCTCTGTGAAATTTAACATAAGAATTTAAACTTAAGATTGTGACCGTGAAATGATCAATCTTCACATAACCTAGATCTGTCTATTCTTTACTTCTCTGCAACTTCATTACTTCTGTAGTGCTAATATAGCACGTGTTCTAATACAAACTATAATTAGAAAAGATAACGCAGCATTGTAACTACCGATCTTATCGCAGTAACGTGCGAGTCTTAAATATAACACATTTTTATTATACCCTTATCATACTATTAGCAGTTGGTTATTTTGACGTTTTCACTCTCATCTAGTAACTAATGATTAGGAATTATGCAATCTTTACTAGCAACAAGATATACCTATAGCTTCCATTATCGATCTAGTGATAAACGATTGTTATTCGATTTGATAGGCGTTTATTGACTCATTACTATGGCATGAAATAAAGGTATTTTGAATGAATTACAGATTTAATCGGTTGTTTTGTAAATTAGAAGATATGATATTGGGTATTTTCCACATAATGAACAAAATAAATTGAACAGATAATAAGATAGCGATGCGTCTTTGCATTAATGGATTTGAAAAAATAAGTTTTGTTTATTCTTCTTTTATCTTTTTCTGTAGGCTATTAAACTACTAGGTAGCAAATTGTCATACAGCATGTCTGATAGTAAACTATATTAACTTATATTCTGAGCCGAAGCTTATAAACGTAAACCACATCAAGGATATTCGACCTTGTAATTCCTTTTTTAAAAGCAACTGCGCGTTAGTCTATGTTCGATACTTTTTTTGTGTCGTGTTTGTTTGTTTCATAGACTAATAGACTATGTATTCTCTTTTTAATATGTATACTTTTTATATTATTTATCAGGTTTTAAATGTTTAATTCATAATATAAATATTGGTTTGTTCATTCTAGGAATGTCGGAGGGATTCGTGCTTCAATATACAACGCCGTCACTGTCGAAGAAGTGGAAACGCTGGCCAAGTACATGAATGAATTCCAAATCAAGCATTCCAAGTAAATTATAATGATTATATTGTTTATAAAGTATTCTGTATTATCGAACCGCGAATATCATTATTATTGTAAGTTTATGCCGGCTGTGCAAGCTCTTGTTTTTATTTTTATTAATAAATTCTAGTTTTGGTCTATATTTGCCAAATTTTATTTTAATTCCTTAATAAACTAGGAACCCTCTTCACTCTCTTAGGTAGATGGATTATATTGGACTTCATAACGGTTATTCTTGGAGCCGGTTGTGATTGTAGTTTAAATGTCCGTGTGGGACGAAATATTGTATGATACAAGTTGCAAAATAATATTATTCAGTTGCTTCGAGTATATTAGTGTTTAAAGATAGACACTCGGTATGCGGAACTTGTATAGGTAGTAGGTATCTGTAAAATTCCACAGTGTAAATATTTAAAGTTATCTCCCCTTTATCTATTAGATAATAAATTGTCAGCTGTACTGGTGTCATTTTAGGTGCGAATGGGGCAAGGCCTTACTATACGTTATTAATTATTATACTGTGCCGGTAGTTTCGGACATTAACGCCCACTTAAGTAATCTTTGTATAATAAAATATATAAAAATAAGCGTCATCTGATATCTGAATGGTTAAAATGATTCAGTTGACATCAATTGTATCTCATCTGAGGTCAATGTACCACACACGTAGTTTGTTGTTATGACGGCATTCTCAAATAGGTATTGGAAATAATGATCGTTATTTCATGCTGTAGGTCAATGTGCCTTTATGTTGTTAGGTGTCATGCTATCCACTATCAATGTTCCTGATAGTGAATAATATAACTACTTTATAATAGTGAGTCAACGCTTGCAAATAATAGCTAATATTTTAATCAGTCTCAATGCCAAATATAATTGGAGAATTTATTTGTGTGTTTCACTATCGAGTACTCAAACGATACATAACTTTAAGCGCTTTCGAATATACTGCCCTGCTAAGCAAAAATGCAAATCACAATATGAGAAGTTTTGAGAAAATCGTCTTTTTGTAAATTATAAAAAAACATTACTTCTATTGAGGTATTGCTCTATTTTTTGGGTAGGGCAGTAAACCATGATACGGCTATCAAACATACTAGTGAATTCACTCTAATCTAAGAAACTACCAATTTAGAGAATATGAAAAATACGGTTTAAAATATTTATTGAGGCTGGGTATTGTACTCTGCAACTCAAATCTTTAGCTTTATCTTCGCCGTCTCTTACAAAGCCATCCATTGACAGGAAATTTAGTATATACAATGCCTTCTAGCGAGCAGCCGGTGTTCTAGTATCTCTGTCTTTGTATGTACACGATTATTTTTTTACATACTTTTTAAAGCGTATTTCTGTAGGTTTTATAGTTGGTTAGTTTTATTTATATTACTTAGGAACAAGAAAACCGCACTTAGACTCTTGATTGGGCCATTGTGCGTTATCCTTTCTGTCACTCCAGCCAACCGATGCACTCCCAAAACGCCACCAGCTTGCCCAAGTTACTGCAGACTTCCTGAAGGGATGTTGGTGATGCTGATTTATATTACTTAAGAAATATTTATTAAAGCCTGTCATAGTCAGAGCGTCGATGCTCAGTAAAAAAATAAAATAAACTGATAATAGCTAAGGGATCATAAATAAAAAAAACTTAATAAATATACGTATTAAATTTATTTCGTTAAATTTTTTGTAAAAAAAATATCTTTATAAAATGTAATCACTAATGTGGTAAAAGATTGTGATGGACACACCACCCTGAAGATTCTTTGAGTATTTTATTACAATATTCTTTTAGGTACGTACACAACGGATACATGACATCACTAGACCTAGTCTAATACTCTCATACACTCTCTTATAGTATAGTATTTGTTATTGATCCTAGTACAGTTCCAATATTCATTCATTGTTAGGAAGATATGTATTTACTATAAATTATGTCAGCTTAATCATACTTTAATACAAAATGTATATATAATACATGTTATTCATCATTTATCTTTAATTCCATATATTCTCGTGATAATTATAAAATACCATTCTATACATTACACGGTCACTTTCATTTCATTCACTCACCCATTCATTTAATCAAAATTATAATAATACAGTCCAGTTTATAATACAAAACATAAACCGTTCACTTTATTATCTATCTAATCCCTATGTTAGTAATAATTAATCATTACACTGTATATAACTATAGATGTAATTATTACTAACATTAAAGGAAGCGTTCTAAAAAATATACAAAATATTTTATATCATATATTTACACGATATATAAAATGGAATGTTGTTGGAATGTAATTACAATGTTCAAATGTTGAAACAAGCCCTGCTTCGGATATGGCAGTGTTCGCCTTAATATACTTGAGCATTTTGTTCGATGATCATTATTTTAGAACATCAACACATTCACTGTTTTGAAAAATATGTAACGCCATAAGGCCGGTGATCTATAACAGCACACAATAATTATGTACGTAAGTGTAAATATGCTAGCAGTCGTTCGTCCGATGAAATTAACCAATAGCGTTAACGTATCGTCCATGTTTGATGTTGAATGCTCAAATGCGATTGGTCGGTCCCATCGGTTAGAGAATACCTATACAATTTCTTCCGATTAATGCGGAACTAATTTGGTGTCCAAGTACAAAGTGAGACGAGGGTTAACTCGGCTAATGCAGAATATACTGATTTATTTTTTAAATTATGGTAAAAGATGACACTATGTGATCTTGTGATACATATTTTTGTATCACTTTTTACAGAAAATGAAACAGTCTTAAGTAAAGTGCGCTGTAATAGACTGACGGCTTCGCTAAACTTTATATTTTTGTGACATTTTTTTTAAATAAGTATATTTGGTGGGGCTGTAATTTAAACAGTGAGTGTGTTAATACACGTGTTTATAACTAAAATCTTAATAAAGCTAGAATACGACATTCTACAATAACATACTTTATTCTCGGTTTGCCGCGAGCGCGACGTTTTTATAGTATACAATAACTATTATTGTCGGGTACACCGAGAATTGAAACTAGTACGAAGTATTATGTAAGATTGACCAGAATACGACAAAACGCAGTCCTTATTTACGTCTATTGACCTTCACTGTCGCTGTCACTCTTATCTGTAAAGAAATAATCGAATTGTTAGAATTTCATCATTATTTACAACGCCTGCATGCCCCAATGACCGATAATGTTGTTTGTGCAGTTCAATTTTTATGTGGAATAGTTTTTACTGTTATCGTGTATTTTCTACGCAAGAGCTATGTTTATTTGTCGCGATGTACGTAATTGTTCGTGTTTGTTACGCATAATATTTTAAACAATACATAACAGATATCAAATAGCGCGATGATAATAGTTGATCAACCTTCAAAACAATTGATGTTATTTTATTGTCTTTGTTCACGCTGTCTCCGCATGCAAACATGTAGGTAGGTCTGGATTCTACGTAATATTATAGGTAAGTAAAAGTACTGTTATGAAGGCGGAATCTAGAACATGATAGGTAGGTACTTCTTTATTCTACGAATAGATAACGTCCGTTCTATCTTCAACGCTACTCAATGAGGTCCGGTGACTACTCATTGGCAGAAATTCATCATCGATTGCTTCACTAGGGTCTTTAGAAGTATGAATAATCTCTTTGTATCTGCCTTAAGATAGAACAATTTTGACTAGAGCTACCATGCAAAGTTAAAAGTTGGTCCAATAAGCAGTATTGTTGGCTATTAGGAATAATCGTCCGAAAGCTGATGGTCATTTTTGGGTAGGTTGAAAGAGGCATTTGAAAACTTGTCTAATACTTCTTCTCTGTTACCCAAACAGAACCATAGACTGGCTGACTGGCTGGGGGATAGCGGGGCTAAATATTTTTTTATATTTTATTACGATTTTACGATTAATGTCCATCCGAAAATATCTGTATTTTTTCCCGACTTCAAGAAAGTGTTATGTTTTTAACATTTATTTTTAATTATAAATAATATCCTATTGCAATTTCAGAGTGCGTCGAATATTTTTTTTTTGCAAAATAACAATTGCCTGGCTTAGTTTAAGTTTTATTCATTTTTTAAATATTAAATTTAAAGTGACAAAAACATCAAAATGCCTCAAGCATTTTTTATTTAAAAAAAAAACATTTCTTTAAAACTATGCAAATGTTAATCGATTTAGGTCTGTTTTCCCCATCCATAATAAAGGCATTAGATAAGTTTTCAGCGTGGCTCAAATACCTACACAAAAATAACCATCAGCTCTCATACTATAATAGTAGGTAGGTAATGTGTTTTATACAATGTCTATGTTGACTCTTGTTGGCTCAGTGTGTGACATTCATGGCGTGCAAAAGCTGCGTTCTTAAAATGAAAATGTGCACTAATCTAAGTGCTCCAAACATACTGACCTTTCTTACCAGGGTACGCGTGCCTCTTTAATCGATCGTACAAATCTTCCTTAGTCCCATATATGCTTGCATTTGATCGTGCTAAGCTGTTCATTTTTCCATTCATTCCGTTATGGAGACTCTCCTTCATGTAGGTTTCATTGTAGAAGTTGGGCATTTCCCAGCCGTCTTCTTCGTCGTCATAGTAATGTGCGTATGTGGAATGGTGTGATGGGGCTATGGACTCCGCGTATGGGGTGTGAGCTCCATAATAGAAGTTCACTTGGGAGCCGTTTTGGTCTATGGCTGGTGTTAAAGTCTTCTTTGGTTCCTTCTTCTTTGTTGATCTGTGAAAAGAATTACCACAAAAATGATTTCATGTGTTTTCAAGGTAATTTTGGTAATTAACCGTTGCAAGCTTGTTTTATTTTTTGCTCAGATCTCAATTTCGATCTATACCTATTTTCAAGTTACGTAGTAATATATAAAAATCTCTAAAATACACTCTTATCTTATTCTAGATATTTCAATTAAATAGAGATTGCATGCACTTCGATTCCATTTTATGGTGGTATTTTTTGGAAACAAGTGTCAAAATGTTAAGATTGCACCGAATTCCAAATAAAATAAGTAAATATCTAGTGTACCTACTTAGTAGGAGAGTTTGTACTCACCTTGCGCAAATCATCCATACAAGCAGTACTAAGAATATAATAAATATCACTCCTCCGGCAACTCCACTGGCTATGTACGCGAACTCGCTCTTCTCTCTGCAATGGCGCCCTGTGAAGGAACCAGTGCAGCGACAGGATGGTTCACCTCTAGCGTCCTTCACACACTCGCCTCCATTATCACAGAATGCATCACATACATCTGGAAATAAAACGGGATAACTGTGAGCATAAAAAGTTAATCCCTTGTCCTGACTGACTGATTCATCAACACAGAACCCAAACCGCTGGGGCTACAAACTCCAAATTTTGGTGGTTGATGCCTTTTATGTTTTATGCATGTGTATGCAAAGAAAGGATTTTTGGAGTATGTTACTAGTTAGTATGAAACTCCGTAAACTTTGTAGTTAAATCATTGAAATGTGTATGTATTTGACTTTAGTTTAAAATAAAAATTATGAAATTAAATGTTATCGTTAATATCTTATAATTTATGAATGTATTGTATTTAATTAATTTAAAATCATCATTATTATTATGATTTGTACTTTAACTTCATACTTTAATAAATTGTATAATTTTGCATGTCTCAATAACAATTATTGTGCGACATTTAAAGCGAATAAATAAATCTGAATCTGAAAAAATCACGTAAATATTAAAACGTTTTGCAAAGTCAACACCTAAGGGGTTCGCACCCAAGAGGACGACCCCATGAGACAGTTTATTTTATAGAAAAGTCGTTAAACAGAATCTTTGCTAAAAATCCAAAACAAAAAATCAAGGTCAAATAAATAAATAACTATAGCTCCGGATATAAAATGCGAGCCGAAATTGCTAAAAGACAAGTAGATAATCATGTTAAGACGTTCAAAGGGTAGACGGGGTAGGTCAGAGTGGGGTATAATGGATGTCATGTTGCGACCCATTCCCATAACACAGCCATGAATTGCGATAGGAAAAAAATATCGTGCATTCATACCCTTTTTTGGAAATTCGAAATCTTTTTTGCAGAATTCAATAAGTTGAAGAATAATGAAATAAAAAGGCGCAAATAATTCTATCAGAAATACAGGCCGTGAAAATAAACATGACATTATATTTATTAGATTTAGGGATAACTAGAGAAATAACTACTACCTTTAGGAATATCTAAGTCGTAATACCTTGTTAGGATCTTCGTTTCAAATTAAAAACCTCGATTTTCATTGATTGGAGAGGTAAGAATTTGCGTTATTCAGTTGCGTACCTACCTACTCTTGTGATGAATATAAATTAGGTGTCGTAGAAAATTTCCCCCGCTATTATGTTGATATCAAATTCTGAAAGAGCTTTCGGCAAAAGGCATCTTAATTTTTAGGTCAGAGTTCTTTGAAGAATCTTGAATTGATTTCCTTTGAATATTTGTTCAACGATATGCTGGAATGTGTTTTCTAAAATTCTCAATAAAATCGCTTACCTGTACAAACTTTTCCTGTGCCGTTGAAACCCGGCTTGCACTGACATTTGAATTCGCTTGTCTCGGGTATCAAAAGGCAATAAGCATTCACGTCGCAATGCATCTCTGGGCCGCTCATTTCACACGGGTTCGTGCAGTCTGATTCCGATGTCTATAACGAAATAATATTTATTTTTAGTTTAAGGACTTGAATTTGTGATTTAAATGTTTAGTTCTAGATGGATTATAAACTAAAGCATAAACCAGAACATCCTTTAGCTATTTAAACCCCTAAGTTGAGCAATTTTACTTGTGCTTTGATCTCGAATAAATGTCTAAAGAGGGTGCTCTTATTTTTTATTGCCATCCCAAACATTTAGGCGATGATAAAAAGCCACTCAAGATATATTTTACTAAGGTATGTGTAGGGTAAGTAGGTTATACTTACAGCTCCTGGTCCTCTCGTACTTGTGTTGATGGGACACGGCACACACACTGTCTGCTGCGATTCTGATTGGTATGTTCCTTTTCTGCATTGTATACATGTGTTCAGAGTGACATTGAGATATAAACCTGAAAATTAGTAAACAATGTTTCTTATTACATCACATATTTGTACGGCTGTAAGAATTCCGGCGAACCCTCTTGAATTTGTTACTTAAAGTTATACAATAGAATATCGGATTAGAGCAAATTCCCTAAGTTTTGAAGATCGAAATTCCAATGCTGAAATATTTGAAAATTTTCGGCAATTGTTTTCAAGTTAATATCTATTTCGTTTAAACTATGAGAAAATGAGAAACATACCAGGTCTGCAGACAGGTAAAGAGCATTGGTCGGCGGACGAAGCTCCGTTTTGTGGTGTAGTGGTACCAGGTGGGCAAGGAGCGCATGCCGCTCCAGCTCCATTAGCACGCCATGTTCCTCGAGGGCAAGGTTCACATCCACCATCACTACTTAATTGCTCTCCTAAAACATAAAATAAGGCCATTTTATATACATCCAAACGACCAAAGGGAATGTTAAAAATACCCTTTATCTTGTTTACCTGAAGGACAGTCATCTCTGCACTCAGCTGCTGATACGGCCTCTGTAGCGCGAGTAGTTTGACCTCGAGGACAGGCGATACAAGAGAATGCACCTTCACGAGGTTGATATGAACCGTGCCCGCATGGACGACAGAGTTCGGCTTCAGCATCATAATATTTGCCTGCGGCACATCTCTCTGCAGAAAAAAAGGTTTGTGTTAGAAAGATGAAGGATCCAAACTCTTTTTACATTGAATTCTTGAGGTTTGAAGTTTTTACCTTTGCAGTCAGCTGCGCTACGGGCTCCAGTTGCTTGAGTAACTCCAGGTTGACCAGCAATAGCAGGACATGCGGTACATTGTACCTGTCCAGCTTCAGATTGGTATGTGCCTTGTGGGCATGGTTTGCAAGTGTCGCTAGGAGCATCGAGGAAAGTACCGACCGCACAAGCGACTGTAAAATTAAACGAATGTTAAAAATAGGTATCAAGTTTCCAAAGTTTAATTTTATAGATTTACAATAAACGTGTGCTTACCACAGTCAGGAGCCATGACAACTTGACCCGTTGGACAAGCATAATCAGAAATCAACTCCAAGCTAGCTGGATCCGGTACGGTGTTGGGAAGAATATTCCTTACGTCGAATTGTTCGTCTTCGAGGATGAGTTTCTCCAGTAATCGTTGTACGGTTGAACGTTCGTTGTTACCACCGTGGATTACTGGGTCGCTAAATAGTTAAAAAAAAACGTTAGATGACTGTCGTTTTATAGCATAACTGATTAGCAAAATTCACACACCTCTACAAGCGTCAACTAAATTATACTACAAGAGCAAATCATTACATTTACGTAACAAGTGCGTAAGTGCTATTCTAATGCATGCAGAAAACTTACTTGATAGACGGGAACGAGATTTCGACGCTGTACGTATCGCCCACTTGACGACCCTCCCTACTGCTTCGTGTCCTAAGTGCGACATAAAAGTACATGCAATTGTGTTGGAAGACATACATGCTCTAAATATTTGTAATAGAAGCTTAAGTGTCTAAGTGCAAATATTTTGGAGACATCTATTAATATTTTGCTACGATAAAAGAGTGCGTTATGTCACCTGTGTTATAGTAACACATGCTTTATGTGCACTACCGTACATAATATTGTACAACATTGTGTCTGTTCCAAAAAGCAAGGGATATTTATTGATCTATTCCGTGCTTTCTGAAATCTACCAACACCTGTCTATTTTGAATCCTGTATTCAATCCCTGCTTGAATTCTAAGAATACCTATAGTATTAGAAAGTTATGCTTACTCTTCGACGGGGATGATAGCATCCATAACGTAGGTATCTTCTGCAGGTACTGCGGGAGGGGTGGATACTTGTCTCGTTTGTCTAACATTGGCGCGGTGGTCGCACTTCACGTTGATGTCCAGTTCCTTACATTCGCGGGTACCTGTGGAGAGGCAATTTATTGTTTAAAATCGAACATACCTGGAGAACAATTGATACCCGAGTAATAAATGAAGGTGTTTAAGATCTTACCGTCAACAGCGTAAGAGCAGAAGTTCCAGTCTCTATTGAGTTGGTTGATGGCAGTACGAACTTTTTGGCGAAGCACGCCCTGTCCGGCGTCATTGCAAAGCACTGAACTTGGGAACAGCATGGAAATTTTGAAGACGCGTTGAGCTGGTGAGGCCGCTGCAAGGACATATAAGTACAATTAATATAACCTGGCATCAATTACATGAACAATTTTATTGTTGCATTCTTATATTATGAACAATCCTTACGTGAGCAAGCAGGGTAAACCAAAGGTAGAGTGGGGTCAGCAGTTGGTCTCCAGAATCCTTCTGCACCACAAGTATAGAATGGTGGCACAGGTTGCGAGAATCTCAGGCCGTCGCGACAAGCAATCTCGCACACCTTGAATTGGCCGCCAGCGCCCCAGTCTCGGCAAGATTGGTAGCCACCCAGTGGGTCAGGCAGTGGTGGACAGAACTCAGCTGTAAGGAAAGAAAATGTTATAACACGATATCTTCGAACGGAATGTGTTTAGTTTGAATTTGCAATAACTTACCTAATACTGTAGCTTTAAAAGTGCAGGTGGCTGCGTTACCCGCAGCATCGTAAGCGATGTAAGCAATATCGTATGTTCCCCATGCGAGGTTCTGGCCAGATCTATGACCTGACTTCTCTACTTCTCTGACCACGCCAACATTATCACTGAATACAGGTTTATCCCAGCTGACAGGCGATGAACCGTTCTTTCCAATTACCCATAGATCACCAGGACAGCGTTCTACTCTTGGTGGTTCTTTGTCGACTTGTAATTGTTGGCATTTAGGACCAGAATAGCCGTTAGGGCATACTCTTTGTCCGCAATGTGATGGTACCATTCTCTCAACTCCTCCAACCAGGTCGTCGTAACCAGCCCAAGTAAGGGCCAATGCATTGTATAGAACAGGTTCGGTTCTGCAGTCACGCACTTGTTTTTGGATGTCGTTTGTGACATCTAGAGCACGGTTCCATATTTGTACTTTAGTCAAATGTCCTTGGAAGCCGGCTTCAGTGTAAGCCTTTGGATTATCAGATTGAGGCTTGCCAAGTGTTACCCAAACACTGTAATAAAATAATACATTTTAGAATATTTATTTAAAACATTAAATGCAAATGATTTAATTCTACGTGGTGTGGTCGTGTATTTACTAAAATATCTTACTATTGTGGTAGTGTTCGTCCACTTCCGTAACCTTCAATCTTGCTAGCGATCAAACCTTCAGTGATGAGGGTTAATTCGCCACCGTTATTGCCATCCCAAACCAAGGCGACGTGGTGCCATTGCCCGTCATTTACCGTTGCAAATTCACCAAAACTTAGGTAAACGTCTTGGAGTTCCGGGAACAGAGAAACTTGAACGCCATTAGAGTGAGCTTGTATAATTTGTTTTCTGTTCAGTGCAATGTGAGAATTGCTGAAAGATAAAAGGTTTTATAGTCAGTATACGGCTATCGTACGCTTGAGATTTATTACTGAGCGCCGATTTATTACATACCTAACGCTATACGCTGTGAAGAACACTCCTCCCTCATCTTGCTGTGTATATTGCACCCACATCGCAATGGTCAAACTATCAGCGGATCCTGTATTGAATGGTACTACTTGAGCAGCACTTGAACGCATAGGGTCACTGAAGTAGAGATCGTAATCCACACTTATTGCTGAAATATAGACGAACGGATATTAATATTTAGGCACATAAATGATTTATGGATAAAGATATAAGGCCGATGGCGGACTACTTACTTTTTCTGCAATCATCGCCAGTAAGATTGAACGGACATTGACAATAGAAGCGACCCGGTAAGTCAATGCATGTAGCTGATGGGGGACATGAGTTTTCTTTGCAATCAACAATATCTTCGTCACAGTTCTTTCCTTGGAAGCCTGGTGCACAAATGCAAGTGTAATCTTCGCCTTCGTCTACGCATGTTGCTCCATTCTGGCAAAGGCCGGCTTCGCATGCGTCGAATTCATATTGGCAACCAATACCGGTGTAGTCAGTAGAACAAGTACAGTTAAGACCAGACCCGAAGTCTTGGCATTTACCACCGTGCATGCAGGGGCTACCAATACATCTCTCTGGAGCAGTTTCACATTGTTTGCCGTCTGTACCGCTCGGACATCTGTAAATAAATAACAAAAAAAAAAAAAAAGGATTTTGTGAGAAACAGTTAGTTAAGTGCACTTTAATTTTTTTTATGATAAATATACTAAAATTACTTACACGCAGAAGTAATCCTGGAACAGATCGATACATCTAGCATTATTTTGACAAGGCCTATTCATGCAATTGCCGATATCTTTCTCGCAGCGTTTGCCTGTCCAACCGGGTTGACAACCGCATTTGTAACCTCCAATTTCATCTTTGCAAGATCCACCATTGAAGCACGGGTCTGATGCGCAGTCGTCTATATTAGTTTCACACATTTCACCCGTAAATCCTTCCCGGCATACACATTGGAACTTGTTGTCAAGATCAATGCATTTCTCTGTACCAGCGGGGTTGCAAGGTTCAGTCAAACATTCATCAATAGCAGTTTCACATTGCAATCCTATGTATCCAGGGCGACATTTACAAATAAATCCATCGATTTGGTCAACACATGATGCACCATTCTGGCAAGGATTAGATGAACAGTCATCAATTGTATGTTGACATCTCTTGCCTGTGTAACCGGCTTCACAAATACAATTAAAGTCATCGACGCCATCAATACATTGTCCACCGTTATCACAAGGTGAAATAACACATTCGTTAATGTTGATGTCACAAGAAGGACCAGTCCAGCCTGGATCACAGACGCATTGATGAATGAAAAGTTTGTCAACACAGATTCCATGTTTGCAAGGTTCATTTGAACAGAGGTCTATCTTTTCATGGCAACGTTTTCCTGTAAAACCAGGTGGACAACCACAACTGAAGTCGTTAACTAAATCTGTACAAGGTGCTCCGAGGAGACAGGGTTTTTCGACACAATCATCTGTATTGGTTTCACAAAGTTGTCCTTCCCATCCTGGCAGGCATTCGCATTTGAATCGACCCTGTTGTAAGGCAATGCAGGAAGCGCCATTAGAGCAAGGGTTTCCATTAGCGGAGCAAGGGTCGATCTGAAATGAAAAAAACATTTATTTTATTAATAACATTACATATCTATTAATGGTTTTCGCGGCTTCTACCGAAGGGATGTTAAAAATACGTACCGTAATGTCACAATCAACGCCTGTGTATCCAGATCTACATAGACAGGTATAATTGTCGTATCCGGGTTCATCCTTGCACATTGCCCTTTCAGGACAGGTGTCGTTTCTACATTCAGATCTTTCTTCTTGACAGTTAATTCCTCCGTATCCTGTAGGGCATGAGCAGCGGTACCCTTGCGGTAAATCAGTGCAAGTGCCTCCGTTGTAACAAGGTTGACTGGCACACTCATCGATGTCGATTTCACATCGGCGGCCAGAGAATCCTGCAGGGCAGTAACATTGGACTCCGTGTCCTTTAGGGACGCATAGACCACCGTGTTGACAAGCACTGTTTGAACATTCAACTGGCAGACATTCTTCCAAGCCTGTTGTGCCTGTTCCTACCGTTTTCATGTTTGTCGGACATTCCATACAATTAGTTTGTCCAACGAGGTTCTGATAGAAGTTTCGTGGACATTGAGAGCACGGCGCTAGTCCAGTAGGTGAATAAGTTCCGGGTGCACATTTTGCTCTGCATCTGTCTCTTCCTGGAGCTGCTGGTTGGTAGGTGAAAGTGTTAACCGGACAAGCTTGACAATCCTTAAAACCTCCTAGTGGGGGTTCAGAAGTATAGCTATTTCTTGGGCATTCCAGACAAGGAACTAAACCAGTGGGAGAATAGGTGCCGTAACCACAAACGGGTATGCAATCATTGATATCCTTTGATCCTTCGTCCCTAGTAAATGTGCCCTGTGGACATTTCAGACAGGATCCTTGACGAGCTTGATTCTGGAAGAATCCTCGGGGACACATTGTGCAAGTCTTCTGTTTTTCCTCAGCAAAGGTACCAGCAGGGCAATGCACTAAAATAAATAAAAAAAAAAAAAAATACAACTCACATTTCACATTTACAAAATATTTTTAAAATAATCCTTAAAATCTGCAAACGACTTACAGCATCTTGGAACGTCATTTGTATCCATATTTAGTACCTCACCGACACTACAAGTGAAACCTTTCGTAATCGAACTTCTAATTGCCCTCAGTGGTGGGCACTGATTACCAATAGATGATACGTTCAGCACAGGTTCGATTAGAGCACTAGCGTATGGTACAGATAAATCAAAGATTAGATTCAGAGTAGAGCCGCAGAGATCATAAAGCTGGGTTTGGCGGACAGCTGGTGCGATTGCCAAAACGAAGTCCATTTTTACAACATTTTCGTCTAGAAGAGTTGGGACCACATTCACGAAAGTGACATTTATATTGACGTTAACGGCGGAGCAACGTTGTGTTAGCCTTTCATTTAGGATGCTGTCGTATTGAGCTACAAGGTCCTTGTATTTTGGTAAGCAAGCGTTAGAAACTGCTCCAAGAGCCCGATACTGTACAGTAGATACAACGTGGTAAGCTGCTTGTTGGGTATCTGAAAAAAGATGTTAATAAATTAACATTTGCATCTTTACAAAAATTACATCCAATGTTTAAATACTGATCCAATACATACTTTCTGAAACACAGTCAGGCACAACCGCTGATGGCACCCATTGACGCTTGGTTTCGCATATGTATGTCTTAACAGGTTCTCCATCAGTAAATCTGAAGCCTGGGCTACACGTAGCTATACATTGAATGCCTCTATCTCCAGGCAGGCAGTTCATAGCACCGTGTGCTGGTGGCATAAGTTCCCAGTCAACGCATGGTGTAGCTTGAACTGATACCTAAAACATTTGGAATACATTTAATTTTGAAGGTTCCTTCGTTAGATTTGAACATAAACTTGTGTGTATGTCTGAATATCCTTACCTGGAAGTTACATTGAGCTCGATTGCCATATTTATCTGAAGCAATAACTGTAACGTTTTCGTATCCACGGATTGGGATGACAGCTCTTTCCGGGATAAATTTAAGGAAAACTTCTCCTGAAGCATCAGTAGCATTGATTCTCCTTCTGGTTTCATTGAAGTTAACCGCGTAACTATCTTGTTTGTCAACCAATTCTATAACGTAGCTCTGCGGGCAACTTAGTTTTGGTGGGGTGTAGTCTGGCACAGTGATGTTTACTTCACAAATTGCGACGTTTCCATCAAAATCAAAGGCGACATATCGTACAACCATGTTATGGAACACTTGAATAGGTGTTTTAAAGTGTTGAGGCGTCACTTCTAATCTAGCTATAGCACCAGAATTGTCCGTCGCAGTTGGTTCAGTAAAGTTCACTGGTAATAAGCCACCATTGACATCAGTTTGTACAACAATTGGTTGTTGTGGGCAGTTTTGGAAAACTGGAGGCTCATTATCTGCAAAAAGTTGTAAACCGGTTTTATTTTAGCTAAGTCTAGCATTTGTTTAATTAGTTAAATATTTTAAAATAACTCTCTAATTTGTTAGAAAAAATGATAAGTATAATATTATAAATGCTTATGTACTTACCGACACACGGAGAATATCCATAATCGTAACCCAATAATGGTTCTGCAGAAGGCTCATCACAACCCATAAGTTCAAATTTGAGACAGGCGTTGTCCATGAAACTCACTATTCCCAAGATAACAAATCTAGCCTGCACGTATTTTGGTAAGGTGATCATAGCAAGTTCACCATAGTTTCCAGGATCTCTCATCGTAAGATTGAAGTTAGGGAAGTAAACTACATAGTTTTCATTTTCAGCTTGCTTGTAAAAGAATCTGATTTCTGTAGGTCTACCAACAATGTCAGATGTAACAACACCCTTAACAAGAATAGCTTTGACTCGGTAAACTTTGCCCAAATCTACACTGACGTAGGTAAAAGCTTCTTGTTTGCCACACCAACCAGTTACAGAATTGAGCCTTATATTTCTAGCTTCATAGTTTGGTCTTTCAGATGTCGCGTTAATGGCAGAGTCAGGTATTCTTCCAGAAGCGAGTCCAAGAGGCCTAATTACTTTGCACTCTGGTTCACGTATACAGGTTATCGGCCTCGGGTTAATTAAGATGTATCCTGGTCTCGAACAGCCAAACAGGACTTCTGATCCTTGTTCATAGCTCCTGGCAATTTGGTAACCATCAGCAGGTCTGCCTGGGTCCTCGCAAACTGGTCCTTCACATCTTAAATCTCCGAAGTCCCAGATACCATTTGCCTGACACCTGACTACATTGTCGTGTTTGCTGGTTTGGCCAGCGAGTTTGAAAGTGTTTTGACAACCAAAGAAAAAGGAGCTTTGGTATTTGGTGTCTAGGTACTGTCCGTATTCTGCACCGGGTGTAGGCATTGGTGTTCCACAGTCCTTCCTAGGGCATTGAGGTTGAGCTCCAGATAGCCAGTAATCCGGTAGACCCTGTAAAATCACAATTAAATCATTATAAAAACATGACTTTTATGGGTTTTAAATCATTATTTTGATTAAATAATAGCTTACCGGTTTAGGATCGTAAACGCACTGTCTGAATGATGATGATAAAGTATTTCTTAGCTGTCTTCCAGGTGATGTACAAGTTATTGTGACGTTGTCTCTGTATGGAACCAGCACACTTTCAGGATCATCTCGTATCACTGCTAGCCCATCGTTCTTGTCATCAGACAGGGTCACACAGCGAGCATCTATTTTGAAAAAAATAATATAATATTCTGTTATAAATGGACTGTAGAAATAGTTACCTTTGCATTCCTCTACTTACATTGGCATTCCGGTGTAGTGCCGTTCCACGTTCCGCTGGAGGTACACAAAAGTGAAGAGAATCCAGACATTACAAATCCGAAGTCGCATTGGAACTGAACAATGTCTCCAAAGTGGTAATTACTCTTCGTTGACAAGAGTTTTCCGTTTTCTGGTGACGCCAATGGTGGGCACATGAGAGGTACACAAGATTTGTTTCTTTGGTAGGTGTCACCATCTCTTTCACCCGTCTCAGATTTTTCTATAGCAAAACCAGCTGTACCGTTTGTAGAATAAAGTTCATAACCAAGATTGCAGGCGCACGAGTAGTTTCCAGGTCTGTGAAATATAATTGTCGTTAGCGATGTCTTAAAAAGTTAATTAAATGAAATTATTTATTTATAGAAATATGAATATGGCTAAAAATATATATTATTAAAACTTACGTGTTAATACATTTCTGTTCACATCCACCATTATTCTCATTACATTCATTGATGTCTGCACAGTCTAATCTAGCACATCCCATAACTTCTAGCTTAAGACAAGGTGCACCCACATAGTCCTGGATCTTGAATTTTACGTACTGTGCTTCTATGGGCATTGGTAAGTTTAATACTGATAGAGTGGGTTCTAAAATACGGAACTCTACAGCAGTACCATCAGGATTGGTATAGTCTTTGAATGCGTCAGTTAAATCATTAGTGTATTGAATTCTTATAGCCGAAGTAAATGCGATGTTGCCATCAGCACGCATGACACTCGTGGTTCTAAAACCTCTGATGATAGTAGGCGCTCTCAAGTCAATGAGGATCCAGTTAGCACCAGCCTCTAAATTGTTCCCACACCATCCACCACCATTGTTTAATCGCACCATCTAAAAGAAAACGAGAAGACAATTGATAAAATGCAATGTGGCAAATTAGCAGCTTTTTCATTTGGTCGAGAATACTAGTCACTTAATGACAAAATCGTAATGTATTTGTACTTTCTATAGTTATCATCGCTTGAAAAATAATCGTCCCATAACAATGTATACTTACTCCTTTAGAATATCCAGATTCTGGTGTCGATGTGGTTATCGACTCATCGGGAATTGCACCATTAATTAATCCCAAGTCTCCTACTGGCCTGCAATCTAAGCTTGGTGAAAAACCTTGCCGGCAAGGGCAGAAGAATCCGCCCTGAGTATTTTTACATTCAGTGGAGGCGGTATCACATTGACTACTGATGCATTCGTTAATATCTTCGCAGGTTGGAGGATTGTCGAATTCTTGATTTGGGCCACATTTTAGAACGCTTGGTCCATTGATTTTATATCCTGAAATTAACAATGTGAATTGAGTTTTGTAATTCATATAAATTACAATATTTCAAGGGATTAAATAGTTTTGAAGCCATTATCTACGATTCAATGTGAATTACTCATAATTGAATGAAAATGAAATACCTACCTACTACTACCCCTACCTATTTCGTGTATTTATGTCTCTGTCCATCCAAAGGTTGCCTCGAAGAGATCGCTCTTAGCGATAAGGCCGCCCATTGTATATTTATGTTATACAATGTGTACTTTGTTTTTTATATTGGTGTATAGTAAAGTATATATTATTATTATTATTACCTTTGAAACACTGCACACGAGCTTCATCCCCGAACATGTAAATCCTCGTTTGGTCTACAATAAATCCGTTCTTGATTTCCGGGAACTTCGGACATACAGCTTTAGAACAAGTAGGCACGTCTCCAGACCACGTTCCATTACTCATACAAAGTAGGACAGGCTGCCCAGATCTCACGTAGCCAGGTTCACATTCGTAACGCACAATAGTACCGTAGCTTCGTCCGCCTCCATTCAGTATTGTGACATTTGCGTGAGGGACGTCCGGAAGGGCTACGCATTGTGATGCTGTGAAAAAAGTAGCATTATAGAATTGTTGACATTAATGGCTATTGCTTTGATGATAAATTATGTTTTTAGCAACATGTTTTTTTAGAAAATACTTAAACTTACCAAGACAAGTCGGTGTTCTTTCCCACCGTCCATCAGATAAACATGATATTTTTTCGATGGGCTGTCCAGTCGGGAATGCAAAACCAGCGTAACATTGATAAGTCGCAACCCCACGGTAAGTGACATTAGTAGAACCAATTGAAAATCCATTATCGATTTGTGGTACGGGTCCACAATAAACCTCTGTAACATTACAACATAATAAGTTAGTATTTTTTAACGTACCTACTGACTAAAAGGTTAAGTTTTTTTTGTATTTAATCGCCTAGTTTAAGTCTGTTTACATTATTTTGTACACGATTTGTCCCATTGCTATTTACATTGCGGAAAAGCTTTTATACCTATTGTGAAATAGACCGTTTTAATGTATGGCATACCTTGACAACCGGGAATGTAAGTTGTGGACCATTTTCCTCCATCTAAACATTTTGTTGTGATGCGGGATTTTCCTGTGGCGAATTCTTGTCCAATAGGACACGAGAATGTTATAACTGTTCCAAAAGCGGTATCTCTGTTTGATGCTAAAGCACCAATGCCGGATTGTAGTGGTGGGCAATCTAGAAAATAAAATTCGAAAAAGATATTGAATACTCGGCTCCAAAATCTACGTTTACATTTACATTTCACAGTTTTAAAACGAGTTACTTACCTGCCGAGAACGTCGCCTTCCAACCTATTCCATTATGCAAAGCATCAGACACAAATCGTATCAACATTTCGCCACTGGAAGCAGTCAGTGTTATTCTGGGTTTAACGGTAAATCCATTTTCTGAATGTAATCTCAAGCCATTGGTACTCATACCGTCAAATACTTGTACTACATCAGTTGGGTGGATGCTGAATTCGTCGAACTTTAGTGACAGTGGTCCACCGTTAGGGTTCTTGATTCTATATAAGCACTCTTGATTATTCGGGTAGTTAGCAAGTGCGTAAGCAGGCGACGTCACAGTACCATTTGATGCAATTATTGTCGCTCTGCAGCCTTGAGAATATCTCATATTAAATCCTTTTTTGGAATCGCCAAGGCTCGTTCGGAAGTACATGTAAAGATGGTTCGTCGTCGAAATAACAACTTTCTGGTTTTCTTCTCCTGGGCCAGTTAATCTAGCCAGTACGGGACTGGAAGGCGTGTTTCCATCCTTGATAACGATATAATCCCTGTTCATACCTAATTCCAAGTCCTCTACCTCTAGTGAGACTATTCTGCCTGGTTGAGCTTCAATAATGTACACGCATTCTAACCCGCCTGGGTAACCATTTGGATATCCAGGAGATGTTAAAACTTGACCTTGAGGAGTAGCTCTCAGCATACCTCCACAGTTTGAAGACTCGGTCTTCCAAGCTGCCCGGAAACCTTTCCTCTCTACTGAACCATCTGTACTGAATTTGATGATCATGAAGTTCGAAGCGGATACGTAAAGTTTATTTGATAAATCTTGTTTGCCTGACAGTGTTGCTAGATTCACAGATTTATCTTCGGTCCTGCCGCCAACTAGAATTTGAACAGTGTCGAAAGACTTTTCAGTTTCAAAATCTTGGAACTGTAGAACGATATTTTGACCTTGTGGCCCTTCGAGAGTCCATTTGCATTCGCTGAAGGGAGGGTATTTGTGAGGATAGTTAGGACTCTCGACTACATCTCCACTGCTAGCCATGTAAAAGTGGCATTCGGAAGCACAGTCCATTTCATCGGAAGCATCACCACAATCGTCTTGCTTGTCGCATTTGAAGGCTGCGTTTATACATTTTCCATTAGAACAATGGAAGGTTCCTAAAACAAAAATTAAATTGTTCTTAACTATTGTTTAAGCAACCTTAACACTGGATGTTTACATTTTTAATTGAGCATGCTGTAATTTGATTGATAAACAATTGTTTGTGTAATATTGCTTACCTGCTGGGCAGGCGATGGCGCGGCACATAAACGGTAGTAACGTTTCACAAGTGGTAAGCTCCCAAGACTGGCTTTCTGATGAGACATGCACATCTACACATTCGCCGTGCTTGGGGTTAGGCTGTCTTAGATCCCAGAAACCGGCATACTGTGACACCAAAGCGCCTGCTGCCGATTCAAGTGTGTTCGTTCTGAGATCATCAACCGTTGCGAGCCCAAGCCAATAGTGACTGTTACTAGGGCTGGCTGGCACCATGCTAGCGGTCATGTTGTTTTCGGTATAGCTATCTACAACCATTAATTCGCTTCCGTACCTAAAAATATAATGATGTAAGTATAAATAATTCTATTTTACCCATAAGTTATCGGGAGGATCTATTAATAGTTTTAGCAAATATTACCTTCGACATAATTCCGCTGCTTTCTCCCATGAATGCCTGATGTTGAAGAATTTGTAACAGTGTAAGCCTTTTAACTCCCATCCTGGAAACAAAATATAATACTGTTAAAACCTGATTCTCGTACACGTGTTATAAAACTGGCAAAGAAAACTTAGTAGGTACTTTCAAAACTGTTGTTGTCATGTCGACTTAGCAAATTACTTAGTACATAAACACAAATGACAAAGTAATGTAAACATAAACAGATATTATATGACTAATGCTTTCTCCATTGAAAGGGTTTAGGAGAAAGTTAACCGTTCACTAGCCACACCCTTTCGAAAACTATGTAAAGTTTGTTGGTATGTCATTTCATGTAGAGAAACTATTTAAGTATTGGGAAACAATTTCACGAAAAATTTATAGGTATCGATCAATAAAGCAACCTTGTAATATGTATCAGACCTATGGGTCGTGAACGCCCAAATTGCTTTGGATCGCACCATTGACGGAGTAAACGTTCGTTTTGTTAAGTAAAAATCGATTACCTAAGTACACACAAGTAAATACAAATCAGTCTGAAGCGGTTTACTTACTTATTCAGAATTATTGACTCAACAGGTGTGTTTAACTAGCCTGTGAATGTTCCCTAAAATTTTGGCAGCATTTGAGATTTAAGTAGCTAGTTACAATAATAGGTATCATGAAATACGAAGTAGGTGCACTATAGGCACTAGATATAAAGCAAAGAAAATAACTTTTTAAATATAGTCTTACATCGCTACAAGTTGAGTTGCAATCTTGAAATATAGAAAAATGTAGTGTAGAATCCAGCTTTTGAAATGTTTACTGTTTTATAACAGCTTCTTTATTTAATATTATTTGTATTCAACAATCGTCGTCCCTTAACACATACATAAGTATTATATATTTATGTTCATTGTATTTTCATATAAGTTTGTCGGTTTGTTGACATGCCTCGAAGGCTTTGTAAAGCTACAAACTTAAGGTAATGGACATAAAGGCAAGCTTGTGTTTGTAAAGCTTTGTACAAGGATCTACTATACTCTTGCCAGAACTATGTTTATATAGCCAAAGCATAAGTACCTACGTACCTACTTAATAATTTTATTAATTTAGTAGTCGCCTGCTCCGGCTTCGCAAGGGTGTAATATCGTAGCTTTTTATACCTTAAAAATATTATAAGGTTTCTAATAAACTTTTTTGATTGAGTAAATGGGGAAATATATTTGGAAATAATTGCTCCGAAAGTTGCATAAATTGTGTCCCCCCCCCGTTACATTACTGTAATTTTCGTAGAGATCTCTAATTTTTTGACAATAAAATATAGTCAGTTACTCCCCGATAATGTAGCTTTCTAATGGTGAATGTAAATATTTTTTAAAATCGGTCCAGTAGTTTAGAGTTCAGAGTCTATTCAATTCAAACAAATAATCAAATCTTTACTTATGTGCAATCAAACGCATTCGGCTACGATCGACATACTGTCAATTGACAGTAGGTAATATGATATAATAACTGCGGATCTACGAACATATTATGATAGGAGAAAATCAATCCTCCTGCAATGCCCATAGGCATACCCTGCTTTTTAATGCTGTATATCACTGTAACGATTAGGTCATTTAATAAAATTAGATCCTAGGTCTTAGGTACGCGAAAAGCCTCATTCATGAGACAGTAGTTAAAACGCATCATCATCAGTTTAGTGATGGTGCGTTTTATATTTAATACAAATTTATTAACCCATCTTTTGATATTATTATTATCTTAAAATGTCCACGCGATTGGGGCTCTAACTGTAGGTATACTATTATTATCACGTCCGCAGGAAGGAGTGGGCACACCACATATATGCCATAAGTGTAATGTAACGTAAAGGGTATCAAACCGGGAATGTAAGGATCATCACGATAAATAACCAGAGGCTGATGCCGACAAAGCATTTTTTAATGAAGCATTGAAGTTCGACGTCTGTCTATTCACCAATTATGTAATTTTACACATTAGAAGGTAATTTAATTTAAGTATCTATATAATTTGGTAATTTTGCAGTCAATCATTTTGTAATTTTGAAGATATAATGTGTTTGCGGATATTGTCATTTCTATGATTTTGGTAAATATGAAGACTTGAAAAAAAAATCTAAACTTTGATGGTCAAAACTAAACGTCTTTTTGTATGTCCGTTTGTTCTTCTCACGAGAACAACTTTTTTATAGGATCAGTTGCGTTGTATATGAATAATGTACGAAATAAGCTGTGATGATAATGGGGAATCCAGTCGGGAATTTTAAAGATTTCGCAGGACTTCACAAACATTGTCCCGTGTGGAAATCGAGCCCACAATCTCTTGCACAGGAGTCCCACTGCGCCATAGAGACTGCCAATTACAGGGATTTCAAGGATTGATTAGAATTCAAACCATATTACAAGACAGTTCATTGTCATTTCTATAACAGTTGAAGAAAGAAGAACGTACATACACGAGCAATTTTCATTCAATATCCGCGCATTAACGTACAAGATAAAAAAGTCAATAGGCATAAATAGAGCGTGCATTGACGAGCGATCGCGAAGACTTGGTACGCTTCACTGAGCCCGCAACACGATGCAATGTGTTTGACCCACTTAGCCGGTTATGTTACTGCAGAAATGCAACTGCGGTATATTATTGTGTGAGGTTTTTGTTTGGATTTATGTTTGTTTTACTTTTGTGACTTTTTAATGTTACTTTTCTATGTTGACTTTTTGTTTTGGGTTTTATGTCTTTTGATATTTATATGAATTCACTGGATGACCTATTTGGTTCCATATTTTTCAAATTCTGCTTCATAATCAGTCGGTATCGATCCACTACTGGACAAAGGCCTCTCCAAATTTACGACACGACACCCGGTCTCTCAGCTATGATACCCTTTCCCATCCAGTCCATCCCAGCGACCTTGTTTAGGTTGTCGATCTATCTGGCTGGCAGTCGTCCTTATACTAGGCACATATACCAACGTGTCTGAGTATAAATAAAGTCATATTATTAGTTCTTCGTTGCACCCAATTCACGTCATCCATGTGGCCTCTCCATATTTTTTTCACCCGTCAGGTAGGTTTATGCAAAATTCACTTACGATATCAAAAATGACGATACTAATCAGTAAAGCCTAATTATTTACTAAGGAGCTATATCTTAGCTTATTTTATCTTGGTTTATATTTTGCTGTTGAAAATTTGAACACCGACAGATCTGAAATTATGAAGATAAATAAACGAAAGAACAACGCAAGCTGAAATCGCGCTTCACTGGTTTTATAGTAACGTTTTGGGTGAGTTGTATCCGTGAATCCGCACATGCAATTTGCAATCAGCAGGAACTACACGTTTCGGTAAGTCAATAACACCAATTTTCTTTAAGCTGATTAAATATTAAAGCAGTTACAAAATAACCGGTTGTGAAGAATAGCTTTGAAAAAGATGTTGAAGAGCAAAGTTGAGTAAACAATTAATACTTCTATTTAGTAGGGCTAGCATATTACTGTTGCTTCAAAACTTGCCTTTTCAAATCATCAGACAAATTAAATTATAATCGAAAAATAAATAAGCTTCAGAACTGGGTGATTTTTAATAACAGGAATAGGTAAACATGATTTAATCGTGTTTGTCCACTTGACCCAAAATGAGGGTTAAACAACTCAAACAACAATAAATGAGTCCCATGCATCCTCCTGAATAATTGGAAGGACGTTGAAATTCTGAATAAAAGCCTTCAACTCAAATGTAATAGTTTATCATGGAGCACATTCATTAATTTCGTCCAATGTTCATCGGGAATAATTATTACCTATCCATATTTGATTATCAACCAGCCACATACCGCTTGCTAAATTGAATGGTTTCCAATTCGAATATTCGCAGTACCATTGATTTGGTGGCTTACTGTCAAAATTTTGTTGCTCGATATTGAACAGGCTGGTATTGGCGAATGTATTTCAATGTCTCCAATTCTGCAGAAGTACCCACAGGTACTTACGTAGAATTGGAACGTATTATTTTACTATGAATTTACTAAATGATCACATGATTCACATTCTATCACATCTAGTCTATAGGCACAGTCTTTTTTAAAATCTTGTCATTATTTTATTCCTCCTTCCCACTTCGCTGTCGATCGTGGTCTCCTTAATTATTATGAGCTTACATGTAAGACTAAGCATCAGTTAGTGCAATTCTCTCTGTGATGTTTATTGTCCATTATTACTCTAAGACATGTAACATGTACCAACGTTACAAGTAGTTTCTCACATATTAACTTAAGCAGTGGATACGTTGGTAATGGATCTTCATAGGAAACCGCATTCAGTTCCCATGTCGACTGAATCGGATGACTAGCTTTGTAACTGTTCAATATCGACACACAAATGTAGTCTTCATACGTCAGGTTCATCTCAATTCGGTAATTCTCTCATTCGGTGACTAATTGAATGGAGAAAGTCGCGTGTATAATCGATTACACAGGTTAGGTATGCCAAAGATGTTCGTGTACGCAAATATTATTTGAAAGGAGTTACGACATCGCAATTGCAAAATTTTTCATAATGTACCTACACAAAGAAATTTTCTCACGAACATTATTAACACTGACTCCTTCAGACAATTAATGTGTCAGATAGGTAGGAGGTAATAGGAGGTGATTAGCGTAATATTTAGCAACAAACAGCTATCAAACAATGCGACTCAAGCCCACGTGTGTACCTATTACAAATACAAAACAGGCGCCAATAAGGTGGGCACCAAACGGGATGGTGGCAATGTCGACCAGTCGCCGACACGGTGTCTGCCGATCAATTGTGTCGAGTGTTTCTCAGCGAGGTTGACTTGAGTCCTATGAAGGATATACGGATATGTCACTGCACCGGAGATTAACTTGCTTGACGGGAATCTGACAGAGGACGTTTAGGTTATTAGAAAAACTTATTACTACAGTGCTGTGGATTTCCTAAGAACAAGTTAATTAACTTAAGTTCTTAACATTTTAAATGCCGTTATTAAGCTTCCTACTAATTACCTGCGGCGTCTGGGTTTAACAGATTTCCCGTCCTACACAGATGAAAGATAAAAAATCTACCTGGGAGAGCTGAGCTAAAAAGAGAGCGCGAATTTCTTTAAGTAACGAATAGTCGGATTTTCAACCTTTATTTATCAATCCAGTCTTTATTTATCATCGGAACTTGGGAAAATAAGGTATAGATATATTTAATGCTTTAATTTGCTATTGTTATCTATCGTATCAAATCGGATTTACCGTGGGAAAAAGCAGAAGCGCGCAACCAAGACGAAAATTTGTAGATACGTAACCTGTGTAGCCTTTTTATATTGCTTCACCTTTATACTATGAAATATTGACTCATTTCCGACAAAAATGGCAATAAAAAGGTTGAGGTTAGAATTGCACCATAGAGTGTGTTTCTCTTGATTTACGAACCATTGAGGGTGATTAATTATGTAGGGACATTATAGTGACGTATACCCAGTCTCTTAATGAATTCCTATTTTAGTACGCAGCGAATGTGACATGGGTACATTCATTCGAAAGTCATGTTGTCTGTTTGCGGTAAATTCTAAAAGAAACCCCTATTGTCTGACTCACTAGGTATATCTACCTACCTAGCCGTCTGGGAAATCAATAAGTTTTCCCAAATTACGAGTCAAATGTAAATATATTAACATATTAAAAGTCATCAGTGAGTCACGTTCATGCTATGTATGACCGAGGTGGCGCCTTTCACTCATTACAAATGTGAGCCTTCAAGGCTGCCCGTTTGCCGCTCAATTGACTCTAGCGGCACAAAGCCTGTATTGTCTCGTTAGATAAAAAGTCAATGATATTTTGTTGCAGCAATCTAAGTTTAAATCATGTGGGACTTATATTGAGTTAGAAAACATTTCCTTAATATTTGTAAGTATGTAGTTAGCGCTTTTTGGTACTTAAGTAGGTCCATTATAAATCTCAGTAAGTAAGTTTCTATTTACAAGGAATATTCTCATAATGGAATAGTCACGGACGGATACTTACAATATTAATGATAGATATATACTACTGTCTAATAATACCTATAACTTGTCTGTAGGCTTTAACGATATAATAATGTATGGGTAATTTTGACAGTCTTGAAATTGTTCAAGTAACCTTAGTGGTGAGGTAGCCATTAGTATTGTAATAAGGTAAGTACCTAATTCATTCTGTTATTAAATATAGCAGTAGCCAAAATAATAGGTAGCAAATATTATTTATTAATAATAATAATATCTTGGGACAACTCACACAACATCACACACGTCATCTGATTCTAAACTAAGCAGAGCTTGTACTATGGTAACCAGACAACTGATAAATATACTTATATATTTCTAAATACATACATATTATAGATAAATTACACCCGGACACAGAATAAACCATCGTGCTCATCACACAAAGTTTTATCCTGGGTGGGAATCGAATCCACGACCTCTTGCGTAGCAGTCGAACACACTCCCACCGCGCCACTAAGGCTGCATGTACAATATTAAACCTGCATGTATGTAGAGAATTTGGAAATTCGAGACCTAGTATCCCCATTAAATTTCACCTTCATCTTGGCAGTCACTAACATTAGCTAGAGCTAAAAAGCATCTATTGCATGCCGGGCATTCTCATCAGCGATGTTCAGGGCACGTGGAGTTCCCCCTCTTTTCTCCTCTGTAATTTCTACCTGCTTTGTTCTGACCATAATATCCATGAATATAGGTTTAAGTCATTAGTGATTTACGACTCTATTATGTAGTTAACAGGCACTCAAACAGTCAATCTTTTATTTTAGGTCAACTTTAAAGACTCCATATTTATGATTGAGTAACTCGTGTAGGCAGTAATAGTACAATCAAACAGCATTGTCAGTAAGTACATGGTTGCAAGCATCAAGTGCGCCTTACTAAGCAACTGACCCAGATTGTGATGCTCCAAATGTCGCGCAGATGCGTGCCAAGTGCCAAGTTTAGAATACACTTATTAACTTTATGAACCGTATTTTTTGTTACAGTGACAAAGGTGGAAAGAAAAAGCAGTCGTGATTGTTTTAAAATGCTGTAGCTATTGGCTATGCAGGTGAAGGCATATAACTGGGTATCCCTCACCTTGAATCCTGAGATTCAAGAGGGGTCAGTCCAGGTGTGGGGGAGGGGCGCTTGATTTTAAAAATAGGAGTGGCGTTAAACATACTTCAGGAGGGTTTAAACTTTTAAATACATATGTAGGTTTTTAAGCAATTGGGTATTTGAATGTCAAGTCAAATCAGTATCTTTTTTATAAAATGTCAAAACGATTCGTTCTGTAGAGATTTGTATGAAATATAACATTGTGACGTCAACATTGTTCTGGTTTCAAATCAATTACTTTTTGTATTTATTTTGATGATTAAAAATACTAAAACATATTAAATTATGCACGAATATATATTTTTAAGATAATTTAAAGGCATGTTATTACTTGGTAAGTGTAATATAATTTATTGTTATTGATTTATTTGACATTCAAATACCTAATTGTAGTGGCCTTGACTTACGAGCCGAGAGAGTAGGTCGCGGGTTCAAAATCCAGGCAGGTGAAAAAAGTTTTTAAGTGTTTATTACATCGCTATTGCCGTAAATCAGAACCGAAAAAATAGAAGAATCCCCCCCTCCCCCCGCGTGATGTATTACGGTCCGTACGAGGTACAGACAAGTAGAATACTCTATCTATGTTATGTTATAAACAATGTTTAACAAGTCTGAGATGACCCGTTAAAGATCAGCGAAGTGAAGCAACTAAGAGGTCCATTTATGGATGACCTTTTCTCAAAACGACTGTGCCCGTCTTTAAAGTTACAAGCTTAACAACGTTTCGTTACGTGCCCAATTTTAACAAACAGAACCTCAGATTATTAAAACACAAACCAGTTCTTTTAATGATTAGTTTTATGTGGTCTGTAAAGCCAATAATGTTTAGAGACAAAAATGTAGAAATCTTTATTTTCCGCTATTAGTATCCCATAAAAAACATAGCTTTTTATACACAAAATAGTATATTATTTAAAATAAATTATACGCGGAAGAATTTAAGGTCGCTCTGTCATAATGATGTAACCGCACAAAACAAACTCTTTAAGTTGTTTGGCGACCAAACAATGGTAGGTATTAGCAACAACTTAGTCAAAAATAACTTCACTATTTTTGACTAAGTTTTCGTTTTAATGCTATTGAAATCGAGTAAAGATACAGACAAGATATTTACCTAATGAGCATTAACCTACATATGTTTCTGGCCACAAAATGTATTACTGAATAAAGAACTGATAGAAAAAAGTATAAGAGTGTATTGTTACAGCGAGCAGTCACTGATTTATTTGTACCTAATTTTTGTGTGGCGTTTTGTTTCGCTCTTTAACATGTACCTAATTCTGAATGCAACAGAAGATACTAAACTTTAATTTGCCAAGCAGCTTCCATCATGAAGACGGACCTAGTAATTTAAATAGACACCGGGTCAAAGCTTGCCGATTATTGAGTGCAATTTGCAATCAGGTTGTAAGCCGATAGCTAATCTAAGATAATACATGGTTGGTTATTAAAGTGGGTAGCTGCCGTTGTAATTAGCCCAGTTATAGGCCAGGACTAACGGTACATCTTGATATATCTAGTATAGAAAACTAGGAGCTGCAATTACTATAGATCGATAGCGCAGCATTCATTCGAGGTAAGGCCTGATTTTACATTTGACGACTACGATACATTTATCGATAGCTTGGGCGTTAAACCTAATACTGCAGAATATTTTGTTCTAGTAATACTTGTTGAAGCCGGCTTCCGTTAACTGTCTGTGTCCTAGATAGCTTGTAATCTGGTAGGGTAGGAATTCATACTTGACGGACAAGGTATGACTGTATGATTAGGCTTCTTAATCTCTGAAGTACGTGGGTGTTTAAGAGGTTTTCAAGCTTGATCATAAGAAGTCTCTATAATGTGACGAGTTCTAGAGTGGGGACCGCGACTCGGTAAACGTAAGGTAGGACGACCCCCAGCCAGATCGACCGACGACCTAAAGAAAGTCGCTAGAATGAATTGTATGAGGAATGCGGAGGACCGGATGTTGTAGAGTAAGCCAGAAGAGGTCTATGTCCAGCAGTGGCTATATTCAGGCTGATTGATTTGATAATGTGGCTCTCCTTCGATATAAGCAGGGTTACTTCTTGTCCGTGTGTTATGTAAAGCAGGTGCAAACTTTTACATCTAGTGTTCTAGTTCGTGACAAACTACTGACAAATGTATTCCCACGCAGTTGTCGCCATAAGTAAAACATGTACCTAAGTATTGCAAAAGTTTTACACACATAAAAATAAAAGTATTTAATGTTGATGAGGCTGTTATGACAGCGATGCAGTTGATGATGGCAATCAAAATACTTTCCAGAATACGAGGGCAAGTTGATATCTATACAACTATTTTTTAAATACTTCTCATGTCATAAGTTTTAATTGGTTTAATTAATAGATATAGAAGGGGAAATAGTACTGACACAGTATAAAAAGCTTAGTACCTACTGTGTAGGAATAGAGGCGCATCAATGACTGTAAATATGTATACATTAGTAGGTGCAACTCTACAGAAAGATAAAAGGTGTGACAGAGATAAATGACTGCTGGGTCGCCAGAGCTAGTTCCTTACGTGTTACCTAATTACTTTGTCATTTGGGATATCACGCCTACTCTTTCGGTATCTCGTTCTATTCATTAAACATTATAGGGTGTCTAGATATATATCAGCTTTAGAAATTGCAGGGTTGAAGCTCGGTTTTGACCTGTGTCAATTATGGTTGGAAATTG
Source organism: Herminia tarsipennalis (assembly GCA_945859575.2). Classification (NCBI taxonomy): domain Eukaryota; kingdom Metazoa; phylum Arthropoda; class Insecta; order Lepidoptera; family Erebidae; genus Herminia; species Herminia tarsipennalis. Next base: position 16,712,659 of record OX243837.2, read on the forward strand.
TGCCTAAAATTTATTTTGACATATTCTACTTATGTACCAGTGTAGCTATGTATATCTAGTATCTTTGTGAACGATGGAATCTAAAATCATGCACTTTTTTAAAGATATATTATCAGAATTCTAGTGACCTACTAATTCCTATCTGTACAATCTACTGTGTTACAATATTACTTATTTGAATGGATATGTCACAATTTCATGAAAAAATAGTTTTCAAGTGTCGTAGAGAAACTGTAAATAATTCCCGATCTAAGAATAGAAGACAGTAGTCTAAATACAAAAGATAGAAAGTCAGTTCACATTATTGTCTCAATAAATAAAATCGTAAGCCCATCGTGACGTGTAAATCTGTGAGGAGTGCACAAGAGCGCCTCCTGTCGGTTGCATTTATCTTGGAGGTTCATAACTTGCCTCCGTCGGTGAAAGCAATGGAATTTCTGCCTTTTATTGGACAATAGCCACGTCTGTTTACTTAACATTTTGAGTTCATTTTCTTAGCTTATCTATATCTTGTAGAGGTACTAGTTTTATCTTGTTTATGATCGTTTTCTTTTTTAGAGATTGATTATACTTTTAGGTATTGTTTTTATCGCACTATCGAATCATTATCATTCACGAAGTTCGATGCAAAAAGTAACCTTACTAATCTAATATTACGAGTATGAATCCGAAAGTTCGTAAGGAAGGATGGATGTTTTTTATTTGGATTTGATGTTTTTGATTTTAATTAAGGACAAATTTTGATGAATATTTACAGTAATGTAGACCTTTAAACGAGCAATTCTCAATTGGGGATATATTGATCTAGCTAGAGAGCTAGCATTCTTAGAAAACGTTGTTTTAAAAAAATAGCAAGCAAAGCTCGGTCATCCAGTTACTGTAGTGTAAACACCAGAAAAGCACATAGGCTATAAATATAAAACATATCGCGAGCGAAGCTACAGGGAAAGGCCTAAAATATTCTAGTTCCTAATCATTGTTGGATCATAAAAAGTACCTATAGTCTTCACCAAGAATAATTGCTTTAAGAATATGCTCCAAGAGAAACTGCGTTTAATTTCCAAGCAATAAAATGCAACTAATATGTTACAGGTCAGCTTTGCAAGATGTTGAACCTTGCTGGCTATAGCTATTCGTTGTTGTGATTTCTCAATCATACTAACTACACCAACCTAGCTGAAACTACGTATGTGTGCCTATGTCGACATTTGACATTATTGCACATTGTCTGATTGCTATTAATATTGGGTATCGAAAATAGTTGCATGGAGGTATATTGTATCTACGTACAATTATGTTATCGAGTTACAAGTTAGTTGTTGTCTTTGAAATATTGGTTGCTATTAATATCGATCCACATTGCCGGTCATTTGTAAGAAAACCGTGACTGACTGATATATCAATTCCCAGTTTAAACGTCTGATAAAAGATCCACAGATATATAAATTACGATGTCGATGTCGATGATCCGCGAAAATTGTAATGTTAAAGGGGGGAAAAGAGTTTTCCATGTTTAATTTGAAATTCAAACTTCAAATTTATAAAACGTAATAAAGGTAAGAAGCGATACGGTATAGGTTTAATAGAATTCCTTATTTACTATTGTACATTTTAGGATGTAAACGACTTGAGTTAAGCAAGGTACACGTTGCGCTACAATGCGTTTGAATCAGTTATCTAGTAGGTTTCCAACTAAAATGATCGTCGCATTTCCATTACAAGTTCTACTCAAATTACTTAACACTATTCTCACACACACTAAATTCTATTAGTGCCGTACTAATTTACTTGCTGCTGTATTTAGTCCTTTAGCTTCTTACAATAGAAACATGCTCGATACCAGTATTAGTTTATACAACGTATAAACTAATAATGTCGATGTTTAGGTAAGTAGATAATACAATACAAATAAATTTGTCAAACGATATGCAAACTAATATTTTATATGATACTATTTCATTTACAAAATATTGCTTTAAGTATGTTCAATCGTAATTATAGGTACATCTCCTCTTCTAGGTACTATAGCTAAGAATGTACCATTGATTCGTCTTTCAATTGTTTATACTACATAGTTTGTCTTCAGATACGATAACAGTTGAAGCTTCAGCCATTGTAGAAGGAAATGAAACTGGCATAATTTGCTGCCTATTTCCTGCAATTTAAGTTCTTTTTTAAATTAGGTAACTACTACATTTAAAAAAAAAATGTGTGGCACTCGGGGACTGCCGCGGTAAAGCAATAGCTTTACTGCTTTTATATGCAATAGCATAGCATTTTTTTATCAACATATGCAATTATAATTATTTATTTATTTTTTATTTATGCTGTATATTCTTTTCTTTTCATTACATTTCGGAGCAGCTTGTCTCGATCCGTGCGAGCTTCGTACAGTCGTACCATATACATATACGTTAGGCGAACGCTCGGCCGAGCTACGAGTACATGGTAGGCGGAGTGGCGGGTGTTAAGTTTTATTTTCGCTACGGAATTTCTTGATTAGGTCGCCGCGCTCAAAGCCCGCGATAAAATCTATGCAATAGCTTAAAACTGATAAATGCTGTCACAAGAAACCTTACTTTAAAAATGCAGAAGGATTTTAAAGAGAACTAGGGTAAGATACGCATAATTGACTACAAGAGATTCAGTGTGAGCAGATTCAATTGTGTAATAAATCTAAGTACCTACTGCATGAATAGGGAAACCTACAGTTTACATGGAAATACAGAACGAACATCAATTGCACATACAGCTACATAATATCATTTATGTATTAACGTCAATGGAGTATCTGTATAAAGCCATAGAGGCTGTTCCAGACAAAGGGAAAGCAAACAGAGTTATCGTCTAATTGAGATTGCATATTACCTTGGACATGGATGGATGAAATTTTACGCCGTTTTTATTCTAGACTTAGTTTTAAAAAGCAATTTTGTGAAACTTTACCCAGTATTGTGTTCTTTGAAATGGATAATGGATAGAATATAAACTACAAAGAGATATTAACAAAATAACGTGAAAATTGTTTTTGCTTTTGATTAATATCCATTTTGCTTGTTTTTAACTCTTGACGTGAGAAGTTTTTATAAAAATAGTCAGATGTCTGCGATATGTTTATGATATTATTTGAACTAAATAGACAGCTTTGTGTTACTAAATTTGTTGAAGTTTTAGTTATGTTTTACGAAATATTATATTTAGTCATCTATCATATCTACAAAATTATTTTAAACAAAATATCATCATAAATAGCTGGAAGAATGGAATAAAAATTTGCTGGAGCGAAAAGTAAAGTAACCTAAAAAAAGGATAGGTACCTACATATTTCTGTAATTCTATACTAATAATATAAAGAGGAAAGGTTTGATATTATTTGTTTGCATTGAATAGGCTCCGCATTTAACTATTGGACGGATTTAAAAAATTCTTTCATCGTTGTGAAGATACACTAACCCCGGGTGATATGGGCTATTTTTTATCGCTGTATTTCCACGGGATCGGGAACTACGCGTCCGCTAGTAAATTATAACTTGGTGAACTACCTACTAAGAAACTCAGGTGCCACCCTATTAGTTCTCATGAGCTTTAATATAACATTTAGGATTGGGGCCTAAATTTATTTTGAAACATTCACTGATTAGATTTTGTGAGATATTTGAGTTATAGTCAGCTCTTTACCTTATTTAATATATTTTGTGTCGAGGCTTTACTTAATTAATGTGTGTATATTTACGACATAAAATAACTTTGTATTGTGTAATGTTACCTTTGCGTGTAAACGTAATTGTCTTGGCTCAAACTATTTATATATGTTAAAAGCGGCCATTGGTTTTGACTCGGTCGAGGTCAGAAAATTGCAGCCATTTTGTCAATTATTTTGAGATGAGCGTGTTGCATGTTAAATTAAATTCTAAAGTACGTTGATTTTTATTAATACTAGTCACATACGCGTGGATTCCATGAGAATTCGTCTACCAGACAGCATAATACAATCAACCTTATACTTTTTCTATAACATAGACACAGGACACAGGCCTCCTCTTTTAATAATAAATAAGAATAATGCATTTATTTCAGATATAAAATCCATATTTAAAAATTGACAATAATAATAAACAATAGACAATAATAAAATTAATAATACAATAATATAACGATTTATATGTTCGTAAACTTTCGCGATTTGTACACATTATAGAATTTTATAAGTCACGGGTAGACTGTTAGTCTACTCGTTTCATTCCATTACATTTAATTTTAAAGAAGGTAGGTAGGTAGCTACATAGGTAGTAACTTGGAACGGGTCATAATGAACCACGCATATGATATCCACCAATCCGCACTAAGCTCGCGTGAATGAAACCGATATATCTTAAAACAATCAAAGACACGATGTCTTTGATTGTTTTGGTTTTAATATATATCGGTTTCATATGTTTCTCCAATTTTTTTTAAGGTCGTGTTTAGCATTCGACGTCACCTGATGCTAAAGATCAGCCTACTGCGCTAGCATATCCAAGAGTATCTCTTACGTGTTTCTGACGAGATATAAGAGAGGTGCTTACTTCTGTGTAATTGTAGCACTACGTGGATACGTGAACACTTTTCGGAAGCACATGGTAAACAATGGTAAACAAAGTACACGCGAACAAATATAATTAAATATAAAAAAAAACTGCCAGAGTTTGAAGTTTGTATTATTATAGGTACTTAACGATGGAAAAACACGGAATAGAAAATATTTATATTCATGCAACACAGAATTTTACAAATAGCACTCGACGTATCACAAAAACAAAATATCGAAAAATTCATAGCTTTGTAATCGAATTGACCTTTGACACACAACCATGGAGCCCGTGGCTTCGCAATACAAACAAAAGGGAAAACAATCTATAATTTATGCAGATATGTTGTCGACCTCTGTAATTGCCTGTGGGTGTACTTCATTTTTGAATGCTGCGAGAACCAAAGTTGATTCAACGATTCAAATCAGCAATAGCAAATGCAAACTTGTCTCACTCTTAACCCGGACTTCCTGTGGCTATTATGGAGTTCATAATTCTCACGAATATTATAGTACAGTAGGTAGAGAAGCCATCATGATTTTTTATGTCGGAAACGTGTCTACGATTCTTTGCTATCTGTCTAGTTTTATCTTCAATAGTATGCAAATTAGCTTATCTATTTCATCTTTATCTATAGATGAGCCATGCTTATGCCGTCATTGTGGTAGTTATTAAAAAGTAGCTTTTGTTCGGCCTCTCGTAGATGTAAAAAAAACAAGCAAATTGGATAACTTTTAACCACATAAATAGACAAAAAGATAGAGGTTTCCCAATATACTAGCTTTTGCTTGTTGACTGGATACGCTACCTTGCTTCAAGCTACTTTAATTTCATCAATCGACTCAGTATCTTCGCAGGTTACAGCGTTTAAAGTTAGTTTAAACAAACAAACCATTTAGCTTTAGGTACCTACTAACTAAGTATATTAGAATTAGATTAGATGTTATGATAGAGAAGAGTTCTCGAAAGATATACTGGCTGCCGATTTAGTTAGTAGGATTATGGGGATTATGATACTCTACTGAAATAAATAAAAAAAAAGCAACTTTTTCATTTAAAAAAATATTGACTTCGAAAGAGTATCCTGGTGTGATCCGCCTCCCGCGGTGATTTGACGTAAATCTGTAATCAGTATATCTGAAATATGACGAGTAACTTGTTTAGTGTAGAAATCTTAAAAAGAAGAAAGTTAAATATAGTAAAAAGACTTTATGCTTCTATTAAATACTGGTATTAAATTACGGTCTGTAGCAATTTAGACAGAATTCTGGACATAATATATAATTTCTGTGTTATTACTATTGACAAGGTGTCCGCACTTACTTTTTTATTCGTTAGCACCACTTTTATTTGTTTCGTGACTTACTATTATGCATACTTATGCGTTTTAATTCTTTGTTAAACGAGGCGTTGGAGATAAAATTATGTGATTTGTGCGTTAATTGCGTTCACTTTTACCTTAGAAAGTCTAAAAACATAAAATAATTTGATATTTATAACTTACCACTCGCATTTTGAAATTGGAACGTTAATTATTTAAAACGAAAAAAAGACTGTTCGATTTTCTTTTTATTAAAACTCTTTGGTCACTCCCTAAATAGGCTGTATTAGTTTTTATTTTTATTTGCGAATACAACCTTTTTTGTTAACTAAAACTTTGTTCTATAAGTAAAAATAAACTAAATGTTCAACGTAATTTCTTTTAGACTAGGTACTCTTGGTGCCACGTGATATCGTTCAATAGGTTTAATATCTGCGGAAGGACTACGCACGCAATTACAGCCGAGATTGCATATGACGTCATATTACGTATTCATTGTTAGTGTTACAATATCATTATTACACAACTACCATATTAACCTGGCTAAATCCTAGGTTCTAATTAAAGCTCTTACTTTCACGATTTACAAATAAACGAATAGTAACACAGTTTGTTTAATTAAAGTACAAACTCGGCAGAGTTGTCCTCATTTAGATACAGCTGTGACGTCACGATATTGTTTCCCTTTTAGGGTTCCGTAGCCAAAATGGTAAAAACTGAACCCTTATAGTTCCGTTATGTCCGTCTGTCTGTCTGTCCGTCCGTATGTCCCAGGTATTTTACTCAAAAACTACACAATAAATATTGATGAAATTTGGTGAAAAGGTGTTTTGTAGTAGCTGCGATTTAGTTTGATAGCTAAAATTAAAAATTACTAAATACTTTAAACTAAAATGATTTCGGACATGATCGGATATAGGTACCTTCATTGAGTTATTGCCGAAAAACTCTCAATTATAGGGCGTATATGCCATGATACGCTCTTCTGCTGGTGCAATTATTTAAACCGGAGTTTTTCCTACGGCAATGGCTGCGGAACCCTACACAGAGCACTGCCCGACATGCTCTTGCCCGGTTTTTCAAAATTTAATTTATTTGTTTTGTAGGTTTGGTAGGATTTTATTCTCGATAAGTTTATTTAATTTTATTTATCTAACCTGATTCGCATTTAACCTATTTCTATTTCTACTTAACCTATTTTTCTTAAAATAAATTAGGCACTCTTTATAAAATTATCTAAAGATCAAATTATGTTTAATATAAAGTGACAGAACAACACAAAAGTTGTAGCTAAAGTTACATACGATTTGTTAATTTGTTGACAGTTGTTAACTTTGGCCCACAACTGTCGTTCAGAAAGTTTTCTACACTCCTTTATACGTGAGTAAACAAGAACGTGGAGAGATTAACTCGTTCGTTAGAGTAATTCGAATTACATGTAATCACAAGTCGGTAGCGTTAATTCCTGGTTTCCTACTTGACGCGACTGGCTCTCGGAGTCTCGATTCAATATGTCTGCCAGCCGCATCTTGAGCTGTGCCTTTAATATCCTGTGTGATATGCCATTGGGTAGATCTGACTGGTTTTCAATTACGTACTTCGTATTGTGATATTAATTTAAGTTTATATTGTTGGTTGTTGATTTTACTCGGTCTCTGTTGTTGTCAAAATGATTTCCAGGGTAAAAGTTTAGTACTAAATATAATAAATTTTAATCTTCTATTAAAATAAATAAAATTGAAGTGTCTTTTTGATAAATCAAAATAACAGCTTTTTACAAAAAGCATGTTAAAGTAGGTAAGTATTTAGGGTACTTAAAAGAAATACACAGTTTTTTATTTTTTTTATCTGCCTGTCGGACCCATTGACGTAAAGATCTGGACTATCCCTTTCAAAAAGTAAATATTGACTGCAAAGCGTGAAAGAGAGAAAAAACTCGTGCAACCTTGTCTCTTTGACAGGTATTGTCCACAAAGTAGCGTTGTCTTTCTAGTCAGTGGTCAATTTTGTGAGGGTATGGCGCAGCCCAGGTCTATACGTCAATGGTCGGTCCTTTTTCATTCCCTTCTATCTGTTTATTTCAGCCAATAGTCAATCTCCGAAACGTTTGGACGGATTTTATAGGACTTTTACTGTCAGAGAGCTGATGTTGTAAGTAGTAACTTAGGTAACACGCTTAGGTCTATAGCGATTGAGCAGCATTGCGAATTCACGCGGACGAAATCACAACAATCAATAGGTTAAGTAAATTTATAATACATAGCTGTTTTACGGTCACCCAAGCTGAAGTGACCGAATTATTTTTTATTGAAATTCGTCATGCGTGATAATTAGATGTTAACGAATATAATTAGTGTCAAAAATATTTCTGCTGTAATGCCTATCCATCGAGCTATTTGCCGAATTCCTAAAGACTAGGTATACGTAATGTAAGGATTTTTTCTAAAATTGAGTTAAGGCGCTTCCCTGTGCTTACCCAGCGCTAGCCGTTTTTTGTGCACTTTTGTGGAGCTATCTGCTCTTTATCCAAAAATAAATATCAACTAATAAAAATACATAAAATTTCTACATAATTTTGACTCCAAAATGGAAGATTTTGTTTTTGTTAAAGGTGTATAGATTTTATTTAATCTCCTCACAACGAAACCGATGAGAAATAATTATTGATAAAATGCATCTCGTAAAGTACCATTTTATTTGATTTGCTAATGGATAGGCAATTGAATAAAAACATTATGCTAGAAACTTTTTTTTCAAACGACAATATTTTATTTTATTATTGACAAGGTACTGAAGAAACAAAATACGGATTAATATACTTATACTATAATAAATATAGTCCCAAGATATTAAAAAAAAATGTTCAGACGTAACAGTGGTAAGTGGTTATAGATAATAAATTATAACAAATGGCTTTTTAATTTATATGGTAAGTACCTACCCAGGCATTCATGATCATCATCATAGATTTAAACTAGGTTAATATTATTTTAACTGTCAATTAGTATCATGATTTTAAATATAAGTAACATTAATAGAAAAAAAGTATTGTCTGATAATGTGTTACTGATCTAACCAAAGTTGATGAGAACTACTCCAAACTGAATATTTCTCTCTCCACACTTATAGGAGACTCCACATTAGATTACGCGAGTTAACTCCAGCTAACCCGAGTTTGCTCGAGTGAATTGCTACGTGTCGGAAGGCAATTTCCCTCGCTAATTATGTGGCTGATGAAAACCGTACCGAGTGACAAACTCAATTCATTAATCCCACGTTTTCGTACTTGGTGAGGGAATGAAGAGGAAATGCCTTGGCGTAGGGCGAAACGGGTCAAATTTACAACATTTCAAAACCCCGTCGTCCTTAACCCTTTTCTTACTGAAACTGTTTCTAGTTCTCTCAAGCGTTATGTTGGTTTCTTGTGTTGTGGCAAGTTTGCTAACTTTCCTCTGTAGTGCAAAGGTTTATGGTATAACTTGTTAAAATATTTAAAATTACGTACCTAGTTATATGTTCCATAGTAGCCACATAGAAACAATTAAACTACTTATAAAATGCAATAGAAATCATCGTGACACACGAAAATTAAAGACAAATTTAACTAATAAGTATTCTTTGCCCTCAACATTTATTCAACCGTATTTATTGCTTTTCTAGTGCATATTGCACTAGACTTTTCTAGTACATTGCACATTATATTATTGTTAATTAGGTAGGTACTTGGTTTCAACATCGTAGAAATTGAACCGAGGAATTGAAAAGGAAACTATTTGATATGCAATAATAGGCACTAGAAAACACACTGAGAATAATAAAGAATGCGCTTTCACAATGTATAGGACGTACTCGGAAAATACGTTGGAAGACCTCTTAGAAGTTTACAGTGAAAATGTTCTGGTGAACTAAGTGGCACTTACTATTGTTCTTGATACTGAGCTTAGTCAACGACAAACAGACGCTGTATTTTCCAAAGTTTTATTTATAAAAACGGACAATTTTGTGCTTGTAAGCATTACATTGCTTGAGATAGGTATCACTATACTTTTACAACGTTAAAAACCTAACAAAGAGTGAGTGGAAGTCTGTAAAAATATCAATATCAAAAGCTCCCGGAAAGTTTTATAGGTAATATTTTTTTGGGTAGGTATTAAATGACTAAGAACTCTTACATACTTAAACATTTTTATTAAAAAAAATATTGTTTAGCCTGAATTCATTGGGTTCAATGTTGATTTAAAAAAAAATCTATGTTCTTATTTCTCAACATTATTTGGCCTTGAATGGCGACTACATCGAGAAGATAAATAAATCACACTTTGTTTTAGCTACAATATTACTAAGTTATTTTATCAAGTTAGACTTTTTGTAAACAGTCAAACGATGCTAAATTCCTGAAGATGTAGTCATCGATTGTATGTTTAGCTAAGATAGGCGGATGCGCGAGCGCAAGGTCGAACAAAACCGTTGGATCATCACATTATACTACTGTAGCTAGTCACGAATTTTATTATAAACTAATACCATATAATGCCTGTAATTTACTAGCAGACAATTCTTGTGTAGTTTGAGTCTTATGTATGAATATTGAATGATGATAGTGTTTACTATTTATTGTTACTACATTTTTAACTGCACAAAGACAGCACGTTTTTAGTGTATTGTAAAACGCACAGCTGTAAAAGTGATGTGAGTTTGCCGCCATTTTTACAACTCGAAGTAGGCATTCATATTATAAGTAGGTCATGGGCTGTCATGGGCATACTCAGGATAATTTTTCGTGGGTAGTACAAATAACAAAACAACTAAAAAACTTGACTGCCTCTGTGGCGCGGTGGGAGTGTATCCGACTGCTACGCAAGAGGTCGTGGGTTCGATTCCCACACAGGACACAACTTTGTGTGATCCACAAATTGTTGTTCCGAGTCTGGGTGTACTTTGTGTCCGTGACTTGTATGTTTGTAAAGTTCCCCGCGACACAGGGCTTGTACCCTACTGCGAGAGTAATGGTAATGACCAAAAGATAAATGAAAACGAATCTTACAATTAAAAATCCTTTTATTCATAACTAGCTGACCCGCGCATCTTCGTCTGTGTAAATTCTCCCCGTTTCTAAAACATTTTTTATTGATGCTCCGCTCCTATTGGTCGTAGCGAGATGTCATATAGCTCATAGTCTTCCTCGATAAATGGGCTATCCAACAATAACATTTAATGTTTTTTCAATTTGGATAAGTAAGTTCCTGAGATTATCGAGTTCAAACAAATCAACAAACAAACAAACTCTTCTGCTTATAATACTCGTATTAGTGTAGATAAGTGTGTCGAAATAATTACAATAAATCGCAAGCTAGTCTGCTGTGCAAAGGTTGAAAGCTTATGATTAAACTATGAGAATGTAGTTGCATCACGAGTTTCATCAGACATTGTTCTAAGATGTGTAGGCAGCTAAGACAGCCTTAATAATTACTTGTAGGTAGCTCTCCTAAACATTGTGTAAAGATAGCTGTCCACTAAGAGTAGGCGAGAAAACTTCTATCTTTGTTTGCCCGGTTCTAAATAGGTTATTTTGCTCACTAAAAAAGGATATATAGAACACATATAAAACATGAAGAAAGTTTATTTAAATTCACATAAAATTGTGCTAAATATCATTTGTAAATATAACAGGAAACCGTGACTGACTGATACATATCAATGTATAGCTCAAATCACTGAATGGATTGCGTTGAAAATTGCCACTAGACATTTGCCAAGAATGGATGTTTGAAAAGTTCAAAAAGTGTGAAATGGGCGTTCCAAATTTCAATGAAAATCTAAATTAACTTGTGTGAAAGAAAGTAAAATATAGGTAGTAATTATCGGAACATTAAACTATAAACGACAGTCTATATTGAAGTACGTTTTATTTCGTACGCTTTGCCTTTTAGTGGCGAAAATTTATTCCTGCAATGCATCCAACTCGCAAGCTGTTAGTGGACGACCAGTTTAATTATGCGTTAATGGACGTGATTAATCGTCACAGTGCTCAGTACTTCAGCAATTTAATACATATTACACCAAGAGTGAATATTAATTGCTCGTTTTGGTACGACAGCATCACGCCTGTCTTGTCTCCTAAAGGGGACAAACAGAGGACGAGTATAACTAGACAATTTACTGCGTGGAGTAAAATATACCAGCGAATTTTAGTTGGTATAAGGGAAAAACTTTGATAACATAAATGTACCTGTACAAAGCTATACGGTGCACAGCAATATATATGTTTATTATCATCAAAATCCAATAAATAACATGTTCCCAGAAGAAGGCATCAAGCCTGGTTTCCAAGATCATTTGATACATACAAATGAATCGTTTTAATAAAGTAAATGAGGAAAATTTTAGTATTTCTTATTATTTTATTGTTTGTCCACATAATCCCACTAAATAAAGTAATTTCTGTTGGATTTAGTCAAGCTTTCCCGGCACTCGCTTTAGAATGTAAGGAAGTTAGGAAGTCCGCCGACGCCTACTAATTTCTTTTCGGATTAAGTTCCGTGTAGTAATCAAGGAAATCTATTTTATCCTTGAGCGTGATTACTCCGCAGATTCCCGACTCTGATTCCGTTAGACAAATTTTATGAGGTGCATTAAATTCCTTAATTTTTACAGTTCATGAACTTAATTTTTATTGATCGAATTTGAATACAAAAAATTCACATTTGATCAATTCAAATTATGTGTTAATTATTCTGTTAAACCAACAATATTTCGAACTGTATTTCCCAAATGTAAATTGAAGCACACCGGCCCCAATTTTAATTAAATAAACACTCTACGCCTCATGTTTAAGTTATTCAAAGAATCGCCAAAAGTTGTACAAAGTAAAGGGTTTTACTCACCATTTGGACACGTGAAGAGGTTGCCCTGCGGAACAAAATCAAAATATTAGAAAACAATAACAAAGTTTAAATAAAATGTTCAGACGTTTATGGATTGAGGTTATTCGTGACTGCTTTGATCTTGCAAATTTTAATTGTTGATCCATTAGATTAAATGTTAGGCATTATTGTAAACGATAAAGCTATGAATGAAGTATTATTGTATGGCGCGATACGACTAGGAGGCCTGAAACCTACTATCAAAATAAAATATTTTATACTAACCATGTAAATAAATCTCATTAGGTGTTTTAAAAAATATGTTTATCTATAATATAAAGTGTTTATTATTTTTTAATCATAAAAAGACTTAAAGTAATTTTTTGACGTTTCTTAAAAAGAGGCTGATTTGATTTCAGTCAAATACATGTCAAATACCTATTACTTACAGCCGGCCATGATCGCCTCGTTCGTTCTTATTTCGAAAATTTATGAGATTGATCTGCTCATTTTTTTTATCGTCACTGCATCCAATTTGTCGTGTTCAATTGCGGCACGGAAGTACAATTCTTGTAAATATTCAGAAGTTACTGAGCGATTCCAATTTGCGGTAACTCGACAGTTAGAAGTGATGTAACTTAAAATGATAGATTTGATCAAAATCACTTAAAACCAAAGATTCGGTTCAATGAAGACTCGGGTGAATCACAGTTTTTTAAACAAAAAAATAAAGACCAGCTGTGCGCTTAATTACTTTTGCTTCTCTTATCGTTCATTCGGTTTATTTATTACACCGAGTTATGCGAGCAGAGACTTCTAAGACTTGTTAAAGCAAGCCGCTTCTCAGCTTAAATCGAGTATAGAGAAGCGTGCTTTCGAATGCACGATTACATTACCTGTTATATTGCAGTGAGCTAGAACATTGTATATTGGAGGCTTTCCGTGTTTACCTAGCTAACTTAGGAGCCTCCTTGTTTCTTAATGTATGGGTTGCAGAGCCTCTAAAGCCTTGCTAGAGTTAAGTTTGTGTGGGCTCAGACGCGTATACTCCTATGTTTTTAGTTGGTGCTTATGCTATATCACGAAGGTGAATCTCTGTGTTAATATCCGGGCATGTTTTATGTCGTCAAAGTAGAAGGCTTGCAAGTATTACATGTTACAACTTACAGTCAGTGGATTTTCTAAAAGCGCTTTGCGCTTTAATCGGAACGATATGATCTACACGATTCGTTGTATCTTTGGCACTTTTATTGGTTAGGAAGCTCTATGATTTCCAATAGAAGTTCAATAGTCGTTTGTATCGCATCCTTTTTTTTTAAATGTAATGTTTAATGCTTGCTTTTTGCTATTATAGCTAACTAGCTGACACGCGCAACTTCGTCTGCGTAATTTTGCCCCGTTTTTACAACATTTTTCAATGCTGCTCCGCTCCTATTGGTTGTAGCATGTTATAGCCAATAGCCTTCCTCGATAAATGGGCTACCCAACTGTAAAATACCACCAGACCACTAGCTTCTAAGATTATCGCGTTCAAACAAATAAACAAACAAACTCTTCAGCTTTATAATATTAGTATAGATAAGGGTCTACGGTCAAAAGGTCTATGTTTCGATCGACTAAACAGTATCCTATAAATGATATTTGATTTGGCAATAAAGATTAAACCTCGGTGTTTAAATTATCCTAGTATACTTTATCTTACTTAACACGTCTACGCTCCTCATTAAAATATTTTTACATAAATGTTTTTGCCACAATATACCTATATTATTAATTTCACCATAGAATAAATTTATTTTTTTATTTTAAAAAAATCAGAACTAACAATGTGGGATTGAGTCCCATATTACTAGCAATCTTGTTAACCCCCCAGCTAAGCTCAAAGGCTTGTGTTAGGAGTGGGTTCACGTCGGTAGTATAATGGGTAGGATTCGAACCCGCGACCTCACGATTGCGAGACCGATGCCTTAGCCATTAGGCTACCGCCAGTGAATTGTTAGAGAAATTTTGTTTACCTAACCTCTGAATGATAAAATGGATAATTTGAAATTAGTATTGTACATTTTCTGCAAATTAGGTACCTAACGGTTATAGTAATATTTGATTTCATGTTCATGTCATTAGCCCAAATGTCTGTTGGTGACTACTGTTTGGTTTCATTTAGTTACCCATTTACCTATTAAGCGCACCTATTAGTACATCATTTAGAAAGCTATCATACGAGTAAAATACGTGGGTTTTGTTTTCTTTTTCAAAAACAAAAGCTAGCTTTGAGTCTAATAGAGCTAGCTTTTGTTTTTGAAAAACAAAGAAAAATAAAGTTTCATCGAAAAAACCCTTTTCGTTTAGAGTGTCAAATATTGTTAATCAATGATCATTGAAAGGTAATCAATGAACTACCTGACCTACAACTAAATCGTTATGTATTTTGAGACCACACACAACGAAGCAAATCTGAAATATGATCGGTTTCAGTTTTCCATTTGGATATTATATTGTTAAAACGAAGCAACCGTGGCAGAATGAAACATTTGGAGTGGGTTGCCAAACGGGGGAAAGTGAGTTCGCGAGGACACTCGCCACCCGTGACCGAGAAACATTTAAACAAAGAAACAAGATCCATAGGACACAACAAAACGATGAATGAAACCCCCGCAGACTCGCTTTAATTGTTACATAACAAGAATTGATGCCGAGAGCGGAAAGTCGAATACCTCAAATACCGAATCATAGAAAGTACAATTAGTTTTTCAGACGTCACAGAATAAATAAAACACAGTTTTGTTGTAAAGAGAAGTAAAGTTAAATATTCTTTATATTCCAACAATTTAAAGCAACGTTGTAGTTTTACTTACTTTGTATGTTCTGTGCGTAACTTTTATTTACGATTGGGAAAAGGGGAATGGGCAGATTTATGACTCAAGTTTTATTTCTGTGAAATTGCCGGTTTGATTTTGCGGTTTTGTCACGATATTACAACATTACGAGGATTGTTTTAGCTACATTTTAGTATTAAATTTATGTTTCAAAATGATTTAGTATGAAGAGCGGTGCGTCCAAGCAAATATTTGCTAATGTAGGTACCTATATCACTGCTTTTACCAAATCAAACATGGTTGAAAGTGCAAACTCACGTTGGCCGCAATGTTTGTCTAACAACTTACAAAATCAGAGAGCCACCAATTTGTACTGACACTCGTCAACATTAAAGTTAAATGGATTCGGACGGTTTATAGTTTCTGGGTGCGATCAAGTCGTGACCGATTGCGTGTAAATTCTATGGTGTCGTTTACACCGGAGAGGCGGTGAACAGTTACGTAAGTAATTACTTGTTATAGAGACGGTCTCACATTATGAGAATTAAAAAGTTCACGCATAATAACATTATTCTTGCTTATTTAGGTATTAATTGATCATTGAATACCGGAACGAATCTTACGGTTAGACAAAATATAGTCATTTTGCAAATCATTTTTTGACATTTATTATATTCCTACGTATTCCCGATGCAGCGTTCCCTAGTAGGAATATAAGCCCAAAAAAAGAAGCTACTGTTACATATAAGACGTTGATGTCTGACATTTGCGTAATGAGTAAACCTGTCAAAACTTACACTAAATTTTGATTTGAGATGCCGGATAAATAAAGCTTTTAAATTTAACAATACTTCTACCTGCATAATGTTTGTGGCATTGACATTTCGATAGAATATGGGAATTAATTAATTTTATCAAAGCCATCACGGGTTTAATGACGCAATTATTTAATACCACCGCTGTCAAATACTACTAATTTATAAATGTGAAAGTTTTAATGATCATATCAATTGAAATGAAACGTAATCATTCGTCTCTTTACGCGTCAGTAATTCGGTAATGTGAATTCGGTAAAAGTTCGTCGTAACAGTATTGCGAAATGTCTGCACAATAGTCAATTGATACGTAGGTGCTGTGTTTACCATACAATGAGATGTTTCGCTAATATGATTGAAGAGGCTGTATGAACATCCGCTTGTGCCAATCAAAAACGATTCTCTTTTTGATCAATTTTAATCGAAACTTTATTGTTCTTTTTTTTAGGTCGAAGTGTTCCATGTTTGAAATTTAAAAAAAATATTGATTAACATGCGGTGCTGTTGATTAATATTGAAGTTTTTTCATAATACTTACTTTAATATGTTTAATGTTTTTGATTTATCGAATCAGTTTGTTGTTATTTTTCTATTCTATTTTGATAATATAATAGACCAGGAGGAGAGCGCAAAAAAATGCAAGCATTTTATACCATACTAGCTTCTGGACCATAATGAAAAAAACATAGAGAAAACATTCGATAGGTAGGTAAAATGCTGCAATTAACGTATCTACTATGATGAGGGGGTGATTGTTTTAGGCATTAAATTGGTATCATATTTGGTATACAACGTTCTGAAATTAATGTGAATCTTTAAAATTTTAAATGATTCAAAATATAATAATTCTTGGTAAGTAAGAAAATAAATTACCACTCAAGAATTATTATAATTAAAGGTATAACTAGTTGTATTATTAATTAGTGATTCTGAACCAAGTAATTTAAGAAAATTCACTAATTCGGGATATATTATACTATTATGAGATTTCATTTTGTTCGTTATGCGCACTGGTATAATATCCCGTCATTTGAATTACAATAAGAAAATCACATAACTTTAAAATGAATAATTCAAACTCGTATTTAAATAAAAGTTTAACCGATTCATGAATATTTCCACTTTCCCGAGTGCTACATTTTAGATTAGAAACTGCGCTATATTACATTTTTCATTTGAGTATACGAGTGGCTCGTACGTAACGTACTACAATGTATAAAGTTAAGACTTGCGAAAGAATAGATACCTACACTTTAAATATTTGTTTATCACATCTAGTATGCAATAAAGAAAGTACATATTAAGAATAAAATACCAACAAGAAACAAATGGAAATCATCTCAGCCAATTGCACTTAGTTTAGCAGAAAGGACTCAACCCACCCACTTAAAGAGACTTTCGGGTTATTGACGTCTAAAGTTCAATAATGTATATTATATGATGCTTTGTAGACGCTATATAAAACATTTGTACACGATATATATTTTTAATGCATCTGTCTCAGCAAAAAGTAATTTACTACAGAGGATTGAAACAGATTAGATTGTTATGGTAAATAAAAATAATTTCTCGCCAAAGTAACATAAAGTTTTATTGAAAAATGTATCGTTTTACTAATTGGGAAAGAATATTAGCCATTGATTTTACACAGGTAGGTATTAGTATGAAGATAATATCTTTATGGAGTCCATGTTATGAATACCCACTTGAAGTCAAAATATTCGAAATGAATTTACTTTGAAGGGACACAGACCTCTATAGTACCCCGTACAAAGTGACAGCAATTTCAAATGCCGATTCGAATGACCATTCCTTTAACCTTTTTGACATTTATGACAAATGGCCGTTGGTGTCACTAGTAAAGTACCCTAAAGGTAGAAGCCCTGTGTCGCGGGAGACTTTTACAAACATACAAGTCACGGACATAAAGTACACCCAGACTAGGAACAACAATTTGTGGATCACATAAAGTGGTGTCCCGCGTGGAAATGGAGCCCATGACCTCTTGCGTAGCAGTCGGACACACTCCCACCGCGCCACAGAGCCAGTCAAAAAATGACAGTCCAAATGTCAAAATCAAATGAAAGTGTTCTTGTTGTAGACCAATTTATTAGTACAACAGAGGCCAGTGGGAAGAGTTTATTCCTCTTCCATTCGATACTATTCGGTAGGGATTATGGCTCGCACATACTGTGCATACGCCAGTTTCTAGTAAAATTTCTTTCTAGTTATAAAATTATATATACTACGGGTCTTAATCGCGTGAATGATTTAAGGTAAAATACCTTGTTTATTGCCCGACATACCCGTGACCACGGCCGTTGCAATACGGTCGAAACGTCGGGCAATGAATAAGGTATTTTACCTTAAACTATTCACATGGCGTAAGTTTATCAACATTAGTTCTAGTTTTCTTCTTTAAATCCAGTTATCACGTATTTCAAGTTTATTTCACACTGTTTTACAAGTCAAACGCGGAGCTGTAAAAATAGCGACATGTCTGTTTTCCGCCATTTTTACAACTCTCACTTTATCTTTTCTTGGATGGATGTCCAGAAAGATAGAATAGACCATCAACATTAAAATATAATTGTCTCCAAGTAAGTCCCATAGAAAGAGTTCCACTAAGATACTATCTTTATGGGTCTTAGCTTCGAGTTCTTAATTCAAAAACCCATTTAAGTAATATACATGTATGGCGTTGACCATAACTTTGCCTAGGCCGCACTACGGTTAAACCGCCGCGTTTTTTAAACGAGAGATTTTGTGACACAAGGAAACTCATACAAGCGGCTTGACAGCAGTTTTTCTTACGACTAATTTTTACTAGTAATGTAGGCGAATCTGAGGTTTTGTGGTTAAACGCGCGCGGGGAAAAAGGCAGCGCGGCTTGGAACTAAGGCTAAAATCAATAGATCGTACATTAGGCATAAGTCAAGCTTAGCTTAGTTAAAGCTTTACAAAAAACGTCATAAGAAAACATTGATGACATATCGCCATTCGCGTTACTTAGCAATCAATCAATAACGTTAGTTCCTATTGCATCGCATGCCATGTCGCTGCAGTCGCCATTCGCTGTTGCTTAGCAACCAATCAATAACGTGAACGTTGCTACGAGACACTTTTTCGTGTGTTTTAGATTTATAAGACGTGATCACGTCAATATTTGACAAATCATAATATGCTGACTGCCCTAAGTTAGCATAATCTGATATGATAAAATCCATGTTTAAGTTATTCGTAAAGTCACGTTCTATAGGTCTGGTCTTAGACTGCTTATACGATCAGAGGAAGACAGTGCTAAGTAGAATCCCTACTAATATATAAATGTGAATGTAAGTTTGTTTGTTGCGCTTTCACGCGAAAACTACTCAACCGATCATCATGAAACTTTGTACACATATTCTTGGAGGTATTAGAAGTAACATAGGATTATAAAAAAGGGGGAAAATTTACGCAGACGAAGTTGCGCGGGACAGCTAGTAGGATAATAAATATTTTTCTATAGTTTCAATTAGTTCTAAATACCGTACACTAACACATTGGAAATGTATATTTCGACCTACTGATAAATAGCAACAGCCGGTCGAAGCTGCTAAACTATCAGAAACCGTTACAAAAAATGTTAAAAAGATGGATATAAGTAATTAAATCAATTCGTTACGAAAAGCAATACATTTGATTTATTTTCGATAACTGTATATTCAGGATATTTCACTGTTATTGTTGCTACCGACTAGTCAGGCATATCTTTGTCTGATAGTGTTTTTATGCTTTATTCCATATTACATTCCAGTACTTATTGTTGATAATTCAGTATGTAACTCTACGATGGTGCAGTCACGATATAGCTGTTAAGGGACATTTTCTTGATACCTACTGTGAAACTACAATTTTTTTGCAAAACAAATTCTCAATGAATTTGTTTTGCAAAAAAATTAACAAGGTAACTAATGTGTGCACAATTTAAAAACTCTGCAGTTTAAACACTAATTAAGCACCTGCTTAATTAGTGTTTAAACTGCAGAGTACCTATGTACCTAGTAAAGTAGGTATATATTTTTATTTTTATTTTATTT
Source organism: Herminia tarsipennalis (assembly GCA_945859575.2). NCBI lineage: Eukaryota > Metazoa > Arthropoda > Insecta > Lepidoptera > Erebidae > Herminia > Herminia tarsipennalis. Next base: position 16,733,121 of record OX243837.2, read on the forward strand.
TTATTTTATCTCATCAAAGGTTCTTCACAGCTGACAATAATTTTATTGTTTACAATGTAGACTGAACAATACGCCAATTACGAAGAACACATTAAAATTAAATAACTCAAATCTAGAGTATGTAGTGTGTGTGTGTGTGTGTGTATATGTGCGTGCGTGCGTGCGTGCGTGTGTGTGTGTGTGTGTGTTTGGTTTTATTTTAGGGTTGTTATGGTTATGATGATAATTCATAAGTTTTTTCTATTAATTTATTTTTGTATGAGTTGCGAGGAGTGCTGAAAGGGTCAAGTGACGAAAACTTTTTATTATATGTGTCTGGTATGCGAATAGGTGGAGACATTTTTGAGTAGTTAGTCGTGGTCGATGCGGTAGCCAGTAATGATGTGTGTCTGGTTCGTCGAGAGGGAACGTTAAATTTTATTGTTTCTTGCAATTCCATGCTGTCAAACTTATGATTGAGTAAGTCATACAGAAATAACATATCTATTATTTGTCGTCTGTCTTCCATGGTGTTTATTTTATGGTACTTACATGATTAATCATATGGTTTGTTTGTCACATGGGCTTTATAATTTAAATGTTTGATAAATTTCTGTTGTATTTTTTCAATTTTGTCAATGTGGATTTTGTAATAGGGTCTCCATATTATACTTGCAAACTCTAAAATACTTCTTACATAACTGAAATAAAGGACTTTGCAGCAATGCAAATCTTTAAACGGCTGGCTGTTGCGTAACACAAACCCTAGTGACTTATACGCTCTACTAGTTATGTGGTCAATATGTGTATATATAAAACACTTATAATTTATAACTAATATGGCAGTTGTTAAATTATTTATTTAAAAAAAAAATATCTGTAAAGTCGGTTTACTGACAATAGTTTTACGTGATAACGTCATAAGAAAACATTGATAACATTGTAATAAACAACCATGCCTGTGATAACTTTAGTGGATCCGGGCGCAATAGTTCAGCCCATCAACAGGTGGAACATGACGTACCGTGACAGTTTTTCGTGCGTGCACCCAGTCATCGATTTATAAGACGTTATCACATCAAAAAGTAAATTTGTGTTTTGACTATGGGTTCAGTAGATCCAGTGTCATGAAATAAAAAAAATACATCTATTATTAGTATAATGAACTTTATAATCTTACCTCTGTGCTGGCTTGTGTTGCCGCCAGCAGGAAAACGACGACACACAGTGCCGCCGAACACCTTATCAACATCGTAAATCTGTGGACAAAACATAATAACTCTTAGCTTTCATGCACAGGACTATTTACTTTGTTCATACCACTCTGCCCACAAAACAACTAGATCACAGAAGAAAAGCTTCCTACTCGTCCTTAAGCAATGGACACAGAGAAGTCTTCACTTCACGGACACGGAATTTTGGAACCACTTTTTTTCTAAGGTCACAAAATATCGAGAAATACCTAATGCTCATTCGACCCCATGCACATACGCTTATGGGCACAAAATATGATGAAACGAACAAAGTGATCTGAGGTTTTAATCCGTGAGCGATGTCTATGTTTGAAGAAGAAGAAGAAAACGTTTATTCGTTGTGATTTGGACACAAACTACAATTACATATGTACACAGAACATTAGTTAGCCAGGTATATAAAACAATAAAAAATGGTGGCACGCGTGCCTCACCGTAAATATAAACATTTAAATTTGGTCTTGTCGTTCTGACTAGTTTTTTGGCTTAAGACAGCGACTGATCACCGTTTGCGTTTCTTAAATGAAGTACGTATTTTGTGCTAAGGTGTTATAAGGTTCCGTATTCGTTAATGATGTCTGTGTGCTTTGTCGAGCAAAGCAATCATAGAAAATGTCTAAAATTTTTCTTTGATGCTCTTTGTGACTACTTATTTTGTACGTATCATACGACTAGTAACAAAGTCTTTCTTTCACATTGTCGCAAAACTACTGAGCGATATCTTTATTACCCAAACAATGTCGTTTAAGAGAAATTACTTAGTTTGTAAGAAATAATAGACTCGGTGATAGTTTCTTAGATATAAGAAAGATGAAGTACCGTCAGCTATATCTATCTATCTAATACCTACCTTTAAACGAGCAATTCTTGTATCTGAGTTTCGGCAACGGCTCAAATACCTCCTACCAAATAGTCACAAAAATCAGTTTTCAAGAAGAGAGTCGCGACAAAACAGAAAAAAGTTTAAACACCGTAGTTTTCCCCATTAACTTTGGAGCTTTGATAATTTTAAATATGACTTACTAATAATAGTCAAAGTAAGAATTACTTTCAAGCTTTTTACACTCCGGTGAATTTTTTGCCAGTCCTTTGATATTTTTAAATCTAAATCGTTTGTAAACAGTAGAATACATTTTCTTTTATGTTAATTAATCGTCTGTTTTTTTTTTTAAACAAAGCTTGCTTTGTGCAAATTTGTTTGAGGTCGACCACGGCTGCAGGCTAAATGTATCCACTTCCAAAGTTGTCTGTTAAAAGTAAACTGTCTTTCAAGCAGAGATGTAATGAATAGATGTAATGAGTTAATAGAATCGCTTGATTCTTATATGTTACCCTTGTTAGCAAGATAGAACCGTATTAAGGGAAACAAAACTAAAAAAAATGGTTGTCTGTAAAGTTGGTTTACGGACGATAATTTTACGTGATAACGTCACAAGAAAACGTTGATGACATTGTAATAAACAATCATGCCGGTGAAAGCTTTTCCAATTTTTTTATTTATTTCCAGTTGTTGCAACCGCCAAAACATTGATGACATTGTAAATGATGATGAGATGACATTGTAAACAATCATGCCTATGACAGCTTTTTCCATTTTTTTTATTTCGAATTGTTGCAATCGCCAAAATATTTATGACATTGTAATAAACAACCATGCCTGTGACAGGTTTAGTGGACCCGGGCGCATACGCCCGACTGCCATAATACTTCTGCTTATCAGCAGGCGGAACGTGACGGACCGTGACACTTTTTCGTGCGTGCATCCGGTCATCGATTTATAAGACGTTATCACGCCGAAAGAATTTGACTGGCTTGTCAGTTTAGTCACAGAGGAGTTAAAGTTGGGCGAGTGGTTAGTGACCCTGACTGCTAAGGCAGAGGCCGTGTGTTCGATTTTTAAACGGGTCACCACTTTGTGTGATCTACTAATTGTTGTTTGTAGTCTGTGTACTTTGTATGTATGTAAAGTACGGAAGTCGTCTTTATAAAAAAAATTAAGTCGAGGCGTTTTCGAGTTTCAGTTAGACTAACAAACAGCAATTGATCTTGATATATTTTTATATTATAATTGGAATACAGTAAGACAGAATATAAGTTTCGGGTTTTATATATATCGATCTAGCTAGGTTTAATTTTTAGAAAACGTTAAAAAAAACCGACCAAAGCTTGGTCATCCAGGTACTCTTAAATCTTTAACCGAGCAATTCTTGTACATATGTATGTATATATATAGGTATAATCTGAATTTCAACAAAAGCTCCAACGATTTTCATGAAATTTAGGAAAAGGTATATATGCAGGGGGTTTTGGGAGCGATAAATCGATCTAGCTAGGTTTCATTTTTAGAAATCGTCGTTTATATAAAAACGAACAAAGCTCGGTCATCCAGTTTATATATTATATTTAGGTAAGGTACTTAATATCAGTGGTCAAAAAACAGTAAATTTAATTTTATAAAAAACATATTTAATGCAATATCAGTTGGATATGGCGGCGAGGGGTCGCATTCATATTAATATTTACGACGTAAAATTTTAACAAGAGTCGAATCTGTACCCGTTTATGTATTAATTGAAATTACGTTTGCATATTTACACTGCGATCTCGAAATTGAATCATAAATGAAAAATTTTCACGTTCTCGTCTGACGATCGTTCATGCTGAAAGCTGAAAGGTTTCATACACGGTCACGCCAACTTCAGTTAATTTCATCAATCTCTCAATGTTTTTATCAATAAATGTTATGGACTTGTTAAATATGCTTATATATTTTTCACCTTTTCGTGCTTTGAATAAAAATGTTAAATTTCGTCTTTAATATGTAATTTGAATGGAAATGCTAATCATGTACGAGTATTAAAAACCAGATTCAATACCAATTTGTATGAAATAGATTATATTATTTGGTAGAACTTAATTATTCATGTCGTAGGCTTTGATTAGTTAAGGTTTAGATTCCTAGTCCAGTATTTTGAATTGAAGCCGTTCACGTGTCTATTTATTCCATTTCATATCCAAATTTGTTGTAAGTTTGTTCATTTTTTGATAGGCTTACTGAAGACACGCTCCATCTAGACAACATTAATAGGTAGACATTTTATTAACTATCTTGCGTTCTTTCCTGGATTCCTGTACCTACCTGTTGTCAACTAATGTGTACTTTTTTTTGCTAGGACGACAAAAAATACCAAAATAGTTTGTACCAATTAAATGGCGATGATTGAACTGATATTTCCGTGTTCGTGTGTAACGAGTAATAACAAGCATACATTGCATTTATATCACCCTGCATTCGTAGTAATTGGTGATTGGTATTAATTAAGTTTGTTCAACAAATATACGGTGTAATTTAATTCTGCATGTAACAAATCCAGGTATATTACAACGCTTGAGTTTGAACTTATTCATTAAGTGAAATAAATTATTAATTTGATTAAAAGAGGTAGTAATATAAAAACGAAGGGTTTTTGTTTGATGGCGTTAATTTCGGAAACTACCAGATCTGAAACATATTTCTTGTACATACTTATATGTTAATGTGTTTATTTAGAAGGGTTATAGGTTATAAAAAGTAGACACAAACTTACAAGATTAAATTATCACCATGTGTTTCATACACGTGAAGCGCTCATGTTGTCACTGTCATTTGGAGGTGAATAATAGCGACAGAAATACCTTTGCGCACTTTTTTCAATCGATACTTAACCACGTTCAATATTAATATTATTAATTTGAACGAGGATGCAACCATGGGATACAGTTAGTGTAGGTTACTATAACTTGTATTATTACTAATGCTAATGCACTAACGCTAATATTGTTACTGAAGCTAATGTATCATTTGATTAATATGTAAATCATCACTTAATTAAATAATTAATCATAACGCAAACTTCAATCATTACGATCTAATATTCCAAATTGTTTCTCCAATTAATTTATGTTTAGGTACTTTTATGTTTATCTTTAACATTTAATTCAAGTACTTACCTAATTGTTTGATTCAATAGGAATTAGCAAATTAATCTTTCAAGCATAACATTATATTCGTGGCAAAATGGTAACAGAAACTAATCAAGTAAACAGACTATAAAGAACTTGTTTGCAATAAGAATTATGATTGCCTTGTATTTACAAATGTGGTACATTCCTTGAAACTTGTAACTGATATACATACTGGATCTATTTATAATCTATGTCCTGTTGTCTTTATGGTCACAGTTGAGACCATTAATGCTGATACATAAGGCCTACTCGAAGTCAATCGAAAAAATCAATTATACGAGTTGGTTTCAGAATGAGCAATGTCCATTCAAGTTACTCATTCACGAAAATTGTCTATGGGTCCGAAATTATATCCAATCCGAACTTTGGCTTATTCAAGAATAAATAGACTTAAGAAATTAAACAAGTTTAGAGTAGGTAGAATCGTTCAACAAAGTTTTATTTCGGAGAAGACACAGCAGTCTATCATTCGATTCTAAGTTTGCCTTATTATTCTTTGATCGATATCAGAATGAAGATTTTCGACGCAAAAGATCTCGCCATCTTTAACCATGTCAGTATCTTGTGAACTTGAGTTTAATAGAGTTGGTACTGTTTTGGAGATCAATATCCGGAATTATCTATACTAATATTATAAATGCGAAAGTTAGGATGTATGGATAGATTTTTATTTATTCACGCTATAACGGGTAATTCGATCTGGATGAAATTTTGCACGGAGGTAGATTACATTCTGGAATAGCACAAAGAATACTTTTTATCCCGGAAAAATGTTTTTGGATACATTTGTATTTCAACGAATTCGCGGACAACTGCTAGTATATAACTTAAATATTATTACAATTGTATACCTATACCTAAAGACATTATTAGGTATTACGACATTTACAAAACCTTTTGAGACTTGGTATTACGTTGGGTATTGTAATTTTTTTTTAATTTAGTCAATGACTCCGATTTGTTTTAAATTCCAATTTTCTGTAAATCTCATCAATAGTTAGAAAGTTGTGACACGATGATTGGCACCTCGAAGGGTGCCGGAGGGAGAAACGGAACGGATCGGTTATATTTTCAAATTGCTTTGCCAAAGTTGTCAAATAAAATATATTTTGGTACGACCAACTTGAAGTTACAAGATTCCTAGTGTAAAGATAACGAAATTTAAATTCGCTTTGAATAAGAATTTTGATAGAACTTTGATATAAAGTATCAATTTTTTATGTCAAAGAACAAAATTTGAGAATATTTTTATTCAAATTTTTATTTAGTCAGCTTGTATAAACCGAATTACTGCCTATCGGATCACGCATAGCGTTTTCGGTAGTTATTAGAAATGTTAAACATAAGCACCTTAGTGTCTTCATAATCTGTAACGAGTCACATTGTGAGATATATTATGCATATGTTGCGAAACTATAAAGACATCTATGTTTGCAGAACCCTTAAAAGTTATTAAAATACCATAAATACAATTTAATAAACATAGAATTAGGACACCGCAAAGCATCTCGTCTAATCATATTTCGCCTTCAACTGTGTGAATAAAGAAACTATTTTTATTTAAAAATAAATAAGTACTCAAACAAACAATTAGTTACGAGATAACATATCAAAGTGGTGTCAAAAGCACAATGAGTTGCGTGGGCATTTCATCACGACAAAGCAACTAATTCTGTCGTGTAGAGATGTAGAGTCACTAAGCTGCGTGAATAGTCTTAAGTAGAGCAAGGGCAGGTGCAAAACAGTCTTTGACTTGATTGGGGTAATCAATTTGACATTGAAAGTATCGAAACTAACGGATCGGTAAGTAAATATTTGAAGTGCTAATAGTCGATCCGATGTGGAGTATTGACTTCGAGAGAAAACAGTACAAACCAACGGTCTCTGAAAATCTCAATTACAACACATATATCAATATACACACATACTCAATTATACACACAGCTCACAGCTGAATATGAAGCTAAATTATGAGACGATGTGCAGTCTTTAGCTGTCATATATATCCATATTTTCTTAATCAGTAAGATTTTTATAGTTATAACCCTATAACTAATATTAAGTAATTTGAAATGGCCGGATGCCAAACCTAATCAATGTTTTATGGTCACATGTCTTAAAAATGTTGGTCTAAATCATTTAGTAATGTCGTTTCCTGTTCGAAATGAAAAGTCGTCAAGCTGACCTCGGATTTATTCAGAACGTGCAGCGAAACTTCAAGCCGTTTCGTCTTTTTGAATGTTTTAAACGAATTTGGAATCTTTATGAAACTAGTTCATAGTCAGACTATGTACGGAGAATGGTTTTAGTGGGTAGTTATCGCGCTAATGTCTGAGCGCCGAGTGTTGTGGATTGGATTCAGTCACAGCCCAAAAGATACTGAGTATTGTGTCTGGCATGTACTTTGTATTAGTGATCTGGATTATAGGGATTATCTCTGTTTTTTATTTATTACAGGCTCATATTGTCTCACTGCTGAGCAAAGGCCTCTTCTTTTTTCTTTGATATACTTTGCTTTCATCATTCATGATTTTTTCCTATTTATTACTAGCCCATGTTGTCCCCTTTTGCTTCCTCTATATTCGATCCATGATACTCTAAGTCTAGTTCTTGAAGAGTGCATCTAGAATCGCCATCTATTTCTGGCTCTGGCTCACTGTTTCCTTCTATTATTCCTAAGACTGCGACAATTGTTAAGAAAATATAGGCGTATAGTGTTCGGTTAAACCCTCAAACTGTCGCTCTAAATAGCTTCGATCCGTGTTTACATCTAATGCAAGCGTTTAGGTTTACTCGCACCAACTAATTTAAAATTACAATCAGTTTAGTGCTATGGGAAAGTACTTAGTCTCGTTAATTACCAACGTTAATACCGCGTCGTGGTTTAGATGCACGCACGGAATGTGAATTTATTTAATTAAGTAACAGGCAGGTAGTTGTTCTGAGTAAGATTATATCAAATAGTTATCAGTCTCATAACGTTTCTACTGCAGGAACACAGGCCTTTAGATCTCAGGCCTCAGATCCATTTTTCCTTTATGGTTCTAAGACGTGCTGGTTTCATCTATTTGTTAAGCCGTTTTGTATTTTGAATCCGACATTATTTAAGGGTTACTAGCACATGCTAGTTAGCGCTATAAAAAATGGTTGTCTGTAAAGTTGGTTTACGAACCATAAATTTTACGTGAAAACGTCATAAAAAAAACATTGATGACATTGTAATAAACAATTCGCTGTTGCTTAGCAACGATGCCGGACCCGGGCATACACGCGAATTCGCCCGGCCACAATACTTCAGCCTATCAGAACGTGACGGCCCTAAAACAAACTAAAATCGATCTGCTGGTGCTTTGGTGCATCATTATTTGTTTTAAAAAAATACAGATAAATAAAGTAAGACATTACATCATTATTAAAAGTGTAATTACCGCCCACACAGAGTTCCCAATAACCGGCACAGTAATGTATGTGTATACGTATAGTAATGATCGGTATATATTTATACGTATGCATGATATAGACTACTATGTCATAATAATATACTTCTGAAGTGCTCAGTTGTTTCCTCTTAGACCACCGGGGTAATCGGAAAACGTTTTGAAGTTTTTTTATATGTATGACTATTTGTTTACGAGATCAACTCAGATAGCATAAACCTATAGCACAAACATGTATTGAACAGTTTGTATCGAGAGTTTAGTTTTGTTTACAATAGCACAAAGTTGATTTTAAAGAGGAAACAAAAACAGAGCTTTTTTCAGTGGTGTGTCATAGAATAAATCATTCTTAAAATTCTTAGAAGCAAGAGTTGATGCGGTATTAACAAATTAACTAACATTAAACTAACATTTGAATGACAGCCTAGAATTTGATATAATCTGCCAACTCAAGACAGCTAAACACTTTTATCTAGAAATAGCTCTTAAATAATGCGTGTTTAATATAAAAACACTCTGTACATATATCGTCACAAAGAGCTTATATTTTGGTGCCAAAATATCTTGTCGAAAGTACATTACAAACTGAATTTTGTTCTGTTTGAACCAGGCTTTTAGGATTCTTTTGTGGATGTGTTACGGAGGATTATACTAAATAATAGATGCTACTTATCATGGCTTTGTGAATATGAAATACACATATTATGGTTAGATTTTACCCTATTAGTTATGGTTGATAAAATATACATTTAATGCATCAAATCGATTTTGCTATGGGTTGGTCTCGCAAAAAATCGTCTAAGGGTTGATCGATTTCTAATTTTTTTTGTTATATTGGCTGCAATGATTTCGAATAAAAGATGAAAAATCCAAAGAAAAACATTAGGATAATGGATATTTGTATAGAAACTAGTTAGGATTGATAAATCGTCTAAGAAGAGTTATAACAAATCAATCAATTTTAGATACGAAGTTTTATCGGGTCATCTAGTGAAGTGTATGATTATTTTTTAAAGCTCTATTGAACCAGTATCTAATAATAGGCAATATATTGATTCAGAGTTCTAAACAAAACATATTTTTTGGCATTCAGGAACATAATTGTAACCAAATTAATATTTTTCGTTAGTTAACGTCTCAAATAACCTTTAACCGCCTTTCGATGATCTCATATTTCGTGTCTGGTTTTGAACGTAATACTTTTTGTTGTAACAATCGATTAGCTTATTATCATAAAGTCGTGTGTGTAGCGTTAATATTTGTATTCATACGATTAACTCACATATCCTTTTTATTTAAAGAATAGAAATAAAATGAGGGGTGAAGTACCTACGGTAATACAAATATAGGTTTGAAAAGTTTATGTTTATTTTAGATATATCTAGCTTTTTCCAACTATTTTGTCCGCATGGGTCTGTAAAACTCGTGAATTTAGGGGAAACTGAAGTACATTTTCCATTATTTTCTACCGACCCAGTTAAAAAATGTAAGTATAACTTTTTTTCTAGATGGAGATGAAACATGTACCTGATTTTAAGTTAGACCACCATACGTCTATGAAAATCGCATTAAAATTGTTTAGTCTTCTACTGTTGTTATAAAGCCGCTAGTATTCAGTTTTCTTGAATACCTTTTATACATATAGATACCATACCTGGTTACTATTTTATTACGTATAGGTATAGATAAAAATGACGCTTTTTCGTAACTAACCCACGTTTCTAAAGTGATATGAATATTAATTTGTGCTAGTGTTGCAACGGAGGAAATTGGTGGTACAGGAGGTAATATTACCGCAGGGATATTGCAACGATTTAAAAGAAACCGATTCTAATTACCTATATCAATTATTTTTTAAGGAAGAAGGAAATAATTGGGCCGTGCATTTATCACTGGTTAGTTTTTATAGAGCGGGTAACCGGACATTATTACAGTTTATAACGTATAATATATTAAAGTAAATAAGAAAATCTATCTAAGAAATTGAAAATTGAAGGTGAATTTTCTATCGCTTTTTCAATAGTTAATAAGGCAGCATATTTACTATCCGTTTCAGGAAAATCAAGTTTTGCAAGCAAAATTAGCGCTGCAGTATTATTGCTTGTAGGTAAGACGTGTTTAAAATACATCCTTTAGGATAAACGGTTGGATATTCAACGTACCTAATATGCATTTTAGTGCATACTAGGTACGTTGAATATCTAAACGTTTCAAATCTCAAAAGCCTGACTGCTGACTAGATAACTTCTTGGCTGCGGCTGTTAACTATAGCCTTGTTAACTAGCCTTCACACCAAGTTATAATGTACTTTCAAAGAATACATACACAAATATTAAGAAAATATGATTATTCATTTTTCACGCGACACAAAGAAAACGCGTCTAGTTTATCAAACCAGGCCAAAAGTGCATTAACTGACAAGTTGCCAGTTCGTCGCCTGCAAGCATCAAATAACTTTTCCCAGTCGTCTGTACCTACTAGGGCGGAAAGATTAGCCAAGCATACATTCCGTTTTCCATCCTCCTGCAAAAACTATGACAATTTCCGAAAGATTGTACCTCCATAATCCTATGATGGGGCAACAAAGTGTCGAATGGAAACCGACATTTATGGAACCCTCGCTGTGTCCCACAAACACGTTACCCTGCATACGAATAGAGATAGCTCGGCCGAGTTCGTTAAGCGTTGAAAATAAATGGGACGCTGACAAGGGGTCGTACTGCGGGCACAAAGAAATCAAGAGCAGGACAGCCTTATCTCCTTTGTTTCGTTTAAAGCCTAAAAGATAAGTGCGTCTTGTAGTCTATGTACTGTTTATTACCTAAGTGTTTATGTACGAGCACTTATTAATATTTGTTTGTTGAATATAAAAAGTGTACTTATGTAAGGAATTTATATGTTCATTACTTGATAAATCTGTTTTATTTCTAACTGGCTAACCCGTGCAACTTCGTCTGCGTCAATTTTTCCCGCTTTTGCAACTTTTTCATTGCTGTTCCGCTCCTATTAGTCGTAGCGTGATGTTATATAGCCTTCCTCTATGAATGGGCTATCCTACAGTGAAATAATTTTTCAATTCGAAGCAGTAGTTCCTGAAATTATTTAGCTTTATAATATTAGTATATTTTAAATTCTATTTGAGGACATATTTACTATTAGAAGTTTCAGTTCAATGGCGCGATATTCATGTTTAGCTTTTCAGTTCAGGAACCACTATGTAAGTACCAATATGACTAATAGAGATGCATTTGTAGGAACTAGCCAAATTATATAAAAAATGATAATTACTCGATTTAAATCTAGAGATACCGTGCAGATTTGATCCTGAGGCCAACGTGTGTAGTTTATGGGCCGAAATGTGACTAACTTACCAAAAAAGTAAGCGCAAATGCCAAAACAGTAAATAAATAATTAGTAGGTACCTGTCGAACTCGAGTCGAATCATCATGCCAAATTCATGTGAGAATTCTATACAATGTGTAAAACAACGGAAACGAGACCAATAGGAAGAACTTCCTCATTATTCGTGATGTATCGTGCCCCCGTGGCCTGTTCTCACGAACCTATACCCCCCCTACCGTACCTTTCCCCTCTATTGTTTTACTTGAATCGTTGCGTCTGCGTCGCAAGCTAACCGTGAGATTAGATTTGATGCCACTATCTATGACCAGATAAGACAATTTTGTTCCGTTCTAATTAGTTTTATTATTTAAGCGAAAGTGGGCTACCAGTACTGTTGTATCATTAGGGCAGGTAATATTTACAGTTATTGCAGAATTTGTGAAAATATGAGAATTGGTCTAGTAATGTTTATAAGCCATAGGGCAAATAATGCAGATAAATTTAATTATAATAGGCATAATTATTCATCAGTGATTTCGAATTGCCGCATTACATTATCGTAGTAATAAAACAAACTAATTTGACATTGATAAATGGCACTAATATATTTCACTAGCTGTCCCGCGCAACTTCGTATGCGTAATTTCTCCCCGTTTTTGAAACATTTCTCGTCGCTTCTCCGCTCCTATTAGTCGTAGCGCGATGTTATATAGCCTATAGCCTTCCTCGATAAATGGGCTATCCAACAAAAAAAGTTTTTCAAATCGGACCAGTAGATCCTGAGATTAGCGCGTTTAAACAAACAAACAAACAAACAAACAAACTCTTCCGCTTTATAATATTAGTATAGATATAACATGCAAAAAATATCTATACATTAAATAAATTAAATCAATAGGTAACTATTAATATCTATTTATATATATACCTACAATTTTCACATCCTCTGCAACGAAATATTCAAGATTACTGCGCCAAATAGCCAATGCTTAAAACTTTCTGCTTATTGAATATCATGCGGCTTTGAAACATGATTTTCTCTCAATGTATACATAATATTGAATATTTAGGTCGTTCGAGCGAGGAAACTACGAAAGTAGGCCTCAATACAGTTCCGTGACATTTTAGATTTATTTTATAGTATTTACTTGACTATATTCTCGGTTTAGATAGTCTTAGGCTTTGAGTTTATTAGCTCGGAAAGACGAAGATTTTCTGAAGTCAGACTTTTTAACAGTTAGACATAATCTTGACTACTGAACAAGGCGCTATATCTACCCCACGGCTACTGTTTTACATTGTTTCACTGTAAACTTACTCCTGAATATTCAAAACATACTTACTTACTGAACTTTTAAACGCTCTAAAAAGTATTTATATCGCAACTATTCAATTTAATGTGAGAATGACAGCACGCGAATTAACGGCGTCTTTAAACTAACTGACTTATTAGTAATTTAAAAAAATGGTTATCTGTAAAGTCGGTTTTCGGACGACAATTTTACCTGATAACGTCTTATGAAAACATTGATGACATTGTGATAAACAACCATGCCTGCGACACCTTTTTTCCAATTGTATCGCGCGTCGCTGCAATCCCTAAAACATTGAAAACATTGTAATAAACAACCATGCCTGTGACAGCTTTAGTGGACTCGGGCGCATGAGCCGGCCACAATACTTCAGCCTATCAGAAGGTGGAACGTGACGTCATCGGGGGTCATCGATTTATAAGACGTTATCATGTCAAAAAAACATTATGATTACTTTTACAAAGTCCTGATTTTCGTTGTTTTTAAGTTGGCGTTCAAACACGTTTCGAGAACATTTTTTATATTGGGCAAGCTTTTGTTAAAACATGTGTAAGAAAATTCATAACTTATTTTTTCTCAGGCAATTATTTAGTACAGATAAGGGTGAATTAGACTCGGGCGCATTGTTTCAGCCGACTACATGGCAATTTTGTCGCGATAAAACCGTACGTATTGCCCAATGCGGGTTGCTATTGTTCTGCTGTGATTGCTGATTTTAATTAGGATTCCAATGTATTGGGTACATTGTAGCGTAACGGAGGTACGCGGTTTAATTAATGGTATGTTTATTTTACACATACTTACGTAAATGGGAGTTATTTAACATGACATTAGCGGTTTATCCTTGAAAGAAAGTACCCGATCTTGAAATCTTATTTTCAAATACTGTTTTAAAGTTACCTAATTTATTTAACGACTTGTAAATGTTTTAGTTAGATTCTTTTCTTTTTCTTTAATAACTTTTTCAGACGTACGATTCAAGTAGGTATAACTAGACCATTAAGGGCTTTTTATTGAATCTCAGACACTATCATATTAATGTAATCGTAGTAAATTGGTAAATCTATAGGTACTATTGTAAATGCAAAAGTTTAGACGTTTGGGTGATGGATGGATGGATGGATGTTTCTTATTCAATCACGGCAAAACGGTTTAACGGATCTGGATGAAATTTGGTACAAAGGCAGATTAATTGCCTGGAACAGCACATACGGTACTTTTTATCCAGGAAAAATGTACAGATCCCGTGGAATAGATGTTTTTTACAATTTCAACGCAATCGAAGTGGCAAGAGATGTGTAGCTGCGGTCTTTATTCACGATCTTTTTCCGTATCCACGGCAAGCCCGTGCGTAACTGTCAAAGCCTTGTCATAATGGTACCTAAATGGAGAGGTAAGCTTAGAAATGCATTAAGGCGTATGCGGGGCCCGTTCAAAAATGTCCGCCGCGCATTCGCGGTGATGCATTTCTAAGCGCGGGTTTGCCGTGGTTACGAAAAATATATCGTGAATAAGGACCCAGAAGCGGGTAGGTATTTGTTAAATTAAATCTAAGCTGACGATATAATTGACCTACTTCATATAACTTTAAATCTGAAACTAGTGACGTTTTAGTTAGACTTAAAAATATTGCTTACAAACGTACACTATGAAAACTGAAGTGCTCAGACGTCAGTTATTAACACACAAAATAGGCATATTTAAGTAAAAAAAACCCTCGTTAACACGATAGTACGTAGGTATATCTACTGTATAATAAAAGATAGAGATCTTTTACTATTATGAAGAATTGGGTGTTTGTCTCACGAGTCGGCGACGCTCCACTTATTGACCATTGTCGTATGAGAAACTTGCGTGGTTTGACCGACTTATTGCCTGGTAATCACAGGTGTTTTTCGAAACAACCTCTCACGCCTCTGGGTGCGCAGACACGGTTATGCAAATGCAGATTAAATAGTTTCGGCGTGTTTAATTAGGTGGCCATTTATCATTTTAATTGTGGTTTACTTTTAGAGTTACAATATATTATAACTACATAACAACGAGAGGATATATCATTCAGAAGCTACATATATATAGTCGGCCAAAAATATGGTCTATCACTATCACCCTACGGTTAAAATTCATTTGCACGTCATAAACAACAAGGTTGATTATTCCTTGTAATAATATACTGACAGTTGCTAATTTCAACCTTAACTCTATTTTGGTTATAAAGTAAGCTTTGTTATAACTGATGAACTTTCTTGGCCGATCGTCGGACGGACACAATCAACCTCGGAACACCTACGGAACAAAGTGGTCCGAGAATCAAAGTCCGTGGGCGACGTCTATATGTGCTGTGTGCGTTAGTCGTGCGCGCGTTTTATGTAATTTACCAACAGGGTCCTTATTCACGATCTTTATCCCGTTTCCACGGCAAGCCTGTCAAAATCATGTCCTAGTGGTAAATGGGAAGGTGTGCTAACAAGGTCACAAGCACCGGCGCTTGAGCGCGCCGCGCCGGTGCGCATGCGTGTTGATGCGTTTCCAAGCGCAGA
Organism: Herminia tarsipennalis; assembly: GCA_945859575.2. NCBI lineage: Eukaryota > Metazoa > Arthropoda > Insecta > Lepidoptera > Erebidae > Herminia > Herminia tarsipennalis. Next base: position 16,748,990 of record OX243837.2, read on the forward strand.
TTCTCAATTTTCCATTATGACAAGATTTTGACAGTTCGCAGGGGCTTACCGTGGACATGGAAAAATATCGTGAATAAGGACCCTGAACTAATATATTAGGTAGATACATTTGGTACCATTATTTCAAGCATAAAACACCGAGTGTATAAACTGTAATAAACTTAATGACAGATGTCTATGTGTACGTTGCTCGAGCACGCGTGGTATTATGTTTTCTTTCTGAAGGTACTCTTTGTTCTTTTTTACTACTAAATGAAGAGGTGAGCAGGTCGTGAGCCTGAGTGACACCCAAATCCTTGTTTGGCCAAGATCTGACTGTTACCACACCGTGCTCTTCATTTGAAACATTAATTCATTTGTCTCATTTGCCTAGTAATTTCACTTGGTTTAGTGTTCTTCAAACGAAACACAGTGTGTGTTAACATCACTATTCCACGGAAAAATAACTAGAACTTTGGCGGCACCCCCCACGACGGCCTATGGTTAAAGACCTATCACCACCAGTTTTGTGTTAAAAGTTTTAAAATACGTAACTGCAAATAATACCTAAGTTATCTATATATGCAACACTTAATAGACTCGTATATCACACATATGACTACCTATATTATACTTATGTATAAAAGTAAGTAAAATATACATAAATATGCCGCTTACATTAAGAATAACAAATCATTTCTAGAGAAATTCTATTATCAAGTTGGTATTTAGAAATTGTACTGCTAATAGGCTTTAAAATCATTCATTACAACGAAGATATTAATCGAAATAATTTATTATAATTATTCTAATAAATCTAGTATGACTAATGTGATATCGATGCGACCGTGATATTTATTATAAGATATTATGTTATTGAAGAAATGTCAATAATTTTGAATTTATAATCGAAAAGCGTCGTATTTTCCGAGCGACCTGCAGTTAGAAATAATACCAACTTTATGACGTTTTCTGTGCACTACCTATAAGAGTATGAGAGTATGTACATGAAGTAAATTGCAGAATCTTTCACCTATTTCATTATTATTTTTTCTTTTTTTTATATTCTCCTTTTTTTAATGGATAGCAATTTAGCCGATTTGCCAGTAAGTTTCTGCCAGTGTCAAATATTTACTGTACACTCTAGCGGCACTTAGATATAGATATAATATTACGAATTTTACAGGTATTTCTTGTATTTTATGGTTAAGTGCAGTTGTGAAAATTATGTCAGTTCAGCTTGCCGTCATTTTTTCAACTCTTCTTCTCTACACTAAAGTGCAACGTAGCCAATATGTGTATTAGCATTAAAGCAATATGACAAACTCTTTCCGTTCGAACTACAAGCATCAATAGAACTAGCTGCTAAAGAATGTGACCTTCTTGAATTCTAAATTCAAAAAAGTTACGTGACATTTTTAATATGAATGAGAGTATGATGGCCATGATTACGTAAGTATCTAAAGGTTAGGGTTAAAATTATTTTGTGCAACTTTGTTACACCTATGTTAATTCGCTAACCTTATTAGAGGCATCAAACATGACCAGTCTATTGACACGGATCTGTTAAAAATACGAATTCTAGTCCTTATGACAAATATCAGTATTGGGGTCAGTGATGCGATTACCGTACGTTATGTGTGTAAAAGGACTTAAGCAACGGGAAACTGTTCAAAGTTGCCCTGAATATTAATTTGATGATCAAACAAACTTCTTCGAAAACATTGTACTGTACCGTTAGGTAGGTACTATAAATAATAATGGTCTCCTAACTAATGTCGGTTACGGCGGCCAAACTCAGAGACTAATCAACTACGCAGGTGAAATTATAGTGCAAAAGTGTGGGCTCATACACAAGTGCACAATCAATCCCCTCACTCCCATAGTTCCATGAGACGTGAATCCGACACGACCGGAGATAGATTTGGCGCAGAACCGACGGCTTAACATGCTTTCCGAGAGACGGAGGTAAATACCATTTTTTAAAAACGGTCACTACTTAGTGGCCGTTTCTGGTAAAGGTAAAGTGCGGAAATGTAAGCATGAATGCATATTTCAATTAATTATTTCAATCATTATTCAATAAACGAGGTTTAATTGGTTGCTTTTATTTCGTTTGTTTATTAAGATTAATGTGATTATTGTGAATAATTGATGGCATTGTGGCTTTTAATGCAATGATGTAATTAACTTTTGATTATGACGTTATCAATATTTTTTGTTTTTATTTGCACGTATCTTTTAATGACATAATGTAGGTAGGTAATGTTGTTTTTAAACTTTCTCGATTTTATTGATCAGCTGATGTAATGCAATGGAAATATCTGGAATTAAAAAAAGGATCCGAATACTCAAACGTTACTAAAGTTTAAGACGTGTTATATGTTCGTAAACTTTCGCGATTTGTGCACTTTATAGAATTTTATAAGCTACGGGTCTTAATCGCGTAAATATTTTATTTTAATGCTAAACCTTTGTTTATTGCCCGACGTTTCGACCGTATTGCCACGGCCGTTGCAATACGGTTAAAACAAGGCCGTTGCAAGACCCGTAGCTTATAAAATTCTATAATTTAAGACGTGTTGTTAAGTATTTTAAGCTTTCTATTCTATTTATATCGTTACTAGGTTTTCACTATTAAGTGACAGTGATAGAATGAGACTTAACCAGGTGCGGATACAGGATATGTTCTGGGGGGGGGCAACTCCGCAAACCGGTCAAGTGTGAGTCGCACGCATGACTGAGGGGAGCATTTGATTCAACACCTGTATACCATATCATCACTGACATTGGATTGGAGTGTTTAGGCTATCGTCTGCCTAAACACTCCGATCCAGTGTGAAAATTTTCAAATTTCGCAAATAAAAAGGTTATTCAGTCGAGTCTGTGGGGCAGGGGGGGGGGTAATTGCTCCTGCTGCTCTGATGAACTGAGTGTTCGTTTTGGCACTTTTGAGTATTTGGTCTTAAGACTCATAGTCTATAAAAATGTATACATTTACCTAAGTGTAATAATAATACTGTATTACCATAGTAGGTACCTAGGTTAGTTAGAACCTAAATAAACTAGCAATATGCAATATGTCGTACCTAAAACAATGTATATTCTCTGTCTCCCTCTCACTTTGTGGGAACATTACTAGAAAATCCGGATGTTTATACATTTAAAATCGATTACGATAAAAAATCCACATTGTGTGAATTACCGTGTGAATGAAACCCTATTTGTCTTGTAGTAAACAAATCGTGATTAGTGTCGTAAGAAGTAAGAAGTGCATCTGTTCACAATTATTACGATACGTAATAACAGTTTGTAGATAACAAGTATTTGTAACTGTTACTGTTCTCATTATTTCTGTAGTAATGACCGAAGATGTCTGATTATGTCAGAGGTAACACTGAAAAAGGTGATTGTGACTATTAGATAGAGCTTCACAATTAATGTCGTCGTCTAGTTTTTTATTTTATTATACATCTAGTTTTTTTTGTGAACAATAATATTTTGAGACAACTCACACAACGCTATCTGATCCCAAACTAAGCAGAGCTTGTACTATGGAAACTAGACAACTGATAAACCTACTTATATATTTCTAAATACATACATATTATAGACAAATAATACCCAGACACAGAATAAACCATCGTGCTCATCACACAAAGTTTTATCCTGGGTGGGGATCGAACCCACGACCTCTTGCGTAGCAGTCGGATACACTCCCACCGCGCCACAGAGGCAGTAACTAAAATAACCACTACTTTTTCATAACATGATATCTACTCAATTATAACTAATATTATTTGTATTAGTTTAATCCAACATATGAGGGTCCTTATAACGAAGGTCACTTACTCGTAAGTCACTCATATATTTTTATAGTGTCACATTTTAGTAACAGTTCTGTCGATCGAGTTAGCAATAATTATTTTACACTAGTCTTGTCTAGATTTTAGACCAGACTATAGCCTATCATAAAGGACTAACGAAGGTTACTTCATTAATTTTAGTTACATGTCACAATATTAATTAATTTATTTGAAGGTTTGAAACTGATTTATGATATTGTTACCAAATTTAATTCTAGTGTTTAATAGCGATTTCATTAATTTTAGTATACAGAAGTACTAAAAAATAACAATTTAATTTGATTTAATATTTTGACGTGATATTATAAACATAAATAAATATTAGTATCATAACATGCTGCATACGACAGCATACGATGACATTAATGTGCAATAAAAAAAATATCAAAATAGGAAATATAAAACTTTAATTTATATTAGGTATGTTTAAGTTTAATCCGCGATCTTATATAAGGTAGAGGCACAGAATAAAGAAATAAAAACAGGTAGGGTAATAAGAACCAAATGATTCCCTGTATCACGACTCACGCCTCAACTTAAACAAATATAACACCTTTTACATATTGAAATTGTTTAAATTCCTAAGTTCATGGGAAAGTTGTAAGATGTTCCGGACAATCAAAAGCAATAACTAGTAGGCAATAAATGATAGGAGAGAGAACTCGACGAATATACACTTTCACGAACACACGTGGGCCTTTTTGACTTATAATTCGAAGAAAGTGAGAGGTAACTTTTTCTTTACTCAAGCTGTTTGCACTTGAAACGACTGGCCGGTGTCCGGTTGATACTATAAGTACTGCCAATATTTATGAATGGAAATTTTATTTACCTATTTCATTACGTAGTGTGGGAGTGGACAGATAATGTGCTTGCCGTCTCGAAGTCTCGTAAAAGTTGTTCGGGGAGAGTATACTACGTAACATGGTTTAAGTTTTGAAAATTCTTCGTGTGATCATTAATCATATTAAAAATAAATAAAGCAAAGAGTTTTGTCTAGCGTCCAAAATAAGCTTTTGTTGTATAATATCTTGGGACAACTCACACAACGCTATCTGATCCCACACTAAGCAGAGCTTGTACTATGGAAACCAGACCACTGATAAACATACTTATATATTTCTAAATACATACAGATTATTGATAAATAACACCCAGACACAGAATAAGCCATCGTGCTCATCACACAAAGTTTTACCCTGGGTGGGGATCGAACCCATGACCTCTTGCGTGACAATCGGATACACTCCCACCGCGCCACAGAGGCAGTTAACATTGTAGTTTTCAACTGTATTTTTGCCAGTCATTTTAAAATCTGATCTACACAGAAACTGATCTCTTGCTATACTTATTGATCTTTTCCTCCTAAAGGAATCCAAAACACAACATACCTTACCTACATAATACTTAATTTTATACAGGGTTGGGACGTCATTGATTATCAAAAAACATTACAAACCAACGCTTAGTAAAATTGGTAATACCCGATAAATATTACTCGTATGTATCTATTAGTATGTAGTAATGCCTATTTCATTAATGAAGAGCCAGAGCAAGTTTCTTGCCTGTTGCACACAATTAAATTAATTCAATAAGTAACCAGCACGGTCTAAATAACGCGCCGGATTCCTGTAAATGAGCCTTTAATTTATTGCAATAAATCATTGCTCTTGAATGTACAAGAAAATAGAATCGTGTTATAAGGCTTAAGACTTAAATAAGTGAACATAATATTTAAATAGTAAAAAAGTACACGTATTTATTCAAAAGTGATAGAAAACTAAATTAAAAAGCGTGACTCGCAAACTGAATAAACGTCCTACAAATGTACCTGTTTTCACGTCCTCCAAATTATTTTGATTTGATTGTTACGGCTATTACCTGCAAACAAAATAAAACGATTAAACATTGAAAACAATTTAATAGTTTACACAATATTAAGTACATTTAGGGAAATGCTTATTTTAGCGTTACACTCAAAATTCATAAATAGAATCGGATTATTGTAAGCTTGTGTTTATCTAGGTTTGGTTAGGCTTAAAACAGTATTCCCTATGTTAAATTTTTGAACGTAAAACACGAAGTTATAAAAGGTTTGTTTGATAAGCCTCTATTATTAAAGTTCCTACAGAAAGCTTGGTCTTATTCTCATTGGTATTTGCCATAAATTCAGGTTATCTTGTGACTCGATTGTAGAATGTACAACATTACCTAAGTGGTTAATAATATTATCGAGAAACTAGCGTGCCTACACACGACCGATTTATCACAGGACCGAATCGTTTGTTTTAGTTTTTGTATGATGTCTGTGTTGGTATTTACATGACTCTCTCGCTCACAAAGACCACGAGTTGCCCTTTATTCTATCAGACAAATTTGGACAATCATTGTGATTATTGTGATAAAATGCATCGTTCACGAAAGAGAAAACATTCAATACACAACAATCTTTACAGTCTCTTTGGCGTAAAACAGATAGCTGAGTGTATACAAGTACCATGTTAATAAAAAAGAAGATTGCAGAGCAGAGAGTGGTGCAACATAAAGCGCATAGCAGCGATTGTGCGAAGATGTTATCGTTTTACGGTAGACGAAACAGCGTCTGCGACCTAGTTCGCGTAACAGTATCTAACTGGAATGTTTCACTGTAATATTTAAGTAAACAATATGTTAAATTGATTGGCTATGATTGTATAAAGTGAAGTAAAAACTTCTTTACTATCTTTTTTTGCGCTTTTTTTGATATGGGTAAAAAATGTTAAACTCGCATCAGGATCACGTGACTCTGTTCGAAAAATTGTTGATCACGTGACCCTGATCGAAAATTCTTAAGACAGAGGGAGAGCAATGAAAAATTGCTATAATATCATTAGAATACAAAGGTAAATTTCGCAACCGGCTACAATCTTATTATAGCTTAAGTGTGAAATAGGACGGTCTAGAAACCAGAAGACCGCAGTTCGAGTCCGAGTTACGATTATTTTTTTCTCTTTTTATTTTAATTTTTGAATTTTGGTTTTTTCATTTGTGATTTATTATTTCATATTTTTTATTATTATGTCAGCACGATCGAAAAATATTATTCAAATTTCATTAGTTTTTATTTTCTCTAAGAGATAAAATTTTTAACTGTCATGTCGTTGTCATTGTCATTTTTTAAATTATCATGTTTGTGTAGGATAGTGCAATAGATAAATATTATAATTAACCACATAAATGATGGAACTTTTGTACTGATAAATATATCTATTATAAAAAAAAATATTCCTTAACCATTGCAAAATACTCAAAAATGCACAACGTTAATGTTTAAGTTTTCACTTCTGCCCGGCACTCCCGGAGTGCCACCCGTTTCTTTTATAGAAGCAGATACCTCTAAAAGTTATATAGCGTGTTTTTTTTCAACTATTTATTTATTTTTCAGGAGGTGTCGCTATACTTAATATTGGTCTACTTGTCTTTTTGAATACAAGCTTTTAACCAACGGTTTTGAAATTATATTATTCTTAAATGTGGAACTTAAAATGTTGAATCTGAACCAACTTCAACTTAAATTAAACTAAAATTTTAACTCTGTCGGATATGAATAAATGATTCCTTCAGTTTCGAGACTTATTCTAAACGTAAGTACTGACAAGGTTATGTTAAATTGGTACAAAAATGAAAAATGTATGCAACAATAAATTAAACAAACCGGTATGTATGCTGGAGCAAAAATCGGTTTATGTTAACTAAATTCATCATTTTTTCAGAACTAAAAATGTTAGCTAAAATTCTATATATTATACCCCTCTTTTTACCGAATGCAAAAATAAGAAGACAAGAATAAGAGGAAAAAAGTCAGTTAATACTTGGATATACTTAAATTGATTATGATAGCGCCAAAGAGGAAATTTACTCAAGATAAATCCACAAGAAGATTGCATTCCACAGCTATGTATATTAAAAATATATTTCGCACAAGAACCGTTTAGTTAGTCGATCCAAGTCAAATTGAGCAATCAAAAACCCGACGAAAAGGCACCGGTCATATTTAGCTCTGAAGGAAAAAAATATTGTTTATGAAGACGGCTTCAATAACGATTGATGTTTGATTGAGTTTACTCACGCGAACTTTTTGTGTGGTCTCTTTTGTTTTTAGTGTGAAGAAAGAGGACACAGGATTTAAAAATCATCTGTGAACAACTTGTATCTATCGGCAAGTAGTCGCTTCGTTAATCAAGCCCGCGATGTAAGTAGGGGGTTCGCTCGGTATAACGGAATGCTATCGCTGTGGATTGCAAACCACAAGATGGCGGAAGTGAGTTACGATATCATTATACGGCATACAATAAATATGGTTCAGATACATTAAAAATCATCAAGCTATAAATTTTAACTGTAGTTGTTAATACTTGTTATTTTTAACTCTGCGCAGTAGTTTTACGAATTAGTTTAGTGAAATTGGTGTAATATAGTGCAGTTAGTGTTATTTATGAAGAACACAAGAACAGATTGTCTTTCCATTTTATCAGAGACAATAAGAAAAGTGTTATTGGATAATTTCTTAATTTTGAATATTTGACTTAGCAGATTTAGATAGAACTAAATTACTCAGTAATCTAACTCTAAAGACTAGATAGTAATTTCAAAGTCCATGTGGACCCATAATACAAAAATAAAAAAAAACTCTGCGCAGTATTGATAAATCATTTTACCAAAACACAACATTGCCCCATTTTTACCGTATCTTGTGAAATATGGTTGTCGTTTGGACCATTCAACAATATCTAGAAATAAGTAAGAACGTCTTTTGAATCTTTAAAACAAAGTAAAACTTTTTCACGTGTCATTTGTGTGTGATGCGGTGGAAAGTCGTACGTGCGTTAAGCGTTCCAACGCAAACGATCCACGTACGTGCCGCATACGTGATGCCTGCCTAAAACGGAACGCGCCTCCTCATTGCCAGTGTCACTCGTCCACCGACTGTTTTACAGTTACAACCATCTATACCTCCCCTACTTATAAGGCAGTGGACGCGACTTTAATATTCATTCATACGAAGTGAAAGAGCGACCGAGAACGGTCACTGAAAGTCGCCAATAACCAATAATAGATTAGATTGCATTTTTATTACCTGATTGATATTGACTTTTAAAATTTGCATCCTAATGCTTTAATATTGACATTGAGATCTATAATATGCATATTATGAGAAACAAGTTGTTTTAAAATACGTTGAATTAAGTAGGTATCCGTTTGGCCCGGATTCAAGTATGATTCACCAAGATTAGGTACCTATGCGTGACAGTAGACTTGTATCATATGTTGGTTTATAAGGTAAGGTCGTTTACCGTCCCTAGCGAACAATTAACCTCGAGTAAACTGACACTGAGTACGACTTTCTTCAAGACTTAGGTTTAAAGGACTTTGTCGGTCAGTGTGTCGAGTTAACATGGACCAACTTCTTGCAATTGGCTGTCTTTATAGCAAATTATCTTGTCTTTTCTTATTAGTTTCGTGAAATGAACTCCTTTATTGCGACAGAGGTAATTAGTGAACCGCGGGAAAGTTATTGACGTTAAGAATTGCGATTGTTCTTCATGTCTTACGGTTTCTGTTAAAAATACCCATGATTGATAACAATGTTCAACTTTTGAACTCACCGTCTCGGAAGTGCTTTTTGCATTTAGGTACTGTATTTTGTAATTATCTTCTAGCATAAGAGATTTTGACAATATACATACATATTAGGTATTAAAAGTACAGTAAGTATACACAGGTTGTTTTCCGCTTAATTGCTATATGAAATATCCTCATATTGTTTACTGGAAGCGATGTAAGTAATTACGTTCAAGACATATAAATCTTACTTAAACGCGCTACCATATCCTGTTTACTCTGGAACAGGTATATACATAATACAGATACTAGAAAAATGTGAACATTGGTCAGGAACTTAAGTAGTTCGAGCATAACGTTAGTGGCTTTTTCCACTCCCTGCAGTGTGCAGTGGTGCGGAAGACGCCCGGAGACTTGAACGACTCGCGCGCTTCTATCGAGGGAAAAAATCTCGTTAGAAAATGGGAAGTCAACAGTTGGAAACTAGTTGTACAAGTACATTCAGAGTAAAAGTATTTTAAGTTTTACTCATCGTGTGATTCAGATAACACGGATCTAGTAACATTTGGAATGAGCTTTGTGTTGTCGTTTTGCGGCTGAGTCACGCGCTAAACGACCCCAAAAAGTAAAAGTTTAAAGTTAAATAGTTGTATGTGAAGATAAACGAAAGTATTAAAGCTGTAATGTCGAGCACGCCGTGCCTTTTGGACATACAAGTGGCCGGTCGTACAAAAACCCAGTTTTGTTGCATCAAGCGAAATTTGCGGTCAGACGGGACATTATGTGCACTCGTATACATATTTTCTTTTTGTTACTTGATTTTTGAAAGTCACTGGTTTTGTTTTGATTAACAACTTAAGAACGTACACACGAAACTAGTACTGTATGATAGTTAAGTGAATACTTACATGATTAATTCTTATTATTGACTGCATTATTCAGACCATAATACTAAATTAATGTATTGTTTATAATTGACAATCACACGGAGTGCAGCTCGTCCAAGTTTACCTTGAGTTTTGGAATAATACTCCTACTTACGGCAAAAGGGGGGTACATTACATCAATTTCTAAACCTTGGGGGCATTTAAGTGTACGTGTATATAATAGCATTAGTTGTATATTTTGTAAACTGTGTCTGTTAGAAACTGACGATGAAATTGAAAACTGCGAATTGGGGCAAACTCGCGGATACAATAGCCTCGGTGTTAACTACCTACATAACATCAGAGAATGTGTTTCTAAGGTGACGTCAATTTAACTGCCATATGTCCATTTTGGGTTCAATTTCTCGTACCATAGCACTTCCTCCTTTAACAAGGATACCTTAAATATGGCGCGCATTGAACTTCCCTTACGTAGCAGGTGGTATTTATTATTAGTAGCACCACTCTCCGTTCAATGAACTGACACCGTTAGTCGGCTTACGCATTTAGCTCTCGCCGCCGCCGACGTACAACATGACACAAATAACAATTGGCCAATTGGTTACTTCTGCTTCTTTCTTTGAGGACAACTGGCTTACTGACCTGTACCTATAGGTACCTGCGCTTATTTCCCCACTATTCTCAAAAAAGAGTCAGGTGTAAAATAAAATAATCAAGTTACGAGATTGAGCGTTAATAATTTAAAATTTAAACGTATTACGAGACAGTAATTGGAGGTAAAACCGAGATAGTTTATGAAACGCATTGTTATTTAAATGAGACAGTTATGAACGCATCCGCGCTTGTGGTTTGGCGCTTTTTTGCGTCGCCATTTTGTATTCCTGTGGGGAGGCGCGACGCGGAATTGTCTGTTTTATGGCAAAAGTGAAAATGTAATAATCACATAGTATCACAGGCTTTAGATGATTAAATGACACTAAACGTTAACTGAAAGACAACGCGGTAACTTTGTCCTGCCTATTATGATGGCTGTGGTTATTTGAAAATGTGTTTAAGCGTAGCTTTCTCCATTTTACGCACGTAATAATTGAGAAACAATAATGAAGTGAAACTACCTGGCTAATACTGCTTTGTCACTGAGCTGCTTTATCTTTAAAGATTTAATTGTACGTATGTATAAGTTAATGTTCCTTCTGTTAATATTACGACAAGATTTTCGATGTCTGACTGATAACTTTCAAACACCGCGTCTAATAACTGATCGTTAAAATATGGATGGCATGTAGTCGATCTTGCTAAAACTAGAAACGAAGAATTTCTTCACTCGATTCGACAGGAACTGGTTTGACTGGCACGGCGAATGTCGTTTAATTTTCGTAATCAAAACGAGATACTCTTACAGTACCTGCATCAATCCTAAGCGGTCACCCAAAGATCCGGATTGATGGTAGTCTAATGATAATGGCAGGTATGGCCTTGTGATAGAAAGGATAGCTCTAATGACTGCCTCTGTGGCGCGGTGGGAGTGTATCCGACTGCTACGCAAAAGGTCGTGGGTTCGATCCCCACCCAGCATAAAACTTTGTGTGATGATTCCGATGGTTTATTCTGTGTCTCGGTGTTATCTATCTATAATATGTATGTATTTAGAAATATATAAGTATGTTTATCAGTTGTCTGGTTGCCATAGTACAAGCTGCTCTGCTTAGTTTGGGATCAGATAGCGTTGTGTGAGTTGTCCCAAGATATTATTATTATTTATTATTAATCCTATTCGTTAATCCATACCGTTATGAATCTTATCTACCTTAGTTTAAACAAGTTTAGGCTTAGTAGGTAAATGGACAATGTTTCAATTACATCCAACAAAAAGTACTTCATTTCCATAGGTTTTATTGTTGTTTAAGGCAAAAATTCTAGAACGTGGGGTAACCAAGCGTCATTAAATGGAAAAGCGTATGTTACATGTTACACCTAATGGCTTCGAACCCCTCTCTTCCGCGTCAGTTGTTCTGCTAACGGGCATTTGCTCAAACCAGCGGACAGATCGACGCTGAGTTCAACAAACGCTCGTAAAATGTACAAACCACCCGAGGAAACGGTTCGCAAATATTATCATATAATTCTGGAAAAATGGTGCGTAAGACTAATGTCTTGACTTTTTTATTTGGCCGTAGGGTCTTTAATAAAGCGGTAAGTGTTTGTAAATGCCACAATTTCTGTAGACTTGAATAAATCTTCCAGTGTAGAGATTGTCAAATATTATTTTGATAAAAAATTAACACATTTATGGGAAAGTTATAACAGTGCACTGCACATGTGTATAGCTCGACTAGCCCGAGGCCTAACCCCAGAGGTATGTAGTTAGTACTCCTCTTTCTTGTTCTGAGGTAGTCACTAATGAAAAGAAAGATCACTGACACGTTGCCAACTCTCAAAACCTTTCAACTTCTCTTAGAAAAAACCACAAGCAGTTTTAAAACGTTACATACTCGGGATAACTCAACAAAAATCTTTCATTTCAAAAGCTTTGGTTTAATCAGTAAAAGAAGGAACTGTTGGATGAACCAGAAAGTCTGTGTGTGTTAACATTAACAGCTATATGTGGACATGCAAAGCAGACGTTTTTATATGAATATAACTGTGAGACTGGTTCATGTAATGATTTAAATACATATACTGCTTTTATATACCCCATTATTATGAACACGTCTGATTGGGTCATATTATAACTGCACATAACGTGTCATGACAGTATGTGTTAGTAAAATGTGGTCGCTAAATTATGAAGAGAGTATTCATTACCACCACATAAATCAATATACATTTACATTCTATGTTAAATACATCTCATGTAAGCTAGGCGAGAAATTAAAAAAGGTGACCTGTTCTTTGATTAATATTCAAGTTAATATGGTAACAAGTTTTAAGGTAATCTTAAGACAGTTTTGAGGAACTAAAGACCGATCAGTACAACTTTACCCTCTGTAACGAGACAGCATGTCAAAATAAAGAATGGTGAACTATCCGTGAGGTTCATTCACGAAATTGTCTCAATACGCGTAGAGAGTGATGATCTCTACTAAAAAAATGTATTCAAATTTACCTCATCGATAAAAACAGTGACACCAAAAGAAAATTTCCGATGAGTGACGAATCAGACAATAAACCGGCTTTTTCATAAGTGTGACTAGTCGTAAAAAAAACATGTTTTTTTTTTGTATTTTTGTAGTTTGTCTTCATACCTCAGGTGATTTATGTTTGCTAAATTTCACCAAAAACTGTAATGGTGAACTATTGAGTATAATTACCGTGTATTATTATTTTCTATAGATACGCGTTTCTTTTGTACCAAGTCTTTACCTGCGCGGTTGAGTCGGCAAAGAAAGCTTTTGTAGTTAATCTTTGGTTCCGGCTCGAGACGTATTTGAGAGAGATTTTTGATGTTCTGACCTGTCCTTAACACAGGTAGGCGAGACATAATTCACGAACACTGCTTTTTTTGTTAGCTTTAGCCTTATTTCTTTGAATTCTTTAGACCATTACGTGTTTAAGACAAATATTTATGTGAGAATTCCCCACGTTTAGCTATAAAACCTGATATTAAAATAAGTTGTGGTTTTTACTCTAGTCGTCTAAGGTATATGAACCAAACAATAGGTTTCTTAAATATTCAATTACGAAGCTATACCTTTAGCGATAGTTCAAGCGGAAGAGAAATCGTAAATCCTCGGTTAAATGCAATTCCGTAGTAATGGAGAATAGGGCTTGTAGTTTGAGCTGCGGTTTCTCGTCATAATAAACCCCAGAAGCTAGTCCACTTCAAACGGCGAATCAAGAGGATACCGCTTTAGCAAACAAGGCTAACCGGTTTAATTTTGCTTAGAATGCTCTTAGGAATGCTCTGTCCAAAAACAAAAAGGACTATATTTTTTACTTCACACATTTCAAAATATAAATATCTGGTGTTTAAAATTGGAACTTATTTGTGTTTTTTTTTGTAAGTTTCTTTTTTAACGGTTGTGATGGCCAGTTTTATTTATTCTAGTCGATGATTGAATCGCTTAGGTATCATAATATTCTGAGCAGGTTTTACCGATGCATCATCATTTGTTTTTATATTAAAGGCATGCCTGCCTTGTTATCCTTATGAAGTCGATATGAATCGTTGTAGTTTGTAGGACATCTTTTGTGGAACTGTAGTTACGGTCAAATATGTATTTGGTTTTAATAACTTTCGAAGAATTTTAGTTACGTCTTACTTAAAAAAAATCAAATATACAGAATGGTTTAATCCATTCTGTATATTTGATTTTTTAACAAAATCAGATTACAATAAGATTACAGATAAATAAAAAGTCCTATTCTTTTGATTACTTAGGTATGTTAAGCAGCTTGACTGTACGTTTCCCTAATCCTCTTAAGCCGAGGTTTCCTGGTATGTTTTAGTTCCTTGATATAAAGACTTTATTACTATCTAGTTGGAATAGTGCCAGACTTGGAGTTAAAGAGAAATAAGCATATACCTAACGTATGTGTATTAGATTCTAACCCCTTTTGCAGCGTCTTCTATCTCGATCGTCATCCGATAATGGATGATCTCTTTTATTTATGAATCTATATACAACAAAGAGTCAATCTATATTTAACTACTTTTCAAATCAATTCTAATTTATTAAGGAGACAATTGAGGCTGTTAATTGAAGACTATCAAACTACTCAAGACTTTTCAGAGAACTTAAATTGTTGTAAATTTATTTTCTTAACAAACGAAGAATGAAAAGACGAAAGAATGAAGAAAAAATATATACGGATTTATTGAAAATTGTTATATTTTCTCCAAAAACTTTTTTAGAATAATCTGCAGCTATCGATAAAATATCTTATGTAGCATATATGACACAGATTTACGAGACGAATTTCTATCTCAATCGCGTGCAAACCTCGTTGAACGTCGAAATAAAAAGCCAACACTCGAATGGGCAACACAAAAAGACGGTGTTTCTAAAGTCGGAAGCGACGGGGACTATAGACCGTTGAATGGAACTAACGAGATAGACGAGTGATGCCCGATGTTTTGTAACCCCTTTTAACGTATTTAGTATTTATTTTTTTGAATTTGGAACGTGGTGATGAGATATTACATCATCTATGTAGTGATGGATACGGGCTTTTAGTTTGGGAACTAACATTTTGGTGATGAGTTTTTTCGAATATACATAATATAGGATATATTCATCTGGGAATTCATTGGCGCATTTCCTTCAGAGCTTTACGGTGAATGTGTTAAAGAACTAGAAGACTATGCGAGGGCTAGAGTTTGAGGTATCGGATACTTTTTATATTGGTTTGCGAGTTCAGAATGAAGTGAGTTCGAGTATTCGTGCAAATTTGTACCGTTTCTTAATCTGACGTAATAATTAATAAATGCCAAAAATATCAAGGCCTTTGCACAATGCCCACTAATTTTCTAACTATTTTTCTTTGTACATAAGACAATATAAAAAGAATTTTATTATATTGTGTTATAAAACAACATTAAAATTCTTCAAAAAATATAATATTTGAATGGAATTTTAATTCTACTGACATAAATGAAGGTATGTTAATAACATAAATGTTTTGCAACAATGCTGCACATGACTAAGACGAGGATATGCTCATTAATATGTATGTCATATCTTTATATAAAACTGATAATATATTATGTATGAGTCATTATATAATAGTAGAGTGGTGAATATATTAGTCTTAACCATAACCTTGGTGTCTACTTAATTTAATTATAAAATTCAATGTCTCTGTCTAACTTTTATTTTGGTTTTTGCCATGTGAAATATTTTACATGTATTTTTAACTGTTTACAAGTATTTTATCTATTTATATATTAGGTATGTAACGTCAGGGATAAAACGAGGTTTTCAAGGCTGATGTTCTACCTTCAGTAATTGAAGACACCAATGGCAACCGTACAGATCTAAATATCTGTGAGGTTAAGCAACGTTACCACTGTCGGTTCATAGATGGGTGACCGTTTTCGAAAAATGTCATATTCCTTCGTGCCTCGGAGAGCATGTTTAGCCGTCGGTCCTGCGCCCAATCTCTTTTCCGTTCCGGAGTTACAGAATAGAGAGTGCATTTGTGTCTGCACGTACACTTGTGCACAATAATATCTCCTGCGTACCTAGTTGGCTAATCTTTAATCAGATTGGCCACAGCAAACGATGTCGATCAAGAGACTATTATTATTATAATTGGAGAACAAGAAGAAGAAGTAACAATACGACAAAAGTAGTGACGGTAATGTTGAATCACGTTGAAATGAAACAACAATGCGGGCGAGACCGCGAGAAAAAGGTCGTTTATTAAATGACTCGAAAGTACGTAACGAGAATTGAATTTATAGAAACTGATTTGTGGTAAGCGCGACTCAGACTAGAAAAGCCTATTTAGTTAAGAGATTTTTAACTATTATTAATTAATAGACTTTAGCATGGGCGTACCCAGGGGGGGATTCGGGAGTTCAACCCCCTCCACCGAAATTGTAAAAAGGCAAGTATTCAGTACACACTTGGCCTTGGGGCGTTCAAAAGTGCCCAAAAATATATAACACAAGCTGATTTTCCAAAAAGCCAAATAAGAAATTTCGCATATCTAACTTCAAAACTGACTTAGTTTCAAACAAACATATTACCCTTTTTTACCGCCTTAGGGGTCGATTATCCAAAAACGCTGAAACACGTGTTTCAATATTTAAACCAAAAAGCCAAATATGATTTTTTACAGATATAACTTTCAAACTGTCGGAGTTTCGTACAAACTTGCTACCCCTATTTTACCCCTTTAGCGATTGATTTTCCAAAAACGCTGAAAAAGCCAAATACAAAATTTCAGAAATCTAACATGAATAACTACTGATGGAGTTTCTTTCATACACACTTACAATCACTATTTCACTTCTTTAGTCAGTCAGTTAGTCAGAACCAATCATTTTATTTAGTTTTTTTTACGCCATTTCTTTTTTTATATGGTCATCTACACTACTTATTATCGTGAGCATGTAACGACTATTGTAAGAATAAACAATAATATATAATGTAACTAGCTGTCTTGGCGAACTTCGTACTGCCTATTTTTTTGTTGTGGTTTCAATTGTGAATCTGGTTTAGATTCACAATTGAAACTGATTCTTCTTCGATTCGATTCTGGAATCCACTGGAACGCACACAAAAAATTTCGTCAAAATCGGTCCAGCCGTTTAGGAATAGTTCAGTGACACACACGTACAGTAGAATTATTTACATATCAAAGATATATAACCTTTTAATAATTTTTCTACGTTGTTTATAAACTTTGTCGCAGCTTAATCAAATTCAAAGATACTCTAGCGCTCACGTCCAGTAAACTTACATCGTCGCATTTATCCCGTTATGTATTGTATGATATCAATAAAGTCACAAGTGTGAAATCGTGATCGGTCATATCTTTCTTCAGAGGTCAGATCGGAGTCAGTCGGGTATTATTGGTATACTCGTATGTGATTGTGTTCATCCACTCGATATAGGGATATGTTTTTATAGAGAAAACTTAGATTATGTTCACACTGCTTGGCGTTTGTTAAACGCTGTCTTTGCATTCGGCTCATTGCTGCTTTAAGTTTTTTTTTGTATAAATGTAAATTTTGTATGCAGTTAGATGACTGCGGCTCATACAAAAATTAGAGTACCTACCTACGGACAGATGCAGGACAAGAATAGTGAATGTCGAATGTTTCCATAGTAATCAAGTGACGCCATTACACTTACTTAATTTTAAAAGATATGGTAACGGTACCAAAGTTTGATTTTCTGTTGTTTTAAAAAAGAAAACCACTGAGAAAGGCACGTGCTTATAAACACAAATGAAACACGTCAATTGCGTCGCATCAGCAGTAAATAAATGTGTAACCGCCGAGCAACAAACGGTGTGTACTGACTCTTATAATACATACAGAAGCTATTCTAAGAGAATATGATCATTGTAAAATAATAGGTAATAAACTGAACAGAGTATGAAGAGATAATAACACAAGATAATATCATAATAAATACTACATTTTCCTCTTTGATTATAAAACCATGACCATAAAACGGGACATGGCTATAAATCTAGAGAAATATTAGTCGGCTGGGAAACGTACGTGCTGTAGGAACATGTGAAGCGTTTCTGCAACATATCCAGATACATAGATTCGTAACGTATCCTGTGTGTAACCTTAGCATTAGGTATAAGAAATGTTAATTCTAGTTTATATCGGAAAGATACATTTGGAAGTAATGCAATATGGTATACAGAATACGGCTATATTTTCGAGTTTTCCTGAATTATATCAGTATTACATACATTTTAAGAACCCTGGATGGGTTCCAATATGTTAATCAGTAGCTTAATGTGCAGAATTCAGGATGTGAACATGCAATTTTTTTGATGGTTAATCCAGTCCAGTGTTACATAGCCATCTCAAAATTGCTTCGATACATTATACAGTTTACCTTAAGAGTGTAATGACAAAGATTTTCATAAAACACCCTATAACCGCAGCGTTTTTCCCCCGAATCTGTTACCGCTCTTACTATATATTTGGTGGAATCACTTTTTAAGACTGGTTTTCGAATTTAAAGCCTATAATATTTTATGAATATTATACAACTCACATAAAGTTATTCACAAGGAGTTACGAAATGACCTAACCGGTGTTTGGTTAAGGCGAAAAGTTCAAGGTTTAGTGCCGTTCGTTGCTGTTGGATATTGCCTTTGCAACATGTAATGATGATGAATTGAATAAACATTAGTCAATTTTACTTATGCAATTAATTAAAGAAATAAGTAAACTTTAACTAGGCGCGACTCTATTTTGAAACAGAGTAATTGGGTTTGAGCTTTGTTTAAAATAAAAAGTACATGTATAATTTTTGGGTCGGTGGGTATAAAGGTTGGTTTTCAACAGTCAGACTATGCTGTGTGTGCGTGTGTGTGTGAAAGTCCCATCTACCTTTAAGAAGTAAGGTACAGTTACAAGCTTGTGAAATGTAGAGGTTTTCACTAAGTAACCTGTTGTTCTATTTTTGCGAGTGTCAAATCGAAGCATTTACTGTACTGTGGTTTTAAGCTAATGCTTTTCTTTTATTTTGTTTGGCTCCGTAACTATAAATATTATCTTTAATAATGTTTAAATAATTTTATGTATCGTGAACATATAAACTCGTAAGCAGTTTACAAACACACCTATGAATGTCCAACAAATTCGCTGACTCGTTACGTGTCCGACCTTGCACATAACCCTTCCGCTGCCGTCAGCTCTCTCCGTATCAACAAATACAATAAGTGTTTTGTTTTCGCACTGAGGCCGTTTGACACGTTGTGTATGTGCGTTCTTGCAGACAGATTAACGCAAGACAGCATCATCATTGTTTTAGGGAATATAATGAGATGAAAATTACTCAACATTTAAAAGATTAAGACTGTCTTTGTATTGTTATGCCTATGTATCGTTTATACAACGAGTTAAAATAAGAAAAATCCAAGTGTGTACGTTTTAACATGTTAGACTTTATTGTTTAAACAATAGAGCACTGAAACGATTTAATTATAATTATAAAAAAAATATATTTTTTTTAATTTTTGAAGGTTATTTATAAGTAGGTATGTATATTTAAACAATACATGTAATTACCTATTTAATTAAGTAAGTGGAATAACAACATTAACTTTATTAAAAGCACCTGCAATTTAATTCTTTTAGTTAAGTTTCGTTCAGTTAGTTAAGTTAGCTAACATTTTTCTAAATTACATTCTGTAGTGGAGAGAAGGTAAAGAATAACAAACTGCGAGTGACTGTAAAAAAGAAAAACTACGTTTTCCAAAATGCAGGGAGGACAAGTAGCAAAGGAAAAGTTAGCCCTGGTTTCGTATTGTAAAAGCACAATGCCTTTGATGGAAGTGGAAGAGTTTAAAGATGTCACTGGAGACGCATTCACGTTGAAGAGGTGCGGCCGGTCTGTGCTCACCGTTACACACTGCCAACATTTCTAGGGTTGACACTGACACTATATTTATATTTTTACAAACATTTAATTACAACTGACTGGCCGGCTGGTTTAGTGGTGTGACCCTTACTGATAAGTCCGATAAAACTTGTTCGTTTGTCTTTGCACGATGGTTAATTCTGTGTCTGGGTATAATTTACCAATAATATGTATCTATTCAGAAATATATAAGTATGTTTATCAGTTGTCTGGTTGCCATAGTACCAAGATATTATAATTTTATATTATACAAGCACAAGTAAGTAAGCAAGCGCATTATATCAGATTTATATAACAATTTGTTGAAACTGTTTATTACACAGAATATAATCACAAAATACATTTATTTGGTTTGTAGTTGGGTACTTGGACTCTGTACGTTTCATAATAATAAAGAACATTGAATGTTTAAAGACTTATAGGTATTGCATGTAGTTAATCACCAATATAAAACATTCAAGTTATTGTTATAGTAACGAGCGCGGATAATAGTTTAGAATGTTTCAAATCCTGCGTTTGACAACCTTGGTTTGGTGGCCGGTGTGGCTTGATAACTTGATAAACTTCTGCAATCCGGGGAACTCTACCGACGACAAATTGGATTGAAACTGTTCTACACTTATTATACCTTGAGGTTCAACAAGTAATTATAATTGTATCCGCACGAAAGTTATATAATAGTAAGATACAAAATGCACACGAATGCGACATTTGACTGGCATGTTGGTCTAGTGGCTAGTGACCCTGACTGCTGAGCCGGAGGTCGTGGGTTCGATCCCCACCTAGGAAGGATAAGACTTTGTGTGATGAACATGATGGTTTATTCAGTGTCTGGGTGTAATTTATCTATAATATGTATGTATTTAGAAATATATAAGTATGTTGTGTATCAGTTGTCTGGTTTCCATAGTACAACCTCTGCTTAGTTTGGGATCAGATGACGTTGTGTGAGTTGTCCCAAGATATTATTATTATTCATAAGGTTAAGTGTTAGTGTAAACAAAATATTTGATACGGCACATCACTGCATAGTATAAAACAAAGTCGCTTTCTCTGTCCCTATATCCCTATGTATGCTATCTTTAAAACTTAGCAACGGATTTTGATGCGGTTTTTTTTAATAGATAGAGTGATTGAAGAGGAAGGTTTATATATATATAATAACATTCATTAAATAGTGGAGAAATGTTGCAAAAACGGGGAAAATTTACGCAGACGAAGTGGCGCGGGTCAGCTAGTTATTTATAAAATAATGTACAAAAGCGCACTTAATGTTAAAAGCATTCTCTACCAGCCAACCTTTGGGTGATGTAAAACAAAATTATGTTAGTGCAAATTGTTGACAGCCAATGCTGGTTATATATGATAAATAAAATAATAATAAACACACATACGTACACTTACATACATAACATACATCAGAATTGTATTTTGAATTTTATTATTGATGGATTACACAAATATACCTAAATTTATGTAAGTAGGTACATTGTTAATAGCCATTAAACAACTGTAAAATGTGTGTTATTGAGTTCTCATCGAAAGCTTACAAAATACTTTTATATTTAAAATATTTTGTTTAATATTTTTTGTTTGAAAACATTAAATAAGAAAGGCAATGAAATAAATATTTCCTTTTAAAGTTGCCTCTTTTGCTAGCCTACTTGTATAAGCATTTACAAAATAAAAAAAAATGTCATAAGTTTTGCCTTGTGGTTGAAATGTAAGCAACAATGAAATAAGCTACCAATATGGTAATGCTCAATGAATATTGAATTTCAAATTACCGTAGCCACATTTCAGAAATCTAATAGCCACCATATCGAGGCCGGCCACATAAGTTCGGCTCTATTACTTGTTTTTAGGGTATCTAGATTATAACAGTTACCTGTGCTAGTAAGTTTTATATTCCAATGGTGTTCGAAAGTGCTGCGGTGATATCGTCAGTTTCTTTGGCGAATGGCTGTGTAGTGTTAACATTTATTATTCTGGAAGTGGCCGGGGAACGGCGGTAGAATAATAAGTATCTTTATGACTTCAATCTTGGATTTGAAGGGCTTACCAAAGATTTGGTTCTAGTGTGTTAGTTTTGCGTTTTAAATCTTTGTTGTATTTTGGGAAAGTGGTTTTGTCCTATGCTTTATAAATAATTGATTCAGTACTACTTAGTACTGCAGCTCATTATCAAGAATGAGCATAGTTACATAAGAACGATACTTAACGAGAACGCTACACAGTAATTAACATCGCTGACAGTTTTAACAAAATATTAATCTAAGTAAATCGTAGAATATTTTTATAGATTACATAAGTGTATACTACATAGATAAGTTACGTATATTGTTAGGTATATTTTACATTCAATAATATACCAAATCACTACATGGTATAATACAAAGTCGCTTTCTCTGTCCCTATATCCCTATATACATAGGGATATAGGGACAGAGAAAGCAGCAGAGAAAGGCTTAAATCTTTAAAACTACGCAACGGATTTCGATGCGGTTTTTTTTAATAGATAGAGTGATTAAAGAGGAAGGTTAATATGTATAAAAACATCCATTAAATAGTGGATAAATAAGGTGCGGAGCAGCAATAAGAAATGTTACAAAAACGAGGAAAATTTACGCAAACGAAGTTGCGCGGGTCAGCTAGTTAGTAATAAACTAGTAGCAAAATTGTTATTCTCAAAGGATTCTTGGGATAAAAAAAAAATAAAGCTTGTCTTAAAAAATAATTTAAAGGACGATAAAATACCAATTGCAGTACAAGCCATTTAAACTATCGCTGTACAACTTTAATAATATATTGTTAGAACAAACAGAAATTGAAAAAGTGCCAATTGCAATTTTATTGGTGTTTGTCTAAGAAAAATAATTCTTTAGAATAACACGTACGTAGTTAGACAGTCACGTATTCTATACGATTGGTTATAGACTGACGTACGTGAGAATATTTATTTTGTTTAATACATGTTTTTTTTCTGACACTAACTTCACCTAAGTGCGTGTATGTACTATAACTATTTCCGTAATACGAAATCACTAGCATGGAACATTACGTGAGCAAACGTAATTGAATAATTTCAATATATTGGTCACACGCCTTTGTCGCAAGTACTAATACAAGGTATTTAATTGACCCAAATATTTGAATTAATTGACGACTAGATTATAATCACTTGTTAAGAATGTGGTTGTATAAAACTTGGTACCTACATAGATAAAGCCAACAATACAAATGTTGGTTCAATATTAGCCCAATCTTCTTACGATGCCGTTCAGGCACCCAACCTAATTTTGAATCGGCATAAAAAAGGTTCTAGTCAACATGTATTTGAATGATAATAAAACAAGATTGTATTTGCTGTATTATATTAAATTTAAATCAAATAAAAAGTCCAATGTTTGAATGTTAGGTGTGCCAGCCAGCACTGCCAACATAGTGTTGTAATCAATTGACGTTAATATACCTTTGTAATATTCACCGCTTGGGCCACCTGGGAGACGTTGACAATTTGAAATTGGTTTTCTGCACTTTTAAGATCGTTTTATTGCTTGAGACTTACGAGAAACCCATTGGCTTTCTTTAACATGCGGCGTCATTAATTAGCCATGTCCTTATAGACAGTAAAATTGTCGAAGCTGTTTGAAAATATAATGTGCTAATGAAATTCATAACGGAACTTTGATAACAAAAGATTCATGTCTTCACATCTCTATTGTCAACAAAGTTTACAGTTGTAGTAAGGTACATAATACCTTACCGACTACGTAGTACGTGAATAAATTCGATTTCACGATACACTTTTCGCAACAAGCGCACAGACCACAAGAACGGAGGACATTTCTTGCCATTTTTCTCCGGAAATATTCATGGCCAGCGATATTCCGAGAAACAAGATTTTTATTATGAAACTGTATTTTCCTCTCGGCTAAATGTTAAGGGACTTTTAAAATGGAAAAAATAAAGCTGCCCGTACTACGTATTAGAAATGTTTTCTAGAATAAGAATATGCCGACGATCGGCTTAGCCTTACACTCACGTAATTTCTTCTTTACTTACAGAAAAAATATTATAACATTTTTGCCTCGTAAATATTGGGTTGTCTCGATATCTGAAAAGAATGTGTCTGGCTTTTGAAAAATGTTGCCAACTTATCATCCCAATCTTCGACACGTCCTATTAAAACGGCAACTAACGTCGTGAAATAGTAATATGGGCGGGCGTTTGTTGCCAAAAGGACCGAAGCGATACATTATTGTTAATATCTGCGCTCAGACGTTGTAAATCCAACTTGATTGAAGTGCAGACATGCCATAGAATAACTTTATGCAATATCACCTTGAGTTCGATATCTGGCCTGTTAGATACTTGCGTCTGTAAAGTACAATCTGGATACAATGACAAGCCCGTTTCGTCGGATAATAAGTCGCTCAAAGTATTGTGTAGCGCCTTTGTGTTCTTTGGAGGCGTCTAAAACGTTTACGAAAATAATTTTATTCATGAGCCGAATTGTCTTTGTTGATAAGTTACTTTGTAAATATTATGTACTCCTATAATTTCAGACGACTTTCTGCAGCTTTTTATTAGCTTAGTACTCCATTCTTCTGTTTACCTTTGATCTTAAAGTTGGTAGTTTTAGTACATATTTAAAATATTCCAAGAATTTGCTCTCAAAATTTAATGAAGTTTACAAATCTTTTGAGTCTCGGAACTTTTTATGTCTTGCTGATTAAAGTGCTACGATAATTTGGCAATAACCAGACAACAGAAACACATTTCAGTTCAAGTCTATAATAATAATGAAATCTTACTGATTGACGATTGCACCATTTGCAGTTTATCGTTCACAATTAGGAGCAGGCTTTATTTCGACTCCTACAAGACCGGTTGTTTGGCAACGTTCAGAAATACCAATGGAGGCCAACTACGATAATAAATTCATTAGTTTATTATTGCCATACCTCTATAAGGGATTAATTTACTTATGGTTATGATGGTTGTCACATTTCACAAATTATATACAGGTTTATTAGTCGTTGCAAAACGGTGTACATTTAGACACAATATTCGAGCAAACAATTTCAATAGCGCTTACTTACGGTAAGCGTTAATTATTTTGAACAAAAAAGTATTTAAAGTTAATCTTCATTGGAGCTAAATAATTTAATTTATTATGCGAACAACAAGTATATTAACCTCGAAATAAATCAGACAATAAAAGTGAGGTTTCTAATAGAAATATTAGTAAAAGTAATTTTAATCCTCCATTCGGATATACCTTAAAAGGGTATGTAACAGTTAGTCTAACTTACTAATGGCCTTTCACAACTAGTAGGGCAAATGTACAAATGTACTCCATCACGGAATTATCTTAAGGTTCGTCAACACACTGGCATTATATTCGCATTCCTACGAGTCGAGCGACAACAGGCCTTGTGACCACACAAGGTCATTTTGTGAAGGGAGACTTGAAATAGGGTCGACAAACTATTTATATGTACACCTTTATATAGCTTCCTAAAATAAAAACTGGTTTAGTTCAGAATTTGTTTATTGTTGGATTGATTTAAGCTGGATGTGAAGGGGAAAATTGAAAATTCTGTCAATCTTTAACGGAGATGAATGAGGCATATATCTGTATTTGTTGCTAAAAATACGACTTCAAAAATTGGTTAGTGAAATACTTTCCTACCAGGTTATAAATTTATTTAATTATTTACAAAAAATGTAGATTCAAATCCTCGTCAACCCTAGTATAAACCTACATACAACTTATATGCAGAATCGATATCAACGTCTGCTGGCGTACCTATTTCCTTGTATTTTATGCAGTTGCCTCCGAACCCGTTTTGGTCCATAAAATGACCGGTTCAGCAAAAAAGAAGATGCTAAATTATTCAATATCTTTTGTTCGATTAAGTTTGAATATTTTTGTCCGTGGAGGTCAAAGTTATACTTTTAACACTATTTGAAGATTGTATCCACGTACAGTAATACTCAATGTGCTTTTATCCAAACAGTTTCTTTCATAGACGTGATCTGACTGACAGACCGTCGCAACGGCAAGGTTATGAACTTCGCTTTGGGTTTTAACGACCAAAAAAGAAAAAAAGGCATTTTTATTCTTAAATGTCAGAATCACATACGTCAGAATACTTTTTGGACCAACATTTTCAAGCTGTTTATATTCAAAAAAATTCTACAACAGGGTCATTTGCTACCTAAAGCCTTAGCAGACTTAGAAAATATGGGTAAGTCCTAATCTCCTTGGTCGGCTACAAAGCACGATCGTACTGTATTTACCCGATTAGGACCAGTTTCCCTTCATAAATATTATAACTGCAAGCAGAATCAACGTAATTATTTCTCTTACATGAGTTTATTTCATGAAAATTTATGATTTCGAATCGTGTGTAAATGTTTTGTTAATTGTTCAAGTTAAAATGGTGAAAATAGGTGTTGTTAATATAAAGAGTATACCTATTGTAATTAGAGGTATTTATTGAAACTGAACTGCAGTGTGGGATATGGCTGTACAAAAATATCGAATAAGCAATCTTTTTTAAAGCCAAAAACTAAAGATTAAATCAAACAAGCGGAGTGAACTTTTAAAAGTGTCACACATTTCTTTCCCACAAGATTGTAGTTCTAACATCGTTAATTACAGAGTTCGAGTCCAATACAATCAAATAGAATCAACAGCTAACAGAGTATCGCACGAACGGGTTGCCGGCGACAGGTCGGTAGACCGTTACACTGAGATTCCTCGGCCTTTCCTAAATAATGCCACTTGAATGCGAGATGGCACGAATGCAAATTAACAAGTTTGTATGTCGACCAATGGCAATCGGGGAAATGCCGTCGTATCAGAAGGTGAATACACTCGAATTTGTGTCGCCAGGGATAAAAATACTTACGTGGAAGAATGTACAACATTTGCCATTCATGTCAGATCCAATTTTATATTCATATGATTACGCAAACTTGGTATTTTGAGTAACATGTAATTCATTTGATCCTATGATCCTAGCTGATCGGAATTTTAAATTGCATAACTCACATGCAAATGAGGATGTTTGTAGAATTCTGGGAAAACTGATTTTATGAAATAAACAGGTGTAGACATCTTGTGTTCACAACTATAGGACCAACAACGTTATCCAAACATCTGAATCTCCAGCCTATCAATTCGTGGCAGTTTACATGTTTACTTACAAAATCAATAATATAACGTGCGATGCGTATTTTAAATGGAACGCTCATTTGTACTATCTAAACAGACTGCTTCAGCAAATAAACCATTGATTAAAGTACATAAGTATTAACATTTACTGGGAAAAGCTTCTCTTTTGAGAATTAAGTTCATTAGAATGGGCCAGTGCACGCTTGCTGCTTGGAAATTATTTTAATGAAAACTTTCGTGAAGAAATATCTTGGTAGTTTATTTAAAAAGTTTGTCTGAAGTAAGCTCTCGAGCTTAAAATATTAGCCTTTTTCTAATGTACATTCTAATTTTTGTGTGTTCTAATGTGAAATTAAATACAGTTAGGGAACGATGAAGGCGATGTGGAGCCCACATTATGAGTACGCAGGATATTGTGCTACTCCTTAAAACATTGTCGAAACTTCAGGCCGAAACAGGTATCTTACGTAATTTCATCATCATCTGGGAAAACTTATTGTTCTTCGATTTACGTGTACGTAAATAGGTATCAGTACTTATAATATTGAAAAATTCTCACGGGTTATCAAGGTATGTTAAATATGTCACATGTTGTTAAATTGATTGCTTATCTTATTGATTTCTTGCTCATTATTTGCATACAGTGAAGTTTGTATAAAAATGAAATTATTACAAGATTTTGTAGATATCTATCGTAATTATCTATACTAGTTTTAGATTACTTATTTAAATATTAACTTATTATGTTATCTATCATATAACAAAGCAGTTTCTTGTTGCCTAAAATTTTCTTACCAAAATACCTACAGTTACATCAGCTGTTACAATTTTAAGCGTCTACATTTTAAAACTATTGACTTTGAAATTTACACTTTATTCCTTAGCAATAAAGTTTATTTCAACAAAAATTGTATATTTAGTCACCGGCTACTTTTAGCTAGATGCTACTTGAATTGGCGGAGGCGTATACGGAAGAGCGAATTCTGTCTGGATAATCGAATTCATTAAAGCCTTTGTTTCGTAAATAAAAAGGTTCACTTCGATGCTTTTGTTAGTAACAGAAAATTTGTTTCCAAAGGAAATTCAAAATTATTTTTTAAAATATTTAGAATTTAGTAAAAAAACATTCAAAAGAATACAAAAAATGAGAAAAAGTGTTCCCGAAAATACTAAAAGTCAAAACAATTATTTGCGATCCTGCCAGGATTCGAACCTGGAATCTTCTGATCCGTAGTCAGACGCGTTATCCGTTGCGCCACAGGACCTTGTAGTAGCGTTGTTGAAAATTTCATTCTGTTGCAAACGGAACGTTTCTCGTAACAAAAACCTTAGACTTGATATTTTTTTATCGTGATAAAACGAGCAAGTATTTATTTGTTTGTGCGCAATACTTTCCTACCTCAACGATATGAGGTTCATTCATAGGAAACAGATATTTTTGTTGTTTTAGAAATTTTGAATTGAAAAGTATCAAAGTGATAGGTACTTATTATATAGGCGATAGATTTACAACCAAAAAGAATAACCATTCGATTTTCGTCAATCGTCATGACACCGATTATAAATTATTCCTATGAATTTCGGTGACCATTTATTTTCAATATATTATCATCAAACTTTCACTTCAGCACCTGAAAACTTTTCCAAAACGTGTCTTCGTTTCTTAAGTTTCTACTAATTGGCTTGAACAAAAATTTCTCTCCGAGACGACGAGACGTTGAAATTTAAAATTTCAACTTTTTCGAATGCATCTAGACTTTGACTAATCGATTGTAATAGAATAAAACAATACTACGTGTCTCCTATTTAATAGCGAAATATTCCAGGTCGAATACTAACTAATGCTGTGTTGAAAGTGTGCGCACGCGACTACGGCGCGTATGACCCCCTTAGCACTAACGGACTGGTAACCGTTGCGCTTGCACGTTGGTCGGCTCACAACTCCAGATGCCTTGCGGTACGCCTCAGTTATATAAGAAATCTATTGGGTAATTCGAGGGCTTCATTGCTTCGAACGATGAAGCTTTTGTCATTTTGCTATATTCAATATTCGTTCTTACTTTTGGAAAGTGAAAAAATTGTTTCAAGTTTGTTTTAAAACTAAGAAGTTGCTTTGAAAACTTTTAGATCGTTTGTTGCCACGCCGCTGTGCTAAATAACTTAGCGAATTGGAACGGTTGATGGATGAAAACTAGTTATGATTGATTAATATGAAGCTTTTGATAAGGTAATTTGTATGTAGGTATGTAATGGGTACTCACTGAACCAATCATGTTAAACTATTTTATATCCACTTTATTACAATATTTGATATCCGTAGCTACTGCTTAATTTAGAAGTGATTCCGAGAACCGGTTGTTATAAGTATTACGGCATTCTTGTATAAAGTGGTTTGAATTTACACGAAAGAAACTAGTTAAAGAAATTTCAAAAATACCTACTTCTAAATAGTTTTCAATCACGATGTTTTTGCAACAATCAGTCACTGCTTTGTTTGCTACAGTTTTTGCAATAGCTGTATAGTTTTGTGTAAATTGTAGGCACACTTTCCATACGGGTCGTTTTGTAGCGTGGATAGTGAAAATTAAACTATCTTTGGACGTACGTAACACTTTCACCGTACTCAAATCTGGTAGCGTAATTATAGGTACGGGTGTTTAGTCAATGAGAGCAACGATATGTGAATCGAATAATTGGCTGACGATGAATGAAATCGACGTCTTTATGGGCAGCAATTTGAGATAGAACTTTTATGATCACCTTCGGAGAGAGTGTGACAGAATAAGTGGAAAAGTTTCGTCAGTAATTACGTAAAACTGTATTACTGACTTCTACCTTTAGTTCTGCGTATGTGAATTTCTTACAGTATTTAGCATTATATGTTTTTTGGAGCAAAAAAAGTACTATTCGGTCCATGTACAAAACTCTTCTCTAATACAAATCATTTCGATCTGTTGGAACAAGGATATAACTAACAAACACAGTTTTAGACTTATATGATTACGATGACTATGAAGTTTACAATTTTTATGGCTTCTGGAAGGGGAGATATAAGTAAAAAAATATCTTTTGATCAATACAGGTGAAAGGAAGATCTTTTTCAGCGAACCGTGCACGGTTTTATATCTTTGAATACAGCCACCATATCTTTGAATGCACAATCTGTACCTTTTATTTGGCTTGTTGAGCGATGATCAAACGTTTTCTGCCCTCAATGACCTCCCCCGGTCCGTTTTTACCTTCATTTTAATGCTCTCTTTGTACCTGCATAATTGTACGATAAAATATGCCGGTTTTTACTGATGTGGGATTTCAGTTCGTCTTGTAACGTGTTATTATGCGCGTTTCTGGTTTCGTCAAGTTCCTCATCATTGTTATTGTTCTTACCACGTCTAGGAAGAATTAATGTTTTATGCTTTGAACTACTTTGTAGTTGAAATTATGTTTGGTTGGTGGGGAGCAATATTTAATAATTTAATTTCTAGATTTTGTTTTGATTCGCTTATTTTGATTAGGTTGGCAAATTTATTCAATAAGTTAAATTGTTGATTTTCTATCTGTTGTTTGTTTTAACAGTGTGTTAATAATAAATGTCCCTCTGCATTTTAATGTTAATCGTCTTGATAAAAATAGATAAATAATTTATTTATACATATGTTCAGTAGTTGAAATTTCGATTCATATATGGAATAACAATTTCCATGTTATCAAGAGAGGATGTATTTGTGAATATCGCCTTTGGGTCGGTCGACTCGTCGAATTTCTCCTCTCACGAAATGATTTATTCAACAGAGCGTAGCAACACCCTATCGGCACCACAAACCTAATTTAGTAGTATGATTGATACTGAATCGAATATTTTTATTATAATTAATTTGGTTGGCATCACAAAATGTATTGATGGTCTCGGGCGAATTCAAAGGATGTGAATCAGAATATTTTTAATGAAATTGATTATAAGAATACAAATGTGAAATCTTCACAGGCAAAGTTTTACATTTAATCGATGTTTACACCTTTGTACCTACCTACATATAACAGCCTGATTAGGGTACCTATTTTACCCATTAGCAGGTATAGAAAAAAAAAAAAGTAATATATTTATACCAACTTGCGTGGTTAGAACGTTTGAAAATTTTTTGACAAACTTTAAAATAGAAATGTGTTGTTTAAAAGATATCTTCTAAGTAGGCTTATCTTTTAGTTTTAAGTCTTGTATTCTCATGGAGATTAGTTTTCTAGTCTTCATACAAGGGTTTAGAGTGAGAGTTGTATTGTTTTTAAAATGTATTGTGTGAATTTTGAAAACGGGTACTAAAGTTCTTAGTAATAAAGTGATTTAATAATTTTCTGAAGCTTGCGAGCTCTGGTGTTGTTACAGGTGTTACGCGTCGGTGTTATAGACGGACCGTCGACACCATTTATCTACGCTTTGGTGTAAGAGGCGGACCGTTGACACCATTTATCGAAGCAGTGCAGTTGCGGACCGGCACGAGGCGTCGAGTCAGCGCTACGTGATTTCCACATCTCGCCACTTCGATTTCGCAACCGTCTTTCCATAGTTGTAGTTTTAGATTTTAATAAAGAACGATTCATTCTTGGTACATACATCGACCATTTATCACTAGTTTTAGATTTTAGTTTAATGTAATTTATAATTAAATTTATTTAAGATGTATAGACTTTCTCTGCAACCTCCGGCTCCAGTCAACGTAATTGGCGCAGTCGGTAGGATATTCGCGGGCCGGTTCGCGATAATTAGGAATATCTCAAATCGATATCCGCGTTCGCGAGTCACCCGGGTGGTTTCCAAGCACCTTCAACGAATATCCGGATCTTCGGAAGCTGAAGCCAGAGGCGTATCCAGACATCGATACTGCAGAGGGGCCAACTATACACTTATTGAACCCAGACGGAACATCCGACCAGAAGAAGTAAGATGAACACCAGTGGTCTGGCAGCAATATTTGCCACTCCGCTTGACAAATAGTTGCTGTTCTTCGGGGGGAGGTGTTACGCGTCGGTGTTATAGACGGACCGTCGACACCATTTATCTACGCTTTGGTGTAAGAGGCGGACCGTTGACACCATTTATCGAAGCAGTGCAGTTGCGGACCGGCACGAGGCGTCGAGTCAGCGCTACGTGATTTCCACATCTCGCCACTTCGATTTCGCAACCGTCTTTCCATAGTTGTAGTTTTAGATTTTAATAAAGAACGATTCATTCTTGGTACATACATCGACCATTTATCACTAGTTTTAGATTTTAGTTTAATGTAATTTATAATTAAATTTATTTAAGATGTATAGACTTTCTCTGCAACCTCCGGCTCCAGTCAACGTAATTCAGGCAGGTTCTTTATAAACATGAAATAATAATAATATTGGTAAATTCACAGGAGTTTACAATAATTAATATAGAGAATATGAATAATTTTAAGTTGTGTGAGATTCATTTTCGTAATGGTACGTAGGTATAGTAGTACAATTTAAAGAATTGAACACTTGATCGATTACGCTACATTTGATCGTTTGTATGAAATTTCACACATAATTATAAACAAATCATATCTTGAATTATTTGCACACATACAGATTTTTTTTTAAATTGAATTGGGAGGCTTAAACTGTCGCAGACTGTAATGATTCATATAACTTGACATTTACACAAAACCTGTATTTGTAAAATACCTATTAAAATTCCATATAATTGCCGTCTTAAGAGGTCAATCATAATTTATGAAAATGAAGACGCGAGGGATGCGCTCAGGCGCATCGCGGCGCGCCTGCGGGGTATGGGGAGGGCAGCACCTTCCACGCCGGGGGAGAGGCAAGACCGGTCCAACCTCGTCACTGACTATACTTGACTATAATACCCGTCTGTCCCCGTTTACCTCGCCTTCTTGTTTATACTGTAGTAATTCTGATTTTCCACTAAATAGGTACCTTAATCTTGGGTGCGCCTTCTGAGAATTCGAATTCTTTGGTGTAAGGTTTGGGATACTGATTGGGTTAGTGTTTAGAAATACTCGCTTTGGATTTCGATTTTCAGGTTTAATATTTTATTAAAAAAATAGTTTTTGATTAAACTATAGCTGGCAATAAAACGGGATTAAGATTTTGGTTTATCTGTTATCTTTAACTCTCGAATTCCGAATAATATGAAGTTATACATTTAAGTGTTTTTTTTAAAACATTTACATATATTTAAAGTAAAGCTAAGAAGAGATCAGGCGGCTTATCTAATACCGTGTCAATTCAAGATAACGAACTCTTTAACAATGTAAGCGGCCAAGATGTAAGAAACAGCTCAACGGTGCGCGTTGATGTCTTCCGTTTGATACCAACATCTCGAGCTTTTATTACCATGATTACATATTTCGGTCGTAAGCTTATCAAGGACTTGTATTATCTCACGTCATTATAAGGCTGTTGAACGTTGAAGTCAAAAACCTCACAGGAAGAAAGTTGCTTAACCGAAAGCGGTCTCTCGAGATCGGAATTTTGGTCGGACACGTATTACTGACACAGAGCGGGCGCGCCCACCTGCCGGCCACCACACCTGAACCAAAAGTGTGTCAACACCGCTGACTCCTCGAACTCGACGATCGATCGTCACAACTTTCACATTACCTTAAATTAACACTCGACTGCGACTGATACCTCTATATCCTAGATTACTAAGGGAAGAACGAAGAAGCACCCACCTTTTCCACGCCGCGGGGCGTTCCAACTAAAAATCCGGTTAGGCACTATCAGGGGTTGGGGTTAACGCACGGGCACTGTGCTTGTACACAATTCACTTCACTTGAGTCACAAAGTCAGCCACATGGTCGGCAGGCCGGTGCGGTCGCGACGGCCGCCAAGTCAGCACTGAGGCTTTCTTCGAGATGACGAGCGCGTGCGCAACTAAGAATGAGACTACGGTGCTTACCTACACACCGCTACTTTGGTACGTTTGTGTGCGTTGTCGGCCATCGACGCGGCTCAGCAGTATTATGTTGAAACATTGCCTTGTGTTTGATATTGATATTATAGTAATTTTCACATTGTCGCCTTTGGTGATTCAAATTAGTGGCTTGTGTTTGTGACGGTTATTTAGAACATAGGTCTGAAATAATATACGTCATATTCGTACTGTTTCTGTATTTGATCTTTGAATAACTAAAATCACCGAGAACTGATGTGGTCGCGTGGGACGATGAAGGATGAAAGGGTAGAATCTTCGAATACGAGAAAGGAATACATACAAATGTCCGTATACATACTTATGTGAAATCTATATTATTCTTATAAAGCTAAAGAGTTTGTTTGTTTGTTTGAACGCGATTATCTCAGGAACTACTGGTCTGAATTGAAAAAATATTTAATTGTTGGATAGCCCATTTATCGAGGACGGCCATAGGCTATATAACATCAGGCTACGACCAATAGGAGCGGAGCAGCAATAAGAAATGTTGCAAAAACAGTGAAAAATTACGCAGACAAAGTTGCGCGGGTCAGATAGTAATATCTAATAGAAAAAGGAAAACTGAATAAAAAACAGAAACTACTTTATCACAACGTAAAATAAAATAAAAACGTATAAGATATTTATTAAAATGAAAATTTACAATGTTATTATATATATATTAACCTAGATTACCCTACGAATTAATTAAATACAAACTAATAACATTATTAACAACTAACCTATTAAACTACAAAAAAAGGATTACATAAAAAGGAAGTCAAAACCAGTTTAGGCGTCAAAGAATTCCTTCCCAAAATAAAAATAAAAACTGGGTTTACATCAATTTCATAAATTATATTCAATGTTCAAATGGTGTTAAGAATTTTCCGATGAACTGCAACGATTCCCCGATCCCCCACACATATGCCTGCTATTCCAATTCATACACACCAACCACTACATAAACACATACATGTGGGCTACATATTTAATATTCAAGTTAACGCAAAAGACAACGGCACACAACCATACTTGCACGGCCATGCGACTAGCGAAGACTAGAATTTTGAACATTTAAAATATGTGGTTCTATATAAATGCCAAGATAGAAGTTATATTTATATATGTGAATATTATTAACACAAAATGACTCATTATGTTGAAGTTATGTTTTACAGCTGTCGTGGTTAAAATTCAAATACATGCATGTAAAGACAATCTCTTGCAATATTAACGTTCAATACTCTTTTAACGCTTTTAAATAAGAAAAACGTTAGTTAGCATATAGTTTCCATGGCTATTTTTTTATTTATTTAAAATCTTTATGAACAGTTATTGTACAAAGGCGGACTTAATGGTTAATAAAAGCATTCTCTACCAGTCAACCTTAGGGTGATGTAGAGATTAAAATGGAAGTATGTGCAGTAAACTTGTTGGCAGCTAAACTATCTATATATTAATAAGCAATAAGTGAAAACGAAATAATAATGTAAGTACCTACACCTATTGTAAGTAATATGCTATACTCTCTACTAATATAATAAAGCAGAAGAATTTGTTTGTTTGTTTATTTGAACGTGCTAATCTCCGAAGGGACTAGGCCGATTTAGATGAAATTTTAATATTTAGAAACCCTTTTAACCTTATCAGCAAGGTACTACAATCTACAGGGACGATGTTCTAGACAAAAGGTAGTATTTGTAATATTAACAAATTGATCTTTAATGAGATTAGATCAGTTGACTACATAGCGATACTAGACTTTTTATAATTATAGACTATAATTAATTACAATAACAGCAATGGTCCACTTATGTGTACAGTGCATCCTAGTATTAAGTTGCATTTCTACTACAAACGATGATTAGATACGAGAGCATTGAAATTTCACCGGTTTTAAGCTGAAACAGGTATAATTTCAATGCTCTCATACTTCCATCATTCCACTAGTAAGATGAATTAGGGACCCTAACTTCCTTATTACACCTCTCTTATTGCTTAGGGACCTTGAATTCAGTGTAGTGTAATGCAGCCATAAGGCCTTCGTTCAGAGAGGGCAGGTTAAAATTCACCACGCTTAAGATTGGTGAATCTCTTCAGTCAAGTGGTTAGCAATTATACACCGATTAGGTTGTCCAACCGGGCTGGTACAGCTATGTACAAATTCTTAGGAATGTACTATAATAATTTCTTACACAAACTCACGGGAAGTTATAATATCTATGTAAGATAGTAATCTGTCCTCGTTAACTTTGTTAGTAGAGGATGTTGTGAATGTTTGGTGTTGCTTAAACATACAGGTTTGCTATATCTTGCTTATGTAATTTATATTTGGATGTAATGTGACACGGTAGGTACCTATTGTTGCTCAATGTAGGTGTGAAGGTGAAAATTAATGTTAAGTAGTAAAAGGTTTTGTTTTTAATGGAGGTAGTAACCCTTTGTAAGTAACAGATTTCCAAAACAAAGAGACACACACTATGAGACACACTTGACTTGACTGTAACAAAAGTTTGCACTTTAAAACTTAATATTTCACAAACAAATCCCCAAATCAAAAAATGGTCTTTATTAGAACCCCTTAACATTTTTAAAATACCACATATGATGGGGTAGGTGAGAAAAAAATCACATTCCTATTTTAAATTAAGAATGTGATTTTTTTCTCGGGAGGTACCCAAAAAAATGATTTTCAAGAAAAAAATCTTTCACTTTGTCACCGTAAGTAATATGTGTATCCATACAGCCTTCAAGCACTAACAGTCTCTGAGTTAAGCTGCGGCAACTATAAGGGTCCCGTTTTGTCATTTTGGCTACGGAAACATGGCAGTTTTTATTATGAAATTTCTCTGATTAAGGAACGAACGTTTATATTACATATATAAACGACTATGCGTAGAAATACAGTCACAGTCATTAGGCCAATAATAACTTATGGCTCATTAGTCTGGTGGCTCAGGACAGACCTGAGCACAGCCCTAATAGTGCGACAGGAGGCAGCGCTAGCGGCTTTTAGATTTAATAAAATTAAACAGAATTAAACACATAAAGGATGATGCCATCAAACGTCAACCAATGATGAGATCACCAAATGAGAAAATTTCAAAAACACACTCCTTTTACAAACATTCCTTTTAAAGAGGAATCATCTGATTACTCCAGCTCAAAAGAACTAAGAATATACACTGACGGATCGAAAACGGACAATCCAAAGAGGTAATGCCAACTTTGGATATTAAACTGGAAAGGTGACTGCTGCGTCTGGATAGGTGGCGGGGACTGTCACCGGACACTGCTCGCTAAACAAACACTTCCACACAATAGGAATCACGGACATTCCCCTATGCAGAGCTTGCATGGAGACTGAGGAAACAGTTGCGCACGTGCTCTTTGATTGCACCGGCGTCGCACAGATCCAGAAAGAGACCCTGGGGTCACCAAGGTCGCTAACGGATACCCTGAGAAGTTTAGGGATGCTGATCTGCTTTTGGAGGGAGGTGGGTTGGTGTAACGGCCACAACCGGGCCTAAGTGCATAAACCACACCTACCATGGCAGTGGGTGACCTTAATTATGATAAGTATCAGTTAAAAAAAACACCAAAACCACCTACTTTTGTCATACAACCACTTACCACACGTCTTGGAGACCACGGAGTTAAATGGTTATTTTTTTGTCAGGGTTATGGCTTAAATCTTACAATAAACAACGACTTTACTCCAGTAAAATATTCTCTAGGTAGTTAAAGTGATAACTTCAAAAACGGTAGGTAGGTGGTTAAGTGTTATTAATTAAATATTTTTTAAAACTCATATTATTAAGGTATTTTGTGTAATGGAAACAAGTCACGAGCGGGAGGTTATTAGTATAATAAAGATCATTCTGTATAAAGCAAATGACCTATAACAACATATCCCCTTCCCTATATCTCTGTAGGGTTCACCCTACAGAGATGTAGGCAACTTATTTAAAACAATAAATCATTATGAGGCAGAGGGCTTTTAAATTAAGTCGAGTTCGTTTTACTGTACCGTACCAAAGTTGGCAAAATTGAGTATTTATGAAATAACCCGGTTTTCACCCGTTCGTTTTGTAAGGGTTTTATCTGTTATTAGCTCAACCTCGCAACATCGTCTGCGTCAAATTTCCTTGTTTTTGCAATTCATACAAATCCAAAATCAGAAAATCATCTGAATGTTAGTGAAAACTGTATCAAAATGTATTGCGTAGTATAGAAGATTTAAGCGTACACAGGTACAAACAGAGAGAAGCGACTGCCTGCCCTGGCTTCGCAAGGGTCTCATATCGTAGTTTTTTTATACCTTGAGTTACATTATTGCAATTTTCGTAGGGATCTCTATTTTTTTTGACAATAAAATATAGCATAAGTTACTCCTCGATAACGTAGCTTTCTAATGGTGAAAGAATTTTTGACATCGTTCCAGTGGTTTTTAAATTTATTCGTTACATACTAAAATACAAATCTTTCCTCTTTATAATATTATAAGTTTATACTTATAATATTATAAAGAGGAAAGATTTGTATTGTTTTTGTATTTTTGTATGTATAAATGTACTTCTATACTTATGTATAGCAGTACATATATAAATGTACTTCTATACTTATGTATAGCAGTACATTTATCCCTAGATAAGAAAGCGAATACAATTTGTCATTAATTGACACTTTACTCTAATATTATTTTGTATAGGTACCAAAGATGACTAATAACTGTCTATTTTCGTCACTAATCTGCAGTTTTCTTTAAAGGTATGTAAGTACGTGTCTTTATACCTAGTAAACATAAGTAGATATGTGACAAAAGGTTAAGAGTGTGGTACTTTCGCCGACGCTTGCGCAGGTATGGTAGGGTGACGTCATACTCAGGTAGACAAGACATGCATCAAGGATACAAGCAAATACCTACAAACAGAGTATAAATTTGTGTTTGGGTTTTATGATTTTTAGGGTTCTATTGCCAAAATGGTAAAAACGAACTTATAGGTTCGTCATGTCCATCTGTCTGTCTGCATTTTACTCAAAGACTACAAGATAAACATTGATTTGGTGAAAAGGTGTCTTGTAGTAGTCGCTACTTAGTTTAATAGGTAGCTAAGTAATAAAAACACCATATAAGTAACAGAAGCTGATTTTTTTTTCAGCAAACGTCAACGGGTCGTTTAAAAACATTTTGAGGGTTTTTAATGAAGTTTTTTGATTAAGTAAATATTTTTTGGAAATAATCGCTCCGAAAGTTGCATAAATTGTGTCCTTAATCCTATCTTTTGAACCTTGTGATCAAAAATATAAAAAAAAACAAAGGTAGCGCTTAATAACTACTTTACAATAAAATTAATTCCGAGATAAACTGTGTTTCTCAACAAAAGGGCGTAAGTACCATAAACATTCGCTCTTCTGCGTGTGCAATTATTCAAATCGTATTTTTTAATAATATGTAGTGCATTTATTTGTTCGATTCCCGCGTCGAACTAGAACGTTGTGAGATTCCTAAAGTCATTTCGATTCTGGGTAGGTACCTATCTGTTATCAATATGTTTGTTAAGTGCATGGCGAACAGAAGTCTTTAAAAAAACACGTTTATTGTATACATAGGTACACATCAATAGTTGCATGCAAATAATGTAAATCAGCTAAATTATGTAACGTTGGAAATTGACCTAATTCTTAAGAAAAAACGATGACGCAAAATTTAGGTACCTCGGAAGTGAAGTAGACGTTACGTAAACAATCATAAATGTTTTAATTTACTATGGGAACGAAAATGTGTTGAACATGGCAAACTGGATAGTTACGTGTTCAATAAAGCGTTCGTAAACTGTTTTCTGTAGAAACGTTTACCATAATAGTAAAAAGGTATCGATAGATCTTGACCTACAATAGTCACCAATTTTACATTTATAGGCACTAATATTATACACAAGCTGTCCCGCGCAACTTCGTCTGCGTAAATTTTCCCTGTTTTTGCAACATTACTCATTGCTGCTCCGCTCCTATTGGTCGTAGCGTGATGTTATATAGCCGATAGCCTTCCTTGAGAAATGGGCTTTCCAACAGTGAAAGAATTTCGGACTTACTATATATATACTTAGGATTACTGCGTTCAAACAAACAAACAAACTCTTCAGCTTTATAATATTAGTATAGATTCGAAACTTCATGGATGTTTGTTATTCTATCACGCCAGAGCGGCTGAACAGATCTGGTTAAAATTTGATACAGGGTCCTCATTCACTATCTTTTTTATCGTTTTCGCGTCAAGCCCGCGCGTTTAACTGTCAAAATCTTGTCATATTGGTATATTATGATAGAGAACTGTGCAAGAAAAACATCGCGCGTGCGCGGTGAGACGTTCGCGCGGGCTTGCCGCGAAAACGAAAAAAAAATATAGTGAATAAGGACCCAGCACAGAGATAGACTATAGTCTTGAATAGCAGATAGCTATTTCGGCAGACAATAATTTCCGCACGAATGAAATAGCGGGAAATAGTTAGTTTTACATCTATATAAATGAAAACGGATCGCCAAAACCTATGTACTATGTACAATGCGTCAAAACCTATGTACCATGTAGGTACCGACTAGGTACTTGTCAAAACCTATATACTATGTAGGTACGCACCACTCGTCAAAACCTACACTATGTAGGTATGCAACAGTCGTCAAAACCTATGTACTATGTAGGAACGCACCACTCGTCAAAATCTATGTACCTACTATGTAGGTACGCACCACTAGTCAAAACCTATGTACTTTATAGGTACGCACCACGCGTTAAAACCTATACACTGTGTAGGAACGCACCACTCGTCAAAACGTATGTACTATATAGGTACGCACCACACGTCAAAACCTATGTACTATGTAGGTAATGCGATCCACGAGCCACGGGGAAAAGCTGTTTTTATATAACTCAAGTCACTCTGTTTCTCGTTGTTAGAATTCAATGGAGAGTTGGATGTGAGTGACATTATCATTAGTAGACTACGCAGTACTATGATCGGATTAATTGATTAATTACACAATCAAATTATGAAATAGTTATCTCAAACCACAAACTATAACAAATAATGTGAATCGCTATTAGTCTCTTTTACTTCTTATTAAAAGATACTAGTCGATATTAAGTATATTTGTATATAGTATTAGCTTATAGCAAATAGCCCTATATATCTACTCGTAAGAAGTACTAAGCCAATACTGGAAAAGTTCAAGAGAGTTCATTTCGGTAAAACAAAGAAAATGTTTATACATAAGCGTTCCTTTTAAAGCACCTTGCAAAGT
This sequence comes from Herminia tarsipennalis, assembly GCA_945859575.2. Taxonomy (NCBI): domain Eukaryota; kingdom Metazoa; phylum Arthropoda; class Insecta; order Lepidoptera; family Erebidae; genus Herminia; species Herminia tarsipennalis. The sequence goes on from OX243837.2 coordinate 16,790,830, forward strand.
AAATTAATGTGTATACTACTGCGGATTATCTTTTTCGCTATCCTGAAAGGTAATTCCCGAAAGAGTATATGACGGTTATTTCCAATTTTCTTCTTCAGAGAACCGTATTACAACGTTTACAGAACACTAAAATTTACATGTAAACCTGAACATTACACCCCTTCAAGATAAAAAAACAAATTTTCCTTTCTTTCATCACACGATGCTACTTCAAAAAATTCTTACAAGCATAAAATCAACGAACATTTTTCAATATAAGTAGTTGTTTGAGCTGAGAATCAAAAAGCTCTCCATACAACTTCATCATAATAATAAAGACACAGTGAGCCACAATTTTTGGATACCCGCTCATTTTCTTGAAAATATGATGCTGTTCAAGATGTGGTTTATCGTACTTTAACTCCATGTTACACCCTGATCCCGATTAGAGACCCGGAAGGGTCCAAATAACCGACTAAATGTAGTTCGGTGCTTTTGCCTTTTTACGGCTCAAGTGCGAATGTCAAGTAAGGAGTTATGGGATCGATGTGGAACCATCGCGATTAGATTGCGGAGATTTGGTATTTGCCGCCATTCATAGATTTTATTATGGGTAGTTGAAAGTTATGGGCAGCTAAATTGTATACTAAAAGATACAATAAAACCCGTGTAAAATTAAATTATGCATCTATGTCTTCCTTTGGTCTATTAAATTTGTAGAGTTTAATAAATTTCATAGCTAAGGTAAACTTAAACTAATCCTTCGTTTAAGAACGGAGAGGTCATAATACCTTAGTTTAAGGTTACCTTATCTACCAAATAAATATATTTTATGTTGGTCCAGCTTTTTCAGTGCAATAGATTGAAGTTGTTGGCGATCTTGTTTACATTTTAATTTGTAGTTCAAGGCTAAATAACTAATAAAAAATGAATATCAAGGAAAAATGATTATATACATCACCGAATGATATCTAGGGTCTGATGATGGAGTCGGAAGATGGCCATAAGAACTTTTGAATTAAATAAGATAAACCCATCTAGTTTGGGCTTGATTGGTTGGTCTTGAAGAATACTTTTTTAACACCAAACCTACACCTTGAAGCTTCTTTTAATTTTTTTTTTTACAATTAACTTATCTCTGGTGGTTTTATTAGTTAGGATAACGTTTTATACATTTTTAGGAAGGATTTTCTTCCCAGAAAAATATGCAGTCGAATAGTGAAAGCCGCATTTAAATGGGATAACTAGTTTTCGAGAAAATTGCAAACATACACACATACAAACAGAGAACCTCATTTTTTGAAGGCGGTTAAAAAATAATGTTTTTCAAATCATAACCAGACTATTTAAATAAATCTCCCATCTGATAACCCTCCTCCGCAGTCGGGTAAATAAGGAGCTCGTTTATTTTTGTAGGACGACCGCGTTTCAAATATAAATTCCTACAGGTATAATAGGCTACATAGCCTTACTCAGATATATTCAAAATTCAAAATCTCTTAGTTTTGTTACTGTGTTATTCAATTATTTTTCAAAAAATTATTTATCAAAACATTGTAGCGTTAACAAAGGCACACAAAAAAATCGCATGCAACCTGCGGGCGGTCGATAATATCTAAAAAGGCGTACCATGACGTCAGCTGGGAGGCTGAGCTGGTGCGTCACTCGACATAACTCACGGAACGTCACATCCGTATGTAAATCTAACCCTTTCACTTAACCCGGATAATGGCTGATCTAGTTTTCTTGAAAGCTAACAGAGTATATGGCCTAAATACTTTAGTTAAACACCTTATTTATTTTCATCTTACGCGTGTAGGTTTAATGAATCTGACTGCTAATACAGAGGTCGTGGGTTCGAATACCACCCAGGATAAACCTTTGTGTGTTGAGCACGATTGTTTACCCTGCAATTTAGGTATATATAATACAAATGTACTTATTTAGAAATAGGCATTTTAGTAAGTTTATCAGTTGTCTAGTTGCCTTAGTTGGTATCAGATGGCCGAGTGTGAGTAGTTCAGAAATGATAAATTTGCAACATTTTAGTAAATTGTTCGATTGACTCCCTTTAATGTTACAAATTATGTAATATCCATCGATGTTATGACGTCAAAATCAGGAGCTTTTATTTCATTACCATATAAAACAAAATTTATCATCACCGATTTTTAATAAAATTACCATATTTATTAGTAAGACACGTTTTAATACCAGATGGGATTTTACGCACATTTTGTGTTACTTTGTATATTACGCGTTAAAATATCTCTTGGCAACGTGTCAACACAAAAATATAAGCAGGCTTTACAAGATGTAGGAATGCCTTAGGTTGTTACTACGCAACTAGCCGTGTCCCAAATACTGCGGGCTCAATCTCTAACAGAATAACAAAATGTGTAAAACTCAGTTTCCTATTCCGATTTTTGGTTTTCTTTTTAATACAGAGATTTGGGTAGGGTGCGCTATATTTAATTATATGTACTATATTAAGTTAACTGTTGACAAAAAAAGTCGTTAAAACGGTCCATAAAAAAATCCGTAGTTGGCTTAAAGTTTTTAGTAAAACTTTAAGCCAACTACGGATTTTTTTATGGACCGTTTTAAAGCCTGAACAATCACAGAGAGATCAGAATTTTTCAATGAATTGTTTATTACTTATTGTCGTAGAGATTTTATTGTTAATCACAAACCTCAAAATATTTTTTAGTCTCTACTAAGCATATCTGCATTTAATGAAGAGATACGGTGAGAGGTTTAGTGTTAATGGAAACAAAATTTGCAATGTGTTTGGTATCAAATGAATGTGCGCCCTTTCATATATAATGGAAGAAAAAGTACCCTATGTCACCCGCTATGAAATCGTATGAGTAGTTTAAGAGCTATGGTGGAACATACTTAAATACAAACATATACATAATAACATAACTCTTACTGTTTGGCTTCGCCGTAGTCGGGTAAAATTGCCAAAATATGTTATTCTAGGCAGGCACGGGTGACTTTACAAACATACAAATCACAGACAGAAAATATATCCAGATTCGGAACAACAATTTGTGAAGCACACGTTGTCTCCCATGTGGAAATCGAACCTACAACTCCTAACACAGCAGTCGTGCACACTTCGGTCTGTAAAACCAATTCAGTAAAATTGTGAAGTTTAGTGTATTATTGTCGTAAAATAGACAACAAATACACATGACGCCAGCTACCGAGTTACAAGGAGGTATAATTTCTATTGCTTGGCACACAGTAGTATTAAATAATAAGCTTTTACGGTGCGGAAATAATCGGGTAATAAGATTCCACAACCTCTTGTGAGACATGAAGTGTATATTCTCTCTGAAACGTTAACATTATGATGAAACACGTCGACAATGTACGGGCTTTGCTCCTTAGCTCCTCAACAGTAAATACTTAATTTAGATCACGTCTCCAGGGTTTCCCTGCATTCAAAACGCTGTAACGCACAAACGTGTTTCATAAGTGTGAAAAGGGAAGTTTGCCAACCCAATTTGTTAATTACCAAGTTGTAGATTGTCCCAAACCACTTTTACCTTCTGATTAGGTTAGAATTACGTCACAACACCCGTTTTGTTACAAACTACAGAATTAGTTAATTTGCTGTCTCGATTACGCAGTGTTAATGTTTGTAATTGCAAGTTTTCTGTATTAAATGGTTGTTGTTAGTTGTGTAACAATTAATAAATTAATCACCTGCGTTAGGTTGGTACTACTTTCATTTATCATTTCTTGTTAATATTGGCCAAAATATAGGTCTATGTATGTCCAGTAGAGGTTTCACAATAGATCTTTTAGGTCGCAGCGACTTTAGGGCTACACATCCCGGCCTCTATCCAGATACAATACAATGTCCAGCAGTGGATTTCATTTATCTGTTCTCGTTAATCTTGGTATGTCCAGCCGTGGACCAATATAGGCTGTAAGGCTAATGATTAATTTATGAGAAAAAGTTTGTGTTTAGGTTTTTAGACAAAGAAAGATCCAAATTAACACCATTAATGAAATCTTGAGTGGAATAGATATACTAGGAGGCAACAATGTCACTTAATTGGTTTACAAAACAAAAACTTCGTCGTATTACCCAGATTCGTTTGTCGGTGAAAGAACTGCTATAATTTATTGCTGTTCTTTATCCTTACAAATCCAAACCATCGTTCAAGGTTCCTCATAATCCTCCCTTTATTTGGTCTAATCTGTCTTCTAAGAACGACAATCCACCCAGTAAGTCTTGCGACTTCGTCCGCGGTTATAATGTATCCACAGATTATGATAATTTTGTCATATAAAGAGATTTGGCTTGTTGTCCAATCTTTTCAATTAAATTTGATGATGAATTAATGGCCTCTTGGTTTAGTCCGTTATTACAGCAGTTGTGGGTTCGATTCCCACTCAGGATAAATCTTTGTTAGATGAGCACATTTGAAAAAAAAAACTAGCAATGTGGGATTGTAAGTTCAGTATTACAGTCATATGTGCCGAGGCTTTTTAATGTTAGTAACATTATTTTGTTGAATAGTGTATTTACAGGTCGTTATAAGAACAATTGTGTTAGCTGTCAGTTTAAACCTGCTACACGCTTTCTGCATTTGGTATTACATTTATGTAGTTTAGATAAGCAGTAATGTCACAATAACTATTTCTAAATCTATAAGTAGGTAATAAGTGGTTTAAACATGAATTTGGACATGAATTTTCGATTACGAGATTTTTACTTTTTACGTGAGTAAAACTGTTTTATTCTGCCACTTGTCTTCAATTAGTACTATTTATCTATACTAATATTATAAAGCTACTATGAGAATTGAATAATTATTTTAGTGTTTGATAGCCTATTTATTGAGGAAGGCTCTTTAGCCACGAGCTACGACCAATAGGAGTTAAGCATCAATGAAAAATGTTGCAAAAAGCGGGAAAAATTGACGAAAACTAAGTTGCTCGGGTCAGCTTGTAAAAGTTAAATAAAACAACGGAATAATCAACTTGACTACATTTGCAGAAGTGTGTACGACTGCTTCGATTCCCACACCGGACATATAGTTCGATTCCCACACGGGGCTTCACTTTGGTCACACACTATCCACAAAGTGTGGGTCTGAGTCTGGATGTACTTTGTGCCCGTGATTGTATGTTAGTAAAGTCTCCTGTTACAAACGGCTTATACCCTATTGCGGGAAATGTCTTTTAAAAAATAAAAGAAAAAATGAACATCCTTTCACTTTAATTGGGTTTTGCTGTTATTTAGAGATCAATCAAATTGCACTGTCAGATTTATATCTACTTATGTAGAGATCAATAATAATAATAAAATGAATTTATATCTGAACGTCGTCAAAACTAATTAAAACTTTAAATAATTTGGTCAGTAGTCAGTTCGAAATGTTTATGAAAAAAACATTAATAAAATAATACATCTAAACTGTCGTCCCCCAGACTCAATCTATGCAGCAGCCAGGAGCAGAAAGAGCCTTTTCGGTTTCCACACTCGGTTTACTTTAAAAAAGACATTTACCTACTCGACCCTTAACGAACTGAATTATTTCTGTTTTTATAATAGACTTGAGTATAAATAACATAATATCCTGGGACAAAACACATGCAATCATCTCAAAAAAAAAACTCCGAGTACTTCTATCGTAGAACTAGGCAACAGAACAAGTGGGACCTGTATGCCTACTCTCTTTCTTTAAAATGAAATTCATGAATTTTCGTTTTCCTATATTTCTTAAGTTTACGAGGACTAATAAAATATTTTTTTGGATAAGCACAAGATGTCCGAACCCATAGACGGTTTTTAGACACGAGTGGATTGAATTGATGTTGCTGACTCTGTATATCACCACCTCATTTTTGTTCAAACTTCGTTTTCATTCAAGCGCTCATCACAATATTCTGGGTGGTAAAAATATGATACTCTGCATTCCCGCAAATCACACTTTCAGGATTGCCAAATTTGTTGTTTGGAATCCCTAGTGGTAAGCTGCGGACGACGGACGAACATAGCGTAAGTATTCGTTGCTTACTACGGAACTCTAAAAAGAAGATAATGAATTGTAGGTACTCAAACCCATAGCAAAAATATGAACAAAAATTAAATTAGGCCAATATGAAATATTTGTTTCAATTACGGTTCCCCTGACACCCTGAGAGTTGATCTAGTGTTCGTAATGCATATTTTTTATTATATAAGTACCATTTCAAAATTATGTAACAGGTTAACATTGTGTACCATTGTGACCAATGTACATTTTTATATAAAAACGAGAATTATACACGCAAATGTGTTAATTAATAGAAACTTCGAAGCGGTATCTTTGTGTCTAACTAAAAAGACTTTCTCAACATTATTATCACCATAAAATGAAGTACAAATTACACGTGCATAAAATGTCAATACTCATCTTACGTATATCAATTATCATTTCTTAGCTCCTAAACAAGCCTACTAGATGCCAATAACACCTGTCATCACTAGTAAGAACATCAAGACAGTAATTTATCTATACTTTCATCTGATTTAGTGCCTATAAAGTTCTATAATCTTTTTATTATGCTAATTAGTATTGATGTGCAACCATCATCGGTCAAAGAGTATGTTTAAGTTTTAAATCATGACAGTAGTATGTAGAGATTTTAGAAAGTGTATAATTTAAGTTTAATTTGAATAAGTAGTAACTATGTTTTCTTATTACTGCGTATAATTCCGTATATTTTTTAAGGAGTTGTTATTACTGGTGGCACTTGCAAAACCCATAACAATTGTCTGTTAATTTCGTGGGAGATTGTAAGCGAGTGTTTTAGGGTATGGTGCGAGTAACAGCGGAATTTCGTTATAAAAACATCTGGCTAATGTTGTCGTGCTTATTATTTTTATTAAGAAGTAGTTTTTGTCCGCGTGAATGTTGCTTACGGCGATTAAGACTAGGTATCCTATGTCCTTCCCCGGGACTGAAACAAAACGATTTAGATGAAGTTAACTTCATGCCAAATTCATCTCTAACGGTTTATTGGTTTAAGCGTGAAAACGTAACATACAAGCAGACAAAGTTACTTTCACAATGTCAGTGTTAAGGAACCATCCAAACTATAAATATTAAATATTAGTAGTTTAGATGGCACATCGACATTTCAGTCAATTTTAAAGTGGACTGTAATAGTCTTTCCCAGTTCCGAGATGTAGTAGGTTCCACTTCTGATTTAGAAATAAATTTCTCTAAGGTGAGGAAGCATTTTTACCCGACTACGTAAGTAGGGCAATATTTTTAGAGTGTTTAAGACAGCTTAACTAGCTATGCATGATTATGGGTCTAACATTACTCGCATCTTGTTAACTCCTCCAGCTAAACTCAATGGCTTGTGTTAGGAGTGGGTTCACATCGGTAGTATAATGGGTAAGATTCGAACCCGCGACATCACGATTGCGAGCCCGATGCCTACATTCTTCACAGCCTACAGTCAGTTTCTACAATCTCAACGTATTAAGTCTCAATTATGGGAGTGACAAAGTTATATTATTGAGTTAATAAATTAATTTTTAATTTATTGATGAAATAATAATATATTAGTGTGAAAATTTACAATGTTATTAAATACATTATGCTAGATTACCCTGCGAACTAGCTATATATAAACTATTAACATTATTTAGAACTTATCTAGTAAACTACAAAAAAAACGGGCAAGTGCATGTCGGGCCACGCACAATGTAGGGTTCCATAGTCCCCCCCTAATCCGAATAATGTGACTTGATGGTTTTTGTTTCATACTTACAACATTATATCTACGTAACAATATTTTTGGCAAAATTACAGCACTAACAGTCTCTGAGCAAAGATGCGGACAGACGGACGGACATGGCGAAACTATAAGGGTTTCGTTTTGCCATTTTGGCTAGGGAACCCTAAAACATAAAAAGGGAGTCACAACCAGTTTAGTCGACGAATTATTGAGTTAGGTAATTATTATTCTTATAAGTGGTCGGGTTATAATAACTTCAATGTGCAGTTACACGTCGTTTATTTTTGCTCGAGTACCTCTTATGCTACCTGAAATGGCACAGAAATGTGAGTTTTTGTCGCTGTCAATGCGACCATGCAAAGCTGTCACGGTAGGAAATGTTACGTAGATGAGTCCTCCATTGTTGCACCAGCTTCTGTGTTTCCTTATTCGGATGTTTTGATCACACTTTTTTATTAACGACCTTATTCTTCTTTAACCTAATTCGTTTTTACTCCTTGTAATTATTTAGATTGATTGCTTGCGATCATAAAGATAGTACCTGTCTGAATGAAGTCTCATAGATCATAGGTCTCACAAGCGTACCCATAGGGAGAGGGGGGGCTTGGGGTTTAAACTCCCCCGAAGTTGCTAAAAGTACGTATATATATATATATATATATATATATATATATATATACTCCACTTACAATATATATATATATATATATATATATATTGTAAGTGGATGCTCCCACTATTTTGTATCCATTGAGGATGATCATTGAGGATCTAATCTCATGACATTAGACAATAGGTTACAGTGGGGCACCCAAATATCATGTCTCGCAGGAAAACTCAGTTCTGCAGCGTATGCTGTCAGCAAAGTTAGACAGCTTACGAACGTAGAAACAGCTCGACTAGTATATTTTGGTTATTTTCACAGCGTCATGTCCTACGGCATATTGCTTTGGGGCAAGGCGGCTGATATACAAACTATTTTTATTCTTCAAAAACGTGCAGTGCGTGCGATATATCAACTAGGAGCACGAGTTTCCCTTAGAGAAAAGTTTAAAGAGATAGGCATTTTGACAGTTGCATCACAATATATATATGCAAACGTTATGTTTGTAAAGCAAAACTTACATTTATATAACAAAAATAGTGATATTCACTCTGTGAATACAAGAAATAAGCACAAATTGGTAGGTCGATATCATAGGCTTCATAAAACTCATAACTCATTCATGGGACTAGGTGTTAAATTTTTCAATAAAATCCCAGTCAGCATATCAATTCTACCAGTAAATAAATTTAAGAATGTAGTCAAGAGACATCTTATACAAAGAGCTTACTATTCAATCGATGATTATTTAACTGATAAAGATAAATGGATGTAGTTCGTTGCTCCCTATTAATGTATTGGGTTGTATAGTTTATTGCATTTTACTAGGTGAATATTGTTGTCACAGTTTGATAATGTTACTTAGGTACTAGTTAAGAAAACGATTTACTTTTGTAAGTAAAGATTCTGCGTGATAAATTACGGCCATTCTTTTCTTTCCTTTGAAAAACATGTATACTTATTCATTAAGTAGCAGTAAATTGGCCAATATTTAAGCACATAAAGTTTTTACATCGTAAGTGGATGCTCCTACTATGTTGTGCCCATTGAGGCTGATGTATCCGATCTCGTGTACTCTTCTAATATTAATGACCTCTTTTTTTGCATCAGTCCTCTAATATATGGTGTATAATATAATGGTGGCAGCACCTTACCTGCATATACAGTTTATAAACAGAGAAACATTGTAAACATTGGCAATTTGAAAAGAGTGGCCACGAGTTTTTATTGCCTGTTCTTTTCTCGGGCTTTACCTATTGTTTGCGAACAAGCATTACCAGTAAATGTAGAATCGACTTTTCACAAGTGTAGTATTTTGCTTCCTAAGTGAATAAATGATTTTTATTATTATTATTATTATTATTATCATGTACTCTTCTTTTAATATTGTTATCTCTTGTTTTTGCATCACTCCTCCAATAAGTGTGGTATATAATAGTGGCAGCACCTTACCTGCATATAAACAAAGAAATATTGTAAGCATTGGCAATTCGAAAAGAGTGGCTGCGAGTTTTTATTGGCTGTTCTTTTCTCTGGCTTTACCTATTATTTGTGAACAGGCATTACATGTACATACATGCAGAATCGACTGTTCACAAGAGTAGTATTTTGATTCCTAAGTGAATAAAGATTTTTTTCGGTGTTTTGTTTTCCTATAAAACGATTATGGCTACGCCCATGATATGTCTCACTAACACCTCATGTCCCGAACATGTCCCGCATTGATCCATCTATCAGAACAGTACTTAAAAACATGCAGATAGCGATACATAGCGATAGATACCGATGCAGATAACAAAACACTATCTTATTGGGAAAATAGTCTGTGAAAATAAAACTGGGAACACAAAAACCCGTCTCGCTATTATCAGTTTATTCATGAAGGTCCGGGGTCTCCTGAGAGAGATCTTAATTACGTGTTTTTAGGCTTACACGGCAAACGATCCCTTGGATTAAGAGTTTTTCTTTCACAACTGCGTACGTGAATGGAGATTTAATTTAAGTGGTTAAGAAGTTTATAGAAATTTGTGTAGTATCTCAGAACTTCTGATATATTACTTTGAAAAAGAAAGATTTCTTATTGCTTCGTTATATACCTACATATTATCATGTGTAGTAAACATATACTCCTCATGCTATTTAAACGAATAGGTATTAAGAGATATTGTCGTGATAAACACTAGTCATGTTGATAAACGGCAACGGCCGTGGTCACGGGTAGATTCAATACGATCGAAACGTCGGGCAATAAACCTTAAATTATTCACGCGATTAGGACCCGTAGTATAATTTTATAATCCGTAGTATAATTTTATAATCCGTAGTATAATTTTATAATCCGTAGTATAATTTTATAATCCGTAGTATAATTTTATAATCCGTGGTATATTTATTTTATAATGTGTACAAAATGGTTTATCAACATTAATAAACTACGGGTCTTAATCGCGTGAATAATTTAAGGCAAATACCTTTTTTTTATAAACTCTAGTCACCTCTAGTGCTTTCTATATTCTCTTACTTTTGGCATAAATTGGATGCAGAACCGAACTACTTAACTTGTCCTCTGAAGGGTGAAGACGTGTGACCTTTTTCAAAAAAGATCCATGAAACCACTGCTACTAAGTTGCAGTTCCTTTAAATTATGTAAGTATAAAATATATAATTACCTATAATAATACTATAATATTCGGCTTGCAACATCATAATTTGTTAAAAAAAGCTCTTTGTAACGAAGCAATAATAAAAGCCGTGATAGTTTTTAAGCTATCGGCTAGATGGCGCAAGCGAGGGCCCAACTCGCGTGCAGGAAAGGATAGAAAAATTTGAAGACTAGTAACATAGTCCTGATAGACGGTCCGATTCCGGCCCCGGTTAGCCATACTTCTGTATGCCAAAGCGGGCTCTCGGTTCGATTCCTGAGTCTGAACTTAAAATTTTTCTATCTTTGAAAAATGCATTTATTGGATTTATTTATAAAGTAATTGGCAAGAAATGCCTATAAAATTACTATAATACGTAAAATCGAGCACAGATAAGTATAGACTCTTCTTATATCTCTTTTTTTATCGGTCTAAACATTCTCGTTTTTACGATTGAGAGTAAGTTTCTATTGGCAATAACCGATTGGATGCACGCGGGTGTTGAAAGCAAACACCTACTAGGTATACTAAATTTCAGGCTTCACGTTGATAATTGTATTACTGTCGCGGTCAAAGGCTGATTACAAACTAGTTCCCGTTAGAGCCTCATTTGCTTCGTATTAACTAAAAGTTCACGCGTAAACTGACAATAATCGACTGCTCATCTGATGACGTGGTGTGTTTTACCCGTTTACAGAATTGTCAAAATTAAGAATATAAATTGGTTATTAGAAAATAAAAATAAAAATGTTATAAAAAAGCGGCAGTCGCTCAATGGTTAAGGTCAAAGGTTCACTTCATTGCATCCCACCCATTTTACTGCCGCGGTGCGACGAGAATCCAGACACTATCATTGTAGTTTAATGGAAGGGTTGCCAAGATTAATAGTAATATGCAACCTCTATCACTAGACTGCTGAAAAAAAATGAAATGGCGTCAATGAGTTGTACGAAAATAAGTAAATAGTGAAAAAAACATCGAGACAACGTTGAGACCAGCTGGAATAGACACACAAAAGTTTTATTAGGTACCTATATGATTTTTTACTTGATTTTGAAATTATAAACAGAGTTTCCAATTTTGTTTATGGACTAATAAATACGTAGGTACATTTGTACCGAATTCGAGTCAATTCGATTGACTCGAATTCGGTACGAACGCGTGTTAAAAAAGTTACAGTGTATGCTTTGTACACTCATTAGTCTAGCATAAACCTTTGAAACGTTGAACAGAATTACAACAAGGATATGACAGTGCATTGACTTTTCCGCATGACGTGATTTGTTTACTGTGCAGATTCTGTACGTGAAATAATTCTAAACTTTGAACAGGGAAAGCGTTGGGTTTTCTGTTCATTTTAATTGTATATTGATCTGCTGATAGTTACGAGTATGTATAACAAATGTTATAGATTTCAATCAGTTGCTAGGCTTTGTTGTTTGCATCATACGTCTTCATCTCCTAACATATAAACTTACAGTGGAATCCACTCTTTACAAAAGTCATTCACTATAGGCGGTAGCCTAATGACTAAGACATCGGTCTCGCAATCGTGAGGCCGCGGGTTCAAATCCTACCCATTATACTACCGATGTGAATCCACTCTTAACACAAGCCATTGAGCTTAGCTGGAGGGTTTAACAGGATTCCTAGTAATGTGGGACCACAATCCCACATTGCTAGTTATCTTTTTTTTTAAAAACGTTGGTTTTAAAAATGAACCGATTTATTGTTTTGTAGGGTACCTAATTCGTTTTCAATTAGGCATTTCACATGGCTTTGTGCTGGAAGTTTCTATGCAAGATGTAAAAACGCAACGGCCACTAGTACGAAAGAAACATGCTCTAAAACGGCTATTACACTTATTAGAATATTATATGTTCGTAAACTTTCGCGATTTGTACACATTATAGAACTATATAAGCTACGGGTCTTAATCGCGTAAATATTTTATTTTAAGGCTAAATACCTTTGTTTTATTACCCGACGTTTCGACCGTATTGCAACGGCCGTGGTCACGGGTAGACTGGTTCAGCTCCGCGTCTCTTCCGTGAACCGCGGGTTTCGGGCAATAAAACAAATATTATTTAGTATTTAGCCTTAAAATAAAATATTTACGCGATTAAGATCCGTAGCTTATAAAATTCTATAGTATTAGAATGTTATCGGGACTTAATCGCGTGGAATATTTAAAGATACGAACCTTTATTTACGTACGTACGTTTCGATCGAATTGCACCGATCGTAGTCACGGGTCGACTGGTGCAGAAATATTTACTGGGATTAAGTACCGATATATGTATAAACATCGCATCGAATCAGGGCCCTAAATCAAATGTTGCCTTGAAAACTAGTTAAAGAATTGGGACCTCCTCTTAATGCACCCCTCTTTTTGGGGATTTAGGGTCCTTGATTCAGTGTAGTAGTAATAAGCACATAATGGTGTCCTTTTGTAGTCAGTTAGAAACAAAGAAATGAGAAGATACTTTTAATGTTGAAATATTAACCATTCTTAATCTATTTAATATTATCTACTTGTAAAAATGGTCTTGAATTAAAATGCGCTTTACAAAAACGTTTTACCAATTATACCTACTAAGGTTAGGAAGTACACAGCATACTGAATTTATATTTACTTTTAGACACTTCGGCGCCATGCCATTATTTGGTATTTAAAGATGATAGTGCAGCATCGTTCTTGGAAATACATTTTTAAACATTTTTTGTTTGTCTATCTGTCAGTCTGTCTGTCTATTTGTTCCGGCTAATCTCCGAACCAGCTGGACGGATTTTGATAGGACTTTTATTGTCAGATAGCTGATGAATGATGATGTAAAGAGTAACTAAAGTTACTTTTATCATCACGCTAACGTTTTTAAGGAGTGAGCAGCACTGCTGTGTGAAGTCGCGGGCGCAGCTAGTGTTAAATAAAAAGATAAGAAAAATGTATTTAAACTAATAATTGTACAAATTGTAAAATTAATTTAAAGTATAGCATAGTCACCATGTCAAACTAATAAAGCAGAGAGAGATATATATATTAGATTAGAGAAAGAAAGATTTAAAATAAAAACTTTTTTACAAAAAAATAAAAACAGACAACCAAAATAAATATAAGGCAACTTTTATTACTCACTTTTTAGTGTATTGCTTTGTAGTAGATTTATGTTACATTGTAGTTATTTACATTACATAAACTGCTCATTTCTTTTTACAAAATGTTGCGTTTTGCGATACAAGGCCGTTGATTTTTGAAGAGTTCACTTGATACTAGACTATTAGTTCCATTACATGATTTGACGGAGGCGAAGAATCAGTTATCGAACACGGTACCTACTCAGATCGCAACTCGCAATATTTATTATTGAATAGTTCCGCTGACTATTTGTGGTCTTCATCATCCGTTCCATTTCACTCAATGGTGTTTTTTAAGAGTTAATGCACGAATTACAACAAAATATATCCAAATGACTATAGGTGTGCCTTTAATATTTGAAGAGTTCCCTCGATTTCTCCAAGATCTCATTATCAGATCCAAACTTTGATGACAATGAGACCAATCTGGAAGTATACCCTGTCAAACACAAAAATATTTTTTCAAATCGGTCCAGCCGTCTGCGAGTAATCGGATAACAAACATAAAAAAATACAGTTGAATTGAAGAACCTCCTCCTTTTTGAACATTAACGTTGTGCATTTTTAAATATTAAATTTGGAATGGTTAGGGATTTTTTTTGTGTTACTATCATTTATGTGGGTAAATACAATATTTATCTATTGCGCTATCGTACACAAACGTGACAATTTAAAAAGTTAATCTCTCAGAAAAAAATACATACTGATAACATTTGATTAATATTTTTCGATCTTACTGACATAATAATAAAAAAATATGAAATAATAAATTACAAATCAATGGCAGTTTTTCATTGCTCTCCCTTCGTCTTACGAATTTTCGCTCAGGGTCACGTGATTCAGACGCGAGTTTAACATTTTTTACCCATACCAAAAAAGTGCACAGTGTTTCTTTAGCGACATAAAGAAGTTTTAGTGTTTTCACTTCAAAATCCAACCACTAAATTCTTTTTCTAACAGAAATCCTATTTTCCCATTAAATCTGAGGATGTCGTTCCAACAAAGACAAGACATACCACATAACACAGTCGTTTGTGAGTTTCTCGAAGTTAGCGCATGTACGAGTTCCCGACATCGAATAATTGGGGACTGCGGTCTGTCGGCAATACAACTTCCTCTTGCTAGATAAAATCACCCTTCCATGTATAAAGGGAGCTGCATATCGTCGCCTATGCTGAGAAGTTTGTGTTTGTGAGAAGAAAATTCTAAAATTGAAGAAAATAGTGAGCTATCTGGAAGCAATATTCTTCAAATACTAACTTTCGCCGCAGAAAATGATGCACTATCGGGTTCCAAATCGATGCACACCGCATGTTTTTTTCCGTTTTTAATGTTTTTTTTTCCGTTTTTCGAATCTGTAAATTCAGACAACGATAATCCATAAAGATGGTCAGTACATCAGCTTCTATCTACACATGAATGCTGCAGCTACACATGCGATTGTTTGATAAATGGATGTTGGTACTCAATCAAGCATAGATCAGATTACAGATCAGTTTCAATGTTTGTTTTATGTTTATAAATTCATGTTAACTTAAAATTGTAGAGAAACATTGTTTTTCAGAATATTTTTGCAAATGCAAATACAGTGTAAAATAATTTATTGTTATTGTAGTCATCTACCCAAATGAAGTTTTCCTCAGAATATTAGTCTATGCTAGTAGGTATAATGATGGACAAATATTTTGACAGACAATAAGGTTTAGCTTTCTGTCAATTGCAATACTTAGACATTCCATAAATTATATTCGCTAATGAAATTCAACCACACATTTCAGTTACACGTTGTATTTACTTTTTGCTTACCCTGATTGCCTTTTTTCGTCGCTTCTCTCTTAAATTCTATCAGTTGGAACAACACATTCCTCGAACTCACATACAACGTTTTACTGAAATTAAAAAAGTTTAAATTCCGTCTGAGTGTTACAACGTTATATTGCTTCTAGAAACTGTTCGGAATAAACCTTACTTTGAATTTAGGAAAATGTAGAAATTGGTTTTAGCTTTGATTGAACCAGTTTTTAGCTCCATGTTTATGTCTACCCTCATTTTATTGTTTTGTTGTTTGAAAGTAAAGGAAAGTGAAATAGAGACAGATCTATAAAAATCCAAGTTAAAGTCAGGGTTTTTAATAATTTTAAAAGATGTTGATCCACCAACTACGTCAAATAGCTGAACAAATTTTACACATCATTTAGAAAAAAAAGGAAAAAAAGATTACTTTATTCAGATGACTTCTTGTAATCCGAAAGCTTTATTCTACTTGTTACTCATTTTGTCTTGTTAATCGTTGTGTGTGGTCTTGTTAATGCTTTTGCGTGAGTCGGGTCGTCTTTCTTTCCCCCGATAGGGGATGATGGCAGACCCATGCGTCAAACTCGTGAACGGGTGCTACTTGGGGTGACTGGTCGGCCTTGTCATTATCATTTTATATGTTTATTATTTTAAATTAGTGGTTCATAAATATTTGTAAATTAAGTAGTTTTTCTTATAATAATCGAATCGCATGTTGCCTTTATCCTCTTCAGTATTTTTGTTAGTTGATGCTCCCATCCACACCGTAGAAGACTAATTCATTTAAAACTTGATTACCTTACGTACTATGGTTATTGCTTGCCTAAGTTTCATGGTGTAATGGTTGCAGCACTTTACTGGCATAACTGTATAACTGTATTTATACAAATACATATATTGTAAAAAATGGCGTTTAAAAAAAATGGCCATGAGTTTTTACTGCCAAGTTGCGAACTTGGCATTAGATTAGAATCATTCTATTCCAAATTTTGTCTGACGTTCATAAGTGTTGCATTTGTAACCTAAATGAATAAAGTACTTTGACTTTGACTTCGCTCAATGTTTAGATAGGAAGTTATCTATACCATTCTTCAAGCTTCAAGCTTTTGAATGTAGAATTATTTTATTCCAAATCTTGTCTGACGTTCATAAGCGTTGCATTTGTAACCTAAATGAATAAAGTACTTTGACTTTGACTTCGCTCAATGTTTAGGTAGGAAGTTATCTATACCACTCTTCAAGCTTCAAGCTTTTGAATGTAGAATTATTTTATTCCAAATCTTGTCTGACGTTCATAAGCGTTGCATTTGTAACCTAAATGAATAAAGTACTTTGACTTTGACTTCGCTCAATGTTTAGATATGAAGTTATCTATACCACTCTTCAAGCTTCAAGCTTTTGAATGTAGAATTATTTTATTCCAAATCTTGTCTGACGTTCATAAGCGTTGCATTTGTAACCTAAATGAGTAAAGTACTTTGACTTTGACTTCGCTCAATGTTTAGATATGAAGTTATCTTTACCACTCTTCAAGCTTCAAGCTTTTGAATGTAGAATTATTTTATTCCAAATCTTGTCTGACGTTCATAAGCGTTGCATTTGTAACCTAAATGAATAAAGTACTTTGACTTTGACTTCGCTCAATGTTTAGATATGAAGTTATCTTTACCACTCTTCAAGCTTCAAGCTTTTGAATGTAGAATTATTTTATTCCAAATCTTGTCTGACGTTCATAAGCGTTGCATTTGTAACCTAAATGAATAAAGTACTTTGACTTTGACTTCGCTCAATGTTTAGATAGGAAGTTATCTATACCACTCTTCAAGCTTCAAGCTTTTGAATGTAGAATTATTTTATTCCAAATCTTGTCTTACGTTCATAAGCGTTGCATTTGTAACCTAAATGAATAAAGTACTTTGACTTTGACTTCGCTCAATGTTTAGATATGAAGTTATCTATACCACTCTTCAAGCTTCAAGCTTTTGAATGTAGAATTATTTTATTCCAAATCTTGTCTGACGTTCATAAGCGTTGCATTTGTAACCTAAATGAGTAAAGTACTTTGACTTTGACTTCGCTCAATGTTTAGATATGAAGTTATCTTTACCACTCTTCAAGCTTCAAGCTTTTGAATGTAGAATTATTTTATTCCAAATCTTGTCTGACGTTCATAAGCGTTGCATTTGTAACCTAAATGAATAAAGTACTTTGACTTTGACTTCGCTCAATGTTTAGATATGAAGTTATCTATACCACTCTTCAACCTTCAAGCTTTTGAATGTAGAATTATTTTGTTCCAAATCTTGTCTGACGTTCATAAGCGTTGCATTTGTAACCTAAATGAATAAAGTACTTTGACTTTGACTTCGCTCAATGTTTAGATAGGAAGTTATCTATACCACTCTTCAAGCTTCAAGCTTTTGAATGTAGAATTATTTTATTCCAAATCTTGTCTGACGTTCATAAGCGTTGCATTTGTAATCTAAATGAATAAAGTACTTTGACTTTGACTTCGCTCAATGTTTCGATAGGAAGTTATCTATACCACTCTTCAAGCTTCAAGCTTTTGAATGTAGAATTATTTTATTCCAAATCTTGTCTGACGTTCATAAGCGTTGCATTTGTAACATAAGTGAATAAAGTACGTTGACTTTGACTTCGCTGAATGTTTGGATAGAAAGTTATCTATACCACTCTTCAAGCTTTTAAATGTAGAATCATTCTATACCAAATCTTGTCTGACGTTCATAAGCGTTGCATTTGTAAATAAGTGAATAAAGTACTTTGACTTTTATTTTGACAAGTTATCTCCATACCACCATTACCTACCTCAATGAGGTGTCCGTACATTGTCCGTACGTGTCCGTTTATTTTTGCCAACAATCTAATGATGAATTTATAATCATCAAAATAAAATAATAAACGGACTGTAGAAATTTATGCCGAGATTGTGGAGTAGGTATGCCATTTTAAATGTACCACACTTGCTGAGAATCTTTTTGATGTTTCATAAAAAGAGATTGATTTACTTTGAAAGTAAATAAAAACCTTGCTATGTCTATGCATCCAGATAATATGTACAAGTAATGATCACAAGCAAAAAAAAAAACAAAGACAACAAAACTGTATACCACATTTCATAGAACTCAACATACTTACATTACACTCAATATATATACTAGAGATTTGCATATTTATTTATAAAAACTTAAGTACATTAATTACTAAAGAAGACATTTACAAAACTAACACCCGCAACAAAAACAGATTACATCTACCATCCTCAAGAGTTTAAATCTTATATGAAAGCCCCATTACATGGCTATGAAAATATGCAATAAGCTACCCAATAATATTAAAAACGCCGAAAATAAAATTACATTCAATAAAAAAATAAGACCGTACCTCATACAAAAACGTTACTACTCAATTTCAGAATACCTAGCTAATACCTAAATGTTATACCTACCTACCTACTTTTAGTTCCTACTGAGCTATAGTAGTAATTATAATAATGTTTGTATAGTATTGTAAATGATTTAATAAATAACACACTAAATCTCATAGGTACACCTAAGTAATAATAAAGTGTGTCATTTAATATACTGTAGTAAGTAACATTAATTTTATGCAATAATAATAATAACAATATATCTTGGGACAATTCACACAACGCCATCTGATCCCAAACTAAGCAGAGTTTGTACTATGGCAACCAGACAACTGATAAACATACTTATATATTTCTAAATACATACATATCATAGATGAATGACACCTAGACACAGAATAAACCATCGTCCTCATCACACAAAGTTTTATCCTGTGTGGGGATCGAACCCACGACCTCCGGCTTAGCAGGCAGCATCACTAACCACTAGACCAACAGGCCAGTTTATTTTTTAATGTATATAATATATAAACTATTTCATATATAACACACTAAGTAATAATAAAGTATGTTGTTTAATATACTAAGTAACATTAATAAAATTAATGTTACTTAGTATATACTTAGCAATAGGTATAAGTTAAAATTATACTAACATTAATTTAAAGTTCAGCTCTAAAATGCAATGTTTGAAAAAGTGACTAAGTTTGTAAAGTACTCTATCTTTTTAAATAACATCTATATGTACACTTAGTATAAATGTACTTATTTTTTACAAATACATTCTCCTATAACAACATTAAAGTAAATTGAGTATACGCTGCTTATTGCTGTAACGGTCGATGTAGGCGTAATGCACTGTCCATTTATTAACATGATTACAATTGAGTCTGCTTGTGATCACAGTAAGTGCAACCTGGTCGAAACGTCAAGCAATTGCGGTTGGCCTGTTGATCTAGTGGTTCGTGACCCTCACTGCTTAGCCAGATCTGCTAAGCCTGGTTGCGATAATACAGCTCTGCCTAGTTTAGAATCAGATTACTGATCCTAAACTAAAACAGATGATTATAATTTAAACATAAATAATACATGATCGCATGTTTTATATAACAATCCACTTATTCGATAATATAACTTGAATACCTAGCATCTCTGCTTCGAACAAGAGATGTACTTGGAAAATAAATGGCTACTAGTTTATTAACGTTGTTTGTAGTGAATTTCCTCTCGATTTTCATAGATGTATGTTCCAATGTGTGTATTGGATTTGGAAGTGAAAATTGTATTCATAAATATGTATGCATGGTGTAAATATATGTTATATGATATTGGTATACTTTGTTTGCTTGAAACTGGTTTAATTCTGGTTTAAAGAAAGCGTTGGTTTTGGATATCTTCTACGTGTTCCTCAGTCCTATGTCTACATTTTTAATGGTCACTACGGTTTTCAAAAGGTATTATCTTGTTTTTTTTCTCTCAGCAGCAATGTTTTGGAAACCTAACATGTAGGTAAATGTAGTCATTTTAATTTTATGAATGACTTTTCACGTCAAGTGTTTTAAAAACACCTACTTTATTTCCCCAGTTCTTAAGTTCCTAAGTTTGAACGAAGGACATGTGCTTTGCTCTTGATAGGAACAAATATAATTGCATTGATTAATGCGTTTTAATAAAAACACTACTAGGTACCTACTATAAATTGCATTTTTATTGATATTCTTGGGAATATAAAGTCTCTATAAAAACAGCTATAAATTATGAAGTTATTCTATTTTATGATTAAGTACCTATTTTAACTGACAACAAAGATTGCTGCGTACTCCCTATACACAATAGTGTGATGATAAAGATAACAGACAAAAAAATAAAAATATAAGTGTGTTTTTAGATCAGTACCATATATGCTTTCATATGCATTTAGTAAAAAAAACTGTTATTATGACATAACAAACAGACACCTCAATTCTTTTTTTTGTATAGTTTAATATAATCTGTGAAAATGGTATTATATATAAATAAATAATATACATTTCTACAAATTGGGTTAAAGGTTTAAAACAACTATGAACGTTCGTCTCAAGTATGAACGGACAAAAAAGCTTGCCTGTAACTGTGATCAACAGCTCGAATAAAACAACAAAATACCAACAATATCACACTTCCCCTTACGCAGTAAATCTAGCGTATTTATTACGAATACCATTAAAAATGCGCTTTTAAAAGCGCTTACGTAACAGAGTGGTCTCATAAACGTAATGCGAAGAAACCCTCCTGCTCTTAGAGATTTATATACATTGAGGGGCCGAGCGATGTTATTACGCCTAAACACATCGCGACTCGCAATGAAAAGGGATAAATACGTATACCTCGCTATTATTTTTTCTCGTTTCACTTTGCGAATCGTTTATCTACCTAAATTGCAATCAGAAAACTCGTTTTTATCAGCTGTAAGTTATGTACATATCTAGATGAATGATGGTAATCTAAAGGTCACTTATCTGCTATTATTATAAAGCTGAATGTGTAATTTTCGGTGAGAACTAAGTGATTTGAAGAAAAGATGCATTGAGAAAGGTTGAAGGCTATATTTGTCATACAAAGTGTAAAAGAAATATTATGTTGTCAAATTTCAGAATCAGACAGTATTTCACATAAGTAAATTGCTCTGAGAGGTAAGGTAAGGTAAGTAAGTACTATAGAGATAAAATTACATCTCCAATTGTACCAAATTACTATGGTACAAAGTATTTTATTTTTAGTCGAAAAATAAATGCATTGTTGCTATTCTATAGACCTGAACGATAACCATATCACCCATTTGGCAAAAACAAAAAACTATATTTTAAATTAAGACAAATTCATTATTATATTGTAAAGTAAATTAATAGTGAAATCCGATATTAAACCATTTTTTCTGTATGGCAACTCCATAGAGTTCCTCTTTTAAATTATGATCTTGTCTTAAGACTATTTCGTAATTTAGTTCTATCTCTGCTAATAATAAAACTGAAGTAGGTAGGAACCTAGATAAATTTACAATGAAACGCCTAGAACATTAATCACGGACAAGATAAGGCACTTTCCAGATAAAGACAGGTCTGCCTCAATCTGTTCTGGGATTCAAATCTCTCTAACATATGGATGTCTTACAACCTTCTGCCTGACAGCGTAACCTCCTCATTGTCCTTGCTTAAAGCTATTCAGATAAAGTAAGATGGGTCGTCGCTCCCTAACTTAGACAATTGTAGTTAGGTATTACAACGTGTAATCTAGGGTACCTACTTTCAGTTTACGAAGGATTGTATGTGAACAATACTGGTACATCTCTTGTTTCTATTTTTTGTGATACTGGAATAGATTTAGTTCTATTGATTTAGAAGAAAGGGGAGGGTGTTTACGCTCAAAAAGTTCAAAGACTGTTTGTAGGTATACTATGTAAGTGCTTGACTGCATAGTCACGAAATTTCAAGTTAGGTTTCTCTTGCCCCATTTATGTTAATGAATGTAGGTAGCTGTACTACTTATAACCAATCTAAGTATGAAACAAGGCCGTTGTTTCTATTTTTGTTACCAGAGGCAAGGGGTTAAAATTTTCCTAAGGTAACCTGATACAAAAGTACACACATCAAAAGTGTCTAGGGATCAACATATATTTTTGCAATAACTTTTCTCCTGATTGATTTTTTTTTTTATTTCTTTAAGGATTCATCAAATAAAGTGTTTTCGTTTGTCACAGTAACGATAAACCAAGTCACCTTTGCATTAATAAAGAAATTTGCCATTTTCCTAATAAAGGGATTTTTGACATTTGAACCACTAACATTAAAGTTCGAAAAAAAGACTGAAATAACAGTTTTCTTTAAAATTTTATTGGGTAACTTAAACAATTAATAATCCGTGTTTCTACCGCGAACACTAACAACACAAGAACATCGGTTTGGCATACTCAAAATGAGTTCATCCAAATCACGCTGTGGAATGGCCGCCCATGTTCGTTGCAACAACAAAAAAAGGTCTTCTTGCGACTGGATACCCTCCATATTCGGCAGAGCTCTTCTCTGTAGCATATCCCATGCATGCTCAATCGGGTTCAAGTCTGGCGACTGAGCAGGCCAGGGCAGGACATTGATGTTAGCTGCGGCGAGAGTCTGTCTTACAACTCTTGCGGTGTGCGGTCGTGCATTATCATGCATTAACTGAAATAAGGGACCGATTTGCACTTGTAGAGGAACGATGACGTCTGATACAATCGTCTCAGCATAAATTTGAGCGTTGAGGTTGCCTCTGATCCAAATCAACTCAGTTCTTCCGCCGATCCAAATACCCGCCCATACCATGATGGTTCCACCACTATAAGGATGGACTTCCTGGCAGGATTTTAATCGCTGTTGGCGTCCAGGGGTTCTCCAGTGTCGTATACGTCTTGTATCCGGTCTCATACCAAAACGAGACTCATCAGAAAAGCACACGAAACGCCATTGTTCTTCTGCCCAATTTCTGTGTTCAAGAGCCCATTGATATCGAATCCTACGATTGTGCATTGCTATAGGTGGTACCCGTAGCGGTCTTCGGGAATGAAGGTTCACTTCATGCAAGCGGTTTCTGACTGTTTGGTCGCTAATTAAGTTCCCTGAAGAGTGATGAAGCCTCACGGCTAACATCATGGCGGTTATTGTTGGACCTCTTCGAGTTAAGATTTGAATGTATCGGTCTTGTCTCCGTGTGGTGCAGCGATACCGTCCTCCATGGCGCTCAGCCACGGTACCAGTGCTTCGGTAACGTGTCCAAAGTCGACTGATAACACTCTGACTTGTATTCAGAGCTAAAGCCACAGTACGTTGCCGGGAACCAGCTTCTATCATTCCCACGGCTCTGAGCATTTCTTCCCTGCTTAAATGACGTCGCCGCTCCATAATAACGTTGGTTTTAATCAGTAGTAGGGAAACAGTAGCACTAATAATGTCTTCAATGCGTTGTATGTTTTTATAGGGAAAATATTGACAGCTGATTTTCATCTTTTACTCGAATTTGATTCACAGTTCCTGATTCAAATTATGAAATGCACCAAAAAGGATCCATATAAATTTATAAAATCATAAATTTATTACAAAGCCACATCTCAATCTCAAGAAATCCGCATAAAAATGCTTGATCCCTAGACACTTTTGATGTGTGTATGTCTAGGTGGACACGGTTCTTTGTACCATTAAGATTATGTCAACAATCCTGCTAACCGCTTCCTTTTGAATCTAGGATTCAAAATTCCTAGATACAAAGAGAAACCGAAAGTAATGGTGTTTTGAGGACCCTTCACCACTGCTTGTTATACAAGTATAAACTTCAATTTGATTTTCTCAAATAATAGTCTATATGTCAATTTGAATAGGAATTAGTTAGTCCTATCTAAACACTATATTTAACTATATAATACTATCACTACAGACCAGTGGGTATGATACAAAAACTCATCTTCAAAATGCCTGAACAGATAAAACACAGCTAGGCACTAGTTACTATTCAGAGCCTAATGGCTAAGGCATCGTACTCGCAATCATGAGGGTTCGAATCCTACCCATTATAATACCGACGTGAACCCACTCCTAACATAAGCTATGGAACTTAGCTGGAGGGGTTAACAGAATTGCTAGTAAATTGGGAATTCCCACATCGCTAGTTATCTTTATTTAAAAAAAAAGCAGAAAACTAGTTTTAAGTAAGAAACCGCACACAAATTCTTCTTTATTTACGCGTTTTATTTCCATTAAACTCACCCCACCTTCTTCTTGTGTTGGGAGTTAAAAATGACCTATTGCGCTTTAAGTGTTAAGTAAAACCGTGTACGTATACCATTCAAACTTGTGGCATAGTACTATGCGTAAGTTGATATGATATGTAGCATGGTGTAGCCTGGTGCGCCCAGAATATTACACTGTATGTTACTATTGCGATTGTGATCAACCCTGCAACGTGCCCCCTCGTATGTCCCCAACTTTACCAAGCCAATTGTTGCAAAACACACGCTCTGCACACTACCCCTAAAATCTACGAAATACTAAAGATATTTTGCAGACAAGTGTTCACTTCTATTTCCACTTTGCAGTTAGTTGCAATCGTGCGAGCAATGCCTTCAGTGTGGCGAATGTGCAGCGCTTTGTGACCTAAGGGAGTTGTCTTTAATGAAAGCTTGAATTTATATTGTTGTTTACTTCTTATTGACTTCAGGTTCTTGATAATAAAATGACTAAGCAATAGACGTATACTCAATTTAATAAAATTAAAACTTTAGATTGGTTTTGTTGATGAAAAGCTATGTATTAGAATCAAGTCTGAAATAAAAAGGGACTGGCATACCTCTCAATCGTATTTGAACAGATTCTCATCTAGACAGGGTCCTTATTCAAGTAAACCATAGGGAACTGTCAAAATCTTGTCATATGCGATGTAATGGGGGCAAAATTAAATCAGCATCAGCTTCAGACATTCTATGGACATCAAAATGGTAGGAAATCAAAGGACATCCAAATACAGTTTTGCAAACCATAATCACTATGTAAAGCAGTTAATTCTCAATACGTCTACTAGCTCAGCTACTACGAGCGTTGAAATATGATATTGCTTACAGTGATAATTGAAAATAACTACAGGCAGATTGGCACAGGCAACAGATCTTAGTGCCAAATTTGCAGCCAAGTTTGCTCACAAAGACGGGTATCAATAGTTATTCAAAGATTTATATGGCTAGTTGGCAATTAATATGTGAGGACGTTAACATCCACAACAACGAAGCTACTGTTATAGTCACCGACCTCTGATGCTTGATAGAGAATCAACTAGGGATATTTAATAGGTACCTATGTAGTACGATGATTTGCGTTGATTGCGAAATAGTGCAGTTTATTAATCTTGGGACAACGCTCACAGCGCCATCTGATCCCAAACTCGACCAAGCCCGTCCTATGGCAACCAGACATACTTAAATATTTATAATATAATAGATAAATTAAGTTAAAATAAGTATAACAACATAACAAACATGAGATTTGTTTTGTTGTGTGTTGTTCGAGTTTTGAATTTCAATTGTAATTTGTATTTAGCATTAGTAAATAGCAATCTATTTTTGCTTTGCGCTAAATGTGTTGAATATTTTTTTTAAATCAATTAGGTACTCTCGGACTGTTAAACGGATTTGGATGAAATTCACCAATGAATTGACCGTATTCTGGAAATAGCACAATGATAAAAACCCACCAGTTGCTTAATAAATTGACTACAGCAGATGGTAAAATAACAGTTTTATTTTTGTGAACGAATAAAACAAAGGCGTTAAGGCTCCCATGAGATGTGAATTATTGCGACGTATAAATTAACTTCATAACTTACTACGATAATCTCACGCACTGGTTATTAACTCTATCTATAGACGTGCTTGCTTCATGCTTGTGGAAGTTGTAGATTAATGTTATTATAAACTTGACATTACGCTCCCTAACTTAGTGATCAGATCAGATCGAGATATCTGCAGGGTTACCACTGCGGTCCAGAGATAGGTGACCGTTTTCAAACATTGTACATACCCTTCCGAGCCTCGGAGAGCACGGTAAACCATCGATCCTGCACCTAATCTCTCTCCGGTCGTGTAGGATTTTCATCCCATTGGGTTATTAGAGTGAGGTAATAGAGATTGCACTTGTGTCTGCGCATACACTCGTGCATTATAATATCTCCTGCGTAATTGGCTAGTCTGTAATGAGATTAGCCGCCGTAACCGAAATGGGTTAGGCGACCATAATCACGCTTTCAAAGACAGGTTAAAGGCGCGATAGAGTGATGGTCCTACAAGTTACAACGAGAGAATGAAACGAGTAACGAGTGATGCAGCTTGAGTGGCAGTTGACAGGGCACGTTTGTAAAACCTGGTTCGTGGGGTAAAGTCGTCTTGAAATGAAGACTTGAAAAGACCTAGTAGCCCAGTCAAGTTTTACAAATAAAAGCCCTAAAAGCGCTAAACGTACCTAATGTAAAGCTGAATTTTTGGTATGTTATTTGGAGTAAAGAACTATGTTTTGAAAGCAAAAAAAAGGTGTGATATCTGCGTAGTACGAAAAAAAAATGAAATTTTCGGAAGTTTTTATTATTGATAAAGCACTACGTACCAATAATAGGCGGAATATAGCAACAGGCGGAAGCGACTAATGGTATTGATGCACTGATTATATGTAGGTAAGTACCTAACCTATGATCCGAATGCTGTTAGATTTCATTGGGCCTTCTAAGAGGTTGGATTGATTTTTAATGATTTTATTTTCACATCTTTATCAAAAGAAAATAATTAAGTTCGTACTTGTAGTGCAAAGAAGCAATATGGGCTCTAAATTGATTTAATCTGTAGGTACGTAACACACATTAGTGTCATGTAACATTTTAAAATATGTAATTTGAAATATTGAATGCAATTATTGTATTAATTTAATTGTGTTTGTTATCTACTGTATAGCAACTTCAAAATAAGTCATTTTTAACCCCACTGCGCCAGAAGTGGGGTTATATTTTTCAAGCATGTATTGTATGCCCGTTTCTTTGGCTCCACAGCCCAAACGGCTTCACTGATTTCATCCCTCGCTTTTCGTCCCGTTTGCCATTCGACCCCTTCGCCTTCCACGTGGAGAGGTGTCGTTAAAATCATCTCAATTGTGGCAGTATCATAGAGATATAATTTAATTATAAAGCTAATTAATTCTAAGCGATAGGTTTTTTAGTTTTTATAAATAATTTATTGTAGAACAAATATGTTTTAAGCTATTATCGCGGGCCTAGCTTTTATCGTGGGTTTTGATCGCGGCAACCGAATAAAGAAATTCCGTAGCGAAAATAAAACCTAACACCCCCACTCCGCCTACCATGTAGCTCGGCCAAGCGTTCGCTTAACGTATATGTATAGGTATGGTACGACTGTACGAAGATCGCACGGATCGACATGAGCTGCTGCGAAATGTAATGAGAAATTATAATTGCATAAGTTGATAAAAAATGCTATGCAATAGCTTTACCGCGGCAGTCGCCGAGTGCCACACATTTTTATTGTAGATACATATATATGAAGAGACGATAAGGTCGATAAGCACCACGCTAACCCATACCAGTATCAATGCCACCCAAATCCTTGTTTGGAAAAGATCTGAATGTCACCGCACCGCGCTCCTCAATATATGAGACATTAGTTCATAAATCTCATTTGCCCAATAATTACACTTGCTACAGTGCCCTTCAACCGAAACATAGTGATGCGTTAACATTGCTATTTCACGGAGGAATAACTGACACTTTTGTGGTACCGGTCACGGCGGCCTGTGACTTAGACCTACCTTATTTATTATGATTTATGAATACATAAAAAGCAAAATTAGAAAGGGGCTCAGTAATTAAATACGCGAATGTACAAAGTACACGTAGCTATGAACAAATACTTATATATTAACTTTCTTACCTCCCTAAGTATCTTTAAACATCATTAAATTTTTACTTCCTAAGTGAAAGTTTATGGAGAATTCATAATGGCAAAGTCATTAAGGCGTTATTAAAATTATTGTCATTTGTTGAATTTGAAAATGAAAGTTTCGTCACGTTTTTGTTTTTTTAATAAGTTAGGTACCTACCTACTTATCAATATCCTCCTAACCAACTTTCGATCGCTACAAGTTATATTAGAACAAAGTAATAATAATAATGTTTTCGAACACATCAGGCATTGTCATCTTATAGAGAGCCAGTAGTATGATATTCAGACAACATAATTATTTTTTGACTGCCTCTGTGGCGCAAGAGGTCGCGGGCTCGATTCCCACCCAGGATAAAACTTTGTGTGATGAGCACGATGGTTTATTCTGTGTCTGGGTGTTATTTATATAAAATAATTATGTATGTATTTAGAAATATATAAGTAAGTTTATCAGTAAAGTCTCAAACTAAGCATAGCTTGTAGTCTGGTTTCCATACTACAAGCTACGCTTACTTTGGGATCAGATAGCGTTGTGTTAGTTGTCTCAAGATATTATTATTATTTGTAGGTAATTATTTTATTTTATTTGGGGAGCTCATAGCTATAGTACAACTAGTTTCGTTAAATACATAATGAAATGCCAATAAATGCGTAATAGTATGGATAAACTACACCCGGCACATAATAATCAATCCAGCTCATCAAATAAACATTTATCCTGAATGGGAATCGAATCCACTACCGCTGGGTTAAGCATTCAGGGTCAAAAACCGCTAGATCAATAGGCCAGTTAAAAAAATAATGCAAGCTTAGGTAGATAGGTACATTTCTTCATTCGAACAAGCCAACGCGAACTGAGAGTGATTAGACACAGGACTGATGGTTTAACGTGGTACCCAGAACTTCCTTTAGGTGCGGGGAAGGCAACATCCGACCCAACTGGCCAAGCGTGACTCGCTCGACGGGAGGGGGGGTGCATTTGATTCAACACAGGTATACCACCGCCAAGAGGCACTTTCATAACACACCTATGGTGTCAAGATTCCCCAAAATAACCATGGACTGAAAGTGGTTATTTTCAATCGGCAATTGCCGCTGTTGCCCGCCCCCTTTGGATCCGCGCCTGAACGATTTTGCTGCAATTAATTATTTGGTAAATATTTCAATGACTCCATGGTACCTACAGATAGCGGCTGAAACTATGATTGTGATCGCGGGATAATGCGTAAAAACATATAAACTATTTATGAGTGGAATGCTTCGAACTCATAAATAGTTGTTCTGGAACTGCTAAAGACTCCCGTGACACATTTAAAAAAAAATATAAACAGGTAAGTTCTCTTTAATGTACACCAATTAAACGACAAATTCCACAGGCACTTACATCAAGTGATACAAGAGGCGGTCTTTGTTCTTACTGCAGGCTGCAGTTATCTACCAAACAACAACCTTAATTTTACACGAAAAAAAACATTTCACATCAACAAGACAAGAGATTAAACTACAAATTTTACCTAAGCCAAATCCAGCTAAGTATTAAACCATTACATTGTTTGTAAAGATTACGTAAAACTCAAATAAAATTAAAGATGTCGCCAGTCGTTGCGGCAATTAAGTCCCGGCTTAATTAGCTCCCAGCGTAATTTGGAACTGTTCTGACCGGCACGTCTGCCCGGGAAACTTTTTAATTTCATAAAAAAAAGTACTTACTTGATTTCTGCAGGGCGGCTGTCTTCAAGATTTGAGATTAATGTAATAAATGAGATAATTATGCTTGCTTATTTGCCTATGTGGCGGTAAAAACATAAATAATACAAGATTCGTTCAAAAAATTGGAGTTCTCACAGCAGTATATATATATCGATGTTATATATACGAGTATAATGTATAACAGAAAAAGAACCTTAGGTTTCTCTTCTTCGTGGTTGTAGCGGGAGCCAGACCTTCGGCGGTAACAGCATACAATTACCTATATATACATTATACTCTGTGCTGTAAGAACTTCCCTTTACATTATACTGTGAACTGAGAGAACTCCCTTTTTTATCCATATATATATACAAATTTCTAACCATAACAATTCACTCACTCACTGGCACGATCACCTCTCCTGATCGGAGGATCCACTTTTCGTGTTGAATAGGGAACATCTTGTTCACGAGGTCAGTTGTTGGTTTGAAATATGAGCAATCACTAATAAATATGAAGTGATGAATGAAGTCCGAAATAAATGTACCTTTCTTTTCATTTTTGTTTCTAGTTTGTTTTACGTTATGTTTTGAAATATTTTTGCACAAATTATAATCTGTGCAAAAAATAAATCACACCTAACCTTTGCTTCGTTCTGTTGCTACGTGAAGGATCGAAAGAATTTAATTAATGTGGTACTATCTATATAACAGAAAGGTCAATGATTAAACATGAACCCTCTTATTCATAATTACTTAAATAACAGAGGTAATATATAATAGTGGTTCTTGACATTTACTACAAAACATTTTCGGTAACTAGTGAATGTTTTGTCTATGTATTTTATTGTATTTTCAAAATAGAATAGAAGACAAACAATATTCGCTAAAGTGTTTTGTATAGAATAAATGTTGAGAGCCACTTGGTCTAAAAATATTACAGGTATTATAATTTACCATATTGTATACTTTTATCAAAATCCGGTCGGTATCTTTGCTTCAAAGAGCCAGAAACCTCCATCCTACCATCCATCCCCACAACTTTCTGGGTACATATGAATAATAATAATAATAATAATAAATCATTTATTCGAAACCTACCCATTTTACATTTTTGTAAGCCTGCCAAACTGCATAGCAAGGTGGGAGACATCAGCTAACAACAGAAGTTTATATGGAAACAGTGGCGGTTCCAGGAGTGTCGTTTGGGGGGGGGGGGGTGCTTGAATCAGATAAGGCCGTTGTTGCACCACTGACACGAATCGAATGCCCTTTTATAGGTTTCCAACGACAAATTCTGTATGTTCTATATTACCTAACACTCTCGAGTAGCGGTTTTAGTTCACTTAATGATTTGTATGCAAGGACTCAGATGATTTTGTGGGAGGGCTTGAGCCCCCTAACCCCCCCTGGAACCGCCCCTGTATGGAAACATCCACGAGAATGGAACCGTGGGGAATCCAATTTAATATTCTACAACTTCAACGTTATTCTTGGTGCAGTGCAAACCTGAAACTAGTATCAGAATCAGTAACACAATCCAATGGGATAGTATTTTTTATAGGCATTTCTTGCCAAAGACTTTACAAATACAATCGAAACAAATTCGGCCTGCGTCATCATAATTTGTTAAAATGCTCTCTGTAACGAAGCAATAACAAAAGCCGTGATAGTTCTTTAACTACCGACTAGATGTCGCTACGAGGGCCTAACCCGTAAGCATTAAGAGATAGAAGAATTTGATATCTAGTAACATAGTCCAGATAGGTGGTTCGCTTCTGGCCCCGGTTTGGCTACGGAAGTCTCGGGTTCGATTCGTCTGGATTTCAAATTTTTCTATTTCGTTCCTGGGTCTGGATTTCAAATTTTTCTATCTTTCAAAATGCAATTATTGTATTTCCAATGGGATAGTTTTTGGACCATGTTATATTTTACAATTAATTAATTATTTATAAATTAATTGATTAATTAATGTGGTAATCCTGTTCACAATAATGTTTTTTTAATTATAACAATGGATCAATGAGCACGATAGCGCGAAGAACATAAGACTTATATTATAACTCTGCACGTTTTCAATATTTTCATTTTCTTTTTTTTATGTCATTTCTTAAAGTAAAAATCTTGTCGGGGTCAAAATAATAATATTAATAATAATATCTTGGGACAACTCACACAACTCTATCTGATCCCAAACTAAGCAGAGCTTGTACTATGGAAACCAAACAACTGATAAACATACTTATATATTTCTAAATACATACATATTATAGATAAATAACACCCAGACACAGAATAAACCATCGTGCTCATCACACAAAATTTTGTCCTGGGTGGGGATCGAACCCACGACCTCTAGCGTAGCAGTCGGATACACTCCCACCGCGCCACAGAGGCAGTCAAAAACTTTGTACTCGTACATTTATCCCACGGCAAACACAAACGTATTTCCTAAGATATATCAAACATGAAGTAGTAAGTTTAAAAGAAAACACTTAATAACGACCTATTCAGTCGGCAAACCTAGTCTAAGTCCCATACTGTCTGTATTCAATTTCCATCTTCAAAATATTAAAAATAAAGCATGGAACCACAAAGGTAAGGTAAAGGTAACAATAAAAGCGTGTATGTTTATAAGAACTTCATGATATAGATACTTGCTCGAGACCCTGGCATATAAGTACATCGCAGTAGGTACGAACATCATATAATCGAATTATTTTATCCTACAACACTTCAGCTATAATGTACTCATGATAGCCGAAGGGATCTTCACTTTACTGTTTTTACTGTTTCTATCGTAAAACAAACCGCACATTTTATAGAGCAAGTTATCTACACTATTTTCCTACTCTGTGTATGTATGATAAGCTTAACTATGTACCGAATTTATTTCGGCCTCAGTTCATATTTTTATAACGTTGTGCTATAAGCCTGCGATAATAAAGTTATTATTTTAAGACCTATGTAAAAACATAACGAGCTCGGGGTCGTTTTAAAATTATGAACACTGATACATGGATTCTAGATTATGTTCGTTGAATTAGGTAAGTAGGTAGGTACATATTTATATCTTCATAGAAGATTTTTAATCACAGAACAACTGCTAATCATTTTACATCATCGTTCTTTCTTACCTCTTAACGCTGAGTGAGCAGTTAAACAGTTTTTATTGCCATGTTCTTTTCTTTGGCTTTAACTATTGTTTTCGAAATTGGCATTACATGTACATGTAGAATGCAGATGTAACACAAGTGTTGTTTTACATCTATTGTTTTTAAACTTTCGCGATTTTTATACATATTAGTTATATTTCGGGACTTAATCGCGTGAATTATTTATTTACCCGACGTTTCGATCGAATTGCACCGATCGTGGTCACGGGTCGACTGATGGCAGCTTAGCGATGTCTCCGTGAGGCGCGGGGTTTTTCAACTACCCTCGCCTGGTCTTAATAATTTTGATAATTTGTACTGTCGGTACTTCTACACACTACACTTACAACGTCTTTACAGTTTACACTGAGGCGCGGTGTCTTGTTTTACATCCTAAGTGAATAAAGAATTTTGAATTGAATTGAATTGGAAAGACATACAAAAAACATTTTAAAAACTTTATACTTTTAGCATTGCTAATCTATCCATATGGTTGACAGTGACACCAAAAGTTTATCAAGACATTTATCTAATTTTTTTTTTTAAATGTTCAATGTACGTTTTGGAGGTGTCATAGTAATTATTTTAATTTACTTTAATGAAAGACATACCATTTAAATTAAATTAATTAATAATTAACGGCTGGCTTTAACCAACTCATCCGAAGGTTGGTATGACAACATAAAATGTATTTTATGTGGCACTTGTGAATACTATAAAATACATTTCCAAGAACGCAGATTCAAGTTGACAAGTGAAGCTGTAAATGAATGAGGCACTCTTTGTTTAAATAAATCAGAATCAGTAGGTAATTAAACAGCATTTTAATATTGACATCAAAGCGACAAAGAGCTTCTGGAAATGTTTGGCTTAACCTCATTAAAATAAAATTAATCAACCATCTTGAAATTTAAGTATTCAAAGAATTCAAATTATTAATTTCAAAATATGTACCATTAAGCTTGGTTATTTTACCTATACTTCGATTTCTCTGTCTATATGAAATCATAATTTCATGTTTTGATTTAAAAAAAGTACCCATGAGCCAATTGGTTAATAGGTAGTAAGCTATTGCTAGTTTATTTAAGTATATCTAATACGAGCTGCCCCGTGCAACTTCGTTTGCGTAAATTTTCCCCGTTTTTGCAACATTTCTCATTGCTGCTCCGCTCCTATTGGTCGTAGCGTGATGTTATATAGCCTATAGCCTTCCTCGAATGGGCGAATAAATGAGCTATACAACAGTGAAAGAATTTTTCAATGCGGACCAGAAGTTCCTGAGATTACCACGTTCAAACAAACAAACAAACTCTTCATCTTTATAATATTAGTAAAGATGTGTTCCCAAAGTAAATCTATATGGATACCAAGAAACGGAAAAAGAAAAAGAGGTAGACAACGAGGAAGGTGAGAGCCTGCTGAAGGAGGCCTATTTGTCTAAAGGACACTCTGAAAAAGAAGTATAAATGGGATTTGATGTGTGCATTTAATTTCTATTTTTGTTGTAATTCAATTGTAAAATAATATGTGTTAAATTTTTCAAGGCTACCTTGTCGAGAGCATGGCAAAGTAGGTGAGGCAGCCGGCATTCTACTAAATAAACAAAATTGACCTGGGTAGAAGAAAACGAAAATCTGAAGTCTGTAATAGACCTTAGCCAAAGATTTGCGACAGATGTATTATTACTCAACATTTCATCATCACAACTGGCTTACTAAGTACTCAGAATAGCAAATATATTGTGCTCAGTACAATCCAATCCCATTTGATATTCCAACTGGAACGTGCGGAGGTTAGTAGTCCAGAATTCAAGACTATGAATATTTATATCTAAGGTAAAGTATATTCAGTAGTGCGGGACTAGCAGCACTGAACATAAAGTTTTGATAGTCCATTTTGTAATATTTGGTAGGGAAGTGGGACTTACCTACTACGTAGTGTGTTATTGTAAGATACTTCTTATGTTTCAGCTATAAGTATCTTTATTTATTTTACAACTAAGGCAAACA
Source organism: Herminia tarsipennalis (assembly GCA_945859575.2). Lineage (NCBI taxonomy): Eukaryota > Metazoa > Arthropoda > Insecta > Lepidoptera > Erebidae > Herminia > Herminia tarsipennalis. Next base: position 16,826,481 of record OX243837.2, read on the forward strand.
ATTTTGCAAAAAAGCTCATATAGTAAGCTCTAACTTACCATTAAAAAGAACAATCCGTAGGTGAGAGAAGTCTGGCAATACGATGTAAAATGTAAATTTGTGTACCTACTGTTACTTTTGTACTGGTGTCTTGGTGTGATGATGATGATTATCTGGTTAGTGTACTTTTAAAGTACCAACTTATAGCATCTGCACTGGTGCAAACTTAAATTTTGGGGTGTCTACCTAATATTAGCGGATTTCTGAATTTGTTTCCATTCCATTGATTGGGAAACGAAGTCGCATAGCCTACTTAATCCTGTGTAATATAGAATTCTCTAATATCACAGCATACAAATCCACTATATCTCGTCTCCATATTTAGCAAAATTTATAGTTGTATATATAAATTCCTTTTGTGCGCCATAACAGGTGATTTGTCAGGGTTATGCTGTATTAGCGGGTGAAAATTACGAGACAGCGTAATGAGGGCACAGAAACCCGTTCGAACTTTACCGGGTAATACTTTAATTTTATGTGTGAGGAAGATTCCATTCCGCATTTTATGTAAAAGGGTTTTAGTGTCTAAACGAAAGTTGAAATGTGTGTCCGTACTTAAAAATTACTTATAGCAACGATGTCCCCTAGTTTATTGCTCAAAGTTATTTTACAGGCGTTTTAATATTAAATGTGTTTTCTAGACTACATTCTCGGTTTAATTTCTCTTTAACTGGCGCAGTAAAGCGTACCTGAGTCTCATTTTAATGAAATCTGGGACATAAGATACACGAATGTTGTTGGATTTCTTTTTGAACTTATTTCGAAAATATAAAGTCTCCACTATAATTACCTAAGTTTGTTATACCTTCTTACTTCGGTCAGTAAAGGAAATGTGATCTTAACACGCCGCTGTGATTTTGTTCAGATTATAAAATTAGAAATCTTTAACTAGAAAACGGGCAGGACACATTGCACGATACAATGACAATAGGTGGACCCAACAAACAACAGAATGACTGGGTCCAAAAGGAAATAGAAGCGTGTGACGGCAGAAATAGAGATGGGCTGATGACCTAGTAGAAGCAGTTGAAAAAAAAAATTAATGTAAATTGCAAAGGAAAGAAAAAAGTGCAAAGTGCATAGCAGTATATTTCCACAAAACGGCTTATACCCAAAGGGGCCACACTACAAGAGAAAAATGCACAAACATAAAGACTAATAATAATTAAGATATATGGATTATCATAATTATTATGCTTATTATTATTATTATGACAAGTGATAATAATGATAATTAGAAAACGCATCTTAAGCCGATTACACACCAACAAACTTACGCCCACTTTTTTATAATGCCAATTTTTACAATATACTTATTTGTATATATACAGTTATGTCAGTAAGGTGCTGCAACCATTACACCATGAAACTCACACAAGCAGTAATTACTAGTAGCCACTATAGTGGCTACTAGTAATTACTAGGTATATATACCTACGTAAAGAATGTATAATCAAGTTTTATAGGAATTAGCCTCCTATGGTGTAAATGGGAGCATCGACTTACAAAAAATACAGAATTAACACAATTACTTATCTCTACTTCACCCTAAGGTTGACTGGTAGATAATGAAGAAGAGACCAGGACTGCGCCATAACCTCACAACATTGACCACTCTCTAGAAAAAGACAACGCTACTTTGTGGGCAATACCTGTCAAAGGCCGCACGAGTTTTGCCTCTCTTTCCCACTCTGCAGTCAATATTTACTTTTCAATTAAAAGATATGGTGCAATCCTGGTTTATGTCAATTGTCCGCCTTTATACAATAACTGGGCATAAAGTTTTTAAATAAATAAAACCTTTCTTAAACGGCTAAAATTTCAGATTTCTAATAAGTGGATGAAGACCTTAGTTTTTATATTAAGCACCTATACCTACCTAAGATATACAAGCTATAATCGTATAAACAGAAAATGGTTGCCTAGTCAATATTTACGGAATTTCCTACGTACTACCTACCCAACTAGATACGATTCGGCTGTCGGAAGTCGGAACACACCGTATTTGACTTTTGTGTTCCATTTGTAATTAGCCACCTCGCCACGCGGTGATTACTCCAATTAACTCTTATTGAGCATACCCATGACAGGTTACGTTCATTACCGATTTTCACAAGTGGAGCAGGCTTAAAACGCATTTTAATAGCCAATTTGGGTGATATTTTATGACGAAGTAAAATTTATTTGGGATTTTTTTTGCGTTGTAATTTTTTTATATCAGTTCAGCTCCAGTCACTTTGATTTAGACTTTTAATACGAGTAGAAAACAAAAGTAAATATGATCTATAGGAACGTGACGTGATGTGAAAAGGATTGCGTAGGTAAAGGTATCTATCTAATCCAGACTTTATTGTAACGGCTACAATACTCATTTTACCTTATCTGAGCTTTCAAAATAAAGCCTCGCTAATTTATATTAATTTCAAATTAGTTCCATTAAAGTTATGCTTAGATTTGGGAGCCGAAACAAATTTGTATTTCAACTTGTATCGAAGTTCACTCTGTGTTTATCCTCGAACTAACTCTTAAAAGGAAAGCATTGTACTCTATTTATTTCCTTTCAACTACAAATTAGACGTATGTTTCTTTTGAACTTTGTTGAGTCCCTGTTTTATCTGAGACTGTAAAACTGTCAGAGTCGCTTAGAACTTAGTAGAAACAAAGTCGCTTGAAGATGTAATAGGATTTAAGGTTCTTTAGTGTTTTATGATTGAACTAGCTGCCCTCGCGCAACTTCGTCTGCGTAAATTTTCCCCGTTATTGCAACATTTCTCATTGCTGCCCCGCTTCTATTGGTCGTAGCGTGATGTTATATAGCCTATAGCCTTCCTCGATAAATTTACTATCCAACAGTGAAAGAATTTTTCAATTTGGATGAGTAGTTCCTGAGATTACCGCATTCTAAGAAATATACAAACTCTTCAGCTTTCATAATATTAGTAAAGGTGATGGCACAAAATACGGAGAGTACGGAAGGTAACATTCTTAATCACGCGCGTGAGAGATATGGCTACATAAGTAGACATATCTATAAGTAATAATTGTGTCCTAAGTAATGCTAACAATGTTTGTTTGAACCATACCAATTTTATTTATTGATTTAAATAACACAAATTTTAAGTCGCTAATAATTTTATGGGTTAAAGTATAGGAAGTAAGAATATTTCCATAGTACCCACTTATCTATACTAATATTATAAATCTCAGGAGAGTTTGTTTGTTTGTTTCTTTGAACGCGGTAATCTGAAGAACTACTAATCCGAATTGAAAAAAATATTTTACTGTTGGATAGCTCATTTATCAAAAAGTTTATAGGCTATATAACATCACGCTTCGACCAATAGAAGCGTAGCAGCAATGAGAAATGTTGCAAAAACGGTAAAATTTACGCAGACGAAGTTGCGCGGGACAGCTAGTTTATAATATTTTGATGATGAATTTGTCCTAAAAGGACCGTTAGACATATATATAGTAACGACAGATATTTTTACACTTTCTTCTGACGGGACAGGTACGATCTTATAAAGTTGCTGAGACTGTTGTAATATTATTGTGTTTGTGTATATTGACTGATGGCAAGATATTGCAATGTGATTCGATGAATATTGTCCTATGTCATTCTTATCGACTGTTCTACAATGATATGGTTGCAATTATGTTGTCATAAGGAAATAATAAAGAGTTTCTTAAGTACATTATAGTACATATTATAAAATGAATTAGGTCTAACTCGTAAAATACCTTGTTTATTGCCCGACATTTCGACCGTATTGCAACGGCTTGCGTTGAAACGTGGTACACAAATAGTTGTTATGATGTAGGCATCCACTACAAAGCATTAAGCAAATTTTTAAAGGGGTGAAATGGCAGTCTAAACTTAAGGCAAGCGAAGCCGCGGGCGGAAGCTAGTGCTTGATAAAAATCAAGCGATACCTAATTGTAAGGTAGTTGTGACTTAAGAGATGTTGTATGGCAAATGTTTATTAGGAGACGGGCTAGTTTCTTGTTGGCTTCTTTTCCTAGCCAATAGGTCCTCTTGAAACCAACATTAGTACACCTACTTACTCCTTAATCCTTGATACAACCAGACCGACCCAGTTTATGAATATAAGATACTTGCAATTTATTTCTTTGTATTATTTACCATCCTGGTTGTGTTAGATTACCTATCTATACTAAGCTCATTGGTAAGAAGTTTAAGATCACATTTAGTTTGCATTCTGAGATATCAGATGATCAAGAAAATTACTTTTTTTTTATAGAAAAGATAACTAGCAATGTGGGAATGAATCCCAAATTAGGATAGGATATGTAATATCATGTTAGAAACTCGTAGAACTCGCTACAATATCTATAGATATTACGTACGTCTCTTTCTAACACGTGCAACTACAAAATATAGAGAGTACAGAACTTTTATACCTTCACTCGGCGGTCGCTCTAGGGTTGTCAGCTCTGGTACACGTAAAAAAATGTGTGCGATGCAGAAAATTAAAAATATTCGTGGTGTTAGCCTACAAATGTAGTTTATTAGGGTTCCGTACCTCAGTCGGCAAAATCTGCACTCTTATAGGATCACTTTGTTATTTGTCTGTTCGACTTTTAAAACCCTCTCAGGAACGCCAGGAGCTATAAAGCTGCAATTATTATCCAATATTCAGAGATGCCCTTGGAGCAGTGAAATGAAGCATGAAGCTCTTATCAATGTCATTGATACCACCCGATTAATTCAAAGGCAGGGAGTAAGTTTTGATGTAATCATCATTTATGCGATTCTGATAAATGTACTGGCAGTAGTAATTGTAAAATAAATCTAAAAGGTGAAATAAAGCTATAATTACAAAAACTTACTTACATTTTTTTGTAATTATAGCTTTATATGTAAATATGCCTACCTAAGTAGGTACCAATACTTAAACGATGTGATACCTACTTAGTAAAAGGTATCACAGTTTAAAGTTCATTTTACCCATCGACTTCGTAACTATTATAGTAACAAATAAATTACTTATGAATAACGCGCGCACAAAACGAGCACCACGTAAGCGTGGCAATCGCTCTGCCTCTGGTCTCACTCGTTTCAAATCTCCGCGATGTGACGCACGCACACATAGATATCTATGAGTGCGTGCGTCAAAAATGTTGTATGAAGCTTGTCATCTGTATGAGTATAATACATGCATGCAACAGCAACGTACCTACACATAGACATCGTTCACGGACACAGACACCCGTATTCAAAGACGTTTCCACGAAAATATCTCGACTCAATCATACTAAATCAAGTTGCAAATTTCCTAGTTGCAAAAATGTCCTCCACTCACTTCGCGACGAAGTCAATTTCTATGTGTGCATGACTCAAGCGAGGTATGTATAAAGGTTGCCTTCTGTACTCTCACTATTTTATGTCGAAGGTCTCGAGGACTAATAGATATAGATCAGTCAGTGACGTGTTCATAAATGGTCGTTTTTCATGGGTCAAAGAAAGGCCATCAGTTCTCTTTATCATGAATACCTGAGACAATTGATATAGGTAGTTTGTAACTATAGTATCCGACAGTCTAACAAAGAAATGACTGACAGAAAGACACTAAAAGCGTTACATTTCTTTATATACGTAGAAAGGATTCTTCGAAAATAAAAGTGAACCTTTGTACTTCTCACTTTTAATAGATGGGAACTAATTTAAGTCCAATAAATGTAGTGAGCGCGAAGCAGATGGTTGCGGTGTCGTGGTCCCGAACCGAGACTTGGCGAGACACTTGTACGTTTGCCACAAGGCACTCCCAACCACATACTCGCGTTCAAGGGCTGGCGCGAACGTTATTATCACACTAAGTGCATAAAATAAGAAGAGCACAGAAGGCAACTGTTATAAGTATTTTACCTGGCCCGAAACTGAAGAGTTTGTTTGTTTATTTGAACGCAATAATCTCAGGAACAGGTTCGAATTGAAAAATTCTTTTACTTTATATGTTCGTAAACTTTCGCGATTTGTACACATTATATATTTTTTTAAGCTGCGGGTCTAATCTGTGTCCACGGCCTTTGGAATACGGTCGAAACGTCGGGCAATTTAACAAAGGTATTTAGCATTAAAAAATATATACAATTATTTTATTGTTAAATAGCCCAATAATCGAGGAAGTCTATAACCAATAGGCAATTAAAATGTTGCAAAAGACGGGGAAAATTGACGCATACGAAGTTGCGCGGGTTGGCTAGTAGTTAGATATATATATATATATATACACGTAGGTGCCTCGTAAAATCGGAACAAGTTGGACCAGAGACAGTGTGAGGGCCACGATCTCGCGCTAAAGCGTATTCCAGACGGTTGGAAACAAATGTACAAACAAAGGTGACCTTGCTGGTTTCCAACAGTGTAGACGGCGGTTGCAAACCAGGTACTAAGTAATTTGGTTTACAACAAGCAAGGTCACCTTGGCGGGAAGCCTTGTTTCCAACCGTCTGGAACATGTTTAAAAATGCTCGTATGTGCACCTGTGAGTGTGGGTATAAAAGTCGCGATACATTCATGAGCATTCCTTATGTACTTTCTTTATGTTGCGATAGTACTACGCCATCTCTTACCGTGGTTGTAAAACTAGAATTGAAATCAAACCCTTGAAATGCATGAATATAATTAAATTGGTCCATGTTCCACGAAAGCAAGGAATACTAACCATTAGGTACATGAAAGACTGAATATAATATATTTTACATACTTTTAATTAACAACCGTTTTGCATTTGATATACAGAATAAAAAATATAATTTTGTTATTTATTTAGAACTAATAATTACAATGACCATGATTATAAGTCCACAGTTGCACAGATGTTAAAAGCAAAGCAACTACATAGGGATTTCGTTGTTTAAAAAGTATAGTAGTTGGCAAACTTACAAAATACTGTATCGGTTTGGTCGGTTAACTTCCTCATATTGCAAGAGATAACGCAGCCGAAAAGCTCATACAGCCTAGTTTATTACATATTCATATTTATGCTGCCAGTGCCAGACTAAATGGAGCTGTGAAATTGTCTAGTTTTGTTATTAAGCACCCATTCGCTTTGTCAGATGACCTACCCTCTTATTCATAACAACTAAGTAAGTGACATTATTTTACCCAGCTATTGTATTGTCTATGATTTTCATTATTGCCAAAATAAAATAGAAAAAATATAATTTTATTAATAACTATTTCAGGTATTTAATTATTATTGTAAGTTGGAATAAATAAAACTCGACATTTAGAACAATAAAAAGTCTTTATTATTTCCAATATCAAGCTCTAAATTGAGAGCTAGACTTACAACAATAGATACGTTACATAAAGTTAAAAAACCAGCCAAGTGCGAGTTGGAGTCGCGTACCGAGGGCTTTGTACTAACTTGTAGGTAATGTAAAATGTTAATATTAATAGTTCGTCCATCACGAGAATCTACGAGTACTTCTCTAACGTTAAAGAAAAAAACGTAATACGTCTAACGTTAAAATGTTTACTACGTTCTTTTTGACTTCTAATTCTAATAGGTTTTTCGGAAGTAAATAACTATCCTATGTTCTTTTCCATAATTTTTGGCTATTTTTTCTTATATCACTTTTAAACTATTCATTTTTAAATTTTAAAATAATTTACTCGACACTCTCATAACAAGCCATTCATTATAAATGTTTTGCTAATAATTTTGTAATGTAATGTTAATGTTCCAATTTTTTCACATTTATTTAAGTTAAAATATTCGTCCGTGTTTGAGACAAAAAAAAACATGTGTACAAAATTTCAACTTAATCGGTAAAATTGGTTGTGATAGACGGACAAGCCACAGAGAAACAAGAGCTTGTGATCCTGTCTATCAATTTTTCAGTCAAACGTACGCAACCCTAAAAAGCTTTAGTAAGAATATTTGGACTGTAATTTTGTATTCTTCATTTGCAATACAAGACAGTGTAGTTTTATAAATGACTCCTTCGCTCTGGCTCTTTAAAATTGTCTTATTCTAAATTAAATTAAAAGAATTTAAGGGGTACATTCACATTAAAGAATAAAGGCACTGCTTCTTTCAATATTAATTAGCTTTGCTTTAGTTGGCTTGGCTTCTTTCTACTCCAATTTCATTATACTTAGAACTTAAACTTCTACAGGTACTTATTTCACTTTTACTATTGACTTCAAAATTATGTCAGGCATAGTGAGGTTTAGTTATTGCATAGGTGGAAGATATTTGGAGCTGATATCAGCTCCAAATATCTTCCACCTATGCAATAACTAAACCTATAGGTATAAGGAATAAGTCTGTAACATATGTTACAGACTTATTCCTTATACCTGTAAGATATCATTACTGTATCACAGAAAAACGTCAATTATGTTTTAGTTTTTATTTATTAATGTCATTAAAGCCAAACATTTCATATTTTTTTCTATCTACGGCTATTCTATCACAAGCTCGATTTGTGTAAATTGTGCCACTGTGATTCTCAATGAGAGCGTGGTCTTATTAATTGGTAGATATTTACTTTACGATTTTCTTGTCTCTGAAATTATTAGGTCGTTTTCTGACCAATTGCTTACTCATACTTATCAAAGCTTCATAAAATGTATTTGTTTTAAAATGTGATTCGAACTTCTCGCAGTGCTCAAAAAGAGTAGGATACAAATACTTTAATTCTGCGTGGTCTAGCGTAGGGAAAAGGTGATGAAGAGCGTGGTCACCAAAACGTGTAATCGATTTGAAATGGTCGCCCGCGTAATCGATTCTTTCGACAATCGTATCGAGCTGGTGCAAACCCCAATCCAGATTCTCGTCTCTGAAAAAATAATAAATAATTTCAAGTTAAAATATTGTCTTAAAGAAAAAGGTGACGCAGTCAAAGTCGATTTGACTTAGCAGTGGACTTAAAACTATAGTTGTTTTTGAGTGTAGGTATCATAAATATTGTAAAATGGTGCAAATTATATATTAATTCGGTTAAGAATTATTTTATAGGTATAAGGGAAGTACGTCGTCCGTTTAATTGTTTTATTTTCGACAAATCATTTCCGCGGACGCTGTCTTCGTAGACGTAAGTTTCGAAGAGATAATTTTTACAATTCACTTTTGTAAGGGTCATATTTATAGAAGTAATCTTTGTAGAAGTCACTTTCATAAAATCCTTTTAATATTAAAAACTGGTTATTGGATAGGTATCACGTAAATAACTAATAACAGAAAAACAATCTGCTATTTGACCAGCAGGTACATTTTATTTATATAATTACGCTGATATTATTCGGCTAATTGAAAATTTAACGGGTCCAGTACCTACCAAACAGCAGCCGTTAAACTTATCATAAATTAACTGAAAGTAGGTGCAGTTCAGAAACTGAGCAAGGAAGTTATTTCCACGGGTAACGGAAGGTAAAGGTACTACCTCTACAACTTCTTTAACGACTACTAACCAAATTGTTTTAATGGGGATTAAGAAACATTTGTAATTTACTTATTTTAAGCATCAGTTGAGGGTCCACCTGGACAAACGCTGAGATTGGTTCGGTAATTTTAAAGCGTGTTCCAGACGGTTGGAAACAAGCGTTCCCGCCAAGGTGACCTTGCTTGTTTCTAACAGTGTAGACGGCTGTTGTAAACCAAATTACTGGGTAATTGGTTTGCAACAGCCGTGTACACTGTTGAAAACAAGCAAGGTCACCTTGGTTTGTACGTTTGTTTCCAACCGTCTGAAAGACGCTTAACGTGCAAAAGTTTAGACGGATACACGCGTACGTGTAGTTTAAGCGTCTTCTAGACGGTTGGAAATAATGCTTCCCGCCAAGGTGACCTTGCTGATTTCCAACAGTGTAGACGGCTGTTGTAAACCAAATTACTTGGTACATGGTTTGCAATAGCCGTCTACACTGTTGGAAACCAGCAAGATCACCTTGGCGGGAAGGCTTGTTTCCAACCGTCTGGAGTATGCTTTAGTTTTTTCCGTGTTGCTTTTACCTTCTTAGTCGTGACGGGTTTTATACATATGTCGATGCTCATCATAATGAAATCATGGTTATTTAATTTACAATACCTATAAAATATTATAGTCTAAGATGGGAGCGCCCAAAAATGCAAGTACTTCATAAAAGCTATTATTGCCTGAGTGAGTTTCATGGTGTAGGTTATGGTGCACATACACCCTACTTGCTGGCATAACTGTATACAAAAGAATACCTCTTGTAAAAAATGGTATTTAAAAAAATGGCCACTAGTTTCATTGCCACGTTATTTTGTCACTGGCCTTACAAAAAAGTAGACTCCTTAGACAAATTATTTTGTAACCTAAGTGAATAAAGTATTGTTGACTTTGACTATGTCGGCGGGCAGCAGCTAGTTATGGATATCTATACTAACATAATAAAGCGAAGAGTTTGTTTGTTTGTGTGAACGCGGTAATCTCTAAAACTACTGATCCGAATTGAAAAATTCTTTCATTGTTGGATAGCCCATTTATTGAGGAAGGCTATGTAACATCACCCTACAACCAACAGGAGCGGAGCAGCAATGAGAAATGTTGCTAAAACGGGGAAAAATTTCTCAGACGAAGTTGCGCGGGACAGCAAGTTTAATATAATTTACTTTAATTTGCACAAATATTATGTATATATTCGTTAAAAAAAAAAAAAATCTATGTGCGATTTGCATTAGATCTTAAAATATTTACAAAAGGTCGTGTAGGAGAAAATGTCACAATTCTAATTTAGAAAATTAGAATTGACATGAATTGAATACAAAGGAGCATTAATAAATTAAGTGTTTGTGAATGCTTCTTTGTATTCAATTAATGTACAGTTTATTTATTACGGGTTTTATGATGAATTCGCGTTACTTACCACTTACTATGGGTCGTTCGTCATTCGAGATCGGGACCGCAGTTCCAAAAAGCAAATTGAGTTTAATTATTTATTTTAATTCGTCATATGGGACCACAAATAAAAACAACAAGATCTGGGCTCGGAAAAGTACAGTCACCACAAAAAATAAAGGGTCACAAAAACAATTTAATAATACAACAAGAACAGTCTTTGATAAAAATAAGACTTATATAATATAAATATGTTTTTGCTTATTACTTGTAAACAAAAACCTTCATAATTGCACATAAAAATCACCTGTTTGTATATTAAACACTAGCTACCCACGCAACTTCGTCTACGCAAATTTTCCTCGTTTTTGCAACATTTTCCATTGCTGCTACGCTCCTATTGGTCGTAGCGTAATACTAAATAGCCTATAGCCTTACTCGATAAATAGGCTATGCAACAGAAAAAAAAAACAATTTGGACCCGTAGTTCCTGAGATTATTGCATTCAAACAAACAAACTCTTCAGCTTTATAATAATAGTATAGATATGTATTGTTTATGTTGCCTTCTACTTCTAGCTTATGCCAGAATGGTTTATGTAAAGTTAGAAATACTATGACAGTTAGCACGTAAACTTTCTAACAATAATAGTTGCAAACTGAAGTCCGTCTGGCGTCACGTTTGTTATGATCTTTCTTTATGATCCAACTTTAATGCTTCTATAACAAATGAGTTTTGTGGTAAGGTGATTTACAATACCACATATATATCACTTATGACGCCATATATATTTTATTGTTGGTCTCTTATATGTAATGTTTGTATGCATTTTCAGTAATTTATAGTCACGGAGTAATTTTCTTGGATTTATTCGGCTGCCTTCGTTTTGTGAACAACAGTCATTGCCAGTAAACACAATGGTTGTTGTTCAAAGTGCAGTTGATTAAATAAAAGTAAAATAATTAGGTATTATTCTAAATTTTATTTTACTTAAGGTCGTGTTGAGTGACACTCAACCATAGTTAACCGGAGTTTAAATAAAATTTTATACAATAACACTACAGAACATTTAGTTAAACTCATGTTTAAATATTGTCAACGTCCCTGAACTTGGATCTTTCTTACTGATGACATAAATTTTAGAATATTTGAATTTTTTTCAGTAGAAAGTGGTTTGACGTCAGAAGAAAATACTTTATTCTTTCTGAATAATACAATAACATTATTGTATTATAGTCACGCTTGAGATTGTTGAATGGAAATCACTGACTTGGTTAGTTTGTTCCACATTTCACTCGTAACATGTCTTTATAAACGCATCTTATTGCTTTAACAGCTTTTCGTTTTCTTCTGTTGATTTTACAATTTCATGTGAATGAATGAGACAAAATAGATTCTATCTTCTAACAATTTGAAGTGGCGGTAAGTATCGGACTTGCAATCCAGAGGTAGCGGGTTCAAATCTCACCCATTATACTACCGACGTGCCGCTCCTTATTTTTGTTTCGCGGGAAAAAACCAAACGAACAACCCCATCGCCCACATCGTTACTCAGTTTATTTTTTATTAAAAAACAACAATAATGCGATTAGTGCGTAACCTTGTATGAAACGCGACACAAGAGGTCATTTCACAATGTCAGGAACGCGTCAGCGGAAATAATGGTGGAGCATTTTCAATGACAATTCAGTTTTATGACAATTAAATTAAAAACTAAATTGCAAAAAAAGCTCTTCAAGCAAAATTACAATGTGCAAAGCAACGAGTAACAGAAAGGTGTGCTCAATTAGCTTTGTACCTATAATACTGAGTGCTTGTTGAATTTTTATTTATTACTAACGGACGCCTCGTGGTTTCAACCGCGTTGTTCCGGTTCCCGTGGGAACACAGGGATAAAAAGTAACCTATGTCACCCACGGATAATGTAGCTTCCCAACGGTAAAAGATTTTTATTTTTTTTAAATCGGTCCAATAGTGTTTAAGTTTATTCGTTACATACAAAAATACAAATCTTTCCTCTTATAATATTAGTATTTGTGCTCAAACAATAGAAAAAAATCATTATTTAGTGCAAGGAAGTAGGAACTACAATGAATTAATTAAACAACGTCATTTCGATTCTTCTATCACCAGTGTAGCTTCGGCGAGAAGTAATCTCACTAGTGTTGCTTAAGTCTAGAATTTTTCAAATATCTGTGTCGTAACATAATTAACCAGTGTATTATTCATTTATATGACACTTTACCTTATACCTTTAAACGAGCAATTAGGTATTTGAATGTCAAATCAATCATTAACAATAAATTATTTTACGCTTACCAAGTAATAATATGCCTTTAAATGATCTTAAAAATATATATTCGTGCATAATTTAATATGTTTTAGTATTTATAATCATCAAAATAAATATTAAAAGTAAATGATTTGAAACCAGAACATAATGACGTCACTATGTTACATTGCATACAAATCTCTACAAAATAAATCGTTTTGACATTTTATATGCTAGAGCTGTTGCCGAGATTCAAATACCCAATTCTTGTATCTGAATCTCGGCAACAGCTCTAGCGATTTTCATAATATTTAGTATGCAAATGGTTTCTGGACGATAAATCGATCTAGCTAGGTTTCATTTTTAGAAAACGTCGTTTAAAAAAAAACTGAGCAAAGCTCGGTCGTCGAGGTACTTATATTTATGGAGAAAATTGGTATATCATATTTCTTCACTAGTTGTATCATATGATCTCTATACGCGAAGGCTTTTAATTGCCTAACAAATTACTTCACTAACCTATATATTATGTCTTGTTTAGCTGTAAGTCTTCCACGTAAATTAAATAAATAATATGTATAGTATTTCAATGACCAATACCTACAAAGACCATAAAACCCCAATGCCTACGTCATACACTGTTCGCTGATGAAATTAGACCGAATGAATACACTATAAATATGCCATAATACTTCAATGAGATTTAATCAAACGCAATAGATAATAATGCTAGGTACCTTAGGTATATTATTATCCATTGTTGAAAGTCACACCTGTCTGTTACACGTTGTATATCTAAAATTAACATTACTAAAATAAAAATACGATATTGTTGATACTGTTTAATTGGGTAGCTAATATCTAGGGGCCTAGCTTGCCTTAGGCGGGTCGTGTATCAAAATTGGTTAAAAAAAACCGGGCAAGTGCATGTCGGGCTACGCACAACTTAGGGTTCCGTAGACCCCCCCTCCACCCATCCGAATAATGCAGCTTAAGAAGTGGGTTTTCTGTTGTTTTTGTTTTAACTTACAACGTTATACTTACTTAATAATAATTTTCAATTGTTTCTCATTTGATCAGCTGTTACTCGTAAACTTGTAAAGCCTACTTAGCTGTGATAGTTTTCTTTTTAATTTCACTATTTATACTACTACCGTGATTCTTTTCACATACCCAACATCAACCATTTAGCTGGCAAGGGGGAGGAAACTTGACTTTAACAAAAATTTACAATTTAGAAGCTTAATATTTCACAAACGAATCCCTAAATCTAAAAATGGTATTTACAACCCCTTTTTAAAAGACCTATCTAATGATACCCCACATGATGGGGTAGGTAAGAAAAAAAAACACATCCCACTTTACATATAGGGGAGGTACCCTAAAAAAATATTTTCAAGATTATATTCTTTCACTTTATCGGCGTCAGTAATATGTGTACCCATGTAAAATTACAGCCTTTTAGCAGGAACAGTTTCTGAATGAAGCTGCAGACGGACAGAAGGACGGACGTGGCGAAACTATAAAGGTACCGTTTTGCCATTTTGGCTACGGAACCCTAAAAAGCAAAAGCCTTAACGGCCAAACGACTAATGTGTCGGTCACATTTCCTCCAGCCTTCAGGGGCCTCGATCCTCGATATATCGAGGCCCCTGAAGGCTTGGGGGACCTGTATCTATACTAATATTATAAAGCTGAAGGGTTTGTATGGTCGGTTGAACGCAATAATCTCAGGAGCTACTGGTCCGAATTACAAAGTTCTTTTAGTGTTGGATAGCCCGTTTATCAAGGAAGGCTATAGGCTATATAACATCACGCTACGACACATAGGAGCTGAGCATGAATTAAAAAGTTGTGCGGGTCAGCTAATCACTGGTAAGGTTGATACAATGGTAGCTACGCTTCTGCTTATATTAAGATCAAAGTCAAGTTGGTAATCAAGTACGATTGTAATCAGCCATACATTGTATTATGGGTATTATCTACATTGCAACTGTTACTCACTATTTATCCTACAATTTACAAGACACATTTAGATTATATGGAATGAATTTGACACTGAAAATTTTAAAAAAATATTTCAGCGACAATAGTGACAACCCTAGCCAAGCAGTACGGTCCAAACATTTTATGATTATACAAGAATCATGAAATATTTTGACCATAGCCAAAATTGTAATGGTCCAAATATTTCTAACGATAAATATTTGAACCTTTTTTTTATTTTAGTGTGTAATATACCTACTTTTAAAAATGAATTACGAAATCTGATCCTGTTTTGCATACTGACCAAGACCTTCAATTTAAACTTTCAAAATAGCTGCACATTTACTGGCCTTGCAAAAATTTAATTGTAGGTAAAGGAAAACTTTTTGCCTGGCGTCTGAATTTATAATATAATTTTTACAGCGTAATTAGAGTAAAAGTTATGTCAATGTACATTTACGACTAAATTAGCTTTAAACTCGACAGATAACAAATTTATGAACTTAAATTAAAGTGGTAAGTTTAATTCAATTATGAGAATAAAATAATGTATCTTTGTAAACAGTTATTCAAATAATTTATTAGGTCAAAAGGTATTTGTTTAATTTGAACAAATACATATTAGATATATTTCGGGACTTAATCGCGTGAATTATTTAAAGGTACGAACCTTTTATTTACCCGACGCATTTGTTGGAATCAGGACCAAATCACTGGATAGAACTGCATAAACCACAGGTACTTTCCACCTATCGCAACTATTATTCTAGGATAGTACGCGAGGCGGTTAAGATTAAGAAGTACAAAAATTTCAACCGAAAAGATGGATACTGGCTCTCACCATCTTGGAACCCTGTTATCAGCAAATGCAATCGTAGCCGTAACGACACCGCGCCTCAGTGTAAAGACGTTGTAAGTGTAGTGTGTAGAAGTACCGACAGTACAAATTATCAAAATTATGAAGACCAGGCGAGGGTAGTTGAAAAACCCCGCGCCTCACGGAGACATCGCTAAGCTGCCATCAGTCGACCCTTGACCACGATCGGTGTAATTCGATCGAAACGTCGAGTAAATAAAAGGTTCGTACGTTTAAATAATTCACGCGACTAAGTCCCAAAATATATCTAATATGTATAAAAATCGCGAAAGTTTAAAAACAATAATTAAACAAATACGTTTCTAGGTGTGCCCGCGACTCCGCCGTATTCTAAAATGTTTAAACTTTAAAGAAGTGTCGGAGTAGTGGGTTTACTAAACAGAACTAATCATAATACAGAAGCAACAGTAACCTAGTGGTTAAGGCGTGATGGTTAAGATTAGAACACTTGATTCGAGTCTCAGTTCGAATCCAATAATACTGACGTGAGCCCATTCCTCACTCAAGGGGTTTAACTTAGTTGGAGGGCTTACCTAACAAGATTGCCAGATAACAAGATGTAGGGGTGTGGGCTGGTGTGGGACTACCATTGTTACTTATCTTTAAAAAATAAAACTCAGCGTTAGTAGCCGCCATTTCATTTCTTACCTTGGTATATCTCCTTCAAAGAAATTCCTGTGACTATGATGGCCAGCTGTCAGTCCAAATATAAGGAAGAAAAAGCTAGCAGGTAGCATGATGACGAGCCACAGGGCTATGGTCCACGGTAGCGATAGTCCTCCCATCACATACATCCACGTTGGTAGTGTAAACACAATGAAATTCTTCCAGCTGAGAGATTTGCCTTCATGCTTTTGGATGCAGAGTATCAGGCTGAAACATATAGAAAATCATACATCTATTTTTTTGACAAGACAAACGGTTTAAGATGATCTCCAAGGCATATTTTCAGAGCGGTCACTCATCTATATATCCGATAGTGGTAACGTGATTAAACCTTAAGCTTTGTGGTGACAGAATCACGTATTATTAAAATATATATATTGCGGGTCTTAATCGCGTGAATAATTTAAGGTAAAATACCTTGTTTATTGCCCGACGTTTCGACCGTTTGCAACGGCCGTGGTCACGGGAAGACTAGTTGAGCTCAGCGTCGCCTCCGTGAAGCGCGGGTTTCGGAAACTACCCTCACTTGATTTTTATCACTCACTATTACTGATAGAAGAATCGAATAAAAGAATCACGTATCCCAAATTATGGCCATTGGCAGGTCATGTAAATTGCTTACGTACTGGTATAATCATAAGGTGAGAATACACTTGAGCATTTGCTAGAGCATTACAATGTAATGTCATTCATTTCATTTCAAAATCCTTTAATGTATAATATAAACATTTTACAGTACATAACATACTCAAAATTATTCTATAAGTATTTATGTTAACATGATTTAATATTTACTTTATCAGGTCGAAAACCTACAAAAGTTCAAAAACCAATTGTGTATATACTCTTAAACAACAAAATATCATAAATTAAGTTTTGTGGGTAGTTTGTAGATACACACTTGTTGCTTGACATCTTATAATATCCACTACAATTAACAATGTAATGTAACTTTCTTGCGAATACTCTACGCTGTGTTCGACGTAGTTACAGGTAAATGTTGTAAGGCGAGTGAGCATTCTTTCTGTCACCCGCGGTTGTGCCTTTGCTTGATAAACGCTCGTTTGTTTTTAAAATCAGATTGTAACGAAACATCGAGTGTCATGTATGTAGTCACAGAGCGTCACGTTCGAACTGTGGTTCGAGTAAATTTAAAAAAGCGAATGCTCGACGTTCTGTTACTAGTAAATGTTCAAGTGTATACTCACCTTTAAACGTTGGTACTTTAAATATTAATAAGCAATCGGATTACGGCTCTTAATCGTGTGAATATAAGTTTTAAAGTAACCTTTCAGCTGCATCAGTCTACCCGTGATAACAACCATTACAATACGGTCAAAACGTAGGGTATAGGTACAAATTTTGATGATATTAAAATTCGTAGTCTATAAAATTGTATAATCTGGTCTCTTAATTGTTAAACAACTTTTAGTGTTTCTAATTCACTGTCAAAGGTGTTCTTCGACTGGTTAATATTAAGTTATGTTTATTAAAGTTCCCTATCAAGACGTAATATCTATTCATCTGCAGATGTATAGCTCGACATATGTTATAATTTAAACCTCTCGTGAACGTTTATAATAATTTTAGATGGGCTTAACGGATCAAACAAGAACAGGTAACACAATTATTTGTCCTGAAGCGACTGTACCCAAAGATCACGGTACAATTTAAAACAAACTATTCTAGTTCGAAGCAAATATTGATCCCAATTAAACTACCTATGTTTAACCGAATTGTACCAAAACGGTACAATTCCAGTAAAATTGTTTGGTATGTCTTCAACTTCGTTAAAATTTCAACTTTGTTCAGCCAACTTGTGGTCATTTATGTAGAACATTTTCAGTACTATTCATGTAACAAAAGTTGTTTGTTGTGGACCCACGTACTTTCTACAGAATTCTATAGGGCTAAATCAACACACTTTCAAAGTTAGTTTTGTACATAGTGTAATATTTGAATATGCCGCCTACTTAGTAAATTTCTATGTAATTTATATTGAACTTTGAATGTCTACAACTGAAACGGTTGTCCTTTAAAGCCTTAGAGAAGAAACTCTCTTAGAACTCGCTGACACTAACAAAGCGGTCAAGTTAGTATTTGACAATGTATTTTAAATTCAATTCAAGAAAAGAAACATCGCATTCATAAAACTGTTTACTGTTCGTATCTATACTCTTTTACCTCCCATGTGGGACTAGTTTTTTTTTTTTTAATTTAAAAAGACGACTTCCGCAGTAGGTTGCAAACGCTCTGTCGCGGGAGACTTTACAAACATACAAGTCACGGACACACAAAGTACACCCAGACTCGGAACAACAATTTGTGGATCACACACGGGATACCTACCACTTTGGTTGGGAATCGAACCCACGACCTCTTGCGTAGCAGTCGGACACACTGCCACCGCGCTACAGAGGCAGTCATTGTAACTGATAATTGTTATTGATGTACCTACTAAGTGAGACGGAGAGATGAACAGATTGATAGATCAGATATATTGTTCTACGTTACCACTGTCAGTTCATTGACCGATCGGAAACAATTTTCAAAAAACCCTCCGCGCCTCAAAAAGCATGTTAAGCCGCTGATCCTGCATCTAATCCCTCTCTAGGCATAACGGATTTTCATCCATCGAAGTCATGTCGTTCGTGTACTCGCTGTCAAAGTCTAAGCCATGAATGACAAGCAAATTGCATTGATTTATATCTCAGAACTTTCTGTTCTGTGGTTTATGTCAGCGGTTGGGCATGTATCACCATTATTTACCACATTCAATTGTGCGTTGGCACTTTGGGTTGTGTTATTTTTATTTTAAGTAAAATGCAATCTTGAATATAAGGTCCTCGTCCATCGCAGGTAATCGGTCAAAAAGGACCCATTAAGAAAATTAAATATGACATTTTTGTCCGTGTAAGTCCGCAGTCAAAAGTTCAAAGTCAATGTATTCAATATTGTTGATTAAACCGAAAATCCACTGCACTGAAAAGATGGAATGTTTTACGACCAAAGGAATTTTGTTATTTATATATCTGGTCTTCGAGAGTTACAATTCATCGTTGCATGTGCAAAACTACGAATTTGAAAATTACCCGAAAATCTGATTTGTGTTTTATGTCCTTCTGCGTAAAGTGAAAATCAGGTTTTTCATATTCGTGGTTTTTCACGCGCAACAACTTATTTATATCTGCTACTCATGGGTGTTTATGAACCTAAATATCACACGAAAAACCGGTCCGATATGATCAAATCAAAATAAAGACATAAAGATCGGTCTTGAAACAGTTCGTAAATCTGTCCTAATAGAAGTCAGTTCTCCGAGAGTAAAGAAGGCACACGTGACTGACTTTTGAAAACTCTTATTTTGATTTATAAGAAACTAGCGGACGCCTCGTGGTTTCACCAGCGTAGTTCCCATTCCCGTGGGAATAAAAAGAAGCCTATCTCACCCGGGGATAGTGTAGCTTCCCAACGGTGAAAGAATTTTTGAAATCGGTCCAGTAGTTTTTAAGTTTATTCGTTACATACTAATACAAATCATTCCTTTTTATAACATTAATATAGATAATACTCACTCTTCCAGGAACATTTTTGTCATGGACACTGAAAATATTACTGGATAGTAGAAAGCTCCCATTTGAGCCCAGATCGGCTTGTCCTTGTAGGGTAGGAATTGAAGGAATGGTTCCAGCATCGTCAGCTCTATATCGTGAGCGGTGTTCGTATATAGGTGATGGGACATCGCATGTGATACTCTCCAGTCACTGAAAGGAAAACAAAATAAAGCTACTATCATTGAAACCCTAATATTATAATAGATGTACTATAGTTCATGCCGGGCAATGATAAGTTACGTAGAATAATAGCCTATCAGAATAATTGTTTTTGTTAGGTACTGTTTCACAACATATGAGTGACTCTGCTCTGCAGCTGACTCGCGCAAATTCGTCTACGTAAATTTTCCCGTTTTTCAACAATTTTTTATTGCTGCTCCGCTCCTATTTGTTGTAGCGTGATGTCATATAACCTATAGCCGTCCTTTATAAATAGGCTATCCAACATAAAATATTTTTTTAATTCGGGCCAGTAGTTCCTGAGATTTTCGCGATCAAACAAACAAACAAACTCTTCAGCTTTATAATATTGTCAATGGTATTTGTACGAATTTTTTACTTCTCGCTTGGTCGACTATTATTCGTAAACTTAATTTAGGTCTCTCAGCACGGAGTTATGTCTATGAGCTAAGCTGCCGACGGAGGCTCATGTATACATAACTTTAAGGATTCCTTGTTCATTACAGAACCCTAAAAAACCGCCGTTTTTTATCTAACCAAGCTAAGAACCATTAGACCTGATTACGTTTAGGCGCTACGATTTACAAACAGATATACAGATACACATGAATAAACAAAAAAAATTACTTGACAAAATTGATTACCTCTCCTTAGTACCTAATAGCCAGTCTAGACTACAAAAAAAGTAATTACTATGAACTTAGTTTGCCCAGGAAAATGTTAATTAGGTAGGTAATTACCATACTCAAAGTCAAACCTTCGATTATTATTTTTCATAATAGAGGAACATACACAAAAATAAACCTACCTACAGACTTTTTATTACTAAATGACTGTGTAACTTATGTAATAATTTGATAGTTTCTAAATAAATACTAAAATAAGCAGTGCCCTCCAACGCAACACGGCAATGCTGCCAGCCTTCTGGGAACGTTACTAGTTGTCGTCTATGGGGAAGAATTCTTTGACGCCTGAATGATTTTGTACTTTCCATATTTTTTTTAATACCTCGTTTTTGTGTATGTTTTTAAAAATATTTCAATTACTTTTGTATCTCTATTTGACAATATACCTTGTCAAATTTATATTTGAATAAAAATAAACGTTTGATGTTTCTAATGAATACAGAACAAAACCCTTACTGCACGGGTTCGGAATCGACAGATTTTTTGTGGAATTACAACTAATGTATCAATAAGAATTTGTGATCACAACAAAAAACGATTTTAAATAGATGTAGGTAAGTATTTAATTGAAGGCGCTATTTTTAGCACAATTAGCAATAGTTCCAATTACATAAATTAAATATGTTTTTGCGATATTGGTTTTTACAAGCTATATCCGTATGCGTAGATACTATTGTTAGGTATGCACGTTGTCTATGTACTCGTATTTTAAAAACATAGTTGGAATCGTAGGTTTTATGGTGTAAAGCCACGCCAACGGTGTAGTTAGAGAACCAGAAAGACATTTTAAAAGTAATCTTAGAGGATGAAATTGGCCGTCGTGACAGAATGGTTCTAGCCAATCCCATTAGACACGAAATCTTGAATCACTTTGTTCCGTAGGTATACCGAGATTCCGTGTCCATCAGGTTTGTGAGTATTCCTGAGTATGTAGATCTACTATTTGAAGCGGCGGTAGCCTAATGGCTAAGGCTTCGGTCTCACAATCGTGAGGTCGCGGTTTCGAATCCTACCCATTATACTACAGACGTGAACCCACTCCTAACACAAGCCATTGAGCTTAGCTGGAGGGGTTAACAGGATTGCTAGTAATGTGGGACGAAAAAAGAAAAAAAAAACTATTTGGTGTCATATTGTTGTAAGTTTTATTTCAATAAATTACATTTTGTTATTCTATAACAATAGCGTAAAAAGAAACGTGAGAACTTGAGATTTTTTTGCCAGTTATTAAATTATATTTTTGTATGGCTGTTTGTATTCAATGGTAGGTACAAAGTGCTATAAAAAGGCAAAGTCATCTCATAATAAGGCGATCACTTCTGGAAAAATACCGCGCAATATATAACGTTAGCTTTTAAACCCGGATATAAGGTCAACCGGGGCAAATAGGCAAATAGCGTTGTACGCTTTTAATCCTTTTATTCACAAAATAAATGAAGTAATAAATAAAATTCTTTCTTTATATGTATTCTTTAGTTATCTATGTATATTAATATTTTTCTAATATTCTATTTAAGAAAAGTTATCCAGGGTTTTTTAAAAACAGGAGAATTTTAGGCGCATTTACCCTCTTTGGGGCAAAGGCGTATTTATTAAATTAACACTAAATGGGCTGCTTTCTAGAGATTAAATATAAATTACGCGCTGCAAACAAGACTTTATAATGGAAATTTATTAGAAAACTTAAAATATCTAACCAAATGAGCATGATTTGTGCAGACGCATTAGCACTTTGATAAATTCAGATGTTCAAAACAATTTATCGTATGGAACTATAAAAATTAGTCAATTACAATTATCAGAATAAAAACAAGACAGTAAGTAGAAATTATCATTTAAACCAACTCCAATGTCTAGTATTATTAATAATGGTCGGTAACGCCCCTTCATTTGTCATTAATTAGGCCGAAACATTAATGTTTTGTTAATGAAAAATAAATACATATAAAACTTATAACATAAATTTAATAATAATTAAAATAATGTTTATTTCACAACAAATGCAACAATAATGCACTTATTTAAAAAACTTTTACGTATCCTTATAGAGTAAGTACATATTTCTTGCTGATTTACCAAAAAGGTTGATAGTTTAAAAATAAATGAATAAAAATGGGTTTAGTATTTTTACTTTGAGTAGATTTTAAATTATTTAAAATAAACGCTTTTGCCCCAAAGGCACAAATCCCCCAGGTGACCTTAATTTAAAAACGTTGTATCAGGGTTTCTTGTGGTTTTATATTTGCGTCATGGAATCGTAAGCTTCATTCTTATCCCAAACATGTTGATTTGTTCACCATCACCATTCCGTTGTTTCAAATTTGGTGAAAACATATACCATATTTGGTGCCTAAGTTTTGACAAGATCACGCATTAGACTAATATCAAACGTCAAGTCTTCAATCTAACTTAAGGTAACGACGTAACACGATCACTTATATCTGAACAGGTTAATCTTACAGTGAAAACTAACGCCCCTTGTTCACTGAACTAATAGTTTTCATCATTTTCACTTTCAGTTTTAAAATGATATTTAAAAGTGATCGTGTGAAAATGTTTTTGGTGGGATATTATTTCTTTTTGTAAGTTACACATCTTCTCGTAATTTAATTACCCATTATGTTTATTTTGTTTTACTTTTATTAGGTTGTTACTTTTTATACTCTTACGTTACACGATACAGTCTGCGAAACTTTTAGATTTTTTCCTATTTTGCTCCCCAATAATGAGAGGAATTTCATTTTTGGGGACACAAAATCAAAACTCTTCGATTTACGTTATGCCTCTGTGTCCGGGTCATAAAAATACATGTGTACCAAATTTGAACTTAATCTGTCCTGTAGATTCGGAGCAAATCGGCTGTAACAGACGGACAGACAGTAGCAGGAGTGATCCTTATAGGGTTTCGTTTTTTTCCTTTTGCGGTACGGAACCCTAAAAACGTCATATTTATGAAACAAAATATTTATACAACGAGAATGACGATGATGATATGCACTAACAGAATAAAATAATATAAAAAAAACGTTTTTTTTTGCGTGTTTTGCCATTTAATTTTTAAAATCAACTAACAAAATATAGGGATAAGTTAATAACTTAAACATCTAGACTAATATTATAAAGAGGAAAGATTTGATTTTTGTGTGTAACAATTTAACACAAAAACTACTAAACCAATTTAAAAAATCTTCTACCATTACAAAGCTAGATTATCGGGAAGTAACATATAGCTATATTTTATTTTAAAAAAAATAGAGATACCTACGAAATTTGCAATAATTTAACTTAAAGTATAAAAAAAAATACTTATTTGGCGAAAGCTATTGATGATACATCAAAATAATGTGCTACGTACCTTTAGTACTCATTATTACCCACAAAAAAATCCGCGAGGTTATTTGTCTGGCTAAAAGTTTAGTCACAATAGCCACTTTTCGTTCAAATTTGCCCATCAAAATACGGTTAGAATCGAAAGATGATGATATTTGTATCATGTTATTAATCCTTATTCAATGATATAGTTTCTTATTGAAGGTTTGATTATTCACGCGGGAATAACTTTTTAAGTTGTTCAAACCAGACCTATTGTTTAGAAGTTAAGACGGGTATAAAAATGGTAAAAGTAAGAAAAACCGGGCAACCGGGTTCCGCAGCCTTTATTACAAATAAATGCACTACATTTGAAAAAATATGTTGTGAAAACTTAAAGAGTTAAAGTTAACTTTTCACATCATATTTTTTCATATGTACCTAGTGCATTTATTAGAAATCATACTACTGTATATAACACCCGTGCGAAACCGGGGCAGGCTGCTAGTAAGAATTAAAGTAAGAAGCCAGTCTGGAAACCTAAATTTGGTTAAAAAATCAAAACTCTTTATTCACTTAGGATACAAAACAACACTTGTGATACGTTGGGAGTTCTACGTACATGTAATGCCAAGTTTACAAACAATAGGTAAAACCGGAGAAAAGAATATGGCAATAAAAACTCTCGGCCACTCTTTTTAAATTGCCAATTTTACTAAGTTTGAATGTTTATAAACTTGATATGGGAGTGAGGTACCATTGGTTAGTTTCCTTTCTCGTCAATTTCACTAATTCACCAGTATTAGACAGTTTCGGTAGGTTGACAATTTCGCTAGTTAGGCATTTTCCTGATTCTTCAATTTCCTATTTCGCTAGTTTTAATAGGGTGTCAGTTTCGTAAAATTGCCAGTATTGCGATCCGCTAGTTTCGTTATTTGTTAGCCTTGCTAATAGAACGGTTTACCCATTCGTCAATTATGCTAGCAAACCTGCTTATCATATCAAATAGGTAATAAGTCAACTTTCCACAAATAGGTATTTGAAATTACAGCTTATGTGGTGTGCAAGTATTTTTTTTTCATTCATTTTCTCATGTGTTGTGTCTATAAACGAATATCACTATGACATGAATGTATAATGTCAAATGTTAAATTGAACGATATATATTTATTCGTCAAGCGAAATTATAACGCAAGGAAACTAACAAAGTGTTTTTGTACGAAGTTTCAAGTGATAAAAACAAAAGCTGAAATTAGTTTTCTGTATTTAGGTATTTGTGTCATAGGTATTTCCATTAATACATGACATGACACGACTGACGAACAAAAAAACTAGCGAACAAGGAAAATAACGGGTTAGGAACAGGACGAAACAGCAAAACTGACAATCTAAACTAACTGAATAACAAGTAAACTTGCGAACCAGGAAACCAACTTAATAGGGAAATTGACAGCTTAGTAAAACTGGCACGTAAGGAAATTGGCAAATTTGGAAACTAATGAGTAAACTGAGGAATTCATGATATTGACGAGTAAGGAAAGTGATCAGTGATGCACTAACCCTTTAAGGGCTAGCGTATCACTGGTCAGTGTGTTGGCCAAAGTACTGGTAACAAATGATTAAATATAAATTTTAATTAGACATTTTTTATAGTTAAAAATGTACTTTATCCTTAGGCACTTCTAAAATGTGTATTATTAACATAACATTTACACAAACATGTAAATTGGCTTTGCTTAATAATAGCACATACGGGATTATTGTTAATACCTATATGAAAACTCATTATAAATAATGTTATAATATATACTTCTACAACGATAACTTCAAAATTAGAGACGATGTGTAGGTATTATAATATAACTGTTTTATTGCTGTAATTTAAAGTAAAAACAGTTACAGTGCTGTTGTTCAGCATTCTTTTTGCATGTAAATTATTTTCAAAATTTTGATTTCATTCAATACCAAAAAGAGGTTTGGGGTTGAGACGCTGAGGCCGTGGGGCCCAAGTGCGCGCCACCTTTTTAAGGAAATTTCGCGACGCCTCATTAGTGCTTTCCGGGACCAGAAGGCTGGCCTATTCTTTGCACAAAGAATTAGCATTGCCATCCAACGTGGTAATGCTGCCAGCCTTCTGGGAACGTTACCAGTTGACATCGATGGGGAGGAATTCTTTGACGCCTAAACGGTTTTGTATTTTTTTTTTTTATATAATACAAGATATTTACAAAAAAAAATATTGTAGATGTAATTTAGAGTAGTTTTTAAATATCGTGTTTATACCCCATATTAAGTAAATATGTAAATAAAACCGATTAAATAATAATAAAAAAAAATAACATAAATATATCAGAGTTGGTACTCTGATATATTTATGTTATTTGGCCAGTTACAGTGGCCGTATGGAATATTAGCGACTCAACATTCGGATTAACATTGTGGTAATCGATCATATGAACGCAGATACCTCGATCAAGGTATATTACTAATCATTTCGATTACACAAATGCTTCTGCAACACTTACCCCATAAAATGCCGGGCAAGTGCATGTCGGGCCACGCACAATGTAGTGTTCCGTACCCCCTTGCTTAGCTCAGAGACTGTTAGTGCTAGAAGGCTGTAATTCTGCATGGATACACATATTACTTACGCCGACAAAGTGAAAGAATAAAATCTAAAAAAATATTTTTTGAGGGTATATGTAAAAAGAGGGAATGTGATTTTTTTTTTTCACTTACCCCATCGTGTATAATATAGTGAAATTAAAAGGAAAACTATCACAGCTAAGTAGGCTTTACGATAGGAGGGGGGGGGGGGGGCTATGGAATCCTACATTGCGCGTGGTCCAACATGCCCTTGCTCGATTTTTTAGTTACCTATTTAGTTTTGTTATGTGAATTATTTTAAATATATAACTATAGTTCCTTTTATATTACTATTTAAATATATAACTATAGATTGTAAGTTTGTGTCTATTTTGTAAATGATTTGTTAGTTGTAAATAATGTAAAACTACATATTTTAATTATCTTTACGAAATAATATCGAAAAGTCATTCTTTGCTAAAACTAAATGTTATATCATCAGGGATTGTTTTAACATGTTTTTATTATACATATATTAAGTTTAAATGCAGAAAATTGATTTATTTAGGAGAGGGACCTTTTTTGAAAGGGGTATTTTGGGAAAGGGAATGGTCTGATGACCTCCCTGCTAGGATTCGACTGACTAAATCGGCACCCTGTATTTTGTACGCTCATGAAACTTTCCCGTTTCACGGATTCTATTTAGAAAGAATATAGGTACCTACTTTAAAGTACACTAATGTAAGAAACTTAAAGATGAAGACAAAATATGTATTTTTTTCTCGAGTCCTTGGTCTTGTTTATAAACATAGGTAGGTACTATATTTGGAATTAAAGGTCAAGTAATAGCCGTCGTTGAGTATTATATGGTCCGTTATTTTATGTAAATATTATATTATTCGAATAAATTAGTTATAATAACTAAAGACCAAAAAATAATTAGACAAATACCTATTTAGACCATTGTCTTGGGAAGGTCTTCACGGGTGCAACCTTCAACGATAACACTGGCTCCACACGTTGGCCCCAACGTCGTCGGTCCAAACGCCACTCGTCCAACGTATGGATCTAGAATAACGCTAGCCCCAATGTTGGTACCAATGCTATTTTCTAGATCCACACTTTGGCAGAGTGGCGTTGGGACCGACGATAGGGCCAACCAAAAACATCAGGCCAGAGGGCTTAAACAAATACCACACGCTTTTTTCGCACACGCTACCTTTGGGTTTTTGTCCATCAATCCAGCGGCAGTCACGTGACGTAGTGTCAACTTCATGTCAATTTTCCCGCGTTAGCGTGTTTGGAAAAAGAATCGTGTGGTATTTGTTTAAGCCCCCTGTAATGTCAGTAGGTAAGAAGACATTTGGTGTACTTTTAAAAGCGACGATTGTAATTTATACTACTAACTACTACTTAGCTACAACTCAATAAAATTGTCGTAGACATAAAGTAGGGCGCCTGTGCAAAACGAAGCTACTTACGAAAATTCAGTCTGATAGTAATTATTTTAAAACATGTTCACGGGATCCTAGCCTAAATATACCTAATACAATATACTTAATACAAGAAATTATTACAAAAACTGCCGAAACTGGCAAACCGTTGTGACCTTTTGTAACCTAAACAGTTTTGTAGTTCAAGGGTACGTAATACAAAATCGGTCAAACTGTTTAGATTACAAGAGGTCACAACGGGTCGCCAGTTTTGGCAGTTTTAAAGTGAAAACTTCTTTAGCGGCGTTGTGCACTTTTTGGGATGGGTAAAAAATGTTAAACTTGCGTCAGGACACGTGACCTGATCGAAAATTCGTAAGACGGAGGGAGAGCAATGAAAAACTGCTATAATATTATTAGAAAACGAAGGCAAATTTTGCCATCATCTACAATGTTATTATAGCTCAGGTGGGAAATCGGTCGGTCCAGAAACCAGAAGACCCAAGTTCTATTGATTGATATTGATAAAAATGTTTATTTCATCTCCACAAATTACATCATGTTATACATTACACAGTTGACAAGAAAAATAGGCAAGGTATTCGTAATTTGTGGGAGATCTGGAGTCTAAACTAAGCCAAGGCCTGTGCTATAGATCTCCAGGCCCCCCATTTCATAACATTGTATAGGTTGTCAACATATAAGAACATATAAGCAAGAATAGTGTAATATATAATAGTGTAAGAATAGTGAACAAAAAGTATATTATGAGATATTTGTGAGTTCGTGTGTTGTGTATGTGTGTGTGTAGGTGTGTATGTGTGTGTAGGTGTATTTGTGTCTGTAAGTGCACGTGTCAAATTTGGTGTTGGTAATATTTAAATATATAAGTGTACCTAACGTTACATATAGAATTCACTTTATATTCCTACCTCTAGGATTTTTTCAGTTTCCGTATAACTAAGTTTCTGTAAATATTTATGTATTATACTTTTGCATTCAGTTTTACGATAGTTGGATAAGGGAACTATTTTACTTATTCTGTTAAATAGCATGCTTCCTCGGTATGAAGAAAATCTTTGCGCAAATGAAGTGTTTACGATAGTCCGCTCACACATCGCGTGTTTTCTTCTAGTTTGAGCTATGTGCTCTTTTCTGTCCTCTGATAAGTTGCTTAGTTCTTGAAGTACAGATAGCATTATGTAAAGCTGACGCACAGTGTGGACTTGCGCTTCTTCATAAAGTTTAAGAGTAGGAAAGAGCCGAGGTTTTGATAGGCTTACTTTTAGTATCATTCTTTGAGCTCTTTCAAGGGTTATAATGTTTGTTTTACAAGCTCCTCCCCAGGTAGTGATGCAATAAGTTATGATTGACTGTGCCAAGGCCTCGTATACTAACTTTATGGTCTGTCTGTCTGCTACGTCACGTAATGTTTTAAATATGTATGTTAGTTTTCGTATTCTATTAGACAAAGTTTGTATGTGGGTTTGAAAATTCAAGTTAGCGTCAATTTCGATTCCAAGGTATTTAATACACTTAGTAGGGGTCATTTTGGGACATGTGCAGCCTGGCGTAATAGGAAAATTACATTTGTGTGCATATATATTATTAGAGAGATTAGCTAATTCTTTTCTATTTTGGATAGCGAACAAAATTAATTTGGTCTTATCTTCATTTAAGGTAAGAGAGTGCGATATTAGCCAGTGACCAATCACGTTGAAACCTTCCTGCGCAAGATCAAAAAGTTGATCCCATGAATCAGCATAAAAGGTTAAAGCTGTGTCATCTGCATAAGCCGAGATGCGGCAGTTTTTATTGCTAAGCATACAGAGTTCATTTATATAGCAAAGAAAGAGTGTTGGACCGAGTATGCTGCCTTGTGGCACCCCGTATGCAATAGGCAATTCGTCACTAATGCTGTCACCGATTTTTACGCATTGGTATCTGTTGTGCAGATAATCAGATAGCAACATCAGTGGAATGCCTCTTATACCATGGGCTTCCAGTGTCTCTACGAGGCAGGCGATAGACACAGTATCAAAGGCCTTTGCAAAGTCTAGAAATATAGTTAAGCATTTCTTTTTGTTATCTAGTTTATTTACCAGAAAGTTGACAAGGTCTAGTACAGCGTTATTTGTTGAGCGACCAGATCTAAAACCATATTGCGAATTTGAAAGTAGATTGCCATCTTCTAGGTATTTAGTAAGTCTGGTATTAATTATGCGCTCAAATAATTTTGATAACGTAGTTAGGATTGCAATCGGTCTATAATTACTGACACTGTCCCTATCTTCCGCTTTGTATATAGGATGTACTACAGCTCTTTTTAAGGAATTCGGAAAAACCCCAGCCTCAAAACAGCGGTTTATCAAATCAGTAAGCACGGGTGTTACAGATTTCACAGTAATTTTAAGAATTTCGGCACTGATCTGATCCCAACCAGGTGCACAGTCACTTTTTAGAAGCTGTATTGTTCTTTCAACTTCACCGTTGTCGGTTGGTAATAGGACAAATGATTTCAGGGGAGGCACAATAATTTTTTTAAAGTTTGGAAAGCGTGTGGGCAATATCAAATCTGATAGATGTTTACCGATATTGGAAAAATATTCATTTGTTTTGTTGACCGCCTCTTTAGGATTGTCAGCAATCGTTAGAAGTTGTAGTGGTAGTTGATTTTTGTTATTGTTGTTAGTTATTGTTTTAATGGAGGACCAAAGCCTTTTTGAGTTATTTTTAGATTTTATTAACTGATCTCTCTCATACTGTTTCTTGAGTTTTTTTAATAAATTATTACAGTGGTTTCGATATCTTAAGTACGATATTTTTAATATTTCGTTGGATGTATTTGATTTTAATTTTTTATGCATTCTATCCCTAGTGCGAATGCAACGCAACATGCCAGCCGTGATCCATGGTTTCAATATACATTTGTTTCTAGGAGTTAATCGTCTGATCGAATTATTTGCAATTAATTGTTGGATTATATAAATAAACTTATTCATCGCAACATTTAAATTAGCTTCCTGATAAACTTCCACAAAATCATAATTGTCACAGTCGGATTTTAGTCTTTGTTTGTCAATTTTACAGACTGTTTTTAATTTTGTTGGTTTATTTATAGTGACATCAGTTTTTAAACTAAGTAAGACTGATTCATGATCTGTGATAGTGGTTCCCAGGGTAAAGGTGAACGCACCTAGTTTCGTTTTTAGTAACACATGATCTAAGCACGTTTTCCCTCGCGTTGCAGAGTTGATGGCAGGAAGTAGTCCATGGAAGGTAATTGTGTCCATGTATGCTATTTGGATAGGACTTGTTTTAATAAGATCAATATTTACATCGCCAACTATTATAATATTTTTGAAAGACGAGAAACCTTCCAATAGTGTATGTAAAGAATCAATGAAAGTATCAGGTGTTCGGAAACTCGGTGGCCTATAAATTGCAATTAGTATTGTATGATTTTGTATTTTAATTGTCAGACAATTAGCTTCAGATAGGGAGGGTTCCTCTACAATACATTTTAGGTTACTGTGAGTATAGACTACAAGGCCGTCATTTTGATTAAAGTTGTCATTGGTTTTGAACGAATTATATCCTCCAAGCGATGGCAGGTTAACGACACGAGATAGCCAGCATTCTGACAGCACAATAATATCGCAAGACAATTTTAGTCGCTGAAGGAGAATGTGTAACTTCTGGAAGTTGCAGTTTAGGCTACGGATATTCTGTTGTAGAATGTTTAGATAATGTATAGGATTTTGGAGATATGAGATGCATTGCTCTGGTTCACAAGAGATGGGGACGGAAATATTAAACTGGTCAATGTTTTGAATTAAATTATTTGTGTTATCGAATGATGTATATAATTATTACAAGTGAGAGAAGGCAGGTAAATAATAATATAAATTTTGATTTGGTAATAATGTAAGAGTCGTACTTGTTGTATGTATACAGGCATAAAGACAATTAAAGGTGCAAGCAATGAACAAAACAATGGAGCCGGTCTCCACAACATGCATTGGCAAAAAAGTGTGTAGCGTAAGAATATGATATATACTATATGGAATATTAGAGGTTTTGGTTTATGATGGTATGGTATAATACAAATCATTTTTTTATAGTATGTTATAGTATAGGTTTGTGCTGTAGTGTAGTTTGAGTATGTGTTTATTGTGTAAGTTACCGTATATAGTAGTAGACTGAGGTGTGTTATTAATAGGATAAGTGTGTTAACAAACATAAACAAGTATTTTAGAAAAATGACAAGACATTTGTTGCCATATTTGTAGCTTAGAGTATTATGACATTTAGCTTCTAGAATGATACATCTTAACTTTGTAATATAGTGCAAAGATAGTCATTGTGTCTTTAGTGTAGCCAAATCTGCTTCACAGGAGATCAATTTTGATGGGTCACCTTCTTTCGGACGGATATATATCCTACCATAGGAAGTCCAGCAGCCTGCGTACTTGTTGTTTTTAACAGATTGCCGTGCCAAAAAATATAGGCGCCGTCCATTAGCAGTGAGAGACTCCGACATGAAAATAGGTTTAGGATCGCCTTTTAAATTCAAGTGTCCCGTATGCAGCTTCTGGTTACTCTGCTTATTGAAAGTTTTAGAGGCTTTCATTATGGATTCTTTAAGAGTGGTTGTTGAGAATTCCACTATTACTGGAGCTGTTTTGTATTGGGACATTTTAGGTCTAAATATGTTTCGTATATCGGATTCTTGCACCTGCACTTTCAGAACGTCCCCAATTTTCTTTACCATGCTGACTAATGATGGTTTATTCTCAAATTGTTGTTCTGGTACATTTCTGAGCTCCAAAGTTGACGCTTTAGAGTTCCGTTCAAGGAATTCCATCTTTTGTTCTAGTAGTATAATTTGCTTTTTAAACGCTGCATTTTCTTTTTTTGTTTGTTTGAGCTCTTGCAAAATTTCGTCATATTTTGCTGACATGGTCTCGATAGATGTTTTAATATCCGTATTTTGCTTAATCATTTTGTTAATCTCTGTATCAAACTTTAAAGCCTGGACTTGTTGTTGATGTTGTACATCGGCTAACATCTCTTTTATATCGGTTAGTGTTGAGTCATCAAATTTACGTTTAAAACGGCGAGTTACGTTTTTCTGTTCTCCGCAGTCAGGATCAGAGGGGACACAATCGGATGCCGTATCAGACTCCTGCGTTATAATGCACGGTTTCAGTAGCGATTTTTCAGGTGGAGTGCGATGAGTAGACATATTGTTTATATAGTAGCTTTTAGAGAGCAGATAAAAATATAATAAAATTGTTTAGTTCACAGATTTAAGTTTAAACTGCCCAAAAAGTGTTATTGATCAATATAAAAGTTGTAGCAGTACAATTCAAACGACAAAAAGAGTTTCCAATGTTACTGAGGTTCGAACTCGCGTCTTCTTGCGTACGAGGACGCACGTTGTACAGCTAGGCTGTGCCGTCTTACTGACTCGCTACTAAAAATTGTGGTCAGTACAATACGAGCACAGTGGTAGCGACGATAGGTATTATTCCAATGTTCGCTGCGTCCGAGTCGATCCTTTTGTTTGCACTAATGAGTCCAAAGTTCACTTTTGAGGAATATTTTAAATTTAGCCGTCCGTTGGAGATGTTTATTGGCTTTATTTGAAGTGTTTAAGCTATTTTTGATTACAGTTTTTCACGTTTAGGTCACTGTTTCACTAACGTATGAAATAGTTATATTAAGTATAACTTATATTCACTTTTTACACAGTATTTTAATAAAAACACGAGGAGTAACTAATAACACAACCGTACTCTTCGACGCCAAAGCGGGGGAAGAACTGAATAACGATTTTTTTTGTTCACGGTATGGTCTGTCCTTCTTACACAATTTACATTAAATATACATACACTAGCTGTCCCGCGCAATTTTGTCTGCGTAAATTTTCCCTGTTTTTGCAACATTTCTCATTGCTGCGTCGCTCCTATTGGTCGTACCTTGATGTTATATAGCCTATAGCCTTCCTCGATAAAAGATTTTTTCAATTCGGACCAGTAGTTCCTGAGATTGCCGATTGAGATTTCAAACAAACAAACAAACTCTCCAGCTTTATAATATTAGTATAGATATACGTGAAAAAAATTACACTCCCTAGGTCATTCGGTTATAAATATGAGCTTAAAGTGCTTACTGGCGCAGTCTTGTATAAAATGCCTCTTGTGCACTAAACTTTGTAAGACCACTAATACAAGACATTATATAACAGCTCTTTGACGCTTCTAATAAAGCAATTTCGATATTGTTTGGCGAAGTTTTCATTAGAGAGTGTGTTTAGTTGGATGGGCGCGCAATATCCGTGTAGCTCGGTTACAAGTTACAAAGATACAAGCTGGCTCACAGCTCAATACAAAATCTCAAGACATAGACGCACCCAACGGATGATCTCAATTTACGCTGTTTCGGTTGTCATTCGACCGAGATCTCTGTACCTGTGCGTCTTTGTGTGTGTGAGCCTGTTTTCGCTCATTGTAGGGAGTTGCCCTATGTATTCTGTGGCTCGGTCAAACTTCACATTACATCGCGGACTTAGCATCTTCCGACGGAGATGGATATAGAGCTGCGTTATTGAAGTATAACGAAACTTGAGAGATATGAGGGGTTAATCCCCTAATGCGTTAATACTCAAACAATACTGAAGTTTAAGGTGTTCTCAAATGTATGTCTGTCGCGAAAATTTACCTTTAAGTGACAATGACTAGTCAGAAAAAACGAGGAATAAATATCGGCGACTTAAAAAATAAATACGAAGTAACAAGATAAAAACAGCTCAAGTGCATGTCGGGCCACGCACAATGTAGGGTTCCGTAGTCCCCCTCCCCATACGAATAATGAGGCTTACGAAGTGGGTTTTCTGTCGTGTTTGTTTCATACTTACAATGTTATATCTAGTTAATAATAATTTTCAATGGAATTTGAAAACTAAAAAGAAACTTGCGGGCGGACACTTGACTCTCTCTGTGTTAAGCTGCGGACGGACAGACGGACATGGCGAAACTATAAGCGATCCGTTTTGCCATTTTGGCTACGGAACCCTAAAAACGACTATTACCTGGCATTAACTTGAAAATTAGATATATTTCGAGATTTAATCGCGTGAATTATTTAAAGGTACGAACCTTTTATTTGCCAGACGTATAGTCCCTAAATATATCCAATATGTATAAAAATCGCGAAAGTTTAAAAACAACTTCAAAATGTTGTATTTTTATTTATTAACTAAAACCAATAGCGATACAAAGTACCTATGTACAGAAGTACCTATATGTAGATATATGGTAGCTTACTGCTAATTATAGGTTTCCCCTTATTTACTTTTTGTTGTTGTACATTAATTTTTGCTTTTTTGTTGCCGTGTCGGATTGAAAACCTCCTCCTTTTTTGATGTAGGTTGAATATTGCATTTGGGTGTTGAATATTTATAACGTCGGTACCTTGTAATAGTTTTGTAAGGTCAATCACCTTAGCGAGCGTCTCAAGTCCAAGGTAATTTAGAAAATTACGGTATCTATGCATCTTTTTTGTTTTGTATTGTTTGTTGGTTACAACGCAAAAGAAGAAGGTTAGAAGTTTTATGTCTATGTGTCAGACTGTGGCATCCAAGCTCCCAAGGTGGGAGTGTGAACGACTGCTGCGTAAGAGGTCATGGGAGGTGGGGGGGGGGGGGACTTAATCGCATAGGTGATAAAGCCCATTCAATAAAGAAAAAAAAGAGGAAATATTAATTCGAATGATCCACAAATTGTTGTCTGGTTGTACTTTGTGTCTGTGAATTATCTATATGTTTATAAAGTGCTTTATGTCGCGGGGGACTGCGGGAGTTGACTTTTTAATAAAAAAAAATAATTGATTGATTTTGATGAGGATGTTTTTATGAGAGACCTTATTCATTTTTTGCTCTTGTTTTGAAGATAAAAATACATTTTATCTCACGTATCGGGGTTTTCTTAATATGAATACATTAGCTCACATTGTTTGTGAATGCAGGTCACTATTAAAACCCATGACGTCACTAATTACATGTTTGTTACTAAATTATGTAGTAATTGTAACACTGTCTAGGTATGCATACTGAATCGACTTTGATCCAGGTTTCCGTTATGATTATGACTGACAGTGTATCCGACTGCTACGCAAGAGGTCGTGGGTTCGATCCCCACCCAGGATAAAACTTTGTGTGATGAGCACGATGGTTTTTTCTGTGTCTGGGTGTAATTTATCTATAATATGTATGTATTTATAAATATGTAAGTATGTTTATCAGTTGTCTGGTTGCCATAGTACAAGCTCTGCTTGTTCCAAGATATTCAGATAATAATATATATATTACAAGCAAACAAACTCTTCAGCTTTATAATATTAGTAGAGTAGCTGTCCCGCGCAACTTCGTATGCGTAAATTTTCCCCGTTTTTGCAACATTTCTCGTCGCTACTCCGCTCCTATTAGTCGTAGCGTGATGTTTTATAGCCTATAGCTTTCCTCGATAAATTGGCTATCCAACAAAAAAAAAATTTATATCGGACCAGTGGTTTCTGAGATTAGCGCGTTTAAACAAACAAACAAACAAACAAACAAACAAACAAACTTTTCCGCTTTATAATATTAGTATAGATATTCTACTAGGTAATTAAAGATCTAACACTTACTTGCAAGATAAACCGCCCAAATTAAAGATGTACATCCTCCAGCTGTCACTTCGGTGGAAGTAATTATGAGCACAAGTGACCACCGAACTTAGAATGAGACCATTTATTACAGTCAAAACGGCACCTAAAATTAAATTCTCAGTCCAGGCCCAGCTACACGCAGGACTAAGAATAATTAAGCCAAGAAGTAAACCGTCTGTGACGAAATCACTTTTCTTTTTTAAATCTTTTGGTATGTCATTCAGTTGCCCCATCACTTTTAACTTCAAAGTTTTGTAGAAGCCGTCTTCTTTGAATGAAAACGGGTGGTTTCTTGGTGATTTTGCGGCTCTTACGAAGTACTTTGGTAATAAGGTTTCTGCTATTCCTTTTAGGTGATGCGTTTCAAAGGCTTCAGTTACATCGGTCCCCTAAGAAGAGAAAATAATCTAATATTAGAAAGTCGCTTTTGAAAGTAATTTTGGGAATAGAAAGTAACAAAGGCAAAAATTTGTTTACTTTTAACAATGAGTTGACGAATGAGTCTTGAATTCTTGATCGGGTTTGATATTAGGAACTTTAATATCTAATGCGCTTATTACACCACACTAAATCAGATACGAGTACCCTAAACCCTTAAAAAGAGAGGTGTAATAAGAGTTAGGGCCCTAATTCTCTAAAAAAATTTCAAGGCCGCCTCGATTTAGGGCCCTGATTTAGGGTAGTGTAATAGCCGTTTAAGCCCTGACAAAATTTATATTGCAAAACTTGTTGCTTATCTAGTTGACGATATATTTATTGTGTAGGTAGAATTTATAGAACTGTACAAAATGAACCTCACAAAGCATACATTTTCCTCTGAAATGATCTTGAATCAACACTCAGTATATTAGTACTCTGTATAATTATATGTGACGTTTGAACTCTGGTGAACTTGGGATACTAATAACGAATAATTAACAGCACTGATGGCGTAGTATTTTAATAAAAAAAATATTAACTGTGTGGACGTGGACGAATGACAAAAAATATCGAGAGTACGTGAGGTATCCCATACCTCGGTCGAGCAACGAACATATAGTCATCGTTCACACGGCTAATACACGGAGTTGTAGACCAATTCGGACCAATTTCTTCAGAAGGTGTTCCGCGATTCTGTGTCCATGAGCAAAGTCTATCCGTATTGTGTAAGTACGTTAGTCGATCGCGCGTTGTATCTAGGGTAACTTTTCTAGATAGGTACTCTGGGTATTGTGTTTGTGGTACGACTCTTGGCAACCATGGTCCTTATTCACTATCTTTTTTTTTCGTATCCGCGGTGAGCCCGCGCGTCTAACTGTTAAAATCTTGTCATAATGGTAAACTGGGAGAGCTGCGCTTAGAAATCCATCGCGCACGGACATCTTTGAGCGCAACGCGCATGCGACAGTTTGCGCGAACTTGAGGCGAAAACGAAAAAAAAACATAGTGATTTAGGACCCATGTGTTCCGACTCAGGCACGCACACTATGCACCGACTTTGTGCAACCGTCACGTCCTGTGATATTTTCTACAAAAAATCTACCTGATATTACTAATTTTAAACATATGTACATATCAAGCCATATGATGGTCCACTGCTGGGCACGGGAGTCCCCAGTAGAACTTATTTATGGTAGGTCCTAGGAGTCACGCTTGGCGAACGGGTTGGCGATCGCATTGAGGCTTTAAAGTACGCAGAGGACGCTGCTGCCCGTACTCTGGTGTGACATCCCTTAAGGTTCATTTCCGTGAATCGCGGCCGATAAGACATAGTATGAGAATGTATGGCGTCGTTTCCAAGGTCTGCGCGGCCGACGACTGACATAGGCTGCGCACGCACTCTGACTTTTGTCGTATCAGCCGTGCGCGTCAGCCGCACGTCATCAGCCGCGCGCGGCTACGATCGGCCGCGATGCACGGAAATGAACCTTCAGTCGGCTTGATGACACCCTCGTTAAGAGATGGTGTGGTACTATTCTTGTCTATGACATTTGTTATTTTTAATGACATTTGTAAAGAGATAATATACAATAGAACAAAGGCTACTTTTATACGGAAAAAATGTAAGGTTCTCGTTGGTTGGTAAAATTAACGGATGAAATCGCTGGC
Organism: Herminia tarsipennalis; assembly: GCA_945859575.2. NCBI lineage: Eukaryota > Metazoa > Arthropoda > Insecta > Lepidoptera > Erebidae > Herminia > Herminia tarsipennalis. The sequence continues at coordinate 16,865,765 of OX243837.2, forward strand.
AGTAGCTTGTATTCAATGCGTAAGTATTGTTTATGAGCAATATGAGCATTAAAAATACATTTCATGTAATACATACATAATAATAACTGATTGTTAATTTTCATTACGTAAAGTGCCTAATTAATATTCGAAGGAGAAACATGAGACTTGACAACTAGTAAACTGTTATTACTTAATGTAAATGTGTATGATCATTTGATTATTTGACAATTATGCCTGATATCATGCCAAAATGTATTAAAAAAGGATTACAGGTCATGTAGGAACCATAGACTAAGTAGGTATAAGTTATACTTAAATGTCGCTAATTAACCACTGTGTTTTTCATGATTTAAGTATACGAAAACAGAATAGAACAAGATAAAGCATTAATTAGAACATGTATACAATGGAATTTGGACGAAATTATGTTTTCTCATTTAATCAGCTGTTACTTGTAAACTTGTAAAGCCTTATTAGCGGTGATAGTTTTATTTTTAATTTCACATCAACGATTTGGCTGGCAGGTTGGAGGGATACTTGACTCTAAAAAAAATTGCATTTTAAATCTTAATATTTCACAAACGGATCCCTAAATCTAAAAATAGTCTTGCCAACCCCTAAACATTTTTAAAAGACCTGTCTAACGATACTACAAGCTGGGGTAGGTGAGAAAAAAATCACAAAAAAATGTTTTTCAAGATTCTATTCATGCAAAATTACAACCTTCTAGCACTAAACAATCTCGGAGCAAAGCTGCTTTGGCTACGGAACCGTAAAATCACGTTTGCTGTATGGGAGCCCCCCTTAAATATTTATTTTCGGCAATCATCTGTGAAAATTTCGACTGTCTAGCTATAGATACATTTTCACAGTTATTTTTTGTTGTAGCGGCAACAGAAACACATCATCTATGAAAATTTCATGGACAGCGAAGTCTTAGTAATAGGGTCTCGTTTTACCCTTTAGGTACAAAACCCTAGAAATTAACACTTTGTCGGTGTTTTTTTTTATTTTAAAGATGGACGCAATCGCCCAATGTATTCGAACGATTTTAATCTAATATGTTATGAATATAACACTAACGCTGGTGTAGCTCCAAGAAATACTAGTATCTAGTTTGTAATTTATTTAAATAAATTTACTGAACAAGTACATCATTGTTTTGTGCGGTTTTACTCAAAAAACCTTCAGTGATATTATTACCTTAGCATTTCAGAAAATAAGACAAAAAATTGATTCAAAGCGAATTACGGTTTCCTCCTACCATTTTGTTGTTATTAAATTTATTGTGGGTTGAAAGTCTGTTAAGTACATGATTGTAAAGAGCTTCCATGAACCTTTTGATTGTATAAGCATTATTTTGCCGTTGTATTTTGAAAATAATAAGGCAGAGCAAGGCAACATGGTTCTATGGTTCCGTAAGATTTAAAAAAGGATATGACTGGCCTGTTAGTCTAGACATCTAGTGGTTAGTGATCTGAGTGGTAGGTCTAAGCCATAGACCGTCTTGTTCGGTAACCGTAACAGTGACAGTTATTCTTCTTGAAGTAATTTTTACAGGCATTTCTTGCCAATTACTTTACAAATACAATAATTGCATTTTTGAAAGATAGAAAAATTTGATATCCAGACTCAGGAATCGAACCCGAGACTTCCGTAGCCAAACCGGGGCCAGAAGCGAACCACCTATTTGGACATCATAATTTGTTAAAATGCTCTCTGTAACGAAGCAATAACAAAAGCCGTGATAGTTCTTTAACTACCGACTAGATGGCGCTGCGGGGCCTAACTCGCAAGCATTAAGAGATGGAAAGATTTGATATCTAGTAACATAGTCCAGTTCTGGCCCCGGTTTGGCTACGGAAGTCTCGGGTTCGAATCCTGAGTCTGGATATCAAATTTTTCTATCTTTCAAAAATGCAGTTATTCTTCTGTAAAATAGTATTGCATCGCATCACTGTGCTCCGGTTGAAGGGCACTCTAGCAAGTGTAATTACTGGGCAAATGAGATTTACGAACTAAAGTCTGAAATTATGAGCGCGGTAAGGTGACATTCAGATCTTTGCCAAACTAGGATTTGAGTGACACTGATACTGTTATGGGCTAGAGTCTACCCGTGACCACGGCCGTTGCAATACGGTCGAAACGTCGGGAAATAAACAAAGGTATTTAGCCCTAAAATAAAATATTTACGCGATTAAGACCCGTAGCTTATAAAATTCTATAGCGTAACGCTTACCATCAGGCGCACGACCTGCTCGTCTCTTCATTTATTTGTTTATAACACAAAACAAATTATTTAAGTGTATAGTGTGATGATTAAAGTAAAATTATTAAGATTTTATGTCGGGATTAACCGACTCTGAGTGCAGCAGTATGTGGATGTAATTAGAACTACATAAGTATATTTATCAGTTGTCTGGTTGCAAGCGCCCAAAATGCCCCCCCAGAACAAAGTCCCAGATGGATGGATGGATCCCAGATTTTGTTTTTGGGGGGGGCAACATTCGACTCAACCGGTCAAGTGTGAGTCGCTCGCATGGCTGCCTGCCTAAACACTCCGATCCAGTATCAAAATTCTCAAATTTCTCAAAAAAAGATCATTCAGTCAAGTCTGGGCGAGGGGGCAATTGCCTGTTGCCCCCCCCCCCCCCCTTGTATCCAAGTCTACTAGTCAAGTACCAAAAACATATAGAACACAATCGTATTAAGGACTATCATTTCATTATCGTCCTATTAATATTCACATGCAGATTCGTGTAATTGCGATTAGTACAACGCCGTAAGGTATGAGGAACGTCAATGACTGTGAAATACTGTCATCTGACTTGGGTTTGATTATAATATTGTATTGATTATTAATTCATTGTAATTTCTGTTAAAATACTAGATTAATTAAAATATAAGTAGATACAATACCTAAATCGTAATTAGTAGAACGTGTAACCATAATCTACCTAATTGTTTTTAAACTTTCGCGATATTTACACATATTAGAATGTTTTCGGAATATTTATTGATAATTATAATTATCATTAGTTATACCTACATTAGCAACTTAGTAGAGATTAGAGTAGTAATTAAGAATTTAATGTCAAACACAATTGTATTATTGTTATTGTTAAATAAATAAATACAACAATTATTTTGATTTCTCTCCGGCTTGACCTATTTTTTTGCGAACTTGATATTAGATATACGAATAGATTTATGACTTGTTTCCTAAGGGGCTGTCCCCCCAGGCGAGAGAATCATGACGATATCATCTCGTGCCACCTATTTCTATATACTCTTTTAAAACGTGTCTCCACACGGCGATGTTATTGCGGCGTTGCGATGGATGACGTCATTATATCGCCGCGCTCGCCGCGGAACGTGGCGCTCTCGCAGCGAAACCGCGGCGAACGCGCTGTCAAACGAAGTCCCGCCTCGAAAACATGACAAGTCGTTGTGGACACGCGACGATTCCGTTACGAGTCGCGATAATACGCTGGTGGAATTATCGCTGGTTCGTGAAGACTACCCGAAGATAAAAGAGCGGAAGCGTCACGATTTTCCCGCCCGAAGAACGGCCCTATTTGTTTTTTATATTTAAATTTATAGTAAACCTAGTGGCCTAGAATAATGGAAAAATAATAGAGGCTAGGTTCTATAAACAAACTCACTGAACAAGTTTTTAAATAAAACAAAAAATAAGCACCCATATCACTTACAACTTTACCCTAAAACCTTTTTCAAGATTTAACCCACCTTTGTAACAGCAAGCCATTCTTCTCCCCCGGGATGTGCCGCCACAAAGTCTGTTAGGTCGTACAGGTTGTCATGTATTCTCCAGAGGCCTTCAGCACCATCCTGCATCCGTTTCCCTTTCAGCCAGTATTGTGCTGATTTCGGTATCGTGTCTCTAAGTGCCGGGTATAGTAATTGTGGGAAGCTTATTTGTTTTTTCTCTGAATTCGGCGCCATTTTGGATTGCTTGTCGCTGTAGGTAAAAGTAAAAATAACATTATTGTGAGTTCATCAATATGTGTCCCTAGATTTGTCAATGTAGCGCGTAAGCAGGACAGATATAATATGTATACCAGTTTCAGACATTATGCCCATATTATGGGGGAGTTCCATTTTTCAGTTTATTGTCTAAATCTGAATAATGAAACAATTAAGGTCATTTGGGGATTGCGTCACATATTGACATTTTAATAATACGCGCGTCGATCTTAAATTAATATTAAATGTGTTAAATTTCTTACAATAAAAAATAAAAAAAAACCATGGCCGGTTTTTTAAATTTTATAATTTATTTTTTATTTAATATTTTTTAGTGGTTGTAAGATGTAACCGATGTAACAACTAACTTTTACAGTGTAGACGGCTGTTGCAAACCATGTACCAAGTAATTTGGTTTACAACAGCCGTCTACACTATTGGAAACCAGCAAGGTCACCTTGGCGGGAACCTTGTTTCCAACCGTCTGGAACATGCTTTATTATCTGATATCTCATAATCCTCTAAACGGATTTAAACAATTAAGACGTCGTTAGATTCGTCTTGATTGCCCAAGTGTTCTTAGTTATGTGACGTTTAAAAAAACAAACATGGCGGCTGTGAGATGTCAAAAAAAAGAGGTGTGAAAAGAAAAAAAAAGTTGTTTTGAGAACTGCAATATGGATATAAAATTAAAGGGCTTATCTTAAGCATTTCAAAAAGATATAACATGATTATAACTGTAATACTAAAAAAGTAAGTTAGCAACCACTCTTTTTTCAATCTTCAATACATAGCTGTGATTAAAGAAGTGAAAGTTAGTTATTACATCGGTTACATCTTACAACTACTGAACATTATTAAATAAATAAATAAATTATAAAAATAAAAAAAAACAGCCTTGGTTTTTTTTATTTATACCTACATACATACATACAAGATACGCGCGAAAACCTTAACCCTTCCTTACAGTCGGGATTGTATAATTAGAACCTAAACCCCTCGGTACTAACCGTTATCTCCTCTAGTGTAATCAATTATTATGATTACTTAATAGGGTAAGTGTTAAGCGAACAATAATTGGCAACATCTTATCCAATACTACCACTTTTCAGGCGAGAGGCCAGATAACAGAGCCAGAGTAAAAAAAATGTCTGATAATAATTTTCTTGTGTTTTTTGTTTTCGATAAAAACCATTGTTTCCATTGTTATGTAATGTTACCTATTAATAACAATATTAAAATTATTTATTAAGGTACAAAAATATTATATCCTTGCAAGAAGCTATAAATAATTGCAAGCCAGTTCATATTTATAGATATAGATATACTGATGTGTAGTGAAAATCTGAAAACATATTAATAACTAAATTATCAAGTTAGTCTGGTGTGCATGCCATATAATAATCAAAATTCTTGTTTAGGCACCGTGTGCTAAAGTTTATTTAAATAAAAAAATCTTGGTCGCAATTCGTCCACTGAAATCAAAGTCATTCTGTGTAATAGAAACAGGCCACATAAAAGTTCTTCAATTAAAATAAATCAACTAGTATTATATACCAGAATTAGTATACGATCATGTGCAACATTTTAAACATAATGATGTTGTATTGTATGGAAAGTAATCAATAGCGTGATAAATTAATTCGAAATACGTACTGTTGTGGTTAAGAAAATTGCTAACAATTTTCTTAACCATAATCTATCATTATTATGAAATTTCCGAGAAGCTGTCACTCGTTATTCGTAAAACTAATTTACTTAGATTAAAATTATTTCTAATAATAACATTTTCGCCCCATTTCTACCTAAGGTATCTTAAATCGTTCTGGGGTTTTTACGCCTAATAAACATTTTTACAGAAAAAAACATTATAAAAACCAATTAATCGACTTGAAAATACAGTTATTAATTAAATAAGCTTTATAGGATGCCGTAGTCGACAAGTAATCCTCTATTATTTCGCCATGTTCATCCGTTCGTTGGCCGCATCTTAGTTCAGAGACAGAAAATATAGAAACCTGAACGAAGTCAAAGTAGGTGGTATATTCATTTAGTTTACAACATGTTACTCTCAGCAATACAATGCCAAGTTTGCAAAAGATAAAGCCAGAAAAGTACTTGGATATAAAAACTCATGAGTACTCTTTTTAAATGTGAATGATTGCCATATACACTGACGGACTTATAAACTGCATCAAAGTAATAGACGACTTTGAAATAAATATTTTAACTAAGTATGCAAACTTTCTATACAGATTTAAATTGAAACCTCTAGATTGGTTCGTGAACTTTAAAACAGCGTAGGATCATATCTTTAAGTTTAAGTTTATGTACTGGAAAGGACCTTAAGACCTTTTTTGAAGAAAAAACAGAAGTTTAAGGAAAAATTGTTTAATTAAAAAATTGGTTTTAACAATAGACACAAACTTTATGCAAGGGTTTATTTGTGTTTTAATAAGGTGTATTACCCCCACGTGCCCTTATTACGGATTCTAATCGGTTCCGCATAGATTTTATAAGGGTTTTTAAAAGATCTTGCGGAATATTGTCCCATTCTTCTGAAAGTGCTGTTCTTAGTGCTGCCACTGTCGTAGGCGAAGGGTTTCTCGCATATACAGCTCTTTTTAAATTGTCCCAAACATGCTCGATGGGATTAAGATCCGGGCTGCGTGCTGGCCAATTCATTGTACGTATCCCAACCTCTTCGCAATAATGTTGAACTTGTGCAGCTGCATGCGGCCGGGCATTATCCTGCATTAAAGTAAAATTTTCGCCTATGAATCCCATGTAAGGCACCACGTGATCTTCTAATATCTCTGTTATGTAGCGATGTGCTGTCAAACCCCCTCTATTACCGTTTTGACGGACCATGTCTATGAACACAAGTTCTGTTCGCCCGTTCATCGATATGCCACCCTAGACCATACATGAACCGCCTCCAAAAGGAACACGCTCCTCAATGCAACTTTGAGCATATCGCTCCCCACGTCGACGATAGACTCTTCTGCGACCATCTGCACCATATAAACATGTCCTACACTCGTCCGTGAACAATACAGAGGCCCACTGCTCTTCTGTCCAATTCAGGTGATGACGCGCAAATCTTAAGCGAGCTTGTCTGTGAGCTGCAGACAACTTTGGACCATTTGCTGGTCTAAAAGGGGTGATAGCCGCTTCCTTTAACCTTCTTCTTATTGTTCGTGCACACACGTTTTTTCCACGCACTTCATTAAGCTCGGTTTTGATGTTAACTGACGTGAGGAAACGATTTCGCAGGGAAGTTGTAACAATAAATCGGTCATCACGACCTGTGGTTGCTCGAGTTCTGCCTGTACCACGTCTCCTCCTGTAAGAACCTGTCTCTACAAACCTTCTGTATATTCTACAAACCGTAGACTGGTTTAAATTTAAATTTCTACCAATCGTTCGTTGATCCAAGCCCTCCCGCACCAATGCTACAATTTGTGCCGCTTGTTCGGACGAAGTATCCATATTATGGTTCAAAAACTCTCGATGTGTTAAAAAACTAACCCAACAATTATGCTGGTAACAATAATTCAATTGACCAAACAAAAAAAATCAATGAGAATTAATTTAAAACTTTGCTATAAATAACACGCAAATCTGATACTACGAGTAAATTTTCTTTTCCCGGCTATATTCATTTGTTTTACCGCAGTTCTATTTTTAAATTTAATTTTTTTTTAAGATTAAGAGCCAGTCTTTCCATATTTATATAATTTAATCTAAAAAGTTTGCATACTTATTATAAAAAAATTCTTTTAGAGTAAACCTGAACTTTGATGCAGTTTATGAGTCCGTCAGTGTATTTATTTCTAAACAATAGGCTAGTTTCCAACTAGTCAAAAAAGAAATATATTAAATGTCAAAACGCAGATTTTATATGGAGATCTCATAGAAATACCGGCCTATGACGTCATTATTTTTTTCTAGTCATTTCACTTCTTTTTATGATAATAATTATTATTAATGATGAAAAATAATATATAACACAAAATTTAATCGGGACTTCATTGTTGGTAGTTTTATTTACTATTTATTAGTCTTTTAAATTTGTTTACCTAGGAAACTAGCCTTCTATGTCACCAAGTAGGTGCTGCTAACGTTTAAGCCTATAGACTTAGGATGTCATGCCAACTTTTTGAATTGGCTATTTGACAGTTAAAAATAATGTCATATTTAGAGTATGTTCCGGAGTTGTAAAAATGGCGGCAAACTGACCGGCCATTATTTTTACAGCTCCGAGTTTAACTTGTAAAAAATGATTTGAATACGTGTTAATTGACTTAAAACGAGACTATGTGCATGTAATAAGTGCATAAATACTTGACACTGGCAGAAATTAGCCGTTAAAACGGCTAGATTGCCATAAACTCAAAGAAGAAGAAGAAGAAGAAGAATATGTTCCGATATACACTGCGAGCGCTGTTCAGTCATATACTGGGGAGAAATTCGTTCCGTAATGACTGACAGTATACTGCCACAGTATCCTTGGGGAATATGTGACGTCATAAATCGACGCCATTTTTGAACTGTGAGCACTGGTGTTTTCGAAGTAAGGTGCTCTCAGTACTTTGATCACGTGATCAACTTTGACCAGAAATTTAAATTGATTTCATTGGTTCAGACATTAAGCAATTGATTGAATTGATAAATAAGTTCTACATTAAAAAAACGTTCTTGTTGATCTTATACATAGTACATATAAAATTTATATACATAGATGACAATATACTGGACAGTTCCGTTTGTTCCGAAACGGAACGCTGTCCAGTATAGCTAACTTTATAGGAACAGCTTCGTCGTATATTAAATTGACCTCATACCTTACAATGTTCCAGTGCATAACGGAACTTACCCTAATGTCATCCTCACAAACTCCTAGTTTTGAGAGCTATTTGTACATTCTAATAACCTGACAGCAATATTAAAATATTCAATGCATAAATTGAGAAAACTCATTATACATATTTTTGTAACTGGTCTCACATAATCACAAAGGATTTGCATTAGAATAATGCACGAGGGAGTCACATGTCTGTCATTGACATTCAGACCTGTGTATGACATTTTGATTACTGTCTATTTAATTGCGACGTCATTGTTGCCATTTATACTATTACTAGCTGACCCGCGCAATTTCGTCTGTGTAAATTTCCTCCGTTTTTGCAACATTTCTCATTGCTGCTCTCCTCCTATTGGTCATAGTGTGATATTATATAACCTATAGCCTTTCTAGATAAATAGGCTATTCAACAGTAAAATACTTTTTTCAATTCGAACCAGTAGTTCCTGAAATTTATTTATTTATTTATTTATTTAAAACTTTATGCACAAAGTTGTACAAAGGTGGACTTAATGCTAAAAGCATTCTCTGCCAGTCTACCTTAGGGTGATGTAGAAATGGAATGTGTGAAAGGTGCAGTAACCTAATTGAAATCATCGCGTTCAAACAAACAAACAAACTCTTCAGCTTTATAATCCATACTAATATTATAAATGTGAAAGTAACTCTGTCTGTATGTCTGTTACGCTTTAAACCGATTTAGATTAAATTTGGTATGAAGGTAGTTCAAGTCCTGAGGAAGGACATAGGATAGTTTTTATTGCGACAACCGACATCAACGCGGGCGGAGCCGCGGGCAAAAGCTAGTATTAGTATAGATTATAAATGCGAAAGTTTGGATGTCCCCATTCCCTTCGGGCCGTTTGGACTAAATACTTTCAAACGTATATTTCCTAAATTTACGTTAAATTACATTTCTTAGGCGGTACTTAGACTTGTTATTCAATATGAAAATAATTGCGAACGTTGCAACGTAAGACGTGTATTAATTTACATAACTGCAACCTTTTAGTGACAGTTTCGTTACAATGAGTGAATACGAGGTAAGCAAACTACAATTACAATCTTGCCTGACTAGTCTACATAACACCGTATAATTTTATTGAAATACTAGCTGACCCGCGCAACTTCGTCTGCATAAATTTTCCCTTTTTTCTTCCTTTTTTTTTAACAAATTTTTTTATTGCTGCTCCGCTCCTATTGGTCGTAGCGTGATGTTACAACCTATATAAATGGGCTATCCAACAATAAAATATTTTTTCAATGCGGCTCAGTAGTTCCTGAGATTATCGCGCACAAACAAACAAACTCTTAGGGGTATGAAAAATAGATGTTGTCCGATTCTCAGACCTACCGAATATGCACACAAAATTTCATGAAAATCGGTCAAGCCGTTTCGGAGGAGTATGGCAACGAAAACTGTGACACGAGAATTTTATATATTAGACTAGCTGTCCCGCGCAACTTCGTCTGCGTAAATTTTCCCTTTTTTCTTTTTCTTTTTTTTTTTTTTTTCTTTTTTTACAACATTTTTCATTGCTGCTCCGCTCCTATTGGTCGTAGCGTGATATTATAACCTATAGCCTTCCCCGATAAATGGGCTATCCAACAATAAAATATTTTTTCAGTGCAGCCCAGTAGTTCCTGGGATTATCGCATTCAAACAAACAAACAAACTCTTAGGGGTATGAAAAATAGATTTTGGCCGATTATCATAGATACCGGATAAGCTGACCCGCGCAACTTCGTCTGCGTAAATTTTACCCGTTTTTGCAACATTTATCATTGCTGCTCAGCTCCTATAGGTCTTAGCGTGATGGTATATAGCCTATAGCCTTTCTCAATAAATCGGCTATCCAACAGTAAAATATTTTTTCAGTGCGGCCCAGTAGTTCCTGAGATCATCGCGTACAAACAAACAAACAAACTCTTAGGGGTATGAAAAATAGACGTGGTCCGATTCTCAGACCTACCGAATATGCACACAAAATTTCATGAAAATCGGTCTAGCCGTTCCGGAGGAGTTTAACAACAAACACCGCGACACGAGAAATTTATTTATTAGATAAAAGTGACTTATAAAACACTGTTACTATTATATTTTTATAATCGTCTAAGCACAAGGAGTTTGGATCCATTGACAATTATCGTGAACAAATATATACTTCTATACTAATATTATAAAGCTTAAGAGTTTGTTTGTTTGTTTGAACGCGATAATCTAAGGAACTACTGGTCCGAATTGAAAAAATATTTTTTGGTTGTTTACGAACACAAATATAGAAAGATGAAGTGTAGATAAATTGTGACCAGCTCCCCAAATACTGGCCTACTGTGTAAAAGATGACCACCAAGTGGTCGATTTTTTTACATCAGTGGTGTTGAGAACTTCTCTCTAAACGGTTAATGGCCAGTTTTTTTTTTTGTTGCTTACGAAGACATAATAGAAAGATGAAAGCGGGAACGTAGGAGGAACGAGAGGACGGGGGGGAAGTTATTAGTATATTAAAAATCCTCCAGTATATGTAAATCTTGTTCGAGCTAAGTGTGAGGGTTATCTTCTGTACTCTCAGCGATTAGTAGTATCTATTAGATAAAAGATTATTACATTTTTATATTAATTCTTTATTAACAATATTTGTTGAAAAACTATTAAGTAGAAACAGTTTCACGCACATTTTCTTAATTATCTACGCGAAACGCGCGCATTGTGGTCATGGCTGGATTGATTTGGGTCAACGTCGTCGCTGTTAACTAGATATGAATGGACCATCATATTTATTTAGTTATATTTTTATATTACTAAACAACAACAAGTCCACTAATGTGACGTAATATAAAAAAATCTGCCTTTAGAAAATACGGACTAATTTTTTGACTGCCTTTGTGGCGCAGTGGGAGTGTTTCCGACTGCTATGCATGGGTTCGATCCCTACCCAGGATAAAACTTTATGTGATGAGCACGATGGTTTATTCTGTGTCTGGGTGTTATTTATCTGTAATGTGTATATATTTAGAAATATATAAGTATGTTTATCGGTTGTCTGATATCCATAGTACAAGCACTGTTTAGTTTGGGTTCAGATAGCGTTGTGTGAGCTGTCCCAAGATATTATTATTGGATATTACTATTTTGCAGGTTATTGATTACGCGGATCAAAAAAAAATGCAAACAACAAAAGCAAAAGCCAGTATTGCTTTGTTTGTTATGTTTGTGTTTTTGTGACTGAACGTAATGAAATTTGTCAAGGAGATCTGTCAAGTCTGTGTCCCTGAGGAACAGACGTAGTATATTCTAACGTCCATAATAATGAAAAACCTAGACATAACATTTATAAATAAGGGGGAAATAATATAGCAGTACCACAGAATAAATATGTTCTGGTGGAATGTGTCCGAAGCAAGCGATTCAGGGCACATTCATTTAGTAGTAAACAGTGTCATATTGGTTTTTGTATACTGGCGAGCCCTTTGTCGAGCTTCGCGAGAACTCTGTACAGATGACATAAAAAAAAAAAAAATTGCAACAGCATGTAATGCAAAAGGTGTCTATGAGAGAGAGAGAGATAGATATATATATGTTAAAATAAATAAGAATACCTACAATTATTATCTAAAATACTAACATTATGGCTACCTACTATTTCTAACATAAATATGTTAGTATTTAGGTCACAGTTAGATTAGAACGTCAGATACACTTTAGGATTTACTTTTATTTTACTTTGCTGTATTCATTTTGTGCACGAAAGTGAAAGTATAATAATGTTTCAAACTAGTTTCGACTTTTGGCATGACATAAAAATGAAAGTAAGTATTTTTGTTGCCTGTTGTTTACAAATGTAGGGCCATGTCAATTGTGAATTTGTTTATAACTACAACACTTAGAATTGCTGTCGGTACGTGTTTTTTATGGGTGTTAATGAATCATTATGAATTCGAGTAAGTATAGGTACTATCGTAGATATCCCACAATAAGTCGTTCATGTTCATGAAGTGGGTACTCTAATGGTCGAATATACAAACGTCGCACAGTTTTAAGACGCTGTTAATTCTCATGCTGTCACTGTCTTTAAGAGCTAATATTACTTTGAAGGTATACAGGGTGTCCTAAAATTATGCCACACGGAAGGAAAATACCTTAAATATTATAGAAAGAACATTTTACTGAAAGAAGACTTAATTTTGATTTAAGGCGTATCAATAATAATAGCGTATCAAACAGTTAGGCGCAGGCGCATCCTTGCGCCTAATTATTGTTTTTTTTACTGAGATTCTGCTTTCTCTAACAACAGGCATTATCATTTTAAGTCACAAACTAAACTTGAACTTTAAACATTCATCATGCTAATATTTTATCACATTTACTACGCCACTTGTTAATTATTCATAATAATTAGCTATTATGTATAATCTTTAATGAATAACTTTGCTTGTAACTAGGAAAAAAACAGTATGCATCATATTAACGTTGGCTTAGCAGACAAAGTAGGTACATTATGTTTGAATTATATATTTTTTATAAGTTACGGGTCCTAATCGCGTAAATATCAGTATACCCTTGACCATGGCCGTTGCAATACGGTCGTAACATCGAGCAATAAAACCAAGGTCTGCAGCCTCAAAATAAAATATTTACACGATTAAGACCCGTAGCTTATAAAAAAAATTATAATGTGTACCGATCGCGAAAGTTTTTTGATCTCAATAAATTAATTTATTAAAAAATAAAAATGGGAGCCTTTTCATGATAAAACTGGCAAAAAACAATAATTATGTTTTTTACGGTTTTAAATTTGTAATCATTTTATAAAATACATTTAGTATTATTAATTAAAAATAAAACGATAATCTTACACGCTATGTAATTATAATGTAAATCATAAAATTATAATATATCTATAAAATTAAATTAATTATTTTAATGATTTATTACGAATATTAAAATAAAGGTGTCTTGTAGTAGCCGCTACTTAGTTTGATAGCTAAATAATAATAATAAATATTTTTAGGGGGGGGGTTTTCACTCCATACATGTAACAGAAGCTGAAAATGTTTTTTTTCTGCAAATATTAACGTGTGGTACATCCTTCGCCAAGTCTTTCAAAAACATTTTAAGGTTGATAATAAACTTTTTTGAGTGAGTTAATATTTTTGGAAATAATCACTCCGAAAAACTTTTGAACCGTGTAACCAAAAAATATGGAAAAAATCACAAAAATAGGGCTTAATAAATACTTTAAACTAAAATTATTTTGAATAAGATCGGGTGTACTGTCATTGCGTTATTGCCAAAAAACTGCGTTTCTCAACAAAAGGGCGTAACTGTCATGAACATACGCTCTTCTGCTGATGCAATTGTTCAAGGCTGCGGAACCCTACACTGAGCATGGTCTAAAATGCTCTTGTCCGATTTTTTTAATTTGTTAAAGTCCTAATTATTGATTTTGATATCAGTTTCCTTAATATGTTATAATAGAGTATTACACTCATTTTTGAACAGTGTCTCAATTAAATTATTTATAGTGGTAATTAGCCACTAAAAAAACACAATTTTATTATTCAATCGATAAGTGTCATAAAACATCATTTAAATTTTACATTTTCAAATTTCCCGCATAATTTGACTAAAACGCTGGACACAGTGGATGATATATTTTTCTGTGGTCATGACGTCAGTTGGTTGGGTAAACCAGGGTAAACAAATGCGCTGACGATGAGTTGTAAAAATGGCGGCAAACTGACAAGTCGCTATTTTTACAGCTCCGCGTTTAAAGTGTAAAACAGTGTAAAATATACCTACTTGAAACTGGCGTATGCACATAATGTGCGAGCCATAATCTCTACCGATTAATATTAGAGGGAAGAGGAAAAAAAAAATGCGCTGACATTTTAAATGACAATTACGCCCATGTTACGGCAATCATTTGACACTTTTTAGTTTACACAGCCGTATGACGTAATAACATGGCGGCTACTATTTCATGGTGATATAAAACAGATTAAAAAATCTGAAAACTCTAAAAATAATTTAATATTAACATTTTCGGGCTGCTTTTAACCTAAATTATCTCAATAATATATTTATAGATTTTTTCTCAAAAAGAGTAAAATACTCTATTATACCTACTTATTGCAACAACTAGAACCTGTATTACTTTATTAAGAAAAATATACTTTTTATACAGATAAATAATTGTTATGTAGGTATAAAACTGTTTGTTTCATGCATCCTTCCTCTCCATTTTTTTCTTTTGACATATGATAAATTATCATTAAGTATAGGTATAATCTTTAATATTAATTACTATTTATTATAGATATAAATCTATAATAATAATTATCAGATGTCAAGAGAAAAAATGGATGTAAGTACTCGTAAATTATATATAAATTGTATTAGATATATTGTGAATTATTTAAAGGTACGAACCTTTTATTTACCCGACCGACGTTTTGATCGAATTGCACCGATCGTGGTCACGGGTCGACAGTCGGTCGGTGCACGGTCGGTGCAATTCGATCGAAACGTCGGGTAAATAAAAGGTTCGTACCTTTAAATAATTCACGCGATTAAGTCCCGAAATATATAATATATCTAATATGTATAAAAATCGCGAAAGTTTAAAAACAATATATATTAATTGTGTCAAATTGAGGAGATCTACTATAACCAACCAGACAACTGATACTCGTAAACATACTAAATTCTTTGTTCACTTAGGAAGCAAAATAGTACACTTGTGAAAGGCCATGATTCTACATGTACATACTACATGCCTGTTCGAAAAGAACAAAGCCAGCGAAAGGAACAATGCAATAAAAACTCGCGGCCACTCTTTTCAAATTGCCGATGTTTACTTGTATTAATTGTTTGTTTGTTTATAAACTGTTTATATATAGGTGGGCCACCATTATATTATAGGTAAGTACACCATATTAGAGGACTAGTGCAAAGGCAAGATATTAAATTATATTATAAAATGGAGACTTGAGATTCAATATATATATATATATATATATATATATATATATATATATATATTGGGTTAAAACCCAATGAGGTAGATATATTGAATCGAACCCACAACCTCTGGCTTAGCAGTCAGCGTCACTAACCGCTAGAAACACAGGCCCGTCGATTTACCACGTTATTTACACACAATAGACTTTTTCGAAATTATAGTCTCAGTCATTTTAAAGACGGAGGGGTCAATTTTCATTAACTTTCTTAAATAAATACATGTTTGAGACACATACACCAAGCCTTTCATTTGTTTTCATGTTACACTAGATAGTTTATTTTTATGTTTTTTCTTGAATAATTTTTAAACTAATTATTTTAAAATTATAATAATAAAATATATTACACATCCTTTACAACAAGTTCTTTCATTTAATATGTAACGTTAGCGTAACTTTTTTTTTTAATTTCTCACTTCACACGCCAAAAATGACCCCCATGGTTTAAACTCAGACTTCCTATAGGTTTTTCTGTAATCTATAGGTTAAGAACTATGATTTGTATTTTTTCCGAAATATTAGGCCCAGTAGCTTCGAAGATAAGAGAGGGAGGAATGGTCTATTTTCATGGTTTTTCCTAAATAACTTTAAAATTTAAAAAAATATACATATTTAATTTCCTTACAACAAGCTCTTTCGTTTGAAATGTTACACGATTCAAAAATGGCTCTCAAGTTCCAAATTCTTCTATTTACGTTATGCGTCCGTGTTTGGGTCACAGAAACACATACGTGTACCAAATTTGAACCAAATCGGTCCAGTAGATTCGGTGCAAAATTGGCTGTGACAGACGGACAAATAGAAATACGAGTGATCCTCCGTATACTAGGGTTCCGTTTTTTCCTTTTCAGGTACGGAACCTTAACCTACTGTCACAATTTAAAAGGGAATAGTAGGAACATCCTTTTCAGGGCTCTGTAAATGCCAAAATGGCAAAAAGGGAACTAACTCTAAAAAGTGCATGAAATTATATAATTATATAGGGGATCTTGTTTCCATCTTTTTTGTGCAGGCGGGTTTTTTTATTTTATAATTTATTTTTTATTTAATACTTTTTTGTGGTTGTAATATGTAACCGATGTAACAACTAACTTTTATCACAGCTATTGTCAAGTATTGAACATTGAAAAAAGAATGGTAGCAACCATTCTTTTTTCAACTAACTTTTTTAGTATTACAGTCATATTATATTCAAGTTATACTTTTTTGAAATGCTTAAGTTGAGCCCTTTAATACCCATATTGCAGTATTTAAAACAACTTTTTTTTCACACCTCTTTATTTTGACATCTACCAATAAGAAGTAACATAGTAAAAGAATTGAATAATAATAAAATAGATTTAGGAATATTTAATTACCTTTTAACGCAACCTATGTCTCGTGAGGCCAAAATGTTATATACATTAGCTAACTATTAGTATAACAATGATAAACTAAGTGTAAACTATGTTAATTATTCTAGATTAGGTTATGATGGAACTGGCGCGAATGTATTGTTCAAAAGTTCCTAAATTAAATAAAGATTTAAAAAACAGAAATTGAATGAAAAATATAATAATAATAATCATATAGGTAACATTTGGTGTCCTATTAGTAAATAACATACTAATTTTAAAAGTTACTACTTATTACTTATACAAGGTGTAACAGAAAGGTGTGGTCATATTCAAAGGTTGGTATGTGCCCATGATACTGAGTTTAATAATAATCCAATCGAAAGCTTTTCACTACTGAATTTTGACAAGAGCTGCTATAACTATGTAATAATAATGCAACCAGCTATGGCACCATGGTATGTGCAATACTGATAACATACCCTATCCGCTGCTGAAATTTGACCACACCTTTCTGTTACACCCTGTACCTATGTCTGAGAATTATTAAATTGCTAATTGATTTCCGTTGATCTAACATCTGTTTTGATTAAATAGCAATTCTATTGACCCATTAAAACATGCCTGCGGTAACCGCGTTTATATGATCGATTGACATAATGTTAATTAGAATATTAAGCCGTTAATAGCTCTTAAGACTACCCTGGCGCATCGACATATATATATATATGTCGATGCGCCAGGGTCACTATATATATATATATATATATATATATATATATATTTTGTAACAATATTGATTTTAATTTTCTTTTAAATATTGCCAATGGTAGACTCCATAAGCAAATTGATATTTTGGTAATGTCCTTTAGTAAAAACGACTACTGCGACCCGTATACTTTGATCATGGTTTATAAATGAAAGGAGGGGCTTGAACTTGAGTACCAAAATAGAAAACAGGTATAGCCCGGACGTTGCCTTGTGGCTGCTGACTGAGACATAGGGCCCATTTTTTCTTGTCTTTATTTTAAATCCTAAGTTCAAAATATCACGTGATTTCAGTTTTAGAATATTGGCATTTTAGATATTACATTTCTCATTAATCAGTCCCTTATTAGATACGATGGATAGAGGTCACTGGAATGGACTTAAAAGGATAAGTCAGATTTAGTATCTATAGATTTCGATTTGAAGTAGACCTCACCATTAGGTAACTATTGAGAACGTTAGCACCTACATATTATCTCGATGCCATTATAAAGGAATTTAAATGAGGAGGTAACTCTCTTAAAATTATGTTTTTTATTTAAAACACTAAGTTTAAGTATAATGGTGTTTATAAAAACCAATAATAATAATAAAACAAAATAAATGAAAGGGAAAAATACGGGTCTACGTAATTTTCATCTTTTTATAAAAGCAAATAAAATGGTCAAGGTAAACTGGCTTTGCAACCTTTTGCAAAGCTAGCTATTATTTAGCTTTATTACGAGTATTTAGCTTAACAATTTTCATTAAAATATTTATTTAAATGTATGTCAAGATATGTGCAGAAGTGCCATTAATAAATATCAAATAAGAAATACTATATGGTACCTACCTAATTAATATTGCGAAGGTATTAATTAGGGCTATTATTTGCCATTACTTAACCTGACTATTAGCATAATAAACATGATGTAATTCACTTTAGGGCGAATAAATCTACAAACAAAATGATGTACTTAAATACTTATTTAAACACGGTTAAATACGTTTGGATGCCGCGAACATTTTTGTTAATAACTTCGTTTTTAACAGACGTCATTATAAACTTCGTTTTAGTAGGTAATCTCTTTAAAATGAAGTTAGTAATGCTTATAGAAAAAAATACGGTCACGCGTTGAGCAGATTTGCGCCGTAACAGTATCAATGCCACTCAAATCCTTGTTTAGCAAAGATCTGAATGTCACCATAACTCGCTCCTCATTTGTTGGTAAATCTCATTTGCGCAGTAATTACACTTGCTACAGTGCCCTTCAATCGAAGCACAGAGAGTGTCCGTTTCCACTTGTCGTAGTGCTATTGAACGATTTTTAACTTGTCGCGTGTCGGATCCGACACATGACAAGTGGGAACGAGCCCTGATGCATTCTAACAGTATTAGTTATTCTTCTTTAATGTCAGAAAAAAGAAGAATTTGAAGTAAAAACGTAACGGACGAACTGATAACGTAATACTGTTGTGGTACCGACCAAGACGGCCTGTGTTTTTGACCTACCACTATAGTACTAGTACTACGTATTAGTATCTAATAATTTTCAAAATTGTTCGTGGGAACCTATATTATTACAAAAATAAATTTAAATTGATACAAACATTACTAAGTAGGTAATGTGATCGGTATTAGGATGCCTTTGATAAAACATTCTTTTATCAGTCACGAACACTGACCGCATGAACGAATAATCATAATATTTATATCACACAGAAATGCATCTAATAAATATAAGTTAGAAGAGTATAATAAAAATAAATAATAGCCCAAACAAGAAAAGCCACTAACCGTTTACTCCCCGCGTTTGTTTACAAAATATTTTTCGTTTACACTAATAAGAATAACACAAAATGTAAAAGAAACGTAAACAATGTTTACGGCCACCACCGGGCGACGATTGGCCCTGACTGAATGCGCAGGCGATTCGATACGATGTTCCGATGACAGCGCAAAATTTGCGTATCATGAATCAAGATAATTAATTATCATTATGTTATGTAATTATTCGTATTATTTATTGTTTATTTTTTATTTGGTATGTACATATTTTCAGCGCCTATTACTATAACTTTAACTTTAAATTATCTGATAGGTAAGTAGGTAATTTATAACCAAATCTAATTCTGGAATGCAATAAATATACATAAGAATATTAGTGTTATGATTTGTAATTATTCAAATTCAAAACTCTTTATTCACTTAGGATGCAAAACAACATTTGTGATACGTCGGGATGCTATATGTATATGTAGGTAATGCCAAGTTCGCAACCAATAGGTAAAGCCGGAGAAAAGACCCTGGCAATAAAAACTCGCGGCCACTCTTTTCAAATTGCCAATTTTACAATGTATGAATGTTTATAAACGTGATATTGGGGTAAGGGTATTTATTAGTAAAGTCAAATTTACTATATCTAATGAGTTAACTTCTGTAGTTAACGTATTCAACAGACAGCTCAAACTACAGAAGGCATGGGATTGAAATTTGGCATACAAACAGTTAGAACATTAATTTTATCACCTTATTTCATGCAAATATCTGATTATGTATTAGAGTAATCAAGCAGTCGGAGAGGATTGGATGAGGACAGACTAAATATAATAATGTTTCACTCCTTATTGTCAGCACCCCTATTCGAACTTTTCTTTATAGCCTTTAGTTATTGACAGTTACAAACCCGTTTAAATACCTACCATGTGTCATAATTGTACTTATTTAAACTTTCGCGATTTTTACACGTATTAGAATATCGGGACTTAAGTCCTGATAATATTCTGATATGTTTAATTTTTCACGCGATTAATCGCGTGAAAAATTTAAAGGCCTTTTATTTATCACGGATCGACAGTATGGCAGCTTAGCGATGTCTCCGTGAGGCGCGGGGTTTTCTAATTTTGATAATTTTTACTATCGGTACCTCTACAAGGAAAAAAGATCCTCGTGGCCTCTCCAGTGTGACAATGCGGTGTGACGACGAGTTCACACCCCAACTTTCTTAGTATTTACGTTTAAGTTAGCTTCATTTATTTTGTTTAAATTGCTTACAATAAGTTATGATGGAATTGGCATAAATTTAATGTTTAAAAAATAATGTTATTAAAAAGTTAAGATACGGGTTTTCAAATTTCAAGCAAAAACTAATTAACATGGGCGAAACTGTAGACAAAACTAGTTTTTATAAAACCTACATATAATAAAAAGTACTATTACTTAAGTACGGTTAATGATAAAACATACACAAGTACGACAGCAGGAAAACAGACAAAGTTACGAGAAGTCCAAACAAGCTCTCCCTGCATAAAAAGTATGAACTATTCAAATTTTGCCTTAACTAGTAGATATATAATCCCATTTGAGGAGTGTCTGATCAAAAACCAATATTTCCATTCTAATTAGTTTTACAGAGAAAGCAAAAACCTGGCAAATGCACAGTGCACGGCATCCGTAGCTGCCCAGCGCAATAACGCGATATAAGAAGTGGGTTTTCTGTTGTTTTTGTTTCACACTACTAACAACATTATATACCTAAGTCATTTTCAATAGAATTTGTACGAAAATTTTGGTTCATCTCACTTTGTCGGCTCTTACTCCGTAAACTTGTAAGGCCGCTTGTAGCTTTGATAGTTTTCCTTTTAATTTCATGATATAAACTACTATTTGGATTTTATCACATCTTCAAAAACTACAATTCAGCTGGCAAGGGTAGAGACATTTGACTCTAATAAAAATGTTTACTTTAAGGCTTAATATTTCACAAACGGGCTCCGTAAATCGAAAAATGATATTCACAACCCCTAAAATATTTTAAAGCACCTATCCAACGACACTACATACGACTGGGGGTGTGATTTTTTTTCTTAGCGGGGTAGCTAAGAAAAAAATATCACGTATAGGTACCCGAAAAAATATTTTTTCAAGATTTAATTCCACCACATTGTCTGCGTAACAAATATCCATGCAAAATTACATCTTCCTTCCACTAAGGGGTCTTTGACGAACATGGCGAAACTATAAGGGTTCCGTTTTGATATTTGGCTACCCGGAACGGAACCCTAAAAAATGTATTACACTGCACTGCAGTATTTCGGAGGAAATTATTGGCTTTTGATCCAAATGAGATTTTTGAAGGGGTTTTTTTCTCATAAAAATTTCGATTTTAAAACATACCGAAATAAGTATTTAATAGGTTTCGATATTTTCAAGATTAGAGAAAAAGGTTCTTTTTAGAAAATGGAATAATTAGTTTTTGATTACACTCCTCAATTCATTCCGAAACGACTAACCAAATTTTGAAAAATATGCTGAAACAATTTATTTACATATTAGACTATAGAAAAACCTATGTCTTCGTCGCCAGGGGGAATCGACCCCCTACCTTTATCTAACTCCCACAGTCACTGCGCCACGTAGGTAGCTTAGCTAAGGTCACTTAAAAAAAAATAGAAGCGACTGAAACCCGTTTAAATATTAAATACTCTCTTTGCCAAACTACTTGGCAATATATGATTAGGTATAAATGAGACAAAAGATGTAGTATAGTCTGGTTATAATTATCTAAAGGTGCATCTTATATACTAACGACTTCGTGTTGATAACAGATAGTGGAAACATTTAATAGATACTGAACGTGCGATAAGGAACATAAGATTGTGATGTAGATTGTAGATACAGCACAAAGATATTGTACTGTAACAGTACACCCCCCTTTAAAAAAAAAAAAAATATGGTAATAGTGTTTACAATATAAATTTGACCTAGACCTTACTAGTTATTTGCTGATGTATATAAATAATAATGCTATTGTACGCGGTGGAATTTGATGACGCCTGTTGTGGTGTGATTTGCTGACGTCTGTAATTTTGACTTAGCTGTTGCACGAGTGTTTATTATTTTTTTCCGTTAAACTCTTCATTCTTCTGTCCAGTGTTTTCATTATGCCGTAAATTAGGATCACGCCGATTGTTAAAATAATCTGTCCCATTGCAACATTCCTTGTCCACCGTAAGTCCTCCTGGATCAGGTTACGGAGTTGGTCCGCTTCGTTTTGATTGAGGCAATTGTCCGTATTGTATGTTATCTGGTCCTTAGAACTTTGATTTCCCATTTTAGATGTCTTGTTGTTACGAGTAGTTGTGAATTAATGGTTATTCCATTCTCGTGTAAACGTTTGAAAACCGTTTCTAAATGCTGATAATGCAAATCTTCGTTGTCCGATGCAATGAGACAGTCGTCTACAAATATAAATACGTAGTTTAAATCTCTAAATAAGGAATCCATGAATCGTTGAAATGTTTGTGCCGCATTGCGTAATCCGAAAGGCATTCTTAAGTACTCAAAAAGTCCAAAAGGTGTGATGATGGCTGTTTTTTCTATATCTTTAACAGGAATACAATGGTATGCTTTACGTATATCTATCTTGCTTAGTATCTTCTTATTTTCTAATATGTATGTAAAGTCAGTTAATCTTGGTAGTGGGTATTTGTCCGGTACTGTCGTGCTATTGAGCATTCGATAGTCTCCGCATGGTCTCCATTCGCCATTTTTCTTTTTTACCATATGTAATGGGCTTGCCCATGGGCTATCTGACGGTCGGCAAATTCCGAGTTCTATCATATTTTGAAATTCCTTTTTGGCTATGTCGTATTTTTCTGGAGGTAATGGTCTTGCCCGAGCTGCGACGGGTGGTCCTGTAGTGATAATGTGATGTTCAATCTTATGTTTGGGCGCATTGCGGAGAGAGGACCCTTTCGTGATGTCTTCGTATTTGTTTAAAAGTTGCGTAATACGTGGATTCGTTCCCACTGCGATATTACGAATTGTTTGTTGTGTCGCTTTTTCCGAAGTTACATGCGTTGTCAGCTCTGTAACTTTGTCGATAAGTTTGCGACCTGCTATGTCGACTAATAGTTTATAGTGCTCTAGAAAATCTGCTCCAATTATTGGTTGTGTAACATCGGCGATTACAAAATTCCATTTATAACATCGTTGTAGTCCTAAATTCAAGGTAAGCGTCTTCTCGCCGTAAGTCCTAATTTTAGTCCCATTTGCAGCGTATAGTGTGTATTGTTCATTTTGTAAAATTGAATGTCTCTGTTGCTTGCTAATGACTGAAATATTTGCGCCCGTGTCAATCAAAAACTTCATACCACTTTTTCGGTCGGTAATGGTGAGGCGATTGGATGGGTGGATTGCACAGAGTTTCGCCGTTGTCTGTGCTCTTATTCGTTTCCCTGGTTCCGTACGTAAGTCATTGGTTTCCAACCGCATGGTTTAATGCAGTTCTTTGCATATTTTCCGAATCTTTCGTGGTAGTAACAAAATTGATTTGCTCCTCTATAGTTTGTTCTCGGCCTCATAATCGGGAATTGTTGACGTTTCTTGAAATGATTGTGCGTGTTGGGTCGATAGCCATATTGACCTTGCTGAATTGCGTCAATATCTATCTGTAATTTTGCTAGCTGGGCTAAAATGCATGCTGTATTGTTGTCGTTTGAAGTGTCGTTGCTAACAGCTGATATTTCGGTTACTTTTGAATTCATTATTATTTTGTCTGCAATTTGGCTCAGTTTGTCAATTTCCATGTCTTCCGTAACTGCTAGAACCGTAGTAACTGATGTTGGTAAAAGCCTGAACCATAGTAGTTTAATTGTTTCGTCACTGATTTTTCCTCTCCCGAGGACTCGCATTTGACGCAATAACTGCGAAGGTTTTTGATCACCGAGTTCTGTCTCTGATATTAATTTTTGAAACTGTCGCTGTTCTGTTTCTTCGTAACAATCAATTAAACGTTCCTTGATGTTTTTGTATTTATCTGTAGTCGGTGGTGAAGTGATTAGGTCACTAACCTGTAGTATTTCTTCCTTGGATAATTTTGCTATTACTGTACAGTATTTGTATTCGTCTCCTTGCTTCTGTGGTGCTAATATGGCTTCTAGTTGCGTGAACCATAATCTTGGTTGGTCTTTCCAAAATTCCGGAATGCGGGATAAAACCGAGGTGCCAGCAGCTACTTCAAGTGTTCCTTGCTGATTTATGTTCGCCTTGCACGGTGATTGTGCCATGTTTCTTGCTGCGTATTCGTTCGTCGGGGTCACCAATTTGCCAAACTACTTGGCAATATATGATTAGGTATAAATGAGACAAAAGATGTAGTATAGTCTGGTTATAATTATCTAAAGGTGCATCTTATATACTAACGACTTCGTGTTGATAACAGATAGTGGAAACATTTAATAGATACTGAACGTGCGATAAGGAACATAAGATTGTGATGTAGATTGTAGATACAGCACAAAGATATTGTACTGTAACACTCTCTTTGGACTTATTAAAGTTAGTTTTTCATTTTTAGATCTATTTTTTTTAAACTACTTTTTAAAGAAGCCTTGCAGACTATTGTTTTACGATAATTTAGGTTCTTTTCGCTAACAACAAGCCTCCACTTATAGCTAAAATCAGTTGGCAAAATAAAATTAAAAATAGTAACTATTTAATAAAAGCTAACACTAAAACTTAAGCATTAAAAGTGAAATATTAGTATTTTTATTACAGCCGTCGTCGTTCTTTAATTATAAATTAAATAAATACTTTGTTTAGGAATATTTTAGACTAAGCTAAGAAACTAGATTATACCAATAAAATATTAACTAGCTAACCTTGAAACCTTTTGCGATATAAGAAGTTAATTTTAGATAATATTTAAATAGACTACCTATTTAAATAAATATTACGGAAGAATACCGATACAAAATACAAACACAATATTTACGGCCAGCTTCAAAAACATTCGTAAGTTTTGAGATCACAGTGGTGGATTTTCGAAATTCTAAGCATTGCAGAACTACTCCTATATGCGAATAAACTTATTCATGTAGTGAAATGTAATCTTAGCTGTTTCTCTCCGAGTCTCAGAGGTATCGTCAAGAAAGTGGACAGTAAGATAAGTCTGCACTAACTAAAGTCTAGTAACACAAGAGCTCTTATTTGTAAGACGCACATCACTGAAACACAAAACACAGATAATGCAAAAGGTAAACTACATACAAACTCGCTCAAGCAGCGCACACATAAATCGTCAAGGAATCGAAATCTCGAACCACTCGGCTTCAAAGGTGTTCTGAGATTCTGTTTGCGTTGCTCGAGTGAAGATCATATGGTATCTCTCAAAAATGATTCTGTCGCTGTTATTTACAATAAAGACACGGACAGCTTAAAACATAATGATAATTTAGTGGCAATCAAATATTACTCGACAGCCAACAACGGAAGATTTTATCAGGTTTTAAGTAAATATTTTGTCACAATAATGTTTTTTTTACTATTTGGACAGGATACCTCATAAGTAGTCTTAAACGTAGGTAACAAAAAAGATCTTAGACAAGGCACTGAATTTACTAACGGCCGTTCCCAATAACCTACAAAGCTTCCGTGATAGATTACTATCCCCGATTTTGAAAAATAATATTTATCTATAACTATAATTTCTTCCCTCTCTGTTATTTCGGCCCTCTTGAAACGTTTCGTCTGACGAAATATACATACAGTTTTCGCGTAAGTAGTATACAAATTTATTGATCTTACTAAATTTAAGATAAATATATCTCGGACAGCAATATATCGTGACATGCGTCAGAGGCTACCATTGCTTAACCCGCCCATCGAACCGCAGCTGCCGTTCACGGAGCTTCATAACACAACTCTGTGAAGCATTTTACAAGTTTACGCCCGGGAGGAACTTAGTCATGTCAATCTGTTCCTTGTTTACAGTGTAATTGATTTATTTATCATTTCTAAGTAGAATAACAGATAGATAGCTTATTGAAAACGGCCGTAAAACTATAACATTTAGTCTACAGGAATTACATGGATATTGAACGAGAATAAACTTAAGTGATACATCACTGTTTTACACTGGGTGCTGGACTTAGTAGCGGCGACAGCCTCTCCCTGTCCCGTAAATACGTTAACATAGTTTTTGGTTGGCGTCGAAACAAAGGTAAGTCCGAGATGGGTTGCAGACCACAGTGCGGTCTGCAACTGCTGCAGTCAGCTCGAACCAGTGTTTTGATTGGAATTGAAATAAATTATGATCGCCATGCTGATCGCATTTTGTTTATATTATTTTACCTTACAAATGAAACGGGAAAATACTATTCGATACAGTTAACCGTTGTAGAAAAGTGATCTTTCTCCATTTTCATAATTAGTTTACTTGATTATGGCATGTATCATTAAATTTACATAAGTTTATAAAAATTGTTTCATATTTAATTCGACACAGACGTGATTAAAAGCGGCTTAATATTTCTCTTGGTCTTCATTGATTTTATAATCTGTTATTCTTGGCAATTGCAATTGTTGTTCCTTTATTTCTACACTTCAGTTGCTCAATATTCTAACAGTTGCTCACGCTAATTTATTTATTTCCCACAAAAAGCACCTAATCGCAGTAAATCTGAAATTATTTAAATAATTTACCTCTCTGTACTCAAATATTTTCACATTTTGAGTTGGTGGCGATTTTGCAAATTTTTTAGTAAATTTAACTGCACAAAAATTAAGATTCGTGAATTTTACAAACGTATTGTAAATAATTTCGCATGTTTCTTATGAAGCTGTGAAAATGATGAAAGGCCTTCATTTTTACAACTCTATTGTTATAATGCCGCTGAAAGTGTTTTTTTAATAAACATAGTTTTGTCCTTAGTAATGTAATAGGTAGGAGTAATTTTGAATTTGAATTATCCATAGTAATTATTCCTACCTTGCATAATAATTATTAATATGCAATTATAATTAATTTATTTATCATTAATACACAGAGGTGGCAAGTGCAATGCAATATTGTTTATGACAGCTATTGGAAAATGGTAATTAATAAAATCAATATGAATATCTAAATTTTGGTTTATAACATGCTAGCTGACCCGTGCCCACTTCGTTGCGCCTATGACACTTACAAATAACGTGTTTTTCTATTGGTAAAATAATTTTCAAAATCGGTTCAGTAAATGCAGAGTTTATCCCTATAATATCATAAACTCACAAACTTGACCTCTTAATAATATTAAGTATGTATAGATTATTAGATATGTACCTTTATGTATAGATTAGGTACAAGATTATTTCAAATGTTTATTTATTATACCATACCAATTTTGTTAAAATACATAGGTACCTTCTATTTTCGAAATTAGAATTATCAATACGACAGTATAAATTAAAAAAAAAAAACGACCGTTGACCATCCCGTCAACTGTCGTATTTATAATTTTAATTTCGAAAATAGGAGGAAATAATTAGGTACCTACCTATTTATTATGTTTTGTACAAAATACCTACGAGAGTTTATTGTTTTTTCCAAAATAACCCAGAAAGCAGGCAAAAATACAAAATTCCAACAATTTTTACTTTATAAATTGAAGGTAAAGGTCGGTAGACGAATCGTTCGTTCTTGATATTTTATTACATATACTGTGGTCGTAAACTATCAGGGAAGCGCGAGCGGATCAGTACGGTAGGCGTTGGTGCATCGTACCTATATAATATAGCTTCTACAAAGAGTGCTCTGACAGGGTTGCGCCTAACCATTTCCAATGAACATACTATTAGTAATATTTGTATATTTATACCAAGTAATCTTATAATGTAATTTTACTGATTTATTTTTTAGGTTGTTATGTTGTTGTGTTTTAAAAGTTCTATCCGCTGCTTTCTCATCGTTAGTTATGAGTCTATGCAATATTATTTCTTCAAAGTTTGTTCAGTTGTTTTTGAACGAAAGTACAACAGAGTAATTCTTCAAGTCTCATTACCTGGTTGGAGTTACCGCCCTTTTTTGTTTGATGGTTACATTTTATTCTTCGTAAATCCAATACCATTAATGAAATAAATAAAAGTTATGCTCCATGGTTAACATTTATAAACATTTTTCTTTCTACTTTCTACAATTCAATTATCAACGTTGCAAAAAAAAAATGCAATATACGTAGACTACTTACCGCCACCGGTCAGATTGGAATTACATCAAATTCCATGAAAATACATCAGATGTTATGAATCATGCTAACGATTTATTATTGATTAATAATTTAATTAATATTTATTGATTAATTTTATCAACAGAACCACAAAATTAAATAATTACCTAGTTCCATCAGGCTACAATTATCCTTTCGGCTACTCGTTTGTTGACTTTATTTCAAATAATAATAGACAACATTTTTAGATCTTGTAAATGTACTATAACTGTTGCAGCCTGTTTTAATATTCACAACCAAATTTCTCAAGACTACCTCGAACCGATGCCCAGGAACGACGACAATTTCTTTAAAGCTGATAACTGATTACCTAATCATACTAATTGAATTTAAAAAAAAAAATAACTGTACGCCATATTCTGGGAATCAGAAACTGTATAAGATCTGCTATCAATTTTTCTATCAAACCTTAAACACTGTCATCAATCAGTACGTACCTGAATGAAAACCAAGGTCATCAAAGTTTCCACCATGGCTTCATGCTTTATTGATTCGTCTTTTTTCGAAAAAAAAAAACAAAAATAGGACCAAGTTTAAGAAGTATGATAACCCATGAGATGGGCTTGAATATGAAATTCTTAGAGACCGCTGCCAAAAACATATGAACCTATGTTATAATGCTCACGTGTCCCGAGCAGAGGATAACTTAAAAAATAAGAAAAAACAAATACGTTACCCGTGACCGGTATGTACGCACCATCTTAGTGTCATTTGTAGCCGATTTTAGTGCCGGTATTGATAAAAGCAAACAGGATGATGCAATTTACATGGTTTTCTTCAGTGCTTTCGACTAAGTCAATGACTCCCTGCTGCTCAACAAACTTAAGGTACAGGGTTTATATGGAATTCCTAAACTGGTTCCAATGCTATCTCTCACAAAGACCTCAGTTTGTATCAGTAAAATGATATGACTCATGTATGCACTTTGCTAAATCTGACGTATCACAGGGGTCCCATCTAGGTCCATTACTGTTTTCTGTTTTCTTTAATGACATGCCTGACCTGATGGTCTAGTGGGTTCGATCCCCACCCAAGATAAAACTTTGTTTGATGAGCGCACTGGTTTATTCTCTGTCTGGGTGTTATTTATCTACAGTAAGTAGGTATGTATTTAAAAAAATATAAGTATGTTCATCAGTTGTCTGGTTTCCATAGTACAAGCTTTGTTTATTATTATCGTGAAATAAATCAAAAATTCAAACCTTACCTTATTTGCAGACGACCTCAAAATACATCGTGCAGTTGAATCCCAATCAGATATTGAACTCATCCAGAATGATCTTGACTATATTCGAGATTGCTAAATGCAGGGTGCATTCAGCTAAATGCAGCTGTTTTGTGTGATGTATGTGATACCATTTTCACATACATTACACAAAAAAAAAACACCCATATCCTCATCCTACAGCATCAACGGAACAGAACTACAAAAAGTCAATGAAATTAGAGACCTAGGAGTTACGTTAGACAGCAAACTGAACTTCAATTCGCTTATCAACGGCGTCACTACAACTACTTTGAATGGCTTTTTATTGGCTAGGTTTGATTAGAAGAAACACAAAAGATTATCGTCCCACACGTACTAAAACAACTCTATTTAACGCATTGGTACGCAGTCACCTCGAGTAGGCTTGCATAGTGTGAAGTCCCTAGTACGCGATATAGTCACAGAGGATAGGAAGTATCCAACGGTCGTTCACTGGACGCCTAGCTTATATACCATTTGGCATTTGACATAGGGCTCCCTGCAGACAAAGAATAACTTTCCTTGAGATGGATACACTTCACAACCGAGCAAAATGCATGATTTCACGTTTTTTTACCAACTCCTCAACGGCTTGTGAATGCGTAGAACGTCTGATCAAAAAATTTGCATGGACTCAAAATTATCACCGCATTGCTTTTCTGCGTATTACATAGTTCAGCCATCGGCCGCGCGAAATTTGGAGGGCGCTATCCTGCTGCGTATAATTTTTAATGTACATTTTGCGGTTAATTTGCCGATTTAATTGCACCTATTGAATACTATAATTTACAAAGTTTTTATAATTTCTTCGTGACGACCATCTTGCGTCCATTAATATTATTTGAATTGGTGCAAGCGCGCGATGCCTGAGGGGCCCGTTCGGATTGCAGGATGGAGCCGTGGTGAGGTGCAGCATTCGCCCGTCATTGGTAAGTATGTTTGTAAACAAAACGCGCAACGCAAGCCCGCCGGCAGGACGCGAATTTGTAACTGGAGTGAAAAAAGTGAATTTATGTTCGAATTCACTCAATTATTGACATCGTCGTTATTTCTTTAGGAATACGTTTCTAAAGAAATGATTTCCTTTTTTTTATCTTTATTATTTAAGGGTTTTTATCCTATTGGATACGTCAACCCATTGTAACTTAGACTATTACATCAAGTATGTTAACTAATATTAAAATTTTGGAGAAAATACAAACTACATTTAGTATAAACTATACAACGATAACCACTAACGTAAGTAATTACATACATATTATTTGGATATTAGTACTTTACTGTCCATATTGGGCAATTCATTTTAGAATGTTATTATTTTGGTTTAGTTTTCGAAATTTTCTCAATTATAAACATCGTTTCAATTTTTCTAGGAATACGTTCCTAAAGAAATAACAATGATGTCATAATTGAGAGAATTGAAACAATAATGATTGATTTATTTTGGTTATTTTTATGTTATTTTAATTCAGTATCTTATGTTTTATGAGAGATTTTGTTTGTGGCAAGAAGTTAAAGCTTTCGAAAAAGACTTTAGGGCTAATGAAGAAACGACGTAAAACCCATGCGTCATTTCGTCGGAAAAGCGCGCTCTAAGCCAAGAGATCCATAAGCTTATACGACACGACCTTCGGCGCTCCAACACTCTCCCGATTAAAAGAGCGATCGAGCATAACCGGGAGTCAAAATCAATCTCTTGGAAGAAGCCTCCTGACGAAGTTGACCACAGGAAGTGGAGAAGTCGTTTCTTCGAAGCCGGCAGTCCTCTCCGAAGTGGAAGGCTTCTATGGCCGGTTATGCGCTTCGCATGCATCTCGACCTGATCCCGAAAATTAGGGTCTTAGAGCCACTACACCAAAGACCTGCCAGAAGTTAACATTGACGAAATCGTGCTGGCTCCTAAACAGCTGAATAAAAGCCCCTGGAGAGGATGGCGTTACAACAGAGCTGCTAAAGGCTGAAGGTAAATCCGTACTGAGGGAGCTCCAAAAGCTCTTTAATGCTGTCCTGTTTGAAGGGAGAACTCCTGAGGCATGGAGTAGAAGTGTTGTCGTCTTGTTCTACAAAAAGGGAGATAAGACCCGGCTGAAGAACTACCGACCTATTTCTCTTCTAAGCCACGTCAATAAGCTGTTATCAAGAGTCATCACGAACCGCCTTGCGCGAAGACTTGACGAATTCCAACCACCAAACAGGCTGAATTTCGGAGCGGATATGGCACAATCGAACACATCCACACAGTCATCAGTCACATCAGTGCGGCAGATTATACAAAAGACCCAGGAGTATAATCAGCCCCTGTGTCTATCATTCGTGAACTATGAGAAGGCTTTTGACTCGATTGAAATCTGGTCCGTTCTGGAGTCCCTGCAGCGATACCAATTAGATTGGCGATATATCCAAGTGATGAGATGTCTGTATGAAGCCGCCATCATAGTAATGTTCAATGAACATGTCCTACCGGAACCGATAGCTGTGCACGGCGCCGTTCTCGAAGTTGTTCAAAAATATGTGTACCTCGGCCAGTCATTGCAGTTAGGTAGAAACAACTTCGAGGACGAGGTGTACAGGAGGAGGAGGCAGCGTTTGGGAAGTAACGTCAAGTCTTCTTATCGTCGATCCCACAATGCCTTAAGACTAAAGTCTTCAATCAGTGCGTCCTACCCGTCATGACATACGGAGCCGAAACGTGGACACTGACGGTACGGCTGGTCCATAAGTTCAAAGTCGCTCATCTCTTAGGGACAGAGTATCTCTTAGGGACAAAATCAGAAATGAGGTGATTCGGTAGAGAACCAAAGTTATCGACATAGCCTACCTGAAGTGGCAGTGGGCTGGCCATATTAGCCGAAGAACCGACAACCGTTGGGGTAAACGAGTTCTTGAGTGGTCTCGGCAAACGTAGTGTAGGACGTCCTCAGGCCAGGTGAGGTGATGATTTACGCAAAACGGCTGGCAGAAGCTGGTTGCGAGAAGCCGAGGAGAGAACAAAGTGGCGTGCAATTGGAGAGTTCTATAAGTCCAGCAGTGGACTGCGATGATGTGAGAGATTTTGTTAAAATTGTATTACAACGAAAATAAAATTTCAAGTTTTATACTGGGTGGCGCAAAAGTACTGGCACTAAAGAAAATCCTTTTTTTTTTTATATGACATTTTCTGTCCTTCTGTTGTTGAAAATTGTGTAGTGAACAAATGTAAAATACACTGAAAATAAACATGGACCGTTTTACTCCCCAAGAACGTGGAATAATTGTGTCAATGTTCTTACGGAATAATTCATCAGTGATAAGAACACAACGTGAATTTCGTCGACGATTTCCCCACCGTCCGGCACCGATTGGTCGCACAATTCGACGCTTTGCCACACGCCTTGAAGCAACTGGCTCAACATTGGATAGACCTAAGTCTGGGAGACCAAGAACAGGCCGTTCAGCTGAAAATATCGATGCTGTGCGCGAAGATGTGGAAGAGTGTCCAGAAACATCAACGAGGCGACGTGCCACGCAATTGGGCATTTCCAGACGGACCCTGCAGCGTATTTTGGTGAAAGACTTAAAGATGTTCCCGTATAAAACTCAAATGACTCATCAGCTGCTGCCTGCTGACCACCGAGCTCGTCTAGATTACTGCCAGCGTGTCATAAACCTCAACCTTGAAGAGGATGATTTTCCTTCAAAATTGGTTATGAGTGACGAAGCGCATTTCCATCTCTCAGGGCATGTCAATAAGCAGAATACTCGGTTCTGGGGCACTGATAATCCGCGCATTATTCAAGAAACACCTCTACACCCACTAAAAGTTACTGTATGGTGTGGCATCTGTGTTGACAGAGTGATCGGACCCTATTTTTTCGAAGACGCTGGAGGCAATGCGATAACTGTCACTGGAGAACGCTACAGAACCATGTTACGTGAGTTTTTGATACCCAGTTTGGACGAATTGGGGCTGGAGCACATCTGGTTTCAACAAGACGGCGCTACGGCACACACAGCGCGCGACACTATGGACTTAGTGAGGGACGCTTTTCCAGGCCGAGTTATCTCTCGTTTTGGCGATTTGCCTTGGCCTGCAAGATCACCCGATCTGACCAGTCCAGACTTCTTTCTTTGGGGTTTTTTGAAATCTCGGGTGTATGTGAACAAGCCACAGACTCTCGCAGCTCTAAAAGAAAACATTCGTCAAGAAATAACGAACATATCGCAGGAAGTGTTACGGCAAGTTATGCAAAATGTCATAAATAGGGCTCAAATGTGTATCAACTCTGGAGGTCACCATTTAAAAGACATCATCTTTAAATCCTAATGGTACGAAATTTAATGGCACAAATATACATTTAAAAAAATCTAAATCTAGTTTTCTAATTTAGAAAAAATGTTATAGCTGAACCAAATAGGGTCTTTACTTTTGCGCCACCCAGTATTATGATACGCGTTTTATTATGTACTTTGATGAAATTACACCTACATAAATATGACTGAAATTTCTTCTTTACACCAACTCACCGATATTTAAATTAATCTGTTATTATAGAAGTAGTTTAACGTATCTGTTTTCCTAATCTAGACTATTTTATACTTACCTTATTAATCCAACTTTGCCGTTTATCCTAAGTCACCCAAGTACTGTATATTTATTTAAACTTTACACCAACTTACCTCTGCTACATAAAAAACTGAGCTTACCTGTTTTCACCGAATAACTTACTGCTTAAATTAATTGTTTATCACCAATTCTTTTAACTGGACATTTGGACGCTAAAGACGGCCACGCTGCCAGCCGCCTCATAACGCGTAGTATGTAATAAGTTCGACTCCCACATATGGACATAATTAATCTCAGATATGGGAGTAATTTGCATCTAATAGTAAGTAGCTTAAGAATAGTACCACCCCATCTCTTACCGTGGGTGTCGTTAAAGCGACTAAGGGATTTTAACCGGAGCACGAACAGCAGTGTCCCTTGCGTACTTTAAAGCCTTACTGCGATCGCCAACCCACTCGCCAAGCATGGCGATTATGGTAAAAACCCCTAAGATATATAATTGTAGGTTCCACTGGGGAGACCCGTGCCCAGCAGTGGGGAATTATATGGGTTGATATGAT
Source organism: Herminia tarsipennalis (assembly GCA_945859575.2). Classification (NCBI taxonomy): domain Eukaryota; kingdom Metazoa; phylum Arthropoda; class Insecta; order Lepidoptera; family Erebidae; genus Herminia; species Herminia tarsipennalis. The sequence continues at coordinate 16,901,103 of OX243837.2, forward strand.
ATAATAGTAAGTTTGGTTAGAAAGTCCCTTTTACTTGTCGGCTTAGCCCTTAATTCAAGTTGAGGAGTGAAATATCTGTTCCGAAGTAACTACTAATGTAATCTTTGGCCTTATTCAAATTTCAAATTATGATTGCCTGTTGTCATACTACCTCGCTTGTTATGGAGAAATAAACTTCTGGTACGCAAGTTTAGCGTTTTTCTCAAGTCTTGGCTACGTACTTGGAGGTTGTAAGGTTGTAAGGAAATGACCGTAAAAATACAATAATTATTTCTGTTGCGCTAGAGTCAGTATGGACACTGATATAGATGGAATCTGCTTGGTTGGTAAACCAAATACAATAATACAGAAACAGTATTCGGAACCACTTTGAATCTAATAGTAGATGGTTGTAATTTAGTTTGTACTATAATTGTAATATATGCAGAGCATTATACAGAATTCATTCAGATATATATATATCGGCGATTTATACATATATATATATATATATATATATATATATATATATATATATATATATATATATATATATATATATATATATATATATATTAGTACACCTTGTGCTAATCTCAACATTTTTCAAGACAAATCCACAACTTTCAAACTAAAAGTGGTACAACTCTGACGATAGTTGATTATATCTAATCTAATTTTATTTTTGTTTCAGTTGTAAATATTTTATTTTCATTGTTTTCTGCATTGTTTAGACCTAGGTACATGTAATAGCGAATGATGTGTGCATTTGTTATTGATATACATATAACTATAAATACGAACGCATGCAATAATATAAACGCTATGTATGTATACATACATATGTACCTTATAATTAAATAAATACATCAAATTACATACTGCTACATTGTATATTATGTGAGATAAAATCTTAATATAAAACTGCCAGCCCTAATTGAATGCCAAATAGTGCTCACGTTGAGTGGCATACCATTAACTATCTATCACCCCTGCGATGTAAGCGAAGCTTTACATGTAGTGTAGGTACCTATATATTGATGATATTTTCCTCATATTAAATACCTACCTACATACAAAGACATAACTACCTGATTTTTATTTATAAAGTTATATCTGCTGATAAGGATCTATAGACAAAAAGGGGAACACCAAAAATGCAAGCACTTTATAAAGGCTAATTTTTTGATATTACGTCACACCTCTAGTGTGACGTAATATCAAAAAATCAGCCTATAGAGTAGTCAAGAAATACCCTTCCACCAGTCAGCTGAATTCCTTAGTGTTTGGCGTACAGGACTTTAATCCGCTAATAACATAATTAAGTGATTCTTATAATATTGTAGTAGTTGTACCTACCGTTTGGATGGAGGCCTGGGTATATGTAATTGTAGATGAGTAGGTTACTCATCTACAATTACATATACCCAGGTCATGTCACAATATAAAAGTATTTTTTTTCCAGATATCTAAATGCCTATCCCCAGTTCCAAGTATAGGTGGGCAGAGGGTAAATATAAATACCCATAGAGGGCACAAGGCCTTGAGCAGTTGTCCTCCTCACTACGTTTTTATGTTTTAGAATAATATTAGAGTTGCGATTTCTGAATAGGATAAAATCTGTTTATAGGTATTTACCTATAACCTCTGAATTGTGTTAGATCGAAGGTTTCGTCGTATTTAAGTTATATCTATCTTTATTAGTATCTTTTTAATGTGTTTTTAATTGCATTTAATAAATGAACACAACTTACAAATATTTACCCGCTCTTGGCATTTACCTCGTTTTTACTTTTAAATAAAAAGGAGGTACTTAAATTTAAATAAAAATAATTTCACGAGAACCTTAAAAAGGTAAATGTTATGTCAACTTGTTCTACATTCACATCATATTATCAATACTAGCTAATATTATAAAGAGGAAAGATTTGATCGTTTGTTTGCATTAAATAGGCTCCAAAACTACTGGACCGATTTGAAAAATTATTGCTAAGCTACATGATCGGGGAGTACCATAAGCTATATTTAGTTGTCAAAAAAATTGAGATGCCTACCAAAATATCAATAATTGAACTAAAGGTATAAAAACTATGATATGACACCCGTGCAAAGCCGGGGCAAGCAGCTAGTATTGGATAATTTACACAAAACTATTATTATATATTTATGTTAAAATATTCACGAGGTTAAGGTGCTTTGCAGACGGAGCAACTATTGCAGCAACTGGCAATTAGCAACTAGCTGTTTACATATCGCAATGGAACTGCGCACACGTAATAATTCGAACTACGAGTTTCGGTAATAGACAACAGTTTTCAGTTGCTCCAATCGATAACTTAGTTTCTGATTGCAGCAACTTGCACCAGCAACTTTACGTCAACCGGTACTAATGTACCGGTTGACGTAAAGTTGCTGGTTCCCAACCGGCAATCGCAACGCGTCAGGCGTCAGCGCCAATAATGCTCAACGTTGCTTAAAAATTGTCATAAAATTCCGGCTACTTGTTGTATGTAGTAACTGGCAACTTTTAAAGGAAACTTTTAAAAAGTTGATAGTTGTTTCAACTAAAGTTGCTCCGTTTGCAAAGCGCTTATAGGCCGAATACTGCAACGTCACTCTGTTTTGAGACGCCATTAAGTCTCATGCTGTCACTGTCACATAAAGGTGAATAGAAGTGACAGAAATACTTTCGAGCATTACCCAATGGTATATATCGGCTGAGAATTCGAGCGCAATGCCCTTGGCTTAAAATTCAAATAAGGCTGCAAAAGGTTGTATAATAATAAGATTACTCAAAGTTCGTCAAAGATGTAAAATAAATTCGAGTTTTGGCCAAAAGCTGAACTTTGGTCCTTTTGTGAATTATGAATTGTAAGTTAATAACTTGGCTTAACCATTCGGTTTCGAAGATCGATTGCAATCTTTTTAATCTAACATTTAAACTTTCGCGTTGCATGATTATAACTATTTATTATACGGGAATTAACGCGCATTGTTTAAAGGTAAACAATGCGCGTTAATTCCCGTATAATAAATAGTTATAATCTTTTTAATCTGCTTTCTTAGACTTATAAAAGCGAATGCATTTACTCTTCATTCTAATTAAAACAATCGATCGTTATATAAGTCCGCCCAATGTAACTATGTATTTATTACCTACTTGAAAAAAAATACGAGAATTTGTTTGGAAATAGATTAGTTTGGGCATAGGTACTATTTAGTTTAATGCTATCAAATTTGATTATAATTTAAATTTAACAGTGTCAACTCTTGTGACGCAAGTCTTGCAAGCAAACCCCGCCATCCGCAAAATTCGGCTAAAGACGAAGAAAAGAAAGTAAAGAAAACCTCCCTTGTTTTCTACAAAATACAATTTATATACCATCCAAGACATCTGCAATCCGTGGTATCATCGCTGACAAATAGAGCTTTTGTGACCCTGAACTCTTAGAAAGTGAGCTCACACATGTTCAGGAGGTACTAAAGCGAAACGGATATAGAGGAAGCACACGATGTACGAAGAGGAGAGACTCCTGACCGAGGGTTGACAGGGCTCCAGCTTTTCTACCGTACGTGAAAGGAGTGACGGATAACGTTGGAACAGTACTGCAGAAATACTCCATTAAGACTGTATATAGTCCGCACTCCAAGGTAGCTAAGCACCTAAGTACTCCTAAGGATGTCATTCCTCTACAGACAGACACCTGGCGTCTACAAAGTGGATTGCAGCTGTGGTAGTTCCTACATCGGACAAACCAAACGCACAATAGCGGAAAGGGTTAAGGAACATATCGCGGCTGTAAAAAACCGACTGACAAACAAGTCATCAATAGCGGAACACTTGCTGGATGCGGGATCCAATCACTGGATGTAACTATATAAACCACAAGTCCTCTCCACTGACCGTCACTACTTCTCCAGGATGGCGCGGAAAGCGGTTGAAATCAAAAAACACACACAGTCAAATTCAACCGAGAAGATGGATATCGTTTGTCAACATCGTGGAATCCAGTGATCAGCAAGTGTACACACCGCCGAACAAACATTATGCGCCAGTGTGCAAATGTCGTTAGTGTTGTGTGTCGAAGTACCGACGGTTCCGTAATAGTGAGTGATAAAAAACAAGCGAGGGTTGTTTCCGAAACCCGCGCTTCTCGGAGGCGACGCTGAGCTGAATCAGTCTACCCGTGACCACGGCCGTTGCAATACGGTCGAAACGTCGGGCAATAAACAAAGGTATTTAGCCTTAAAATAAAATATTTACGCGATTAAGACCCGTAGCTTATAAAATTCTATAATTTATAGGTTGTATTTTAGCTTTCTTTGTTAATTACAATCATTCATACTTTTAAATAATTTGAGGTTGTTCGTTACAAAGTGTCTTATGTAGAAGCGTCATACCTTTAGAAATTAGAGGTAAATCTTAAAATTACCTAATTAATTTAGAAATAAGTAATCAAATCCTATTCAAATAACGTGAAAAATTACATTTTGAAAATAATCTTTTAATATCTCTTTTCAGAAAAAAAATCTTTAAGAAAGTAGATATTAATAGAAGAGCCGGCAAAGCCATTGAAAAATGTATTTCCCCTGCTTGAAGGTACCTACTGTCTATTCATACATTCTATGTAATAATTTTTAATATGATGGAAATGTTAAATACAGCTGCTATATTCGTATTTTCTATGTTTAGCTGACATCAAGTTCCTAAAATCCAACGACTAAATAGTGAGAAAAAAGCTACAAAAACCACTGACTTCAATTGAATACAAGTCAGTAACAGTTTTGAAATGGTGCCAAATCTTAGTACTTACCTATAAACATCACAAAAAATGTTTCTACCTGTTACTGTTATAGACTTTGAAACTATCCAACCGATGTGCCTTAAATCGGTCTTGTTAGAAAGATGATATGAAGATGGTTTTAGATAACAAAAGGAAAAAAAAATAACAATCGGGTACGCCAGTAAACATAACACGGTGTGACTGTTGTATATAATTTTTTGATGTACCTATTTAATATTAGGTATAGCTATTGTTATTAACAGACCTTCTTAATAATTCTGCAACAAATATAAAATAATATCAAAGTGGAATGTCTTCTAGTGGACACTTGCGAGTTGTATTTTGAGGATGTAAATAAAATCCGAGAATGCTTGAACTGCTTGTATCAATTGTATAATGCAAAAATACAGTAAAATTAAATTTAGGGAGCACAACGAAAATGTTTCAAGATCGAATCAATGACCAAGTTATATAAAATAAAAGGTAGGTGAAGAATTATAAAAATTTTAAAACGTCACTAGCCGCTGTCGTAATAGCGCGGTAGGTGTACTTTTTTGATGAGACTTGTTGCGGTTAAATAATAGTAGGCGCCGCGCCACAAAGCTATGGTTAAATAAGATAGGTACGAGAAAATTCAATCAATCTCTTTTACCTATTTGACATCAAAATGATAAACTTCCTAGAAGTTCATCTGAAAAACCAATACATGACGTCATAGTTTTATATTATCAATTATTAGGGTGATAACGCCATAGTCAATTTTGTGTCTCAACTGTGTTTTCGATTCCAGCGTAGTTCTTTTATTTTGCATCAAAGGAAAACATCTAGTACTAAAATTAGCAACCCTTTCAGAAATAGAATGTCAATGCTTTGAATTCAGCAATTTGCTAGTTTCGTGTCTATGGTAGCTTGATGTCATCAGCCGCACAATTGAGATTTACACCTACTCACCTTATTGAATTTGTACAGAGTTCGCTTTGGCTAAAGCCGGCGAGATAGATTCATTTGTAGAACCTCTTTGACCGTACCGTTTCTGTTAACGATAGTGCCGCCTAGAATTGGACGTAGAACAGTTTATCTCGGATGGAATGATGATTGAATGTTTGTGTTAGTTGTTTGGTGAAACATTTGTTTGAAAGCAAATGTAGGATGCGTTATCGTATTCAGTAGTTTCAGATATATTAGATAGTTTTGATTAACTTCTATCAATTTATGTGGCAAATTTTGTGAGTATCAGTAGTTTTTTTTTTATTGTCCTCCATTCGTTCATTTGCTCCAAGGGGACAATCAGTAGTTGTAGGGGGAGTAGTTTTTTTTTTAAAAAGACTAACCTTATGGAGCAGTATGGTACAAGCCCTGTGCCGCGGGGGACTTTACAAACATTCAAGTCACGGTCACAAAGTACATTCAGATTCGGAACAACAATTTGTGGATCGCATAAAGTGACACGTGTCCCGTGTGGGAGTCGAGCCCACGACCTCTTGCGTAGCAATCGGACACATTCCCACCGCGCCAGCGCGGCGGTCATCTAATTAGGTTTATTAACATTCTATTTTACTTAATATTTTTCTAATAGGATGGGTATAAAGGCAGACCTCGTGCCTTATGCATTTTGACCTGCATTGAGACCCTGTGGGGTCATAGAGTTAATGAGTTAGATGATTTTTTTTTACTAAATTTTGTTTTGAATAAGTAGGTACTAAATATTGCTTGTAGTGAAATGAAATATTAGATAGGGTTAATGAACTATAATTAAATGAAAGGGGTAGAAACTATTTACAACTGAACTTAAGAGGAGAGATGCAGCGTCGGTGCGTACGAGATACGAGGTAGGTCGATTCGTATGAGATGTAATGGTGTCAGGTAGAGATGTTCTTCTTACCTATTTGCGACCTCTCGCTTCACTGCCCCCCTTTCTCGATTTTTCCTCATAAAGAAATCTCTCTAGAAGCATATAAAAATTCAAAACATATTCTGTTTCAATTATAACTAGTAAAAACTTTTACGATAATTCCATAGACCTCTATCCTAATTTATCAGTCTTAGGAAAAAATATTTAATGCTGTCATGATATCATTTAATTTATAAACAAAGCTTTTACAATAACATTCAAATAAAATTGATGAATGCAATGAAAATAAAAGGTAAGAATTAACACTATATGCTTTAATGGAGATGTTCTCTAGTTTATTAGGGTTCCGTAGCCGAAATGGCAAAAACGGAACCATTATAGTTTCATCATGTTCGTCTGTCTGTCTGTCCGTATGTCACAGGCATTTTACTCAAAGACTACGCCATGAAAGTAGCTGCTACTTAATTTGATAGCTAAATAATAAAAATAAATATTTTTTAGGGGGGCACTCCATACATGTAACAGTTTTTTTTCAGCAATAATCAACGTGTGGTACATCATTCGACTGGTCTTTTAAAAACTGAAACTTGAAAGAATATTTTTGGAAATAATCGCTCCGAAAGCCCCCTCCCTGAACTTTTAAACCGTGTGACCAAAAGATATGAAAAAAAAAACAAAAAGGTAGCACTTAATAAATACTTTAAATTAAAATTATTTCGGACGTGATCGGATATACCGTCATTGAGTTATTGTTGAAAAACTGCGTTTCTCAAAAGGGCGTAAGTGCCATGAATATACGCTTTTCTGTTGAGGCATTTATTCTAGGCTGCGGAACCCTACACTGAACATGGTCCAACATGCTCTGTACCGGTTTTTTAAACTCTTCATGCATTAAATAAATACATATGGTCTTAGTGTTTTATGAGTTAAAAGGCCTTAAACATACTCGACCGCGATTGTGCAATTTGCCGCTTAGTCTAAATTGGCGCTTAATCCATTAGGATTAAGGACTCAGATAAAGATATGTTTTTTAGCTAATTTAATATTGAATAACTACTAATCTAATCCAGATTAGTACAGAAAAAATGTGATAAAAATATGTAGGTACTCTGTAACCTTGATGAAGAAGCCTTGATCCAAAAGCCGTGAAAGCCGTAGGTAGGAACTTAGCTATATTTTAGTACAAGAGGTACACACAACGCCCTAAAGATTTTTTACGACTCGTACATCTGTCGCGGTTTCAAAAATAAAAAAGTACAATTCAAATACCCAACCTACACAATATTTAAAAAAAAAACAAGCAAGACTATGCTCAGTGTAGGGTTCGGGAGCCGTAGCCGTATGAAAACCTTATAAGAGAGTATATTCATGCCACTTACGCCCTTTTGTTGAGAAACGCAGTTTTCCGCCAATAACTCAATGACAGTATATGCGATAATGTCCAAAATAATTTTAGTTTAAAGTATTTATTAACCGCTACCTTTTTGATATTTTCCATATTATTTAGTTACACTATTCAAAAGATAAGGGGGGAGGGTACATTTTATGCAATTTTGGGAGCGATTATTTCCAAAAATATTCATATAATCAAAAAAAAATATTAAATACCTTAAAATGTTTTTGAACGACCTGTCGAATGATGTACCACACGTTGATATTTGTTAAAATTTTATTTTTCAGCTTCTGTTACATGTATTGAAGCCCCCCCCCCCAAATATTTATTTTTATAATAATAATAAATATTTATTTAGGTACCTAAATGAGATTGTAGGTTTACATTCATAATTATGTTAGGCCTATGGTACTATTTTAAAATCTACAATAGTGATGTGGTTGAGTACTGTTCTCCCAGATAGGCTAAAGGATAGCCTGTGGTAGGGATAAACAGTCCCGGCCCTCAGAATGGTTTGGTTTACAATAGCACGTGTTGTGAATTGGACAATTGTGAGATTTGGGTTTAAGTGTATTGTTAAATTTAGCTATCAAACTGAGTAGCGGTTACTACAAGACACATTTTCATAAAACGTAATCAATATTCATTGTGTAGTCATTGAGTAAAATGCCTGTGACAGACGGACATGATGAAACTAAAAGGGGTTCCGTTTTTTCCATTTTAGCTACGGAACCCCACAAAAAAAATGAATGAAAAGATAGAAGTTGATAAACAAAAAGAACAATTTCATCTAACTTAGAGTGATGTGTTCTGGAAAATAGCCTGCAGTTCGAGCGGCGTTAATGTGAAGACTGAAAATATCATAAAAGAAAGCAATTTTTCACTTAAGCGGCGTCGTCGTAAATCCGCGAGACTTGTTCGGAATTAAGTGCACTTTTGTTGCTCTCATCATAACCGCCGGTATTAATGTGAAAATTGTTTTATGCTTCGATTAACACAGAAACGTTTTTGTGTCTAGTATTTGTGATGTATTTTGACTGTTCATTAAACGAGTTAGTGTTAATACAATAATTGCATTTTTGAAAGATAGAAAAATTTGAAGTCCAGACCCAGGAATCGAACCCGAGACCCGAGACCCGATCGTAGCCAAACCGGGACCAGAAGCGAACTACCTATCTGGACTATGTTACTAGACCTCACATTTTTTCATTCCTTGATGCTCGCGAGTTGGGCCCTCGCATGCGCCATCTAGTCGGTAGTTAAAGGGTTCCCTATCCATTTGCCTAAAATTTTAAGACCTAATATAACTTAGCATATTTTTGTTAGGCATAATTATATATTCGCATAATATAATTACGCATAACAGCTTACGCATAATGTTTTAGGCATATTTTTTCAAACCATAACAATGATTAGGCATAACCTTCTAATGCATAAATATATTAAGCATAAAGTTCTATAGCATAACTTTTTTAAGCATTATATCCTAAAACATAAATTTATTTACGCTAATTTAATTGTTTTTTTTTTAGTAATTGTAATAAATAAAAGTTGATTTAATGATAATTATTTGGTTTTTATATCCTTGCCCATGAGAGCATGTTCGTTTCTGGCACTCGCCGGCCGCTGCCGCGGCACGCTCGCTTCGCTCGCTCGGCTCGTGCATAAGAGGTCACAGTTCTAACCTAACCTAACCTACGCATTTTTAAAGAAGAAAGTAACCCAATCTATATTATTCTAATTGAAATTCTATGATCTTCATAGTTTATGTGTAATAAATAATTTGCATAAAAATTGTTTTTGTTATTTACCTATATTAATTATATGCTTAAATATTATTATGCTAATGCTAATAGTTATTAGGCCTACTAACGTTATGCGAATCTAATTTATACCAACACAAATTAGTCTTTAACATGATTGTGCCAACATAAAAGGTATGCCATAAAAAATTAGGCCGAAGTATTATTATGCCAAAACAAATTGTGCCAAAATCGTTATGCCGAAGTATATTAAGACAAAGAACATTATGAGAAAAGAAGGGATCCCTAGTTAAAGAACTATCACGGCTCTTGTTATTGCTTCGTTACGGCTTTTGTTATTCTTGGGTCTGGACTTCAAATTTTTCTATCTTTCAAAAAATGTAATTATTGTATTTGTAAAGTAATGGGCAAGAAATGCCTATTAAAATTACTTCGAGTTAGTGTTAGTTTTTATATTTGTCTAATGCTCTCTACTTATCATAAACCCGATAGTTTGTAAAGATGGATGGATGTAGTTGTTGTACGCTAAAAACTATTTAACGGATGTTGATTAAGCTTTAGGTAGGTACAGTAATTGCACATAGGCTATAAAAAAACAAACAGAGCCCGGGTGAAACTGCGGGGAAAATATAATCTATACCTACTAATATTATAAAGCTGAAGAGTTTGTTAGTTTGGTTGTTTGAACGCGGTAATCTCAAAAACTACTGGTCCGAACTGAAAAAATGTTTTATTGTTAGATAGCCCATTTATCAAGGAAGGGTATAGGCTATATAATATCACGCTACAACCAATAGGAGCGGAACAGCAATAATAAATGTTGCAAAAACGGGGAAAATTTACGCATACGAAGTTGTGCGTGTCAGCTAGTACTTATAATAATAAAGAGATCAGAGTAAACTCCTAGACCAATTTTGATGATAATTGATATAGCGGTAGCTTGAAACTTGCAGAGTAAACTTTCGGGCGGAGGAGCCACGTGTAAAACCTAGTTACTTTTAACAATTCATACAAATAATAGCATTTGATGCACTGTCAGCTGTTAAAGTATGAAATATTGACTATTATTTACTTAATAGATTTATTATCTTAAAGTTTTTGTAAAACATAACGTCTTTCAAACAAGTACACATAAATCAAGTTAATGTCAAATTAATTTATTCTTTTGTGAGAACACCTAGTCCAAAATAAGAAATATTTTCTATAAATTATTTATAGAATTATATATTGATAGTAACGATTTGTATTATTTTCTATAAATTATTTTAGTTCCATTTATTAGGAAACATGATTTTATAGAGCTAAGTTTTGTAGTACTGTTGAGTTTTTACACTGATAAGGTAACGTCATCAAGTAATAAAAATATTTAAAATATTTTTTTTAATAATGAGCCGTCTTCAACTGAAAATAAAGCACATCATCGATTTGTGGATATTCAGTGACTTACTCCTATGTTTTAGTTTATAACTCCGGTGTCTAAAACCTTCCTAGAAAAATATGCTATCAACTAGCGATTTTTTTGAGTAAATCGTGTACATACGGGTTCGACAGAGAACCTCCTTTTTTAAAATCGGTTAAAAAGCGCATAAAACTTCTTGGTCATACGAATACATCTACTTTATTTAAAGTAATTCAACTTTCATGGCTTAAAATTCGTCTTTTCTCTCATAATAAGTAGCGTGAGATGACGAAAATCGAGTAAAAAGTCTTCGTCAAGTTTCTCCTTAACTTCGTATGTTTCTAACTTCAGCAAAAACGAGAAAAAATATCTGCCTCTGAAAGGATTTTTAAAAACTGCTCTGAGAACTTTATTCTTAATTCATATCTTTATGATATTTATAAAATAACGTGAAGTTTATGTTTCTTCAAGAGTTGGTTGTCTTAAGATTCATAAACTAGAAAGTGTTTTGGTCAAAATTGAATTACTTGCCTTGTAACCTTTTTCTACTGCGCTTAATATTTATTTTTAAGAACAGTAGGTAATAGTAGTTTCACCGTCCGACTTACTACTTGTCACTTCACAGCTCAAAATCGCTGAATAAAATATATCGAAAGAGAAAATCGTATTATATGGAGATTAAATTCGACTTTGGCGGACATGTCCCAATGACAGAGTTGGTATCGGCTTAGGGCCGGTACCCTTTATATAAGGTCGTTAGTTCAAGTCCCACCTGAGACGAATTTTTATAAAATAAAAAAATGGTATAAAATAAAATTAGCATAAAATACTAACATTTCAACTTTCGCGTTGCATGATTATAACCATGGGAATTAACGCGCATCGTTTACTTAAAATTGCTTAACGTTTCGACCAGGTTGCACCGGCCGTAGGCACAAGCGGACTGTCGCAGCGATGTTAAGACTCCGTAAGGCCGATGAATCTTGCGACCTGGTCGAAACGTCAAACAATTTTAAGGTACACGATGCGCGTTAATTACCGTACAATAAATAGTTATTAGCATAAAAATGCTTTAAAAACAAAAAGTAATATCGAAAGAAAGCCGGTATCATGGAACTAAAAAAGTCGTAAACATTATACATACTATAGATAATTTAATTACTTTTAGGGGTGATTCAGTGGTGATCAAGATACACACCTAGGTTCATAGATGGGTGACCGTTTTCGTTAAACATCACACTTTTAAGTCGTGAGTTCTGCATTTAATCTCTCTCCAGTCGTGTCGGATTTCCGTTACATTGGACTATGAGAGTGACGGAATAGAGAGCGCACTTCTGTCTGCGCATACACTTTTACACTATAATAGATATACCCAGCATAGTTAGCTAGTCTCGGATGAGATTGTCCGCCGTTATCGAAATCGGTTAGGATACCATTAATATCAGGAAATTTGCGAAAGAGTTAAGAGTAAAGAGAGTAGAAAATATGGATAGGGGGTCATTCAAGTATTGCGTAAGCAGTATTTTAGGCCCCCCTTCTCCCTTGTCAGTAAACAAGAAGTGAGTAATGCTCATCCTCCTCATGTACCTAACGTAAACATTTATTTATTATCGAGTAGGTGCTTTTCACTTGACTCAACACGTGCATGATCTACAATATTTAAAAAAAATATTGCTGACGTAACTCCCTCCATCCGTATGTTACCAAAAATAAGCAAATCAATGACCCCACCCGCCTATGGTATTTACGCAAGACTCGAATGGCCCCATACGACTTGAGTATCTAGATATCCGAAACCCTTGACTCTATACATAATAATTGTAGAATAGGTAAACAGAAATTGAGGGTTGAATTGCTGGCTAATTTCGTCTGCGTGAATTGGACTGTCCCTCGTTTTCAGATAAAGTACTGACCGTTAGCACCTCTAAAAGTTTTACCTACCTACCTAAACTTCAAATCTATTTCACTTTTGTGTAGTGTTTGTTTATAAACGGAACAATATCCCTACAGTAGGTAATCCAATTAACGTAAGTGTCTAGTGACTTTTCCACTTAAGGAGGAACATTTTCGTTTTGAATAAATGAGGGGATGATCCTACACATACTTTCATGTTAAATAATGCTATTTTGAATGGAGGCCTTTTTCTTATGTTTCCGCATTGTTGGTTTTGTTAACCGAGTGGGTATTTTTAAAGAAACTAACAATGTTTATAGTTCGGTTGCTACAATAATGCTGAATAAGGAATGAATATTTTTATAATTCCACTTTACTTTATAAGATCTGTTAAACCAAAAGACTTCTAATTCTAACCGATTTATCAGAGACTAGCTATCTACGCAAGCTAGCTATCTATGTGCTCACAAGTGTGTGCGCAGCCACATGTGTACTCTCTATTACCTAATTCTGATGGTAAGATAGAGCGAAATGACCGGAAAGAGAATAAGTGCAGGACCGATGGATTAACACGCTCTCAGTGGCATCGTCTCAAATCTAAGGATCGACAAGGAAAACGTTGCCTAGCCTCACTGAAATATATTTGCTCAGTTGCCGCTGAGTCATTGGCTATCAATAATCCTAGAATAAACCCCAAAATACTCACAAGATACCTTATGAGACTTTCAACGGCTTTCGTGTCACTACTATTCACCTCAAAGCGATAAAGACAGAATGACACTTCTTTCTTTCATCTAATAGTTGAAATGAAAATATTGAATGGGAGACAACTACTGAATTGAGTCAGTGTTTCGTTAATTTTGCAAATCTCGTCCAATACAAAATTATACACATTTTCTTTTTAATCTGTAAATAAGTTGTGACGTCATTAGCGTCTTGGCACACAGCTAGTCATCCTATCAAGCACCTTCGCGAAAAGATTTCACAAAACTGTGACACTATCCAAAGGAGAAGTTCGTAAAACATTTAACGAGTAAAAAACAACTTAAATCTTTGACCCTTGAGTTAAGCATCCTAAGGTGAGGTGGGTGTCTGATTCATTCAACTCCATTAACAGACCCCAGAGAGGCTATTTTATAAACTTATTTGTAATAATCTACAATTCAAATTGACCTGGAAGTGGCGGCATGTTGATAAATTTACATTACTCGTTACTTAAGGTTTTCGGCTGAGTGTTTCATCATTTTCATATGTAAATATTTTCGTGGATTTGTTTATAAAACGTTAATGAAAGTTATGGCTTACATTTTTGGGATAATGATGAAATTATATTGGCAACACTAGCATAAATAGCTAAAACTTTTTAGATAATCGTGTTTTAAAAGAGAATAAAACAGTTCGTGCTAATGACTACGTTCCTCTGAACTTCTCGCACATACTATTTTGTTTAAAAGAAAATATCTCCTCAAATTATATCATATGTAAGTACATATATATTCAAACGAAATTTCCAGCAGTGTTTTTTATTAATTATTTGCAATAAATGCAGTATTGCCAGAACTGAAAACTTAAATGATTTTAAACAAAGCAGGTTTTATTCCGTCTGAAGTAACGCCAAGTTTTAATTTAAACTACATATTAAAGAAAAACATTTATAAAGAACTCATTACGCCAGTGTTTGAGTTGTAAAAAAGCGTACTTAATTATCTTTGTTCACCTTCAAGGATAAACATTTTAATTGTAGAGAATGTTTAATTGTCTGGACTTAAATTTACTTACCGAAATTATAATGGTTGAACTTACAAAATTTTCGTACGCCTGTGATTATAAGTGCCAAATCGGCTTAATAGTTTAAAAGTTTAAAGACTAAGTTGCTGTTAATTAAGTTCAGGCGTATTTAGAATTCCAGTTAATAATTTTTGCTATTTCTACAGTAATACTACATTTGCTATCGGATTTCATGTAGGCGTTCATGTTTGTTATTATATCCATTTCTAAATTCTAGTTACCCAGGGCTTAGTTATTTTAGGGACCATTGTGAGAGCACCACAAAAGGGTGCGACATAAAGAGTTGAAATTAAATTTTGATTCAAATCTGTTCAGCCGTTTTTGCGTGAAGCTCAAACAAACAGACTTGAGATAACAAAGCATAGTTTCAGATTCAGAAACTCTTATTTAGAAGTTCTTAAAATATCTTCAGTAAGAATATATAGTAAAAACACAGTTTGCTGTCTTTGCCGTTTTATATTGTAGGCTTACATTTATTTGCATGTAAGCCTACAATACACCACATTATTAAGCTGAAGAGTTTATTTGTTTGTTTGAACGCGGTAATCGTTGTTATAATAGTTGAATATAGAAATTATTTCACCGTTGAATAGCCCATTTATCGAGGAAGGCTAGGCAATATAACATCAAGCTACGACCAATAGGAGCGGAGCAGCAATGAGAAACGTTGCAAAAACGGGGAAAATTTACGCAGACGAAGTTGCGTGGGACAGCTAGTTTTAAGATAAAAGTAAAAAATGTAGTTGAACTTGAACCTATAAATAAATAAATACATATAGACATATATTTACACCGTGGCCGGAGCCGTGACTGAAAAACTAATTTAAAATAACAAGGGAAATTACTTCCTTATTGTGCCTACGTGAAGACAGTAAAACGGATTACTGTCAAAATATGAATCCTTTTAAGAAGTAGGATACTACATAAACATCTTCATTATTCCCACCTTCGTAAAGACTAATGGAAGTGGCAACATAAAATACTTATGCGCTGGAATTTACGACTGAATGAAATGGTTTCATTTTTATATTTCATTCCGCGCTCCATAGGACACGTTAATTGAACCTTAACGGTTCAAGAAATGGGTCATTTATTGACTTTCAGTACAGAGTTGTAAATCGTACGGGTTCAAACCGAAACTCTCCAAGTTAAGGGACTGTGATGCGGGGGCTATTTGTCTTTATCTTAATATAAAGGATGGTGTACATTGTTAGAGGGGATGATGAATCGTCTTGTACCTACATTGTTGTAATGATGTTATCTGTTGAGGTGTAGTGGGTGCTCTTTATGGCCCAGTTTGAGATGCTATTGTGTTGTGTTGTATTGGTTTTGTGTTGAATTTATTGCTGGTGTTTCATGTACGACATATACACTGATGTTATTGATAGGGAACAGATCTTTTAAATACATGTGTTCTGATAACTTTTCTATGAAAATTGTCAGATTTAACGCTTTAATCTCCGAAGTATCTATGTTAATTTAGGTAAAAATTTGTTATAGAGATATATAGCTTGTAGGATGCTTTTTTATTGCTTGAACTGATATCCACGAGTGAAACCAATGGATTCAAGGAGGTCTTATAACAAACATAAATAATAACTATAACTCACTTATCCGAAAAAAAAACAGTTTGAATGTATGAGTTGATGCAATCATTTGGAGAAGATTATAATTAGAGACTTTATCACCATCCAGAAACGCCTGACCAAAAAGTGAATCTTCGTAATACGTACCTATTATTGTCTACCCAAACGCATAATATATGCACATTTAAGAACTTTTTAAAATCTTGAAAAACCTTTGAATAATATTAACTAGTCTAGACTAGAAGATTTTCTAAAAAGATGGGTATAAGAGACTTCGTATATTTGCATTCAAAACCAATTTTAAAGATACACTAACCATTTCTGAATTGTCACTAAGTACATACGACTTACAGAGGCTATCGAGCTCGACTATTTAAATTACTGGTTAGAATTAAACAGTCTATTTCCTCAGCAGTTTCAATTTAAACTTTTCCATTTTCTTCGCGAATAATAGTCGCCATAATCTATACAATACTACGACATTATAGGATACCTACCTAAGTAATTTTAATTTCTTTGCTAGTTTTAAAAGAGACCTATTTATATTATTGCTGACTATTTGAGTAGGTATAAAATCCAACCATATTGTGGAAAAATTCATTTCCACAATATGGTTGGATTATCTCGTTCTCGTAACTCGTTAAAAAAGACGACTCCTGCAGTAGGGTACAAGCCCTGTGTCGCGGGGGACTTTACAAACATACGAGTCACAAACACAAAGTACGCCCAGACTCGAAACAACAATTTGTGGACGGTGGTGAACGCACGACCTCTGGCGTAGCAGTCAGTCAGACTCCTACCGCGCCACAGAGGCAGGAGGTTCGTAGAAGCAGGTTGTATAACTTGCATGTGAATAAATTACCTTAATTGATTATTTGTGGTATGGTACCTGCCGACCTTTCTATTTAAGATTATTGTATTTGAAAGAGATAATCCAAAATATGTAAATTATTTTTTTAAACTAGCACCTACCGCAGACCCTCAAATGCGTGCAAGAATTTGTACATTGTATCAATGTTTGCACCTACAAACCCATTTTAGAATTCCTTTTTGACGGTCTCAAACGATTAATAAACTATTAACACATTACCCTCCGCAGTCGGGTAAAAAATAGACTGCGCTATTTTGATGTATGCGAAACAACTATTACTAGGTACTTGGAAAACCGTGAATATGTCAAAAGTTTTGCATATTTATTTGTAACTAGATACTGTCCTACACTTATTGTGAAAATGTAAGGTACAATAACGCTGGTAGAGATGTAGAGCTGAAGGCCATTTCACGTATTTAGACAATGCAGTTGTAGTGCAGTTGCAGTTATGTTTCGATTAAAACGGCCATTTTTGTATTCTTGTGCTTTCGTACTAGAATGTCGTGATGTGCTCTCGAGACGCATACTTGACGCAAACGTATTTGAGTTCGATCCTAAAGTTACAAGAAAACAAAAATTGCCTTTTTAATCGAACTGAACTGCAATTGTATTGCTTTAAATACGTGAATTGACCCCCAGGTCTGAATAATAGGATCTTATTTCCTTTGTGAGAAATCAAACGATAACTTCCTCTTTAAGATTCATGTATTCCCAATAAAACTGATTTCTATCTTAAATAATATTATAAATTTTTACATTAATTCGTTTAATGCGACTTTTCATTCCATTAGTCATGACGGTTCTCTTTTTTCCAACTTTTTCTTTCTACTTTTTAAACTTATTCATATTTTGCTTTTAAAAGAACGTCAAAGCAAAAAGTTAACAACTATCATTGAGGTTTAATGTGAGATATTCTATCGGCATCACTCGACAAGTCCACACATCCACCACTGTACTGACATAATAAGATAACAATATTAAATCACTTACCCCGACCTACCCGATTTATACATCAATAGTAAATATTTCAAGTGTGTGTGAACCGTCCGTTTACGTGTGAAATCCAACGAGCTCAAAGTACTCATGTCTGGTTCGAGTGGATTGCTGTAGTGTTCTTTCGTCCTGTTTGACACTCGTATATGTCAATTGTTAACTGCCCGCATACGTGTGATTTCAAATTACAGCGCTCCAGCCTCGCCATTTTGTGAATAAACCGAGCGTGTCCAGTTGCATTGGTTTTTTAATAACGTTACTGGATTGGTTGATGCAAGTGCAATTATTTCGTCTGAATTTCGGGTTTGGTGCTCATATAGTACAATTGGGTAGTTGACTACTATACAAGTCAATTATTTTATACTAATCAGTTAATAGTAGATCTTAAAATGCTCTGAAAACAAGTGTTATTTTACAATATAACATGTTTTTGAATTTAAAAGCATAAAAACGAACGAAGTAATGATTTGACGATAGGAATTTATGACGTCATAGGTTCCTATTCCATACACATTTCTATAGAGCTTGTCGTTTTGACATTTCATAAAAGAGACTGATTTGACTTG
This sequence comes from Herminia tarsipennalis, assembly GCA_945859575.2. Lineage (NCBI taxonomy): Eukaryota > Metazoa > Arthropoda > Insecta > Lepidoptera > Erebidae > Herminia > Herminia tarsipennalis. The sequence goes on from OX243837.2 coordinate 16,919,970, forward strand.
ACAGTCAACATCCCCATTAGTTCAAAATAAATAATTTTACATCACACACCATATAAAAGCGATTTATGATTTACCTAAATTAGTTACCATTCGTTTAATAAGTTTATAGTCTCTGTCGTTTATAAGTTTTGCGAGGAAACTGCGAATACTGCAGTCAGATTTACAGTAGGCTTATTCTAAATCTGTGGCTGCGTTGCACATTACCTCCTTGCTCATAGCGAGGCATGTGCCTGGCACGCGAAAGCATATGACTTGCTTCTCACCAAACTAAATTCCTACTAAACCTTACTTAACCTAATACTGCTATAAAATCTTTTGCAGTATTTGTCTCAAAATGTTTTATTAGTTTAACATAATCTTGAACTAAAACTTCTACAACATTTTTGGTGTTCCGGAATCAAGAGTGGAACACACCAAGATTGACTTTATTTTTGTTCCTCTCTGCTCGAACTTTCAGATTATCTTCTTAATTTGAACTGTTCATTGGAAACCAATCGTTATGCTCATTCAGTTCCACCAGTTTCACGTTCGAAGATACGATTAAGAAAGTACGTAGGTACTGTTTCATGAAATACTTATCAAAGTTTTAACATTTCTTTAAATTTTTGTGTACCTAAGTTCCTCTACTTACCTCTTACCTGAGTAACTCTTACTTAGCATTTTTGCCAATAACCAGACGACACTGTAGGTAGAATCGTAGAGAATTGCTTTAGCTTATTTATTATAATATACAAATCTTTATGCAAAATATTTATTAAAGAGATTTTATGAAAATACTTGTTTTTTTTACTTTTGTTTGTTAATTTATTTACTTGTCGTTCAAAAATGAATTGAAAAGATAAAAGTATCAGCGTGTCGGCGCTCGGTAAATGTAGAAATGATGAAAATGTACCCCTGATGGAGTGAATTAGGGTTAATGGCATAAAAATGTTTACAATGCGCTACGTGATAGGTAGGAAGGTATACATTCTTAGGGTTCCGTAGCCAAAATGGCAAAAAACGGAACCATTGTAGTTTCGTCATGTCCGTCTATCTATCTGTCTGTCCGTCCGTCCGTATGTCACAGGCATTTTACTCAGAGACTTCTTAATGAATGTTGATAAATTTGGTGAAAAGGTGTCTTATAGTGGCCGCTACTTAGTTTGAAATAATAAAAATAAATATTTTTAGGGGGGCACTCCATAGATGTAACAGAAGCTGTTTTTTTTTTCGGCTAACATCAATTTGTGGCACATCATTCGACAGGTCTTTTAAAAACATTTAAGGTTTCTAATAAACTTTTTTGATTGAGTAAATATTTTTGGAAATAATCGCTCCGAAAGTTGCATAAATCGTATCCCCTTAACTTTTGAACCGTGTGACCAAAAAAAAAACAAAAAGGTAGCGCTTAACAAATACTTTAAACTAAAGTTGTTTTGGACATGATCGGATATACCGTCATTGAGTTATTGCCAAAAAACTGTTTTTCTCAACAAAAAAGCGTAAGTGTCATGAACATACGCTCTTCTGCTGATGCAATTATTTAAGGTTGCGGAACCCTACACTGAGCATGGTCCGACATGCTCTTGCACGGTTTTTTCTTCTTATCATAATTTGAAAAATTTAATGCCCGAAAAAGAATATGTGTAAATTTTCCCCGTTTTTGCTACATTTTTCATTGCTGCTCTGCTCCCACTGGCCGTAGCATGTTATATAGCCTTTAGCCATTCTCGATAAATGGGCTATCCAATAATTTTTCAATTTTTCGTTTGTTCAAACATACAAACAAACTCTTCAAGTAAGTATAATAGTATTTAAACAACTTTACATAGAGAAAGGCTAGCATCCATATATACAATCCTTATTGCTTAGCCGGCTGGAGCTAAGCCTAGAGTTTTCTTGCATTAATACAACTTCACATAGAAAAAGGCTACCATACATATAAAACGACATTTGTTCAGCCGGGTCTAAAACTAGCGCATACGCTATGCTACTTACCGAACCCTTGTACAGTCATCCCTTTATTAAATTAACCAAAAACATAACATTAAGGTCGTGACAAGAGTTCATAATATAGTTGTAGTACGATTACTGAGAATGTTTTACATTTTCTATTATCCTATAAACCCGGGACAGGTCAGTTACGTGACTTTCCAACGGTCATACCCACATTACATAGACTGTTGAGCAATTACAAGTGGATTGTTTATACACCACAAACGGTACAAATAAATTAAAGTCTCGAATTACAAGGTAAACCTCTTGAATTAGAAACGAGGTACAAGTGTCAGGTTAATTTAATTATTGCGAATTATAAAGGGTGTTTTTTTAAATACTAAGAACCTCCCGTGGGTTCATTACATAAGACTAAATAACTTTGTAATATAAGTTTTAGAATATCTATCACACTAATATTATAAAGGCGAAAGTTTGTGAGTATGTGAGTGTGTATGTTTGTTACTTCTTCACGTCTAAACGGCTGGAGCGATTTTAATCAAATTTGGTATGGAATTAGCTGACACCCTGGATTAACACATAGGCTAATAAACCGCGGGTAACACCGCGGGGCACAGCTAGTACTAATATATAAATGTGAATGAAAGTTTGTTTGTTACGCTTTCAGGCGAAAACTACTCAACCAATCATCATGAAACTTTGTACACATATTCTTGGAGATATTAGAAGTAACATAGGATTATAAAAAAGGGGAAAATTTACGCAGACGAAGTTGCGCGGGACAGCTAGTATATAATTAAACCTTAATCACCACTTGTTTTTGGAGTTACATATTACTGCCTTTGTGGTGCGGTGGGAGTGTATCCGACTGCTACGCAAGAGGACGTGGGTTCGATTCCCACACGGACACCACTTTGTGTGATCCAGAAATTGTTGTTCCGGGTCTGGGTGTACTTTGTGTGTATGTTTGTAAAGTTTGTGTTTGTAAAGTGACACAGGGCTTGTACCATACTGCGGGAGTCGTCTTTAAAAGAAAAAAAATACCCGGCAATTTTACTGGAGTATTATCGTTGTTTATTGTGAGGTTTAGGCACTAAACCTGACAAAGTAACATCGATTTTACGTCGGGGTATCTTAGATGTGATAAATGACTGTGTGACAAAAGTATGTGGTAGGTGCTGAAGGGTCAATTTGTAATTTTGTTTTCAAAAATTAAATTACGAAGTTATTTGGTGTAATGTAAGGAAGCCAAAAGCGGGAGGCCATTAGTATATTAAAAATACTTTTTAAGATAAAAAAAACCGGCTTGAAAAACCGGCGGAAAATAATTAAAAATTATACATAGGAAATGTAGTTTTATGTTTTAGGGACCAGCTTCAAGCTTCTTCTTTAATTATTTTTTGTTGTTCAATATATGTACATATTATTTTACTTTTTACAAAAAAACATCGATTTTACTCCACGGCCAAAAGTCGGCGTTAGGTGGTGAAGGGTCAATTTGTAATTTTGTGTACAAAAATTATATTACGAAGTTATTTGGTGTAATGTAAAGAAGCCAAGAGCGGGAGGTTATTAGTATATTGCAAATCAGGAGGGGTATTAAAATCATCCTGTATAGACGATTTTTTTTAATTCTTTTTTTTTGTTCGAAAGAGGAAGAAAAGGTTCCCTTTTAAATTTCATAAAGATTTGATAATGAGTTTCGGAGATAGACAATGAAACTCAATAAATGCCAGCAAATCAGCACTGATTGAAGTCAGTTAGATGTTTTTTTTGTTAAAAAAAAGTTTTTATGAGTCGTAGACTGCATGCGTGAGTAAACGATCTGTGAAACTGAGCCTGAACAATGTTAAGTAGCCACGGTAGGCAAATATCGTTATACCTTTTTTAAAAATCATAACAGGCGCGACAGAGTGTTAATTTACATTATAATGTGACTAGCTGTCCCGCGCAACTTCGTATGCGTAAATTTTCCCCGTTTTTGCAACATTTCTCGTCGCTGCTCCGCTCCTATTAGTCGTAGCGCGATGTTATATAGCCTATAGCCTTCCTCGATAAATGGGCTATCCAAAAAAAAATAATTTTTCAAATCGGACCAGTAGTTCCTGAGATTAGCGCGTTTAAACAAACAAACAAACTCTTCCGCTTTATAATATTAGTATAGATATGATAGATAGTAAGAAAAACGATTTAACGGGATGAAAAGTATAGATATAAAACCTACGAACGATAGGTAAGTAATATTGTCATGGTATCCTTCAGTCAGAAGCTTTATAGAGCTGTTAAAATAGCACTTGAATGAAACATAATTGAATCAAAGTAGGTATATGACGTGACGATAGCAACGATCAGTTTATAACATCGTTAAAGTGTATTGAGTTAGCTTTTGTATGTTGGCCGTATTTTTGTATAGGCAAAGTTATGGTTATAGACGCGACTATGTTCCCATAGATATTTTGAAAATCATCTATCCCACATGAACCATTTTTTCCGGGTAAAAAAGTGCTGTTTCAAACTATAATCTATTTCTGTGCCAATATCATTCAGGGTCTTTATTAACGTTTTTTTTCGTTTTCGCGGTAAAGCCAGCATTATGACAAGATTTTGACAATTCGCAAAATTGACAAAATCTTGTCATAATGGTAAATAGAGAGCTGCGCTTAGAAATGCATCAACGTGCATGCGCGGACATATTTGAGCGCACGGGATGGCCGCGAAACCGGAAAAAAAGAACGTGAATAAGGACGATCCGCTTAGCTATCTTTGCACGAAAGAGTAACAAACATACATCCATACTCCAACCGCACAAACTTTTATAATTATATAGTAAGGATTAGCGCGGTAGCCTAATGGCAATCGTGAGGACGCGGGTTCGATCCTACCCTAATGGGTAGGATTCGATCCTACCCTAATGGGTAGGATCGAACCCGCGACCTCACGATTAGTAGAAGTGTAATCACTACCGACGTGAACCCACCCCTAACACAAGCCATTGAGCTTAGCTGGAGGGGTTAACAGGATTGCTAGTGATATAGGTCCCCCAACCCCACATTGCTAGTTATCTTTTTAATATAAAAAAAAATGTACTCAATCTTAAGTTGGTGCTTCGAAAGTGTTTGGTTTTTAGTTAGATCTCAGTTCTTCTATATTACCGAACCATGGGTAAGGACCCAACTAGGAATCTTTCAAAATCATGTTTTGACTATCCCGTGACTTCGTTCGGGTGGAAATGTACATTTATCCGGGATAAAAAGTAGCCTAGGTAAATGGTATTCCAGTACAAATTTCATCTCTTACATTTTTGAAATTCAAACTTTTGCAGTTATAATTAGTGCCTCGGAGAGCACGTCGGTCTTGCGACCAATCTCTCTCCGACGTGTCAGATTTCCTTCCCATCGGGGAATAGATAATGCATTAGTGTCTGCGCACACACTAGTTCACTATAATATCCTATGCGTAGTCGACTAGTCTCTGATGAACTTTTTTTTTAAGCTATTGCATAGCTTATAGTCGGGATTTGAGCGCGGCGACCGAATCAAGAAATTCCGTAACGAAAATAAAACCTAACACCCCCACTCCGCCTACCATGTAGCTCGGCTGAGCGTTAGCTAAACGTATATGTATATGGTACGACTGTACGAAGCTCGCACGGATCGAGACGAGCTAAAAAAAAACTGCATAAATAATTATTTATAATTGCATAAGTTGATAAAAAATGCTATGCAATAGCTTTACCGCGGCAGTCCCTGAGTGCCACACATTTTTTTTTTATTATCCACCGTAACCTACATCGGTTAGGAGACCATTATAGTAGGATAATATTAATAGGATGTATTGACGTACTGTCACTGTACTATACATACTTACCTAAATTGGCTGTCTCCAAGTAATTTCGCACGAAGCTATCTTGCCAATTACGAGTATGCATGTCCTTCGTCTGTGGTCTAGATATTAGTGGTTTGACGCCAATTATATCGGCATATTAATGTGATTAACATTTACTGATTAATTATAAATCCGTTAATTACAAGGTAATGCAGTTTGAATTTATCATTAATCAATAAGTTGAAATGTTTAATTTTTTTTTATAAATATCTTGTTTACCCCTCGAACTAAGCGCAAAGACTTGTGTTTGTAGTGGGTAAACGTCCCTTTCCTTCCCCCTGGTGCAGGTTCTTTCTGGGCACGGGTGCTTCGGGAAGTACCTGCACACGTCGCTAGGAGGGAACCGAGTCCCGGCTGCCACCACTGCGACTGCGGTGAGGACTCGGCGCAGCACACCCTCCAGCATTGTCCAGCTTGGGAGGGGCAGCGTCGAGGCTCGCGTCTCACCGCAGTAGTCGGAAGTGACCTGCGGTGAGACGGTTCTGAGTGGTTCTGTCCATGGTCCGAGGCGAGGGGTCGTGAGATGTGGTCGCATCCTTCTGCGAGGACGTCATCTCGCAGAAGGAGGCGGCGGAGTGCGTCAGGGAAGAGAGCTCCCTGGCGGATCCGCTTCGACGCCGGCGAACCAGGCGGCGACGGCGCGCATATCTGCGCCTGATGCCGCCTTAGATCGGGCTGCAGGCGGGCGTACAGGGTAATCTGCCCCGCCCGCGGCCTTCCGTGGAGGCGTGGCACCCTGTGTGTATCCAGGGGCCGCGTAGGTGTGGAATGCCCGGAACGCAACAACATCGCTTCCGGGCATTGCCATTGGGCGGGCCGCCGACGGTATAACAAATTCCGGCGGCCCGTTCGCGAAGGTGGCGAGTTATACACATCGGGTTTTTAGTGGGTGCAAACACTACACTACCTCCACCGTCTTCCCCGGTCGGTGGGGGTGTTCGTAAGATTTTTTTCCCGCCACATTAAAAAAAAAGGAGTGAGTTCACGTCGGTAGTTTAATGGGTAGGGTTCGAACCCACAACCTCACGATTGCGAGACCGATACCTTAGCCATTAGGCTACCTTCGCTTCGAATAAAATTGAAATGTCTATCTGTGTGGTTAAACTCCTCCGAAACGGCTCTACCGATTCCCATGAAATTTTGTGTGCATATTGGGTAGGTCTGAGAATCGGACAACATCTATTTTTCATACCCATAAGAGTTTGTTTGTTTGTTTGAACGCGATAATCTCAGGAACTACTGGGCCGCATTGAAAAAAGATTTTATTGTTGGATAGCTCATTTATCGAGGAAGGCTATAGGTTATAACATCACGCTACGACCAATAGGAGCGGAGCAGCAATGAAAAATGTTGTAATAAAAAAGGAAGAAAAAAGGGAAAATTTACGCAGACGAAGTTGCGCGGATCAGCTAGTAATATATACATAAATAGGGACGATACCTTATTGTCACTTTTTCAAAATTTTACAATTCTTAATGTAAGCAACGACACCTGTTCAATAACCTATTTTTTTTCACGATTGTACTGACTAACTTAGAAAAGGCTGTAAGAATTTCGATAAGTCTATGTTAGTTTTGGTTCTACGGAAAAACATACCTTAATTTACTCGTATATAAGATACTACATAAGTATGTAGTATATTTTATGCGAGTAAATTCAGGTATTTATTTACTTAATTTTGCTATGTGGTACGAATATGGCTTAAGAATAGTACCACCCCATCTCTTCCTATGGCAGTGTTCCTTAGCAGCGGAACATCGTATGGGTTGTAATGAGTATATACTTAGTCTATGTTTAACTTTATAATAACACTTTCAAGATATTTTTGTTCTACGGGAAGAAATACCCGAGTTTACTCGTATATAAGATACTTATATCTTTTAAACGAGTAAATTGAGTTTATTATAATCGAGTAAATTTATAATAATCTGAATTTATAAATTTACTATTTTAACTCATATCAGATGAAGTTACTACAATGCAAATGCAAACAGCACATTTGTTAGATTAAATCGTGTAGTAAGTGTCAACAATACCGGTTCTTGTCAGCTCTAAGTTTACGCTTTGCGCTTTGAACTTCCGATGCTCTTCCGTAACCATAGGATGTTTGCTCACCGAGTGTCAGCGTTTTCATTTCTTTTATCATTTTACCCGTATACGTTACCATGTTAAAAGAAACCTCTGGTCTTTGTTTGCATAACAATTAAAATAATATTTCATCTCATTTTAGGTTAAAAATCTTCAAGGGTTTCTGCAGGTTCGACTTAAGTCATTAGGGCGCTTATAATGAGGTAAGTGATAAAGAAACACAGTAACAAAATAATAATGTTTTTCTAACCCATCCAATCACAGCTTTCAATCTCAACACCAACCAGCCAATTAGGTATACAATGCAAAAGTGGGTTCGCAGACAAGTGCACTCTGTATTACCTCACTAAAAAACACGTGAGGCGGAAATCCGATACGACTGAAGAGAGATTCGGCACAAAATCGATAGCTTATCGACCTCTTCACAGATGGATGTGAATTTATCAATAAACTGCGACCAGTCTATAGACCTATAACTAAGTTTAGACTCAAGTCACTATACACCATCTTTCCGTTTATACACCAAGTGTATTTGCGGGAATTTATGGCTGTGTGACACAGTGCTTTGTGCGAGTGTGTGTATGTATTCTCTTTTACGACCACTTGTATGAAAAAGTCACAATTTTGTTAAGTTGTAGAACAAAAGTTACGAAGTTGTTAGGTTTAAAAAATCGTATACTTATGCTAGTTTTGACATTATATATTTTCAGTCACGTAAGTCACGAGTTGTATACATTGTTAAAGGTTTGTCAAAACTAGATTTGCTAACAAAACACCGCTCTACATCAAATGCACATTTGTGCAATAAAAAGAGCGCGTTAATCTCCGCGCTTTGACAACTCTGGTGCAACTTATTCCAGCAAAATTGCATTGTAACGTTGTAAGGGGACGTGACCACAATTTATGTACGGGCGACGGGTGTTGGCCAAATTTCGTTGTCAGTGGCCAAACTACTGGACTCCGTGCTGTATAAGTGGATTAGCCGGCCGACGTTGACGAACGGCCAATGTTCACCTACCTACCTTTGTTGAATTATTAGTGTGGTGTTTACCCTTAGAAACTGACTATTACGTAAAAGGGTTCTCGAATGCGAATTTGCAAGTCCGCTTGTAAATTTTCTTTTGATCTTAACTTTGATTAAACATCAAGCGATTTCCTTTACATAAAACTTTAACTATAACAGGTAAAATTGTAAGCTACAGTCTGGTTGTATTTATTGGTTCACGTAGACACCTAAAATGTTATGCTTTTGCAATTTCAACCGCTGAGCGTAGGCCCGGGATTGTGGATCGACGACACTTTAAGCCGCTTACAAGCGGTTTTGCCTCAGGAAATCTTTGCTCTTGGAAAATTCTCAATTTTCATACCTGTCGACTGTACCTCTGACAAAGTATTTTGTATTATGAAATTGTACAAGTAAATGTATTTGAGTTAGTAAATAAACAAGGGTTTGGTTTTCGAACAACAAAAATACTTCTTTTGCAAAATGAAGGTAAGGCTTCTAATGGAACAAACATTTACTATGCCAATTATACAGTATCTTGTTACTAATATCTTTTGATTCGTTTACATTCAAAAAAATTTTTTCCCCGAGAAGGCTTCGTTTTCCTTGTAAAATACTGTTAAAAGATGAAAAGCATTAACACTTCCCCCTAAAATCCCACTCGCCGATTCTCGAAGGATGCCCATTTTGCAGTGAACAAACAAACAAAAACTGTTCGCAAAAGAAACCAGTGGTTGATTGAATGTCACGGAACACAGAATGTCGATTGGGTAAATTTAGTCTGATGCACTTAATTCATTCAGCTAATTCACTGAGAATTAAGTGCACCATTTGGTAGACTTAATTTCTATTGCATTTAGGGAATGAAAATCGAAAGAAAACAGGAACGACTTGCTGTGGGATTTCTTTAAATTAAAAAAAAAATCACTTGGGATGCAAAACAACACTTGTGATACGTCGGGAATAGTCGGGATTCTATATGTACATTTAATACCAAGTTCGCGAACAATAGAACCTGGCAATAAAAACTCGCTTTTCAATTTGCCAATTTTACAATGTTTGAATGTTTATAAACTAGATATGGGGGTTAGGTGCTGCCACTAATATACTATACACCATATTAAAGGACTGATGCAAATTATATTATTAAAAAGTTGCATCATGAGAAAAACTAAAATCAGCCTTAGTGAGCACAACATAGTAGGAGTCTACTTACAATAAAGGTAAAAACTATATGTGCTTTATTTAAAACGAATGATTAAATATAAAATATTATTTCTGTTAACAAATCTGAATCTAAAGTCAAATTATGCTCATAATCAATGTGACAATTAAAACAAAGTGACAACAAAATTCATCCAAGCATAATAAATTGACGAGGAGCAAGCCACTACATCCATTTCTCTTTATCATTTATATATTCATCAAATAAATAATAACCTCTACGTGTAACATGATTTTAGATTACATTTTTGAACTTAATCACTGATAGACTCATAATACTAGCTGGTATCTTGTTAAAATCTCTAACAGAAAGACCTATAAATGAATTATGGGTTTTATGTGGCGACATAAAACCCATAATTCATTTAAAGGTCTTGTATAGGCTTAAGATATTGACCTACTAATTTGTGCTTATTTCTCGTGTTCACAGAGTGAACGTCACTATTTTTGTGATATAAATGCATATTTTAATTAAATATATTTTGGGACTTAATCGCGTGCGCCTAGTGCACGATTGAGATGCATGGTGCAGAGTCGACCCGTGACCACGATCGGTGCAATTCGATCGAAATGTCGGGTAAATAAAAGGTTCGTACCTTTAAATAATTCACGCGATTAAGTCCGGAAATAAATAAAAGTCGCGAAAGTTTAATAACAATAAATGCATATTTTGCTTAACAAACATCATGTTCTCAAATATACTTGTATACTGAGATGCAACTGTCATAATACATCTCTTTAAACTTTTCTCTAAGGAAAATTTGTGCACCTAGTTTGTAAATCGCAAGCACTATACGTTTTTGAATAATAAAAATTGTTTGAATATTAGCCGCCTCTTATATTATACTTGTATTATAAAAAAATATATATTACGGATCTATTGCCCGACGTTTCAACCATATTGCAACGGCAGTGGTCCCGGGTAGACTGTGACAGTGTGCCAGTCAGTCAGTCCTTTCTTTGATACTCCACTTCTATTGGTCGTAGCGTGATGTTAAATAGCCTATGATACTCACAAATAACGTGGCCTTCAGACTATTGGTAAAATATTTTTTCAAATCTGTTCAGTAAATCCAGAGATTACCCCCTACCACCTCACAAACTCACAATTTTTTTATATTATTAGTATAGAAGTATAGATTGAAGAGTTGGCTTTGCCTTTCCACTAACGATGCCTATTATCAATTCAAATGCGCTATAATGAGCTTCGTTTCTTTCATCTAACAATGCTATTTAATGCCAGCATTCAGACGCTGAGCATTCAGTCAGTTTTTCAGTAGTATATTTAAATAATAATGTGGAACTGATCCGCGGCAATCCTTAGCGGAATAATTTTATTTTTGGGTTAGGTGTAAATGTAGTTAAAACGAATGCCAATATAAATATATACAAACAACTGAATGTAAATTCAGTGTTTATGGGACAATTGATTTCGACATTGGACGTATGAAAGTAGGATGGTAACAATTAGTGGTAGCATTTCAATTTTTAGGTGAAGGTTCGTTTTATAATCTTTGGTATATCAGTAGAAATATTCCAACGAAAAAAAAGATAATATGAATATGGTAGGTACGGTATGGTACTATATTTATGATTATATTGCCAAATAAATAAAAAAAATTACATACGTTGCTATCAAGCTTTCTGTTTCTGCACTTATTTATTTTATCTCTATTTTTTTCTCTTAACTCGTTTAACTAAGTCCTGAGGCAGCATGTTAGTAATATAACATTCTAGCATTAGAGTCATATTACTGCATTTTACAATGTGCATTATCATGCATAAAGTTTTATATAAACAAATAAAAAAAAATACCGGTGTATTTAATGTTTTAAGAACTGAGACGCAAATTCGCAATTAGAATGGAGGTAATAAAGATTACAATAAAAGTCAATGTTTCTGGCGAAATCTGGTAATGGCTATGAACAAAATGATTGTGTCGGGGTTCCGCATAAAATAAACGTAATACAGATTAAGGATTTTCGTTATAGTCCATGCTGATTTGATTGTAATCCTATGTAAGTTCAGTTGTATGGATGGATAGCACGTTTCCTTTATTAGTTTTTTTTTATTTTAGCACCTACAGTCGCGTGAAAAGAGGCTAACTGACAAACAAACGTGTAATTAAAGTTACTTTGTTACTGTGATAACGCCTAATAAATTGATGACGGGGTGCACGTACGAAAAAGTGTCACGCAGAAACAGTCACGTTATTGATTGGTTGCTAAGCAGTCACGTTCTGGTTGTTAAGCAACGCGAAGGGCGATATCTCCTGCTAATAGCGCATGCGTGGGCATGCTGTTACAGGCATAGTTGTTTATAACAATGTCATCAATGTTTTGGCGATTGCAGCGCCATGCGATACAATCGGAAATAAAAAAAAACAAAAAATAAAGAAAACTGTCAACAATGTCATTAATGTATGACGTGATTACGTAAAATTATCGTCCGTAAACCGACTTTACAGACAACCATTGTTATTTAGGATAACCGCTATTACCGACCATTAAAAGTTTACATAATGTATGATTTTATTTTTTTATATCAATATTACCAGATCCGTTAGTCTCAAAGTTTGACAATGTGATGTGAAAAAAAATGGTTGTATTAAGTCGGTTCACGGACGATAATTTTACATGATTACGTCATTAGAAATCATTGATGACATTTCGCCATTTTCGTTACTTAGCAACCAATCAATAACGTTGCTTCCAATTGTATCGCATGTTACGTCGCCGCCATTGACATTCGCTGTTGCTAAGGTACCAATTAGTAACGTGATCGTTGCTTAGCAACTAAATAACGTGACACTTTTTCGTGCGTGCATCGTTTATCGATTTATAAGACGTTATCACGTCAAAATAGTATGCTAAAGGTATACCACATTTCGTTAAACACGAAATACTTCGACAATATTTTTATAAAACTTTCTTTTGAATCCAAAATGTCTAACTATCTTTATGAAATGTTGATAATCTTTGTAATATTCTTCTCAAAAACAAAGCAATGACGGGTCAATGTCAATTAATATATTCATAGGCTGGCTGGTTTTCGAGCCAGACTAATATAATTATGTAAATAGCTTGGACGTGCCAAGTCATGAAACTAAACTTCACTACAAAATATATTCTGATTACATTTTATATTCCAATGCGCTTTTTAGCGGAAAGCACTGAATATATTCGTAGAGAATGAAGTAATGTATGTTGTTTAGCAATTTTGATTCTTTTGTTTGGTTTGGTTCAAGTAATCGGAATTATACTTATTGTGATATACGCATCCAATTATAGGTAGCCATTACACGTTCAATCCCGTGATCGTAATCAGTGATCTTGATCCAGATAGACTGTGTAACACTACTACTAGTCGAACCAAGATGTGTCAATCTATTGGGAATTCGCGACTTTGATCAGATCACGATCTGAATTGAACGTGTAATGGCTGTTATAGGGGATTTGATTTTTAAGTCCGGTTGCCTTGAAATTTGTAACCTATGAAGGATAAATTGGATATATCGGGTATGGTCTACATCGTAGGAACGAATAACTGCCCTATGGTCGCTGATTCAAGTCTGATATAGAAATATTACAGTAATTTAACGTATCAATCCATTATCAGCTCATAGAAATATGGTCTCTATGTAGTTCTTAATTACATTTTAAATCGTGTGTTTTTAAATTAAAAACACTTCGGGGTCAAACGTCATCGTTTATCATTTTAACTTAAATTATATATAGCCAAATAAAGTTATAATTTTTCCATGGCATACAAGTATCACAGTGTGTATAGGTAACATATATCCGGTTATATGTTACCTATACAAACATAATTAGTTGTTTATTTTTGTTCCTGGGTGGTTTATCCATAACTATTATATGTATTTTTTATTTAGAAATATATAAGTTTGTTTATTAGTCGTTTGGTTGTCACACAATTTTTTTATGGCCGTATAAAATCCTAACGCTCACCTCCAGTACCCGGGGTAGACGCTGAAGGTAGTGTGGGACCTGCACCCACTAAAAAAATCGGCAGTTTGCCAACTCGCCGCTTTCACAGAAAGGCCGGCGAAACTTGCTGCATCTTCGGCAACACACGGCATTTATGCCGTGTGTGTGTGCCTGTGGTCTCCTGGGTCCACACAGAACGCCGCCATCGCGAAACGCAGCGAGCGTAGAAAACTTTCCCGTCCATCACGCCCACAGCCCCACCAAGCGACATCACGCGCGACTGCGCCTCACCGACGCTCGGTTCGCCGGCGACGGGGCAGACTAGCCCCGCCGCCTTCCTCCACGACATGAGGTCTCTACAGGAGGGTGCGACCGCGTCCTGGTCCCTGACGACAGGGGCAAGGAGCGAGCAAGGATAAGGGAGTACGTTAGGTGGACGGTAGAGTAGCCTGAGAAGGCGCCTCGTCTTCACCCTCCTTCATCCACCCCGGAGCTTGGGCGCGAGGAGCTCGGTCAGTCCCCGCGGGCGGCTTGGCGGCTTGGAGGCTTACTGCCCTCCTCATCATATGTATAGCTGGCAGATTGTCCGCCGCGCACATGGGGCAGTGGGGAGCGGCGGAACACGCTGCTCCGGTATGCCCCGGTTGACCGCAGCGGGAACAAAGTTCGCTGCAATCAAAGCTGCTGGTGTCAAACAGAGTCAACTGGTACCGCGCTCACCTTAGCGGGAGCAGAACCAGTTCTGACTCATCCAAAGTCATACTCGCAGCTGAACTATTACTCTTAGGCCCTTGGCAAAGGTACCCTTGAGGTTTCAGCTTTTGGAGGCCACATTTGTGATGACCGCTACGGAACTCGTCGCCAAACTTTTGAGTTCCTCCGCGGTTTTTGTGGAGAACGAAGCTCATCCAAAAACTCTCGAACCTAGTCCGCAGCAACCAGTTCCCCTGCCGTGCAGCCACGATTATAGGCCTCCCGCCTAGAAAACACCCGAACTGTTGAAGCGTGGCAGACGTCATTGCAGTGGAGTCTTCAGACGAGAAAATCTCGCCACATTTCCCCCCCTTTGGGATGTACGAATCTCGGATTTTTAATGTCCTATTTATAATTTTATTTTTAAGACTTGTATAAATTTCAATCACAATGTAACATTGTTATGAAATAAATTGAAATTGAAATATTCCTGGTCACCTTAAGTTAGCCTCAGGAAGGTTCTCTTCGTCGCCGTCAAGGTCTCTGGAGCGTTACCCGACTCGCCCACCATCTGGTCCAGATCGCTGCAAGGTGAGCTGATGGATGGTTTGGAACTCAATGAACTCTTCAGTGACTCAGAGGTCACTGAAGTCCTGGAACCACTCAACAGTCCGGATTTGGCCACTTCTAGGGGCAAAGTGCCCGCACCTCTTTGTCTTCTCCCTTTCTCTCTTTTTCCTTATCCATTAGCGTTACGCTCGTCTTGTTAAAAATGTTCTTGTCCATACTTGATCCTACGAGTATGGGGAAAATTTCAATCACAATGTAACATTGTTATGAAATAAATTGAATTAAAATATTCCTGGTCACCTCAAGGTTAGCCTCAGGAAGGTTCTCTTCGTCGCCGTAAAGGTCTCTGGAGCGTTACCCGACTCGCCCACCATCTGGTCCAGATCGCTGCAAGGTGAGCTGATGGATGGTTTGGAACTCAATGAACTCTTCAATGACTCAGAGGGCACTGAAGTCCTGGAACCACTCAACCGTCCGGATTTGGCCACTTCTAGGGGCAAAGTGCCCGCACCTCTTTGTCTTCTCCCTTTCTCTCTTTCTCCTTATCCATTAGCGTTACGCTCGTCTTGTTAATAATGTTCTTGTCCATACTTGTCTTGATCCTTCGAGTATGGGGAAAATTTCAGAGATTTTTTATAGAGGTAGTCATCCTCGCGGTCCAGGCGACCAAGCCAAGACCCTCGCCCCCGCACAGAGCCGTAAGACATGTTTACGATACTCCTACTAGGGATTACGAGTTTTCAACGGTGGCAGCAATAAGATCTCCCCGCTTGCTCGACGGCAGTGTGAGTGCATGTCAAACTCGTCCTCCGGGCAGCCCAGGATGGGCCACCGCCAACTCTGCCAGAACATTAGCCGTGTGACTGTGGTTTTGCTAAAAGCTACGAATCCACCGGCACACGTGGTCCAGGGTGCACCACGAGGAGATTTTCCGGCAAACAGCAACCCATGGTTGTCATACCTTGTACAAACTCTGGCTGGTTTGAGATCATTATTATGACCGTGTTCAAATTTTCCGAGATGGTACATGGGTGCAATGCTGATGCATAAATTGTCCAATACGCAAAACGCGACGGAACGCAACCGAAAGTTACTTTCACGCAAATACGCTATAAAATCTAATATAACACTGGCAGAATCTAGCTAGTGGTAAATAATATATCGCGATAGCCGACAACCACGGGGGCGGATCAGAATACAAGCGTAATAGATGGCATCGGACTTGCAATCGTGAGGTCTCGGGTCGAATCTTACCCATTATACCTACTACCGACGTGAACCCACAAGCAATTTAGTTTATTTGGATGGATTTAACAAGATTGCTAGTAATGTGCAATGCGGGTCGCACATTACTAGCAATCTTGTTTAATTCATCATGATAACTAGCAAGTTACCTTAAAATAAAAGCTAGTAAGTTACAAATGCTTTATCCTTCGCTATTCATACAAAACCAACTCAATAACAGTACACACGTAAATTACATTTCATTACGCTCAATTTGGTACGAAAAATACGCGTGGGCCATAACTTTGTGAAAAATGAAAGCTATAATATAGCGACAACAATAAGCCGACGTGGCACGAATATTTATTAAGTGGGAGGTCTAATTGCAAGGTTATCTTGGTGATGTATATGTTGCAGGGAAATGAGAAAATACCCTATCATCATAAAATTCTAGAACTACTACTACTAAAATTGAATCCTGATATCGTCAACTTACTATCAGATTAAAATTATCAAAATTTGATCGATTGATTCGATAAATTAAAAAAATATAGAAAAATTGCATCAGTTTTCGCGAAACGGGTAACAAACTACAAGTGTCGCTTACTTTACTAGTAATGTTTCATAGATTTTTGTTTAAAGGTGAGAATACACTTGAGCATATATTGGTAACAGAAATTATTATTTATTGAGAGAACGACATTTATTTAATTTCCTTGCGTGGTTCGAGTAAATTGTTAAATTTACTAGCACCACACTTTGAACATGATGCGTCGAGCATACGCAAGAATATTACATTACATTGAAATACTTTAAAAACTGAGTATTTGCCTGTATTGTACCATTCAATGTAATTTTTTAGTAAATGTTTAAGTATATACTCACCCTTAGTCTAACAATTTGATTTTTTTGTTTGGCAACACCCTTAGACTAACAATTCGTTTTTGTTTCTGGCAACACCGGCTCAGTGACATTGTAAATTTTTGGTATCCGTATTTTTATGTGAAATTCATTAGATATAATGTTTAAAATAATACATTCCTAATGTATAAGTTCATTAGTGCACTGATTATGCATGGATACATGTTTGTGGCGTGAAATATTCACAAATAAAAGAGTTTTATGCATTGGAGCCGGCCGGTTCCAATGGAGTTAAATTTAAAAACTATCGAAAGCCAGGGAAGTATAATTTATTTAACTATTCAAACTCGCTCCTTAGTAACAATTTAAGTACTTTGCTTTACCTTAATAAATACGTAATAACCGAATTACTAACAGTTTGATATTTGAATCTTAACAGTTTTCTTTCTCGTGCAGCTGACATCAAAACTTAAACCTTTCCCCACCTATACATATTTTGTTTCAACTTTTAACAATTGTTATACATACTCTTATTTGATATATAAGTCATATCTTTAGTCTTGTAACTTTCCATATGAACTTATTTTTTTATACACACATACGATAAACTTATATCACCCCTTCGCATCGGAAGTTAAAACAAAAGACACATTGCGCTAACACTAGAAATTTAATTCATTTACTGATTTTGTGTTTATGCTACAACTTGTACCTATTATATTGGGGAGTTAATGCCGTTTTCCCGTCGACTTAGCGTCTCTTGTAATTCTAAGCATTTTCCCTTCCTTCTCGCACCGTGAACTGATTCCGTAGAGACGCAGTGGACTTAATTATCTGGACGCGGACTTTAATGTGTTGCAAAAATGTTTAGTCGTTATCGTGGATTTAATTAAATACTAGAAATCTCGCCTCGGCTCTTCCAGATGATAAAATGAACAAAAGAAGTGAAAAAGGAAAGGGATGGCTACCCTTTTAAAGATTTTGCTTTTGAAGATTATATAAAGAGTAATTTAATGAAAATGCAGTGTCTTAGTTATTAAATCATGCCTCCGCCCCCGAGCTTAGCATACAAATTTTGACCCACTTTTTGTCCCTTTTAAGGATGGAATTTCCAAAAATTCTGTTCGCAGCTGTCCTCTACTTTATAAAAAATACTGACCTGATGTATTTTTGCCTCAAGCTAGCAAGTAACAGAAGCTGAATAAATATATTTATATTTTTTTTTGAGCATACCTACATCAACGTGTAGTATGTGTGTACATTGTGCATATCATTCGACAGGTCTTTTTGAAGCATTTTATTAATATAATTAAAGGTTTCTAATTTTTTTTTAATATGTGTATATTTTCCCCCTTTCCTTAAATAAATATGAAAACAGTCAGAAAAGTAGCGCTTAACAAATACTTTAAAATAAAAATATTTAAAAAATTATCGGATATACCATCATTGAGTTATTGACGAAAACTGTGTTTCTCAAAAAAGGGCGTTAGTGCCATAGACATACGCTCTTCTGCTGGTGAAATGATTAAAATCGGATTTTTTTATACGGCAACGGCTCAGGAACCCTACACTAGGCATAATCCGACATGCTCTAGCCCGGTTTTTTGAGGTTTAATGTTGAGTCAGTGCTTGTTCGTTCACTTTTTATGTAACGTTGGATGTATAAGGTAAACTGCGGAACTAATCCTTTTTTCTATTACTTTGTATAGCGGTAACCAATATTCAAATAAGCAGAATCACACTTAGCAGGTAGTAGTTTATAAAATTACTAAAACTTTTTAATTAACAAATAAACCTAAAACATGAATTTGTTTTGAGTGTTAAGAAATTTAATAAATACTTACCTGCCACATCTGTGTAATTGGGTAGAGTAGCGGACAAATCCACTAGACGAACCACGGGACAACATATTACTATATATTATTACTTTTATACCTTGGGACAAGTCACACGAGGTCATCTGATCTGGGCAAATGAGACTTACGAACTAATATATATTTGTAAACTTTCGCGATTTGTACACATTATAGAATTTTATAAGCTACGGGTCTTAATCGCGTAATTTTTTTATTATAAGGCTAAATACCTTTGTTTATTGCCCGACGTTTCGAAAAACGTCTTAATCGCGTAGAAATTTTATTTGAAGGCTAAATAACTTTGTTTAATAAAACAATTAGTTGTATGTTTATTGGTATATTTGTGTTTGTATGCGAGTGTGTTTATTTGTGTGAGTGGACATATGTGTGTGTTTGTGTGTGCTGTAATATATATACGTACACTTTTTTTCTCATTTTCGCATTCATAAAATTAGTAACTGCGAGATAGATACTCCGATGTTGCACTCATAACGTCACAAAACCAATGTCGACTAAATGAATTTTCTATTTCAATTACATTGTTTTGCCTCTATCAGCCTGTAAAAGGGTAACAAGGTTACGGCCGGCGCCAATTCCAAAGCAAATGGAATATTATGACTGCAGAACATTGCTAATGGATGAAAACACATTTTTGTATATCGATATTTTAACATTTTCTATGTATCTAAAACGTTTACCAGAAATGTTTGACGAAATTCAAGGGTAACGCTAGCCCATAAATGTATCAGTACTACCCACATTATCGTTTGGCAAAGATCTGATTGTCATGGCACTGCGTTCCTCATTTGAGACATTAGTTCGTAATTATAGAATTTTATAAGCTACGGGTCTTAATCGCGTAAATATTTTATTTTAAGGCTTAAATACCTTTGTTTTACTGTCCGACGTTTCGACCGTATTGACACGGCCGTGGTCACGGGTAGACTCAAATCAATGATAAAAAAAAAATATTGTATTCAAATCGCGAAAGTTTACGAACATGTCTGTAGGTATAAATGACATACTGTATTAATCGAACATTATTTATGATGTTTCATAATATGCTAGGTCGATTTGTATGTAACAGCGGTCCCTCATACGTATGATAAGATTCGTACATAGCCATAGAGTAAAAAAAAAGTTGTACGTTTATGGTGGTTGGCGTATGCAATGTTATTCTTATCGTCACCTTCGAATTGTAACCCATTTGCGAATTCTTCTTGACGTTTTTGAAAATATACGCGTAGGATGATCGAAGTCGAAGTTGCACCGACTTTTGACATTATAAACAAATATTGTAGTTCTATTTTTGTAGAAAATAAATATTGTGGAAATAAAAGGTTTATGCTTTATTCCGACCATTGTAGATATTTTATTTGTGTAAAGCTTTTACGCGTAATTATCAATTAATTTGATTCAAGGAAATCCTTGCAGATATTTCACAAGAAGTTGAAAGTCATTATGAATATTTTGCATGAAATAGTTTAGCTGTGCCGTCGTATTCGCAATGGAATAACGTGCCGAGTGAACGCATTGAACGTATAATTATTAAATATCACTTTGCATTTTCTTCTATAAATGTTATTTATTCAAAGAAGGCATGTAATACTTTACATACATTTTCTTCTTTAAAAAGCATTACTATGCTTTTTATTATAAATGTATTAAACTTTAAATTGTAATAATAATAATATCTATAATATCTTGGGACGACTCACACAACGTCATCTGATCCCAAACTAAGCAGAGCTTGTACTATGGCAACCTGACAACTGATAAACATAATTTATATATTTCTAAATACATGCATATTATAATAAACTACACCCAGACACAGAATAAACCATCGTGCTCATCACACAAAGTTTTATCCTGGTTGGGGATCGAACCCATGACCTCTTGCATAGCAGTTGGATACACTCCCACCGCGCCACAGAGGCAGACATTGTCATTATGTGCCCAATGTGTAAAGTACTCTCTCAACATGTCATTCCATTGTGGTTTAGTGGTAAAGCTGAGTTATTTGGATGTACTTAGTAATTAATATGGACATTCCAATCAATATACTTAAACATAATGTGTGGCATCCGATAGTCTTCATAAGTACATCCACAACCAACATTACCCTGTACTTAATTAATAAGAGTTCTCACTCCATCTGAAAGTAGATTGCATTTTGCACTCTATAGACAGCATCCATTCTACGTAATAATATCTGTGTCGAAGAAGATTCTAAAATGTACTCACACTACTCACCTACAAACACTCATAAAATATCGGAATCGAACCCATCAACTCTTCTTTAGCTGTCATACGCAGTCTATGTAACTGCGAGGCAATCACAAGTCTTTAATTTTACAGATTAAAACTGTATCACAAAGGCCGTCAAAAGAATATCTGGCGATTGTATATTCACTTGACCTCACTGTACAACAAATTATCGACTTAAGATGTACCCGGACCCAACATTTGATGTACAGTCTAAACTTTCAAACATTACCCTATAAGGAGCATTTTACTGTCATAACTTACACAACACGTCACGCTTATTATCCCCTATGGGCGTAACTCTAATTGTGTTACAAATAGTGGCAGAGAACTTCTCGAAATCACATTTATTAGAACTCATGTAATTATCACACAAACTGTCACTTTGCAAATCAAATTTAGCAGAATGTAACAAACGCTATTTAGTAAATTTTATCACTTCATTATGAATTAGTTCTTAGGGCAAGTAAAATAGATAAGATGTGCTTTTCTTTCATTTATCAAAGTACATTATGATAATGTCATGTCATGTATTTTGTTTGTACGTGAGCCTTTATAATAATATAGAAGCAGAAGTTTAACTAAAAACTTACACCCGACTACGACAATTTTCTACGACATCATTTCCATTTCGTTTATAGCCCCTAAGTTTATCTTCGTTTATAAATTGTACTCGCAATCATCAAGTTATTGCAAACAAAGCGGCAAGCAAAGACTGAAAATATTCTTTTCTCAATTGATACGGTACCACGGCATATTTACAATTTAGTTAAGATAATATGTACTAACGTACAGTAATTATCCCAATGCCAGATTTTGTTATATGATAATAGAGGTAGGTACTAAGCATTCGCATAATCTCTGAAAATAAATTTAAGATCCAAGAGTAAGTAAAAAGTTCCTGAAATTGGACGTATTGCACAGACTGGACGAAACGGTAACGAAACTAATGGGCTAAAAGGAAAAAAACCGTACAATTGCAAGTCGTGTCAAGTCCGAGGGTTCCGTAAAAAAATGTAAATTCAAATTATAAATAGTTCAGGAATCGATCTACGTAGTTTTTTAAAGACTATATTTTTAATGACGTAATTAAAATGTATGGTTTTCAGACTTTTCCCTATACTTTTAGATAATGTACAAGGCGGTATTATTTGCTAAATTTCAAAGTTCTAGGTCAACGGAAAATACCCTAAAAATTTTGATTCCTTGAGAGTGCCTTGGTTTATAAAAACCAAATAGCTTGGTGTCGTAACAATATTTAACTGCACTTTAATTTTCAACAAGGTTAAAATTAAATAAAACTTTTCTACAAAAAAATATTACCGACTTCAAAATTAACAAACAACAACTAAGCGTTTTGAAGTTGGGGCCATGAAATAGTAGTTTTTATTTTATATTCGGCACCAACTTGAAAATGTTTAATTTTTTTTGTTATTATATATTGTGTTTAAAAATGTTTTTTTTTCTCACTTTTTAGTGGGTTGGTTTGGCATTCGCTTAAGTTACAATAGGCTTATGTCAACTGCTTAAATCCTTTTACAAAATATTGCTTTCCTCGACGCAATGCCGTTAGTTGTTGACAAGTTCACTTATTAGTTCATCATCAGCTTTATTACATTGTGTAAGAGTAGTATGACTAGAATAAAGTGCTACTCAATACCATATTAAAGTAATTGAATCGCAAACCGTGAAATATTGAATAGTTCAGCTCGTCTTTTGTAGTCTTCATCATCAGTTCCACTTCACCAATTTGTACTTTTTGAAAGTAAATGCATGAATCACTATGAAATATACCTAAGTAACTGTAGGTGTGCCTTTTTTAATTGAAGAGTTGCCTTGATTTCTCCAGGATCCCATCACCGGATCGTGATCTGATGACAATTAGACCAACTTGGAAGTTTACCTTTTAAAACACCAAAAGATGTTTTACATCAAAACAAACACACAAAAAAACATACAGTCGAATTGAGAACCTCCTACTTTTTGAAGTCGTTTAAAAAATAGAGAAACGTTAAGTTATCTTTACTTCTAAAACTAATATTATAAAACCTGGACAAGTGCATTTTGGGCCACGCACAGTTCAGGGTTCCATAGTCCCTCCCCCCCTCCTAATAATGAGGCTTAAGAAGTTTGTTTTCTGTTGTTTTTGTTTCATACTTACAACGTTATACCTACTTAATAATAATCTTCAATGGAATTTGTACGAAAATTTTGTTACTTTGATCAGCTGTTACTAGTAAACTTGTAAAGTCTACTTATCTGTGATAGTTTATCTTTTAATTTCACTATTTATACTGCTACCGTTTTTTTTTTCACAAACCCAACATCAACCATTTAGCTGACAGAGACACTTGACTCTAACAAAAATTCATACACAGACAGACAGCGGGAAGTTACTTTGTTATGTACTATGTAAAAATAATAAATTCTATATAACAAGGATTCAAAACTCCTACAAAACTTGAACCTAATTGAACGTTGATCTGGTATCGTTCTTCAACGTTCAATCGGATTAGTAATATTGATTTCTTGTCCTAATAAATTAAGTACGAAAACCGAAGTTCCTCCTAACAAAAACATTCAAAAGAAATCGAATATTGAATATTTTCACGTAATTTTCGTGGTGAAATGTAATACCAACATAATTCGCTTCTACAGGTTTATTTTTTCCGTTCAAGTTGTTTGACGTGAAAAGAGGTATTATATTGTGAGGCAAGCAAACAATAAAGAGCAGTCGGTAGACCTTTGTTCTTTTCTGGTACCGGGCTTCACTTGCACTGTTTATATTTTATATTTATTCTTAACTGAAAATGAGGCCGGTTTCTTCCTTGAATTTTCCATTGGTGGAAGCCGTCGAATGGGTATATTTTAAAAAGAATTTTTAAGTAGGCAGGGTAAGAGCAACGATTTAAGCTACCATAGTTATTATTTGTGCGTTTATCTATGTTGTTTTGACATGTGCAAATGTAGGAAACTGTAATACAACTGTAAGGCAAAATTGTAATAAGTGTCAATGAAATCCCAGTCCAATCCGAAAGGGGCGTATATGTATTCTGTTAACAATGTGAACTAAGGAAATAGAAAAAAAATATATATCCATCAAAATATTTTTTTTAAGATTCACGATTTTAGTGCCCAATATCGTCGACATATCTAAATTTTCAAGATTTTCTATAAACATGGGCTTCTTAACAATCAAAACTATCTTTTCCACCTCCGCATGTTTTCCCATAATGATTATTAAAATTAGGTTACTTTTTTGGCCATTCAATTAAAAAAAAATACTTAAATTAAATGGGAACATGATACCTAACATCACATTAAAGGATCAGACAGGGATATAATATACACCTGTATAATGGATAAAAGTGTGATACAATATCTTCAAATACAATATACCAATAAAAGGATTTTTTTACTTACGTTATAATTTACCTACCTTTGATATTGATTTCATCGATATTTATAAATTTTAATGAAAATATTTATATTATGGGTCTTAATCGTGTGAATAATTTAAGGTAAAATACCTTGTTTATTGCCCGACGTTTCGACCGTATTGCAACGGCCGTGGTCACGGGTAGACTGTGTATAAATCGCGAAAGTTTGAGTTGAGAATAGAAGAAGAAGAAAATAATTTTATTTGTACCACAATACAACAAAGAAAACATTACAAATTAGGTAGGTAGTTTGGCGCAGAACAAATAAGGACATACATCAGCAATCGTTGTGGTCTGTGGACCAAGAATAATAACAAGGTATTTGTACTTTCTTAATATTCTCGGTAAGCCCTACCTAGTCCTTTTTTTGTCCGCCCACATGTATGGCAGACTAAAGAAAATTTGGTTGGTCGATAAAGACTTCAAACATAAAATTTAAGATCCAAATGTTACGATTTGGCTTGGAGTGACATTTTGCGAAAAGTAAAGAGCCGGATTAATGTCATCAAAAGTCATAATTAGTAACAGTAATGCTTCTACTAGATCTAAATAAAGATGTTTATCTAAAGCCAACGTCCAACAATAAATCACAGTTATGTGAGGATGAATAGCCAATTTGCGTGGAATTGATTGCCAGATCTGAAGATAAGTTCGACCTGCGCACATTCAAAATAAGAGGGGAGTTACAGGTTGCGGAAATTGGATAATAAACCAACAATACTTGTAGATATTATGGAGTATTTGTCTGAAAACTCTGTAAAGGAAATGGAATTTATCTGTCTACTTTAAATTAAGTAGAAAGTTTCAGGAATATTATTTCGTAGAACTTATCATTTTGCTACCTCCGGTACCTCTAGTTATATATGAAGTATTTGTTTTCAACAAATTATGTTCTTCGTAAATATCTCTCTGGTTGTAACTTACATTAATCTTGCTTTAAAAAACTAAGTAAATAAGTAGGTATCTAGTGTATACCTACCGGTTTCATTAAGAAATACACAGTGCTCAATTTTCTAAATTACTTTACTTAAAAGTTATTGTAGTCAGATGAAATCGTATTTCAAAAATCCTCTAGAAGTGAGAAGAGCGACCTATTAATTCTACAAATCACGACTTTGTTTTCAAAAGAACGGTTAGCTTAAACAGTAGCAACTTAAGCTGATACTGTTATATTGATATGTGTCTCGTATTACTAAGCATTGCTTTGTTCACTTGATCTGGAAAGGCGACAAAATTAATGATTTTAGGACACAGATACTTAATTAACGCGCTTTCATTATTAACAATCAATGTAATCGAATATAAGGAAATTCTATTTTCATCCACTTCTTGTGCCTTTTGTAATGCTTATACTAGGTGCTCACTTCGAGTTTTGTACCCTCATTGTATATCGGACACTTGACGACAAAGTCGAAGCACCTTATTGTTATAACTATTTATTAAACGGGAATTAACGCGCATTGTAAACAATGCGCGTTAATTCCCGTTTTATAAATAGTTATAATCATGCAACGCGAAAGTTTAAATGTTAGTACACCTTATTGTTTTTTGTAGTGCGTTGCAGGTTCTGTTCTGGTAAAAAAAATCTTAGTGAGCGGATCCAACGACAACAATAGAATACAGCCTTCTGATAGAAGGACGGAAAGATGAACAGATAGCAGAGTCTCGATACTAGCACACTACGGATTCGTTGATACCCTTAAAATAAGGCACACGTATCGTAGCGTCCCTTTTAGAATGCCACCAGATTCCTAGTACCGATACTCTGCTATCTGTCCATCTATCCGTACTTCTATCAGAAGGCTGTATTCTATTGTTTGACTATAATAGGTAGACACTTGATATTATGCAGAGTACTTTCATAAATTATAACCTAATATTTTTTTTATGAATTATTCTTAACTAGAAATACTACTTGATGTATAAATAGAAGGCTCTCTACAAACTTTACGTCCGAGCTTTGAAAATGTCTGAATAATATGTGGCCGAGCTCAGCCGCCATGGGAATAACGAGGATTATTACCTACTGTTATTACTATAAGTAGGTACCTATATAGGTGTACTTATATAGCTTATTGTACGTAGCTCAGGTGAAGTAATTTGTCATACATGGGGAACCGACTCTTTAGAATCCTCGTGGGGCGAATATAATTTGCATGACGAAGTAACGGTTCTCCTAGAAATTTGGTACATATTGTTAGTATTGGTCTATTATGTTACTTGCGTTTTTTATTTTGTTTAGGTCAGTGCAAGTCCTAATAACCAGCATCTGTTTAGGTTGTACTATATAAATACTACTAGGTTGCCATGCTTTTTGCTTATTGTTATTGTTTTGTGTATTGTATTCCATTTATATTTTTATGCATTTAAACCCCAGTATAACGTTTTGGTGTGTTATTTGGACCCCTTATGAGGGTGTGGTTGCATGCGCAGCTGTGGTTGGACTTAAATTGTCTCAAATTGGTTCAATCAGAATGGTTCTTAGTTTTGTTTAGTAACATAGTACAGCTGCTATAAAGATAATATACTTCTTGTCTTCCGTTTCTGATTTTTGTAAATATTAAGGCAGTAACATTGACGTTGTACTGCGTTAAACCTAATCCAAACTAGCCTAGACTATATTATTACAGAAAAAAAAACTAACCTCCGTCATTGGAACCCAATATACGAAATCTCAAATTCTATTTCAATATTTATATCTATCGGTAACACGGATGCTTTCGATGAAATCCCTGTTTTAAATTAAGGTTCGGGCCCTCATCGCTTCGCCATGGCGTTTTTACATTTTTACAAGGTTAATTCAGACAAGAATGCAATATCATCGAATGCTTTTAACTTTGCTATGAGAATATAAAGTGCCACAGGTTTATTCAATAGCGAGCTATATCCATGGTGTCATAAAGGTGCTATTTATTATACCAACAAGCGACGTGACGCCCTCCCTGACGTGGCTCGGGTACAATTTAGTAATGGAAAATTAATTAACTATTTTTGCAAAAATTTTAGTACAAAGGTAACTTGCCAGTGTTTTTTTTATGTGATAATGTCTGATAAATCGATGGCCGGCTGCTCTCACGAAAAAGTTTGACGTCACTGCTCACGTTCCGCCTGCTAATAGGCTGAAGTATTGTGGCCGTCGGGGCGCAACGACATGCGATACAATTGGAAATAAAAATAAATAAATAAAAGGTGTCACAAGCATGGTTGTTTATTCAATGTCATCAATGTGTTCATAAGACGTTATTAAGTAAAATTATAGTCCGTAACCGACTTTACAGACAACTATTTTTAATGTCATATTATCTTAAGAATCGGCTATTTTCATAACCTAATATTATAAGAATCTTATATTTTTAAAATACAAAACTTGTCTTGACATTTACGAACATTACAAAAATATAATTTGCCAAATCCGCCGTAATCAAATAAAATATTATAATTAATAGTTTATTTATTTTTAAAATAACACTCTTTAAACGAAAGGTAGAGATTAGAGATTTTCATAAACAAAAAAGATTTTGAGAGATTTTGTGTGAAATGTGCGAAATTGTTTTCCTGAAGATAAGAAAGACGTGTTTTCTTAGGTAGACCCATAATTTACATACATATTATAATACTACAAAGACTACCAAACCTGTCAGAAATCAAAACAATAACAACTACAGATTATGTAAAACAAACAAAGTGCCTGCATGTAAAAGTTACTGTTTCCGAATGACGCGGCAGACTGCACACGGCGACGACAACGGCATGTGCCGCGACAGAAGACTGCATTACTTTACAGTATTAATTTGTATCAGACCTTTGCCGATATACGACTACTGCGGAGTTAGTAGTAGTCGCATGCTGGTAAATAATACTAGCAAAGTCATGTCGTCGCCTTTCGTTAAAAGCTATTAGCTGTTAGCCTTGTACTGATATAATAATTTTGATTTTGCCATAGCATGAGTATTTTTGATTGTAATGTATATAACATTAATCTGTTAGTCTAAAAATATGTCATCATCATTGTTGAAACGAAAGCCCGTAGAAAACCAGGAGTTTGTAATCAAAGTAAACAGAAAACAAATTAAGAATACGATAGTACAACATTCACATGGTTTCTAAATAAGAAAATTCACGTTTATTAAGAGAATAAACATTCACGAATATCTCGAATCTCATCTAAATGTAACCCACACAAGGAAATGTTTTAATAACCTTGTTTTACGAATGATATGTTTTAAATTACAATATTGTTTTCATTGTTAAATTAACCCCTCAAGTGCACAAATACCGAGAGTACCTACAGAAGCTAACCTTCATACACAAACACACACACTCTTATTTCTCTCCACCTAGTCTTTTTGATTATAGATAGACACGGAATTAAATACCACTTTGTTTGGCAGGCGGCGCGGGCGCGAGATTTTCTGTTAATGAACGTTGTCTAACTGCTGCACTCAGAGTCATTCTTATTAAATCATTCAATATTAAAGATTTTATTCACAACATTTGAAAAAGGAATCCCGGCAAAAACATTTTTATGTAAATTTACGCCAAGACGAGTACCGTCATATTCCTACCACTCGGAAAAAAGTTATCAGATGTTATGGAAAGCCAAACTTCTAACTCTACACTCCCTAACTAATAAATACTCTTTATTTCTTATCATGATGTATAGCGTTCAGCGAGAATTCTAATCTTAAGTTCTCTACCAACACTATACCGTAGTCAAAATCTGTGGCTTGGTTGTTACGTTTCTCAAGACCCTATTGGCAGAAAATAAACACTACTCACTACTTAGTCAATATTTTGTCCATGTCACTCTAAAGAAACGGCCACGTTTTATTTTTACTGAATAAATATTCTAATACGAATATTTATGGTATAAATGACATTACTGAAATCTTCCGGTAATCGCAAAGTGTTAAACTATACGAGACGTTTCCGCTCAAGGTCTTTCCATACAAAATAGGGGGGAAGGAATGTACAGATTACTAGTCCTAACTATCAACTTTCTATGCCTTCAGGAAGTACCCTAACGGTTTTGCTGATCATCAATAACGAAATCAGAGACAAAACCTGGCCATTTGAGATTTGAATTCATAATGTATAAAATATAATAGCTTGATACTTGACATGGGTAACAAGTTCTGCATTGACATCATATTCTGAGAATTTGGACTTTCTAGCACTGTCCAGACCTATAGGGGTACAAAAATACGACGAAATACTTCGAGAAAATATAGGTAGTGCCCTGCGACTGTGAGTACGGCAGTATGTGTACTTTGCTATTGCGCACGTTGTAAGTGGTTACCTTCTGTAGATACTCTAGATATTTTCTGCCAAATGTCTTGAGGTTTGAAAATAGGTTTCATAATGATGAAAAAAAATAATGAAAGCAACTCGCCATCCCCCACCCGGCGTAGGGGGTAAAAATCGACACATGCGAAAAAGCCCCTAACTTACCCTTGACACTTGAGAGGTTGATTATGAGATGGTTCTAAAATTTTGAATTCCGTGCGCATTGTTTCTTTAATGTGTCCTATAACCATTTTAAACTGGGTAGACACTCGGTAATTCACTTGATACTTCTCGCAAATCTCGATGAAGGTTGGATGCATGTGCCTTAAAACTCCGTGATCGAGTGTTGGAAACATGTGGTGGAGTGCGTGGTCTCCAAACAAAGTGATTACAGTAAACATATTACTGTTTATGTCCTTACGGTCGAGGAGAGCTTCGATTTGATGCATACCCCAGTCAGGCGTTTCAGTTCTGCAAACAATTAAATTCAGTGAGACCTTTTTTGTTAGAACTACGACATAAGCTATTTAGATTCGAATTCTCTAAGTATTGAAAACGCTTTTGTTACGTATCATCAAATAAACATGTGAAATGTATTCTTTGTAATAAAACGATCTAAAAGTGTATAATGTTATGTGACTTAAATTTATTTACTTTATTTTGTTTGAAAACTTCTTGCATTGCAAAAAGTGGACTTTTTTTACCAGTCAACCTTATAATACCTTGAAGTAAATTTTATAGGCATTTCTTGCCAATAACTTTACAAATACAATAAATGCATTTTTGAAAGATAGAAAAATTTGAAATCCAGACTCAGGAATCGAACCCGAGACTTCCGTAGCCAAACCGGGGCCAGAAGCGAACCACCTATCTGGACTATGTTATTAGATTTCGAATTTTTCTATCTCTTGTTGCTCGCGAAATTAAGGCCTTCGCAGTGATCTTTCAAAAATGCATTTATTGTACTTATAATACCTACTTTTGCCTCAGAGATTGTAATCCTAATTTAATATTATAATCACATTTTATATAAACCGTTGGTTTTGATGAATTAACCTGGATGAAACATTAGAACATGAATTCCTTATGTCGCTTAATAAAAGTATAAACAGTCAATATACAACTGAAAAAAATCTTATTAATTCAATCAAATCGGGTCTGAGTATATCAAGTTATAAAAATCACTTATTTAAAACAAGTGAAGATGTATATACTCGTATATGGAGTACCCACATTTACTAAGATTTCGTTGGCTAAATTGCTAAGGCTGTCGAACTTCGTAATTCAGGATTCGCAATACAGGACATAAATAACTTTTTAAGCAAATTGAATCGACTTCTGTGTTGTAAAATAAAAGGCAAAAATTTATAAAGCACATCACCGAATAATGGAAATTGACTTAGGTACTATATAGCTCTGGTGTCTTTCAATTGGTGACAAACTTTTATATGCTTAAAACTTTTCAGAAAAATATGCTGTTAAATAGCGAAAACCTCATCCAAATCCGATGAGTAGTTTATGAGTAAATCAAGAATAAACATAAAACAGAATCAACTTTTTGAAGTCGATTTAGAAGAATCTTACTTCGGTTGGTCTCCGTCTTTGATAGCATCAGGATGATGATGTGCAGCATTTACTCATATTAGATAGAATATCAAACTTCCAGTACAGTTGATGCCGAGCCATGTGAAAATCACGTGCAGTAACGTCGCGTTCGTTATAACTCGTTGTGATCGCAGATGATCAAGGGCAAAATATACGAAGCACTTTACAGCGTTTGATGGGTGATGGGTATCAAGTGTCTTGCTACTGGAAATCAGGAGCCCCTCTACAGGATGTTTTAGTTACCGAGAGTGTTGAGTTAACATCACTGACAAGAAATGACTTTATTATTGTTCTAGCAGGTGTTAATGAAAAATCCCCGTGTATTTTTAATATATGCATAAGCAACTTTCTATGTAATACAAGGAACACAAATGTATTGTTCTGTGAAATTCCCTTTAATAAAAACTTGAAAGAAACAAAGTTAAACTACGAGCTTCGACTGCTTTGTTCTAGATTTATGAACGTAACCTATGTTGATATGGGTTTTTCGATGCACATACCCCTACGTAGATTTCTCCCTAGTCACATATGTCAAATTCTACTAAGAATAATTTTGGCCAAAAACTATCAAACCCAATTGATTAAATTTCAAGCAAAAACTAATCTAAATAACACCGTATCATTGGAAGAAAAAGGGACTCAAACAGATGCCATCATACAAAGACAGACTGAACAAAATATTCTCTCTGAGAGAAAAAACCTCTGTGGATTACTTAGTACACCTACACAAAGCACAAAACGTGATTCTATGCAATACGATAACGATAATTTATTTTTTCGTTCATAAATATATAAATGTATTGCATCAAAATATAAACGGGCTCTTAAGTAAATTAGATATACTGAACGTAAGCATCAACGAATTATCTGACAAAAACATAGAACTGCATATCATTTGTATTACTGAACACAATATGACGCAACAAGATATTTATCTTATAAACATGCCATCATTTACCCTTGCCTCAACGTGCACTAGAAGTAACAGACGTGGAGGATCTTGCATTTTTGTACGCCAGAGTCTCAAATTTAAACGCATAGAGGAGATAAAAAGGTTTCAAAAAATAAATATAATTGAGTGTACTGCGATAGACCTAATTGATCACAATACAATAATAATGTATGTGTACCGTCCGCCTAGCAATAGTATAGATAAAATGGAGACTTTCTTTCATAAATTTAGCGAACTACTGGACCATTTCTGTCACAAAAATAAAAAAATTATACTGTGTGGAGATTTTAACATGAAAAAGAATAAAACTTCTACGTCGTATAAATATTTACTTGCCGAGTACAATCTGAAATTGGCTATTAAATCCCCGACCCGTCTATCTAGTCAAACTTGCATCGATCACATGATCCACAACATACGTGGTTGTAAAAGTGATATTATTGAGTTGGCACTTTCAGATCACACAGCACAATTATTATCTTGTCCAATAAAAACAGTCCGTAAGATAGAGCATTGGAGTATAGAAAAAAGGGATTATAGTAAAGAAAATTTAATAAAATTTAAAGAAATCCTAAGTTACCTTTCCTTTTATGATATATTAAACAAGTATAATCCTGAATTAGCTTTTAATGACTTCCACGAACTATTTTGTCTCTTATACAAGTTATGTTTTCCAATAATAAAAATTAAAAAGACTAACAAGCCAAGACAAAAATGGATCAGTAAGGGTATTAAACTTTGTACTAAACGTAAACGAACTTTACTTTGGGAATACAGAAAAACAAAATGTGAAAAAGACAGAGTACAATTTAAAAACTATGCGAAAAAATTGTCTAAAATAATTTCCCTCACTAAAAAGGCCCAAAATAACTACCATATTAACATAAGCTCAAATAAATCGAAAGCTACTTGGGAAGTTATCAATAAAAATAAACCATATGTTCCAAAAGATTACATTACGAAAATTAGTATAGGTGGTAAGATTATTAGCGAACCCCTGGAGATTGCTGAGCAATTTAATAACTTCTTTATTAATCAAGTGCAAACGTTGACAAAAACCAATAAATCGACTTATAGTAATGAGTTGAAATTGAATGATAATGAGACATTGAATGACAAATTAGGCCTCTATAATACTTTGACATACAAAACAAATTTTACGTGTAAAAATTATAATTCTATTTCCATTAACCCTACAACACCGAATGATATTTACAGAATTATCAATTCACTTAAACATACTACTAGCACCGGATACGATCAAATCTCGACCAATGTACTTAAATACGTTGCACACATCATATCACCAATACTATGCCATATATTTAACCTGTGCATATTACAAGGTATATTTCCTTCCAAACTTAAAATGACTATTGTAAAACCCATCTTTAAAAAGCAAGATAGAGAAAATATGACATTTTACAGACCAATAGCACTCATACCCGTTTTATCTAAAGTGTTGGAAAAAGTTATACACGAAAGCCTATATAATTATTTAGAAAAATATAAAATCATTGATGACGCTCAAACAGGTTTTAGAAAACATATGACAATAAATCAAGCGGTATTCAACTTTCTTAAAAAAATAATGCTAAGTGTGGACAAAAACAAAACAACTTGTGCTCTATATATGGACCTTAGTAAAGCTTTCGATTGTGTAGATTTTGAAATTCTAAAAAACAAGCTCTATGGAAATGGTATCAGAGGCAACATATTGCAATTAATAATGTCTTATCTCAGTAACCGGAAACAAGCAATCTCTATTACAAAAATGTGCCCAAAAAAAAGACAAGAAGTTACATACATATCGAAATATGAAGACATCAAATATGGTGTCCCTCAAGGAAGCGTTCCGGGTCCCTTATTACTCTTGGTCTATTTAAACGATCTACCTAAGGCTGCCACTTCACCAATGAATTTATTTGCGGACGATAGCACTGTTATTTTTTCAAACGAAAACCACAGTTCCCTCATTAACACTATAAACGAAACTCTCACTGATATAGTTAACTGGCTAAGATCTAATAACCTTATTATAAACCTGGAAAAGACAACATAATGATTTTCAAAAATAGAATAAAACAAAATCCTGCAGATCTACAAATCGATTATTCCGGTACTAAGATAAAAGAAGTTGAAGTTACTAAGTTCTTAGGTTTAAATATAGACTGTAATTTAAATTGGAAATCGCATGTTGAGTCGGTCTGCACAAAATTAAATAAAAGTGCTTATGCTCTATATATGTTATCAAAAAATGTAAATATCTCCACAATCCTAACCGCATATTATGCAATCAACATTGCGTTATGGCGTCCTATTCTGGGGAAACTCTACTGATTGGTAGACTGCGTTTAGAGCTCAAAAGCAATGTATTAGGTCAATCCGTAGACTAAAAAGAACAGACAGCTGCAAACCACATTTTAAGTCCTTAAATCTATTAACACTACCAAGTATATACATATTAGAAGTAGCAATATTTGTGAAAAAGAATACGCATTTGTTTGATAACCTGTGTGGCCGACGACATCAGTATAAAATAAGAACTATGCCCTGTAAGACTTCGTTAGTTAATAATAGTATATTTTGTATGACATCAAGAATTTATAATAAATTACCTGTCGAATTATGCAATTTAATTATTGTTCACAAATTCAAAAATGCACTACGGAAAATTCTAATCAACAAGGCTTACTATAATATTAAAGAGTATCTCGACGATAAAAATATTGAAATATTAGAATAAGTTTGTATGTTTATAAAGATTGTAATGATGTATTGTAATGTATTAATTATTGTTATTTAACCATTGACATATTATTGTTATTTAACCATTGACATATTATTGCATACTGGATTATATAATTAATTATTTGATATTTGTACACCGTACCATGGTAAAACATGTTGAACATACCAAACTCAATTTGAACATCACAACGTATTGTATTACACATGTTTATGCAAATAAATTGATCTTTATCTTTATCTTTATAATCCACATCCAAACTGGCAAGATTAACCCAATGGCATCGTGCCACCGACAATGCCTTTTGAAAAATCCTTGACGAAGAAATATAGAGAGGAATCTGAAATAATTGGTTTTAACCGGTTATTGATGTACTTGTATGCGGCTTACCGCTTGTACACAAAATACGAAGAGTACAGAAAATAACTTTTATGCAAACGCGCTCGAGTTACCCACACTTAGAACGCCTTCCAAACAAAGTGACCCGAAGTGGTCTGAAATTGCGTCCGTCAAGGGTTATCAGAGTGCGGCTGACCGAAGCTTTTTTATAAGAAGTGTGGCTCGCCGCATTTTCATTCGGTCAACCGTGTGCGGTGAGCTGCATTCCGGCTAGCCAGTTCGTTTTCGTGCTATGAGTGCTTATGTCGGTATTGTCATAATTTCGGTTCTATAAGTTATATGGCCAAAGTTGTCACATGATAGTGATTGCCGAGCTATAAGTTTACCGGAATAGTCTCTTAATCTATACTAATATTATAAAGCTAAAGAGTTTGTTTGTTTGTTTGAACGCGGTAATCTTAGAGATTACTGGTCCGAATTAAAAAAATCTTTTATTGTTGGGTAGCCCATTTATCGAGGAAGCCTAAAGGCTATATAACATCAGGCAACGATCAACAGGAACGGAGCAGCAATGTTGCAAAAACAGGGAAAATTTACGCAGACGAAGTTGCGCGGGACAGCTAGTTAAAAATATAATGCAGATATTCTTGCAACTGGATGCTTAAAGAATGAGTGCCAAGTAACAGTGGAATTTGCATTACACCTTAATCTTTGAAATACCAGTGAGGGGTCCTTGACAAGTTCGAAACCTTAAGCGTTGACGTCTGCGAAGGAAATTTGACATTATGTTGAGTGGAATTTTCTCTCCGATCTATCAACATAATGTCAAAAAGATTTAATTATTCTTTTCGCAGGTGTTATCGTTTACCGTTAGGTATAACCAGTAATACTAGTATTTTGATGACCTCAAAACTAATAAATAAATAATGTTTATATTATTTCATTTGTCAGGAATAGGTACTAATTATGTAAGTAGGTACTTACTACTAATATTTGTTTATTTTCTCGTTCTTACTATCAAACAATACTCGTATTTCTTTGCTTATTGTGCTGATAATGATACTAAATATAAATTATCAAATTAATGTTCCGTCAGAAAAGATTACAACTAAACATAATATTTACAAACTAACAGCAAGATAGCAGATATAAAATAGTAGTGCTAAAGCAAACTGTAAATTAATTTAAATAAGCTTATTATTTCAAAATGGGTAATTAAAAGTTACCTTACCTCTTGGTGAAACTTAGTAAGAAGACAAAAGGAAAAAAGAAAATTTCAGTTATAAATCCCAACTTCGCGTGTAACGGTTTGTCTTTCCTTGGATTGTAAAATAGAAAAGGTTCCACTGAGCTGAGTTCTAAATCCATAAGAGTGTTGGTGTATAGATGATGAGAGAGTACGTGGGACACCCTGAAGTCTCTAAAAATGTTCATAGATAAATAAAATAGTTAATTCAAGGTACCTATGGTTGGAATAGATTTATGAATTAATATATTTAAGATTAGCATTTCCTCGTCGGTTACGCATTATGTTTGGATAATGGTATAATACGGGTGCAACCTAATCAACATTTCTGTAAATACTCATCAAAATCCGTTCAGTGTTTTTGCGTGAAAACGATCAAGAATCCACCCATTTTCACATACTTTCAGATTTAAAAGATTCAAACAACTTTGTCAAAGTATCTAAAAAAGGCTAAAAACAGATTGATCGTGGCCTGTCCTGAATATGAAAATGAGACCAAAAAGGTTTTAATTATAATATAAACAACGAGTTTGTAAATTTCATTTATAGTTAATTAGTTAAGTAGTCTAAAGTTTTATTAATTAATCCTGTCTGGGATGTCATCTCACAAAATTAATATTCTCTCAAAGGTTAAGAAAAGTTTTATGCAACGAAGTTTTAAAAGCTTGTAAACATAATTAAATACTGCTTTAGATGAAAACAAACGATGTATTTAAAGGTATTTGTCCATCGTTGTGCGTATTACTGTAATATTACTCTGATGAATGAATGAAAGAAAATACGAAAGCTTTAATCCAATTATGCAAATTCTTATACCTTCACGATTTGTGCAATAAGGTCCCGAAACAACGGAAACGTCGGGAAATAAATTAATGGTACTTTATCAAAGTGCGAGTACAGTAATAAAATTCAATCACAGTTCTATATAAATTAATTAAATACACTCACCTGTAAGACCACATACTCATGTTAAACAAGAACATACGCCAATTTGTCTTTCTGTGGATAAAGTTATGGCACGCCACCGTCAACAAAGCCAAGTTGACTGAAGCATATGCATACCAGAATTTTCCAGCTAAACAATTTTCAACCCAGCACGCTAAAGCAGAACTAATTAGTAGCGATATAAATAAGCCGTCAGTTATTCTATCTGTAGTTTTGGATGCATCTTTAGGGATTTTCTTGAGCTCCTCAAAAGCCGCCCTCTTTAGCGTTTTATAAAAGCCATCCTCTTTGAAAGTGAACGGCGAATTACGGGGAGTCTTCGCATCCCTGATATAATATTGTGTAAGAATTTTCTCTGTGGCTGGGTTCAAGTGATGAGATTCGAACGCTTCTGTTATGTCTGTGCCCTACAATTTACAAATTGGAAACGGTCAGATGCTTGTTACTATAACTTGATTGTATTTTGGGATGAACTCAAAATAGAAACAGCTAAATTCAAGAAAAGCCAAATTGGTTTATGAAGAACTTATATTTTTTGTTTACGTGTAAAACAAGATTAGTTTACGATTACAATAAATCGAATAAAGGATATATATTTTGACGGCAATCGTCACCTACAATTTCAGCAGTCAGCAGTTACCAAAAACCATGAACAATGAGCATATCACTTCAACTTCACATAATATTCCATTCCATATGGTTGTGCAGTCTGGAACTCAATCTCTAAGTGGATGATCAAATGATTATAGCGTATTTATTAACTGTATTGTCGCTTACTTGGGTTAGTTCCAACCATTCCTCGCCACCCGGATGCTTTTTCATAAATTTCGTAAGGTCGTATAGTTTGTCCTGTATACGCCATAATCCTTCAGCGCCATCGTCCATTGCCTTCCCAGTGAGCCATTGCACAGCGTCTCTTATGAGTTCATCTCTCAAGGATGGATATTTTAGTTGCGGGAAACTCACGTGTGTATTTTTTGCTTCGGCTCTTTTTTGAGCTTCATCTACCCATTCTGAACGTGGGGTCATTTTTGTTGAAATCTTTGCAACTGAACACGCGACTAATCTATGATATGTAATGTGTAATACTCTTGTTTTAAGTACTTATGGCCCATTAGCTTATCATCTAAAGCTTATAAGCTAATTGCTATAAGCTTATCTATCAGAAATATACCATTAATAACCATTGCGATACATAGATAAAATTTATGGTTGCACTGCTTGAACTTGATACTTGAAGTTCATGGTTATATAAAATATATATTTTATTTAAAAAAACCGTCTTTATTTTAATTTTTAGTTAAAACATTTTCTTTTTGTCAAACTTCAGTAGCAAAAGACGTATGGCAAAAGTATTATACGGTACCTTTTCTAGAGCAAATACAATTTCTAGGATTCTATGAGATAACATTTTTTGATTGATACATTTTTAAATTAATAACTATTTCGTTGGTAAATAATCTAATCGAAAAATAAAAAATGAATTTAAAGTAAGTACTCTGATTTCTATAAAATTAGGTATGTGCACTCAATATCATGGCCACATAACAACCCTTGAATTTTATCGAACCTTTCTGTTACATGTTGTAATATATCTAAGTTTGGTGCTGCATCATTATATATAATGTTATAGCAAAAATACATATCAGTCAAGACGTACCTATCATTTTTTATTTGGAGCAATATAAACAATATACTCGTAACTTTTCAAATCAACAAAAGATTTTAGGTGGTTGATAAATAGCGCACTTTCTTCGATACACACAATCATTATAATCATTCGCCACCTTGTTCTTCTTGATTCAGAACGCTACAATACCTACATAATAATAATTAAATTATAATTTTAATATTGATACTTACAGCCTTTAAAGTGTATAGTACATTCTCTGTCAGACAGATAACCTTTTCTGAACGTTTCCACAAAGTCATCTCAATGCTGTTTACATATAATATTATTAAAATAAATCTGATAGCAAACGCATATCTACAGGTCTCTGGACCATAACTAGACTACTAATTTGTATATTTATTTGGTAGGTAGGTACTAATAGTAAGCCTAATTACCTATACCTATTTATAGTAGCTATACCATGTGGCACCGTATCTCTTATACCAGTGGTTCTCAAACTTTTTAAATGACGGAACCCTTTTGGGAAGCAAAATACTTGATGGAACCCTACAATAAAACAATTATTTTTATAAGTGTATTCTTTATTAATCAGCATAATAAAAGTACAATGTATCAGTTACTAATTATTATTTACTTCACCACTTGGTAAGGACAATAATAGAAAACATTAAAAAAGAAAAAATCTAACTAGTGGGAGGTATGAAACTGTTTTTTATTTTTCATCAATTGCTTGATATCAGGTTTGATGGAAGAAAGTTGGAGTCTCATATCAGCTTCGGCGTCCAGTCTATTGCGATATTTTGTTTTCGTGGCTGCGTAGGTAGAGAATCCTGTTTCGCACAAATATGTAGTTGGGAACGGGAGAAGAATATCCAGAGCCATTTGGCCAAGCATTGCATATTCATCTTGGATTCTGCACCAAAAATCATTAAGAGGCGTCGTTTTGAACAATGACTCCATACTTGTGTCTGATGACATTTCTAAAAGAGATTCATATATCTCATTTGACATGTTTTCAGGCTTTTCCAAGTTGGGTAAAAAAGGATTATGAATCCAGGAGTTCACTTTAATTTTTGTATTGTGTTCTTCGGGAAAATACTTTTCAAAAGATGCGCGCATCGAACTGAGATATTGGACCAATTCTTCAAACACATTATCTTCAAACATTTCTGAGTCGTTTTCGCTAACAAACTCACTGAGTAACGTAAAACTTTCTATTTCTTTCTTACCAATGCAAATGATCCAAAAATCTAATTTTCTTTTAAAAGCAGTTATTTTATTATGGGCCTGAAACACTGTTGTCTGTTTACCTTGCAACGATAAATTTAATTCGTTAAGTTTTTGAAAGATATCCGCCATAAAAGACAATCGGAACAACCAAGTTTTATCATACAAACGGTCCTTCAAATTAAAAGAAGTATCTGCTGAAAGAAACATTTGTAACTCGGCTCTAAGTTCAAATAGCCTTGTTAAAGTTTTTCCCCGAGACAGCCATCGCACTTCTGTATGGAGCAGCAGTGTTTTATGTTTGCTGCCATAATCTTCACACAATAATGAGAACAATCGGGATTGTAGTGGTCGTGATTTGATAAAATTAATTATTTTTACCGCTTCATCCATAACTAATTTTAGATTAGACGGCATTTGCTTCATCGCAAGTGCTTGTCTATGCAGAATACAATGACTGGAACTACAATTAGGCGCTTTATTTTTCATTCGTGACACTGCTCCTGCTGTTTTACCTGTCATCGCCTTGGCCCCATCTGTACAAATGTCAATGCAATTGTTCCAACTGAGATTATGTTCTTCAAAAAATATATTTATTTTATTAAAAATTTCTTCCCCGGTAGTGTTTGTAAGCAGCGATGAACACATAAGCATGTCTTCTTCAAAAGAACTTTTATATGGATATCTCACAATAACCAGCAGGATAGCCAAACCAGCGACATCAGTCGACTCGTCCATTTGCAAAGCGAATCGTGTTTTTTGTAGACGTGTAACTAGTTCTTGTTTGACGTAGCTTGC
This sequence comes from Herminia tarsipennalis, assembly GCA_945859575.2. Taxonomy (NCBI): domain Eukaryota; kingdom Metazoa; phylum Arthropoda; class Insecta; order Lepidoptera; family Erebidae; genus Herminia; species Herminia tarsipennalis. The sequence continues at coordinate 16,961,744 of OX243837.2, forward strand.
CAGATCATGGATTCGTCGTGAAACAGTATCGTTTGATAGCGGAACAGTAGAAAGATGCTTTGCAGATTTTTCATCAAGCATACATTTTGTTATGTCTAATACACATGGTTTTATTAATTTCTCAGCGATAGTGTGCGCTTCACCTGCTTGTGCAATGCGATAGCTAACTAAATATGATGCCTCCGTGGCCTTTTCGTTGGTAGTTTGTGTTACATGCATCATATTTTTTTGACTTTCTAATAACTGATCTTTTTTGCGAACAAAAAATTCTTTATTCTTGTCTTTAGTCTCGGGGTGTACGGTTTCTAAATGTCGACGCAATTTGGCAGGTGCCATGGAACTATTAGGAAGCAGTTTACTACAGAGCATGCAGAGAGGTGAGCCGTTGGAATCAACAAATCCGAAACTGATATAAGATTCATCATACTTCCTTTTTTTCGTCTTTGAAACCGTCGAGCTTGACGTCGTGGCACTCGTGGCATCATCTTCTGGATCGGTGATTGCTAAATTCTCCGCGCGCATAGCTTTTGAACATTCAGCGTCATTAGAAGATGTTGTTGGAACACGTTTAACACCTTTAAGCCAACGTTCCATTCTTCTTTATTTATAATGTTACAAGTCAGGATAGTGGGGTTTAAATAATGCACAATCGTTACTGCGTATAAGAGACTAAATTTAGAACCTACAGGGAAGAAATGTATAAAACTGAGACAACAGAATACAGCAGGCAGTAAAACAATGAACACTAGTTTCTCGCTAGCGAGCTTGTAAGTAGGTAGTAACTTATCGCTCCGAACGCTAATCATCAACTGACGACGCCAACGCGCGATCGCCACTTTTATACTTAGTCCTAGACTCGATCTCAAATATTCTCGAAAATACTCGAGTCGGCACCTTTGATAAACAAAAAGCAAAAATAAAAACAGAAATTTAAAAATAGCGTTGTAAACAATATCGACTTTATCCTTTGAAGTTAGAGACGAAAGTCGCTTGTTGACAACTATAGCGTCTAATTCAGAGGCGGCTTTTATCAAAGAGACTGAGCGCTTACAAGTATACTACCCGCTCGTTTTAAGTTTGCCGCTGGCGATAGGTATGAGTGTATGACGTTCGAAATTTTTTATTTAATTGTAACAATAAAAATTGTGTACGGTAGATATTTGGGTAAAACTATGACACATTATAAGTTTTGTTGTCACGTGGGGGAGGGTACGCGCATTCCACAGATCGGCAAACTTAGAGCGAACGCGTTGTACAAGTATAAAATTGTTGAGACCAAACTTATAAGATATTGTACCAGCTAATGTAACACAAGCTTATACAAATACAAATAAATAAATAAATAACATTCATAGCGTTTTGTCTCCGCGCGGCCGCGGAGTCCGCACAGCCGCGGAGCGACCAGAGAGAGGTGTTTTGATTTTTTTATTTCTAAATTCTTGCGGAACCCCGACAGAGGTATCACGGAACCCTAGGGTTCCGCGGAACACACTTAGAGTATAGCTGTCTTATACCAATACATCGATTTTGATGAGTTTTTTTCATACGACAGCTAGTTTTTTATCAATGTCGGAAGAACCTGTACTATAGTAACAAGATAACCGATAATTTATATGATAACCAACATACTTATTAGTACAAAATACATACCCATTAATAAATAAATTACACCCAGACACAGAATTGTGCTCACTGCATAAGGGTGGTTGAAGTACCACCCTGAAAAAACCCTAAACAGTCACAGTCAATAACCTTTAGGGTCAGTCAATATAATTAATTGTTACGGTTCTCTGTTTGTTTCATAAAAATCGGCTTAGTCGTTTAAAACGACTAAGCCGCCTTTTTAATTTCAAGCTTTAACTTGATGAAGCTAAATGTTTTAAATAATCTTTTAGCAGTACCTAGATGTCAGCTACATCATCTTCTGGTTGTTTCAAAATGAAGAAATATATACAATCATTATTATAGGTATGTGGCCTAGAACGGGGCAACATCAACAGTGTATGCTTATCACACTAGAAACTTCCTAACTAATAAGTGCAACACTAATAATGTTTTATTAGTGCTTTCATCGCCAACGCTCTTCTTGATATGATAAGCCAATCAATATTTTTGTGTTTATAAAACATACATATAAGAAATAATTATGTAATGTTATGATTGTGGTATAAAGTCCGCAATACGATAACTAATTGGTTTAGATTGACTTTGCATTTAACGCAGAGCGCACGAAATTAAAGAATTGTAATGTTTTGATCAAAATGGCTCCAAAAGGTGCAGAATACATTGATTTGGCTCATCGAAGAGCTGCGGAAAAGAAAACTCATGTTAGTTTTCCGCAATTGAAGTATCCCTCACTCAGAGACGAAGGATTAAGACATCCTGTTCAATGGTTGCAAGGAAAAGCTATGGACGATGGGGCAGAGGGATTATGGAGAGTTTATGATGGGATTTACGACCTCACCGACTTTATGGACAAACATCCTGGCGGTGAGGAGTGGCTCGAGTTAACTAAGGTAATAAATTTATAGTATTTTATTTGTGTGAACGAAAAAGTGTTCAAATTTACGATATTTTGAAAACTGGAGTTTGAAAGTGTTTATGATGCAGACTTGTGTTTTTTATAGAAACCTATGTTAGCATTCCGTCACCTACACAAGTCCATAAAATATACAACGTGTAACAGAGAAGTGTAGTTAAGTTTTAGTAACTACAGTTTATACCATACATAAGAATTACTTATGCCGTGGTGTCACATGCATTTGCATTGTTAGTGTAGTACGGTATTTTCTTTATGGCGCAATTATTGTACCTTCGCCCGCGGTAGTGTAAAATCGGATAGCATTGTTATGACATAGATTTTTTAATTCACACTTTTTAATTGATAACTGTTTGTTTGTTTTATTTTACTAAATTTTAGGGTACATTAGACCTACACAGATTTTGACTCACTTATTATCATGGTTAAATAAAACCCTTGAATTTGACTGAACTTTTCTATTGTCACGGCACATATTGGACGTAGTATGCAATATATGATACGCAAATATACTATGATTATAATAATGTATTCTACAGAAATAAACATTTTGCAGGGTACAGATATCACAGAAGCTTTTGAAACGCATCACTTGACTTCTGCTCCAGTAAAAATGTTAGAAAAATACCACATCAGGGACGCTAAGACACCAAGAAACTCACCGTTCACATTTAAAGAAGATGGTTTTTACAAAACATTAAAGCGAGAAGTGGTAGAAGAGCTTAAGAAGCTACCGCCTAACATATCAAAGAATACAGATTTCATTATAGATGGACTTTTTGGAACACTTTTGGTGACATCCGTTTTATCGCTATGGTTTACAAATTACTGGGCGGTAATGACTTCGTACTTGGTAGCGTCTTTCTGTTTGGCATGGACCACAGTGGCTGCACACAACTATCTTCATAGGAAAACGAATTGGAGAATGTACCTGTTCAATTTGTCGTTGTGGTCATACAGGTGAACATAAATCTCTTGAGTGTATATATATATATTTAAAGCGTTGTATACAAATATTTGTTTTGTTATTTTGCAGGGATTTTCGAGTTTCACATGCACTTTCCCATCATCTATTTCCGAATACTCTTATGGATTTAGAAGTCAGTGCTTTCGAACCATTAGTGTTTTGGAACCCAAGAAAGAAACCATTTTACGCAAAACTTACTCTACTGATTGAGATTGCACTCTTCCCGACAATGTTTATTCTTAGCTTTCTCAAAAGGTAAGGCCTTTTATTTTATTCTGTACAGGTTTTTGTTTCATTTCAGTGGCAAATGCCTACAATATGCTAAACACAAGTACACGTACAAGATTGCATTATTACAACCGAAAACATCGAATTCATTAAGTATCAACTTGTTTAAGGCGATTTGACGTGATGTGATGTTATTTCCAAAACATAACCTCATAATTTTAAATAAAATGGTCTGATTCCCCACATTAGTTAAATGATCATGTTTATTTTACTTACAGATTTTCCTTAAACTTTACCAACGAGGGTTTCTTTAAAAAACATTACAAATGGCACGAAGGTATCGGCTTTCTTCTTCCTTTGTGGATGTTTGTTGTTAGTGGTGCTCCCTTATCTGACGTGATAATTACGTGGTTGTGGATCAATTGCACTGCGAGTCTTATCTTCTACCTTATTGGATCCAACGCTGCTCATCATCATCCTAAAATCTTCAAAGATGGCGATCAAGTTAGGTAAGCAAATTATTTGTTTTGTTTGTCAATAACTTTACTTTGGCTTTTGTAATCTCAATAATGACACTTAAATCAAATCAGTCTTTGTAATTGTGATTAACTTAAGTGGTTTTTAAAGAGATTATAATGTTTATACCTAAAACAGCATTCTCTAAGGAAACAATGTTTATCTCAAACTATTCGATCATGTACCGAGAGCAAGTTTCACAACATTTTTATAGCACGGTCGTAAAATTCAAGGTTCACTTAAAGGATGATACATGTAGGTACTTGCAGTGTAAATTCCTCCTTTTTCTCGATATTAGACATAAAGTGCAATTTATCTTTCTCTAGGGAGTCTACTGTCGATTGGGGCATGCACGAGCTCGAAGCAGTGATGGATCGCACTGATATCAATGGCAACATCTTCAAAGTAATGACATTCTTCGGTGATCACGCGATGCATCATCTCTTTCCCACTGTGGATCATAGCTTTTTGAGTCATTTGTATCCAATATTTTTGAGGAACTGTGAAAAGTTTAAAGCTAATTTTAGAATGACGTCATCAATTGATCTCTTTATAGGGCAGCTTAAGCAGGCTGTGAGAGTCGATCCTAATGTGTTAAGTGATTGAAAGTGCAAAACTGATTAACAAGATTTTTCACCACAATGTAAATTAAAGGGTGTTATAAGTTACCGTCTCTAACTGTTTGCCATTGTATGTATGTGTATACGTGTGTATCTTTGTACCAACTGACTTCTATAGTATTAGTACGCTGGAAAAGTTACCGCCGTCAACACAGGACTTTAAATTGATTTTGACATTTGGAGGGTCATTTACCAAAATCAAATTGAAGCCTATACCTACTTGTGTAAGAAGGATAACTACAACGGTCAGTTGTCATAAATGTCAAAAAAATTGACAGGTCGGCAATTCGATTCGGTATTTAAAACTGCTGTCACTTTGTACAGGATAGTTAGTCCAGCGTAATAGTGCTATAGATAGAGGTCAGTTTTTTTGCCTGTACGGCTGACTGTTATTAGAAAGCTAGTTTGATTGGGATGGTTCTTAACTTCATTTCAGATGACGGGGTTTTTTAAATGTTAAGTTACTTTATCTTTGAAATAATAACATTATTGTTTAAGTAATTTAAGAAAAGTATAAGGGAACATTAAACAGTTCGATTAAATATTGACAAATGTTTTTTTTTTTGTTAAAATAATTTAATTATCTCCATATACATCAAACAGAAATTAAAAATTGTGCTCCAGGTAGTAATGGAATCTTAGAAAACTTTACTTAGGTATATTTAAATTTTATCACTTATGGAGTAATAAACCAAACATCTCTGAAATGGCTCTAACAATTTTGACAAATGTTTGTTTATAGTTAGAATTCTACTTTTCTAGTTATTCTACTCTATAATTTTCAGAAAAATACCAAAAATAGAACAAGAAGCGAAACTTTCAAAAGAATAAACCTGTTATTATATAACTGAAACTAACTTTTATTGTAGTAATAAGTAGTATATTTTACTTCGCACACACGTACTAGTTTCTTTTTGAGCGCTTAAGTAGATATTAATATCAAATATTTACATTATTTTACTATCAGCCGGTTATGACCCTTGGCTGGTTGTGACTTTTCTTATCTAACGTTAAGAAATAGAATAACATGATCATGTTTTTCAACAATAACATGAGTGAATAGATAGAAGAGAGTTCGGTGAGGTCACTGTATTTTTATATATGCAGGTTGATAAATTAATCTAATCGTAACGGTATTATCTTAATTTTAGTACACTTGTTATGATAGAGATTTTGGCTTCGCATGGATTTGCTTCGCATTAAGTTTAATCGGGAGTTAATTATGTAGATATATTGATAGTGGGGGTGACAAAAAGGGACAAGTCTGCATTTAGCCTTTGGGTGTATCCAGTGCAAATAGTGGCACAAGCCCTTTTTCTCTAATTGTAGCGTCATTATTTAAACTTATTACCTAATTAAATCGCAAATGGTAAGGGCGTTTTACAATACATACTAGTATGGTGCGCTAAAGCTGGGATAGACTTTTTAATTTTTCGTAAAAAGCATATAATCACTTTAATAAAGTGATTTTATCATATGAAACTCTAAAATATAATGGGCATGTCGATTTAAAATTTCAGCGCGAGAAATGCCTCGCGTAATCGCAATAGCACAAAATGGAAATAGTGGGATACACTGGCTTTCATTGCTAATAAGAATAATATCAAAACTGCAGAAAGTTAAAAAAATTTTAACTGTCACACTCGGAATCGAACCTAAATCATCCATTAGTAAGATTTCGACAGACACTATTTTTCCTAAGGAATGATTTAGGTCTGTACAGTTTGTATTAAGTCCGCGAACAAGCTCGTTTTTAACAGTTTCGCAGCTACACCTTTGCATCAACTATGGATATCGGATTTAGACTTTTCCTACCTTTGTTTTGTACTAGTTTTTACGGCTTTGGTAAAAACAAATATGTGCCATTTGTCGAATATCACAGACATAAGCACAATAGTAAAACATACGTTATGGTTTATTTTACAAGCTCAGTAGTTCAAGACAACAATAAAATTTTATATAGCGTTGTTCTTGGTTTTATGTCATATTTCGATCTATAAGATTTAGATCGTTAAATACAGCGTTTATTGTTTTAAATAAAACTGTTCTTCTGTTTCCTAGAAAGATAAAATACTAGGTGTCTATATTTTTGGATGCAAAATGTCCAAACGAAAGACATTTAAAAAACTATAATCTGCAGATATAACATACTTAGATGTGTTAGTATGTTTCAAAAGTAGATAAGTAGTTTTTGTGTAGAACAGTAACAATGATATATTCTTACAAGTTCACTCGTGTAATAGTTAGGTACCAAAAAAATAAACTAATTAATATTATATTTCTTAAAGTTGACGATGGTTCCAATTATATAAACACGTAAAATACATTTTAACTCTAAGGTCCTTTTCTTACGTTCCGGTTTCAATCCGGCGCCGAGTACCCGGTCGCAACTATCCGGCGGCAAATGTATAGCGACCGGACCGGACGGACGCCAGAATGTATCAAAGCTATCCAGGGTAATCGCTATCGAATCAGGATTGAAACTGGAATGTGTGAAAAGGACCTAATGGTAAAAACCTTGAAAATTGTCGATTACCATAATTACCTAAAATAAAACCCAAAAAACCACAACCTTCAACGTTTTATTTAAGGGTTTCAGTTTATTAAATCTTCCTGCTCTTTGAGATCCGTAATCTTTCAAAATTCGGGTATTACGACGCAGTTGATACAGCCGGAATATAAATTCCTTTGAAAACGGAGGCTAAGCCGCCACTGTAGTAGACGCGTTGGGCCATTAAGTCTGGTGGAACATCTTCATCACAGGCCGGACTCCAATAATTAACGCTGAAATATCGCAACTCTGAAATGAAATAAACCTCCTTCCTTCACAATATTTCCATGATTTAAATTTGAATACCAGTCCAGGCGGTATTCTAGCTAGTTAACAACGATGTTTCCTGCTTGAAATGTTTCTTTGAGCTCTTATTGAAATTTCAGACCTTAATATTTAAAATTAAGTTATAATTTTGTTGAATCTTAAGGCTTTTTTATAACGTTGTAATTGGATCCTACTGACATTGTTTATATTTTCCTAGTTCAACAATTCTCGAACGTTCGGTTCCTTATTTTGTCTTTATAAGCAGTCTTTCAAACTTTTAATCTTTCTTCTATTCTAAAGTTTTAACGTACTGTCAAGTCATTAAGCTATTTCTAAAACTTTTATTTTTTGGTAAGACTATAATAAAATAGGTTAAAGATTGTGAACTGTGAAATCTCAAAAGGATACGCCCCTTACAAAATATTTTATTTACACAGTTGTGACCTCACAACTGCTTGTCAACGAAAATAAAAAACTTAAGAGGTGTCAAGGGTCACCCGGATGGAACGAAGTTCCTTTCGATTAATTAGTGAAGGAGTTGTAATTTTTTTTTTATAACCGTCACGACACCACACTGTTCAATGCGAAATAGAAAGACGAAACGAAAATGACTGGCTTGCTTTCTATGAAAGAGAGATAGAGAGAGTCAAACAGAAAAACACGCGCACGCCACACGGCTTACAACTATAGCAAAAAGTGTCGTTACAACTATTGGTCTTAATTTTTTCCGTCTAGCCCCCTTTCGCAACGCACGATAAGGAACTTCGTTCCAAAATCATTTTAAGACACTTGTCTGCATTATAATTTAGTTTATTTTCTTTGTTCTCACTAAGTACTACTAAGTAAACTTTTGGTACCTATATTATGAAGCAATCACGAAACACACTTCAACATAGACATCAATATATATTTCACAGGTAGGTAACATAGGCCTAATTAGTTAAGTAGTGCAGAATATTGAAGTAGAGTTTGTAACAGTAGAGCCGATTCGGTGGACTTTGGCAAATGAATGCGGGTGTGCTAACAAAACGTTTCTGTCCTTTGTGGGGAACTAACCGATGCACAGTGGTCTTTTACGTATAAAAGTCAGAAAAAATGTAACACAAAAATATTAAAGAATGTTGAATATTAGATTAACGCTTTTGATTATACTTATGATTTATTAGGGCTACTTCACTAAATAACTCATTGCAAGTTTAGATAAATTGGCACAGCGAGCTGAGTGAAGACTACGCACTCGCCAACTTAGCGCAACTAATAATATATCAATATTATTAGTTGCGCTTGCCCCAGAGTAATTTTGTTGTATATGGATATGCATAATATGGTTAATGGTTACAGAGATATTAGAGGTCTAGCAAATACTAAGAAAAGAGTTGCATTAAGTTTCTCTCAGTCAGATCATGTTTTACCCAAATATCAATTGGACGGCGCTAGTCGACCACGATTAGCGCCGTACTGACAGGTATGCGTTTGTCTCATCGCAATTTATAGAAATTCGGATTGATAATAACTATGTTTTTGGGTTAAAATAATTAAATATTATACTTTTTTAACCAGAAACTAAGTGGGTACATGTGATAGTTCATTTTATAGTGAATGTCGTATGTAATTACGCTGTACTCAATTAAAAAAACAAAAAAATACTTAACTCTTTGTTGTTTAACAATTTAATGAGATTATTTTTTCTTAATTATGTGTCAATAATTTTTTAAATCTGATAATTTGGTAACTTTTTACAGTTCATTTATAAAGTATTAATGAAGATTTAGGCGTTTAATGGCACTATGATTACTTTTCTTAAAAGAGGTTCGGGAAATTGGTCTTTCCAAAAGAATCAAAGCATTTTTTACAATGTGGTACGTCAATACGAAAGATTGATCTCTTTTGAAAAGGTATTAAATAGTGTAAATATTTCATAACATGGTAAATTATGAGCATAAAAATTCAGATTACTCGCAAATAGCCGCAAATGCCTCTTATTGTCTGATTTCCATATTGTGTAATGGCATTATTATGTACATCTAACCATTACCTAATAATAATCACACCTTAAATGTACCAATATCATATTATTTAAAATTTAAAACAGACAAGACACAAGACACTCTTAATTTGAATTACTCGTTCTGAAATTTTATGGAACCTTAAATTTCATAAACTTGTAATTCTAGCTCAGTTTCTCTATGCTAGCAAAAATATACCGGGTTGCACTCGAGTGCCAGCAAATGTGAAAATTACATACTGATGAAATTTTAATAATATTTTTCGATCTTACTGACATAACAATAAAAAATATGAAATGATAAATCACAAATAAAAAAAACAAACACAAAAATTAAAATTCAAAAGGGAAAAAAATAATCGTTACTTGGACTCGAACTGGGGTCTTCTGGTTTCTGGATCGCCCGATTTCTCACCTGAGCTATAATAACATTGTATATGGTGGCGAAATTTACCTTCGTATTCTAATATTGTAGCAGTTTTTCATTGCCTTCCCTCCGTCTAACGAATTTTTGATCAGGTCACGTGTCCTGACGCGAGTTTAACATTTTTTACCCTTCCTAAAAAGTGCACAATGCCGCAACGTTTTCACTTAAGAAAAAAGTAAGACATTAATATTAACACAAGTTATGGTCGGTTTTGTGTGTGTACACAATAAACAAACCACTGTGCTGTAAACATTGAATGGATATCCTTATTACTAACACTTTCTATTTTATAAAAATTGGGTAGCAAGTAAAATAGAAGTTGATGATGCACTTCAAGAAGGGTTTAGTTCGAACTAATATTATAAATGTGAAAGCAACGCTGTCTGTTCAGTTTTAACACTTAAATCGCTTAACCGATTTAGATGAAATTTGGTACGAAGATATTTTGAGTCACGAGACATACGATAGTTTTTAACACGATAATCGATATCAACGCTGGCGGAGTCGCTTTCGAAAACTAGTTTCTTATATATTTGTCAAATTTCTCTCCATTAAAATCAGATAATAAATTTGATACATTTTAAAGTGCCGAATTTATAAAAGACAGGTGCCTAAAGGAAAATGGATGGATAATACGTTTAGCGGGCGTAATTTCCCTTTCAACCAAACAACGGTTGTGGCTGCTAATCTGAATTCTGTTGACATTCAGCCACTACTCTCGACAGGAGAGCAGAGATAACGACCAACGACGTGATTGGTTCATTTATATCCACGCCTGGATTTGCATACAAAATTTTTTTAGAAACCTTGGTGCAACCAAAGGTTCCTAAGAAAGGTTTCTGGCTTCTGTATAGAAGAGACAAGAACGTGTGCGAGATTCAGTGTGCTGCACTGCGGTACGATAATTACCGTCTCCGTCTTTCCTGGGATTGGCCACAACCTCATATTCTCAATGCCACATCAACTTGTCACAGACCTGAAAAAAACAGTTTACGATTAAAATACTGGTAGGTAATATACAGATAGATAAAAATTAGTACGTACTAAATGAAATATACAATCCGTAACAGCGACCGAAAAACGGAATACATCATCTGACAAAATTGATACACCATGAGTTGTATAATAAATAATCCAAAATAAACAAGTATTTGTGAGAAGAAAATTGGAAAAACGTAATTTCCGTTGGGTTCCGAATCACATTTTAAGCGTGACGGTTCCCCGTCAGATATACTTTCGTTCTACCCTTACTTAATTATCGGGAACGTTTTTGCACATCGATTTTGTGAGTAAACCACCATTTGTATCTCATTGATATATATTTATTGATGTTTAATTTTATTGACATGTTTTTGTTTGGTTTTGTACTTCGGATCTAATGGATTGTAAAAGAGTTGTAAAAATTGAGTTTAAGATAGCTGTTGTTAGCTTAGTGATATTTCGGGACAGCAGTAAACACCTAAATCTATTCAATCTATACACGTAATATTGCACATGGAAATGAATGCGATCATGCTCTTTAGGGAGGGTACCTAATTGAAGTGCACAGTGGTCGCGCGCTCTGAGAAAGTTGATATAATAATCATTTATTCAGTTCAAAAATAATTATAGTTGTTTTTTATTTTTTAAAGTTTATTCTTTAAAAATGATTAATATTATTTAATTAAAGAGCCTATTTCTATAACTTAATAAGAATAGCCTACTTAAATCTAAATGAACGGACCATGTTATCAACAAATCCCTAATTGACTAGTTACCCCTAATTATTTAATGACCCCTTACTACCTAATAACCACCAATTACCTAATTGCAAACAGAAAAACTTATTTTCTTGGTAGGTATCTTAAAAGTAGGGATCTTTAAATCTAAAGTTTACAGTAGAAAATATAATAATACTGATAAAACAGACTTCTTTCACCGTGGTAAATTACTTAAATGGATCGGAATTAAGAAGAAGTCTGTGTATGAGATCAGTGTTTGTGACAACTCAAGACATTTTCCTCGAGTTGTCACGCCTAAACTGCTTAGTAATTTATTACACAATTCAGCGCCCTCTTCCGAAAGCTCACCTATGGACAATAATGAGTAATCAATTATTTCCGACCCATGAATCAATACTTTATGGATAGAAACCGGCATTTTGTACCAGGGATAGGTCGCACACAATCTTTAAACGCAAGATTATTAATTTTGTAACCCAATGATAGACACTGCCGCAGGTGATAACATCTATCAATAAATGTCTAACCCAGTTATTTCATAGCAGAATTTTCAAAAAAATTTCGGGCAGTGTTTTCGTCGTTAGATGAGCCCCTTCCTCTACTCTGTGCTTTGTCAACAATAAGACCTAACCGTTCCTTTTACTGCTGCTTTACAAATTGTTTTTTCTGTGCAAGAAGATATTTCTCTTACGTCATCGTAAGAGAAAACTCTTCTTGCACAGAATAAAAATGTGCATTTAAACAATTTAAACTTGGCGACATCTGTCAGTATTAGAGTTTCTGTTCCTAATGGAAAGCCATGTATCTAGTACAAGCATTTAAAAAAAAACACTTTTATGTATACAAAAAACAATCAGTAATTGTACATAACTCGTAGTACTTGCTACATTTTTAAATGCAGAGCGGTTGCATCTCAGTGCAGGTAATTAAAATAAAAATGAATATAAAAGAGTTAGCTGATATTATCATAACCAACCACGCGTACAGAAAGAAAGAAAAATTGAAAAAGTTGATAAACTTTCGCGATTTGTATCTACACATTATTAAAATATATATATTACGGGTCTTAATCGCGTGAATAATTTAAGGTAAAATACCTTGTTTATTGCCCGACGTTTCGACCGTATTGCAACGGCCGTGGTCACGGGAGTCTTCCCGTGACCACGGCCGTTTAACCAATTATTCACGCGATTAAGACCCGTAATATATATATTTTAATAAATTGAAAAAGTTTATTTGAAAATAAACTAAAACCAAAATACACCAGTTTCATTGCTTTTGGCGCGAGCACTTGAATAACGAAAATAAACAAAATTGTGAATAACAAAAAATATATAAAATACATAACAATACACTACTCTTGAATATCAAAACATTAAGCCACAAGCAACTTATTTTCGGAAAAACCGTTACCACATATTAGACTAATTAGCACTTAATAAATTTATAGGTACTATAATGAGAACTTATGCGATGCGTTCACTTCCAATGCAAAAAAAAAATGTACCAATAATAGTTTGCAATTCTATTTATAGTTTCAAGTACTAGGACTAATACTAAGTGTTTATGCGAGGTATCTCATCGTTATTCGCGCATCATGATTTTAGCCTTTACTACGGGACCACTTTGCGGCGGTAGCCTAATGGCTAAAGGGTTCGAATCCTACCTACGTGCAAGCAATATATCTTAGCTGGAGGAGTTAAGAGCCATTTCGCAATATTGACATAATTGTATGGAATGACGTTTGTGCATCGTAATTTATTGAAATTCGGATTGATAATAATTATGTTTTTATTCACAGCTAAAAAAATAATGATTATCAATCCAATCATTATCAAATTGAAATATTAGGAAATAAAATATCATAATTTCAATAATTGAAGATCAAAGCGTATTTTGTCATTTAACTTTATTTGTAAATAATTTTTATTTAGTACAAAAATCATAGTAAAATGGCGACTTTTTGCGCAAAAGTTGACGGCAGTTTTTATTTTTTTTTACAATTTAATGTATTGATTTTTTTTTTTTTTGTATTTCACGCGATTTAGTCCCTTAATATCTTTATATATATATATATATATATATATATATATATATATATATATATATATATATTTCTGAACTCCTCCTTGACGGCTGGACCGATTTTGATGAAATTTTTTGTGTGACTTCAAGCGGATTCGAGGATGGTTTAGATTCACAATTGAACCCGATTTACAAAAAAAAAGAGTCGAGACGAAGTTCGCCGGGACAGCTCGATAATTAAATATATAATTCTACTGAACGTGTGTATGTCACTGAACTACTCCTAAACGGCTGGACCGATTTTCACGATTTGATTTTTTTTGTGTGTGCTCCAGTGGATTCGCAAATGGTTTAGATTCACAATTGAAAACGATTCGCAAAAAAAACATAGGCGGTACGAAGTTCGCCGGGACAGCTAGTATCTAATAAGTTTGATACTTCATCGTGCTTACCCTTTTTATACACAGGTCGTACGCAACCACGTTTCTATTTTCCTGGGTACTTTCCCGTATCAAGGCAAGCATTGATCAGATGGGCTATAGCAGTGGAAATTTTGTTACTATTTGTTATGCCTATAAATTTGATCCGCGCCTGGAGCTTTAAAAGTATTTAGACTGCTGATGATTTTATTGATCTTGCATGGGGTTGCTTTTTTAACAAGCATACTTACTTCAGTGCGTCTTAAATATTCCTATTCATTGAGAATTCCTTTATTGCATTTAGGTAGTAAATTGTGTACTGAGTTTTGTAATTCGTTAACGAATTTGTTAGCGATTTGTTGAGAAGGAAGATCGTAAAACGCTTTGAAAATTCGGTTAATCGAGTTTTTAATTCTGCCTCAAATTAAATTACCAGAATTAGCACATTATGTGTCAACAAATTTATATATCTGATGTTTAGGTAATTTGTACAGTCAATTTAAAGAGGTTTTATGAAAAAAATAGCCATTTAAAAATAGCTATACACGTACTTTCCTTAAAACGGGGTGTGGGAAATTGATCACTACAAATCAAACCTAAAATCAAAGTAAAAATGTCTTTATTTTTAACTATTAAGTACATGGTAACGTTATAGCTGAAAATAAAGATATATAAAGGAGCATTGATTGGACTAGTGTAATATATACATTATATTTACATTTACGTTAGTAGGTGTTTATCAGCTATATTTCTAAGGTATGTTAAAATCTAAATCATTTGGCGGGCTCGACTACAAAAGAAACAAAGCAATATTTATAAATGTGGTAAATTAACTATTAGAATATTATCGGGACTTAATCGCGTGAAATATTTAAAGGTACAAATCTTTTATTTACCCGAAGTTTCGATCGAATTGCACCGATCGTGGTCACGGGTCGACTGATGGCAGCTTAGCAATGTCTCCGTGAGGCGCGAGGTTTTTCAACTACCCTAGCTTCTTGGTAAATTAACTGTCAATATTAAAGATTGGTCTATTTGTAAAATGTATTCACGCTTGAAAATGCAAATTCCTAGGAATCTTGTCAAAGATTCCTAGTATTGTGCCTACGGCCCGACCCACATTGCTAGTTATCTTTAAATTATACGGGAAATGTAATACCTTGCAACACAAAAGTTTTAAGACAATTAATAAACATAATGTTACTTCTCATAATAGTATCTATTTCCTATACCTATGATTTTTTGGAGAAAAAAAATAAATGTCACTCTTTATATTCAATAGTTTAAGATCAGAAAAGTCCATATCCTAAATTAAATGAATCTCACATTCACGCAAATAATAAAATCACTCCAAACAACACAAGCAAGCGTTTGATGAGATTGGGTATCTCAAAATACGGCGGCCATTTTAAACCTAATGGAAGGGGATTTAACATTTTGTATCGAAGCTTATTTATATATTATTAAGCTCATGGGGCCACTTTATCTGAATACTATAAGGTCCATAAAGGTGTTTAAGGACTATTTATGGCTTAATGAAGTCCGCGGCTATTATTTGCAAAATAAGGTTGTAAATCCAACGGAAGCGCACACGTGGGAGGCATCCCTCACTGCCGACAGAGGACGCTCTGATTGCGTCTACGCTAGATTTATTTCAGCACTCAATTTATTTCTTTGAGCGGGTTACTCAAGACTTGAGGATGCACCCAAAGCCATTAGACGGTCCTAATCTTAAGGGCTCTATGTGAAATTTGGTAAAGCTTTCTACGTATCACATTGAAGATATAGGGACATAATTTTGGAGCAAAATAATTCTAATATTAGTTTCTGCGTACGCTGGATTAGTTTGTATTTGCAGTATTTCTTAAATGCATCTAACATTTCTTAAGAACATACACAACATTATGGAGTGTTTAGCTTTGAGTTATTTCGCTACGTTGTGTATTAGGAAATCAAACTGGCAACAGTTTTTTCCTTTAAACAAGTTCCGGAGAAACGCAGGACATATTTGTCTTGTCTGTAATAATTGTAGTTCAAATAACATCCTCCCATCGAACTTTGCAAGCATTCGCTGAAAACGCGTCTACGATGCATGTAAATACTTTTAATGTTAGGTCTTGATATTGGAATTCTGCGCTTGCTATCTGAATTTATCGGTACAAACCTGTGTGAACTCATTTCGCGACGACTGAATTTATTATGAATGTGTATGCATTTTACCCTTGCACATTGAACGATTGTTTACCCGTTTTAGAAAGAACAAACATTCAGCGATAAATACACTTTCGCTTAAAATGACTTCGAATTGTCTGTTATTGAATCTCTGTGAGAACAACTCCACAAATCTCTGAGCAAACATTCCTCTCAACCCATACGATCACTGCATCTTATTCACCGTTGTGTAAATAACAGGGGATGTTTTCAAGCATTTGTAAGAGCGAGTGTTGAATGGAACTAAAACAGTTACGACTGCACAGAGTAGGAAATTGTCTTCATTTCCCACAATCCTCGCCGGAGCGTTTCCCGTACGACAAAAAGAAACCCTACAAAGAATGGTTCTTTATGCAACCAAGTTCAAAGAACTACCTACAATTGAGTGGCACTCAGAACTATAAAGTACAAAAAAGTACACAATCCTTTTTCGCTCGACGGCGCGAAATACTCTTATTTTTAACTCAATTTAGCTTTCAAAGAAAGTGTTAATAACGTTAAAATGAAACTTTGGGTTCGAACGTTTTTGTCTATAATACTTCACGCACTCTGTTGACTGCCTAGCCGTGGAGAGATTTTCATACATTTGTATTTAAATATGTGTAAAAGGCTTCATGCCACTCGTTGAGTTACAGGCTCTCTGAGCAGTTTGTACATAAACATTTGAATACACCGGCAGACAAATAAATATTTCAGCACGTAGTAGGGGCGAAGTGTAAGGCATTCATCGCCTGAGAGTGTCATTTAAATGTGATTCATGAAAATGTACTCGGTCGTTGTGTATTCTAAAACTTAGAGAGATTTCACACTTTTAAAACATTATTAAGTAACTCGGCGTCTAACATTAATAGCTTTTATTACGATAAATGATGTTCCAGGTTTTATGATCGACTTTAATAAAATTTTCTTGGCTTATAATGAAATATCATCTTTTTAATTTTGATAGGTATGTTTTATAATAATTCTTTAAGCTAGGGATAACCTCATTCTATTTCCAAAATAGACGACGTGTATTTGACTTAGGTATAATGTATTTCTAGTTTATTTTGTGGAATGAAATGCAATGAAAATTCGTATATTCATGAATATGAGTAATAACTCGTCATAATCGGTATCCAATATCGATGACGTTTACACACTGCCTCGGCCAGAAACAAATGGAATATTCCAAAAGTTATATGGTAGCCATAATATCGATACATTAATGTCAGAAGATAATGAAGCCATTTGAAATGAAAGGCAGGGTTTACGTTTCTATCACTACGGAGCTCATTTGCAATTTGAGTAGTTCCTGACGTAAGCAGATCGATGTGACATTATTGAAGCGTATTATACCTAGGTAGTACTACAGAATGGCTGGAGATAAATAAATTATTTAATATTACTATACTGGTAACAGCACTACTATAGTGCTCCTAGGTAATACAGTGGGAGTGTGTAAAACTGCATTCGCAAGAGTAATAAGTTCGATTATCATACGGTACATATTTTTATGTGATCCACAAATTATTATTCCGACTCTGGTCAATATCATTGTAGGTTTAGAGAATTTATACCTGAGTTATAAATCATTATAAAACAAAATTGTGGCCTATTCCTTTCTTTTTTATTTATCTTTGTACTTTCCAGTTATTTATGTATATTCTTACTGTCGTAATAAAGAAAATAATATTTGATATTAGTTTTTTGGTATAATGAAGGAATAGGTTAAAATTCTATACCTTTATCGATCTCGAAATCGAATTGGTTATTTTGTTTCAACATGAAGTTTAGTTTCACCGTCACCTTTTTTATCTGTTTTATTCTGTATGTACTTATCTACAGAATAGAGCAGATACCTAAAAGGCCAAACAGACACATTTACATATAAAATATGACCAAGGATTTACTGACGCGTCAGTGCGATTCATGGACAACACCAGGAACATTAGTAACTGAACTTTCACAACACAGAGCTCATATTTACATAAAGTTGGCGGTAACACAACGCTCGTGTGTCAGGTTCCTAACTCCACAAATATGTATGCAATGCAGCCAGCTCTCTAAAAGCTTTTGTCCAACACGCACGGTTATTTTCTTGAGATGCTCACATTCGCTTATAATGCATATTTTATTTCGGTAAACATGTAGCTGGTTCGAAGAAATTTACCGCTCCGTGTATCACTAGCTTACTTATAAGCAACATATTCTTGATACAAAACAGAGTATCTAAAGACATGCAAATTACATTTGGAAGGCTGGCTTTCAATAGAGCATAAAAGTATTTTATGAAGACTTGTGTCTTTTTGACAACTTTTTTTTTCTTCTTTTTATATTAAGAAGGTACGCTTTGCACATTATATTTCAAGAAACACTCTATACTTGAGCTTTTGTGAATCCCAGAAGCTCCAAGTGGCTTCCAATCGTTTGAAAACAAATAATTTTGAGTTAAACATAAACCAAGCTGTTCAAAGGTCAATATCATAGGCTACATAAAACTCATAATTCATTTATGAGTCTATCTGTGAGAGTATTTAACAATATATCAGTTAGTATTATAAGTCTATCAGTGATTAAGTTCAAAAATGTAGTCAAAAATCATCTTATACGTAGAGGTTATTATACAGTGGATGAATATTTAAGTGATAAAGGAAAATGGATCTATTTGCTTGCTCCTTGTTACTTTAATATGCTTGAGTGAATTTTGTTACTTTGTTTTAATTGCCACATTTATTAAGAGCATAATTTGACTTTTGTAAGTAAAGATTCTGGGTGACGAATAAAGGCCATTCTGTTCTTCCTTTTGATATCAGAATTAATATTTTATATTTAATCATTCGTTACACATACTTTGGCCAATATTTAAGCACATATAGTTTTTACCTTTGTTGTAAGTAGATGCTCCTACTATATTGTACCCATTAAGACTGATTTTAGTTCATCTCATGTTTCAACTTTTTGATAATACAATTTGCATCAGTCCTTTAACATGGTGTATAGTATACTAGCTTTCGCCCGCGGCTCCGCCCGCGTGGATGTCGGTTATCGCGATAAAAACTATCCTATGTCCTTCCCCGGGACTCAAACTATCTCCATACCAAATTTCATCTAAATCGGTTTAGCTGTTTGAGCGTGAAAGCGTAACAGACAGACAGACAGACAGACAGACAGACAGACAGAGTTACTTTCACATTTATAATATTAGTATGGATTAGTCGTAGCACTTTACCCCATATCAAGTTTATAAACATTCAAACATTGTAAAATTGGCAATTTGAAAAGAGTGGCCGCTAGTTTTTATTGCCAGGTTCTTTTTTCCGGCTTTACCTATTGTTTTTGAACTTGGCATTGACGTATCACAAGAGTTGTTTTGCATCAAAAGTGATTATAGAATTTTGAATTAAAAATGTTGAATTACAAAAATATTAAAGGTTGCGACTTCGTTTCAGAGGCTGATGATTCTCCCTACCTCATTTTACTTATTTCACACCAAGTATATTTGTAATCAAGCAACGCAAAAGTCATAAGCTTAGCAGTATTAAGTTACCCACCAAGCCACAAACGGCCCAAGCAGATGTGAATATTCTATTGATCTAACTTTATAATACTCAAATAATGTAAGCAATTACCGCAGGATGACAATTTGGTAATCACAAACGACATTCATTTGGATGTTCGTCGTATAATTGGGGGAGTTAATGGAATAGTAAAAAGGGAATGTTCGTCTCGACCTCATCAAAACTCCGCCATTTCAACGAAATTTTCCATATTAGCAAGCGCCTGGTAATAAATACTTAGCAATTCTTTTTCGGTAACGATTCATTATTTCTTTGTAGCTGTAGGTACCTATTAATTATAGGGGAATTACTTTGAGTCACTTGTTTTGTCTTTTACTAGGATAGAATTATGTAATGAATATAATGTAATTATATTTTTGCCATAATATGCAAAATATGCCGTGTGGTACCGGCTTAAGAATAGTACCACCCCATCTCTTCCCGTGGGTGTCGTCAAGGCGACTAAGGGATTTCACCCCGGAGGACGGGCAGCAGCGTCCTCTGCGTACTTAAAGCCTTACTGCGATCGCCAACCCGCTCGCCAAGCGTGGCGATTATGGCAATTACCCCCAGGATCTACATACCAGTAGGTTCTACTGGGGAGACCCGTGCCCAGCAGTGGGCCATCATAAGGGTTGATATGATGATATGATATGATATGATATTTTTGCCCCTTATGGTAAACTGATACTATTGATCAAAATGTTTAATGGCCTCAGAGATTTTTTGTGACAAATTATGCTTTTCAACATTTGTTAACCACCATATTCTAGGTAATAAATGTTTCTGATTACGAAATTAAGGGTTGGCAGACACATTATTTTTTTATTTGTGCAGATTATATTTATGTTCTTCTTAATTTAATACGCCTGTTCATATTTTTTACGATAGCGACGGCTCTCCGCTGATAATGATAGTCATATTTAAAAAAATCTGTTCATTTTTTTGAGGACAAAATAAATAGCAGTACCTATTCAGCTTTTGGTATTTACATAAATTTTCCATTTGTGTTCTTGGTCGACTGTTTCATGTCCTTGTGCAAGAGTACAAAATTTAGACCCCAACTACGAGTATAATCACAAAATACCGGTACGGTAGCCACGTAGTGGTACAGATGGTAGCTTTCATAGAATGCGCGCTCAACTTACGCACATATAGACATCAATTATGGACACGGAACGTCTTCCAAATTCCGAACAAAGTGGTCCGGAGTTGTCTGCCTTTATGCGGTGCTCGAGCGTTGTACATATAAAGGCACTCTTGGTATTTTATACTAAGTATAATCTTGCGTAACATCCTGCCTAGATACAACCATGACAATTACAATAAGGCCTGTTGTCTAGACACGGTTTTTCGCCGTGAAAAACAACTATTGTTTCACCGTGTGTAGACATAAGCTTCTATCACAAATTACGTACAGCGGGCGGCGTGCCGAGCTAGATAGTCCACTCGGAACTAAGCGCCCATATTGTTACGCACACATTGACGGTGCGTTAACAGGCCGTCTTGGGCAGTCTGGGACAGAAGTTCAGTCGGATTGTCGCTCGCGAGTGTTTACTACGCATTGATCTATTGCAACGTGCTAATAAAATAATATATATTTTTATCACTGCTGAAGTGTGTTTGGATGTTTGAATACAACACAATATTGTAATTACACATTCTTCAATTTTCCAAATAATATTGAAAGGTAGGTAAAACTAGGTTTTTCCTTAATAGTAGATAAGTTTTGATAACGATCAATCAATCATTTCATTACACATTCAAGCTCAGCATAAAAGGGCCTTTAATTTGTCCTCAACTTATCGTTCGCTGGTATACCACCAGTATTTTAGGCACAGATAATATAATACTATATTTAAGGTAAGTAATGTGGTAGGTATATTTTCTGTCGGCGCACAGCAGCCGCCGCCGGGAGGCGCATGAATCTGGCTAGATACGGTCGACCTCAAGACGAGCTACAACATATCAGTATAAGCGGGTCTTGCTGTACTTCCTGCTACTTATGACGTCGTGTTTCTGCTTACACTGGAAATGTATACCGTGTTTTTATGTTTTTGGCGGGTTCACTAGGTATAACACCTTAGCACAATGCACGTAAAATGGCGGCACGCTACCATAGCATAGTAACCGTCACGCGTCATCGTCATGGAAATAAAAGTTAAAAGCATATAGGTACATAGGTATACAAATAATTCGAATTATTTAATGATGCTTTGTCTAATATGAATGTAGAAACGAATTGATGTATCGATGTACCTAAACATAAAGTACTTATCCTACACTATTTCAACATTCAGAATTAGTACGTAGCAACCCTAGGGGGTCACAACCCAGTTTAGGTAGTTATTTTTGAGAACGGCGGGAGTGGACTTTCTGGGAGCTTTCTATTTTGTGCTTCCATAGTAGTCCATATAACACTGACGATCGTACTATATACATACGTACAACACAACATACCGTGAATAAACCGTGTTTTTCCATGGCGGCGTGTCGACAACAGGCCTTTTACTATATCTCGAATTTTACATACCAAAAAGTTTGTAAACGACGGTAATTTTAAGCTATTGTATAGCTTTTATCGCGGGCTTTGGGCGCGGCGACCGAATCAAGAAATTCTGTAACGAAAATAAAACCTAACATCCCCCACTCCGCCTACCATGTAACTCGTCCGAGCGTTCGCTTAACGTATATGTATATGGTACGACTGTACGAAGCTCGGGATCGAGACGAGCTGCTCCGAAATGTAAAGAAAAAAAAATACTGCGTAGATAAATAAACAATAAATAAATAATTATAATTGCAATAAGTTCATAAAAAATGCTGTGCAATAGCTTTACCGCGGCAGTCCCCGAGTGCCATAATTTTTTTTTTGTGGATCATCAATAGTTGTAAATATCTTCTCTATAAACAAACAAAAGAACAACGAAATTTGTACAGTTAGCCTATTATTTTTTACCACGCTATTACTTTTTACTTTCAAAGATAATTAAGATAAGTTTAAATTAATTGAATAATTGTGTTGCCATTATACCTTTGGGGTAGAGACTCTTCGTCCCTCATTAGTGTCACCCACTAATTATTGAGGGGTATTCGCATCACGTAATCATTATTCGAGCCTCGTTTCTGAATGCTACTGTAATGAAAAGGTTTTAACTTTTATAAGGAAGTTGTTTCACCGCGGCACGTCCCTCTTTTTACTGTATTAACTTTTCTTCTCGGTCTAATTTTAAATTCATAAAGCCATCAAGAAATGGGGGATTAGCATTACAAACGAAACAATGGGGTACGTGATGATCGGTATATTGCGAAGTAGGTACATGTTATGAGGTGAGAAGGGTGAAATAAAAGTCTTCGTTCAGTATAGTGTATACGTAATTGTTCCATATAGAATCGCTGCATTTGCATCTTTATTACGTAACTGTAATGTTTACTATGACTTGCAGTTTTCAGCTGTTTTTTTTTTTTTTATAATATAAAATACGACTGCCGCGGTATGGTACAAGCCCTGTGTAGCGGGGGACTTTACAAACATACAAGTCACGGACACAAAGTACTCCCAGACTCGGAACAATAAATTGTGGATCACACAAAGTGGTTTCCCGTGTGGGAATCGAACCCACGACCTCTTGTGTAGCAGTCAGATACACTCCCACCGCGCCAGAGGAAGTACAGTCACAGTTGTATAATACTTAATCATAATTTTAACGTAACCTGAGTTTAAAGAAGAGCTGGGTCGCCTGGGGATTTACAATGGTATAAATTTTTTTTCGGTGTGGAATCAGAACCAACAATTTCTTGTACGGCAGATGTACCTACATTCATAGTAGAATATTTTTTGTAAAACAAAGCTATGAGAAAACTATTTCCCAATCTATACATAACTCCAAAAAGTTGTACCTACTCAATGCAAACTTTCCGTTATTTCTATTCCTTATGAAAAATGAGGTGTCATGTTTGTAAAATCGAAGACCGATTCCCAGAAAATACAACTTATGTTTCATTCCAAGATTTTCAACAAGAATCTATGTTTAAATTCTACCGGTACACGTACTGCTATTCTGTGTAAATGGACACAGTCGATATGTCCCTGATTTACAGGAAACATCGATTTTCATCCCGCTCTAGTTGTTTCCATTGTATAAACATATTGCTGATGTGTTGGGACCGTGATAACTTGTATAGTTCGGTTCTATTTTAGAGCCTCTGTTTGAAACTGTCCATTTTTCATTCTTTTGTTTGTCTCGGTGCTTTTGTTATCATTTGTTCACTAAAACAGACGCCTATTTTTCCATGATATCCAATTCTTATTTCATGTAACTATACTTTTACTATGATAAATATGCGTTACTAATCGTTTGTACAAAGATTTCATTTATCAATAGTTTTATGGGTTATTACAAATTAAACATCACCCAGTGAAAGAAAGATATCTGCTTTTTATTCATAGGTAACGTTTTTTTAAATTTAATTGCATACACTTAGGTATCCCATCAATATGTAGATGACTTCACCATTTAAGTCAAACTCGATCTCTTTTAAAAACATTGAGTAAACAAGTGACCCTCACAGAAAGCTAATAGGTCTCCAGAGCATATTTTGAGCGCAAAATGAGATATTTTTAATACCCAAAGTGTCAGTAGCAAATACCCTCCCAAAAGGAAGTCGCGTCCTGAATTTGAAGTAGCCAAGTGACCATAAATTTCGTAGGATATTATTTGAGAATCTTAAATTGAATGTAACACTTAATCTTACTTATTTTTCATGTGTAACGAGAATATAAATTATTCATTTTTAAGGTAAACTTGCAGTAAAAGAGGTCAACCATGGGAATCTTACTTACCTACATCAAGTTCTTAGATATTATCTAAAACCTTGAATAAATTTGTGCTAATAATGTACAGTTGCGAAATGAAAATATTCGTCAGTTTTAAAATACACTCTTTTAACGCTTTGCAAGCACATGTTACCTTTTCAAACTATGTATCACACTAGACTAGACACTAGAGAGTTTAAATTTACTCAGATTGTACCTATCAAAATCAAACATGCCAGCTGTTTTTTCTCGATTGCTTCAAGCCGCAATTTGTTTGCTCATTAATAATAATAATAATAAAAATGATTTATTCACTTAGGAAGCAAAATACTACACTTGTGAAAAGTCGATTCTACATTTACTGGTAATGCCTGTTCGCAAACAATAGGTAAAGCCCGAGAAAAGAACAGGCAATAAAAACTCGTGGCCACTCTTTTCAAATTGCCAATGTTTACAATGTTTCTCTGTTTATAAACTGTATATGCAGGTAAAGTGCTGCCACCATTATATTATACACCATATTAGAGGACTGATGCAAAAAAAGAGGTCAATAATATTAAAAGATACACGAGATCGGATACATCAGCCTCAATGGGCACAACATAGTAGGAGCATCCACTTACGACACATTGTTTTTCGTGATTAGGTACTCGTTATTATCATTGACATTTGAGGAAAACAGTTATATTGCTAGCATTAATGTATCTTGTAACGATAAGGTAACGTATTAATCAAACAAAAAACCGGGCAAGAGCATGTCGGAACCGTGCTCAGTGTAGGGTTCCGCAGCCTTGAATAATTGCATCAGCAGAAGAGCGTACGTTCATGGCACTTATGCCCTTTTGTTTGAGAAACGAAGTTAATCAGCAATAACTAAACTACGGTATATCCTATCATGTACAAAATAATTTTAGTTTAAAGTACTTTTTAAGCGCCACCTTTTTGATTTCTTTTTATAATTTTTGATCACACGGTTCAAAAGTTAAGGGGGTGGGGCACAAATTATGCAACTTTCGGAGCGATTATTTACAAAAACCTTTTCACTAAGTTTCGCGACACCTTTTCACTAATTTTCTTTGAGTAAAATAAATAAGACAGATAGACAGACATACAGACAGACAGACGGACATGAGGAATCTATAAGGGTTCCGTTTTTGCCATTTTGGCAACGGAACCCTAAAAAGTTAATGAAAACCAAAACAACAATCAAATGTTCATAGTGAGCATTTGATAGTTTTTTACCCGACTGCGTAACAAGGATGTTTTCGAGTGTATGTATGTATTGTCACGAACAAATTCGAATTGAATGTTCCCGAAACGCGTAGAATACGCGCGAGTACGCTCGCGAGCTCGTCTCATTATACAAAACATGCGGTTGTTTCCCAAAACAACTAC
This sequence comes from Herminia tarsipennalis, assembly GCA_945859575.2. Taxonomy (NCBI): domain Eukaryota; kingdom Metazoa; phylum Arthropoda; class Insecta; order Lepidoptera; family Erebidae; genus Herminia; species Herminia tarsipennalis. The sequence continues at coordinate 16,987,987 of OX243837.2, forward strand.
ATAGCTGGTATGTTAGCATTAGGTGTACATATAACACTACCCGAAGCCCTACAATTTATTTGTCATAAAATAAAATAGGTCTGGCACTTCTGGGATCTTGGGATATAAGTAATAGTAATAACAGAGGAATACTTTTAATTGCGGCAACTGAGACTTGTACTAGGACCACAGGCTACAATTTATACCAATCTATAGTTATACTTCAACAATTTATTTTATAAAGTAACTAGCGGCCCGCTCCGGCTGCGCACGGGTATAAAATATATGGATGTTATTATACATATAAACCTTCTTCTTTAATCACCCTATCTATAAAAAAACTGCATCAAAATCCGTTGCATAGTTTTAAAGATTTAAGCATACATAGGGATATAGGGACAGAGAAAGCGACTTTGCTTTATACTATGTAGTGATTATTTACTTAACATTTACAAGATAATAGATATTTAAAGGAAATCTAAACAGGAAAATGTCATTACTTTCATTAGGTACTTACCGTAATTTATTACGCTATAATTTCCCGTAAGATGAGGAAAAATCGGCATGAATATTGATTTCGAAGCCTAAGCAACGCGACGGTTACCAATCCTGAGGGAAACTTAAACATGATAAACATAAAATTCCCTTACTATAAGATACTTTATCATTGATTTATTTCGGAAGGGAATTTGGGGCGATTGGTTGTAACTAATTGATATTTTTCATGAGTCCTTCACGGTAAGCACTGTTATTTATATCATGGGCCTGCAATTTATTTCTATCATTTATCATTTCATCGAATTTGATATGCCTTTCTGATATATCGTAATGGAGAATTTGTATCGATTACAGTAAGGTATCATCGAAAAATGTTTTAGATTTGATAAAATAAATATTTTTTACTTAACGGTCCAATGTGACTAATTTTACTAGGTTTTTAAATTTTTAGAAAGCGTAACGGAGCTTGTTTGAACTTAAATTTACATAGAACTAAATTAATTCAGTAAATAAACTATTGAGAAAAAAATATCCTTAAAGTGAAAGTGAAGTGACTGATAAAAAACTAAACTATGATATTATCGACTTTAATAATAGCGAGTTGCAATAGTTGGTCACAGCTGACCACTTATATGACGCCTTTTCGGGCTGTTGCGTGTGCGCGGCTCGCTCTGCGGCTGCGCGGCGTGCAAGCGCCCACGCCACGAACACGAGGCGCAGTGCGAACCCAGCCCGCGCACGCCCAGCCCTGAAGAACGAGCCCCATTCGACGTCATCACCTTACAACCTGAGCTTACAACACTACACGCGTGACGTCACTGTACATACTGACTTCGACGATAATGAAGTCGTCGAAGACCTCGATAAAGTCGAACTGCAGATTTCCGAAAAAAGTAAGTATCTATCAAAATAATTCACCACAAGTTTAAAATAATTTTTAGCACTGTAATACTTAGGTGACGCTAAAAGCCATTACTCAGCATACAATGTGACAAATTAGGGGTTGATGTTGGCCATTTACTTGTACTCAAATAATAAAGGTCTGATGAAATGCCTATTCATTTACAACAAGTCAACCCAGTTCGTTAACGTTTTTTTTTCAATAAAATATGTTTGTAACAGAATTTAATAATGACTTTTATTTGCCTATGCGGTCCGTAATTGTTACTTCTTAAACCTTGAGATTGACTTTAATCTTAATTCAATGTAATTTTCTTTTATTTAGCAAACAAATATACCAAGCAAAAATACTCGTTTAAAATTGTTTTAATGTACCTATTACAATTTAATATTTCTAAGAAAAACAAATATTATAATAAAATAAAGCTAAAACTTATTTGCAGTAACATTATGATAAAACATTCAAAGAAAATGTAATAAAAGATTAGTCTCAAATGTTTTACTTTTTTGTTTTTTCTCCAACCTCCAGACAGACTTCAATAAAACATTTTGCACCTACAGGTGTTCTATAAATGATTGGACGTTTATTGATTCTATTTTAATAAATAAACAATATTATTTAAATATATTCGCTCGTGATAACATAGGTTGACAACACGTAACTACAATATGTCAAACTTTACAGGAGAGGGAAAAAACTGTCTAATTTCGAAAATAAAATATAAATAAATAAAACAAAAAAGTTGATGGTAGATAATTGAATTATTTATCAATAAAATTGGTGCTTTTTTCAGAGTAGGCTCTTTAAATTCCCGCCATACCTCTAGGTATGCTTCGCAGTTGTCTGAAGGAATAGTAATAGTGTGAAGGAAGTTCTGGCAAATTTTCGATAAACTCAATTAAAAATTCTCGTGACAGTCTTTTTATCTGTCTCCCCTTTTTTCCCCATTTCACAGCACTTTCACTTGTAACAATCGGATTTTTAAACCCCGCCTCTGACCGACTATTCTGCAATATATAAAGTATTTAAATACATTTGCTTACATAATCTCAATTTGATATCACCTTGTTTAAAGAAATATTGTAGTGACGTTCCTCTTCTGTTACTCTTTATATGTGTCTTAAAGTTTTTTTTTTGTCCGTGCTGTTAATCACAAACATTTATTATTGATCCCAACTGACTCCAAACCCGATCGAACAATTGCTGTCTACATTCTGATGTAAACTCATGATAGTGCCGTTCTTTGGACGTGCGACAAAATTCAGACCTGCAACTCTCTTTCATTTTTTTTTGCTGATCGTGGTGCATTATGTTTTTTGTATTACACATTTGGTGCATTGTATTACATGAATTTTCATTTCTTTTCCATCCTATGTAGGCTTTCCTTCGGAACTTTTTATTCATATGGGCTTTCCAGATTTTTGTTTCAGCTAAACGTTTTCTTTCTTTCGTCTAACTTCCAGTACTTTTTTTTTTCATTTATTACAGCTATCCTCATCGTCAATAGAACAGGATGTATAATCCGGATCATAATTGCGATCGTCACTCGTGCTTTCGGCCCAGGTTCTAAGTTAAAATTATATGAGCTCAAAATAGTTGGTGAATCTGTATTTCCTCCGCCGTATTTTCTTCTCCACAACATTAGAAGCAAAAATCAGATGAATTTAAAATGGCAAGGGATTCTGTATCACGTGTAACTTCCACAATATTGGCCAAATTATGAAGTAGGCTAAAAGGTGGCCGAGATTGGTTTAAAAATCATGAAGTGGTACGTTCGTTTAAAACATGAAGTGAAGAACTTGACAGAACATTCTCGAGTCGATCTGATGAATGACGTTTTGTCACAAGTAACATTTCTCCGTTTTCTTTTACCTCATAGGTGTTTTGTAACTCGGCAGAACACGGATTTTCGACATGATTCTTGTGATTAATAATAATAATAATAATAACCTGGCAACACTTAAAGAGTCATGACGTCTCAAATATATCTCCGACCAAATAACATTTAAATTCATAATTTTACAAGCTTTTACAAACCATACAATAGCCGGAAAAAGAAAAGGAAACCTCATTGTCCATTTAATAGTAAATTTACGAAAATTACACCTATTCCGATCAAATTCAGTAAACCAAAAATAAACAGAATGACAGATGATGACAATATGTCAAGCAAAACACATTACAATTATAAAAGAATAAATCAATAGACCAATAATACGAAAATGATAACAAGAAGTCGCGCCAGAGCACAAGATGCACAAACTCCACCCCCGGACTCGTCGCTCCGCTCCGCCTCGCAAACACGGGAACCGAACGCTACGTCGACACCAACCGTTGCTGAGGCGTCGAGCTCGTCGAGCGACGAGTACTTCTCCCCGCCGACGTCACCACCACCTGCACGCCGCCGAGGGAGAGGCCGGCCACTTACAAGCTTGGGACCCAGAGGCCCACCGGCCTCAAGCTGGGCCCCTGCTGCCGGTGGTAACGTGCGCCGCATGAGATGGACTCAATCCATTAATGAGAACGTCATGCGGGCATATTATGCGGCTACAGAGGGGGGAGCCAACCTTACTGTGTACCGTGAACGGATGCTGCCTCTGTTTCAGGTGCTTGAGCCGACTGTTAACGTTACGGCACAACGACTATCGGACCAAGTGCGGGCCATTCAGCGCTGTCATCTGCTGAATGAGGCTGCACTTGAGAGACTACGCTCGGAGTACCCCCAAACTAGCCGCGATATCCCTGCCCCGGTCCAGGTTTCTACAAATGTAGTTGACTGTGAATCTACGGGGCCGGATGCCGCGACTATAATGGTAAGTACTCAGTACAAAGAGGAGGTTAAGGCCGCTTTGGAATGTGCGCTTCACGAGTATCGGTCCACGCCCCACAATATAAGGCCACGCCTGCCTCGGTTGCCTATGCATAGACAGAACATTGCGCTGGTGTGTGCTCTTGATTCGCTATTGCCTACTTACCTAGACAATAGCGAAGACCTCGGTGATACCCATTCGATCCTGTATTGTACGGCTGTTGCGGCGTGTCGTATAGCAGGTATTAAGCTTTTAGCTGAAGCCCCTACTATACGACCAAGGTACGCGGTACCGGCTTGGCAATACAGGATTGAACGCCGTATTACCGAGGCAAGGGTACTCATTGGCAAGTTGTCCTGCTTCAGGACCGGGAACACTCGTCCGAGAGTGATGCGCTTTGTGAAACGGGCATTCTTGGGGACTGGAATCAGCCCTCAAGATTATATGTCACGTGTCACAGAGCGCATCGACTTCCTGAAGCAAAAAATTTATGCATGGGCAAACCGAATACGCAGGTATAAGAAACGCGTGGACAGGTATAACGTGAACCGCATGTTCCAAAGGGACCAAAGGTGGGTGTATAGAGACTGGCAGCGAACGGACCAAGGTGTAGATGACGGGCATCTGCCGAATGCTGAAGCGACAAGCTTGTTTTGGCGCAACATTTGGTCGGTGCCTGTCATACACACAGAGGGGGAATGGATGCGTGACGTTGAACGAGCGTGCGAACTTATTCCAGAAATGGAAGATACCATCATTAATAGCACAGACGTAGCCAGTGCAGTCCGTCCTTTGTCTAATTGGAAATCTCCAGGCCCAGACGGACTGCACAACTTTTGGCTAAAATGGCTACGCAGTTCGCACGCTTGTTTGGCATCACAATTCCAGTCAGCCCTAGAATCTGCGTCGCTCCCAGCCTTTATGACTAAAGGAGTGACCCACCTGCTCCATAAGACCGGTAGTACCTCGGACCCCAGTAATTATAGACCGATAACTTGTTTACCATCGATCTATAAACTTCTTACATCCATTCTGAGAGCTAAAATAAACAAACATATACACACAAACTCCATCATGTGTACCTCTCAGAATGGATGTAGAAGTGGGGCCCGGGGTACTAAGGAGCTCCTCCTCATTGATACGACTATAAGCCAGCAGGTTCGTCGCAACCGAAAGGATCTATCGGCATGTTGGATAGATTATAAGAAGGCGTATGACTCCGTGCCACATACATGGCTTCTGAGGGTGCTGGAGTTGTATAAAGTTAATACAACTCTACGTACCTTCTTGAAGTCGTGTATGGGGCAATGGAATACGCTTCTTACCTATCCAGGGTGCCGAGGGACCCAAGAAAGTGGCGGCGTACCTATAAGGATTGAGCGGGGTATATTCCAGGGTGATACTCTGAGTCCCCTTTGGTTCTGCCTAGCACTGAACCCACTTAGTACCTTACTAGTAGGTTCAGGGCTAGGTTGCAGGTTGCGACGTGGTGGTCAGGTTATATCTCATTTGCTTTATATGGATGACTTGAAGCTCTTTGCTCCCACCAGCTCACAGCTAATAGCGCTACTGAAGGTGACTGAAACCTTTAGTAATTCTATTAGAATGGAGTTTGGTGTGGACAAATGTGCAGTCGTTCATATAAAGCGAGGGCGGATAGTGGAATCCGAAGGGACTCAACTCTCGGATTCCATTCACCTAAGATCACTACTCGCAACTGAGACCTATAAGTACTTGGGTATGTCGCAGGCGCTGTGCATAAATGAGGTTGACATGAAACAGCTGCTGCGGGAACGTTTCCTGGGCCGCCTGAAAAAAGTGCTTAATAGCCTTTTGTCAGGTGGCAACAGGATCCGGGCCTGCAACAGCTGGGTTATGCCACTTCTTATGTACTCCTTCGGCATACTCAAGTGGACTCAGACTGAATTAGACACCTTGGATCGAAAAGTCCGTACACTGATGACGTCATACCGAACGCATCACCCGCGTTCATCTGTAATGAGATTGTATATCCCGCGGAAGTGTGGGGGCCGGGGTTTGCTAAACCTTAAGACCCTTCATAACCGCGAGGTATACAATCTAAGAGAATATTTTCTCCATGTGGACGCGGGTGTGCATCGGGATGTCGTCGCGGTGGATACCGGGCTAACCCCGCTCTCCTTGGCGAAAGAGAACTGGCGCAGGCCTGTAGTGCTTGGTGTCAACGAGCGCAGGGAGGTATGGCAGAGCAAGGAGCTTCACGGCAGGTTCTTTCGGGCTCTTCATGGGCCCGATGTGGACCTACTAGCGTCCGTGGCCTGGCTACGGTTCGGTGACCTTTTTGGTGAAACCGAGGGTTTTGTCTGTGCAATTGCTGACGAAGTTATCATGACGAATAACTACCGGAAATATATCCTGAGGGATGGCACTGTTGACATCTGTCGTGCCTGTCACCGACCCGGTGAGTCCCTCAGACATATTGTTTCCGGCTGTTCACGTCTTGCTAACGGCGAGTACTTGCACAGACACAATCAAGTAGCCAGGATAATCCACCAGCAGCTTGCTCTGAAATACCACCTTGTGGACGTTGAGGTACCATACTACAGGTACGTTGCTGAGCCAATTCTCGAGAATAGTCGTATCACGTTGTACTGGGATCGCTCTATCATCACAGACAGGACTGTTGTCGCAAACAAACCTGATATTGTGCTGATAGACCGATCAGAGCGTCGTGCAATGATCGTCGACATCACCATTCCACATGACGAAAATCTCGTGAAAGCCGAAAAGGATAAACAAATAAAATATCTGGATCTGGCGCACGAGATTGTCGACATGTGGGATGTTGATTCGGCGATCATTGTACCGATAGTCGTCTCCGTTAATGGTTTGATTGCCAAGAGCCTCGACCAACACCTTGAGAGGCTCGCGTTAGACGGTTGGATCAAGCGCTTGATACAGAAGGCAGTACTTCTGGACACGGCTCGCATAGTGAGGAGGTTCCTTTCTTTGGAACCGTAACCACCGGTAGCTTGGTCCCTGTACCCGATGCCGGTGGGGCACTATTTTTTATATTTTTAAATATATTTAATTTTTGTTAGCTATATTTAAAAATGTAATTTATATGTATTTAATTTTAATAAAGAGAATAATAATAATAAAAATATTTGTTAAGAAAAAACTTTAAGAAAAAACTTTCATAAGTAAAATCACTCCTATTTTTGAGGGAAATGTTAACAGCAACTCTTTGTTCTTTCAAACCAGTTACAACTACAACAAATTTTAGCAAAAAAATTAAAAACTTACCCATAAGCCGTCAGGTGCACTTTTAGAAAACATTAAGACGTATTTAAACTTTAAATTGTATGTGAAACAATTATGATAAATTAAAACTCGCGGCGTAATCTTACTCTGTCGGTGAATTGTTTTCAACTTATACGACTAACTCTGTGTTGAGAACACGTAACTCGCGAACAAGTTGATACCTGCTACTTGTGAGTTGTCAACATTGTCAAAAATTATTCGAATATTTTTTTTTGTTCGTTACTAGTTATCAATGACAATAGCATTCAGCATAGGAATGCATTTATATGTAAAAAGCAAAAAATATATTATTATGTGTTAGGGCGTAATATGAGCGCGAACTATAAGTTAGTGTCTAATTTATAGTAAACTTATAGCCAGGTCCAAATAAAACAATATGGGAGTGAAGTTCTTTGTACCTAGCATCTAATACTACTGCTTATGTACCAAAAAAACTACCTACACCATTTTAGATGCTATAATTTGATAACTTCAAAGTTTGTGTACACAAAATTAAATTATTACCTTGGGTATGTACCACAATTAATACGGGATCCGTCATCAGAGACTAACCAACTAGCCACAAGTGTATATCCCGATGGGACGGAAATCCGATACGACCAGAAAAAGAGATTGGGCGCAGAACCGACAGCTTACCGTGCTCTTCGAGGCACATTTGGCGTAAATAGGACACCCATGCATAGACCGACAGTGGTAAAGTTGCTTGACCTCGAGGATATCTCGATCTAATCGGTCGCCACTTCGGTCGCCCTTCGGGCAATAAGAACTATGAATAGAGTCTGCTGACGCTATCGCGCATTAATTGTTTTCGCTATAATATTTCTTGTGCATTTGGCTATTCACTGTTGTAACTTGCAATTATGACTGTCAATTTAATTGGTTTAGAGTATGTAGAACATATGAAATGTTGATAAATATGCGCGATTTGTACACACTATACAATTTTATGGACTACCTACGTCTTAATGGCGTGAATATTTTAAGGTTAATACGTTTTTTATTGCTTGACATTCCGAGCATTGCAATACTTAAAGGCAAGACCAATTACCAATTAAAGCGGCGGTAGCCCAATGATTAACATATCGGACTCACAATCGTGAGGTCGCGGGTTCGAATCCTTCTCGTTATATAACGGACGTAAACCCTCGCCTAACACAAGCAATTTAGCTTAGCTAGAGGGATTAACCGGAGTAAGCGGTAGTAATACGGAATCCACAATTATTTTTAATGATTAATATCGGTAAGATTATTATAATTTTAGCAAAAAGACTACTATTATAAGGTATAGGTGATTCTGAAATTCTTCACTTTACAGCATTTATTTAGAAGTAAAAGTAAAAGTGAAAAATTTTAACATTTTTGTACCTCTTAAATTTTTAATTTAAAGATTAAGTTTTTCACAGACAAAATGACAGTACGATTAATTGGTATTAGCTTTCCCCACGTCTATATACGTCCATTTTATAAATAATTTATTTGGTAAATTAGGGTTTGAGGATGCGGCCAAATTAGGAACTAATAGTTTTTTTGAGTTAAAAATAGCATATTTGATAGATATTTCTAATATTTTATTTAGATTAAGTGAATACTTTTTAAAAATATTTTAAAACTCTTGAACTTATTATATTGGCATTTCTGTCTAACATATTACTATGTTAGACAGAAATGCCAATATAATAAGTTTTTAATTCTGTCTAACATATTACTATGTTAGACAGAAATGCCAATATAATAAGTTTTTAATTCTGTCTAACATATTACTATGTTAGACAGAAATGCCAATATAATAAGTTTTTAATTCTGTCTAACATATTACTATGTTAGACAGAAATGTGAATATAATAAGTTTTTAATTCTGTCTAACATATTACTATGTTAGACAGAAATGCCAATATAATAAGTTTTTAATTCTGTCTAACATATTACTATGTTAGACAGAAATGTGAATATAATAAGTTTTTAATTCTGTCTAACATATTACTATGTTAGACAGAAATGTGAATATAATAAGTTTTTAATTCTGTCTAACATATTACTATGTTAGACAGAAATGCCAATATAATAAGTTTTTAATTCTGTCTAACATATTACTATGTTAGACAGAAATGTGAATATAATAAGTTTTTCATTCTGTCTAACATATTACTATGTTAGACAGAAATGCCAATATAATAAGTTTTTAATTCTGTCTAACATATTACTATGTTAGACAGAAATGCCAATATAATAAGTTTTTAATTCTGTCTAACATATTACTATGTTAGACAGAAATGCCAATATAATAAGTTTTTAATTCTGTCTAACATATTACTATGTTAGACAGAAATGCCAATATAATAAGTTTTTAATTCTGTCTAACATATTACTATGTTAGACAGAAATGCCAATATAATAAGTTTTTAATTCTGTCTAACATATTACTATGTTAGACAGAAATGTGAATATAATAAGTTTTTAATTCTGTCTAACATATTACTATGTTAGACAGAAATGCCAATATAATAAGTTTTTAATTCTGTCTAACATATTACTATGTTAGACAGAAATGCCAATATAAAAAGTTTTTAATTCTGTCTAACATATTACTATGTTAGACAGAAATGCCAATATAATAAGTTTTTAATTCTGTCTAACATATTACTATGTTAGACAGAAATGTGAATATAATAAGTTTTTAATTCTGTCTAACATATTACTATGTTAGACAGAAATGCCAATATAATAAGTTTTTAATTCTGTCTAACATATTACTATGTTAGACAGAAATGCCAATATAATAAGTTTTTAATTCTGTCTAACATATTACTATGTTAGACAGAAATGCCAATATAATAAGTTTTTAATTCTGTCTAACATATTACTATGTTAGACAGAAATGCCAATATAATAAGTTTTTAATTCTGTCTAACATATTACTATGTTAGACAGAAATGCCAATATAATAAGTTTTTAATTCTGTCTAACATATTACTATGTTAGACAGAAATGTGAATATAATAAGTTTTTAATTCTGTCTAACATATTACTATGTTAGACAGAAATGCCAATATAATAAGTTTTTAATTCTGTCTAACATATTACTATGTTAGACAGAAATGCCAATATAATAAGTTTTTAATTCTGTCTAACATATTACTATGTTAGACAGAAAAGTGAATATAATAAGTTCAAGAGTTTTAAAAATATTTTTAAAAAGTATTCACTTAATCTAAATAAAATATTAGAAACCTTAAAATGTTTTTAAAAGACCTGTCGAAAGATGTGCCATACGTCGATGTATGTTCAAAAAAAAAAATTCAGCTTCTGTTACATGCATAGAGTGCCGCCCTAAAAATATTTATTTTAACCTTTTTTTCCAAATTTAATTGATTTTAGTAAATTAAGTAGTCTCTGAGTTAAATGCCTATGACATACGGACGTACAAACAGACAGACGGACATGACGAAATTATAAGGGTCCGTTTTTACCATTTTGGCAACGGAAAAAGAAACAAATTTTGTGTTTTCACACAGAGATTAAACTGTTATTGAACAATTGACCACAAACAAAAATGTCAACGTGACGAAAACGTGACTATTCTACCGTCATATAAATTTTAGTTTAAAACTTTATTCGAGTAATTAACTTAATTGGTCGCAAACTCATTCGCTCTTTCCTATTCGTTGTTGAATTTGATTGGACGCTCTAATTGCAACTGTTCTACAGCTTGGATTTGCATATTGACTGCACTGCGCAAATTTAACTTGCTTATTGGAACCTATTTTAAATCTATAAAATTAACCTATAGTAAATGCTGAACTAGGGACCTGAATTTGGTGCGGTATTCTATAACTGCATGCACCTATACAAGTATATTTAAATGCCTCTATACCTAATTTATTTTTGTTAAATGCAAAAATGCATGGCTTAAAAAGGACAAGTATTTGACAATTATTGTTTTTAAACTTTCGCGATTTTTATAAATATTAGATATATTTCGGGACTTAATCGCGTGAATTATTTTACAGTCGCCCCGTGACCACGATCGGTGCAATTCGATCGAAACTTCGGGTAAATAAAAGGTATGTACCGTTAAATAATTTACGCGATTAAGTCCCGCAATTTATCTAATAAGTATTTGACAACTTTAACTTAATTATAACCATTTATTATACAAGAATTAACGCGCATTATTTATCTTACTTTTGACCAGGTTGCACTGGCCGTGGTCACAAGCGAACTGTCGCAGTGATGTTAAGACTCCGTAAGGCCGATGAATCTTCACCTTCCCCTAACTTTTTTGTTTCTCGAAATGTTAGGGTCACTGCACACTACACTGAATCCTCGTATTAGCTCGCAGTCGGTTAACATGGACACAATCAGTGTAGTGTGCAATGACCCTAACATTTCAAAAAAACAAAAAAAGGAGAGCAGGCGGAACGTGACTGACCGTGACACTTTTTCGTACGTGCGACCGGTCATCGGTTTGTAAGACGTCATCACGTCAAAAACAGCGACTATAAAATTCCTATACACAATTTTAATTAAAGTGAACTTGCACTGCAATTAAAATTGTATATATCCCTTATTTACCGTTTGCAATCATATTTACATAGGTTGGAAGGGTTATTGCACGTCCGAATAAAGGTCATGCGTTCAATGAATCTTTTATATTATAATGACCTCCTGCGCACCACAATAAGGTTACCTACATCTTTATATATCTTCACAAAATACCGAAAGTATAGTAGATAACCTTCACAGAATACGTTTGCGAGCAACGTACACGTAGATGTCACGGACGAAATCTCGGAACGCCTTCCAAACGACGTGGTCTGAGTTTCTTGTTTCACTATGTCTACATGAGCGTTGCCCGAGCGAAGTACGTTTGATGGTTACCTTATGTACCTACTCTTAAAATTTTGTATTTTTGTCATTTTAGATTAGGTATAGTTCACGTTATTCTGCGATTTTTTTTATCTCGCTGTCTCTTTCAGTATTTGCTTACGTCAGGGAATATTATAAGTATGTTTGTGTACATTAAAATGGTTAAGATAATCTATTCAAAAGGTCGTAGGTATGATGGTAGTTAACCGCCACATATCATCGTTGTTTACTTATGAAAAACTTACAATTAAAATATTTATCTATTATTAACCTAAAGAAACCTACAGTAGTTGTTCTCTGTATCTTTAAATATGCCTTAAGACATTCATTTACTATTATAATACAATTGTAAAGTAGCTGTGTCTGTATATTGAAAATATTAAAAAAAAATGGTTATCTTAAAAGTCGGTTGACGGACTATAATTTTACGTAATTACGCCATAAGAAAACATTGATGACATTAAACAGCCATGCCTGTAACACCCTTTTTTAATTATTTATATTTTTTTTTAATTTCCATCTGTATCGCATGTCGCTGCAATCGCCAAAACATTGCTGACATTGTAATACCTGTAACCTTGGCTGTGACCGCTTTAGGGAACAACAGTCGACATTCCGCCAGTTGATAGGCTGAAGTATTGTGACGTTCAGACGGACACAATACTACAGCCTATCAGCAGGTGGAATTGCCATTCGCGTTGCTTAGCAATGATTACTTAACGTGAGCGGTGATGTGACACTTTATCGTGAGTGCACCCGGTCATCGATTTATAAGACGTTATTACGTTCAAAACCTAAGTAAATAAGGGTTTATAAATCATATCGAATTGTTTTTTTGTTAGGAAGTGACCCATGATTTCATTATTTCGATAAGGTACTTTATTGCGATTTTAACTTTAGAATTTTAACCTAATACTGCTACTGTTATTATTGTTATACTTATTGCGACAATTTCTTAACAATCATCTCAATTAGATCACATTCTATCAACAAAACAAGATTGAAAAAAAAACTATGTACTTTACAGAATTGTAGCTGATTTCCCGAAAGCTAAAAAATACATCAGTTCACCGATAAAGTGATATCGTAAAATATATTATTCCAATAGAATCCATTATTTAATAAAAAGAAGAATGGGATCCGAAATTGAGCCAGAAACTACAAGTAATTTGCAAACAATTTATTACACCAGTGTTCAATCGGGAGTGCACCCATACATTGTCAACAGATGATGGATGAGAAAATACGGTACACGTATTTGTCTTGTCTATGAAGAAAATCTGCCGATGATTTGTGTTCCATAAACAATACGCCTCGTTCGATTGCAAGAGTTTTGTTTTGTAACCAAATAAACTATTATATGTAGCGGCATCTGACAGTGCAAGAGGAAAACAATTTGTAGTGTTATACTTCTATACTACATATTATTATAAAGAGGTGAAGTTTGCGAGATTGTGAGGTTGTAGGGGCTAATTTCTGGATCTACTGATTCGATTTTGTTTTTTTTTTAAATAATAAAATAATCTTTGTTCACTTAGGAAGCAAAGTACTACATTTGTGAAAAGTGGATTCTACATGTACATTTCAAACAATAGATAAAGCCGGAGAAAAGAACGAGGCAATAAAAACTCACGACTACTCTTTTCAAATTGCCAATGTTTACAACGTTTCTTTGTTTATAAACTGTATATGTAGGTAAGGTGCTGCCATTATATTATACACTTTACTAGAGGACTGATGCAAAAACAAGATAGAGGTAAAAATATTGAAAGAAGAATGCATGAGATTTAATATAATAATAATAATAATATCTTGGGACAACTCACACAACGCAAAAGTTTTATCCTGGGTGGGGATCGAACCCACGACCTCTTGCGTAGCAGTCGACATACTCCCACCGCGCCACAGATGTAGTCAAATATATCAACCGCAATGGGTACAAAACTGCCACTTTATTTGTGAGTATCATAGGCCCAATGAAGTGGGCACGGGTCAGCCGGTTTCTAATAAGACTATAAGTCCACTACAAGTTATCATGACAAGCGAGATATGAGGTTAGACGTGGAAGATCGAGACAGTACATGTACTACACCTGGCCCAGCGCAGCTTCCGTGGCATTTTAGTCTGCACCAGTTCCCATAGGTAGATAAAAAAAAATCACGTAAGAACGGCTAAAACTATGATAGTTTCTAAAATCTATTTACTGAATTTCTAAATATAATACTTTTTATCACGATTACCGTGGGCGTAATTTGAATCTTCGAGCTTGAACTGTGGGGTTCATAGATTTAGAAATAAATTGTCAACCTGTAAATCAAACCCCAAGAAAGTATTCAATATAAGAAATGTAACGGCATAATACGAGTATATTTCTGTTCGTCATGCAATTCGGATTCACCGTAGTAGCTATCACAAGGGCCCCACCGGACCATGCTGGGTGAAATATAGTGCTATAAATTACTACATTATCTCGCACAGTCGATTTTGTGCCACTGTTCTTGGCTGCTTCATTATGCACAAACTTTGTATTTACGTCAAGTCTTGTATCTGTACCATTTATTTTATGTCCTATAGTAATGTTTTTGAGTTAAGTACACGTTCCATTATATATTTTTGTTGATATTGCAATAAAAGGAACCGTTTCTTTTATTATATTGGTAAGTTAGCCTATTATAGATGACGAGCGTTTTCCTAACGCGCGTTTAGAACTTATTCCTCTTTGGCGCAATGGGAGATTTGACTGCCTCTGTGGTGCAGTGGGAGTGTATCCGACTGCTACGCAAGAGGTCGTGGGTTCGATCCCCACCCAGGATAAAACTTTGCGTGATGAGCACGATGGTTTATTCTGTGTCTGGGTGTTATTTATCTATAATATGTATGTATTTAGAACTATTTAAGTATGTTTATCAGTTGTCTGGTTTCCATAATACAAGCTCTGCTTAGTTTGGGATCAGATAGCGTTGTGTGAGTTGTCCCAAGATATTATTATTATTATTATTCCATATTATTCTAGGCGTTCACATGTTAACCTGCGCTTTATGTATGAAATTGTAAACGTTGTTATTAGACGCGTCGACGAGCGCTTAACGCTCGTCATCTGAACTGGGGCTAGTCTACTCTTAGCAAGGTAAAGGTACTTCACTCAGTCTGGTTCCATTAGGGCTATGACATTACTGAGAAAAAATATTAGTCACAGGTCATAAAGTGAAGTCGCGGGACTTTACACGTTATTCATCAATTTATTATTCACAGAGCAGACAGTCATAGTGATAACGGTAGTGCCTCTACAATTACGAATAGGTATAAACTTCGGAACGTAAATAAAAACGTCAGTATTATAGTGTGTTTATTGCAAGGAATACGTTGACAAATAAATTATCTTAATCAATTCCAAGGTATGTATTTTACTTTATTCACATAATTATCCACCAACTATGTGCCATTTCAAAATAATCTTTGTATTTTTAAAATGTAATATAGATATTAACGAGTGAAGGAAATATTTTGTGAGTAAATATTAATTTACAAATTAATGACTTGAATGAACCATTCAGGATAAGATCACCTTTCATCAACTTCAGTTGTATTATTATATTTTCCTTTAAAACCTGCAGTTACTGAACTGGTAGGTATGAAAATATTATTGTACTATTAAGATGTTAGATCTGAAGTATCAACCCTCTCAGTCAAGGGGTTCTAGCGTTCAATATTACAAGAAAAAAAATCTTTGCCAATGTTTTTTTGTAACATCTGTCCCGGCGAACTTTATACCGCCCCGTTATTTTTTTATTCGTCATCTAATAATTTGTTTCTCAGTGTACTAGAAAACAAAAAAAATAATAAATGTAATCGGTAAAGTCGTTCTCTAATTATCTTGTGACCAAGGAAATGGGGATTCATTTTTATACAACAAAATATATTTATCATTTCAGATGAAGGTGCTTATTGTAATGACGTTGCTCGCCTTTGCAAAAGCAAGCGTAATAAACAAAGTACCAAAATGTGTAACAATTCGTGTCACTGCATATGAACCAGAAGTTTTACGAAGTGGTGTCTCAAATCCGTACCAATTGGTAATTGATCACGATACAAATACATTGTTTTTTAGTTATACTGCAAAAACGACTGAAACATTCAAAGTTGCTTACTTAAGTTTGAAGACAAGTGAATTTGGACTAGTTGGTGGAATTCGAGGAGGTTTTGCCAGTGCTGTTGATGGAATATCTCATACCATTTATATGGGAGGTGAAGATGGTATTTATAAATTTGACTACGATACAAAATCTGCTACAAATCTAAACATCACAACAGACGTAAATATCTGGCAAATGTTCTACAAAGATGGATTATATTTTACAACTTATCCAGATGAAAAAGCTTTCTTGTATAAAAATCAACAAGTTGTAGAAGTATCGAAAGATAAAATGATGGTGTTAGCTGTCAAAAATGATGGTAGCTATGTGTATTCTAATTCTTCTGGACTGTTTACATACAACAATACTACTAAAAACGTATTAAATATTGGTGATTATGTAGTCAATGGGTTCACGTCTGATATTAATGGAAATATGTACTTTTCGACACCAAGTGGCATTTTTTACATTGATGATAAGAAGAATGAAATTGAGTCTTTAGTAAATTTGGATAATGTTTATGGAGTCGCAATAGAAGGTGATGGAAATATAATTTATGCAAGCGAAGATAGTATTATCAGACTTAAACCAAGTACTGAGTGTTTGAGTGATCTTACCGTGTATAAACATAACCTTTCATAAACTTAATATTTATCGTTTTAAGCTAACAATACTTTCAGTCAACTAATGTTATTGACCAAATACTAAACTATATTATTTTTTATTTAAATCAAACGTTTTTTATCGTATTAAATCTTTTTCCAAAAGGCGTATTTTGTTTCTTTTATAAGGTTTCAGTGGCCTAATAAACGGGGCTCCGATCGTAAGAAGCGGTAAAGAGGGCAGGTAAGATATTGCGCCATATTTCAATCCGTACGCCACATGTTATTCATGGCATTTTATAACACAAATGCCTTTATTCCGATGAATTTGCACTAAAATAAGTCCCTAATTGCATACAAATAGTCCCATTACGTAATATTTATTTTTTCTGCGTGTATTTTGTTTGTACTACGAAATAAGAACACTATAAAATTGATTTATTAGATTGAAACTTGGAATTTTATGGTTTTTTGTCAAGATAAATATTTGAGAGCTTTGAAAATATTATCAGGCCCTGCCCCTACAAAGACGAGACAGCCAAAGCGCTGGGCACTACCTACCTTTTCTCGAAGCATTTCGTAGTATTTTTGTAATGCTAGAAAGTGCAAATTCTCAGGGTATGATGTTATGTATTACCGCTCGTACTTTGTTTCAATACGCCTACGTCAAAAAATAATTGGCTATAGGATGTGTAAAGAAAATGGAAAAAATTTTTTGAATGTCGTGATTTTTACAGATATCAAATGTTTAGTGTGTATAACTGGTGCGTCGTGAGTTTGGTTCCCACATGGAAGAAGACATTTTTAATACAATTTTTTTTTTTCGAGTTGGGTATACATTGTGACGCATGTACTCTACTATTAAAGTTGTCTTATAAAAAATATCGGATCTTGAACCTGTAAAATACCTGTTAAGAATGGACCAAAAAAATCTAAATATTAAAAAAACCCTTTTCAACATTTCACGCGAATATGCCGCTATAATTGTGATAAAAAACCGTAGATACTTAATAATATACATAATAATAACTCAGAAATGAAATGTAGATTGTGGAGGCCATAAAATACATGTCTATGTATTTGATCCCGTGTGATTTTAACGCAGGCTTCGTTACGGCTTATATGAACTTTCATGTGGCATAATTTATGCCGCAAAGGAACGTTTGCTCTGTAATTCATTTTTTGGTTCGTTAGCTATTTTAACAGACTTAAAAAGGTAGACGAACTGGCAAAATACATGCTGGTCTCTGTAATTGAGTACAGGACGAATGCAGGGCCATACATTACATTTATACATTGCTTTAAAGATAAAGGAGATTAGATTTTTAAAACCAACGTTCACTCTGGATTTTGCTGAATATCACGTGATTTTGATTACTATAACTGCAGCATTCTTACGCTACATATCAAATTAATGGTTAAAGCTGTTGAAGGGGGGTTTTTTAGAGCGTTGACTATGATTTATTTATTAGTCGAGAAAGTGTTTAAAAAGCGAGCAAGTGTATGTCGGGCTACGCACGATGTAGGGCTTCGTAGACCGCCCCCCCACCCTTCCAAATAATGCGGCTTAGTGTGAAGAAGTGATAAGTGGGTTTTTTGTAGTTATTGTTTCATAATTACAACTTTATACCTACTTAATAATAATTTTCAATGTAATATGTACGAAAATTTTGTTATTTCTCATTTGATCAGATGTTACTAGTATACTTGTGAAGCATATCAAGCTGTGATGGTTTTCCTTTTAATTTCACTATTTATACTAATACCGTGATTTTTTTCACATACCTAACATCAACCATTTACCTGGCTTGGGGGACACTTGATTCTAACAAAAATGTGCATTTTAAAGCTTAATATTTCACAAACGGATCCCTAAATCTAAAAATAGTCTTCCCAAACCCTAAATGATTTTAAAAGACCTATCTAATGATGGGGTGATGTAGGTAAGAAAAAATCACATCCCCACTCATAAAAAAATGTTTATAATGATTTTATTATTTTACTTTGTCGGCGTAAGTAATATATGTATTCATGCAAAACTACAGCCTTTTAGCACTAACAGTCTCTGAGCTAAGCTGCGGACGGATGGACGGACGGACTATGGCGAAACTAAGATTTCAGTTTTGCCATTTTGACTACAGAACCCTAAAACCCATTGGTAAAACTTAATGGAGCAGATCAAAGCCATGGCTTCTACGCTGTCATGAATATCCATGATCCAGTTTCTGTCAGTACCCTCAAATTATTCCATCAACATGTATTACTCTATTCTTAGAGTACAGATAACATTCACGTTGCATAGGTTAGGTGTCGGTCACTTCATGAAGAAGAAGTCGACCCGTATACGATAGCAATATACATACATATCTAAGGGACTGTCTCCACGGGCGAGAGAATCGCGACGATTCCGCTTTACTATCGTCGGGTAGTATCCACGAACGAGCGAATAATCTGGTAGCGTATAGTCGCGTCTCGTAACTAAATCGTTTCATGTCCGCAACGGAATCGTCACGTTTTCGAGGCGGGAGGCCTACGTTTGACATCGCGCTCGCCTTGGTCTCGTTGCGAGACCGCTACATTGCGCGGCGAGCGCTGGGCGATACGATAACGTTTCTCTCGCACTCAGCCACTCGTCGAAACGCCGCGATAATATCGCCATGTGGGGTCGTTCTGAGGGTGTGTATAGAAATAGGTGGCAAAACGTTAATATTGCCGCGATTCTCTTACTCGTGGAGACGGTCTGTAAGGGCCTCACTTTATTCTTAATCTTATTTTTATTGGTACAAGCAAACATGTGCGTTAAGACAAAACTGTGTACTGCACAAATAGTTGTACTTTTGTACACACAAATGCTAGTATATACAAAACTGATTTACACAACTAAGCATTATATGTATGTAAACATTTGCACCATCCAGTTGTTGTTAATAAGTTTGCGCGTGTAAAGTACACCTAGTCACTACACTCTACACGCGCAAACTTACGACTTGCATACACTACGCTGTAGCGTATGCAAGTTACTATCTTTAGTGAGCCACACAGTTTATGCGCCAATTCTTGCATAAACTGTACGCTACATGTAGCTAGACGCTAAGATAGGTGAAATAAGGAAATTAGTCAGATAAAAAATTGTATAGATAGGATAGGAGGATAGGACGTTTTCTATCCCATCCCATCTGATATTATACAATGCTCCTACTAAAATCTAATTACAATGATTCGATATACTGTGCAAATGTTACTTTGAAACATGTTACGTTACCTTAAAATGTTCAGGGCAAGTCAGGTCAGTAGCCGGCTTAACAAAGTCGTAATCCAGACAAATTATTACTCCGTAAATCTCGATAAAGGGAACATTCGTTGAAGCTTTTATGAACTTGAAATAAGAAAGGAAACTAAGTCATCCATTTCGGGCGAAAGCGTTTACCCCGCCAATGTCTGTAACTCGTAATTGAATTCAACAAAGAAGATAGAAAAAAAGTAAACTTTGTACGTGATACGAAAACGGGATTCAAGACTATCAACACTTGTTTTGTAAGTCAATGAGAGAGAACCAATACTGTTGTATGCGTACGATATCAGTCTTTAAGAATAAATCTCAGTTAGCAATAACAAATAACTGTTAATGTTTATTTATGAACACAGTTAAGGCCGTACAAGCTCGTTACTTAGACCTATTTACGTCGTATCAATACATAAACTATGAATGTAATTGCTCCATGTATTTCTCAATAGCGTGGATAATGTTTATTGCAATATAGGAGCTACGGACTATCTTCAAATAGCATAAAATAATTTTATGTATTTTTCCGCAATTTGTATGTGTAAACGTTTGTCACAGATTTCGATCTAACAGCTTCAGACGTTGTGATTGTGTATGTACGTATATTATTTAACCTCATATAATTTAAAATGGAGGCACTTCTCGCGTCTGTATGCATAGGCCTTCTAAACTACACAATGGATGTCGTTGTGGTTTTCACGCACATACATACAAATGAACACATATGATGTTCCACTGCTAAGCATGGGTCTCCCCAGTAAAACCTACTAGGTAACTATACATCCTGGGAGTAATTGCCATAATCGCCACGCTTAGCGAGCGGGTTGGCGATCACAGTATGGCTTTTCACGTCAGTTAGACAATTTCTTCCGGATGGTTTACAACTCACACGACATCATCTGATCCTAAACTAGGCAGAGCCTGTACTGTGGCAAACAGACAACTAATAAATATACTAATATATTTCTAAAAACATATATATTATAGATAAATTACACCCAGACACAGAATAAACTATCGTGCTCATCACATCACGTTTTATCCTGGGTGGGGATCGTACCCACGACCTCCGACTTAGCAGTCAGGGTCACTAACCACTATACCAACAGGCCAGAATGTAAAATACATGTGTATTGTGTGCATACATAGTAAAAAAATCCTATGCCCAAGCCAGGAGCCAAAATGTATTTGAAGAAGCCGTGGGCGCACGCTAGTTTAATATTTTTAATTCAGTATCACTAAAGACCAATTGGTAAAATTAATTTACTTTCGACAAAAGCTTTCAGATGTCCCGGCCGTGATATTAAATTTATAAGAGGTGTACTTACACGAAAATAATAAAATGGGTGTACCGGAGGTTTACAGGCCAAAATTACATTGCGAATGTGCGACATCCTGTCAGATTATAAAAGTTGGAATTACATTCAGAGTGGATTTCGAAATTATATATGAATTGATTCTTCATTCACGAATATCAGCTCATTAAACAATTATGAATATTATTTATTGCATTGTTTTGTAAGAATGTTAAAATTAATATGAGATTACTACGCCATTGAAAGTGCTCAAAGTGTTGGATTGGATCGTATAGGACAAAAAATAGCGGCATCAAACTATTTTCCCCAATTTGTGTATTCTTGTAACGTAGGTACCTTTTATCCAAACGTATGTGTGAGATTTCCACGATGCTTAACTTAACATAACTAACAATTTCCGTGTTTTTTTCTATGTGGAAATTGGATATGGCAATAAAAACCTATGAAAAGCTATGTCAAGCTTCAAGCTACTACGAAATCAAATCAAAATTCATCAATCCTTCAGAGATATGCGATTTTAAACGAAAAAAAATGTACATTAATATTAAGTGCTTTAGGTTTTGGACATATTTATGTAACTACTCAAACATACGAATGAAAAATATACCTATATTTGAAAAAGATAAGGCAAACATACATAAAGTTAATTAATTCATGATTAGATATAATATACATCACAATGGCAAACTCATTATAAATTGAGGAAATTCTAAAGCCCGTATAAACATTTCAGTTGAAGGAAGCCTGTTATTAAATACAGTGAGTAAATCTTTTAGCTACAATGTAAATGAGAAAGATATGAACAGAAAACGTAGGTAAGGTAAACTTGCCATATTTTGTTTAGCCAGAGGACCCGTAGCTCCCAAATAAATCATTCATCGGTACGTTGAATCAATATTTGGACCAGGGAGGTTCTGAGATACCGCCTTGGGGTTATTAAAATAAAGGTAAACGATGGGTTTGGTCATAATACCTGTATTTTTTTAAATATTGATAAAAAAGCTCATCTACCTGGCGCGCCTATGTAATCTTACATAAAAGTAAAGAACATGTTTATTGTATTGCTGAACTATAATGAATAGGTAGACATTATTCTAACTATGGATACTGTTACTATTACGAGTATATTAGGATTAGTTGATTAAAAAATTAGTTCACCAACAATTGTATATTGTATTAACTTATTATATTCTCTATATTATTATTTATATATTATTGTATTAACTTATTCAATATTCTATTTTCTTATTCTGTTATTCTATTTTCTATTTAACTCTTATTCGTATTTTGCCTTTGTTTATAATGTATTGTTAGTGTAACAATACAATACAAACAAAGGCAAAATACAAGTAAGAGTGTTACAATTAAAAGAGCATAATATAAGGAGCATACATGCACTATTAAAAGAGAGTCAATTATATACTAACCCTACCGTACACACATATTTTATATTGAAAAGGTTTCTCTAGGAATTCTAGAAAAAGAGAATACAAAAAAAAAACACTGCAAGACTTACATATCTTTAGTAAACTGTTCATGATCCTAGATTTAAGTTTCGCGAGTGAGACGAAGTGAATGTCTATTTGATCTATGCAGTGATTTATAATCTTACTTAATCTTGCATATGGCGAATTGCTGCCTGAAACAGTCGGCCTGAACGGGGGTCAGAGTGGAGTTATTGAGCTGCGAGGGAGTCTTGAGAGACACGCAAATTAATATAAGGTAGCAATATGGGGCAATCAATATATTGTTCATACTACAATGTTCTAAATGACTTCTCATCAAAGTATTATGAAGGAGAATTTTAGATTTGCTGTCATTCAAGGTTTTAGAATTTCTAATTACAAAGCCCAACATTTTTGAGGATTTTTTTATTATTTTATCCAAGTACGGGACAAAAATCAGCTTTATATAAAACAAAACAAGTATATACACCAACCTAATTAAATTACTTAGATTGAATTACCCGACTGAGCAAGAATGATGGTTGTTTTTCGTGTGTATATATGTATGTATGTATATACCTATATTTCTTTGGTACCCCTAGATGGATTTTAGCTTGAGAGGTGTCGTAAGATTTCTATTAGTTGTGAAAGTGACACTCAGCACTTCAAAACAAAAAAAAAACAAGAGACGTAATTTTGGGGCCAATGTAGGTATACCTATTTGTGTTTTGAGTGTACTAGTGGGGTATCAAAATAAAGAGCTGATCAAATAAATATATAACTTATATACATAAATGTAATTTTGAATTAGAAATGCTAAAAAAACAACGTAAAAAAAAATAATTAAAAAAATTAAAATACCCGCAAAAAAACAGAAACAAGATACGCTTTTTATTTAATATTTAAGATTTTTAAATTTTTATATGCATTTAATTATTATTATACCAATTAATAAGTCTATCCAGGTCAGTTTGTAAGTAAAAAACATCTTTAGGCGTAACTATTCTTAGAAATTTGAGGTCAGCTAACATAAAAATCTTAGAGTGATGAAAACAGGGAGTATGATGGAAACATAAAAATCTTGGAGTGATGAAAACAGTGAATGGGGCCAAAATTGATCCCTGCGGTACACCAGCAGAGATTTTAAGTATTGTGGTGTAAAATCTGTTAATGACTACGTAAAAAGATCTATCTAAATATTTGCGTATCCAAGTGGCCTACTTGCATAGTAGAATTTTATATGAGACCTTGTGCCTTGGAAAAGTCACACATATTGGCTAAGTGTCCAGAACCAATAGCCGTTATCAATATCTCAGTAAATGGTCCTAGATTTGTGCTTGTGAAACGTGCGGAAACAAGTCCATGTTGGTGATCACTTAGGTATAGTTTCAAATGGTCTTTAAAATAGGGGAAGATTATTAATTCGAACAGTTTGACAAATGTTGAAAGTACTGAAATTGTGGACATTATCTTTTTCCAATTTATAAATGGGGACTACCTTGGCTTTTTTCCATTTAGATGGGAAAATGCCCGATGAAATGGACTTGTTATAGATTAAGAACATGAAACATAATCTTAAAACACTACCGGATGTATGTACTCCATATGAATACGGTCACACCGATTCATGTATGGGCAGTCCAGTCTTAGAACAATCATTTTCAGAATCCTGTTTGAGCTGGGTCTAACTCTGCGCACCAGAGCACATCTCTGATGCGCAGAGTTAGGGCCAGCTCGAACAGTATTCTTGCGAATCGTTGCTTTATGCAACAATCTGTGCGTGCAACGGCAAACGTCCCTGATGCATTGCAGCGTCGGGGCAGCCCCAACAGCATTCTGAAAGCATTATTGAACAGGACACGGAATTTATTAAAATAAATTCTTATTTATAGCGGAGGTTGAAGTTGATCAACATTGCAAAGCTTTCTATTACACTGCATAATGCATATATCGAGAGCCAATTAATATAATAATAATATTTTGGGACAACTCACACAACGCAATCTGATCACAAACAAAGCAGAGCTTGTATTATGGAAACGAGACAACTGATAAACATACTTATATAATTCTAAATACATACATATTTTAGATAAATAACACCCAGACACTGAATAAACCATCGTGCTCATCACACAAAGTTTTATCCTGGGTGGGGATCGAACCCACGACCTCTTGCGTAGCAGTCTCACCGCGCCCAGGGGCAGTCAATAGAAATTTCGCTAGCTTTAGTTAATTCCCCGCTGGAACCCGATTCACCAACCAATTTCCAATCGATATTGCTCAAGTTGAAGTCATCCACCAAATAAACATTCGAGTTTTTCATTTGCTCAAAAATACTATTTCAATTATTCACAAAGTATTCTAGAGAAGAGTTGGGTATTGGTGGTACAGAGAATTACTCGACGGAGGTTGCGTGATAGTGGTAATTTTATATAAATGTAATTTTATATATATATTTAATTGTAAATATTTCCCAAGTATCGACACGTTTATATTTAAAATATATATTGACAGCTATTAGAACTCCACCACCGTCTTCATTGCGAACTAAGTTGGTACAAATTGGTGTAAATAATCGAATTAGGATGCCACTTTTTAGAAACTTGTATAGAATTATTTTAACTTATTTAAGGTTTCCATGTTTAATAAGTATATGCTCAGAAACATTGTTTTTTTCTTATAAAAAATCCTGCCATTCCCAACGCAACTCCTTTTTTCTTGTTTAACCTTGTTCAGCGCCATATGCAGGCATTTTGTTTCCAGGTAGTCCAAAATCCAAGGTATTGCTTTTATTATAATTAAACACTGACGCCAACAGCTGGTCTCGAACTCTTGGAGAAGCAAGCTGGACCATAATTTATCAAGGACGAGAATTTGTCGTTAGAAGTTTGGCAATTTGAGATATCAGTATATTTTAGTTCACACCGTATGACTGAGCCCAATTGCTTGCATTTGCATTGAATTTCGAGGTTGCTAGATCGGGGTTGTTACTCTAGGTAATTCAGCCGATGAGAAAGATCGCCACAGTATTTTTTTAAATTTTAATTCTATAATATTACCTTTTAAAGTGACGCGTTCAGCTTCAACTATATGGAATTCCACATCGAGTTAGATCTCTCGTTTACATTAGATTTTACAGGTTCTAATTCCGTATTGATAACCGTAATTATTGTATTATGCAGTTGATGAACCATCAAAGATAATTCTTTTTTTAAGAACACCCCGGATATTTGAACGTACTTCTTCACTGATCAGTTGAAGTTACTGGAGGGGGGGAGATTGTGGGGCAGATCTAGTAACGGATATATTGCGTTTTAGCGTACTGTCTTTATTGGAAAGTTTTGGAATCAAATTTTTACATTCTAGACATTTCCGTACACTATAAGCTTCAGAGGCACATGGGATTTGCGGTATAGACATGCAGAAGAAATGGTACTTTTTCTCGAAATTATATACTACGCGTCCGCTTCTCTTCGCTTTAAATAACTTAGAAGTTCAGAAAACTGAGTCAAAATAATGTCTGCTGGGTTGGTGGGCACGTTCTTAGTGTATTGTTTTGACAACATTATGGTAGTGTTGTCAAGAACTTCACAAAACATAAAAAAGACACAATAAATTATTAAAACGTACTATGAAATATAGTCAATGATTAACGAGCTTAATCTTAAACCTTTATCAAATAAACCTTCGTATTACACTGCTTCTCCAATGTACCGTAACATCGTATTGAAATATTGCAGTTTCAAGTGAAACAAGGAATAAAGTAGGAAGCGAAGCTTGCAGCATACTCAAAGGTCGCTGACCTCTACTTGTCCGAGGCTGTATAAATAATTCTCCTATATAGCGCTATTTCGTGAACATTACATGAATGTTTCATAATCCTGTCGTACTTTGATACCCACCAGTTTACATTCTCGCACCATTCATTTTGGGTTTTCAACTCATTGTGTGATAAGATTTACTTACTTTCAATAAAAAAACTATTATTATTATTATAAATGCAAAAGTGTGGATATATGGATGGATGTTATTTATTAAATCACGCCACAACGGGTAATTGGATATGGATGAAATTTGGCACACAGATAGGTTATAGTCTGGAATAGCACGTTGGCTTTTATACCGAAAAAATGACTCCGTGGGATAAATCTGTTATTTAAAATTTTCACGCGAACCAAGTCGCGGGTGATAACTAGCACAGAATAAGATAATCTTCGTCTTCATAAAAATCAATTGCCGTTCTTAGTCTTGCAATAACTGCTTAACAACTAGACCGATTTCAATTTTTTTTTTGTTTTGTTCGCCTCAATACTGGAATGGCGTCTATAATGTCTTGGGACAACTCACACAACGCTATCTGATCCCAAACTAAGCAGAGCTTGTACTATGGAAATCAGACAACCTGTTGTACCTCTAAATAACATTTAATATTTTCACTGAACAGATTTTCATCAAACAACGTTAAACTTATAAAAACTCTCTTTTTAGGGGTAGGTATTTTTTTATTTGGTAAAATTAATTTTGCGCATCTTTTACATAAATAAATAGGTTATGCTAAGGTTACCCCCTACAACAATGTAGATAATAGAATATCATAGTTTAAAACAAAGTCGCTTTCTCTGTCCCTATATCCATATGTATGCTTAAAACTTTAAAACTACGCAACGGATTTTGATGCGGTTTTTTTAAAATAGATAGAGTGATTGAAGAGGAAGGTTTATATGTATAATAACATCCATATATTTTATACCCGTGCGAAGCCGGAGCGGGTCGCTAGATTTATAATATAATATTTTCTGCACTGCAGGTGTCTGCCTAATAACAATGCAGCCTTGTTTGAGTACAAACCCGTAACAGGGTTATATGCAATTTTGGCGTGTGGTCTTTCAAGCCATTACCCTATTCACACAATTGCAAAATTGTGATTCTAGCTTGATTGTACTAGAATACGGCATATGTTTTCACTGAAGGCATCCCATTCGGAACGTAAGCTGGCGAGCAGAATTTATAGTCTAGTATAAATCACGAAGACAAATTATGTGAGTCGAATAACAATTTCGCATATCACTTAGGTAGGTACTCTTTATTTAATTTACTAACGAATGACTTTTTATGGCACATAAACTTTGCAGTGAGGCTATATCTTCTAGTGATAACAAGGCTTGTCGTTTTATAGTGGTAAAACCAATCGACATGATCTTCCTCCCCTCTTCGAATGCGAACAAAAAGACAACGACAAAAGGGTAATTTACTAAAAGATCGTAGGTCATCAGCCACTGGTTACGTTATAAAGACCATTGGAACGCGCCATGCAAGAGGAGCTTTGTGTCGGAAACTTGAGTAGTAACAAATCTTTTATTTTCTTTTCTCGTTTAATGACGTGTACGACAATCTCTCATCCAGAGCAAAAAAAGGCTTCCTATCGCGCCACTATAAAGGGAAGCAATTTCTCTACATTTTGTTATTTTATGAGATTTTTTATTTTTCTACGGTTCCGGTTGCTGAATGGAGAATGGGATAATTTGGGTGAATATGTCACGGGCGATACAATGGAATAGAAGTCGTTGGCATTCATTATTTGAGGTGGCGCGGCCAGGCGCTGTACCCGCCCATGTTTGTAGCCGTCAGTGACAGACGGGTTACACTTGCCGCACTCTGCAGTGGCTCGTATTCACTAAACGCGGGCATTCGTTGCAGAGTCACTAACACAAATGCACTACTTAAAAAATAATTTGATAACTATTAATTACAATAATAATTTAAAAAAAGGTAACATACCTACAATAAAAAACTATTATCTTAAAGTAATAACGGACAATCCAACTTGAAATCATCCAACCAATGGAATCGAACTATGAAAATAATAAACACCTAGCTGTAGTCTAAAAAAAAAAAAGTCTGCATGGAATCAAAAGTTATAAAGTTGTATGTATGTAGTAGATATAACCTACCCATTTATGTGATGGGTAATGAATAGATTATACTTATAGATAGATACGCGATCGACAGGGTGTGCCATTAAAAATAGAAATCAATTAATAGTTGTTGTTTACGGGTAGGACAGCCTGAGCCGTTAATATAAACAAATAATAAGTGTTACAAATCCGGCTATTATAACAGAGTGATTATGGAAATGATATCTTCCAAGGGGCGTCCGCTATGACGGTTTCTAAAATAGGCTAAGTAGCAGACATAATGATGATGGCAGGACGTTGTATAAAGATGACCTCTTTTATAATTGTCATTGTCCCTAAAGAAGTACTAGAAAAAGTAACGACACTAAAAAAAAGAAAATAGCAGATAAGTAGTCAGCTATTTTTTTCTAGTCAAGTGTAAATCCTACTAATATTATAAAGCCGAATGTTTGTGAGTGTGGATGTGTTTGTTCCTCTTTCACGCAAAAACTACTGAATGGATTTTAATGAAATTTTACAATAATTTAGCTTATACATCAGAATAACACATAGGCTATATTTTATAAATATATTAAATTGTCCAAAATATAACGATAAGTGCCAAGTAAGTAGGAAAAAATTCTACAATCGGCGACATGTTTTGGCGTGCGCCGCAAATATCGTTGAAGTTACACATATATAATGTATGAACGATATGTTTATCATAAATAGTCCTACAAAAAAGTCCGCGACAGCATATGTCTATCTCTTATGTGGTAGAGTTACGCGGGTGAAATCGCGGGGCGCAGCTAGTCCTTTATACAAAATGGTGACTGTTGCGAAATATATATACACTAGCTGTCCCGCGCAACTTCGTCTGCATAAATTTTCCCCGTTTTTGCAACATTTCTCATTACTGCTCTTCTCGTATTGGTCGTAGCGTGATGTTATATAGCCTTACTCGATAAATGGGTTATCCAACAGTAAAAGATTTTTTCAATTCGGACCAGTCATTCCTGAGTTTAACGCGTTCAAACAAACAAACAAATTCTTCAGCTTTGTAATATTAGTATAGACATAGATAGCCGAATTTTTTTATAGTGTTTTGAATAATTGCATTGAGGTATTGTTATGTAGGTAGACCCAGTAGCTAAATCGTATGAAACTGTGTCCAATCCGCTAACGTCATCAAATGTATGCATGGCATCTAGTCAAAATTCAACATTTCCCAAAAGAAAATGTGTTTTTTTTTGTCTTAAATAACATTACTTGCACCATATCATGTCCATTCTGACAACTCAACATTTTACTATACTAAAACCGAAATGGAAGTGCAATGTTTAATACCAAGGTTGCTTAGCAACCATTCAATCTTTTGTCAGTGGTTGCTCAGTAACTTTGTAATTAAACATTTCACATTAATTTTGGCTTTAGTATAGGTACGATTGTTCTCAGACGGTGTTTAGAATGATGATGGTATTACAACGCAGACCGTCCGCCTGCGAACAACTTTTTAGTGCCCTCACATTTTGTTCTAGGTACCTTAAGTAACTAATTTTAATTGTATTATCGTATTGTTAATATGGCATAGAAACTAGAGCTCTGTGTGCATGTTGGAAGCTACAGTACGGGCTGGTCCTGAAACGTAATGTAGGTGCAGGTGTAGGTTTTGTATACAAACCTTGTATTTTTGCATATATCAGAAATATCCTAACATGGTCCTAGTCCAAGACTGAATTTAAAGTTACGAGTGTTGGCAAAAAATAATAATTCAATTTGAATTATACATCATTGATGTCAGTCAATGTTATCATTGGCATTTAAGCTCTGTTCGTAGGCAGGTTAACCTCAGAAATGCATGCTAAACATGATTGCTGATCGTTTTGATTGTCCAATCCAGCAAAAGTGGATGTGTCCGACTGTTACGCAAGAGGTCGTGGGTTCGATTTCCACACGGGACACCATTTTGTGTGATCCACAAATTGTTGTTCCGAGTCTGGGTGGACCTACGAGTACTTTGTGTCCGTGACTTGTTTGTTTGTAAAGTCTCCCGCGACACAGGGCTTGTACCCTAATGCGGGAATCGTTTTTTTTTTTAAAAAAGGCAATAAAATCATCTGTAATTTCAGTTTAAAATCAAAATGTATGTTTAATTTTAATTATATTTACTAAAAAAAAAATTTAATATACTTTTTATTAAAAATAAAAATATAGAATTTATAAGGATTATGTATAATGTAAAAATATGAAATTATCTGAAATAAATATAATATTATTATTATTAACATTCCAATTATTATTATTATTGAAAATTCCAAGGTCGAATATTAACAAAAAAAATCTTCCTTTGTCCCTCCTTAAAAATCGTTAATTTCATTGGCGATAGGGATTTGATAAAGTGTTTTCCTTACACGCCGTTGTTCAGCCATCTCTTCGAAAGCCTTCCAAATCGGCTTTTGGCTTGCTATAGAGGAGGATCTAATGAAAACGCCCATTTATTCCCCTGTCCGGCCTAATGGATAGGATATCGGTCAATCCTGATTCACGATTTAAAGCATTTGGCGATCTTTCTTCAGTGTTAATTATTAAGCGATTTGTATTTGATTTTGGAATATAGTCAGTTGATAGTATTTAATTAAATACCAATAGTTAAGTACTTTAAAATAAGTTTTATGTAAGTTTTCAGTTAGAGCTTTATCTAAATAGGTACTTACCCATCGGATTACTTCGTTTTGTGGCATGTCTATAATTTGAAAGAATTCCGCAGGACTTACTTCAGAGATTAGTCGACCATGGTAAGAAAATGAGCTCAAAATAATGATCTTAATAAAAATCGTTTACTTTTAATCAAATGGTTACTTAATAATCAGCCTTATTTATATTCGGCTTTATATTGTTAAAAAATATTTTTGCTACCAATGTTGTTGTAAATGTATTCGATTTATAACACCTAACGTGAAACCAGTAAAAACCACTATAAAAATAAAAGAAGATGAGTTGAACCCTGTAGAGACCACAAAGTTTTTAGGAATTACTCTAGATTCTAAGCTTCAGTGGGGCCCACATTTAGGTGAATTGTCTAATAGACTCAGTTCTGCAGCGTACGCAGTTAGAAAAATTCGTCAGCTAACAGACGTTGAAACAGCGCGATTAGTTTATTTTAGTTACTTTCATAGTTTAATGTCGTACGGTATTCTACTGTGGGGGAATGCTGCCGACATTCAAACCATTTTCGTTCTGCAGAAGAGGGCTATTCGATCAATTTACGATCTTAGTAGTAGACACTCACTTAGAGAAAAATTTAAGGAAATCAATATCATGACTGTTGCATGTCAGTATATCTATGAAAACCTTATATATGTTCACAAAAATATTGATAGTTTCTGTAAGAAATGTGATATACATAATATTAACACGCGGAACAAACATAAACTTGTTGTACCAGCGTCAAGGTTACAAAAAGTAAACAAATCATTTCGGGGCCAATGTATACGTTTCTACAATAAAATCCCTAGCGATATTCAAAAATTAAGTCGTAATAACTCAATAATTGATTATATGGAAGACAAAAACGCTTGGGATTGAACTGCTTTCTCTCACAGGCTATTAAAATGTACTTTAAAATTATATGTAATACATATTTACTTTGTAAGAAGTGAAGTATTGTGTTTGCTGAATACGTTTATATATACTCATTTTAGAGTTACTAATAGTATTATTATTTAGTTATCCTTAATTTATAAACGATTACACTCACCAAACACACTGGTTCATTCAGTAAAATTTATTTTTTGTAAGGAAAAACTTGATGATTTTAAAAGAGTGGCACATGAGTTTCTTGGCAGCTTCTTCTCATGAGCTTTACACTTGGAACTGCCACCTAACCTCATTTTGTTTTTTTTTTCAAACAATCGTAATTTTATAATTTTTTTAGTATGTAGATATTAATTTGACGTTTTCAAACAATCATTAACCTGATTTTACGAAATAAAGATATTTGAGTTTGAGTTTGTGTTTAGTATGCTTTTCTATAATAATACGAACCAGAAAATCATCCTTTGTTTGGTCGTTTTTAAATGATTATTATGACAATGTTTTTTTAAAACATTTACCTCCCTTATCTTCTCTAGAGCCATAGAGTTAAGACGATGTTATTTCAGGAATGTTGCTGTTTCAAGTTTAGATTGTTAAATACTAAACTTAGGTGGTATGGACTAAGTTTGCCAAAGCTTTGTTGTCTGGACAGTATGTACACAATCGGCTAACACAACCATCACATAAACACTCATTTTTGTACTCATATAAATACCTACAGTTAGCTGCTAAACTCAGAACTAGTGAAAGTTTAATTCCTATTATATTTGTTACGGTAAGTGTGATTAATTAAAAAATATTGAAAATTGTGTGTCATTTACGGGAACAGGTAAGAAGTATACGGAGTTTTATTCACCTTAAACATAAATCTCTTTTGTACCACCTCGAGCACAATCAAAAAACGAATGTGTCTGGAGTTCTTTAGAGATTCTGGCTGAACTCATGACCTATTTATTTTTATAAGCGACCTCGGATCCACAGGCTTTTTATATTAGCACATTTATATTTTATTCACATGCTGTTGTGTTGTACATATATATAGTTGCACATTAATTGTTACCTGTATTTTTATTAGATATATTTCGGGACCATTTATTTACCCGAGGACGTTTTGATCGAATTGCACCGATACCGATCGTCGTGTATCGTCAATAAAAGGTTCGTGCCTTGAAATAATTCACGTCAATAAGTCCCGAAATATATCTAATAAGTATAAAAATCGCAAAGGTTTAAAAACAATACCTGTATTTTGTAACCTATGTTTTTAACATAAATATGTGTAGGATTGTAATTGGTTTTGTACATAAGTTACTCCAAATAAATAAATAAATAGACAAAATAATTAAAATAAAAAAATAACCATAAAAAAACTTACACAAATGTTGTAAACAGTACTGTTGTTATAAACTTAATGTACCTAATTCACAAGCAACCAAGCGCGGCTAAACCAGAAAGACCATCCATTCAGCCTTACCAACAAACTCAGTACCGCTGTAGCCGTTGGCGGGACTGTACATGTTGCAAACAAAAGTATTGTATGCAAAAGTGTCAAAACCCAGCTGAAGGCCATGTAGGTAAGTATCTAGTAGTAGCGTGTAGTGTAAATGTGTGACAGCAGTTACTATGCTGTCACACACTGCACACTACTGCTATGTATTCATAGCAGTAGTGTGCAGTGTGTAGTGTAAATAGATTTTTCATTAGTTTCGAGTTTAGCTTCGAGTAAGGGAGTGCAGCGGATGACAACCAGAGCACGGTATAAAACCAAGAAATATAATCAGTCGTACTATGTAAAGTACGGGCAACATATAGTAGCTACAATATCTCCCTACGTAGTTGTTTGGTGTCGAATAGATTGGTTACCGTGGCCGAAATCAGTTGGCGAACATTATTATAACCATTATAACTCTAAAGCAAGCTTTCTCTTAAAAAATGGTTGTCTATAAAATCGGTTTACGGACAATAATTTTACGTGATAACGTCTTATGGAAACATTGATGACATTGTAATAAACAACCACCCGGGCGCATGGGGCCCGATGGCCACAATACTTCAGCCTATCAGCAGGTGAAACATGACACTTAGCCTATCAGTAGGCGGAACGTGACGGCCCGTGATAATGATTCGTGCGTGCACCCGGTTATCGATTTATAAAATGGTATTACGTCAAAATATTTATTAAAACAACCAATTGGTGCCATTTCGAATTTTCACAGCAAATGTTAGGACCACATCTTGCTATTAAAGCTATTCGATAAACCGCGAGTTTCAATGATAAGAACAGATTTTCGTTTCAATAAGACTCAGAATCACGTTTGTCCCTATTCTTCGAATACGTGAGTGAAATTTGAATGAAAATTTAAAGGCGGAGAAAATTTCTGAATGTTCTTTTGTAGCCCTATATACAATTACTAAACGAACAGAATAAATCGGCCTGCCTTGTTACCGAATTAATGGGGTGGAAGCGATGTTCTCCTTTTTGTGAAGATTTATAATTACAACTAATGATAAGAATATTATTCAATACGAATTATTCTTTATTGTGGCTTTCTTACAAAATAACGTAACATTAATACTTTACATTTGAATCTATTTTCCATATCAGATCTTTTATGGATTGGTTTTTTTTATCATTAGCAAGCCGATTATATCCCACTACATCTGTTATATAAGTATAGGTGGCCAATATATCCAACTTCAAGAAAACAACCGCAAGAGACAAACGCACGCGGATGGAATGTTGAGAATGGTTTATTAGGGTGATTAGTAATGGAGATTATGATTATACTGTCAAGTTGGCATTGGTCAAAATTGTTATCACCCAGATCTTAAAACGACGCTACGGGAAGTGCAGCATAGGTGCTGGTATTTTGTTACGCAAGGGCCAAGAGGCTGCTGGAGGAGTCTGCCCTCCCTCCGCACCACCGGTTTTAAAAAACACTCTCGAGGTGTTACAAACAAGTACCACGTGAAGTCATGGTTGGACTAACTCGGTTCTGTACTTTTTCAATCCTGGTTTATGTCAGTACTTAAACTAGGTTAAGTTAAGTACTGTGGTATCTATACTAATAATAATAATTTTACATGCGAAAGTTTGGATGTGTGGATGGATGGATGTTTGTTATTCAATTATGCCACAACGGATAAACGGATCTAGATGAAATTTGGAACAGAGATAGATTATAGTCTGGTATAGCACATGGGCCCGTGGGTTTGGTTTTCAAAAGTTGCGGGCAACAGCTAGTTATAAATAAACACCTACTGGACAAATAAATTCAGGTCCTCTTTTAATTTATTACTCTTTTGTCCCACTGGACAAGTATAATTAATGGAAATAAAATATAGATCCAGATTTAGAATCAATATACCTAAATTTCACTTTTCCTCATGTAAGAATCGAACTCTCTTACATAGTGCCACTGAACTACCGAGGCAGTCCAGATTTACGAGATTTTATTAGGTCCAGATTAGAAATCTGGAACTAATAAAATCTCGTAAATTGTCTAATTTCATTGACCGTAATCGAAAATCTAGGCTGTAATGTTTTACGTGCTTAGATTTAAAGTCCATCATTTGCCTTTGCTGAGTTGGATAATTTAAATTCATTCATGAGATCTCTTCTCTCTCATGCTTGCGCCAATGGGCACACTCTTGGGCTTTAACTACTTTCAATTTATTTTATACTAGAAGAATGCCGCTTCCAAACTGAGTGAGATATCTATAAAAATTGCACTTGTTACTTTTACAGAGATTTTAGTGAGGTAACCATCAGTCCGTATAAATGACTGAATGATGAATGTGACGTTGCATAAAAGTACATAACAATGCATTAAATTGACCCTAAAGGTAACAAACAACGTTTTAATAATATAACTATCAGTAAGTCTTCAAAAAAATTAAGTTTTTCAAATAAAAAATTAAATTGAAAAACAATTATCCATTACTCTTTAGCCAATTTTTGGTAAACTATTTGATTAAAAGTTATGTACACAAATAATAGCAACTATCTAGATGAGAATAAAAAGATCAAAGAAGAGTAAAACGGATTCCAAAAGAAAAAATCAACCACGCTTGCTGCGTTCCAATTAATTCGTAACTTAGTTGAACATAGAGATAAACGTATACCTGTTTCCGTTATCTTCTTTCACATGAGCAAGGCATTTGATTTTGTAAAACATAAAAGATTGTTGCAAAAATGTGAGAATTTTGACTTTCGGGGTCTCTCAGTTGGCTTGAAAGCTACCTAAAAAACCGTGAACAATATGTAGAAGTCACAAGATTAAATGAGGCACTTATGACTACGTCCTTTAACTCTAGCCTATGACGTAATACTTTTGGAGTTACTCAGGGTAATACTACCCTGAGGAACTCCTCCAAAATTGGGTCCTCTTTTATTCATACTTTACATAAACGGTTTATCAATGATTATCAAACATAAATACGATATTTTTGCTGATGACGTATCTATTATTATTGAAAATAAGACAAAAAGTAATGTATATGAAAATTTACTGGACACAGAAATATCTAACGTTGAATCTTGGTTGACTTATAATAATCTTAATGTAAATACATCTAAGACTATATATATGACATTCTACAACTATAATTATTCTAATAATTCTAATCTCAATTATAACTTGACTTGTGAAATGAAATAATAGAAAAAGTTGACGATATTAAGTTTTTAGGTATTACTATTATTACTTATTTTGTGGTATTACTATTGACAAACACTGTAATTGGAAACAAAATATAGACAAAATGTGTAAGAAATTGAATGGTTTTGTGTTTGCTCTTCATACACTAAGGCGTACTTCGGGACATACTACAGCGCTAACTGCATACTATGGTTATGTCGATTCGGTCTCGATATATGGGTTATTACTGTGGGTTGTTCCACTGACATAAATAGAGCATTTACAGTCCAAAAGAAATCTGTAAGGGCCGTATGTGGCGTTCACACACTTTCCTCGTGTAGAAGGTCTACACGAGGAAAGTGGGTGAAAGCCACATACGGCCTCTACACGAGGAAAGTGGGTGAACGCCACATACGGCCCTTACAGATTTCTTTGTTGACTTTTGTTGTAGAAGGTCTACACGAGGTCTATTTCAAAATTATTAAAATATTGACACTTTGCTAGTCTATATGTATACCATTAGTCTATATGTACCAGGCAGGGTGTTTTATAAGCGAACACGGTCCATACTTTCAAAAATCTATGATAAGTAAAGCTCTATAATAAGAAATAGGGACCCTGTATGATTAATAGTGCCACGCTTTTCAACTACACTCGGCCAGAAAAAACAAATATGATAATAAAAGTTTATAATTAACTACCTCAAGCATTAAGAGAGTTACAAGGCAATTTAAAAAAAACGTTACTTAAACATATTTTTTCATAATTTTTATTTTTTTTCATAAGTTTCTTATTGACAATTTTTTTTATAATCTCAATGTATTAATATAATAATTAATTTATCTTATGACATCAAAAACGACGAATATTTTAAATGGTAACAACATTAATAATTATAAAAAATATTTCGTTTATTATTTAGGTAAAGATTATGAAAAATTGCATGTCGAAAATATTATAGGCGAAATATGTGAGACCACTATTTGACTAATATCTTAATTATGTATACCATGTTTCAAGCGATAAAAAAAATATAATTAGGTACCTACATTTCATTATAAAAGAAGTTGTCGCATTA
The DNA here is from genome assembly GCA_945859575.2 of Herminia tarsipennalis. NCBI lineage: Eukaryota > Metazoa > Arthropoda > Insecta > Lepidoptera > Erebidae > Herminia > Herminia tarsipennalis. The sequence continues at coordinate 17,026,332 of OX243837.2, forward strand.
TATTTCGTTGGTATCTACTGAAATTTTTGCGTTCCATCCATTGAAATATACATTTATTTGACTCCATTTGTGGAGTTTTCTCTAATGCTTCCCTTGACATTCCAATTACTTTCAGTTTTACTTCAAAAAGTATCATATTTTTTTCCTGCATCACAGATTAGTCCATGTCACGGTGTGCCGTCAAAACAAACTCCCTCCATAACTTATTAAAGATTTAACTCCAACTAACTTAAAGAAGTAATCGAGGAACCACAAAAAGTTAAATTGCTCAAGTTTCAAATTTACGAAACTCTGTAACTCCTTTTGCCGGTTCTCTTATTATGAAATTCATAAAAATATGAAATGTCATCTTTGGTTAAACCAAATGGAATGCGCTTCATCTCGATATCACGTTAGAACTGTACGAGCAGAACTTGCGTAGTCTCAGTACGCCGCTTGATCCACTACGTGTCTGACCGTATCTTGTAAAGTTATTGTGTACCTACTTCACTAAAACTTTGGGTATAGTTACTATTTATAGAATTTTATAAGCTACGGGTATTAATCGCGTAAATATTTTATTTTAAGGCTAAATACCTTTGTTTTATTGCCCGAAGTTTCGACCGAAGGTATTTAGCCATAAAATAAAATATTTACGCGAATAAGACCCGTAGCTTATAAAATTCTATAATGTGTACAAATCGAGAAAGTTTACGGACATATATAGCGTACTATTATTGGTAAAATTTCTATGGCGGCCTTCGAAATTATGAGTTTCAATAATATTAGAAAGAAATCTATATCATAATTTATGTCTGTACACTAAATGTATTTTCTAGTCAAAAACTATTTTTAACCACTGAGTCTACGATACCTACTAGTCATCTTCTTGACCTTTCCACAACAAAAAGCAGTAAATATTTTGTGGCCCAGAACGCGCGCGCCGACTGCATTATCGGAGGCTATCAAGTCCTTCAGTGTGCAGGTGGTCGGTCGGGCACACAGGACACGATGTAAGACAGACCATTATTTGTCTTGCACTACACAAACAACCTAGATTTGTACCTGCTGAGAATTCCCATCTAAGCATGTTTTTCTTGCTACGACCGCATCCATAGTTCATCATCATTTATTTCATCATTAATTTAAATAACGAACAAGATTGATATCCCTTAGTATTTTCATGAACAAATTTGAGGCTCTTTACGCAGTGTCATCGGATGATCATTTATAAAGATCTATCCTATATAATTTTATAATCATGTCACAAATTTCCGAATTAATTATTTTTCATAGGCAAAATAGGATGTTTTAAACATGACTGACCGTGTTCTGTTTTACTTTTTTAGAGTAGGTGCAGAGTATTAGTAGTAGTAGTCAGATAAATGATCACAAATATTTGTTTTATTGGGTGAGAAACGATTTCCATTACGAGGCCATTAAATCTGATAATAATAACATTGAAGTTCTCATGCCCTAATCATTCTCAGAAATTCTCTCTCTTTTTTGTGGATCATTTAGTTTAAATATATAGTTATGGCATAGTCCTGTTTAAACTTTGCAGTACTCGTATCAAGGTTAGGTTACAGGTGTAGAGTGTAGACACCTCTTAAAGTACTATTTAACTCGTTCATTTAGATGAGATCTCAATCAATCGAAAATTCGAGTTTCTGTCGTAAAACTTTAATTTTATTATTAAAATAAAGCCTTTACGGCTTTGTTTAAAGCTAAGGTATGTTGGTAAATATATTAAATGAGTTTTTTAATAATGTTATACCGTTGGTAAAAATTAAAATGGTCTTTAACACCAAGGACAAAATTCGCAACAAGGTCATCCGACAAAGAACCAAAGTTACCGTTATAACACGCAGGTTGAGCACGCTGATATAGCAATGGGCTGGCCACATTTGCCAAAAGACCGATGGCCGATGAAGCAAACGAGTCCTATAATGGAGACTCGGTAAATGTAAGGTAGGACGACCCCCAGCCAAATGGACCGACGACCTAAAGAAAGTCTCTGGATTGAATTGGATTCGGAAGGCGGAGGAACCGATGTTGTGGCGTAAGTTGGGAGAGGCCTATGTCCAGCAGTGGCCCGATATTGGCTGATTGATTGATTGATTGGTTGATAACAATAACATATGATTTTTTATGAACAAAATGAATGTGTGCACTATAACAAAAATGTAGATTAACTCTTAAATGGCTAATCAGATTTTCGTTAAACAGTGTTAAGAATATTATCACCCGATCATCCCGATTGAATCAGAAATTGTGAAAAAGATCGACATAAAATCGATTTAATCGTTTGGGAGCAACACGCACGTTAAAGTTATGCTTCTTGAGACTAAGCTAAAGTGGTCGGTGAATGTTGGAAAATAAAATAAGAAAATGGTTGATTGACTAGTTTATTTGGTTTACACTAATAGGTTTTCCAATCTTAATTGTTACTGAAGACAGAGGAGGCGAAGCAGGTAAAGTAGGCAAGTAAACTTTAATGTCAATTCATACTAAGCTTGTTTGTTGGTTTTCATCAGCTTTGTAGTAAGTGGACGTGATTTATGTCAATCCATGTAAAGCGCGTTTGTTGGTTTTCATTAGCTTTGTAGTAAGTGGACGTGATTTATGTCAATCCATGTAAAGCGCGTTTGTTGGTTTTCATCAGCTTTGTAGTAAGTGGACGTGATTTGTGTCAATCCGTGTAAAGCGCGTTTGTTGCTTTTCATCAGCTTTGTAGTAAGTGGACGTGATTTGTGTCAATCCACGTTAAGCGCATTTGTTGGTTTTCATCAGCTTTGTAGTAAGTGGACGTGATTTATGTCAATCCATGTTATGCGCGTTTGTTGGTTTTCATCAGTTTTGTGGTAAGTGGACGTGATTTATAACAAAATTGCTTAAAAACCGGTACTAAGCCAAGCTGTGCAAAGTTACTATACTTAGGTTTTATCCCAGAAAATGCAAGATGCTAGGAATAGAAATTATTTAAAAGCGCAAAGGCGAAGATATTCATTTTTGTCCAATTTCCTCTAACTCCTTATGGAAATGGCGTACGATTACACCTTTGAGTCCAAAAGAGCTAAATATTAGAGTGAATTGGATACTTCCTATTCAAACTGGCAAGTATATTTTATTCCTTTTCACTTCTTAAGGCTTCAGGCCGGACGTTCAGATTTGACCTTTTGACGTATAGGGATACCAAATAAAATCTTTTTAAATCATATTTCTCAAGTCCAATACTTCGAACTCTCTGAAAGCTTTACTGAATTTTCTATAAAAGGGTTCGAAATAAAACTTTGAAATAGAATTTGTTTTATGATGAAATAAAAGGTGGAAAAAGGAACGGGGCACTGAAAAAAGAACAATAAATGTAAAGTTTAGTAGGTTTCTACTCAAAAGAAATATAATTTATTCGTCTTTCTATGTGATTATCACTGACCTCGTCTGACTGGCTACCCCATACAAAGTTACAGCGAGTTCATTTGCCGAATAAAAGGATTCACAAGACGTTATTTTGTCACTTACGACAAATGGCCGTTGTTTTGCCAACTTTCTGTCCGAAGTGTCAAAATCTAATAGAAGTTTTTTACTGTCGGCAATAGCCTGTTCAGCGTAGGTACTAGTAGTATAGAGGCCAGTGATGATTATTTTTTAACTCAATTAATTATCAGCTTTACTTATGTAATGTACATGCCGATATTATAAACCTAATTCGTGAGTTACGTATTTACAAAACTCATTTTTGACGTGATAACGTCTTATAGATCACGAGTGTCACGTTATTCATTTGCTAAGCAACGGTCACGTTATTGATGGGTTGCTAAGCAACAGCGAATGGCGATCGCAGCGACATGACATGGGATACAATTGAAACTAACGTTATTGATTGGTTGCTAAGCAATGCAAATGGCAATGTTTTTTATGACGTTGACACGTAAAATTTTCCGACTTTACAGATATTTTAATAAAGTGTAATTCGATCGAAACGTCGGGCAAATAAATAAAAGGTTCGTTTCTTTAAATAATTCACGCGATTAAGTCCCGAAATATATCTAATAAAAATAATCTCATAACTCATAACCTTAACATTGCGAACAAGAAGTTATAGAATTTTATAAGCTAGTTTTTTTATTGACCGACGTTCTACAGCCCGTGTCTACCCGTAACACGGCCGTTGCAATACAGTCGGAAACGTCGGCCAATAAAACAAAGGTATTTAAAATAAAATCTTTTCGCGATTAAGACCCGTAGCTTATACAAATCTATAATGTGTACAAATCGCAAAAGTTTACAAACATATATTGCAGAACAAGAAGTTTAAAAGATTTTATCGTAACTTATAAATATAAAGCTTACAATACCTAATGCACGCGCTGTCGGCACTTCTTTCAAGGCAAAATTTTGTGCGGATAGTTTTTTCACTTGCAAATCGTGGCCTTAATATTTCTCAGTCTCCCGCTGTCAGGACGGGAACTTCACGCTGAGGTTTGGCAACTTATCTGACTCGTAGAAACAAAAACCTAATTATAACACTGCGGCATACTGTAATTTAGAAGGAATTTCCCAGTTTCGGCTGTTACATTTAAGTGAAAAAACTCATTGTACGAATAAAAAAACTAGGGCGTTTTTCTTTTACTCTAGTATAGTCTATCTCGTGGCTTTGTCTGATGGAAGTAAAACATATTGAAGAACACATTAATTTTGAATAAGTAATGTGAACTGCATACAAAGAACTATAAATAATCGCCTGCCTGAACCGGGAGTCGAACCCGCAAAATGTGAAAGAAATCATTCTTTATTTTCACGATTTTGATCGAAAAGGTCAGCTATAGTGAGGTAGGTACTTATTATTTTCTTAGTAACATAAACATAGCAATGAAGATTATTACATACGAAAATTTATTTTTTTAATAATTATATTGAACGTACTGACCTATGTTACCCGAAGTCTTTTAATGGTTACAATAAAACCCCTTTCATAATAATCTGATCAAGTATATAAAGGTTATAGTGAAAAAAACTTTCAAACATAGACATGTTACAGTAAATATGATTAATTTAAGATCATGTATAATAACTAGTCATTATGAATAATGACAAAGTCCCGAAGTAAATATGCGAGTGTGTGTACTGTCAAGTTTGTAAAGGTCAAACTATTTTGCCCAGATCTTATGAATGTCATCTCTGGCGCTACGGGAAGTGTAGCCTCTTCGCCCTGCACTCCCTCCGCGCCTCTGGTTCGAAATAACACCCTCGAGGTGTTACGAGTACAAACAAGTACCACGTGATTTCGGCGTTGGCTAATAATTTTAATGTAGTTTTGGCATAGATTTGAACCTGATTTACTACTACTTACCTACTACTCATTTGGAATGACATTCCCCTTAATATTCCTTTACCTAAAACTTGCTAGATCTTATACATATACCTATATATATATACTAGGCAAAATGATTAATTCGGACCTTATAATCACAATTCCTAAAATGCGTTTTTATTATGCATAGTTCCAAATGATTTTAAAATGACTTAATTAAGCATGTTTTCGACCTTACACAGTTGAGGGGCTAATCAAATTTACAGTAACAAATACACAGCATACATGAAACCTGAGAAAATATTACACATTTTTTTTGGGTAGTCATCGTTAAAACAAACAATTATTAAGACAATGAATTTACGTTTTGCCTAAGATAAACTTTGGCATATTCAGAGGCTAATGTCGAAGTTTCTGCTGAGAAACGAATATCTAATTTCTGGCTAAGGAAGCAAAGCTGCCGTAACGCTAGGCATGAATATTAAACGTTGAATATCTGCTAGAGTGCAGACATTGTGAAAATTCACTCCGATCGAGAAATGGAAATCCCACGCTTCACTTGCATTTTGTCATTAATATGATTTGAACTCCACATTCAAATAAGGTGAATTCTCTGCAAGATAACGTGGATGTATTTGACAGGACACGTTGAGGGGTAATACTGAAATATTGAGTTAAGTTTTGATCGACATCACGTTGCGATGAATGGGAAACAAGGCCTATTCTGTTTCATTGGACACGTGCTTGTTAATGTTTGAGCAAGTCGGAAATTGAAATTTATGTAGCCATTGTTTACGTACTTATACGTAAACTACAGAGAAGAGAGAATAAGAAAAACAAAATTAATATTTTTAGTAGAATATATTACTTTTAAACATGGCCTTTTTACAGCTACTTTTGCTTACTCCTATTCCCCTTTAATACATACTTACTAAAAGAGTGAATGCGTTGATGCCATTTCTAAAGCCTAGTTATAAAAATAAAGCCAAAAACGCGTTAAGCTCACCTATACTTTGTATGAATAGCGAAGCGTAAATTTGCCCGAGAAAGCTTCAACACATTAGGTGTGGAATCAGGAAAATGCACCAGTTCTCTCTCACTAACAAGCAAAAAGTTTTATAAAACAAAACCACTCCGGGGCAGGCCATGACAATAATAGACGCCTCGCGAGAGTACAAGCTAACCAAGCTTTAGAGCCAACTCTGGTTTTATAGTTACCGTAGGCAAATGTTTTACGCAAAGGGATGTGACCTAAATAATACGCAGGTCGTCATTCCCTCGTCTCGTTTGGTGTACACCATTCTTTGGTTATTTGCCAACTTTGAACTGACTTGCTATGCCTCTTACTTGTGGATTTAAAACGCAAAATCATAAAAGTTCTAAATATATTATCCATAATAAATTATATCTAACATAACATGATAATAATGGTGTCTAAAATGCTGTATAGTATATTAGTGGCAACTCAGCCCCCATATGAAGTTTATAAACATTTAAACAATGTAAAAATTAAAAATGTACCTATGTATGTAAACATTGGCGATTTGGAAAGAGTGGCCGCGGGTTTTTTTTGCCTTGTGCTTTTCTCTAGCTTCACCTATTATTTGCGAACTTGGCATTGACATGTAGAATGCTGACGTATCCCAAGCTTTATTTTCTATCTCTAACGGCCGGTCTCAATAATCTAACTATCGATGGATTTGGCTACTAGAGGTATATATTTGACATAAGCTCCATACAAAATATGCCAAAATTCTACCTCTAGTAGATAAAACCAACGATAGGTAGATTATTGAGACCGGCCGTATGAGAGTCCTCCCAACGATAGTTTAATGTCAAAGGTGATTTTCTACCCATCGACGGTTAATAAGGCGCACAAATGTCAGTTTCGCCACCTAAGTTATCTATTTTTACAGGCAGTTATTGGTAGTTACGTTTTTGAGACCGGCCGTTAGTGAATAAATTTTTTTTTTTTATGAATATGTTTTTTTTTAGTGGATGATTTGATAAAATAATTTAAAAACAAGGGATAACCGTTGTAGTTTGAGTTCAGGAAAGTAATGTTTTGTATTTATTAACGAAGGCTTACAAACAACAATGTATGACATAAATGTGATAGGAAAACTGTAACACTATTTGGATTATCATTTCATATTTCTCGTGCTTCGCATACCTACTAATATACAGCCTGTAACAGAAAGGTGTGGTCAAATTTCAGCACCGGATAGTGTATATTGTCAATATTGCACCTGCCATGGTGCCATTGCCGATTGCATTATTATTACATAGTTATAGCATATTCTTTTTTTCAAAATTCTGTAGTGAAAGGCGTATGGCTTAAAAATTATACTTCCACTGGTACAAATTCGATTCGATTATTATAGCATAGAATTGTCATACTTTTTTAATTAATATTTTTTTTATTCCAACGAATGAAAAAATAATAAATATTTTTTTAAGGTACTTCGATTGTGATAAAATTAGGTATTTTTTTAGGGTACTCCGATTTTGATAATATCATGGGCATAAACCAACCCTTGAATATGACCACACCTTTCTGTTACATCCTGCGTATTTTTTTCAAATTTCAGTGCTTTATATTATTTAAAATGCTTGAAACCGAACCGAAAGCCGAGGAACAATTCGATTTCAATTTCATAACCATCGATATGAGCGAATTGAAATTCTGTTTACGTCAACAATATTTTTATATTTATGATATACTAAAACACCACACAGTTTCAATAAATAAATAATATTTATAAATGAAAAATAATAAATCGTGGCTAGAATTCGAATAAAGCTTTTAGTATTGCAATGCTCTATTTATTAATAAATATATAATCATTGTAAAATAGTCTTTTTGTTTCATACTACTAACAATGTTAGATTTTCAATGGAATTTGTATGAAAATTTTGTTACTTCTCACTTGGTCTGCAGTTACTTGTTAAGTTGTAAAGCCTACTTAGCTGTGACAATTTTTACATGTTTAATTGGTGAGGAAAAAAATCACATCTCTACTTCACCTTAACTATTAATAAATCAATATTTAATTTATGTAATTTAATAATAATTTAATTTAATTAACGTGTTTATTATTTTTTATTTATCAAAAGAAACACTAATATTAAAGATTTGATCATTGAAAATATATTATTGACGTGTCACACACTAGTATTTCATACAAACTTGTACGGAGCGAGTTGTTTTTGTCGTTTCTTAAAAAGACACTGATTTGATTTTAGTCAAATACCCTATTTCGCGCTTCGTAAGACCATAAATAATCTAACTACCGAATCCTTAAACTCACCAAGTTGCTCTATGGAGTAGCAAATAACATAACAAATCATTTAAATCAATTGGAAATCGTTATGCCATATGGGATGATTTCCACCAAACGGCTTGCATCGTATCAGATCGCAAGGGATACGAACGTAGCGTCGACCCTGACGACGCATACGATCGGCTCCGTCTATGTTAACATATTCTAATTTTGAAAATGGTTGAAGTTGACGCAGTGCTGCTCCTTAACTGATTAAGAAGCACCAATGAATGAATACTTACTCTGAACGAAGAATCTGATTGAAGGAATACTTGTGGCGAGGCCATTTCTGTAATGGATTAGGGATTTTATAAGTTCTTGGTAGTGTTGGACGTTGAGTGAGATTTTAATATTAAGAGGAGTTGAGATGAGTTTAAAGTTAATAAATTAGAAAGTAACTGTACGAGAAGATCAATAATTGAGGGTTCTAATTGGAGGCAGTTGAGGGCCATTTGGTTGAGCAGATTGGGGAGTATTAAAAATTGCTTGATGTGCAGCTTTATCATAGGATAGAGAGAGCTTTCAGTTGTTTAGAATTCTAGCACAACCTGGGGGCACTGCCAATGTTTCAAAGAAATTATATATTCGTCATTCATGTCTGTGGGTACGCCAGAGACTACAACCATTCTTGTAATTTTGAAGGATGATATTGCGGCTGAGAGTTGATGTTCAGTAAACTATTTAGAAGAAAAGAGTTCATGCTCTCAGCATGCAGCTGAGGGGATGAAAACCCTACAGATACCCGATTTCTCTAAACTCGTTTTACTTCATCTTTGGCTACATTACAAATATTACTGTTATATAATAACGTTTATAGGAAAAATTAACGGCCTTCAAGAAAAAAATCGGGCACATCACCGAATGCAAATTTCTTTGACTCCCTAGTGACAGTTTATAAGCTAGGACAACGTTTTATGCATCTTCCAAAAAAAAAGTGAGCAGTCCAATATCGAAAATCCCATCAAAAGCCTAACTAGCTTTCGAGATATGATCAAACAGAGAACCACCTTTTTTGAAAGTGGTTAAAAATGATTGAAGTTGACGCAGTGGCGCATCCATTCAAACACGACTACAGGCTACAAATCGAAGGGGAAGGCTACGATCGCATGTCGCGGAAAACGGCCGCGGTCAAGCTGCTGTGCGCGGCTTAGTAGTATAGACTTTAAATACTGTGTACACGACATAATATCGTTTAAATATTGTAAAATTCGTTTCGATGCCGTGCCGAACCGTTTGGTGGAAATTATCTCTAGCAGGAGCTATGATTTAAGGAGCTTGATTTTCAGTTAGATTTTTCTTCTTTCATTGGCGTAGCCGTTACCCGAATTTGATATTTTTTGACGTTTCGAAATTCAAAACTGAGAGGTATTTGAGTATTCTGCAGTTAAGCTCATTAGGTATTTGGGCTGCGTTAAAGTTTTATCATTATAGTAGTTTATATTAAAAACGGTCTATTCTAAAACTATGTCAATGGATTCATGGATATCGAGCGCAGTTGCAATTTCCACGTGTCAGATACACGGAAATGAAAGACGGGTATCGATAAGGATCTCGATGCACCGCGTGGCACATTATTTACCACTTTTGGTCGTGTTGACAGTGCACCATTCTACCAAAAACTCGTTTTTGTGGAATATGGCCTGTCACACGTTTGCTCAATTTGATTTGATTTAACCTGGGATAACACACCTTTGTTATTCCGAAAGCAATCTGGATAACGAAACTTTAGTCCAACACGATTATTTCTCCACTATCCATATCAGGGGTTTGCAAACTTTTAGCCAGAATACCCACCAAATACCTTGTATTTTATGAACCCTAAGTTTTTATTTCTTGTAAAGTTCTCATTTCATTCGGGGCTATTAGAGGGGGGGAGGGATCTACATTTAGTGCTATCATAACTAGACACATTGGAATTATCCAACGTATTCTCGTTTTGGTCCTTGTTGATCTATCTACTTATTCACGACTATTTTCTAAATTTCTAAATCAAATTTCTCTTCGCGACCCTAGCACGTCTTCTACGGAATCATATGTTTTTGTACAATTAAATAAAGAGATACCAAAATAATATTATATATTCTACGGTTAAATTTGTACACATAATAATAAAAAATATGAAATAATAAACCACAAATCGAAAAACCTAATATCAAAACATAAATTAAAAAAGGGAAATAAATAAACATTACTCGAACTCGAACTGGGGTCTTCTGGTTTCTAGACCGCCCCATTTCCCACCTAAGCTATAATAACATTGTAGATGGAGGCGAAATTTACCTGCGTATTATTTTTAATTATTATTTAATAATATAATATGCATCAGTCCTTTAATATGGTGTATGGTATATTAGTAGCAGCATATCAACTTTATAAACATTCAGCATTGTAAAATAGGCAATTTCAAAAGAGTGGTTGCGTTTTTATTGTCAGGTTTTTTTCTCCGGCGTTACCTATTGTTTGCGCACTCGGCATTACATGTACATGTAGAATCCTGACGTATCGCATGTGTTGGTTTGCATCCCAAGGAAATAATGAATTTTGAATTATATTATTCTAATGATATTGTAGCAGTTTTTCATTGGTTTCCCTCAGTCTTACGAATTTTCGATTGGGGTCACGTGATCTACGAACTTTCGAACAGGGTCACGTGATTCTGACGCGAGTTTAACATTTTTACTCAACCAAAAAAGTACACAACGCCGCTAAAGAAGATTTCGCTTCAAAAAACAAGTAATGATTAAGAGTTTAGTTATGATTAATTCACAATTTCTATTAAAAAACTAGATATTCTTACAATTGAAAAATTCGGCATAAGTAACGACAAACTGTAAGGTACTTTTGAAAACACACTAAGCTTTGTCAACTAGTGCAACGTCGCTATCTCATAAAGTCCGTGACAGGTAGCACGCGTTCCACACCTGCATAGCGCTGCCCATGCCTTCTTAGCATGTGTTCAGTTAGATGATAAGCGCTTTTGATAACATCATTTTTATTTTCAACAAAGGTAAAGAATAAGTTCACTGAATTTAAGTAAGTTATTAATGCTAGCTTACTGTGACCCATCTCTTGCAGCCGGTCACAAAGTCAGTCTCATGCGAAAATTAAAATATCGCTTGTTCACAAATAGAAAACCGAGCATGGCAATTTTCCGTCAACTTTCGATTAACCACGCAGCTATTAGATACCGCGTGGCTAAACAAAAGTAAAACTTTAGCGGCGTTTTGCACTTTTTTGGTATGGGTAAAAAAAAACTTGCGTTAGGATCATGTGACTCTGTAAGACAGAGGGAGAGCAATGAAAAACTGCTATAATATCATTAAAATACGAACGTAAATTTCGCCACCATCTACAATGTTATTATAGCTCAGGTGGGAAATCGGGCGGTCCAGAAACCAGAAGACCGCAGCTTGAGTCCGGGTAGCGATTATATTTTTCCTTTTTTTATTTTAACTTTTGATTTTGGTTTTATGATTTGTGATCACCATTTCATATTTTTTTATTATTATGTCAGTAAGATCGAAAAATATTATTCAAATTTCATCAGTATGTAATTTTTTTTGAGAAATTAACTTTTAATTGTGCCATGTGTCATGTTATTGCCATTGTCATTTTTTAAATTGTTATGTTTGTGTTTGATAGATAGATATTATATAATTATTAAAAAAAAAAATATTCTCTAATCATTCCAAAATATTCTAAAATGCACAACGTTAATGTTAAAGTTTTCACTTTTGCCGGCACTCCCGGAGTGCAACCCGTTTTTTTCTTGTTTATTATTTAATTTATTGAACAAGTCATGTTTTGTATAACTAACAGAGGGTTATTAAAGAAATGTAACTTGAATACGAATATGAGAGAGAAATGAAATGCTCATAAAGAGAATAGATAGAAGAAAGAGATTCATTTCATGAGCATTTCTCTCTCATATTCGTATTCAAATGGTTCTAACTTCACCAAAATTTTGACTTGTCCTAATTAATACAAACTGTGTTAATTTTAATAATCCCCTGTTTAGATAATATCGCATAATTTATTTAAACAATACTGGTGATTAATATTATTACGTTTAAAATTGTAACGTATTTTGTGCTTTATGCGATAACCAATATCAGATTAGATAGTGCTAAACAAAATTATTAATGGCTCGGTTCGAAATATTAGTCACTACTAATTATTTTGCGCGTTCGTTTAAGGCTTTAGATGGGCAAGTATCGATATATGGTGTATCTGAGTAAATTATAGAGAGAAGATAATACATATTCACGAAGCGTAATATTCGAAAATAAGTAATGAATACATGTAAATGAAATTGAAGGATCATAAACAGTTACAAAATGAGTAAAACTTTCATATTTCATGACAGAAAAAATTAAATGCCCGTGAGTTAGTTTACAGTCTTGGTGCCTATAGTCTGCGACTGGTCTATATGGTAATTTTTAAAGTACATTTTTAGTATCCAAATGTTAGCGTTATATAAAATCGCAATCGATGGAAAAGACGGCAGGGTTTCTGTTTCCATATTTTTTGAGTTTGCGACCAACTTGGAAATATACCCCATATTTACAAGTTGGTCCCATTGTCATCAGACCAAGACCGATGAAAAAGTTCTGTACAAATCGAGGTAACTCTTCAAATATTAAAGGCACACCTATAGTGATTTAGGTATATTTCATGGTGATTCATGCTCCGATGATGAAGACCACAAATGACGAACGAAACTATTCAATATTTCATAGTTTGCGATTCAATTACTTTAATATGGTATTGAGTAGCATTGTATACTACACAATGTTATAAAGCTGTTGGTGAACTATCATGTAAACTCCTCAACATTTAACCCTGCATCGGGAAAAATAATATTTTGTCAAAGGATTGGAGCACTTGTAGTAAGCCTATTGTTACTTAGGTAAATCAAAACCAACCCACTAAAAAGTGAGAATAAAAAAACTTTTTTCTAAAAAAATACTACAGTCTTCAAAAATAAATAGAAAAAAAATTAAATAAAGAATTACAAAACAAATTAAACATTTTGAAGTTTAACACATAAAAACTATTAGATATGTTTCAGGACTTAAGTTAATCGCGTGAATTATTTAAAGGTACAGTTAAAGGTTATTTATAGGTGTTCACGCGATTAAGTCCCGAAATATATCTAATATGTATAAAAATCGCGAAAGTTTAAAAACACTGACATAAAAACTACTTTTTCATGGCTACTTTAGTCATTACATAAAGAAAGATAAATCAAAGATAAGGATGGACAGCATTATGCAAAACGTGTCCAAGACGGAAGGAATAAAAAAAGCGTTAGAGCTACCAAAATCAAAATCATGGATAACAAATATAAAAAACAAAACACATAAACAAGAAAAAATAGACAAAACATACTGGATGAACCAACTGAATTCTTAAGAGAAGTAAAGTTCGCCGTATTGTCCCAAAATAAGATAAATGCCCTGGGCCTGACCACGCAATGGACAGAAAGTATTATATAATCCTTTTACACAAAAAGCTGATATAAGCAATCTCTAATCTAACATTTTTTTTGCATATATATACTTAACCGGATAACAAAACAACTAGAACAACAACAACCACAGGAACAAGTCAGGTTCAGAGAAGGACATTCACCGGTGGACCCTATCCATGTGATCAACCAACTCATAAAAAAATGTCAAGAATTTAGGAGACCACTATATATAACATTTATAGATTTTAACAAGGCTTTTGACTCCATAGCAACACGATTATATATAGATAACCCTAAAATACCCATGGAACTAAAATACATAAACTTAGTAAGAAATGTATACTCCATCAGTACAGCACGAGTAAGACTTGAAACGACAGAGAACAGTTTTTTAATACGAAGAGATGTCAGGCAGGGAGACCCACTTTCCCAGAAACTCTTTGCTGCAGTGGTAGGGGAAATATTTAGAAAATTAGATTAGGACAATTTTGGCATTAATATTAATGGAGTAAGTCTCAATCATTTAAGATTCGCAGATGACATAGTGTATAAATCAGAAAGTCCAATCGACATGCAATTAATACAGGAGCTGGCAGGCTAGAGTATTGAAGTTGGCTTAAGTATAAACAGACTCAAAACAAAATTAATGACCAATAGAGCGGAAGTCGCTTTCAAGCTAAATGGCGAGGCTGTTGAATATGTAAAAACTACACGTACGCGACAAAATGGACCGTGAAATTGAAACCAAAATTGCAAATTCTTTTAAAACCTTTTGGACGCTAACAAAAGTCATGAAATGTATTCAAGTAAGTCGATAAAGCCGTAAGTCATGAATAGTATATATCCCGACTTATTTGCCAGTTCTAACGTATGACTGCCAGACTTGGACCAGGACTGGCAAAAATGAAAATAAACTGAGAAGTTGTCAAAGAAGCATGGAGCAAAGCATGTTAGGTCTTAAGTTAATAGACAAAAACACAGCCGCATAAATAAGAGAGATCACTAAGGTTCAAGATGTCACGGTAAAAACCAAAAAAATGAAGTAGAATTGGATTGGTCAGCTATTTAGGCGAAAAATTGAGAAGTGGTCCCAAAGTATATCTATAAGGATACCAAGAATCGGAAAAAGAAGAAAGAGAAGGTGGTCAGACGCCGTAGGAAAAGTAGCTAGTCCGTTATGGTCCGAATTGGTCTCAGAGAAAAAATAGTTGGAGCCTGCTGGAGAAGGCCTGTAAAGGATACGCTGAAAATAAAGGTTCAAATAGAATTTGATGTGTGCATTTAGTTTGTATTTTTGTTGTAATTCTTATCAGCCATAAAGGCTAATAAATAAATTTATTTTTGAAGTGGTTATATTTTTTTGTTAAAAAGTTTATCTATATTTATAAAAATCAATGTTTGTCTGTATGTCCTCTATGCATTCCGAAACCATTGATTAGATTATGAAGAAATTTTAGCAGAATAATCTGGGAAGGCCGGCGAGTGTTCCTGGCTTTAAAAGTCACAGAGAAGCGTGGCCGAGTTCAGCTAGTTATTAAATATAAAAATTGACTTGGACGTAGTCGCTGCCTGCGACTAATAACAAAAATAAAACAGTTAAATATACTTACTAAATAAGTCTATAACGTATCGGATATATATCACATTATAATTAGGCCCCCTAGGTAAGTTCACACAAGTTGTCTCATAAATAATGAAACTTCGATGATTCCGTATAAGAACAAAACAGCATTAAATCAAACCAGTGTGGAATTACCTTCAGTTATCCATTCTTAGTTTATTATCTCCATCTTGTTAAATAGTTAATTCTCTTAGATATTATTTTTGTTCTTTTAACCTCCGACGCAAAAGAGGGGAGTTATAAATATAAAATGTGAGTTTGTGTATCTGTCCTCGTCGTCGTAGCGTTCAAACAGATGAACTGATTTGGACATGGTTTTTGAAACGTAGTTCCTAAATGAACATTTTTGTTTGCGGGCTGAGTGGCTAGACGGAAAAAAGTGTTATATTTTGACATCGAGTAAAAAAATATTATTTATGATCATGTGAACTTAGATTAAAGAGGTTGTTTGAAAAAGGTTGTAATGTTTATTTTACCTATGTCAAACTGGCTGTGTGTAATTTAAATGTGAAAAATCTTAATTTGATAAAGTACAATTTTAAAACGTTATGTTTTTCCTTTTTAATCATTAGTTAATACTCCATGGTTAATACAAACACAAAAAAGATAGTGGCAAAAAGAAGTACGTTCCAACCGGGTACCCATAAGATCTCTCTCTCTTTTTTTTAGTTAGAAGCTCTGTTTGAAGTTTTTATTAGTAACATTGTTTTTATTAGTAACATTGATTCATACGTACAGCCTAGTCCAGTGGGGTGACTTTAAATTTCGTTTGTTTCCTATGTCAACTTGGTCCATTAGTAATTTTAACATGAAACTAGCTTTTCCGCGGCTTCGCTCACGTTTAATTTGACTTTATTGTATTTTGGAAGGGACGAATTGGAATTAAAAGCCTTTTCTTACCGAACGTCTCCATCATAATAAGTATCTTGACGCGATGCGATGTAAATTTCGGGGTTCAACTTCCCCGGTGTCCCCTTATCATATCAAATACTATAATATCATGCACAATGGCACAATATAAAGGTACATATAATACATAATATGTACCTACTACTCCTAACTGTCCGCCTGCCTACGCTGCATTTACAATAGAGGTAAGCTTAAGTAATAGATACGACGCTTCCCTTCGGCTATAATTTGACACTCTTAAACAGAAATACAGTGTCAAGAAGACTGAGTAGGGTTTCATTGCGGTAGTTTGGGGGTTGCTATATGAAACCACTACTAATTTAATGTTTTACTTTATGCTTTGTCTTAGGCAGGTAGCTAGTTTTTGAATATGCCTTTTTATAATTCAAAATACGCTTCTAATAAATATAATATGATAACTTAGTGAAATATCTATGATTATGACGAACCTATCTAGAGTATATTGGCACTTC
The DNA here is from genome assembly GCA_945859575.2 of Herminia tarsipennalis. Classification (NCBI taxonomy): domain Eukaryota; kingdom Metazoa; phylum Arthropoda; class Insecta; order Lepidoptera; family Erebidae; genus Herminia; species Herminia tarsipennalis. The sequence goes on from OX243837.2 coordinate 17,043,424, forward strand.
TGTAATAAATCCATTGACGTACAGACCAGGACTGCGCGATAACATCACAAAATTTACCACTTTCTAGAAAGAGACAACGATACTTTGTGGACAATACCTGTCAAAGACCGCACGAGTTTTTTCTCTCTTTCACGCTTTGCAGTCAGTATGAACTTTTTAATTGAAAGGGATGGCACGGTGCAGGTCTAAACGTCAATAAATAAAACTAATATATTGTTTTGGATCAATATCGTTGGTTAAAAAAAAATGTGTTCGATTTTTTAATTCTTTTGAATTCGACGTTTTTTTTTTATGCCAATACCTACTGTCAAAAACAAAAAAGGGTGTCCAATTTTTCTACGTAAAAAGTAACTTCAAAATTCGCACGTAGCTGGTAGCATAGTTTTGCCTTGTATTTCATTTTTATTATTTTTATCCACGAAAAAAATCTGAACTTTTGTGGGCTGAAACTGTAAATGTGATCTATGTATGAATAGTTTCCATATACTATTTAAGAAAAATGTACGTTCGTATAAAAGCAATAAAAACATGAAAGCCGCAATCGAAAATTGGATCTCTTCGTTAGCTTATAAAATTCATTGATAGGCGGATAGGACAACTGAGCAATGAAAAATCTCATTTGAATTTTAATTGGTATGCAATGGAAATGAAGCCAGTGAGAGGGCATCAATCGCGTGAATTGATACGGATCTACTATGTACAGTATTTGCAATGCTACGTTCAATTTTAGGGTTGAATGAGTACCTAAATTATTTATGTCCAGCCTACTTATCTTTTATCCGCTGCTGGGAAAACGTGTATTTAAAAAAAATATAATAATTGCACTTGGGTGCAAGTCCTGTGTCCCGTGTGGAAATTTAACCCAATGCCACTTTTATAATAGTTGTATGCACTCCCATTTGTTTTTGCAATGCAAATATGCAATGCAACAATATGAGATTATAGGTACTAGAAATAAAGGGTACTAGATATCTTGTTAACCCTCCAACTAAACCAAATAGGTTCACATCAGTAGTAAGTATAATGGATAGGAATCAAACCCGCGACTTGGCTACCGCCGCTTGTAGTACCTAACACCGTTCGGCAGTCACTGATAAACTATCATGATGAGTAAATGATTAGTCATTTTATTAATCCCAAAATAATACATATAGAAGAAGGGATGTTTATTGTAATTTGAAGCACATATTGATTCAGTACACAATATTTTTTTCAAATACACACATGACCTGGTATACGTACAAAATTTTGATTTGGATGTTGTTTACCCACGAAATAGGTTTCAGCTGTTTAAACAAAATGCTATTTCATGGAAGACCACCGACAATGTAACAAACGGAAATTATGTTTCTTTAGTGAACCCTTGTCGTCCTTGTGTACTTTCATTTTTAAACATTCTTCACGTTGCGTCAGACATAAAACGTAACGGTGACATAAAAGCGGTACTTTGTGTAGAATATTCATTTTCTTTTCTTGTAAAGAATCCACTGTATATCTGATCTATGATGGTTTATAGTCGGGAGCGAGAGTATGTTTTATATTTAAATACTCAACCCCTTCGGGAAGTGCAACGTTATCTCTATTGTATGCTCTAGGCATCTGGTACTTACGTGTCAGCCTGATCTGGAGGCAGAGGTTCTTTATACAATTTACGTTTTTTGTCCGGTCATATTTCTTTTAAGTGTGGCGACTTCTAACTTGGATTTATTTCTTTTAACGCCACTTAAACATTTAACAGACTTTAAAAACCTCTCTTTCTTAAAAAATGGTATAACTTTTTAGTAGTTGAATTTATACTTCTAGTTTTTGGAACATCACTTGCCCTTGGTAAAAAAACCTATCTAAACATTCTCAGGTAAGAAACCTTTGGCGTCAAATTGTTATCTGACAGCAAAGGTTTTACCTGATCAAATGCTTTTGCTGCTACTGACTTGTTGGCGTTGAGTTTGATTTGCGTTTATGTCAGCTGTCACTGGCAATCAAGAAGCTTATATCTACTGGCAATTATTCTTTGACATGCAAGGATTTGAATGATCATTTAAAATCTGTAAATTTTTCCGTTCTTGTTTGAATCCAAAAAAGAACGAAATATTTACAGATATTATATGTCATATAAGATGTCATATATCTTATACCTTTAAACGAGCAATTCTTGTATATATCTATATATATATATATAATCTGAATCTCGGCAACGGCTCCAACGATTTTCATGGAATTTAGTACACAGGGGGGTTTCGGGGGCGATAAATCGATCTAGCTAGGTTTCATGTTTTGAAAATTTCGTTTAAAAAAAACCGAGCGAGGCTCGGTCATTCAGGTACTCAATATTATAAGTCATATGAAAGAAACTCAGTCATCGGTCTGTTACGTTTTTACACTTAAACCGCTGAACCAATTTAGATGATATTTAGTGTGAATATAGTTTGAGTTTTTGGGAAGGACATGAAATAGTTTTTATTGCAATAACCGACGCGAGCTACCGTATAATATAAAGGACATTGGGGCCAGTGATAATTTTTACACCGGCTCCAATGTTGACCTCAACGTCGGACTAAACGCCACTCGTCCATCGTGTAGATCTAGAAAATGACATTGGCTCCAACGTTAGGACGAGCGTTATTCTTGATCCACGCGATGGACGAGTAGCGTTGGGACCGACGATGTTGGGACCAACGTGTGAAGTCGGCGTTACTGACAACTTATTTCCTTGATCTGTCTTTGTAAAGGTGAACTATCGTGTTACATAGGTTGTTCGTTTAAATAATCTATTGTGGCGCTTTGTTTCCAGGCGTCGCATCACTAGCGGTATGTCGCGTCACTAGATATAACTGTCACTTAGCTTTGGTTACGGTCACGTTTTGGAGGTCAAATAATCACGCCGGTAGAATTAGTTTGTATCTGGTGCTTGATTTTTGTTGATTAGCGAATATCGCGTATTTCGGTGTATTTGGACTTGACTTTGGAGTTCCCTTACATGGTGAACTGTTAATTGTAAATTAGACTAATAATTGTGCATTGTGTGAACTATATTGAATAAACATTGGTGATTCACTGTGATCGAGTGATTTGTACGTGAATCCAGCACTCCACCAAGGTGAAGGGTATGCGATTAATTCTTACTTTTCTCTTGGGGCTTCTAGGGTTAGGTAGAATAGTTGCTATAGCCCCGGTGTCATAGAAGCCGTTGACGGGCTGGGGTAAGTGGTTTGACCGTAGTTTTATTTTAGTGTATAAGTATTTCATTATAGCTTTGAAAACTAGGCTGGTCGGCCATCGTTTGTGGTTCACTCTGGTGAGATTAACTCTGTCTAATTCCTGACCAGGGCGAACCCTGTAGCTGACATAGGTCTCGTTGGTACAAGATATTTGGACTACTTTTAAGACTCTTGGAAAGTTTCAGAGTATTTGCCTATTGTCCTTATAAATATATTAAAACTCACGACATAAGTATTCTTTAATACGTCCCCTATGCCAAATTTCAATTTTGTCACCATTTTAAACGGCTTAATCCTTGCAGCATCATAATAAATGGAATAAATTGCTCAGTGAATCATAATGCGGCACGATGCTTTGGTTCTGAAGCACATTTAATATCTGAATTTAGCTCACATTCAGGCTAAAGGCATCTGTTACCATTTGTTAACCTGATTCCTCATGTTTTTGTCCACAGAACTAGCTTAATTCCAGTTCAATTTTCAAGATTAACTAATTAGACAAATAAATGTTATCATGTAATTTAAAGTAAATTAATTGACTAAAGATAAAATTATACAGTAGCCGTATTTGCATATTAAAGATAATTAAATAAAAACCGGCCAAGTGCGAGTCGGACTCGCGCATATAGGGTTCCGTACCATTATCTATACATTTGTTGTTATAACGGCAACTTCATCATCTGTGAAAATTTCAACTGTCTAACTATCACGGCTCATGAGATACAGCCTGTACGGACAGCAGAACGGGTACGGAACCCTAAAAAGAGAGAGGTGTTTCATGGACACTCCATTGCAACGTAGTTCCTTTTGCTATATCTTTTTTTCTGTTTGCATCTAATTATTTGCAACTAATGATTAAAAAAAATCTAGAAGGTAAGAATAAATTACAACATTCATTTGTTTAAATATGTACAGCAGCGCCCCCTGTCGTATTAAAAATATATCTAAGAACCATTGCAGATAGACTTACACATCTTTCACAGAATATCGCATCTGAATCGGATAAACCTACTGTTATTGAGATTTACAAAATGCAAGAGCATATACACACACGCATTATACCTTCTCTGTTGCCTTTAAATTTGATGTAGATATATTTGTTAACAAATTCTAACAATGGATGAAATTATGGAGTTTAGCAGGCTTCCTAAAAAGTTTACGGAAACGTGATACCACTTTAAATTGTTAAATGGTACGATAACGGTCCTTTAAGCTTTGGAGAATTAAGTATCAGATATTTAAGAAAACCTGCCGAACCCTTTTTTATACCCTGTGGTAGGGTGCAAATGTAACATAACCTAATCAGTCGATGATATTTTTACCGAGTTAAATCGGTGTGAGTAAATGTACGACGACTGACAAAGATGAATAAAAAAAACATATTGTGCCGCCACTAGATGAAAATCTTGGAACAACCAGGGCCATATTATCTTCCTGAGCGAAAATATTGGCCGTATATCATCAGGCAGGTAAGTACCTACACCGTTCCGTTACCAATTCTGAGTAGTGGCGCCAACATAAATTGATCTAGAACAAATGCACATTTGCCTAGTTTTGAATCTACAGCTAGATCTTTTTACCTCACAAATGCTGTGAAGCAGTCTGAAAATAGGCATTTATTTACAATGAACATGTCAATACCAGTTGGATAAGAAAAAATAAAGAATTAAGATCACATTGAGTTACGTCACAATGTGAAGCACCATCACACGGCACGACACGTTGAATAGCGACACTATAAAGATGTAAAGCTATTGTACTGCTTCTAGTTGTTTCACGGCGGAGGCCGTATTGTGTAGTCAGGCAAACGTCACTACCACGTCCTGTTTCCGGTAGGCTGCGCTTCAAAACTGCGCAGTTCTCACTGGGCTAGGGCTGCTGGACATTTTTGCGATCAGAAATATTCGATTCAAGTATAGGGAATCAGGCTTTATTAAAAATAAATAAATTGCAAAGTGTTTTATTTTCAAGTTCGTTGTAAAATTTAAGTATTTATAATAAAAAAGTGATCACTAATTATAAAGCAACAAAGAAAAAATAGAACAGCAATAGTTAAACGTCACATGACGTGAAATGTAAGGTCTTCGAAAAAAGTCTGTAAGTCGTTATACGAACGATAATTTTACGTGATAACGTCTTATGAAAATATTGATGACATTGAATAAACAACCATGCCTGTGGCACATTTTTTTCATTTTTTTTTATTTCCAATTCTATCGCATGTCACTGCAATCGCCAAAACATTGATGACATTGTAATAAACAACCATGCCTGTGGCAGATTTGGTGGACCCGGCCACAATTCTTCATCCTATCAGCAGGCGGAATCGCCATTTCGCGCAACCAGTCATTGTTTTTCGCGCGTATTTTGTATGCATGTAATTTTCTTTATTACCTGATATCTCACAATCCACAAAACAGATTTATACAATTAAGACGTCAATAGATGTCTTGATCACACAAGTGTTCTGAGATATGTGACGTTTGAAAAAAAAACAAACATGGCGGCTGTAAGATATTTAAAATAAAAAGGTGTGAAAAAAAAAGTTGTTTTGAATACTGCAATATGGGTATCAAATAAAAGGGCTCGTCTTAAGCATTTCAAAAAGGTTTAACATGATTATAACTGTAATACTAAAAAAGTTATTATTTTTTCAATTTTCCATATATGACTATAGCTGTGATAAAAGTTAGTTGTTACATCAGTTACATCATATAACCACTAAAAATATTGAATAAAAATTAAAAACCCACCTGCACAAAATAGATGGAAACAAGATCCTCTACAATTATATAATTTCATGCAGTCGGAGGCATTCATGAATCTCTTGTTGAACTTAACTGCAATTAAATGATAATTATGTAGGGGATTTTGTTTCCATCTTTTTGTGCAGGCGGGATTTAATTATAATTTATTAGTTATTACAAATTACAGTTTTGAACTCTTTTTATTATCAAGAAGTGGGTATTATTTTATAATTATAAAAACATTAAAAAAACAAAAATAGAAGCATATAAAGACTTTTGAGTGTGTTAATTTGCAAAAGCCTGAAATAAAAGAAACATATTTTTTAAGTCATCGCAATTAATCGGAATCGCATACTGAATTATAGAGAAAGAAAATAAGTAAAAGCAGAAATGCTTATAAAAACTTACGATTCCCCGAAGTTACATCTGACGTTAAGCCTAATTATAACTTTGAATGTAACTGACTCCGACGTTAAGCCTAATTATGTGAAGAATCTAGTTACGATAAACTTAATACGTCTGAAAGTACAAAAAGTCCTCTAATTAAATAATAAAATATCTACGCTAAGTTATGAATTGAAGTCTGTCTATGATCCCCTTAGGGTTCCGTAGTAATACGATTATTAGTTAAGCGGTAAGGCTTAGTTGCTAAAGTAGTTAAGAATATTTCTAAGACAAGAATTGTTTTCTTGAGCATTGCGTAAGTATTATATACCTATAAAATATTATTGATTCTTCTTAAGGTTATCTATACTCGTACTTCTATACTATTTAATATTATAAAGCTGAAGAGTTTGTTTGTTTAAACTCGATAATCTCAGGAACTACTCTTCCGAATTGAAAAAATCTTTCACTGTTGGATAGCCCATTTATCGAGGAAGGCTATAGGCTATATAACATCACGCTTCAACCAATAGGAACGGAGCAGCAATAAGAAATGTTGCAAAAATAGGGAAAATTTACGCAGATAAAGTTGGGCGGGACAGCTAATTATAATATATATATAATTGAAATATACATTATATAAATGAAAGCATAATAAATACATGAAAGGTTCTAATGTGTCCTAATATCTTCCAATTTCCAAGACTTTTGTTACGAATTTTAATTTTAAATAGACCTATTTAAAATTAAAATTCGTAACAAATGTGCTTTGTATTCCTTCTGCCCCCTATCGCGGATAATAATATTAGTGGCAGCGACTTATCTGCATAAAACTTTAATTTCATAAACAATTGTTAGTCTTAACAAAGTGGCATCAAGTTTTAATTGCCCTGTTCTTTATTCGACGTTACCTGTTTCTATTTAAACCGTGGCATTACATTAATATAATGAATGATCAAAACAGTAGTTGTTTTGCTTCCTAAGTGGATTTTTTAAAATATTTTAACTACCCCACCATTGAACGGAAAAATGTTCCAGCCCTCTGCCGATGCCGCAGCCGGTAGCATTTATTCAGTGTCGATGTGATATGTGGATTGTTCTCTTTGACTTTCGCAACGTAACACGATTCTTTGTTTGAATATCCTACAAAAAAACTTAGTATTGAACCAATATACCGCTAAATATAAATTAAACAGGCAATGAGGTGACAAACGACGATTATCCGGCAGTAAAATTTATGGCCACAACTTCACAGCTTAAGAAGTTTTGATACTTTACTTAACTCAGTTTAAAAGAGTTATGAAAACATAAATTTTGATAAAAGTACTACAATTTACCCTGTTCGTTTTTGTTTGTAGGTACTTTCCTTGTTTAGATAGGATACAATACTTTGGGGTGCGGAGGTATTCGTGCGGTTCACCTTTATTCGACGCATTTAACTGAATTTGTTTAACTTCAGGGGTCTCAAATGTAATTTTACCGTCACTTGATAAGCAATCACGGGTATTCAAACAAATTTAAAGTATTTTGATTTTGAATAATGTGTTTTAACTTTTAACTTAAGGGTTAAATATATTTGAGATTCGATACGAAAACATATTTCTAGTTCAATAATGGTCTTAGATAATTTGTGATTGAAGAAAAACTAATGGTTCCAAAAAGATCGCATTAAAGAAATTTGAATCAGTAAAACCAGTCATTGGTAACCGGCACGGCGGTGGTGACAACTATTAGAGAATGTGTAACAGATAAGTTTAGTCTAATTTCTACAGCTAACCGTAAATGATAATCATGTCTATTATATATTGTTGTAAGAAGAACTACATAAGATTACACTCACTAAATAAAGCATCAAATAAACCTTACTTTAGTAATTAGACAACCCTACTTTCACGACTGTTGTCTGTCTACGTCACTAACTGCTCATTTAAATGTTGTACATAAATACTTCATTATGTTTTCTTTGTTACAATTAAGTGTTTCCATTTCAGAATAATATATAAGTTACTTTCAAGATGGTTTCATTGTTGATACTAAGAAACCATTTTAGTTTCTAATTAACATCTGAATGCAATAGAAATACCTACAATTTCTTTGGCATTAATCTTGTTTTATAACGCCAGGCCGCAAGAAGAAGAAGTAACCAAGTGACTGACAGAGCATTCTTTTGAAATCTCTAACTGCCGGTCTCAATAATATAGGCTAAGGCATCGGTCTCACAATCGTGAGGTCGCGGGTTCGAATCCTACCTATTAAACTACCGACGTGAACCCACTCCTAACACAAGCCTTTGAGATTACCTGGAGGAGTTAACAAGATTGATATTAATGTGGGATTCAATCCCGCATTACTAGTTATCTTTAAAAAAAATATTAACTACTAGAGCTTTTTAATTGACTTAAGCTTCATACAAAATATGTCAAAATTTTACCTTTAGTCGCCGAATCCATAGGTAGATAGATTATTGAAACTGGCTGTAAGTAATAATTCTAACAACAGCTCACTAGTAATTTGTATGTGAGTCACACTAAGGCCGAAGACACAAAATGCGCCTAGCATAATGTGTTTAGTTTTAGTTTTTACTTGATGCATAAAAAAAAAACAATAACTCGACTCGCATGCTCTAAACAACACGCTGGCATCGTGTGAATAAACCTTTAATTCTTGAATTTAAAACAAAATAGCCTCATGTAAATAAGTTTAATATATCTGAGGCACAAGACACGTTGTATGCATAGCTCATGTCTCGCCAAAAATATAAGGTTAAGTCTACACACACTGCAAGGCATATGCTACGTCTACTTTACGCTATGTCAGATAAGCGTTGCACTCACAATAATCTGCCTTTGATTGTTATTGCCTGCAGATATACGTAACTCACGAAAATAAATACATTGCACAAATTTATTTACCTATACGTAAATAGCAAACATTCAACTGCAATACTCTCAATATTTATTGAATAATAAATAACACAAAAAAATATTAAAACCCTTACAGCTAACACGTATTTGTAATATACATAAGAATGGAGGTACCGAAGTTTGTTTGTAGGTGGAATTGGTCCGGAAATAAAAACTGTATGTTGAACGCTGCACCGGGCTTGCCGTACGTGTCTAGTGTACGAATGTGAACACATCGGAATTATAGAACGTTCCGACTTTTTATATCGCTTTTCTATTCCGATGATAATTATTTTTGTGTTTATTCATGTTTGTTTTATATATTTTTTATAAACAGGATTTTTGTGTGTATGCACCTACCAGTGGCGAACCTGGCGGGTAAACCTGGCCATAAAAAGCGCTGATGATTAAAAATCGTAACCCTCGGTACTCGCGCACCCAGGGTTACGAACAACTGCAACAGGGAAAGTTACACATTTACGAACCCTCGGTGTGCGAGTACCACTCGCACTTGACCGACTTTTGTTATTATTAGTGACTTTTTTATCCGGGTTTACCCGCCAGATTCGCCACTGGTATATATATTGATAATAACCTAGTAAATATGGAGCCGAAACGTGGACACTGACGGTACGGCTAGTCCACAAGTTCAAAGTCGCTCAGCGGGCTATGGAAAGGGCTATGCTCGGAGTTTCTCTTAGGGACAAAATCAGAAATGAGGTGATCCGGCAGAGAACCAAAGTTATCGACATAGCCCACCGGATTAGCAAGCTGAAGTGGCAATGGGCTGGCCATATTTGCCGAAGAACCGACAACCGTTGGGGTAAACGAGTTCTTGAGTGGAGACCACGGCACGGCAAACGTAGTGTAGGACGCCCTCAGGCCAGGTGGAGTGATGATTTACGCAAAACGGCTGGCAGGAGCTGGATGCGAGAAGCCGAAGATAGAACAAAGTGGCGTGCAATTGGAGAGGCCTATGTCCAGCAGTGGACTGCGATAGGCTGATGATGAACCTAGTAAATGTATTTCAGTAAATAGCTATATTGTTTTGGTTAATTTTGGCATATTTGTAAATATAAATTATACATTATCAAATCATCATTAAAAAAAACTCTAATTAAAGGCAATTATTGCCTTTAATTAGAGTTTTTTTTTTAATTTTACAAAAGCAGTATGCGTTTGTGGTAGTTATGGTGGCATAATTATAACAATTACTAAAATTATTTTTGTGTGTCTTATAAATTGCTTATTATTATATAACATTCATCAAACATCATTTCAAAAAAATCGGTTTACGGATGATAATTTTACACGTGATAACGTCATTGGAAAACATTGATGACATAATGCCATTCGCGTTGCTTAGCAACCAGTCAATAACGTGACACTTTTTATGAAAACATTGATGACATATCGCCATTCGCGTTGCTTAACAACCAGTCATCAGGCGGAACGTGACACTTTATCGTGAGTAAAACCGGTCATCGATTTAAAAGATATTATCAGGCCAAAAATAAACTATGCAAATCTTATAGTATAAACTAGCTGACCCGCGCAACTTCGTCTGCGTAAATTTTCCCTTTTTTCTTTTTCTTTCTTTTTTTTTTACAACCTTTTTCATTGCTGCTCCGCTCCTATTGGTCGTAGCGTGATATTATAACCTATAGCCTTCCTCGATAAATGAGCTATCCAACAATAAAATATTTTTTCAGTGCAGCCCAGTAGTTCCTGAGATTATCGCATTCAAACAAACAAACAAACTCTTAGGGGTATGAAAAATAGATGTTGGCCGATTCTCATAGATACCGGATAAGCACAAAAAAATCATCAAAATCGGTCAAGCCGTTTCGGAGGAGTATGGCAACGAAAACTGTGACACGAGAATTTTATATATTAGATATAACTTTATCTGTAACAAAATACCAAACACTTCAGCTAAAAATACTTTAAAAACCTAAACTAGATACATTCAGCTCGTTAGGAAACACTGCATTCATAAACAGTTGGCACTGTTCCAATACTGTGCACGATTGTAGAGTCCTCACAAGTTGATGACGAGACAAAAACGTGACCAAGAGAAGATTCATCAGCACTGCTGTTAGAGATCCGAGGCAGCTTAATTAACATTTATAGCCAATAGGTTTGTGTGTTAAGTATTATTGTTTGAAGCGTTCAGTGCTAGTTAGTGCAGTGGGCTGAAATTTTTCGTGCAACTTTTCGTGTCGGTATAGTTATAACCTGCAACTTTTATTGTGCTGAATGATGGTTCATATAAATAAAATGCTGCTCAAACTGATTCAGTGAACACGAATCCTATGCAAGAGGTTGTTGGATTTGATTTCCGCGCGGGACACTATTTTGTTGAATCCATAAATTATTGTTCTGTATCTGTTTGTATCCATTCCTAAATCTGAAAGTAGCTCTGTCTGTCTATTTGTCTGTTACTTTTTCACCGTTAAACCACTGAACCGATTCAGATAAAATTTGGAATGGAGATAGTTTAAGACCCGGGGCTTAGGATAGTTTTTATCGCGAAAAGGGGGCGTTCATAAATGACGTGAGGTGATTTTGGCGAATCTCGGACCTCCTCCCTCTGGTGAGATATGGTGAGATTTGATTTGACACCCTCCATAATCTCACATTTAGATTTCACATTTATTTGACTCAGCACTGGTCAAGTGCAAGTCGCTCGTAAAATATAGAGAGCAATGAATATCAATATCGAACAAAATTATTAAATTTAACCCAATTTTAGACGGTTTCGTGCGAAAAAAAATAAGTAGGTATGCCAAGTCCCTCCCCCTCCCCCGTGATTTGGTGAGATCGGCTCAACACACCCCTCCGTAACACTTCACGTAATTAATGAACGCCCCCTAACCGATTTCGACCTTTCTTATGAGAAAAAAATACTTATTTATCATTATTCACCGTTCCATACGAGATTTTTGATTGACTAGCAACTGGAAACCTATTCCTAAACTAACACGCGAACAACCCAGCGGGTATTCGTTTTAATTTTCAAGTGTTTACAGTCCACCGTGGTTGGGATCCAATTCGACGGTCGAACGGCCATGATAACTTTTGCAAACTTTCTGGTTCAGTCGAACTCGTCACACAATTGTTGTTTGTAGAATCTAAAAGGATTGAAGTACAGGTTTTGAATGAACTAGGATTATGCTAGACCGTGTTGAGTGTTGGACCTCTTAAATTATGCTGTAGCGATATGCTAACAAAACTGGAAAATATGCACGAATCTGATATAATTCACAATTCAACATGGATTTTATTTGACGTTTCTATATATTTTGTGACCTTTTATTTAGTTTCGATACTGAAGATAAAATACCTGTTACTATATCATAGTAATTACTAAGCAAATGAGACTTAAGAGCGCAGTGCGGTGCCACTCAGATGTAAATATTTGGGTAGTGTAAAGGTTAATTTCCGTGCATCGCGGCCGATCGCGAGCCGCGCGCGGCTTACGACGAACGGCTGACGCGCGCGGCCGATGCGATAATAGTCAGAGTATAAAAATATATGGTGCCATTTCCGAAGTAAGCGACAGACGCGCGCGACCGACGACTGTCGTAGGCTGCGCGCGCACTCTGAATATGGTCGCATCGGCCGCGAGCGTCAGCCGCTTGTCGTAAGCCGCGCGCGGCTCGCGATCGGCCGCGATGCACGGAAATGAACCTATACGGGCGTGAACAGAGTGACACTTAGTCGTAATGTCCGGCTCATGACGTGCTCGTCTCCTCTTTTAATCGCATAAAAAATATAGAAGATAGGTATAGACAAAAGGTCCAGTATTACCTACTACTCGAAAAGAAACCACAACTTAGTTATCCATCAGTTAATTTCAGGAGACAATAAAACAAAAGTTAATTAAGGGTTTTCTCGGAAACTTTTGTTTCCTTTTACGAGACCAAACTACTAAGAGCCGATTGTCAACGAAGAGATTAAGGTGTTCGAATTGAACTGATCAGTTGTATTTTAGGTGTCTATTATTGCTCACTTTAGCTATCGGGAGTGTTGATCGGCATTTTATAAAAAAAAAGTAATATAATTCGGAATAATAATCGGACCAAATGATTCGCAACCTGACCATTTATTCAAATTTCAACACAAACGGGAAACAAGTTCAGAATAGTTGTACAAAATTATGTAAAACATTTTACGAATAAATTGTAACTGTCTGGCGAGCATTTTCCAAGCTTTTCAGATGCCTAATAAGCCGTTTAAACTACCTAACAAAAAATAAAATTCTCCCTACAATTTCTCGTCAGGCGAACGTTGGGAACTCATTTCGTTTCTCATTACTCGAAATCCGGTACAGGTAGTGTGAAGTAGATAAAAAATACGAACTGAAATAAATTTTAAAAATGTGTGTGTCTAGTGCTCTAGGAAGGCATAAGGTTAACAAATTACAGCAATTTCCAATATGTAACGTATTTCGATGGCAATTTGCTCGGCTACCTTCAGTATAGCGGTTCGTGCGAACATCTTGCGATATGACGTCTCATCAGTGACGTCGAACTCATCTGAAGATAACTTAAACGTCTGTATGTAATATGTTATGTATGTGTCTGTATGATGTAGGGTTGTAGTTAGCTCGAGGGAATTCAGGGAAATTGAGTACGGTCCAAGGATTAAGTACCGCTTGTTAACTTGAAGCTGATTATATGCTCCGGGATTTGTTGACTATCTAATTTGAGTAACTTTCTTATAATATAAACATTGTCCTTGGAATGTAAGTCAACGTCGAACAGCGTCTCCTACATTCTGGAGAATATTTCATAAACTTTTTGAGAATAATTAGGTCACAGACTAAACATCCGTCGGCAAGGCTTTTAAAACAAAATTACTACTTTAAGAAGAACAAGACTTCTTGCTTACGCTTGAATGTGATACTAGAATTTAAGATATGTTTATAAACAAAATAATAAGAAGTGTCTTCTTACCTAACACACGTACGAGAAAAAACTTTCTTGTATGGGACGCTTAAAATGATATAAGCCTCGTTTGCAGTTGAATATCACGTAAGTTGTAGTAAAATACAATACCTATATAGCCAAATGTAAAATTATAATTTAACTTTGGTGCATCATATATAGTAAAATTTGGACGTAGGTAACTACTTTTAAGAGTTTGTGAAATTATACAACCATTAAAAAGTTATTTAAAAAATTTAAACAGACTTCAAAAGTTGACTGAAAACAATGAAATAATACTTTTAATACACGATATTATCCAATTTTTTTTAAGTCGGTGCCAGTCTTATTTTTTTTTAAAGTTTACCAGGGAGGAGACAATAGCCACCCTCATAAAATCTTAGTGTCACTATGTATTGCGACGTTTACACACTCTCCTCGTCCCTCGCCCGCGACGCCGCGACGCCGCGAGTTAGGTTTAAAATATTGCAAAGTGATAACGTGTTTTCGCGTCTACTAGTGATTTTTTCTCAACAAAGGGTCGTAAGTGGCATGAATGCTCTTCTGCTAGTGCAATTATTCAAATCGAATTTTCTAATATGTAGTTCATTTATTTGTAATAACGGCTGCGAAACCCTACACTGAGCATGGTCCAACATTCTCTTGCCCGGTTTTTTGTTTATTTTTTTTTTAAAAGTCCTAATAAATCATCTTAATTATCTGAAAAATCACACAATTCCAATATTATTTTACATATATTATGCGTATCGAATACATAACTACTTTTTTAAGTTTGTTTTTTAAATTTTGACGATAGGGTTGTCAAGACAACTTAATATGATTGGAAGTATTCACCGAGGTAAATATGAAAAATGGGTAAAAATAATGTTCCTAGAGAAGGTACAGAAAAAAACGGATTGTCGGTTTCAAAGATGGAAGAATTACTTAAAAACTGCAGCAGGTGAAATGTGGAAAAGGAAAACCCAATAGAGGTTCGAGGAAAAATTTGGGGGTGGCCTAAGCTGAGGCAAAACAACCTGGAACTGCCGATGTCTAGATCCCATTTTTTTTAAAGATAACTACCAATGTGGGGTTATTCTTCCGACACGAGTAGGAATCCCGTTAACCTGCCTTTGTTAGCAGTGGGTTTTAATGTTATAATGGGTAGGATTCGAACCCAACGATAGCGAGTTCGACGCCTTAACTATTAGGTTATCACCGCATTGGGCTTTTAGGCTCTCCTTGAGTACTGTTAGTTTATTATGAAATTAGTGCAAACAGATGTACAAAGACGTAAAAAACGTGAGATAAATTTGATTTTTGTAACATAGATACTGGGAGTTTGCCAGCTCTCTTCAGGGTATCGCATGATACGTTAAGTAAATATGTCTCGAATACTTGATCGTAAATAACACCAGTTATACCCAGGTGGAGTTCGATCTAAACCATTAGGTGCTAAGTACACCGAGTGGTAATTGAAGCTGGTTTACAAGTATTTAGGGAAATTCTTGTAAGTGTTTTGAATTTCAAGCTTTCTGGTATCTTTCATGGTGTTTTACCCACAACTTGTTTAGTTCAGTTTTTTTTAGGAGTCGGTAAAGTAGTTTTTAAACGGACACAATAACCCAGAGTATTGACTACAAATGAGCTAAATAATATAATATTTTAGTGCTTGTAATATTTTAGTCAATCCGAGTTGATACGTATTTACTGTAATAATCCCGAGTACTTATTTATAAAATATACCCCAGCCATTCAGAAAGTTTTGCGAAAGAAAGATTTTATGACCTAGTATCTTTTTGCCAACTAATTACCGTTGGCATAGCGAGTTCCAGCGCCTCGCTCGTCGCCTTACTTTGGGGGATGAACAAAGGAGTGGTCGTCCTACGACGGCTGTCACGTAAGAAAGTGTGCTGGCAGTAAAAAAAAAATTCAAGAAAACAGAATCACATACGAAGAGATTCAGCATACACTGCAGATTGGTTCGGGAAGCGTTCACAAGATTCTACACCTTCACGTGAAGAGAATAGTTTCGTGCTGGGTGCCGCACAACCTCAACGAAGCTCAGAAGCCGTGCCCGTGCAGAGTGCTGCGGTGATATGTTTCAAAAGATAATCGAAGGATTTATCAATACGATCCAGAAACAAAGCGTCAGTTGACAGTTTCAAAACGAACCAACGCCTACGAAAGTGAAGCGATCGAGAAGCGAAAGAAAATTTTTGATCGCTAGTTTCTTCACTTTGACAGCGTATCTGATTTGAATTCCATTACTATTCGAATGATATGAAGTGTTGTCTGCATTGAGCAACAAGCAACCGAACACCGGACTCCGCGGGGAACTGGTTCACCATGAAGCACCCGCCCATTCAGCGGTCAAAACGAGGGCCTTTCTGGACACCACAGCGGTCAAAGTCTTGGGTCCTCCTTACAGCCCTGATCTTTTTGAGATTTTTTTTTATTCCCTAAAATAAAAAATCAGCTGAAAGGGATACAGTTTTTATCACCGGAAGACGCGCTAGCAGCGTTCGAGAAGGCCGTGGAAGAAGTGTCTATGGCGGACTGAAAAAAAATGTTTCGAAAATCGGTTCAGACGCATGAAATTTTTAGTATCTAGTAGTCTTTAGTAGCATATTTTTAGTTTCTCAAAACTTTCTTAGTGTCAACAGTTCCTGAGAAAGTAGGCACATTTTCCTACTTTCTATAACTAACTTATTTTGTAAGAACAGCTAATTCAAACACTTACTCGTACATAATCACATTTATTTTAACGCTTGGGCAATAAGTATACCTACTACTTTGTTATATTTATTTTTATTAATCCGAAATGTTATAGGTATCTCTATAGGAGGCTCAAAGCAAACGTTTTAGATCTAAATCAGCCGTATACCGCAAAACAACTTTAGGCTATAACAAATCAAAATGATAGCAGTTTTTATACGTTTTTGTTTTTATGGTATGGAACCTTTTGCCCTTTATTGTTTTAGTAATATCACGCGGAGATAAATGTGGGTTCACTCGGAGATCTTTCTCAAAATGCCTGTCTGCCACGCTTTTGTATAATATTTTAATATAGAAAGTTCTTCCAGAGACTATTTACAATTCAAAAGCGTGACAATTTATACTTTTACTAGTCGTTTAAACCAAGAAGAAAAGTGATATAAGTTTCACTAATGTTATGTATCTATGTTTACAGGTTGTAATCCTTAGGTGTTTACAAGCGATAATTCCGTGAATACAAGAGATATCAAAAAGCTTTTTCGCTAAATGTTGGTAAACTTATTGCTAACTTGTTTACTAATGTCTTGCTAAATGTAAACGAGTATAAACGTTTAAAGTAAAAAAATGAGATATTTTTTATTATTGATTGTAATTAAAGACTAATTGCTTATTCTATGCATTAGGTGACGTATTTTCAATATCAATTTAAAGTTTTTTGATTTCTTGTGCATTAACGGTACAATCGCCTGTCAACCCTTAAAAATGACATCCGGTGTCAGTGCGTCTGCGTTTATATTGTATGATTTGAAAGCTATTTTAATTTGTGTGGTTCTTTGTTAATTAAAAAAAACGTTAATTTTGTTTATCTTCAAATTAAAACGATTTTTTTACCTAACTTTAAGTTTTCATTATTGTTAACGCATTATCTTAATAACTTGTTTGACATTGTAATAAAATAAAATCAACATTTTATATTATAATACATAATTCATTTTAACCTTTGTTCTACTAGAGGTTGTAATGGAGTCTAGACAGCTAAACGATTAATAAAATGCCTAAGCCATTTACAAACTGATTTTGAGCGATTTGGTGTTCATTTAAATTATTTAAATCTTAATTTATTCTAGTACCGTCTTTTATATTTATAATTGTTAGAGAATTAATAGTGTCTGTCACAAAGTAAGAACACAGATACTCTCTTTATTTTGTGGTAATAACTTTAATACGTAAATTAAATTCTTCAGAAGAATTGGAATTAATAATGATTAGTTTTTTATATTTTCAGAAGAAATTAATTATGTAAAGAATTTAGTGAAAATTATTTATTAACAACAAACTGTATTTTGCATTACTTTTAAAGTTTTGTAATCATAGACGTGAGGTGACCCCAATGTTTTACGTACTAGGAGTGCAAATTAGGTTAATGTGAAAGTTTTATTATGTTATTAATATATTGTGAAAGAACATCTATTTAAGACTATTTACACATGACCGTAAGATTGGTGGATTGGTGGGAAGATAGGTGGGAAATCGGGCAGTCTAGAAACCAGAAGACCCCGGTTCGAGTCCAAATGATTTATTTCTTACATTTTTTATTTTAATTTTTGGATTTTTTTTTTTAAATTTTTGATTTCATATTTATTTAATTTTTTTTTTATTTGTCATGTCGTTAACATTGTCATTTTTTAAATTGTCATGTTTGTATACGATAGCACAATATATGAATATTTAACCATATTAATGATAGTACTTTTATACTGATAAAAAAAATAGCAAAAAAAAATGTTTTCACTTCTGCCGGCACTTCCGAAGTGCAAGCCGTATTTTTCATTGTAATCAAATATCCCATTGCAATCAGCAATTGTGACGTGTGTTACTTAATATTTATTTTGAAGATTTATTTACCAGATCATTGTCAGATCAGAAGATCGATTCCATTTGTATATGTGTGTACCCGAATCTCTCGCGATTTGTACACATTATTAAAATATATATATTACGGGTCTTAATCGCGTGAATAATTTAAGGTAAAATACCTTGTTTATTGCCCGACGTTTCGACCGTATTGCAACGGCCGTGGTCACGGGAAGACTGTCGGGCAATAAACAAGGTATTTTACCTTAAATTATTCACGCGATTAAGACCCGTAATATATATATTTTAATAATACCCGAATCTCCCCTTCTACGGGTGCTTAGTGCGTACCCATGCTGTCATACATCTACTAAACACAGCTTCAAGTAACAGATCACCATCCTTGAATTCTAAGTGCTATTTCAGTTCAAGTCTAAAGTAACACAAGTTTACCGTTAAACGGTACAAATGTGCAACAAAACGCGAACTCTCGTTATATGCAGAATGAGGCGTGGAATAAACTACCGCATTAATGCCGCACTTAACTTACTGTGATTAATGAACATTTGAACTTGCTTCGTTGAAGTAATAGTTTTAGTCTCTTTTACGTATTCTACGTGGTGTTAGAGCTATCCAAAATTTAAATTAATCTTTACTAATATTATAAAGCTGAACAGTTTGTTTTTTTGTTCGAACGCGGTAATCTCAGGAACTACTGGTCAAAATTAAAAATTATTTTACTGTTGGATAGCCCATGTATCGAGACAGGCTATGTAATATCGCGCTACGACCAATAGGACCGGAGCAGCAATGAAAAATGTTGCAAAAACGGGAAAAATGTAAGCAGACGAAGTTGCGCGGGTCAGATAGTACATAATCCGTATCCATACTAATATTATAAATGTGAATATACACGCGGGCGGAGCCGCGAGCGAAGCTAGTACGACTAAGAATGTGAAAGTAATACTGTCTGTCTGCCTTTAACGTTTTTACACTTAAACCTTTAAACCGATTGAGTTGAAATTTGGTGTGGAAATAGCTTAAGTTCCGAGAAAAGACAGGAAAGTTTTTCATCGCGAAAAGTAGTTAAAAGGCAAAAGCTATTATAGTTATTTATACAATTAGGTACTAGCGGTCGCACAGTGGCCGAAATGGACTGTAAGGTAATTTTCCCCCGTTTCGGTTAGCCGGCTGCTACCCGACGGTGAAATATATGGCGATGTATGTTAGCTTCCACATGTTTTGGCGTACATTTCTATAAGCTGGCGCCGTTTACCAAGCAACAGGAACGTGTGAAAAGGACCTCTAATACTTAGGTATGTTTTAAAAAAAATGTGCGGCACTCGGGGACTGCCGCAGTAAAGCTATTGCATAGCATTTTTTATCAACTTATGCAATTATGATTATTTATTTCTTTTTTATTTATGCAGTATTTTTTTTTCTTTTCATTACATTTCGGAGCAGCTCGTCTCGATCCATGCGAGCTTAGTACAGTCGTACCATATACATATACGTTAAGCGAACGCTCAGCTGAGTTACATGGTAGTCGGAGTGGGTGTTAGGTTTTATTTTCATTACGGAATTTCTTGATTCGGTCACCGCGCTCAAAGCCCTCGATAAAAGCTATGCAATAGCTTAAAAAAAAGATTGTCTGTGAACTCGGATTATAAACAATAATTTTACGTAATAACGTAGTATGAAAACATTGATGACATTGTAATAAACCACCATGCTTGTGACAGTTTTTTCTTTTAATTATTATTTCCAATTGTATCGCATGTCACTGCAATCGTTAAAACATTGATGACATTGTAATAAACAACCATGCTTGTGATAGCTTTAGTGGACCCGGGCTGCCACAATATTTCACGTGAACGGAGTGTGACACTTTTTCGTGAGTGTAGCCGGTCACGTCAATAAAAATGTCAAGAACTTCTGTGTTTCGTAAAGCTCGTCCTGCTCATAATCTCTCTGCGGTCGTGTTGCACTTCTGTCCTATCGTACTAATGGAGTTCTCTTGTGCACTATAATGACTCCTGCGAGCAGCGAGATTGGCCGCAGCACAATGGAGCAAAAGTGTGAAAGAACAATATAAAAATATTGTTTATTTTTCTATTTTCTTTTCTTAAAAACTTTATATGAGTTTAGCGAGATATGTTCCGTGTTTATAATTTAAAATATCTTAAGGACTTCCAATTTCTAGTAAAATAAATCAATTTACTCCCTAATGTAATGTTGGGTAATGCTTCACCAATTTCACACGAATTTGTCTGAAAATCATATTAGGAGCCGTAATTTTACTTCATTTATTGTTATTTTTACAATTTTGTTTTTCAGTACCTATCATTTAGCTTTCAAAAGCAAAATTAAATTGCAAACCGGTCTTATTTCAAAAACATAAGAATAATATTTCCGTAAGTACTTTTGAGTACAATGAATAATTGAAAAGGTCCTGTAGTTGTTAATACTGTTTACAAAGTCACTTAAGTCCTATGGCCGCTTTAAAAGTTATTCACAGATGTAAAAACAAATTTTAAAAAGTATTATCATGACTTGTTTACCATTATTAGACAAATACACAATAATAATTTGAAATAGATTGCTCTTCTTTGATACATTATATATTACAGTAAGTCCATAACACCAATATTAACACAGAAAATAATTGATAAAGTAACGTTCCAAAAAACAAATAATGCGTAAGCGTAATACAGGGAACAACTGCAAAGATTGACTAAAAATTGCAACGTCAAACATAAAAGTAATAATAATAATAATAATATCTTTGGACAACTCACACAACGCTATCTGATCCCAAACTAAGCAGAGCTTGTACTATGGAAACCAGACAACTGATAAACATACTTATATATTTCTAAATACATACATATTATAGATAAATAACACCCAGACACAGAATAGACCATCGAGCTCATCACACAAAGTTTTATCCTGGGTGGGGATCGAACCCACGACCTCTTGCGTAGCAGTCGGATACACTCCCACCGCGCCACAGAGGCAGTCAAAAGTGACTAAGACAAACAGATTATCATAGATTAAACCTTCAAATATATTTGAACTCAACGATGTTTTAAGAAATAAAGATTTTCGAATCGTTTGCCCCATTATGCGTCATGACACAATTCGGTTACAGATTATTATAATATTTAATATCACCAAGCAGAACCAATCATACGATCGAATTTGGTATCAGGTAGGCATTTGTGAAAATATTTCTATTGCTTGGAAATGTTAAGGAAAATATAGGGTGGAAACCAGCAAGTCGAAATAAATTTTCGAAGACATGCGACATCCTATTAATCCGCACTGGGCACGTGTAATGGATTGCGGCCCGCAACCTCGCTCAGAGAGGCTTGAGTTCCACTAGTAGTGACGTTGAGATCTGGCAAAGTTCTCACATGATAAAGTATACTTAGGTAGATACATTACCATAACTATTGAACAAAATCGGAACCAAGGTTTTCTACATATATTTATTTTTCTTATTGTGGTCTCACATTACTAGCAATCCTGTTAAACCCTCCGGCTAAGCTCAATGGCTTGTGTTAGGAGTGGGTTCACGTGGGCACGACCTCATGATTACGAGACCGATGCCTTAGCCATAAGGCTACCGCCGCTATATGAGCTGCAGACCGTGACAGGTTGACATGACAATATTTGAAATGGCGAAAACGTAAGAGATATTAAAATTAAAATAATATATCGCGCCTCTTAGAGTATGTTAGGCCGCAGTTTTTCGCCGAATCTCTAACCGGACTTGTCGGACTTGCCGTCCTCTCGGGTTATGAGAAGGACGGAGTAGAATATGACAAATGCGTTTCCATTAATGTACTTGCGCATAATATTTCCTGCGCAGTAGGTCAGTCCTTTAAGATTTGCCGCCATGATTAAAATCAGTTCGGAGAACATGAAAATTAGCTACAATAGCGATGGTGCACAAAAAAGTGGCTCTGCACCTGAAAATCGACAAGTTTATTTACAATCCACAGTCAGGTTGGGTGAGTTACGCCGACGAATAGCATTTTCCTGAGTTCATTCTGCTAGCGTTGGCCTTTTCACCAATTCTGGCCGCCGGAAGCTTTACGGAATAGAAGTGTCAGAGCGGTAAGTTAACCCCGTGAATACCTGCAGCCGTTTTGTATGAATAGGCTGTGCAGTGAGAATTTAAATATTGTTGGAAGTTGACAACAAAATTTTGTTATTGCACTGGTGGAACGAACGACTGCGGCGTGTTGTGGATTCAATGTTCACGTTAGTGAGGTACCTATTTGACTAGACTAGACTTAATTTTGTGGATGACCCAAATGTAGGTGATTCGTTTACATGATTTACATGAATTTAGAATTAGAACTAGAATTAGAAATCATTTATTTCACATAAAATAGAGTAAATACAGGGATTCAGGATAAATATGCATCTTTTTAAAATATTATTTTGCTTTAAAATAGCATGTGATGAATGATAAAAAAATAATAAAGAAAAATAACAAAATGTCATGATAAAATGATAATAATATTTTAATAATACTTATTTCAATAAATATATTAGATTTCATTTTCATTCATTTCATTAATTCAATATTTGAAAGAAATAAGAAGTCAAAGAAGTTGTTTAAGACTCGAGTTGAAAAAAAGTCGAATGTCCAAACGGTCGTTGAAATATTATCTTAATGAATCCCATAATACTTGAGTTTGGGTGTACCTTACGAAAGACAATTACATTATGTACAGAGATACTCTGCACATTCGTGCGCCGGCTTGCCCTGAAGCCTGGTACCTGCCTGAGGTAGGTCGGAGGGTAACGCAGTTTGAGGAATAGTAATAAAACTATATCAGTGACTGACTAGTGTATATATTTCAGTAAGAACATGGGTACATTCAATTACTGAGAGAGATCCATCAGTACGAGCTAGGCTCAAGTATCTTGATCGAATCCGCTCAGTACTCGGTTACAGCTGTATTTATACCCGTCGAAAAACCGTTAATTCCTAGAGCATAGTCCGGATACACCATCTAAATCGAAATAACCTGTCGCTATTGGTCAATTTTATTTTAGCAATGTTGTCAACCCTATATTTATAAATTCCCTAAATTATTATAAAAAACCCATAAAATGACTATCACTAACTTTAACATTCCTGAATGAAAACCAATCATGCGCGAGCGGTCAACATTGATTCGCTCGCGTGCCGTTGCTATGGACTTTGACTGATATAGACTAATCTGGTTTTCCCCAAAAAAGTCTTTAAAACACATAACCTTCCTTCTTGCGAAGTCGGGTAAATACCGCTTCCCCACTTATTTCTCCCTAAATTTTGGGGTAAATCCACTAAATTGGCAACAGTGCTATTACATTATATACAATTCTGACCAATAGGAATGTTCTAAGGCGCGTACATACAGTGCCTATCAGATTTCAATTACAAATTACGGCTAAACTATGCAATATTACTAAGAGCTATTGTGCTAGAGATATTGTATAACCATAAAGAAGTGTAATAACAATACTATTTACACGTACATTTAACAAATAATGGAATTATAATCAAAAAACATCGCGACCTCAGAGACAAGCTTTTAGTGTCGAGTTGCTGAACTAATTACGACAACGAATTTAGAATTATACAAACTTAGTATCTAAGGCACGAAAGATAAGTGAAAATGTCTCATAAATCACTTTGTTATTTTACATTTCACTATTCATAACTAATAATAAAGTATATAAATCAATTTCACTAATTAAAAGTTAAAGATACTATTTGCGTTGTAATCTCTATGGTGAAGGACAATTCTATATCAAAGTTAAAAATTCTCTTTGGAAATTATTTCGTTCTTTGTTCGTTCTATCTAGTGACATGAGGCGGACAATGTTACAAGTTATGGAATCAATGTTGCAAGTTAAAGAACTAAATTAAAACTATTATTTTCGTATCGATTATTTTAAACTAAACGCAAATTAAAACTATTGGGTTATTATCTGTCCCGCACATTCTCCCGCCGTGCGACTTGTCGCACCCTCGTCTGGTGCGGGGTCAATGTCTATAGGGAGAACTATCAGTTTTCTCACCGGTCTGCGCAATACACCTCCCTTAGTTCTAATGTCGACGGTGCGCACTATGTTGTCTGGTCCGCGGTAGACCGCGATGACTCTGCCTCTGGCCCACACATTGCGTGGTAGATTTGGGTCGACTAGATGCACCAAGTCTCCCAGCTGGATTGAAGCGCCTCGTCCGTGTGGCTCCCGCCGGTGTTGTAGCTCGGGTAGATACTCGCGCAGCCATCTCGACCAGAAGATGTCTGCTAGCCGTTGCGAAGTTCGCCAACTTGATGATGAAATTGTGTCCCTCTCGGCGAAGTCGCCTTGGATTGGCACTCGCCCAGGCCCACCAAGGAGAAAGTGGTTTGGGGTGAGTGCCTCAGGATCTTCTTCACTCACTGAGACATGAGTCAGTGGTCTGCTATTGACGGTATACTCTACTTCAGTTAATAGAGTCAAGAGCACTTCTTCTGTAGGGTGGTGCTCATGTAGTGTTGCTGCTAATGCAATCTTCACGGAGCGGACCATTCGCTCCCAGGCGCCTCCCATGAATGGTGCACCAGGGGGAATGAAGCGCCAAGAGATTGTCTTCTTGGCCGCCTCTGCTGCTGTCGCCTTGTCGATTGCTTGTCGGAGTTCTTTGTCGGCTCCCTTGAAGTTGGTGCCGTTGTCTGACCAGATCTGCGTTGGGCAACCACGTCGCGCTATCATGCGACGTAACGCCATTATTGCTGAGTCGGTGCTTAGTGATCCTGCTATTTCTAAATGAATCGCTCTCGTCGTAAGACATGTGAATATGGCAACATATCTCTTCGGATTGCTACGACCAACTTTTACTGTGAGTGGCCCAAAGTAATCCACTCCTGTGTAGGTGAATGGTCGCTTGTGATGAGCTAAGCGACATGATGGTAAGTCTCCCGTTCTTGGATACGGCGGTACCTGTGTCTTCATTCGACATCGAAGACACTTCTTTAGCAGCGCACGGGTTACTGGACGTAGACGTAGGATCCAGTACTGTTGTCTGCATTCGTTTACAGTTGCTTCGACACCTGCGTGGTGTAGTTGTTGATGTATACTTTGTATCCACAGCTTTACTATCAGGTGGTCGCCATCCAGAATTAATGGACTCTTCTGCTGATATGTGATGTTTTCAGTTGCATTTATTCGACTGCGCAACTTCAAAACTTCGTCTTCATATTCAACGCTGTACTGATGTAGACGACTATCTTTTCTTAATGGCTTCTTATTGTTGAGATCTGCTATTTCTGGTTGGAATGAATCTTCTTGTGATGATCGCATTAATAAATCTTCTGCCTGTTTGAGTAATTCGGCAGAAACTGGTATGTAATTTATAATTTCTATTTGCTTCTTCTTCGCTATTGATGTTGACTTTGATGGTTTGACACTCTTCTTCTTTTTCCAATCTTGATCTTCAGATAAGCTCTTACTACTTCCATAATTGATTCTATTTTTATTTTGACAAAGTTGAATAAACTGTAAAACTCTTGCTGTTGCAAATCTAAGTCGGTTCCAACTTGAAAATCGTGTGGCATTTGGTAGACTTTGGGATAATTTATGGTTCCTCTCTATTATATTGTTAACTCTTTCTTCTCCAGAAGGTTCTATGGTTCTTGCTATTTCCTCAGGCCAAAGATCTTCAGTTTCGTAAAGGAAGTCTGGACCCTTGTACCATCGATGATCTCTATTGAATTCTTTCGGTACATCCCTCGTCGCATCGTCTGCTACGTTTAGCTTCGTCGGTACCCATCGCCATTCCTTCACAGTGGTACTGTCTTCTATTGCGGCGAGTCTATGAGCCACATAAGGTCTGTATGTTCGAGAGCCAGTCCTTATCCATGTGAGTACCGTCTTGCTATCCGTCCAAAAGATCTTAGCGTCCGGTTTGAATTGATGTTCTGATATGACTGTGTCTGCAAGCCTTGTTCCCAATACTGCAGCTTGAAGTTCGAGTCTCGGAATTGATGTTAGTTTCAATGGCGCTACTCTCGCTTTGGCTATGATCAATGAAATGTTTACTTCACCGTCGGGTGCTGTATTTCTCCAATAAACCGTTGCAGAGTAAGCTGCTTCACTTGCATCGGTGAAGATGTGGAGTTGTCTCAAAATTGCGTCGCTGTAACGTAGGTATCTTCTCGGTATTGTGATGTTACGAAGATTCTTCAAATGCAATAACCAGCTTTTCCATTCTTCTGTTAGATCTGCTTCTATTTGCTCGTCCCATCCGGTCCCCCTACGCCATACTTCTTGAAGAAGTTGTTTCGCACGAATAGTGACAGGTGATGCGAAACCAAGTGGGTCGAAGAGTGACATTACAACACGGAGAGCTGCTCTCTTTGTGGGAGTCTTCCCTTCTATGAGTTGTGGTGGAATGCGTGCTAGATTTAGATTAAAGGTTAGCTCGTCAGTTGCAGGTTTCCATATTATTCCTAAGACTCTTTCAATCGTGTCTTCAGATCTATACAATTCTATATCTTCTGATTGCTTCTGTTCGCCGAGAGCTTGCAATAACGTTGACGAGTTTGATTTCCATTGCTTAAGTTCATAGTGTGCCTTCTGTTGTATTTGTTTGACATCTGAAGTGATTCTTATTGCGTCTTCTATATTGTCGAAACTGTCCAAGTAGTCATCGACGTAATGTTTGTCTATAATCGCTGCGACGGCTTCAGGATGTGATGCTTCATGTTTCTTCGCATTTAAGTTCTTCACGAATATAGCTGTTGATGGTGAACTCGATGCACCAAAGATTAAAGAAGTCATCCTATACTCTTCAGGTGGCTTGTCGTCGCGTCGCTCTCCTCCCCAGAGGTAGCGTAGAGCGTCCCTATCTTGTTCACGAAGCTTCACTTGCATAAACATCTCTCTAATGTCTGCTGTAATTGCTATTGCGTGCTGTCTAAATCTCATTATCACGCCTGGTAGTGACTGTAGAAGATCAGGTCCTTTTAACAGCATGTCATTGAGTGACACACCTTTTGTTGTGGCAGCAGCATCGTGGACGACTCGTAGTTTCTCTGGTTTCATGGGATTTATAACTGCAAAGTGTGGTAAATAACGGGTGATTTTTTTGCTGGTATCTTTTTGGCAACACTGTTTTTGACAGATCACGCGTGAATCGTGTCTTGTGTCATTGTCAAACTTGTTCAGTTTGGTCTATAATTTAACCATGAATCGACTTACGAACGAACAACGCTTGCAAATTATTGAATTTTACTATCAAAATGCATGCTCGGTTAAGAGAGTGCATCGCGCACTTCTTCCAATTTATGGGCAGTTTGGTCGGCCTACTGAGGCAGCTATTCGGAAGCTTGTGACTAAATTTCGAACCCAGTTTACATTATTGGACATTAAACTACGAACACGTATACGTAGAGTGAGGACCGAAGAAAATATTGCGGCTGTATCCGCCAGTATTAGTGATGACCGTGAAATGTCGATTCGCCGCCGTTCGCAGCAATTGGGCCTCTGTTACTCCACTACGTGGAAAATTTTGCGAAAGTATTTGGGTGTAAAACCTTACAAGATACAGCTGGTGCAAGAATTGAAGCCACACGACCTCCCACAACGTCTAACATTTGGTGAATGGGCATTGGCAAAGTTGGAGGAAGATCCACTTTTTTATCGAAAAATTGTGTTCAGCGACGAAGCTCATTTATGGTTGAATGGATATGTCAATAAGCATAATTGCCGCATCTGGAGTGAAGACCAGCCAGAAGCATTGCAAGAACTACCACTGCATCCCGAAAAATGTACTGTTTGGTGTGGATTATGGGCCGGTGGCATCATCGGGCCGTACTTTTTCAAAGACGACAATGGCCGTAACGTTACTGTGAATGGCGAGCGCTACCGTGTGATGATTGGCGATTTTTTTTTGCCCAAAATGGAAGAATTGAACATGCCTGACATGTGGTTTCAACAAGACGGTGCCACATGCCGCACGCACGCGAAACAATGGCCCAATTGAGAGCCGCCTTCGGTGAACAGTTTATCTCACGTTTTGGGCCCGTCAATTGGCCGCCTAGATCGTGTGATCTAACGCCTTTGGACTATTTCTTGTGGGGCCATGTTAAGGCTCATGTCTACAGGGATAAACCAGCAACGATTGACGCACTGGAAGCCAATATTGAAGCATTTATTCGTGATATACCGGCTGATATGTTGGAGAGAGTGTGCCGAAATTGGGCCTTGCGAATGGGCCATCTAAACCGGAGCCGCGGCCAGCATTTGCATGAAATCATCTTCAAACATTAAATTATATTGATCGTTCTATCGATTCCAATAAAGATTTCATCAAATTTTTCAATTTTTTTGTGTTTTTTTTGAAAATCAAATCCTATACCTCTTAAAAAATCACCCTTTACCATGTTCTATTTGGAGTCTTATTGGAAGGTGCAGGTTCGGCGTATCCTTTACTAATAAGATCATACATTTGTTCATTGTATTTCTGTTTGAATTTGCTATCTCTATCTATTTTCTTTTCTATATTATGAAGTCTTCGTAGTGAACTCTCATAATTATTTGGTAAAATTACATCTTCCTTCCGCCAGAGTAAAGAAGTTTCATATCTTCCTCCTTCTATTTGCACTGTATTCTTCTCTAGGATTTGAAGCGCTTGTTCCTCTGGGTCAGACTTGGGTCTCTTGGGATCGATGCAGAGTGAATCCATCTCGAAATATTGCTTTACGAGTGTATCTATATTTTCGGTTTTCTCTGACGTCTGTGACACGAAGTTGATGCTATGTCCGAGTGTTCTAGTATAAGTACCGTGCATAACCCAACCTAGTGGCGTGAGAGATGCCACTGGCTGGTCTGCACTTCCTCTTCGGAACTCTGATGTCAACAGGAGATGCCAGTTGTCCTGTCCTATCAAAATTTGTGGCTTCACTGTTTCGTAGGTTAGATGGCTTCTTATATCTTCTAAATGTTTGCATCCCTTAATTTGCTCCCAAGTAACTCGCTGCGATGAGACTTTCAGGTTGTCTATTGTTCGGGCGTGAATATTGTCTTCATATCCGTTGAGCCCTCGAATTGTAAATTCTACTCTCCTCGATGAAGTCTGTGGATCCAAATCACCTGTTATTGTCTTTATATGAAGTGGATCAACGGGTCCCTTGACACCGATGGCTTCGGCGATTTTATCATCTAATAACGTCAATGTAGATCCGTCGTCTAATAATGCGAACACGTTGGCTGTATCTATTGGTCCTGTTATTTGCACCGGTAAAATCTTCAAATAAGATTGTTTTCTAATTGGAGTCCAAGTGGAATTGATTGGTTGTGCCTTCTCTATACTATCACTATTTTTCTTTTCATAGTGTAACAGTTTGTTATGCGTTTTCTTGCAACTATCTATACTGCACACTATTTTCGGGCACTTGTGGGTTCTATCTCTATTAAGTAAGCATCGATAACACATATTTCGAGCTTTCGCTATTTCCCACCTTCTATTTACTGTTTCCTGTTGGAACTTTCGACAATCTTCTATTTTGTGTCCCGGTATATCACACAAGGAACACTTTCCTATACTATTATGTTGACTTTCTATTACTGTGTGGATGGTCTGTGGACGTCTCTGTTGTGATGTAGGGCGCGGTGTAACGTACGGCGTGACGTTTTCAGGCTGCGCATATCTACCGCATAAGTCGGCCTCTCTTTGTAAGAATTTCTCAAACTTTTCTAATTCAGGATCATCTAATGGTTGTGTAGCGGCGAAATCGTAAAATCTATAACGCATAGTTGGAGTTAACTTGTCCACCATCGTCTTCATTATCTCGGGATTGTGCATGAAATGAGCGCATTTTAATGTTCGAAGTGTAGACACTACATTCGTCACTTTAGTGGAGAATATACACACATCTCTTGGTGACTCAGTGAGACGTGATAATCCTCGTAGTGTGTCCATTTCAACCATAGCAATAGATTCTGGTCTTCCGAATCGGGTCTCTAAAGTCTTCATGACAGCCAATGGGTGAGCGTTGGTTATTAATAGACCTTCGACCGCTTCCTTAGCTTTCCCTTTCAAATTTCTTCGTAAGCGATTAATGTTTTCAACTTGCGAGAATAGGGCTTCGGTCTCGTAGTAAGCAGCTCGAAAAGGTAACCACTCTTGATGACTTCCGTTAAAGTAGGGCAGCTCTATAAACTTTGGCCGCTGTGCGGCTTTAACTGCTAGCGTGATAGCGGATGCTAGCTCACTGAAGTCTGGCTGATTAGCAGGCACGCAGACTCCCGCCATTACTGACTGTGTTTGAGGTAGAGGCGGCTGTCGGACGCAAAGTTCTTGTTTCACTAAATTATCTTGAGACAGCTTACCTTGTGAATTGACTATTACAGCTGACGGGGTTTGATCGTCCAGCCACTTATCCACACGAGTATCTATTGTCGTTTTACTATATTCAGAGATACTGTCCTTGACGTCTTCATCTGAATCTTCGGCTTCTAGTTCGGCGACTCTAGCTGTGGCTAGCTTTATTTGAAGGCGTAGTAAATGTGCTTTAGCCTTCGCTATTCTATGAGATTTCGCTTTAGAGCGAGTTGACCCCATGCCACTATATTCGGCACGGGATACTGCTATATCTTTTTTATAGTCCGGCCTCGGCGTAACCGTGCCGTGGGACTCCACTATACCAAGGTCCCGCACCACTTCAGGCTCCTCAGGGCATCGATACGACGACCCGATCGGCACTGTCGCGGCCGCGGAAGCAAGGCCGATATTCGCTATAGAGCGAGTTGACCCCATGCCACTATATTCGGCACGGGGTACTGCTATTACTTTTTTATAGTCCGAGCTCGGCGTAGCCGTGTCGTGGGACTCTATAATACCAAGGTCCCGCACCACTTCGGGCTCCTCAGGGCGTCGATACGACGACCCGATCGGCACCGTCGCGGCCGCGGAAGCAAGGCCGATATTCGCTATAGAGCGAGTTGACCCCATGCCACTATTTTCGGCACGGGATACTGCTATAACTTTTTTATAGTCCGACCTCGGCGTGGCCGTGTCGTGGGACTCTACCATAGTCGCCGGCGGCCCCTCGCAAACTACTTCCGACACCGGCCTGGTTCCAACCGTCGTTGTGACAGTCGTACTAGCAGGCGGCGCCGGGTTCGTCATCGACGGAGCTTTGCGACCCTTCCCTTCCGACCGAGTTACCGGCATCGTCAGGGAGTACTATACCTATATACACTGTACTCCTCCTCAGGTACCAATGCGCTAGAGCAGAACGCCAGGATAAATCCTTACGTATCCGGCTCTCGAAGGACCATTAAATGTACAGAGATACTCTGCACATTCGTGCGCCGGCTTGCCCTGAAGCCTGGTACCTGCCTGAGGTAGGTCGGAGGGTAACGCAGTTTGAGGAATAGTAATAAAACTATATCAGTGACTGACTAGTGTATATATTTCAGTAAGAACATGGGTACATTCAATTACTGAGAGAGATCCATCAGTACGAGCTAGGCTCAAGTATCTTGATCGAATCCGCTCAGTACTCGGTTACAGCTGTATTTATACCCGTCGAAAAACCGTTAATTCCTAGAGCATAGTCCGGATACACCATCTAAATCGAAATAACCTGTCGCTA
Source organism: Herminia tarsipennalis (assembly GCA_945859575.2). NCBI lineage: Eukaryota > Metazoa > Arthropoda > Insecta > Lepidoptera > Erebidae > Herminia > Herminia tarsipennalis. Next base: position 17,075,834 of record OX243837.2, read on the forward strand.
TTGGTCAATTTTATTTTAGCAATGTTGTCAACCCTATATTTATAAATTCCCTAAATTATTATAAAAAACCCATAAAATGACTATCACTAACTTTAACATTCCTGAATGAAAACCAATCATGCGCGAGCGGTCAACATTGATTCGCTCGCGTGCCGTTGCTATGGACTTTGACTGATATAGACTAATCTGGTTTTCCCCAAAAAAGTCTTTAAAACACATAACCTTCCTTCTTGCGAAGTCGGGTAAATACCGCTTCCCCACTTATTTCTCCCTAAATTTTGGGGTAAATCCACTAAATTGGCAACAGTGCTATTACATTATATACAATTCTGACCAATAGGAATGTTCTAAGGCGCGTACATACAGTGCCTATCAGATTTCAATTACAAATTACGGCTAAACTATGCAATATTACTAAGAGCTATTGTGCTAGAGATATTGTATAACCATAAAGAAGTGTAATAACAATACTATTTACACGTACATTTAACAAATAATGGAATTATAATCAAAAAACATCGCGACCTCAGAGACAAGCTTTTAGTGTCGAGTTGCTGAACTAATTACGACAACGAATTTAGAATTATACAAACTTAGTATCTAAGGCACGAAAGATAAGTGAAAATGTCTCATAAATCACTTTGTTATTTTACATTTCACTATTCATAACTAATAATAAAGTATATAAATCAATTTCACTAATTAAAAGTTAAAGATACTATTTGCGTTGTAATCTCTATGGTGAAGGACAATTCTATATCAAAGTTAAAAATTCTCTTTGGAAATTATTTCGTTCTTTGTTCGTTCTATCTAGTGACATGAGGCGGACAATGTTACAAGTTATGGAATCAATGTTGCAAGTTAAAGAACTAAATTAAAACTATTATTTTCGTATCGATTATTTTAAACTAAACGCAAATTAAAACTATTGGGTTATTATCTGTCCCGCACACATTACATATCATTACTTATCCCTGACTCAGTGGCGACCGAGCTGATCGAGATTTCTGTGAGGTTATGCAACGTTATTTCAAGAGATTGGCCGCCGCAACCGAAATCCGAGCTTGTACAGCTCTGTTTAGTTTGAGATCATATAACGTTGTCATTTTATACTAGCTGTCCCGCGCAACTTCGTTTTTGCAACATTTCTCATTGCTGCTCCGCTCCTATTATTCGTAGCGTGATGTTATATAGCTTTTAGCCTTTCTCGATAAATGGGCTATCCAACAGCAAATGACTTTTTCAATTCGGATCAGTAGTTCCTGAGATTGCCACGTTCAAACAAACAAATATACTCTTAAGATTTTTAATATTAGTATAGATATTATTAGGTACCTACATGATAGGTATGAACATTGATTTAATAGATGAGGATTGATGAGCCACAACTATGTAAGTAATAAGCAATATTGTTGAGGTAATTAATCTTGATATATTACAATAGAAAATTAAGGTTACAGATTAACGTACCTACACATTTTCATTTGAACTACAGTTGTTTGAATTAGATAATCTTTGTAGGATTATGCTCATCCAGTTTTTTAGGTTTTAATTATTTTAAGTAATATTTAAGAAAGGAAGAAAAAAACAACATTTATTAAAGTATACACATTCAAAGTTAAAATAAACAAAATTAATATACACTCGCATAATTTTCTGCAGTCGGAGGCATTAATGAATCGCAATGAACTTAATAAAGTGCCTCCGACTGCATGAAATATAATTATGTATATGGTTTTTTTTATTTATCACTTTTAGTGATTTTAGGATGTAACCGATGTAACAACTAACTTTTATCACAGCTATTGTGAATTATTGAAAATTGAAAAGGTTGCTTACTAACTTTTTTAGTATTACAATCATAATCATGTTATACCTTTTTTAAATTCTTAAGATTGGCCCTTTAATTTCATACCCATGTTACAATATTCAATACAACTTTTTTTTACACCTCTTTATTTTGACATTTCACAGCCGCCATGTTTGTTTTTTCCAAACGTCACACATCTAAAAACACTTGGGCAATCAAGACGAATCTAACGACGTCTTAATTGTATAAATCCGTTCAGTGGATTGTGAGATATCAGGTAATAAAGAATATAACATACATACAAGATACTTGAGAAAAACAAAACCCTTCCTTACAGTCGGGTAAAAACAAAACAAACAAATACCCACACACATCAAATTGTACACAGAGCGACATGCACAGGTGCTCGATACGAATAGGTAGAAGCTTGGTTGGCGCAGAAAAGTATTGCAATGTTCGGTATACTTAGCAGGGTATGACGACTTTAAAAGGTCACAGCACAGCAAAAATGAAACCCCAGATGACACATATTAATAGCAAAAAATATACGGTTTACAAAAATCAGAATAGTAAAGAAAAAGATTTAAAAACACACGACAATAATGAAATGAAATGATTTTTTTGAAATTGTTAGTAGATGTTACAGAGATAATAAGATTGTTAGTTGTACTACATAAATAAAAATAATAAAAAATCACAATATCAATAAAATTAAATCACACATAATAAAAAGCGTTTTAAGAATTATTCAAAGTAATCATTAAAAATAATAATAACAATTAATTATATCTTTTAAATAGATATAAGTATTTATAGTTTTTTTAATAATTATAATTAAATCATTAAATACATTAAATAGAAAAATAAATGAAAAAGGGAAAACAAAAATATGAATCCAATAGTGATAACATATGTTTTTTTTAAGCGATTTTGATGAAATTTGGTATGTGCGTTCGATGTCCGTTGCTTTCCTCATCTCATGTTGAACCTTTAAAGATCCTCTCAGCTTATATTACTAAAGATTTAGTAATATAAGTAACTAATATTAACGTACAAAAGCTCACGCCGCCATTGCACGAAATTCCCTCCATTGACTTTGAACATATGTAGTAATGTGCATGTATTAGACATAAACCATCTGGAAGAAATTGTCTAACTGATGCTAATCAAAATCTATTGTGTGATTTAGGAGGACCTAGTGCATAATACAGACAAACGCAAAAATCGACTTTGTTATATGCTATGTAACAATAAAGGATAAGGGAAGTTCATAAAGGAAATTGTTCCAAGTTTCCTTTGGATTAATGTCTAAACCAAACAATACTTGAGCAGTATTACACTTGTAGAAATAATAACTTAGATTTAGTTGTGTTACTTGAACTCGTAACTCGGGATTTGAGAGATTTATACTAAAATCCAGTTGCTATAAGTTGCATATACAGATTAAGCACCCCTTGGCTTTGTATGGGCGTTATAAACAAATAGTTTCTGATAACGGATTTTGTTAAAGTAGGTACCTACTGGTGGCAAAAAATACTTTACTTTTACTTACTACATTTTCGAACTTTGAATGATCCCAACACATTTTTTTTGTTCTAAAACAATATTACCCAACACATTTTTTTTTGTTCTAAAACATAATAAAAATCCAAAAAAATAAAAATGACAAAAAGTGTTTTATTTTTACGCTTTACAAATATAAATTTGTTAAACGACTTTTGTTGTTGACCGTATTCATAACGAGAAAAATATAATGTAGACTTAGATCGTATTATTGTACCCTGGGTCTTCATTTACGATCTTTATTCCATATCCACGGCAAGCCCATGTGAAATGTCAAAAGTCATAATGGTCAATGAAGAGCTGCGCTTAGAAAGACATCACCCCGCATGCGCGGCGGCATTTTTTAACCCGCCGCGCATGCTCCATGATGCATTTGTGAGCACACCTCCCCATTTACCATTATGACTAGACTTTGACAGTTACGCATGGGCTTGCTATGGACATGGAATAAAGATCGTGAATAAAACCCAGCGCCCACTATGGCTACAACACTTTAATTGAATATGACCACACTACTACGTTACACGTCGTAAGTATAGAACCATACAGACATTTAGGTACCTCCTTATGTTAGCTACAACTGAATTTAGCTAACATATTACTTTAGATACCAGAAACTTCATAGTCACAACTCTCTCCTGCGGATCGTAATACTTGTCACTTGAAATTAGCGCTAAACTTGTCACACACATTTTGTATTTCAATGCCTTATAACTTACAACACTTAATGTTACACCGGTTGGTATTACATTTATTACATTAATAGTTACGAGGATAATATGCACCTATAGGTTATAGAGTTGCAGGTGTAAACGAGTCCACTGAGAGCGTGCTTCGATTTGCAGTAAAATTCATCCCTAGAAAGTGCAGGATGACTTTTAATTTAGTCGACAAACTTTCAGAGGATTTACCTGCGTGTAGTCAAGGTAATAATAATAATAATATCTAAAAAAAATGGCAGGTTACATACATAAGTAATTCTATTTTGATTTTTAAATCGCATGCGCACCGGTTTAAATGGATAATTTGATTACTAATTGATTTGTATAGGGTTTGTACGCTTTGACAAAAGAAATAAAACATTGATATCTTCAGTTTATTTTTAAATGTTACCTCCTCAATGACTTTGTTTACAATTTGAACTTCCACCACCTCTCAGTTGAAATCTAGTTACCTACCTGCTGGGTAGGATTGACATAAGGCCACCTCATTCGGTCTGGACTGGAATGCTATTAGAGTAAAATGGCGCCCGTCCTGGCATGTCTTATTTCATTCATACAGGTGGTACGCATTCATTTATAACTATGTGCGTAATAGATTATTAACCTTCTAGCGGTCGCGCGATCTATAAATTGTAACGAGGAAGGTCGCGCGTAGCCTAAAATACTTAGGAGATATTTTAAGGATTTAAAACTAATTTTAATAATAATTTATTTAGACACATTATTATTATTACCTATTATATGTTTGGATACTGCTTGTCAATGACATAGGAAGCAATTTGGCATCATAACATTTTGTTAAATACCTCGTAACTACGTTTTATCTCTATCCGGTGAAATGCATGTACACGCATAATTTCTGAACTACAGCATCAAATAGAATAATCATTATTTTGGTGGTGTCTGTTATTGTCAGGACATAGATTTTTAAGAGATTATTTTTTTAAAAAAGGACGGTATTAAAAAATTTCGACAACAGACGCGTGGAGTTACCATACCATGTTTTGTACATTTTGCCGAGAGTGTCTTTATCAGTCTGACTAGAGAATTCCAACGTTAAGAACATGGCAGTGAAACACGCAGATCATATTTGTATATGACAAGGAATATAGACCTTTTGTTATATCATATCTGTGCCTAGTTTATAGCAGTATATACCATAATATCATCAACGCTGACGCCAACAACATACCATCGATCATTGTTAGCAAACACAACGTAATTAACACGACGAACGCTTAATGTATACGTGAAAGTTTTGTTGTGAGAACATAAATAACGGAACTATGTCTGGAAATAATTGAAAACAAAAACGAGGGCAACCTTGTCAAAAAGTCATGTTTTTTTAGCAAATTGCCTAAATAATAAGGCTCGGTGATCTGAGAAGCATTTAATACTTAATTAAATATTTTAATTTGATAAATATATTAATTTAATATAATAATAATATTATAGGACAATTCACACAACGCTATCTACTCATCACACAAACATCTACGTGTACCACCACATTCAAAAGGATTTTAAAAAACATTTAAAATAATTTGATGAATATTTTTGGAAATAATCGCTCCGAAAGTTGCAAAACATTTTTATGCCATGCTGTTAAAGAGGTTAAATGTAATATCTTTTGAACAGCATAGAAAAAAAAATTGAAAAAATTACAAAAAATATGTTATTTCATTATTTTCAACATGAAGAACTTTTCATATTCGTCTAAGAGTTATTGGCGAAAAACTGCGCTTCTCAACAAAAAGAAGTAAGTACCATGAAGATACGTTATTTTACTAGTGCACTTTTTCAGATCGTAATTTTTATATGTAGTGCATTTCCTTGTATAAACATCTATGGAAGTATTTTTTTACTATCCTTATTTTTGTCCAAGCAGCATAATTCACAGTAGCAAAACAACCGTCTTAACCTAACTTACCAAACTAAACTTCAATTGTGAACTAATGATTGTTAAATAAATCTAAGAGCAAATTGTTTGTTTGTTTTAATATAAACCGTATTCTAAAACACACTGAACTGCTCTTATTAGGTACTAGCTGACCCGCGCAACTTCGTCTGCGTAAGTTTTCTCCGTTTTTGCAAGCTTTTTATTTCTGCTCCGCTCCTATTGGTCGTAGCGTGATGTTATGTAGCCTATAGCATTTCTCGATAAATGGGCTATCTAACAGTAAAAGATTTTTTCAACTTGAACCAGTAGTTCCTGAGATTATCAGGTTCAAACCAACAAACAAACTTTTCAGCTTTATAATATTAGTACAGAAATAATAAATTGTTGTCTACTTATTGTATCATTGTTATCTTATAGTAGCTGTCCCGCGCAACTTTGTATGCGTAAATTTTCCCCGTTTCTGCAACATTTTTAATTGCTGCTCCGCTCCTATTGGTTGTAGCGTGATGTTATGTAGCCTATAGCATTTCTCGATAAATGGGCTATCTAACAGTAAAATATTTTTTTAACTTGAACCAGTAGTTCCTTAGATTATCAGGTTCAAACCAACAAACAAACTCTTCAGCTTTATAATATACAATAATCATGATTTTTTTTTTGAAAAGGTACCTAGCAATGTGGGATTGAGTCCCACATTACTAGCAATCTTGTTAACCCCTCCAGCTAAGCTCAAAGGCTTGTGTTAGGAGTGGGTACACGTCGGTAGTATAATGGATAGGATTCGAACTCGCGACCTCACGATTGCGAGACCGATGCCTTAGCCATTAAGCTACCGCCGATGAATTGTCGTCTACTTAATGTATCATTGTTATCTTATATTAGGTACATGAACTACGTACAGAAATACACAACTAATTAGCTAATAAATAAAACTTATCCATAACGTAGTCTACGATTGGTAAAGAATGAAAACTATACATCATCCGTTTGTGCCATTGCCACTACCACCTCTAAGCTTGCACGGCATAGCACCAAACTCGACGGAATAAATTCTCGAATTTCTATCTGATTTATTAACCGGAAAATGCTGATTTATAGCCATCCTTTTCCTCTCAATACCATTTGATATTTTTCTTCCTTTTATTAGCACCTCTTCCCTACTGAACTTTTGAATGACCTCTATTTTAATACGGGCTGCAGTAGCAAACGTTTCCCGTTTCAAGTTTTCTTTTTTTTTATTTACCTACGTGGTAACCATTTGCTGTATTCACCTATTTTACTATATTTCACATTATTTAGTACTAGGGCTTACCTAATGCAGTACTTTTTACCCGACTGCGGAGGAGGATTATGTGTTTGACGCATATGTATGTATGTATCCTTCTAATGTTCCTATGTCCGATCACAGCTCCTCAAGTGCTCAAAGCGATTTTAATAAATGCCAAACAGTCGGAGGCACAATATTAAGTTCAAAAGCATTCATTAGTGCCTCCGACTGCATGATATTAAATATGAAGGGTATTTTATTTGTTATTCTGCAGGCGGGTTTTTAAATATTTATTAATTAAATATTTACCCTTAATTTGATTAAGTCCGGTGACACAGACATTAATTTAAAAAATCTTAATATTTTTTTTCTTAATCTTCGACAGTTTATAATTTACTTAATATTTCTTTATTTCATAAAGTAATTATAGAAAATACATATTGAGAGTAACAATACTATATTATGCAAGTTGTGACACCAAATATCGGCAAGATGGCGACCACCACTTTTGCTCTTATTAGTTTTGTGTTTTTTGCCGGGGAATTGGTTATTAAACGACCGCGGCGATACGTTGACTTCTATTGAATATTTTACCACTGACTGCGGTTTCTGTCATTTTTTTTGTTTCTTTGCACAGTTTATATAAAACTATTTATTACGTATTGTTAAAAAGTTGTTATTCGTTACGCGAATTAAAAAGGTTAGTCGCCCTATTTAAGTCGCTCTAAGGTTTTATGCTCTTTGCTCTCGGCATTATTTTTTTATCCGACTATGGCGAAGCCAAAAAGGAAGGGTAATCTGTTTAGCGTCTGTATGTATATGTTTGTATGTTCCACTGTAGTGCCTAAGCTACTTATCCGATTTCGATGAACTAGGTGTCAATTGATTCATTATTATAGCGCGGGTGACATAGGCTACATTATGATGGTCACAAAAAGTGTGTTAAGCATGTAAGTAGGATATTATTTATTAAAATATTTACGTTTGCTGTGTTTGATATCAAATGAAAGAGCTTAATTAGCACATTCATTTGATGCCAAACACATTGCTAGCATAGTTTTCATTAACTAAATAATTGTGTGTCCGTATATTTTCACAAAATACAATGACATAGTAGAGAGAGAATAATTATGACGTTTTTGTTCGAGGCATTTAATCAATATGACAATATATAAACAAATATAAAGTCATCAGAAATTCAGGATAGTTTTGAATGATAAAACCCGGGTAATTAATATGAAAAAAAAGAATGAATCAATACACCAGACTATTATTGCAACTTTACAACGTTATAGAGTTACTATAGCAAGGATGCTATAGTAACTCTCTCTATTTACAGAAACAAACCAGAGCCCAAAACAGGAGTTTTGGGCTCTGGTTTGTTTCTGTAAATAGGTACTAAACAAAATATTGAATTCTCTTTGGTAGGTACAGCTGATTTGTAACTATTCTTTCAAAATTTGACTAAAGTTAAGCAATTGCACAGTTGCACGATCTTTATGTCTATTATTCCGAATATTGCCTGCATATTGCTGAATCCCCATCTCGTGCGCTAGAATGGTTTATTACGGCACGGATACGGGAATAAGATAACATTATTTAAAAAATGTTGTTTCAAATTAAAAAAATGATATAAATAAACTAAAGACGATAACACTTTTTTTATAACTTTGAATCGTTTTCTTGTAAACATCGATTTCTTTTGGTTTATCGATCTATTTAAGTGCATTCTTAGTAGCACAATTATTATTTAATTCTAATTTATGGTGTACTAGCTTTCGCTAGCGACTCAGCTCGTGTGAATGTCGGTTATCGTGATAACAACTATGCAATGTCCTTTCCCGGGACTCAAACAATATCCATACCAAATTTCATCTAAATTAGTTCAGCGGTTTGTAGTAGGTAGCTTGAGTAACTTTCCCATTTAATATATTAGTACGGATTATGGAGCTTAAACATAATTCTTACATTTATTTATAATGCCACTTTAAGAAAAAACTAATAAAAGAACACAAGTTACAGAAAAGCGTCGTAAACAATCACCAGATAGTTAAAAGAAAAGGAAGGACGCTTAAAATTTACTTCAGAATAAAAGATTACTACTACTACTATGGAATTAAATAAAAATGGAAATCCTTAGAATCACGAGAGTCGAGTTTAAAAACTATGAAAGATTTATTGAACCGTGTAACCAAAAAATATGAAAAAAATAATAAGGTAGCGCTTAACGAATACTTTAAACTAAAATTGATTTATTGCCGAAAAATGCGTTTCTCGACAACAGGGCGTAAGTGCCATATACATACGCTCTTCTGCTGGTGCAATTATTCAACTCGGATCTTTTATACGTCTACGCTCCCGAACCCTACATTGAGCGTGGTCCAACATGCTCTTGCCAGGTTTTTATTCTTTACTTTAAGAGCATTCATTAGAAATTTTATAAAAGATAAGGAAGTACAAATTTGTGCAACTTTTTCAAAAAATTCATAATCAAAAAGTTTAATAGAAACCTTCACATGTTTTTAAAATACCTGTTCATTGATGAACCACAAGTTGATGTTTGCTGAAAATAAATCATCTTCTGTCACCTGTATAGTGTGCCCCTTCTAAAAATATTTATTTTTATTATTTATCTATCAAGGTAAGGTAGCGGCTACTACAAGATACCTTTTCACCAAATTTCATCAATATTCATATAAAGTATGAAACAAAATACTATTCTTGACCAATATTTGTATCCGGTAAATATTAGATAGTGATTTAAAGAAAATAGCCGTGGTCGCATGGCATCTTTGATCTGCTCACCTTTGACTGATTGCCATGCGACCACGGCTATTTTTATTAGTCTATTTTTGTAAACATTAATTATGTTTACAAAAATAGGCTAATAAAAATAGCCGTAGTAAAGATGAAAGACCACTGTTTTGATATACATTTAGTAATTTAGTAGATTTTTTTTTTACCTTTTGTCAAAACTCACACACCTTATTGCGCGTCATATTCACTTTACGTATCTATATGTATAGAGATTTCACATCAATTAATAATATTGATCAACATGCAGGTTTCTCTAAAGATAGGTATTCATTTTATTATGATTAAAAGGCTATAAGGCAAGTTCTTCAATAAATGTCTAGATTCCTAATTTGGTTAAAATTGAAGCCATTTAGGTTTGCTCATAAATTAATCAAAGGTGTCGTTAAACCAAAGAGTAAATAGGTGTACCTACATAGTTATACTTAGTTTGCAAATTAAATACACTTACATCAAGCATTTATACTTTCTGACCCAAATACATAACTAATTAAATGATAATAGTGTTGGTAATGCCTCACTTTAGCGCTATTGATATTAATTGATCAATTAACATTTGATTAAAAGCAAATAAAATAATATTTGCACTAGTAGAGTTGTAATCTCACAGAATTAGCTGTCCATAAAACACTGAACATTCCTAGTCTAACTAAGCCTTTGAGTAGCTAATCTTCGGCATTTTCAATAAATACAACTGTTATTAAATACAATGTTATTCGCATAGTGATCTGCAAACCCATTTACGGATTCCTGTTTGGCGTTTTTAAGATCGAGGAATATGTGGAAGACTACTCGAAAGTTTGAGGGTTTAATGTGCTTTTAAATTCTAAAACGAATGTGTCAAAAACTTATTTATTTGCGAGTGCCGTCCTACACTTGTGCGTATTCGTGCAAATCTGAGGAACATGCGTAAGACAGTAAAATAGATGCTGATGAGATGAAAATTATGATTAGTGGATACGTAAAGTAAACGTACAATATAAGAGTGTTCCTAAAAGTTTTTGATAAATAAATAAATAATAAATAAACCAGAAAACCCGGAACAGAAAGCGGTAGTTGCAAGTATAAGTCAAGTTTAAATCTGGTCACAAGTTCGCGCCGATGGTTCCGTATTATTGTTCCTTTCACTAACTTTCGTTAAATGTACCGTGAAACTGGCAAGTTTTGTTACTTTAACTGTTTCGGATACGCATTGAAAAACTTGTGGACATCGAAGTTACGTTCGATATAAATCGTTGGTGGTAAAATAATGTGTTGAGGGAAACTTTTGCCTCTGGTTGCAATTGATTTGTGGTTGAACAAGGGTGTGACGTTCTCTAAACAAAGGGAGGATTCTCGAACCAGGATAGATGATCTTGCCAACAGAACAGTTGCCTAACAGTTAACATAAATGAAATTGTTTGGAGTGGCAATAGTAAAACAACAAAGAGTATTCACAATCCTGTTGTTTATTTTCATTTGGTCTTTCTTTAAGGATTCAACTGTTTACATTAATAAAAATCTTAAACTCGCAGCAGTTTAGCTTCAAATTCAAGTTTTTTAAATCAATGTTTCGTCGTGGTAGTTTAGCCATTTTGGTAGGTACCACGGCAAAGCTTATTCTTTCGTGAAATACCTAAACGCAAACACATTACTGTATTTCTTTTGAAAGGCTAGCAAGTGCAACCACTACTAGGCAAATGAGACTTACGAACTAATGTCTTAGAATGAGGAGTGCGGTGCGGTGATGAGTCCTTGCGGAATAAGGATTTGTGTGCAAGTGGCACTGACATGATGCTAACTTACTTATTCACTCGCTCGTTTCTTCATTCGAATGTATAAAAAAACGTTCTTTCTTCATCGATTTCTGTGTCAGTCTATATTCGTTTGTCTCACTGCTTGACACGGGTTTTCCATTAAAATCTACTTGTTATATATCGTGGGGGTAATTGTCATAGCTTTACACGCTTGGCGAGCGGGTTGGCGCAGTAAGGCTTTTTTGTTAAAAGCTTGCCCTCCAGAGTGAAACTCCTTAGTCGCTTGGACGATACCCACAGAAAGAGAATTTCACTTTTGGGACACCCCATGTCTCAAAAGTGAAATTATTTCCTGCATTACTATGCTTACCTATTCTTATGCCTAATATGAAGAGGTTGATGTAAATAATTGCCATCAGCTTTGGATTTATATACAACGTTATTCTTGGTATAGTGCAAACCTGAAAGTAGTTTGCTCTGAACGCAATCCATTGGGGTAGTTTTTGGACCTTTTATTTTTTTCTTTTAATTAATTAACCAATAGTAAAAATGATTACTCTGACGAATTAAACAGGTCCCTCTCATTAGTTCTTGACTGGTTTACATCAAATAACTTGCTTTAAATTCTTAAAAACCAAGTGTATTAAATTTAGTTGGCAAATGTAAGAAATCAGTATCAGTATCAGTACAAATCTTGTTTTAAACAAGCTTGCAGTTATTCATTTAGCAGTTATTCATTTTGTTGATTCAACGGTTTTTTTGGGAATTACTTTAGGTAGTAAGTTACAGTGGGGCGCCAAAATATCATGTCTCGCAGGGAAACTCAGTTCTGCAGCATATGCTGTCAGCAAAGTCAGACAGCTTACGGATGTGGAAGCACCAAGGCTAGTTTATTTCGGTTATTTCCAAAGCGTCATGTCGTATGGCATACTGCTTTGGGGCAAGGCGGCTGATATTCAAACAATTTTTATTATTCAAAAACGTGCAGTGCGTGCGATTAACAAACTAGGTGCACTAGTTTCCCTTGGAGAAAAGTTTAAAGAGATGATATTATGACAGTTGTACCTCAGTATATATTTGAAAACATTATGTTTGTTAAATAAAATATGTATTTATTTCACAAAAATAGTAACGTTCACCCGGTGAATACGAGAAATAAGCACAAATTAGTAGGTCAATATCATAGGCTACATAAAACTCATAATTCATTTATGGGTCTTTCTGTGAGAGTATTTAGCAAGATACCAGCTAGTATTATGAGTCTATTAGTGATTAAGTTCAAAAATGAAGTCAAAAATCATCTACGTAGAGGTTATTATACAGTGGATGAATATTTAAATGATAAAGAAAAATGGATCTAGTTGCATCCTCCTTGCTATTTTATTATGCTTGCGTGAATTTTATTATCTCTTTGTTTTAATTTTCACATTGGTTAAGAGTATAATTTGTCTTTTGTAAGTAAAGATTCCGCGTGACGAATAAAGGCCATTCTTTTCTTCCTTTTGATATCAGAATTAATATTTTACATTTGATCATTCGTTACAAGTACTTTGGCCAATATTTTAGCACATATAGTTTTTATCTTTGTTGTAAGTAGATGCTCCTACTATATTGTACCCACTAGGGCTGATTTTAGTTTATCTCATGTTTCAACTTTTTGATAATACAATTTGCATCAGTCCTTTAACATAGTGTACAGTATATTAGTCGCAGCACCTTACCCCCATGTCAAGTTTATAAACATATAAGTATTCTAAAATTGGCAATTTGAAAAGAGTGGCCGCGAGTTTTTATTGCCAGGTTCTTTTCTCCGGCTTTACCTATTGTTTGCGAACTTGGCATTACATGTACATGTAGAATCACGACGTATCACACGAGTTGTTTTGCCTCCTAAGTGAATAAAGCATTTTGAATCATTAATTAACTTATTAATCATTCCAACAGTCCAAATCCTGTTCACAATGTGATCTGACCTATGGATTACGTACTACGGAACACAATGAGCACGATAGGGCGAATAACATAAGACAACTTGAATAGCTTATAAAACTCTGCAAGTTTTAATACTTTTATTCTCTTTTTATTTATGTGATTTCTTGGATGGGGTGTCAGAGCTTTGCACAATACCAAAGATAATCTTGTATATGACTGCCTCTGTGGCGCGGTGCGATTGTGTTCGACTGCTACACAAGAGGTCGTGGGTTCGAATACCATACTGGACACCACATTGTGTGATCCATAATTTCTTGTTCCGAGTCTGGGTGTGCTTTGTGTCCGTGACTTGTATGTTTGTAAAATCCCCGCGACATAGGGCTTGCACCCTACTGCGGGAGAAATCTTAAAAAAAAGTAGATAAGTAATTCGAAACGGACTTCAAGTAATAAAAATAACAGATCTGTTATTCTTATTACTGATAGAATTGTTTAAATGGTTATTAATTCATTCGTGACTAATTGATCGGCAACCAGTTATAAATCGTGTTAACATACAAACAGTACAATCATATAGTCAACATATTTTTATAAACAGTGTTTATGTAGTTTTGAAGGTCTTCAAAACCAAAAGGAATTCAATTCTACTTTTTGTCTAAAACATAGATTTTCGGTAGGAGTCAAGCTATTTCTACTTTTAGTCTAAAACATAGGTTTCGGAGTCCCTCCCCTTTATGCTTTAGACTAAAAGCAGAAATACATTTCTTTTGGTTTTGAAGACCCGCATATGTGGTAAATTCAAAGAATTTTGGGCCAAAATTACCACTCAATAGTAAAATAAATACCAGTGGATTAATGGACTTAGGGCACATAAAATGTCTACCAATGTATGATTTTAGCCCACAAATCTGGAGTACTATAAATATATGATAACAAAGAAAATATTATATACAACCATCATAAATGCCTCATAATATTAGTTGCCATTAGCCTGATTAAAACTTGTCGAGCACTAAAGGCAGATCTTACAATGATTGATTACATTTTCGTACGTGCTAGTTCGTGTATTAATGGTACGTTGGTTTATTTAATTGAATTCATCAAACGGCGTCTGTTCTCTCAAACTGTTAATATTATATAAGGCTGTTATTTATTAATTAATATGTACGAGGATAAGGTGTGCTATGACGCGGATATACGTGAAGCAGTAATTATTTCTTCATTAATATATTATAGATAATCATAACATAATGTTAACAATTTGTATGAACGATATAAGTTTTGTTGAAGTATAATAATAATAATAAATACATTATAATATCAAGTTATATGATAACATCTTAAGACATACCTACACGGTCATCTGATCCCAAACTAGGCAGAGCCTGTACTATGGCAACCAGACAACTGATACACATACTTATAAAATATTATATTTCTAGATATACATATTATTGAAATAAAATTATAAATAAAAGTAATTTTAAACAGATTTTACAAAAATATACACATATTGGGCAGTAGAGACAAAGAAAAGTCTTATTTCAAAAAAGGTATTACAAATAGTGATATGTATAATTAATTGAAATTGTTATTAGCTATACCCTGAACTAGGTTAAACATAAACCTGTATCTCAAGTGTTAACTATAAACGTACAGGAATTAATGTTTCTAAATTGCATAATAATATTTACATAACTACATATTTTCATAAAGAGTAAAAGTAAATGATTGTAAATAAAGTGTCATATTACGCTGTTCATAATCTATTACACTAAAATATTTGCATCGTTTGAACTGTAAATGAGGGCAAAAATTGTTATATTACGTATGTCAGTTTCAAGGTTTTAATGCAGCGCATACAATTATTTCTAGGTCAAGATGATTTTTATTAAATAGTAACAAAAGATATGGATAGTTTATAAGATACCAATAAATTATCCAAAATAGATGATGTTTATATGCTTACTAAATAATTAATTAATTATAGGCGGTCTCGTAATCAATTGAATTGATGTATTTGTCTTCTGCATATTTTCTTGCCGGGCAACTTGTATCCCCAGTTTGATGGTCACATTTCTTTTTAAAACGTTTACACGTTGCACAATTTGGAGGAATATCTTTATTGCTGCACTCCTTAGACGAATGGCCAAGATTTCCACAGTGGTTACAAGTGGGACTGGTTTCTCGGCAAAACTTAGCTGCGTGACCAAACTGCTGACAATTAAAGCACCTGGTGACTAACGTGAAGTCTCTCACAGGGCATGACGTCCAATTTATAAAAATGCGTCTTTGATTGATCAAAGTTTTTCTTATGATGGCCGGGACTTCCAATATATAATTACATGTTGGGAGGCTTTTGTTTCCAGATTTATGACTTAATTTGATAGTCTTTAGAAAGGACTCGCGCGTTTCTTTTGGAAATTTATCAGCAAGGTTTTGCTCAAATACACAGTCAAATACTTCTTTTTCACTGAGGGCTACAGGGACACCAATGACAGCAATCCTAGGGCGGCGTTTCGTAGGTTCTTCTACAGTAAGGCCAGAAGAGGCAAGTTTCTCAGACTTCTTCAATTTTTCAATGTCATTTTTAGACTCCGTACTGATAAGAACCCCTCCATTTCTTACTTTTTTCAGGGCACGGATGCGTAGTTTTAGTTCTTCAGGTGAAATTATTTTTTGCACTAAAGATTTCGTGTCATCACTTGTTTTGGTCTTATCGCTGGGATAGATGGCCACAGAACTCAAATTATTTGGACGAATAAAGTTATCGGCACCTTTTTTTACCATATCAGCAAAAGAGTTGCTCGGTGTTGGTATTAATTTGATTTCAATGACTTCTTTGAATTGCTGAAGAGAGCTTTCTACTGCCAGCTGTTCCTGTAGATGTTGAATGATTGTCTGAGCCTGTATTGTTTTCTGTTTCAATGATTGATATAAAACAGCCATCTGAGATGTCCCACTAGTGATCTTACGGCAAAGATTAGTGACACGCAGTTTCTGGTCCAAATTCATTTTTCCTTCTGAGACTATTGAACACACTTCATTCAAAAGGGTGTCAATGCTCCCCATCCATTTCTGGATCTCCGGAGTAGATACGACTTCAGTGGGCATTTTACATTCCGTGGGCAAAGATTGCTTTTCAACTTGCTGCGCTGGCGTTGGTAGAGGACTTCCATGTCCTGTCTGCTTACGGCCAAACGGGCTGAACTCTGGGTTAGACATCACTAACACAAAAACACAAATCGGGTTTAACAGCTGTAACAGTAATAATAGTTCATGCTTGCAGTCTATGTATATAATAGGTAGGTACTAATCACTCGCGACCGACTTAATTCTACTGACACCGCGGTATAGTTTGAATTATATTAATTAAATATTTAATCATATTGCATTGTTAATAAAAACACGTCTGTTGCGAATGAAGGCAAAATTGAATTGATGTGATGAAGTGGCAATGGACTGGCTATATTTGCCAAAGGACCGATAGCTGCTGGAGCAAATGTATCCTAGAGTGGATACCGCGACTTGGTAACGTAAGGTGGGATGACCCCCAGACCGATGGAATGACGACCTAAAGAATCGCTGGGATGGATCGGCAGTGGACCAATACAGGCTGATTGAATATTTTGTTTTAAATCACTTTAATTCCGTAGAATCTGTGTTAATAGGTACCTACCTGTTAACACGGGATGTGCGGTACTGTACCTAATATTTATTTTTGAAATTCGACGTTTTTTTCTGTATAGATGCAATTTTCGTCTTGATTCATTTCTAGTTTTCCTGGAAATAGACTATTTTACACACATAAAAATACATCGAAAGCTCAGTCACCCAGCAAGAAAACTTTTAAGTTAAATTAAGACGCATTTGATATAATTAGCACCGGTAAATTATATCAACTGCGTCTACATAAGAAACAGTCACGACGAGACAAAGACGAGAGAAACAAGTCTAAATAATAAAATAAAATATCGCTCCTTATATTATGATTAAAGTATAATTAGGCCAACTTCAAAAACAAGACCTTTGTTGATAAAAATCTATTCAAATAACAACATTTGAGGTAGAAAAATGATAAAATGTAAGGCAAAAAAACGGTAACTTCGAAACGACTACGCCTGTAAAGAAGTCATTCATTTTTAAATAAAGAACGTTTCGTAACTTTGCTTTTAAAAACAAATTATGTTAGTACAGATATACACACAATATTAACTGAAGGTTGCCGCAAAGTTTCACCCATCCGACAATAAACGACTTAGAGCCCTTCACAGTCGCTCCCTTTTAATTGCGACCATTACACGCTTGGTTTAATTAGCGCACCCGACCACTAATACTTACTAATTAAGAGGGTAACGAGAAATAAAACATTTCCCACTACGAAAGACAAACAGTTTAAACAGAGCAAAAGTTTCGTATGACCACAACCACTATATATTGTGGCCCTCTTATCTGCCAAAGACTGAACTCGAAATGGACCAAAAAGAAATATAAGAAGATAAACAATATTAAGTGATAGAGATAAGGAAGAAACGAATAATAAAGGAAATGTCAACACAAGTAGAATTGTGACTCAGAGAGAAATCTGATAAAATTTATTCGAATATTCCAAAGTGTCGACTAGCCAATTTTGTGTTTTGGTCACGTTCTTCTTACTAATAAAATAGGCTAAATCCCAAGAAACTTCGATTCCGTTTAGGTTAATGGTAAAAGGATACCCGTCAGACCCTGTCCTCTTGACTTTTGCAACTTGCGTTAGTAGTTTTTCATTAATTCTGACTACGAAAATGTTTGGTAATGTCTCTTTGTACTAAGTAACTTTGTTTATGTAATTATTTATTTACGTTGTACGTATTTATTCATATCTGTGAGATATCCAGGTATCCGACTGCTACGCAAGAGGTCGTGAGTTCGATCCCCACCCAGGATATAACTTTATGTGATGAGCACGATGGTTTATTCTGTGTCTGGGTGTTATTTATCTATAATAAGTATGTATTTTGAAATATATAAGTATGTTTATCAGTTGTCTGATTGCCATAGTACAAGCTCTGCTTAGTTTAGGATCAGATGACATTGTGTGAGTTGTCCCAAGGTATAAGGTATAAGTTAAAAGCTAAAGTTGCAGTACTACTTAATTTGTTGAAACTGTTTAAATTTATTTGCCATGGATGTCGTATTTTTTGCCCTAAATAATTTTCGTGGACTGTGATTAAGTTTTTATTAAAAGGGTAAAGTGGTTATCAAGTTAAGTTTGAGAAGCGTTGAGTGCTTAATTGAATGAAAAATGGGAGAGCTTTGGCCTTTAATTTAATTTTTGCTTTCCATGATTTATGTCTCTTAGATTTGTTACGAGTATTACAAAGTTATAAATGACAGAAATGAACTTGAGCGCTTTAATGTCTTCTAATATACCTATTTTCACTCGTGACTTACATTGTGTTTAACCCAGGTGAAGACTAACAAAGAAACACACATTCTGCGAATGTTTAGGGCTGTTAATGCGATTTGCATAGTTTGACACATCTACCAGCAATTTGTTCATAATTGTCAGCCTAGCTTTTGATTTTGTCAACAAAATTTGCATCTGGCGATGACAAACGAATGTGTGTTAAAAAGGGAGGCTGCTTTGAAAACATCTTCGCATACGCATTTCTGAACGTCGTTCTGCACGTCTTGTTGTTTCGTGTATTCATGCATGTATTAGTCTTTATGTCACGCGATCTCTTTCTCAATTCAGCAAATCTCAAAGAAATATAAGGCTGAAATAAGTAATTTAAAACGCCCGCCTTCAATTATATATAACACCCACATCCTGTAAGTGCCAAATGAACACGTAAATTCACGTAACATTTGTGATTAATATTGCGCGGCTTATTTGCTTTGAACATACGCTTTAAAGGCTGAAGAGATGAATAAACACTGATTTTGAAACATTTTTGTTTGCTTATAAATAAATCAATTCATTTTCCGTCAGTTCCTGTTGGATACCAGATATCGTTGTATTTTTTTTTTTAAGAATAGTAATTGTAGTTAACCTACCAAGTAAGTTAAGCTAACCAAGTAGTTAACCTATAAGCAATCCTGTTAACCCCTCGAGCGAAGCTTAAAGGCTTGTGTTACAAGTGGGTTTACGTTGTTATTACCTACAATGGATAGGATTCGAACCTGGGACCTCACGATTGCGAGTCAAATGCCTCAGCCATGAGGTTACCGCCTTTTATTTATTTAACTGATTTTTATAAAGACAGTTTAAACCGTAGGATTTTATAATGTTTTTAGATACTACTTTTAAAAAAGGAAAAAATGGCAATAAATAATATTTGACTTGTTAGTGAACGATCAATGTGAGATCATGTTAGGCCATTTTTAGAAAACAGTCATCTATGACTGGCTGTGGTCACTATGTTTAATCTAGCAAATCATGATCTATTTAGTTGCCTTTTAGACACGGACCATAAATAAGTAAATATTATAAAATCGTCACAAAATGTATTTTTACATCCAACATTTTATTTGGAATACAATAACCACTGTAGGTGTTTCTTGGAGCTCAAACATACTTGCAGTTCGTCAAGTGTACTCAAGTTTTTCAATGCTAATGTCCCGCTATTAACGTTTAAATGAATTAAATATTATTATTAAACGTGTTGTCTGATCTCTTGTAGATTTTAAAACTATTATATAATTTCGATCTTTGTGTAACCTGGGTTTATATCGAATGTTCAACCCACACATAACATATCCGCAAACTCTCGACAAACACAATTTAATCGCTCCCTTATAATAAAAAAACATAAAATCTTTGAAAAGGGTACAAAGTTATCGGATACTATTATTTTGACCGGGAGGAAGTCTCTTCAAAAATTGACCTCGATACTTCGATATTCGTGTCACGTTTTAAAAGGCTACAAAGAGATTTTGTCAATCGGTGAAATCGGGATCGGTACTTCGGTTGCGAACTTGCGACTGACTGTATTTGGATACCATTGATCGGTGATCTGCAATCCAGTTTATAGGTTAACATGAAACTATACTGAATTTAGTTTGTCATATTAAGAGGATGCAACTGGAATCGTGGTGAACAATGCGTGTTTGTTTTGATGCCTACTCTATATATAGGATTACAATATACATATATTGAAACCAAGAGCGTGAAATATGGCGGCTTGTAGCCACGATTCATGTAATATGATCAAAACAGCATCAATTTAAGTTTATTATTTATTTAATAACTCAACGCTTGCAGGTTTGGGCAGAAAAACTTCAAGTCTTTTTTGCGATCTTTTATCAATAACATTATATGGCTGAAGAGTTTGTTTATTTGTTTGGTTGGGTTGAACGGGGGGGGGGGGATTCGAACTAGTAGTTCTTGAAAACTACTGGTTGGAATTGGGAAAAATGTTTTAGTGTTGGATAACCCATTTATCGAGGAAGGCTATCTAATATCTCTACGACTAATAGGAGCGGATCATTAATAAAAAATGTAGCAAAAAAGGGAAAAAAATACGCAAACGAAGTTACGCGGGTCAGCTAGTTGACTGATAAGGATTAAGAAAGTAGGTAAGGATTAAGAAAAAAAATCCCAAGATCTCATACACCAAAAATTCCTACATAGAATCGCTTATTAAGTGTTTCAAACATAGTTTACCACGACGACGACCTGAAATTACCAATAGTAAACAGTCTATTCAAGTAAATCCGATCTAAACACAGACCATTCTACTACTAATTGCTCCACCAGATAGCCGGTTAATAGACTTGCAACAAGTTCACGACTATTGTTGACTCATTAATGCCTTTAAACGGCATCGTTCTGATGTTACTGGTTACCGACTAGTGAAATTTCTAATCTTGTTAATGTTAACAGGCGGAGAAAAAATCTTGGCATACAATGGATCCATTTCCGTACTAACGATTTCTTCCTCCAGGAATTATATATGAAACAACGTCTTTCTTCTATCGTACAAGGTTGTATCCTAACTTTCCTGGAGTACCTTTCATGCCGAGATAATACGTTTGTGGAGCGTCTGATGGCGCAAGGAAAAGTCGAAGGCATAGGACACGCGGCAGAACACCTATGCGTTGGACCGACCAAATAAAAGCAGCACTAAATGGTCCAAGTATGGTCTATATAAGTATGGCAGTAAGAAAATAATGGCGACAACTTGTTAAGCGTGTCTCCACGCCTGATATACGACCACGACCACTCTGCCAAGAGTGTAACGACGAAGAAGAATGTTAACAGTCATCACTTGTATTAAGTATCTATATATGTATAAATATATATAGATCAATGACTCTAAAGTAGGCAAGGCAGGCCACCGCAGATAACAACAAGACTTATTTTGAAATTTAGACGGTAGTTTGACAAAATCAAATGGAAGTAGTGTAGCAAGGATAACAACAACGGCCATTTGTTATTTATGTCAAAAAATTTCACAGGACAGTCGTTTGATTCGCCATTTAAAATTGCTGTCATTTTGGACGGAGTAGACAGTTTGGCCAGGTTTGGCCACAGATAATATAATACTATACTAGTAGTTCAGCGCACTAGACCTACAACAGAGGTCAGTGCAATCTATACTTATATTATATAGCTGAAGAGTTTGTTTGTTTGTTTGAACGCGGTACTCAGAAACTACAAGTCCGAATCCATTTTTTTTTGTTGGGTAGCCCATTTATCGAGAAAGGCTACATAATATCACGCTACGACCGATAAGAGCGAAGCAGCAATGAAAAATGTTGCATAAAGGAGGAAAATTGACGCATACGAAGTCAGCTAGCAGATAAGTCTACTAGCTGACCCACAGCTTCGCTTGCATAATATTGGTTCAACCCTTAGAGTTCGAGTTTTTACAAAATTAACTTCATTGCAAAATGTCATCTTTCTAAGTTAAAGGATTAAGGTTGAATGTAGATGAGTGGATGACATATGAGTTTTCTTCTCTTTAAATAAACATTGTTTAAATTTCAATAAGTTTAAATATAAGTAAGCAAAACACATGAAAAGGCCGGCAAAAATGCGGAAGAGAATGACACGATACATTGCGGTTGTCTCAGTAAGTAACAAAACCAAATAAAAGTAATGCCGATACTATGTACGCTATCTTAGATATGATTGATGAAGTCTGTCCTCAAAGCTCGCAACAAATATCTTCGAAATGCGGTTGGTACAATGCGGAAGTCACAATTTTCAACTCATTAAATGCCAGTCTGTTTGCAAGAAATCCGGTATAAGTAATATCTACGAATTAATTAACTAGTACTTTTCCAAATAAATGCCAAATGTGCTAGTAAATATTTTACTCAATATAAGATAATTTAAATTCTTATTTCATTTTAACATCATCATTACATTTGTTATTTTTAACCGACTGCAGAGTGTTATGTGTTTAACGCGTATGTATGTATGTATTTATCCTTACAATGTTTCTATGTCCGCTCATAACTCCTCAACATCTCAACCGATTTTAATAAATTATACGTTAGTAGATTCATCTCAATGACGAGAGTGTCACTGGTAACATAAAATTCTACTGCTTTAATGTGCGGCCTGAGACAAAAATAATATCGAAGACCCTCGAGTGGGGTATCAAATGGCCTTTAATTTGATACCCCACTCAAGGGACTTCGATATTTTTTATTCTAAAAAAAGGTGAATTCGAAAATATATATAAATATTCTTTATGTTTAAAAAAGTTTGGAGTGACAAATCATTCAAAAAACAGCGTTAATAAACAAATATTTCTTATTAAATCCCCTTGTGATTCGTGATAGTTCTTATAAAATTATCTTACAATGACTAAAAAGTAGTAAATAAAAAAAATACATTTCAAAACAAGACAAATTCACCTGCAAAAATACAAAAACGACATACTCTTCAAATTTTATAACACGTAGTAGGAGACACTAATGAATTCTGTTGAACTTAACATCGTCTCTTGTTTTTTTTTGCAGCCGGGGTTTTTTTATGGTTAATCTATCCATGGGCGTATTTTAACCCACCCCCCCTCCTACGAAATTGCAATAAAATAGGTACCTACGTAGTAAACATTTGATCGGTGTTTAGTCACTTGTGCCACATAACCCCCCCCCCCCCATTCTGAAATTACGAAAACCTGCCTATAAAATCTTGGGTGCCTACCTACAACCAGGATTGGGCAGTATTTAAATTACTTGGAATTAAAATACGTAACTGAAATACAAATATGTATTTGGTATTTTTAATTTAATTACTTCTTAGAAATGAGATTTGTAATTGGTATTTCAAATACCTGACGCACAGGTATTTTGTATTTAGTATTTCAAATACCTTTAGCTCCAAAATTGTATTATTTTACTGTATTTATTAAATTAGGAAATACACCATAATCTATACACTTATTAAATATGAAAGCTAAGTCCTGCGCAATAAAAGTAATCATACACTTAGTAATCACAACTAAGTTACTCCAGAAGTTGGTAGTCTTCTTAACATTCACATAATTAAAAGCATTTATTATATTAACATAGTCAAATTGAAAATTGATGTTGATGATTTATTTACATTTTTAATCAAAATAGACTCAGCTGTAATAGGTGATGAATTCAATGACTTTGTAGTGAAGACCGGAATGTTAATAAAGAATTTTCCAAAAGCAGTGCCTACTTCTTTCTATGTCCGATGTGATGGTTTTATCTTCTCTCCACTCGACTCTTCCAGTCTCACTATTTATAATATTCGTTTTCAATTTGTGTACTAAGGTAGCAAGCTTCTGCTGTTCTACAAGCCTGCCTAAATGTTTTAGCATAATTTCTTACGTAAACTTGAAACCTTTCAAAACAGTTATTATTTCGTTCATCATACAGCTCATATATAATCTTTTTCTACTTGCATGTAGACCGTATCTCTAAAAGTTGCATTCCCCTTTATCATAATCGTTTTGGGAGTGAAAACCGAATCTAAATTATGACAAAATGGATTAAAGAATGTTTAATATAAAATTTTAGGATCACTGTCTTCATTCAGCAGTGGAGGGTTACAAATGAGGTGGCTTTTGAAACTCTCAAATCGACTTACAGCTTTAGGGATAACAGTTGTATATTTTTTAGTTAGTCTTCTACTCTTATTATCACAAAAAATAAGTTGACCACAGTGGTCAGAATCTATTTGATTAATTACTCTCTTATTATCTACAACAATATCTGTTAATATATTATCTAAACATGTGGTTGTAATGGGAGTTGGTAGGTTCTAAGAATAAGTTGCACAGATTAAATGATTTCAATAGAGCTGAATTCCTCATACTTAAAGTAGAATTCTCTAATAAATTAACATTAAAATCACCACATATTATTACATTTGTATTAAGGTTTGTTACCTTATGCAAGACTTAATCCATAACATGTTTAAACATATGATATTGTGCTGAAGGTGGTCTGTACACAGCGAACACAATAAACCGCTTTAACTCTACACAGGCTATTTCTATGCTACGTTTAACAGAGAAGTTAACAATACCGTTCGTTGCATTTAAGATTTTTATTAATTAATATTAGTGAATCACCATGTATAGCATGTTCCCTGCTAAACGAGCTGCCTACCTGGTGATTGTTGAAATTGAACATGAACTGGTTGCTCTTTAGCCAGTGCTCAGTAATACATGAAATATTAATAGCTTCAGTATTCATGAACAGTTCCGATTCCAAGTCTTTTCCAGTTATTTCTCTGATATTCTGATGCAGCAAGTTAATTTAATTAATAATATAACTATTGTTTAACATCAACCATACAAGCTATTTTACACTCACACACACCATACACCCACACATCGCAATCACACAACACATACACACTAACTCATCATCTTCAAATATTAACATATATAGCATGTAACAAAAAATTTGTAATTAATTAATTTTACACCCTTACACCAATGTAACTTGCTGTACAGCAAATACACGCCTAAATAAAAAATTGTGTCACATTCCGCGACTGAACACTGTCAGCCAAAATACAGGCAATAGTCTAGTTTGGTTAACAGTACTTATTGTTGCAAATAATACATACTGCTTAGTACCTAAGAAAACCAAATAATGTAAAAATATTTCGTATTTTTCATTGTGACAAATTGACATTTTTATTTTTTTGTTCTGTTTTGACATAACGGAATGATTTTCACGTGGTAATGCACAAGTATGTGTACAAGAGGTACTCTCTATTGTCTTATAATTTAATTTAAATTATTAGGTGTGTTAATATTATAATTATTCATGTTAGTCTACAATTAAATATAATAAATAGTCAATTTTATAATTGTTGATAAAACGTCTTCCATATGGTTGGAAACAAGCGTACAAACCAAGGTGACCTTGCTTGTTTCCAACAGTGTAGACGGCTGTTGCAAACCAAGTAACAAGTAATTTAGTTTACAACAGCCGTCTAGACTGTTGGAAACAAGCAAGGTCACTTTGATGGGAACGCTTGTTTCCAACCGTCTGGAAGACGCTTAACTTTCGCGATTTGTACACATTATGAAAATATATATATTATTTTATACCGTATTGCAAAGGCCTTGGTCACTCTACCCGTGACCACGGCCGTTCCAATACGGTCGAAACGTCGGGCAATAAACAAGGTATTTTACCTTAAGTTAATATCTTGGGACAACTCACACAACGCTATCTGATCCCAAACTAAGCAGAGCTTGTACTATGGAAACCAGACAACTGATAAACATACTTATATATTTCTAAATACATACATATTGTTGATAAATACACCCAGACACATAATAAACCATCGTGCTCAAAACAACAAAGTTTTATCATGGGTGGGGATCGAACCCACGACCTCTTGTGTAGCAGTCGGATACACTCTCACCGCGCCACAGAGGCATATCTTCATAATATTATAATTGTCAATATTACAATTCACCATGCAACAAATGTACTTTGTTTAAGCCCCCATTCTAGCTAATTTAAGCGACGCTTTCATAACGATCATTTGTATAACAGAAACCATTTGTAATGTGAGTGTTAAAGTTGGTCATATTAATTCACGGTCATTCACGTTTATTAGACTTTGAGTCTAAAAATATAGTCTAGTCCAGTTTACAGCAAGCAGTAAGGTTAGTAGGCTACCGCTAGTTGGTTTACCGAGGTCACACCGTGTTTGCTTTGTGCAAATAGTGGTGCCACGTAAAGCTACTGTCCAAGCCAACTGAATACATATAGGAGAATATATTTTAATTGTAATCGTGTAAGTAATCTGGTTTTTTATATAACCCTGCAAGCTGAGCTTGAAAAGTTCGAGCGCGTACGACTGCTAGATGCAAAATATATACACAAAATGAAACGAACAGGGTAATATTGACTTTACCATAAATGACTGTACCTTTTTTCATCTTCTATCATTCCATAGATTTAATTGTTACCTTTTTTTGTTATTTGTAGCGGCTATTAGACCCAGCGGTTTTGATAGTGCCATTACCGATCAATCAACCATTCAGACAAAAGCAATCTTGGTTAAACTAAAGTGCTGTAGTGATTCAATGAGTCCTATTACTTTTTCCATGAAAAAAAAAAACAAATGTGTCTCTTGTTGTTTTCTATAAACTTTTATTACGTTCCTCTATGCCAAAGACCGCTTGTATCGGAGTAAATACAATACAACTAAAATAAGTTTTAGTTAGGTCGGCTATTTTAAAGTTCAGATTTTCTATTCCGCTACCCCAGACGGAGACTAGCGCTTTGCAGATTGAAATAGATCGCATTGTAGAACAAAGTATTGGGGCGTCGCTGTCGCTTGATAGAATTATTTTTGAACTTGTGACCTATATCGATAAAGTTAAAGATGGTTTACAGACAATCGACAATAAGAGCTGACCCAGATAAAAGCGTATAATAGTATGCATTTCCGAACGGCCTCAATCTGGTTTTTCTCGTTAAGAGGGTTTACGTTCTATGAAAAATTACTACTCAATGTATTTCACACTGATATTTCTCCTATCTTATCCTATCTCTCACGCCGGCGCCGTAGAAAAAGATAGGTGAACCTTCAAAGTAAATCCAGGTAAATTTTGACTTTAAGTAGTATCGACTCCATAATTAAAGTTTGGATTGGTTAGTTTTCTATATATGATCGTAAACGTTCGCGATTTGTACATATTATAGAATTTTATAAGCTACGGGTCTTAATCGCGGAAGTATTTTATTTTAAGACTAAATACCTTTGTTTATTGCCCGACGTTTCGACCGTATTGCAACGGCCGTGGTCTAGGGTAGACTGATTCAGCTTAGCGTCGCCTCCGAGTAGCGTGGGTTTCGGAAACTACCCTCGCTTGATTTCATCACTCACTATTACGGAAATCACTGGATTGAACTACATCAACCACAAGTAATAAGTTGTGCAGGAATATTGGGCTCTATTTAAGTTAATGTTGGAAGCCCTTGTGTGACGCAATAACGTAATAATAAGAGGCACTGAACTGTTCAGCTTTAAATATGTCATCTAAAAAAAATGAATTATATTTAATAATAATAATAATATCTTGGTACAACTCACACAACGCTATCTGATCCCAAACTAAGCAGGGCTTGTACTATGGAAACCAGACAACTGATAAACATACTTATATATTTCTAAATACATATATATTACAGATAAAAAACACCCAGACACAGAATAAACCATCGTGCTCATCACACAAAGTTTTATCCTGAGTGGGGATCGAACCCACGACCTCTTGCGTAGCAGTCGGATACACTCCCACCGCGCCACATTTAGTACACATTTAGTATGGTTTATTTGCCTTTATTACATGGCAGTCAGTAAATCGAAAAACACATGACTCCTGCGGTAAGTTTTATAAAGAAAATCGTTATTGACTGATCTTTCAATGTACAGCTCAAAACACTGAATGATTGATTTTGGTACAGGATTAAGTTATTTATAGCTATGACGTAGGCCAGTTCCACCACAATGTATTTTAAAAAATTCACCCCTGAAGACCACTACAGGGGTTCACTTGAAACGGAGGTTAAAAATTTCAATTAATATTGTAGCCGTTCGTTAAAGCTAGTTACCTATATAAAAGGAGCAGTTATAAGCAGTTATGTCATGTCACGCCTTAACCTCACTTTATTTGTAGGCACTTATTACTTCACGTAGAGGCTATCATAAAACCCATCAAACGAGCTAATATAGATACAGAAACACAAAATCACCACATCATTTTATATTGTTTTCTCGTGTCGGTCCCTACGTTTATTATCCGAGAGAACAAGTATCTCCCAGAGGTCCATAACTAGTTTTCGGCAAAAATAAATAAATGTGAAAATAGAAAGTGACGCGAAGGGAGAAGGAACAACTAATAAATCAACGCGTCTGCTTATTGTTTAATGTATAATTTATCATTTAGGCCAGATTGTGGGAACGTATACGTATACACTTGTGCATTGTAATAATATTAGGGGAACGAAAAAAATAAGCTTTATCTTGAGAGCCATATTGCAATATGGCGATTTGGCTCTTACTTTTCTCAATAAAGATGTAAATAGCTAGTAGATCTTCTTACACCATAGACTGGACTACCTCAATTTTAATAGTCTTAATTGAATACAGTGTTTTTTAACTTCTTTTATAATGAATGTCATAATTAACATCTTTAGAAAACTATTAAAACGTAACTAGAAAAAACATCATTGACACCTAGAAAAAAATCTTGTCATTTTGTAAATTTATTAACCAGGCATTCTGGCTTAGGTTTCAGGTAGGTATATTTGAAATATGCAGTCATACATCAATCAAAAATTACCATTAATAAATAATTAGCTTCACAAATAAACTTAATAACCTCTTTTGTTATTGTTTAATGAGTTATGTACGGTTATAATACGACAACATTAAAAAAAAAAAAGATGACCAAAGATTAAACCGACGATTTTCTTTTGTTAAAAAAATAACTACAGTGGAAGCGGGAACTGCAAAAGGTAAGATACAGTTTAGAGACATAGGTACTTTATCTGTTTTAAAACACGAACACACTTAAAACATTTTTCCTCCCTTGAATCCAAAACAAACCAGAAAAGAATAAATACTCAAAATAACTGCCGATTCAAGGATCGAATAGCCTAACATTTTCGTGTCATATCGTTTTTATTGGTCGTTAGTATGCTACTGGATGTTAGAATTGTTTTAAAAAAAGTGCAAAAGAGAATAAACATTTCTTCTTACTATTGCGTTATTTTAGAAAAAAAGGTTCGATTTTATGGCAATATTATTCCATCGGTCCATTCTATGTTATACCTACTATTGAGAATAACAACTGGGGCAACACTCAATTCAATAGTAATAAATCTTGGATTATTTTACATTTAAATAAATGACATTGGCGCCAATTCTGGTAATAAAAAAACTTAACAAATTGAAAAATATTTACAACATGTATCTGCTTTACAGCACATTTAATATTAGTTATAAGAAAAACGTTTAAATTCACCCAATATAATTTATATTTGGACTTTTTTTTTCTTTTTAATGATAACTAGCTAACTAACTAACTAAGCTAACTAGCTGTGGGCTTGTGGGTTTCACATTACAAGCAATCCTGGTAAAACTTATTAGCTAAGCTCAATGGCATGTGTTAGAATTGGGTTCACTTCCTCACGATTGCGAGTCATTACGTACCGCCAGTTACATAATGACTATTCATTATAAAATGATTAATAATTTAGAAATTATATCATATCATCTGAATAAGTGAAATCCCAAAATAACACATATACTTAGATGGCATGTTTATCGTAATGATTAGGCACATGTTGATTTAGTACACAACATTTTCTCAAATACCCACATGACCACAAATACTCGTTGGTAAAACTTATATATATAAAAACTTTTTAACAGAAAAATATTACCGATTTCAAAAATAAATATCTGCAAGGCAACTAAAAAACAAAAAATAATACACTTAGAATCACAAAAACAAATTAAACATTTTGAAGTTGGTGCCGAATAAAACATAAAGACTACTATTTCATGGCACCAACTTTAAAGTGTTGAATTTGTTTTTGTTAATCTAGGTGTAAGTATTATTTTTGTCTCAAAAAAAGAAAACAAAAATCAAAAGAAAAACAAAACTGTACTTGCACAATTAGTTAGTACTTAAAAACGTAAAAAAATAGCAATAAAAACATACTGTTCATAAAAATAAATCTTTCATTTTTAAAACTGTAGTGCCATAAAATTAGAATTGATAAAACAGTTTATGGTTGGCGTGCAGTATAAGTGAAATATTATTTAAGGGGCGTCATTGACCCAATGGGCGTGTATGGGTTATTATAACTCGCATGGTTGGCTAGTCTATGTTGAGATTTGCTGCCGTAAGCAAAATCGTTATGGCAAACATTATTATTAAGTATACAGTGCGCTTGTTGAAAGCAATGTAGTCTATGAACATTGTCAACAACAGAACTATAATTTGCACGACTCGCACACTGATTTTGAAGAGACACTGTTGTATGGACACTACAACGCACTTGGAAACTTGGCGATTATCAGCTGTCAATATACATAGTAGTTTCTATTTACGGGTAGTTGTTCGTTAAACTTTAACGACTTCATTAATTCACAGAAACGCTACAAAATATTATTGTTACTTGGATTTTTGATAATACTTATCTATTATTGTTACTTGGACGGACGCCATCTTGTTTTATGACAGCAAAGTAAATTGTCAGTTTTTTATTTTTCCTTCTCAGAAAATATTTGGAAAAAAAAATATAAATACGCTTAAGGAAGAATAGATTCCCACTACATTTTGGTGTAAGGTAAAGTTCTAATGCTTACAAGGTAGTGTTGTAGCTGCAATATCTACCCAACTATATATTGTATTTGCAAAAGCCAACCGATATGTAATTGATGTGTAAAACATTTAGTATAATTATTTTAATATTATTTCTTATTTTACACAAAATACAAACTAGTAATAATATCTTAAATCTTGTGGTTGAAGGACCACTATCACTATGAGTAAAGTATTTTTTTATTTTTAATAATTTATCTTTTCTTTAACTTGTAATTTCTTAATAATTACTGTGTACTAACTATAATATATAAACTTGATTCGTGTATTTATTATAGTAGTTTTATAGGCATTTCTTGCCAATTACTTTATGAATATATAATACAAGCGAGGGCCCAACTCGTGTGCAGGAAAAGGATAGAAAAATGGCCGGTTCGATTCCTGGGTCTAGACTTAAATTTTAAAAATGCAAACATCGTGTATTTATGTCTCTGTCCATCCAACGGTTGCCTGGAAGAGATCGCTCTAGCGATAAGGCGGCCTATTTTATATTTATGATAGACTATGTATACTTTGTCTTTTTATACTGGGGGACAATAAAATATTATTATCATCCGAAAACCGTAAACATAATGGTTTTTCAATGACAACTTTACTGTCAATTTGTTGTCATTGAGAGTGCGGAACGAGTAATGGCCAGAGACAAAGCGCGTGCCACGCTCGCGCGATGCGAATGCTCATTTTGTGCGAGCGTGTGGGTGTAAGTATAAAAGTCGTGGTATAAATAACATGAGGTTGGCTTCTGTACTTTCTTTATTTTGTGGCCATTATGATACTATTGAAATAGTTGAATGGGTACTTTGTTAAAGCTTAAAATTTGAGGGCCATCGTAGCTGAGCCTACCTAACGTAACTGATAAATTATTGATACTAATGCATGTTGGGTAGGATTAGTCGTGGCTCTTTGAATAAAATATGTAAAATGAATGTGTATTGTGATTGATGGGATTTCATCGATATTAAACTTTTAAGGTCCCCTTGTCAGTAAAAGTAAGCAGTGATTACCTCCTCGCCTCCCCTCTCCCCTCTCTTCTTGTAAGGTAAACATTCGTTTTTTTTATCACACAACTTGCATTTTAATTAACTGAACGCACATTTGATGTATAATATTTTACACAAATATCAAATAAAATAAGATGTCAACCTCACCTGCACGCTGTACATCCTGCTGTACAACGAACGAGGCTCTGGCGACCGATTGGTGGAGGTATAACCATCCCAATTCAAGGCGTAGCTAAAATAACAGGTCAGTGACGGGCAGCGGCGCCTCTGATGCGAAAGCTACGCCATGATCGCCTGAGATCGCCAACCCGTCTGCCCAGCGTGGCGATTATGGGTATTACTCCAAATGCACAAAGCACAAAAGCCACCACATGGTGGCGTGCACGGTAACGGTGTGACGGAGGCTGCTAAGAATCTCCGGGCTACGGAAGGCCACCACAACCGATTGACCCTGGTGACGTATAAAGGACGCACGCTACGGCTAGACTCGCATCTGGCACAACTTGAGGCGGAACTTGGGAAGATTAAGTGGCATATCCTCGGGCTATGTAAAGTCCGAAGAGAGGGGGAGGACACCATAACCCCCGAGTCGGGCCACCTTATGTAAATCCGCAAGGGAGACCAACAATCTCAAGGTGGTGTTGGGTTTCTGGCAAAAAATGTCCCTTTCTGACAACGTTTTGGAAATGACCAGCATGTCGAACAGGGTAGCGTATCTCATTATCAAGCTCACCGAGAGGTATAGCCTCAAGGTGGTGCAAGTGTACGTACCGACCTCGGCACATCCAGACGATGAAGTGCAGGATATGTTCTATGACATATCGAGGGCCCTCTACTCCACCGCTAAGACCCACTACAATGTTATTATGGAGGACTTCAACGCTAAAATGGTAGTACAGAATTGCAGCGAATTGGTAGTAGGATCCCATGGATTTGGAAGCAGAAATCATAGGGGGCCTATTCAAAATCTTCTCTTATTAAAACAACTCTTGTGATACGTCGCGATTCTACATGTACATCTAGAATCGCGACGTATCAATGACAAAATGCCAAGTTCGCAAACAATAGGTTAAGCCGGAGAAATGGTAAATGCTAGTCAACTTCCTCGAACGGGAGAGGCTTTTCTTGATGAACTCTTTTTTCAAGAAACAACTCCAAAGAAAGTGGGCGTGGCAAAGCCCCGACATAATGACGAAAAATGAAATCGACTTCATCAAAACGGACAAAAAGCATATATTCAGAGACGTCTCCGTAATCAACAGGTTTAATACCGATAGTGATCACCGACTTGTCCGAGGCTCTCTGAATATCGACATCAAGGCGAAGGGTGCCCGTCTGATGAGGTCCAGGCTCCGACCTACTTTGCTCCAAACCATGATAGGATCTGAAACGTTTCAGTCAAACCTGAATAACCGATTTGTTGCCATGGAAACCACAACAGACGTAAACCAGAAGCTCGTAAATGTGGTTCGGGTACTCAGGGAAGTAGGTACGAGATTTTGTAAAATGCAGCGTAAGGGCAGGAAGTTAAAGCTCCTCCTCTACAGACACCTGGCGTCTACAAAGTGGATTGCAGCTGTGGCAGTTCCTACATCGGACAAACCAAGCGAACAATAGCGGAAAGGGTTAAGGAACATATCGCGGCTGTGAAAAACCGACAGACAAACAAGTCAGCAATAGCGGAACACTTGCTGGATGCGGGAACCAATCACTGGATTGAACTACACAAACCACAGGTCCTCTCCACTGACCGTCACTATTACTCCAGGATGGCGAGGGAAGCGGTTGAAATCAAAAAACATGTCAATTTCAACCGAGAAGACGGATACCGTTTGTCAACATCGTGGAATCCCGTGATCGGCAAGTGTATACACCGCCGAACAAACATTACACGCCAGTGTGCAGATGTCCTTAGTGTTGTGTGTCGAAGTACCGACAGTTCCGTAATAGTAAGTGATAAAAATCAAGCGAGGGTAGTTTCCGAAACCCGCGCTTCACGGAGGCGACGCTGAGCTCAACTAGTCTTCCCGTGACCACGGCCGTTGCAATACGGTCGAAACGTCGGGCCATAAACAAGGTATTTTACCTTAAATTATTCACGCGATTAAGACCCGTAATATATATATTTTAATAAAGTTAAAGCTTTCGGAAAAGATTGTAGAGCTAATGAATAAACCCAGCTGTCACTTCGTCGGAAAAGCGCGTTCTAAACCAAGAGATCATTAAGCTTATACGACACAATCTTCGGCGCCTCAACACTCTCTCTATTAAAAGAGCGACCGAACTGAACCGAGGGTCAAAAGTGTTCGTACAGTCTCTTAGAAGAAGCCATCTGACGAAGCTGACCATAGCAAGGAGAAATCGTTTCTTTGAAGCCGGCAGTCCTTCTATGGCCGGTTCTACGCTTCGCATGCATCTCGACCTGATCCTGAAAATGAGGGTCCTAGGGCCACTTTAGCACGTCTCTACACCGAAAACCTCTCAGAAGTCAACATTGAGGAAATCGTGCTGGCTCTTAAACAGCTGAAAAATGAAAAAGCCCCTGGAGAGGATAACGTTACAACAAAGTTGCCAAAGGCTGGAGGTAAAGCCGTACTGAGGGAGCTCCAAAAGCTCTTTAATGCTGTCCTGTTTGAAGGGAGAACTCCAGAGGCGTGGAGTAGAAGTGTAGTCGTCTTGTGTTCTTCAAAAAGAGAAATAAGACCCAGCTGAAGAACTACCGACCTATTCCCCTTCTAAGCCACGTCTATAAGCTGTTTTCAAGAGACTTGACGAATTCCAATCATCGGAACAGGCTGGATTTTGGAGCGAATATGGCAACGTAGACCACATCTACACAGTGCGGCAGATTATAGAAAAGACCCAGGAGTATAATCATCGGCGTGGCAACAATGTTACTGGTGAATACATCTCTCACTTGCGATTTGCAGATGACATCGTCACCATGGCAGAAACGCTGCAGGACCTGCAACAGATGCTGAATGACCTGGCTGACTCAACTTGGATAAAACCACGGTCATGTTGAATAAACATGTACTACCGGAACCCGTTCTCAAAGTTGTTCAAAAATTTGTTTACCTCGTGCAGTCATTGCAGTTGGGTAGAAATCACTTCGAGGACGAGGTAAACAGAAGAAATCGGTTAGATTGGGCAGCGTTTGGGAAGTTACGTCAAGTCTTCTCATCGTCGATCCCATAATGCCTTAAGACTAAAGTCTTCAATCAGTGCGTCCTACCCGTCATGACATACGGAGCCGAAAGGTGGACACTGACGGTACGGCTGGTCCACCTTTCAGCGCAAGTTCAAAGTCGCTCAGCGGGCTATGGAAGGAGCTATGCTCGGAGTTTCTTTTAAGGGCAATATCAGAAATGAGGTGATTTAGCAGAGAACCAAAATTATCCACATAGCCCACCGGATTAGCAAGCTAAAGAGGCAGTGGGCTGGCCATATTAGCGGAAGACCCGACAACCGTTGGGGTAAACGAGTTCTTGAATTAAGATAAAACAAAGTAGCGTGCAATTGGAGAGGCCTATGTCCAGCAGTGGACTGCGATAGGCTGATGATGATAGACTTGAGCATTTATTGGTAACAGAACGTCGAGCATTTGATGCGACCGATTTCAACGACCGTTTTGGTTGTACTATTTACTATAGAACATCTAATTAGTGTGCCTGATTAACCCATTTACGCCCACAGTTATAGTTGTTGTAAAAAAATGAAATAATCTGTTTACTTAAACAAAATCAAAGTAATTTATTACTTTAGGTCACAGAACGCAATTCTCATGAACGTCTGACAAAATTTGATATAGAAGCATAGTGGAAAGTAGAGGGTTTGAAACATACTTATATGTACGAAAAAAGGTGTTTTAACTAAAATTCAGTAGGTATGTACCTATGGGAATATCTTAGAAAGCGAGTCGCATATTATGAGTTAAACCACACTACATGATCTAGTGAGCAATTTCGGTTAGGTACCTCCTGGTATTAGTAGACGTCCAGAATGCTTATTACTATCATATAATTATATATCAATCAAGATAAAGCTTGTACCATGGCTACCAGATAACTCATAATTAGACTTAAAACTTAAAGAATTAAATCATTTTTTTTTGACATCACGGTCATAAATAAAATAACAAAAATAAGTTTTATACAATAAATGGTCATTTAATTAGGCGCAACAAGTAGCCAACAGTATCGTCTATCAAACATTTCCTATGGCTACTCACCCTCCAAACACCCTGTGTATTACACCTATTTATTTCTAAAAACATAATAACAGAATAATAAACACAGAATAAACATTCGTGCTCATCACACAAAGATTTATCCTGGGTTGAAATGAAACCCACGACCTGGCTTAGCAGTTAGGGTCCCTAATCACTAGAAAAACATACCTACTTTTGAAAGACATAGTAAGCAAGTGTACATAATATAAACAATTAAGTACGTCATAAAATTAAGTAAGTAACCCAATTACTACAAAGCTGAGATTAGTTTTATCTAATGCCTGCGTTCGAGCAACATAATTATGCCTTAATCTGCTTTATTATGTAACTAATGAAGTTAATCTTAAGTCTGTGTGTTTTATATTATCTGTGACATAAAACAATACTTAATTATAATGCCGGCTCCACACGTTGGCCCCAACATCGGCTTCAACGCCACTCGCCCAACGTGTGGATCTAGAATAACGCTCTATGACCATGCCCCGAGGAACACGAGCCATCGGGGTTGCGTCTAATTTCAGGTCCGGTTCTGTCGAGTTTCCATTCAATCGGAGAGTGATGGAAGTGAGAGTGCGAATTTGTTAGCAGACATACACGTTTATTATAATATCGCTTGCGTAATTGACCAGCTTCTGATGAAATTGACTGCCATGAGCGAAATCGGTTAGAAGACCATTATAAATAAAAACAACACCACTCGTGTATCTCTGTTTTATTCTATAAATTAGTTAAAAATATTGTCTTTGAACGTAGAGCACTACACTATAAAATATGATTTGAGTCTGATAAAGGCGGTTTCAAGTAGTTGAAGTCAATTTGGCGTGTGGTCACAATGTGCCTGTAGGTTTTTGCCGACAGCTTGGGCGTACGAGTTCTATCTGGACTGTCGAAATCCACTTTATAGAGTCCAAATTTTGTCCTAGAAAAGAAAAAAATATATTTTAGATGCTATATAAAGACTTTAATAAAACTTAATAAAGTGAGGGAATAGGAAACGTAACTAAATGTAATTAAGTTTGGGCACTAATTCTTGGATAGTTGCCTGGCCTGTAAAACTAGTTTATATGGGCCAATCAAAGTTAAGAGAAAAGGATAGATGATTTTATTAATCAAGTCTCACATGGATATTTGCGAACGTGTAAAGTAATAGAATAATATTACTGTTACTGTACTATATTTGAGTTTAGGACAATAAATTAGATTTAACCCTCTGCAACTGTCGTGGTAGTCCACTGGACGCACCCATATAACGAAAACATGTATTACATACGTCATTATTTTTAAAGATACGATATTCGTGAATTCTATAGCTTTAATTTACGTTTGTACATTAGTAACAAGCTTGACCCCGTCAAGTTTGATTTATGGCCAGTTAGCTATTCTGATGTACAAGCTATAAAATTGTAAAATTTCATCAATATTGATTCAGTATTTGTTTGGTAAGGAATAAAACATATTCGTCCTAATTAAGTTCACGTTTATAATATTAGTAGGATGAATAAGACCCTAAAAATAGTGATTATGAAATATTACAAGTGAATTTTGCACGAGAATTTTAAATAACGACCTGCCTTCTGCTTCTCTTAAATCTCAAGATATTTTAAAACCTGGGAGAACATTTTATTATACTTTCTTATAAAAGTAAAGAGGGAAACTAAGTATAAACTGTGTAACTGTATCAAAACCAATGTAATGAAAGTTAAAAAAAAAACGGTCAAGTGCGAGTGGGACTCACGCACTGAGAGTTCCCTACTAACGTTATGAGTGTGTAAATAGTTCGATCAATACGGGAATCGATTTAGACAGACGGCACTGTATCAACCAAGTTGCAAAATGGCGACTCGCCGACCGTGGTTACACGAAGTATTTCAGGCCACGGTAATGTGGGACCCACATTCCGATTAGCTAAAAAAAATTAGTTGCTAAATTGCTCTATTGAGTCGCAAACAACAAATTATTTAAAAATAATTTTTTTATTAAAATTTCAGAAGAACTTGATTTCCAGTTAGATTTCACTTCTGTTATAAGCGAAACCTTTAGGCATATTTTAACTTTCTCTGTAACGAAACAATATTGAAAGATTTAACTTATATCAGACAACTCACACAAGACCATCTGATCCCAAACTGAGGAGATCATCTATTATGGCAACCAGACAACTGATACTCGTAAACATACTTTTATAATTCTAAATACGTATATCAAATCAATAAAAAAATATTTCTTCACTTAGGAAGCAAAATACGATAAAGGCCACGATTCTCTCATGTACAGTCAACGACTAAAGTACATGATTTGAAACGGAATGTCAAAATTATTGAATGATATTTGTGGCAAATTTAGCTAATGCTACAATGTTCCTAAAGTGAGTGATTGAATAAGTTACTTAGTATAAAACGTTTTTGATCATTAAATTTTGGCGACAGTACAATCAGACAATATATCGGTAACTTATTCAATCACTTACTTTAGGAACATTGTAGCATTAGCTAGATTTGCCAAAATGTCATACAATAGTTTTTCAAGTTCCAAATTATTCTGTTTACGTTATGCGTCCGTGTTTGGGTCACAGAAACACATACGGGTACCAAATTGGAACTCAATCGGTCCAGTAGATTCGGTGCAAATGGGCTGTGACAAACGGCCAGATACGAGTAATCCTATTAGGGTTCCGTTTTTTCCTTTTGAGGTACGGAACCCTAAAAATATTTAATTGTATCAAATATAAAATTGTGAAAGTTTGAAATTATTTAAGCCGATTTCGAACGACGATATTCATTTTGTTAATTCAACGGTTTTTCTGGGAAATTCTTTAGATAGTAAGTTACAGTGGGGCGCCCAAATATCATGTCTCACAGGGAAACTCAGTTCAGCAGCTAATATTGTCAGTAAAGTCAGATAGCTTACGGATGTGGAAACAGCAAGCCTAGTTTATTTTGGTTATTTTCACAGCGTCATGTCGTATGGCATACTGCTTTGGGGTAAGGCGGCTGATATTTAAACACTTTTTATTAATCAAAAACGTGCAGTATAGTCAATATTTTATTGAAGCGGCGGTAGCCTAATGGCTAAGGCATCAGTCTCGTAATCGTGAGGTTGCGGATTCGAATCCTACCCATTATACTACCGACGTGAACCCTCTCCTAACACAAGCCTTTGAGCTTAGCTGGAGGGGTTAACAGGATTGCTAGTAATATGACTCAATCCCACATTACTAGTTATCCTTTTAAAAAAAAAAAAAAATCAGCACATATAGTTTTTACCCTTGTTGTAAGTAGATGTACTGTGTTGTACCCACTAGGCTGATTTTATTTTATCTCCTGTTCTAACTTTTTAAAAATTTATATAACATCAGTCCTTTAACATGGTGTATAGTATACTAGTGGCAGCACCTCACCCCCATATCAAGTTTATAAACATTCAAACATTGTGAAATTGGCAATTAGAAGTTTTCGAGTTTTTATTGCCAGGTTCTTTTCTCCGGCTTTACTTATTGTTTGCGAACTAGGCATTACATGTACATGTTAAATCCTGACCTATCACAAGTGTTGTTTTGC
This sequence comes from Herminia tarsipennalis, assembly GCA_945859575.2. Classification (NCBI taxonomy): domain Eukaryota; kingdom Metazoa; phylum Arthropoda; class Insecta; order Lepidoptera; family Erebidae; genus Herminia; species Herminia tarsipennalis. The sequence goes on from OX243837.2 coordinate 17,116,218, forward strand.
ATCCTGAGTGAATAAAGAATGAAAAAAAATAATCCATGAAACTATAACTTTGATTACTTGAAATGTCAAATTTAATAACACTCGAATTATATTAGTCAATCGGATTATTTTTGGAATTAGTTTGATATGTATTGCTTTTATTAGTTGATTTGCGAAAATAATATTTAATAAATACGGGTTTAAATTAATAAAATAAGATATTTTAAATCAATACAAAATGTTGTTATTTTATTTAAAATATATTACGACTGTACGACGTCAGCAGAATTATGAAATTTAGGTCACGACAGTTGCAGAGGGTTAAATCTATATATTTCTCATTTATACTAAATGCGTCTGATTTACATTATATTATCTTCAGATATGCATGTTTACCTTAATTATAAGTATAAATAAATTTAAATAATAGCCAAACCAGTCATACATAATGATGTCATTCGAAATGTCAAGTTCAATTTCTTCGACCCAGACGGCGCTCGTGTTCAACTTTCGTGCTCGTTTTCAAAAGTACAACACAAAATGATTTCAATACCTACGCAGTTAAGGTTTTTAATCAAAAATACGTTCCGCGGTCGGGCTATATCAATTATTATACAATATTGTAAGTGGATAGGCTAATAGTTAACTGGCAGTTAATGTAAATTTTATGCAGTTATCAATGTGGTATTCAAATTTAGCAAATTGTGTCAAGGGCACTATCAGGCTCTATTATAATGCAGTCTACTTTTTGATAAATTATAATGTCCTCATTCAAACCGGTTTAATTTTAAAATATGCTATTTGAGTTTAATATAAATGTCTTATCTATGTAAATAAAATCAACACTGCATATATGAAAGATTATTTAAGATTTAGTGCATTCGATATTTTGTTCCATTTGTAATGTTAAACAAAGTTGGAAATTGCATCGTAATTTTAGGTGAAAATCTCCAAAAAATGTAAAAGTAACGGCTTAGTTAAAAAACAGCGTTTGGCATCCGTCCAAAATATGCTAAACTGGGTCCTAATTTTGACATACAATCGCATATTTTTTTTTACATAAAGTATTTGTATTGTTTTTGCAGAAATTCGGTTTCTTTCAAATTCGGTTACATGGTTTGATTAATTTGACCCAAATCGCTATAAATTATACAAATAGATAAATGGTGCTCTATTATCTTTCGCTGGTGTTTTATTATCTTGTGTTGAATTTGGAATGACTTGTTCACAAAATACTGTGTAATTATATGCTGTATATTGATAATAATGCTGTGTTATTGACTTACTCGTATCCATCTGACCACTCAAAGTCATCCATAAGAGTCCAGGCAAAGTAACCTTCCACTTTAACATTATCCTGATGCATCGCCAGAAGCACTTGGTACAAATAATTGTTGAAGTATGATACTCGGACATAGTCGTCCAGTCGGCCGTCGTCTGCCACTCCGTTCTCCGTGATGATGATTGGTACCTTCTCTGATACTAAATAGTTGTTTTGAATGTAGTTGAGCAGCTTTCGGAAACCGGGAGGGTTGACCTGCAAGCAAAGATAAAAAATAAACTGGGCACGAGCATGTCAGACCATGCTCAGTGTAGGGTATAATTTATAATTTTAGTTTAAAGTATTTATTAAGTGCTACCTTTGTAATTAGTTGCTTATTTTTGGTCATACGGATCAAAAGATATGGGGGGGGGGGACACAAAGAAGCGATTATTTCTAAAAATATTCACTTGATCAAAAGAGTTTATTAGAAACCTTAAAATGTTTTTGAAATACCTGTCGAATGATGTGGCACACGTTTGATGTTTGCTGAAAATATTTTCTTCTAGTTTCTGTTACATGTATATATTTTTATTATATAACTATCAAAATAAAGCAGCGGCTACTACAAGACACTTGATAGTCTTTGATTAAAGTATTAAAGTGCCTGTTGCCATTTTTTTGCCATTTTGGCTACGGAACCCTGGAAAATGTCTAAGTACCTTACCAAAGTGCTACTTATGCTGCTAATGACTACCCCTAAGTAAAACCTTAATAATAATAATAAAATAATAATAACTTATCGCGTGCACTGCGTACACACACGTGATAGACAACAAGACGTGTGTGTACATACATGGGAAACAAGAAGGGCAACTACTATTAGTTGCCATTGCACCTTGCCCTTATTGTTTCCTATGAGCGCACTCGCACGTTTTGGTCTCGCAGAACAGGGACACCTCGTAAAGAAACGATTGGTTGTCCGAATATTTGCGTCAAACAGCGGCTATTGAGCATTTTTCATAAAACAATATTGCCATACCTAGTATGTACCTACTGTGTTTGTAAATAACGATTTCATTACAACATTATTTATTTAACGCAGTCAGCGACTACGTTAACATAAACGATTATAAACAAAAATTATCATGTCGTATAAATCAAATGGAATACATAATATTAGCGATATTACTGGTAACCGGATATATAAAGAATAATTACATACACGTTTACATGACGTAACAAGCGTAATAACACAAATATCTACATAGTTGATTAAAACACAATTATCGTTCACATCGTTTACTTGTACATTCACATCAGTGCCTAGATTGGGAGTTATTTTTACGTTATTGCGATCGAAACTTTTAGCTCGTTTGGCTCTCAGCCCCCCTAGACAAATGGCATTCTATTCGATTAGAGTTTACGCTAATCGAAAAAAATGACGTTGTTGCGCGCGCAACACTAAATTGTTAATATGAGATTAGCAGTTGTGCGCGCAACGACGTCATTCTATTCGATAAGCGTAAATTCTAATCGAATAGAGTTCCAGTTGTCTAGGGGGGCTGATTAGTTAAGAACTTGGAGCGAGCCAATCGGAGCGCTAAACGTCTTAGACGTGTCGATCGCGTCAACGTAAAACAAACTCACACTATGTGATCGAACATTCCACAATATCGAATTCAATGAAATATTTTGGTATAAGCAAAATTTTATTTCTATTTAATAAGACTCCTTAAAGCTCTGTGTAGTGGGGGAACTTTACAAACATACAACTGTTGTTCCGAGGCTGCACTTTGTGTGAAATACAGCCTCGCAACAATTTCTGAACCATAAACAGTGGTGTCCTGTGTGGAAATCTAACCCAACCTGGGTTAGATTTCCACATGGGACACCACTATGTGTGATCCAGCCTTCTCTCTGAGGAAATATTAGTCTCTGAGGAAAACCGGTCTTAATTTACCACAAAGGGCCCGGTGCGGATAGGTCCAGAATGCGAAATCGATTTTTTTAAATACGTTTTCCTTTAAAAGGCCTAAAATAAATGTGCAACACAAAAACTGTGAGCATTTCGGTGCTCCTAAATTAAACCATTGTATATTGATAAAAACCATTTAGGTTTTAGAGAGAATTTCAATTGCAATAGTTTATTAAGTTTAAAGGCGGATGTTGCCATACTAATCCTTCAAACAGATTGTCAAACCCAAAGCCGGAACGCGGCAATTCAATTTCGCTGGTTTTATTTTTCGTAGTCTATATTGTAGGTTACTTTAAATCTGGGCGAACAATGACAACTAAATCGTTTGTGATTTTCTGATTGTAGTTATTTTTAAACGATTGTTTTTAAATTAAAAATAAATTGTTATTGGAGACTTTCTTAGTTGGTCTTAGAAATAATGTAATATTTTTGTCTTTTAATATTAAATGAAAGCTATTAACGTCATCAGTTGCAAGTGCAACGGATAAGGTAGGTAAATAGATAGGCCACCCTACAGCGTAAAGCAAACTTCTTTCGTAACGGAATGGCGCTATTACAGTCCTTTTTTTCATTTGAATGGCCTGCGGTTCTAGTGGTTAGTGACCCAGACTGCTAAGCCAGAGGTCGTGGGTTCGATCCCAGGATAAAACTTTGTGTGATGACCACGATGGTTTATTCTGTGGTTGGTTGTTATTTATCTTTAATATGTATGTATTTAGAAATATATAAGTATGTTTATCAGTTGTCTGGTTACCATAGTACCATCAGATAGCGTTGTGCGAGTTGTCCCAAGATATTATTATATTTCTTATTGATTTAATGCATTCATGATAAATAAAAATACACCACTCTGCTGTCGTATATTAAGTTGGCTAACTACTAATGCATAAAATTATAGCGGAGATTATTATCAATTGTGTTTGCTTTAGGTATCTGTTTTATAAAGCTATCAATTGTTATTATAATAACAATATAGGAAATACGAGGGATATGCATAACAGGAAAGATAAATGTAACGCAATTCCGGTTTCTCCATACGTTGCCATCTGGCCCTCTCAGCGAACTATGAATCATAGTTGATGTAATTGGAACATGATAATATTTGTACTATCTAAATACAATGAGATGTGTAAATTAATCTATGCATTAATTTATTCACATGATTATAATTTAATGAGACATAATTATTGTTGTGGTTTTATTGCATTACACATTAATTGAAACGGTATATTTTTATCTTTACTCATAAATTGGTTACGCTGTTGCAATTAAATTGTGAAAAGGATATTCTCCTAATTGATGTTTATAGTCTGTGTCTTCAAATCATAATTAATCATTGTTATAGGGAAAAGCTATCGCTCTAGTGCCCCCCTCCCCCCTTTTTAGCTCCGAAGAATAGCTCTAGCTAGATTAGTTAGAGTGAGTTCTCTGCAAATTGAGGCACGCAAAGAGTATAATAAGGAATCAGTACAATTGGAACAACCAGCGCATTCTGTAAGATAAGATGTCGAGTATCACTCTGGTGATAGAAGCCATTATGCAAATGAATTCACTTTGACTCGCATAGCTTTCACGTCTTAGGTACGTCACCTTCACATTTGAAGTTTAGTTAATGCAAAGAAATTATGAATTCATATTATCGAAATACATTAATGTTCTTACAGAAGGCGCTTGCTGCAGAGAAGAATTCTTCATCGAATTTGGTTTAAGTAAATCTTATTACATTATTTTACCTTGTATAAAACTAAATAAAATGAATGTTAGTTTAACATACCGTCAACCAACTCGGGCCAGGCATGGGCCAGGAAGGGTTCTGCTCCATTCTAACTCCAGTGTCGTGGTCAATAGATGGGATGTACCATTCCTTTTCCATCTCAGATGGAGACATTAGAAAAGTAGTGTAGTGATTTAGTCCGAAAAAATCTGAGCTACCCCGCAACATATTAATCTGGAAATAAAAGAGTAAATCCTATTATGATTATTTTGATAATCTGAACTTTACACTGCAGAACTGAGGCGCTCTGTGTTTCTTCCCTTTTTGCGTCATTCTATTCATTTGGCATCAGAGTTTTGCCTGATCCCGATCGAGTGTAAATATAGCAAACAATACATATGAACATATTATACATCTATTTAAGATTAATTTAAGATAAAGTTATCTTAAATTAATCTGTCTATTAACCACAATTTATTATTTATTTAAAAATTTGGATCGAATAAATAATTTGTGTTTGTGTGTGATATATATTACACACTAGGTACTGGAGGACACTAAGGTCTGATCTATAGTTACAAAAGAATTATAAAAGTGATTTGCACAAAAACAGGAAAGCTAATTACTGTTTTAATTTCTCCTTCAAAGCTAAACATGAGATGATGGAGCACATATGCATAATAAATTTGACCCCGTAGATAAATAAAAATGTTTCATCGATAACATGTAACTGGTAATGTTATTCGAAAGCATACTGACCTCTTTAGCGGTAAAATATGGCAGGCGTGACCTTGTGAATCCTTGTTCAAGACTTACATTATTAACCCTTTCACGAACAAATTTAGGATAGTCGCCAACATCCGAAAATATAGGGTGGGCATACAAATCCAGCTGATAAAGAAAAAATAACAAATTGAAATGAGACTCATAAATATTCTCCTATCGGAATTTCGAGACTATGCTTCAAAAAAGTTTTGGCAAACCTATTATCATCAGAACAAACAGAATGAAAACTGAAGAGGATTTCGAGTAAAAACAAAAACATTTCACACAAATAAGAATTGGGTTAATTGTTCCAAATAGAGCCTTTAATTGACTCATGCGGGTAAATGAAATATCTCTAAATATAGTCAACGAATAACGCTATAAAAACTCACATGCATTTGAAGATACCAGTCGGCAGCGGCTACATCTTCAGCCTTGTTAGGATCTTTTGGATCACTCCAAAATGCATCTAGAGTGATTCCTACCCTTCCTGCAAAATTGCAATATTTTAAAATATACAAAACTTCCCTGTAATTTCACTTAGGTAATTGTTGTAAGCGTTGGTCCCATTTTCACGAGTACTTTTGTTGAAAAATGGAACGCGTTTAATTTGGTAATTTTTAGAGGAAAAAAGTTTGAAATTAAGAAAGTAGGCCAAGAAAAAACGTAGGGTTAGACTGATTTCGACGGCATCAACGTAAAAGATGGTAAGCCACAAAATGACACTTGGCTTAAGACGATGTATTTTATTAATTCTTAAATGTCAGGCTGACTTAGTTTTCTTATAATTTTTCTTTTGATGTCTGATAATTAATTTGTTTATGTAATAAAATAAAATAGATTCATAACATGATTATCTTCCATTGTTAACAGACAATTTAATGCAAAATACTTAACTTAATAGTTAATTAATATGAAAATATTAACTAAGGAGAATAATAAGTCATTAAGTGTTCGATTTTACAATAATAATGTCCATTTTGTGCCAGATTTTGCAAGAAATAGATTCTTAGTACGTTTATTGATTTAAGGAGGTATTTCATTATTGTTAATTAACATTTTAAGTAAAATCAAATACATTTAAATTATATTTAAACCTCTACAAATGAATATATAGCCATGTGATACCAGCTTAAGAATAGTGCCACCCCATCTCTTCTCGAGGGTGTCGTCAAGGCGACTAAGGGATGTCACATCGGAGGATGGGCAGCAGTGCCCTCTGCGTACTTTAAACCTTACTGCGATCGCTAACCAAATCGCCAAGCGTAGTGATTACTGCAATTAACCTCAGGATCTATAATAAGTAGGTTCTACTGGAAAGACCCGTGCCCTGCAGTGGGACATCATATGGGTTGATATGACGAAATCAAAATCACTTAGGTATTTTGGAGTTATGTAATTGCCCATTCTTCATCTACTTGGATGGGATTTATCTCAAAAAGTCTTCTTATTTTACATGGAACAATAATATCTCAATTTTGTTTTTGCAGATGTGCAATATTTAAAATCATAGGCGGCACAAAAACGTACATATTCATGTAATATACTTGCAAAAATAAGCAACTTATTCCCAATTATAATGGTGTAAATACTACAAACTTGTGCCAAAATTTGTGAAAATTTCCGTATAATCATGTAATAACAATATCTCCGAAATCCTTATTTGCAATTTAATTTAAATTTATTATCAACCGACTTTAAAAAGGAGAAGGTTCTCAATTCGACTGTATGTTTTTTTTTGTATATTTGTTCACCAATTACGCAAAGACGGCTAGACCGATTTGAAAAAATATTTTTGTGTTTGAAAGGGTATACTTCTAAGTTGGTCCCATTCATCACGATCTGATGATGGGATCCTGGAGAAATCAAGGGAACTCTTCAAATATTAAAGGGACACCTACAGTGACTGACAGATTGCCTTGTATTTATTTTTAAAGTCGGTAATATTTTTTTATAAAAAAGTTTTTTTAAAGTAACCAATTTCATTATCGGGTTGAGTAGAGCCGACTGATTGTTTCTAATATTTACAGTAGGAACACACAAAAACCAATATTTTAATGTGAAATCTTCAAATTCAAAAAAATTAAAACATAAAGCCACCTATTTAAAGCCGCTTAAAAATAAAACAACCGTTACCTTTTTGATAAGGCTTGAATTCTTTTTCATACATCCTGTAGACATGAGCATGAGAAAGCAGGATATAGTGGCTGCATAAATATTCACCGATGCCATGTGCCAGAAGCGCTGGCACGAAGAATGCGAGGCCATACCCCTGTGGCAGTAAAAATAGTGGCTGATGCAATCTCCAGGAAAGATTTAAACATTAATAAGAAATCTAACCAAAGTGTAATGTGTGTGTAATACTTTCCGGTTTCATAACCACTATCTATTGTGTATAAAGCATAATAAACTTATTGAATAGTTCTGTTTTCAAGTAGTTTTATGTAACTACAGATAGGTATATCACTGATTAAAATAAACTCACAAGGCCGCCCATTGTACCTACATCTAAGTTATACAGTGTATACCACCTTGTTCTTGTATGTTTAGTGAACAATAAAGAGTATTATTACTATAGACAGATCTTAATCTATACCAATTTTAGAATGAATCAATGCGCTAATCTTAAAAACTAGAATTAAAATCTGAAAATGTCATTTGCAACAAAATTTATATTTACTTAATTTACAAATAATTCAAGACTCGTTACGTCAATAAATCTGGCATAATCACATCCAAATAGGTACGATAAACGCAAATATATCTATTCCGTAAAATAACATTAATGATTGTTTGAAAACGTCAAATTGATACATTCTAAAAGATTAATAAAATTATGATATGTTTGAAAAAAAGAAAAACAAAATAAGTAAGGCGGCAGTTCCAAGTGTAAAGCTCATGAGAAGAAGCTGCCAAGGAACTCATGGGCCACTCGTTTAAAATAATCAAGTTTTTCTTTACAGAAATAATTTTATTGAATGAGCTAGTTTGTTTGTTGAATGTTTGTGTTTTTATATAATATTACATAATTACATATTGTATAAAAAACTATAATGTTGTTAATAAGTATAGGAGTGGTATGTATGTACTAGTAATCTGTTATTAAAATATGAGGTCGAAAATTTAGCAGAAATATAAATTAATTACTATGTTTACGGAAATTCGCAGCATCTTAATAAAAAAAAACTTAAATATTATTTCCGCAGTGATGGAGTCATAGGATTCCGAGTCATAACCTAGATCATTTAGGACTAAATTCAAATTCAAATGACCTACTTTATTCATTTAAGAAGCAAAGCTATTTATATGATAAGTGATTGATATGAATCTACATTTTTGCGAAGTTTGCAAAACAACCAGTAAACCTGGAGAAAAAACAAGGCAATAATGTAGGTGAATTAGATTACCTACTAGGAAAAGCTGGTCTGTCAACTAGCTGCAGACCCTACTTTACTGAACGTTCTATAAGTCAATTCTGAAATTCACTATGCAGTGGCAGTAGGGGTGTGTATGCAAGCATACTTACATTATAACAATGTTGATGAGGCTCGTTGATTGTCGTCCATGTTTTGATAATGTCTCCAAAGTGATTGAATGCGACTCGCGCGTAGTCCTCAAAATAATCAATGATTTTAGGGTTGGTCCAGCCTCCAAGGTCCATGAATGGTGTAGGCATATCCCAGTGAAACAGGGTGACTATGGGCGTTATGTTGACCTTTAGAAGTTCTTCGAACAATGTACGGTAATATTTTACACCCGCGAGGTTTATGTTATTGTCTGTTCCGTTGGGCAGAATCCTGGGGGTTAAGAATTGTTGTGTAATTTCATAATTTTAATAGCTTAAATAACGATCTAGTTATTTCTATGAAATGTGTTTTAAAGATTGAAGAAATATAATTTATAAAAACATTACATTGTCAACTTATTTTTTTTTTAATACAACTCCCGCATTAGGGTACAAGCCCTGTGTCACGGGGGACTTTACAAACATACAAGTCACGGACACAAATTACACCCAGACCCAGAACAACAATTTGTGGATCACACAAAGTGGTGTCCCGTGTGGGAATCGAACCCACGACCTCTTGCGTAGCAGTCGGACACACTCCCACCGCGCCACAGAGGCAGTTAAATTGATAAATAAATGATTGACAAACTAAAACTAAACTTATATGTTCAAGAATATAATACGTCATGTCACATGTGCTGAAAATGTTCTGCGTTGCGTTAGATAGACACGCCAATTTTTAAAAAAATGTATAATATATTATATCGGACGAGATCTCAATGTTTATTCAATCACAGGTTAGCAAATTACGACTAATATGACTTGTTTAAAAACATTGTCACGAGCGTGAAATCAAATAACATTTCCCAGCTTTCCTCCACATAATCCTCATTCAAATTTCCAGTTAAGAACTCCATCATAAAATTATGCACCAAATAAATGCTTTTTCTTTCTTTTTGTTTCTCATTTTACTAAATAAACGAGTTTTCAATTTACTTAACCATTTTTACTTTTGTTTTTTTTCTCTATGACAGATCCCAGCTGTGTTTGTAAGAAGCGATTTAACGTGGGAACTCGAAATTGAATTGCAATTTAGCATTTTATATTTCAAATGGAGCGAATTGGGCCAATGTTTGTTTATTTCCTTATCCTTGACGTGGGTTGGGAAACGGTTTGAAAGGGTTACTAAAACGGTATGCAATAAAAAGGTTTCATGATATATATCCTAAAATGAGCAGCCTTCCTCACTTGACGACTTACTTGACTGACTTTAGAGAGTGTTACATTGAATACTTCTGAAACTAAAATTTGAAGATTGAAAGGAATTTAGTAATATCTAGATAGTTTTTTCTAGCTATTAGCTTATCACTGGACTGATTTAAAAAAAATGACCATCTAATCAGTAAAGTCGTTCTATTACTTACCCTGTAGTTGGATCTTGAAACCCTGAACATTATTAAAATTACTAGGTATTTCGGTATTGGTTGGTCATTCTTTTTTTTATTATTTCCCATATGATGTTAGAATCTTGTCATATCAAAGGAGTTATCTCATTTCTTAAATACTTCCTTCCGAAATTTGATTGATGGAATGCACAGTTTGCCACCAATGTGTGTTAAAATATTTTGCATTTTGATTTAATGCTATCTAAGGAATTTAACCTACTCTTGTAGCTAAATCAAAGCGGTTTTTGTTGGTAGTTTATAACAATATTACATTGAATCAAAGACTGTTTTTGAATTACGAGAATAAGTTCATGCAAAGGAGGGTCCGTCACATTTAATTACATCATTTTATCTATGTAGACATTAGCATATTATGCAAGATTCTTAGGTAATAATGTAAAAGAGTTGAATTTCGTATATGATTTACCTTGGCCAAGAAATTGACATGCGGTAGTAATTCACTCCAAGGCTTTTGATCATCTCAATGTCTTCCATAAATTTGTGATAGGAATCCGCAGCCACGTCACCGTTTGATCTGTCTGGGGTGTATTCTGGGTGATGATGGATGTACGTATCCCATATGCTTTCTCCTTTGCCTGGTGTAAGAAATGTCATTTTAGATAAGTAGGCCTGCACCAGTTTCTTCGTTTAGTTTTGAGACGTCATTAAATAACACTTCAATAGTAGAAAAAGATATTTTTCAAAAGTTAAATTTCATTCGGTTCGTTGCGTTAATTTTTATGTGAGTTAAATACAATAAGTGAGTTTCTGTACTGAACTGAGAGAGTTAAACCCCAAGTTTGCTAATTAAATTAAAAGTAATATCGGTTTTGATATCATCAAGCCATTCAAATGATTGTTACATTATTTGCCTTCTAAGTATAAAAAAATATAGCTATTCAGTTATGATCACTAGCTTTTGCGGTTAACTGAATACTTTAAGTTTCTGTTAAATACTTCACGATACGCTAACTACTCAACGATATGGGATGCAAACCGAAGCTTCCGCCATATAATTCATATCCACTATGAATAATTTTGAATGTTTCCGGGAGCCGGAACTTTATGAACTGTTGCATTAATATTATTGACATTTTATCTACCATCATCAGAATTTAATAATGTAATAATTTACTGGAAATATTTTTAAGTGAAAATTGTTTACTTATTTTTATCACAGAAGTTAACTTAAATACAATACGAGATCGACGCACGCACACAGACGTCGCTCATGAACACGGACTCTCAGACCATTTTAGACCAGTTATTGCGCGAATGATACCGGCTGCAGACGCTTATTTAGTGATATATTTCGTGTACTTTAGAAATATTTTCTACTGACCAAGGTACTACGAAGTTATTTTCGGCAAGAAATTGGTTTTAAAATACCTACATGATATTAAGATATGGTATAACAAGAGGGGTCCCTGACTTCGCGGTAACCGAACAGATCAAGATAACTTTTTTTTTTTTTTTATATTATAAACTGCGAGGTTAAGCACCGTTACCACTATCGGTCCATAGATGGTTGACCGTTTTCGAAAATTATGAGACCCCCCATGCCTCAGAGAGGAAGTTAGGCCGTCGGTTCTGCGCCCAATCTCTCTCCAGACGTGTTGGATTTCCGTCCCATCATGCTATGAGAGTAAGGGAATCAGAGGCGAAAGGTTCAAATTTTTCGGAGGTAAACCGATACAAAATTATGTCTCGCTGGACATGGTTATTTGCACCCTTAATACTAAGTTACTAAAATCCAAAGGGAAGTCGAAAGTAATGGTATTTTAAGGACCCTCTGCCACTGGAGGGAATAGAGAGTGCACTTGTATCATAATATCTCCTGTGTAGTTAGCTAGTATCTGGAAGCCTACTCTAATTCAATGAAAACGAAGTTTCAATAAAAAATGAGGTGGTCATATACAGAACCGCAACATCAATTCAATCCACCCCTTTCTAAAAATCGTCTATGGGTTTTGAATTTGTGCTTAAATCCAAAAATTAATTCGAATAGTCCCAAAGAAAGTTAAGATTACAAAAAAAATATGAATTTCGTTGTGAAGAAAGAGAGTACTGATGAGACCGCGGTAACCGACATCGGTTAGGAGACCATTATTATTATATTAAACTTGAATTATTTTATTATTGGCATAGTAGTACACACCTACATGAGATTACCTTCTGTACTCTCAGTATTTTGCATATATACTTTTATCTGTTTACATTTCGCCCATTCAGGTGTTCGTCCGAAGTGAATTTAATTTGAATAAACAGATTGGGAAATGGTACGTAGTAATTTCATATCTGTCAATGCAAAGCTTGTATTCGATTATATTTATGTACGGTAGCTTATGCACATAAAAGGGACCGTCCACGGACGAGAAAATCGCGACGACTCCGCTCATCTATCGGGTAGTCTCCACGAACAAGCGATTATTTCGCCAGCGTAGCATCTTGACTCGCAACGGAATCGCCACGAATCTGCTTCGAATCGTAACGGAATCATAACGTTTTTGAGGCGGAAACCTGCGTTTGACAGTGCACTCGCCGCGCTCTAGCTGCGCGAGTGCACTGCGATACGGTGTCATTTTTTTTACCATAAGCCACTCATCGTATCGCCGCGATAACACCGCCGTGAGGAGACACGTTCTATGAGAGTGTATAGAAATAGGTGGCACGACGATAATATTGCCGCGATTCTCTCGCCCGTGGAGACTACCCGATGATAGGTATATATCTTTGTTTAGCAAATTCAGTATAGCAACGAAACTAACATTCTGTGTGCGTACTTTTATTTAAAGTGAATGTCAAGGTCATCAAAGTTTTTATTAACACGAATTGGCTCTCTTACTTAAAAACTTATTTTTTTGTATACAATGATGTCAACAAGTAATGTGCTATTTGTCTTTATTTTACATGTTATGCTATCGTTAGCTTATTATTTAGTTTGCTATGGAGATGGAGAAAGACGTTTACATTACTGTCATGTATAAGGTGAGAATATAATCGAGAACTTCGCTCTCGTATTTTAATTTTGTTAACGTTGACTGCCTCTGTGGCGCGGTGGGAGTGTGTCCGACCAGGTCGTGGGTTCGATCCCCACCCAGGATAAAACTTTGTGTGATGAGCATGATGGTTTATTCTATATCTGGGTGTTATTCATCAATGTTATGTATTTAGAAATATATAAGTATGTTTATCAGTTGTCTGGTTTCAATAGTACAAGCAATGCTTTGTTTGGGATCAGATATCATTGTGTGAGTTGTCTTAAGATATTATATTATTATTATATATTATTATATTTATATATTTATATTATTAATTCAAAATACCTATACGAAGAGCTAATTTTACTTGTTTGAGCTGTTTGGTACTATGTTTCATTATCAATCGATCAACCAATTAACCTGTATCGGTCCACTGCTGGACAGAGGCATCTCATAATCTACGGTACGATACTCAACCCTCGGCCTGTGTTGAGTTAACAAAGATACAGCTAGATTTATGATAAAGCTGCGGAACTAAAAAGCACAGAATACAGGGCTGCTCCCTATAATGAGCGAAATTGTTCTCACGCACAAATCTCGGTCGAACTTAATCGACCGAGATCCGCACGTGTTCGTGGGTTTCCTGTAGAGTTTGTGTATGAATATACTTGTGCAACCTAGAGTTTTAAAGCAACCGAGTCCTTTAGTACTCTGTTGTCTTTCTATACCTACCACTAACTCAATGTTATATATATTAGTATTCGTATAGTTACACGTTAAATATTAACGTTACTTCTGAACAAAAAAGTAAATTAGGGTCGTATCGTGTCTAACTTCTTTTTCTCTTTTCTGAAACTGAAACTTATCTGAAAACTCAGCCTGAACTAATCTTGTAAGTGTTTATAGTTGAGCGAGTTTATCTGCTAGCAATTGATATAATGATAGTTAATTATTTGTTTTACGATTCGAAGAAGCTAAAGATATAAATAAAACACGAAAATTCGGTAAGTAAATGGCTATAGTATCTTCTATACTATTTCGTATCATTACAAAAAGAACAGTATCGCTACAAAATACCGTGAGAACGGAAAGTATATTTTATAGTACCTTGCTCGGCCCAAGCATACATTAATATCGTTCAAAGTTGCTACACACATAAGCATCCGGCATCAATCGGCACAAGCCGAGCGATAAAATCGAATATGTAGTTGAGTGTTAGGAAAAAATACACTCAGCTTTACTGAACACGTACACTAGGCTTGGTGACAGCGGACCGGCATCAATCGACATAGCCGGACGGTAAAACCGAACACGTGTAGATTAAAATTCGGCTTTGCTATTCAACAAATACTGCCGAATTGAATGATGTGCCAGCCCAAATGAACTATCTGATTGGCACTTGTTAATGAACCCAAACATGTTTATTGGTTGCTTCGGGTGTCTTTTAAAGTGCTGACCTGTTAATGTGTGTAGTAACCCTTTTCATAAATAAAAGGAAGCTGTCAGAACTACATCAACCAAAACTCTTCAAAACGAAACTCTCCCTAGCAAGTCAAGTACCTGGGCTTTACCTTAGATGGCAAACAGAACTGGGCGAGTTACCAAGAAACAAAAAATTAAAACCTGGTCTGCATAACCTTGTGGCAGTGTAAGAGGCTAGTAGGCAAGATATGGGGTGTCAATCCCCAAATCACACTTTGGCTATGCACTGCAGTTATCAGACCAACAATAACATATGGATCAGTTGTGTGATGACCCAGAATATGCAACTCCTCACATCGTTTTTTCTTTATGTCGCTTTGGGTAGTTGGATCAATACTCATAAGATGGAAATAAAGTGTGTAAATAAAACTATTCTACAAACTGAGAATTGCTAGTGAAATTATTTTAGAAAAATTCTTATTTGACAAACTTATACTTTTTTAGATTTTCCTTATATGTATAAATATGAAATTAGGTACAAATGGCATAATTACATCATTCTATTATGTCATAAAATAGTCTGTGGGTAATTTCAATATATAACTATTGGGTTTTCCTTATTTCCTGAGGCTTGCTTAGATTGGATGTTTTTGAATGTTTTTATGTAATTGTAAGAATTACTTTTTTAAAAAAGGTATGATGAGATTGGCAGAGAATAACCATGAAAAATTAAAGAACCCAACTGTAATCTGTTTATATATAAATATCTATTCCGATGTAGTATGTGTAAAAATCTTGTTTTCAACATTTTTGATTCTTACAACAATAAAATGATGCATATTTTTGCCACAACTTGTAGCAACCGCTGAATACAGCAACACTGTGACGAATCTGATGACAAGTCATGCGTATAAAATAATTCGTCAAGCCGTTTATACTATAGAAAATATCAAGAGCAGATACATTTATACATATTCAAAAACATTAATATCCTTCGACAGTAAGATATTTTATTTTATTGTATTTTACTTTAACTAAAATGCTGGTTGCTATGCCTTGCCATGGGGTCATGATTGATCTAATTGTATAAAGAAACAACTTTGTTAATTCATGATTGCAATGAAAGTTTTATTTTTCTTTATGACAACTCCCGCAGTAGGGTACAAGCCTTGTGTTACGGGGGACTTTAAAAACACAAAAGTCACAGTCACGAAGTAATCTCACTCAGAATAATAATTTTTGGATCACACAAAGTCCTGTGTGGGAGTCGATCTTATCACTTTTTGCTCAGCAGTCGTACATAATACCACCGCGCCACAGAGGCTGTCAAGTCTAGTTGCTCTCAGACACTAAACAACAAGGCCCGTGTGGATTGGTCGGCACGAATCGGAACATGTCTACGATATAAAACGGAACATCAAGACGTGTTTCGGAAATCATCACAAGCGATGAACGTAAATTTGTGTACTTTGTATCCGTGACTTGTATGTTTGTAAAGTCCCCCGCGACACAGGGCTTGTACCCTACAAAGCTTCTTCATTTCTAGATGCCCATGCAAAATAATGTTACAGTTCCCTGAATTAACGCCAAGAATCTTTTCGATGTTCGAGTAAGTAATTCATTGGTCTTCTCGCACCACCATTTCAGTAGTCCACACATTTCTGCAGTTACTACCGTTTGTGGACGACCACTCATATGGTCATCTTAGAGGTTTGTTTTACCCTTTTAAATTCACTGAACCATCTAAAAACTATTGCTAGAGATGGGGCTGACTCCCCTAACGCAGTTATCGTGAATGCCAAGTTTTTCAGTTAAACCAAATCGAAAATAATAAAATATCATTGCACGCAAATGTTCGCGGTTAAGCTCCACCGTGGTAAAGGAAAACGCGGGAACCGTCATAGTAAAATGACTGGAACAATATTATTTTTTAAACCAGCAACCTGGCTACTTGCGTTTAAAAAAAAAAAGCATTTTTAAAATATATAATACGTTTCATTTTTAAATCTCAAAACTTATCGAGAGACCTACAAATTTCGCGAAACTTTCATTTAAAACAGTTACTTACCGTCTGCGTCCCATCCTCCTTCAATTTGAAATGCGGCCGTTGATACCCCGAATATAAAATTACTGGGAAATGAGTAATTGCTCGCCCTAGGGTCCACACCGAGACTCCCCCATGCTTCTTGAAGCAAGCTATATTAAACATAAAAAAAAATATATTGTTAAAAAATATGTACACAAAAAAATAAATTTGTGTTTTAGAACTACTAATATTATAAACTCAAAAATTTGTAAGGTTGGACGTATGGATGGATGTATGGATGGATGTTTGTTGGTCTTTTTCGCAAAATCTACTTAAGGGATTATGATGAACCGTTACATTGTAATAGCTATCAGAATAGTACATCTATATCTATACTTCTATACTAATATTATAAAGATTTGATTGTTTAGTTGATTATTTGTTTGTAATAAATAGGCTCAAAAACTACCTGACCGATTATAAAATTCTTTCATGATTAGAAAGCTACATTATCGGAGGGTAACATAGGCTATATTCATTGTCAAAAAATTAGAGATCACTACGAAAATTACAATAATGTAACTTAAGGTATTAAAAGTGCCGCTAGTCGACTATAAAAATAAACTTAACGCCGGGAAAGTTTAAATATTTTTTTTTATATATAAAAAGAAAATTGAGGACTTGAGTCGATCTAATTACAAGTAGGTACTTAATCGTTTCAAACTAAACAATAGATGATATTAACGATCAATAGGGTTTTTACTATAATATTTTTAATTAGCTCAATTAAATAAAATGTCAAGTCATTTTATGCTATTAACCAGCTTTTGAATGCTAGCTTATCGATGCCTGTAACCTAGTTTAAGCTTTAAGATATTTCCATATCAAATATTATCTAAATTGGCTTAGTATCTGCGGAGATCAACACATTCAAACAAACAAAGTCTTCAGCTTCAGTTTTATTTTTATTTATTCCATTACAAAAAACATTTGTGTCGAAATATATGTAAAGATACACAAAAAAAACACACACACACACACACACAAAGAAATAAAAATACAAATTATTACAAACTTATCACTAATTATCATGTCAAATCGGTTCTATTAATACAATCAATTAATTATTTCATTAAAATTATCCCTAAAAATAGTCCCGGCAAACTTGATATCGTCTCATGTTTTTGTGTTAATTTTTTTCGATGTTTTAATAGGTATTCTACTATTCGGGACGGAGACGAATCCAACAAATCAAAGATCATGAAAATCGGCTCACCTTAAGTTATAAATGGGGTAACTGACTCGACTTTGTTTTATATAAAATAGACTGGCTTTCACCCGCGGCTCTGGCTGCGTGAATGTTGATTATGGCGATAAAAACTAACCTATGTGCGAGACTTAAAGCTATCTCCATACCAAATGTCACTTCAAATCGGTTCAGCGGGTTAAGCGAAAAAACGTAACAGACAGATTTAATTACTATCACATTTTTATAATACTAGTTTTAATTAGCTGTTCCTCACAATTTTGCCCGCGTCAAATTTGAGTTTGAATGAAATATTTAGTTTTCGCGTTTTTCCCAGTATTTTTTCAACAAAAATTTACAAATTTGTTCAGTCATTATCAAGTTTTGCGCTTAGCTACAAATTTGGCGCTTCATTTTTATTAATAAAGAGGATCTCGCCCGCAGCATTGCCCGCGGCATCGCTGGCGTGGATGACTTTAGCCCGTTAAGGGTTGATTTGCGCTGTCAAACACTGAAAGACGTGTTTCTTTATCCACAAAGCTAAATTTTCACAGATGTAACTTTAAAACTGACGAAGTTATATACAGACTTGCAAACCCTATTTTACCCCTTTAGGAGCTGATTTTCTAAAAAGGCTGATACGTGTTTCTCTATTTTAAACCAAAAAGTCAAAGAAGAAATTTCAGTTTTAACTTTAAAACCAATGAAGTTTGATAAAAACTTGTAAAATAATGGTTGGAAGTTTTTATTAAACTTCGTCAGTTTCTGACTTTTTGGTTTAAATTGATGATAAACGGTTTTAATTGTTTTAAAGGTTTGTTGGTATTTCACCCAAAATCTACCTACTGAAGGAATTATGATTAAACTTTACATTGTCATAGCTATCATAATAGTACATCTATACTAATATTATAAGAAGGAAATACTTGACTGTTTGTTTGCATTGAATAGGCTCGAAAAGTACTGGACCGATTTCAAAATTCTTTCACCATTAGAAAGCTACATTATCGGGGGGGGGGGGGGGGGGGAGGAATTAGAGATCCTTACGAAAATTACAATAATGTAACTCAAGGTATAATAAAAACGGTTTTAATTATTTAAAGGGTTTGATTCTGAAAAATCAACCCTGAAGGGTAGGAAAAATAAAACTGGGATAAGTTCCCAGTTTTATTTTTCCAATATTGACCATAGTACCTATAACGTGTTTTGGAAAATCAACCCCTGAGGGTAACTTAGAGGTTGATTCTAGAAAACTAACCCTTGGGGTTGATTTTCCAAATTCGCTGAATCCCATATTAAATTATTTTATACAAAAAGTCAAATACTAATTTCTCAAATCTAACTTTAAAACTGACCAAGTTTCATACAAACTTACAACCAATCTTTGACCCTCTTAGGGGATGAATTTCACGTCTATATATATAGGCTTAGGCTGTGCATTGATTCATCAGTCACTCAGTCAGGACAAAGGACAAGGAATTTTATCAATATTTAAAGTGATCCCACATTGCTAGTTATCTTTTATCAACAAAAAAAAATGTATTTAGTGTAGAAGTATAAGTGAATTAGTTTAGATATAATTGAGTGACTTTATTAAGCCACCATCTGCGTATAACACAGAAAAATATATGAAATAAAATAAATAGGTACAAGCGATTTATTTCAGATGGAGGGGTTCACAAGATAGGTAGTAACACAAAACCCACATTGTCAGTACTTTTAAGCTTTCGTAAACATTATCTTTGCTTATAATTTCTGAATGCTATTTAGATATAAATCAACGAAACCGATAATTCAAGTTGACTGCTTTCTATAAAAGGCATGCAATTGCTACAAATTGCTCGTTTATCTCACCCGCTTTATCATTTGCTATAATAAAGGGCAGACTTTATACAAACAAAAACGTAGAAATTCATATCAAGATCGGATCGAATATGGGAAAATACTAAGTAAACACCGGGCAAGAGCATGTAGGACCATGCTCAGTGTAGGGACATCAGCAGAAGAGCGTATGTTCATGGCACTTACGCCCTTTTGTTGAGAAACGCAGTTTTTCAGCAATAACTCAATGACGGTATATCCGATCATGTCTGAAATAATTTTAGTTTAAAGTATTTAATAAGTCCTAATCTTTGTGACACAATTTATGCAACTTTCCATTTCATCAATATTAATTGAGTTGTCTTTGAGTAAAATGCCTGGGACATACGGACGGACAGACATACAGACAGACAGAAGGACATGACGAAGCTATAAGGGTTCCGATTTAGCTATTTTGGCTACGAAACCCTAAAAAGCAGGAGGTCCGGAAAAAAAACTAACGTACTACAGAATAGTAAAAACAACCACACAAAACTCTCAAGGGTGACGGATGGAGAGATTTTATTGTGAACTAAAAACGTCAAAATTATTTTGCCGTCTGTACAATTTCATTGTATTTTATAAAGAAATACGGAGATACTACGAAAGATTAATAATGTATTTGGTATCAAATTAATGTGCTAATTAAGCCCAAATACATTATATTTATAAACAATAAGTAAAAATATCCAATTCCCATGTTTACCGTACGCTATCACTATGGAAGAAAATGTAGTATATGCCACCCACACCATAATAACGAATTAATCATCAAAAACGGATGAGTAAATTAGACGCTACGGTGGAATATATGTAAATACAAACAAATAAACTGCTAAAAACATAACCCTTCTTTTTCGGCCTCGCCATAGTCAGGAAAATGTATACCTATTTATAAAAATCCTGGAACCATAATATTACATGTCAATTCCAAATTTAAATTTTGTATTAAACCTTAAAACGCAAACCTGGCACTTTTTGTACCCCAAACGCTATATCAACACTTTTTGTAATCCGAACGCAAAACGAACACTAAACTTTTTGTAATTTTGAAATTCGAACACTTCTCACCTAAGAGTCACTAATAGTGCTCCGAGGGCGACTCTACTCAAGCTCCGCATTGTACAAACTAAAGCCTAGCACAGGTGTGTTACCTATTCAATACGACAATCTTAATCACAGCCTCAACGAGTAACCTTCAGGGGTTTCCCTGGGACATAATCAGTTTGTAATATCATTCAAACAGATGTCCTTTAAAGCACTGTGTCCGTTTCCTAGAATCGATTGCGGAATTAATCAGTTAGGTACCATTATCATTAACAATAATAAACACTTAATGTGTTGAATATTTTTATTGACTAGCCCTGATTCCGTCACGATCAAGGATTAATTAAAGTTGTTATAAAATGTCAGACCAGTTTTTTATATCTAGTATTATGTGTAGAAGACAATTATTACAATATTAGGTACAGTATCTATATTTATGTGCGTAGTATAAAATTAATACGTACTTATAAATACCTACTAGTAATGGTAATATTCTATTTTAATCATAGATACTAGAAGTTCATATTTTAATATAAAAATGACCACTTTCTGTATTTTGTAGGTCAATTAGCTATATAACCTACAATCCAAAATCTAAAGTAGGTTTTTTTTTCAAATAATGAATGTTCAGATAGCAACACAGTCAAGGCAGCACCCGGTTAAGGGTTATCATATCACCACGGATCTTTAACAAGTGTGACGTAAGAATCATTTACATATAGACTTGGACTGCGCCATCCCTTTCAATAATTAAAAAGTAAATATTGACTGCAAAGCGTAAAAGAGAGAAAAAAACTCGTGCGCCCCTGTTTCGTTGCCAGGTATTATTCACAAGTTGTCTCTTTCTATAGAGTGGTCAATTTTGTGAGGCTATGGCGCACTCTTGTTCTCTACATCAATGGGAAAAACCGTTTTTTTTTTAATAACATTGAACGTTTGAACGGAAAGTATGACAGGAGAAAACATATTGCGCCTACCCCAAATAAGTTGGGTTAAGAGTGGGAGGATGATTATGTCTGTTAGTAACAGCTTTTTGATAACAGAACAGAAATAAAAACAAACAAAAACAGCCTGTTTTTTTCTATTCCGTGCTTTTTATTATATTGGTCATATTTTGTATAATAAATAAGAGACAGATATGTTTCGGCGACTTTCTGTTTATAAATATGAGACGTTTTAGTAACAAACAACATTCAGACTCGTTATCAGATTTTGTTTACAAAACATTTACACTGTGGAAAATTACGAACCGAACGAAATACCACGACCGATGTCCAAATATAGTTCGCTGTATTGTTCTAAATATCGATTGAAAAATGGGGGAAAACCTTTGACCTTGACTAAAAATAACTTGGAATTGTGTAATATTAAGTGGAATATTACGTTGTATAATATTTTATACGCTAAAATAATTTGATCTAGGCTTTCACATTTTCACTGTTCTCGCTTTCTAGATATTTAGGTGATTATTAATGTAATTGAAGCAGCGGTAGCCTAATGGATAAGGCATCGGTCTCGCAATCGTGAGGTCGCAGGTTTGAATCCTACCCATTATACTACCGACGTGACCCACTCCTAATACAAGCCATTGAGTTTTTCTGGAGGGGTTAACAAGATTACTAGTAGTGTGGTACCACAATCCCTCATTGCTAGCTATCCTAATAAAAATTAAGAATCTTATCGTAGCAAAACCTTTAAAGAGTAAATAACATACTTTTTTGAAATCTTTTAAAAAATATGCCTGCGAATTAATGTTTAAAAACTAACCCCTATGGGCACAATGAGTACAAAAATCATATATAGTACGAATATTGCAACTCATATTGCTCAGTATTGATATACAGTGACAGCCGCTTAAGGCAGTCAGCGTATGTGAAATGAAATGTTATTCGCATGACTCATTTGCAAACACATTTGTTTATGAATTGGATCAATCTCGTTTGCGATTTTATGAACAATGATAGGCGTTGAAGATGACGGATGAATATTGAGTGTTCCAAAAAAGCGAGCAGAAACTATGCACATAAAGTTGGGAATGCCTATTTTCTAATTCGCACAAATTAAGACGAGATTAACTTCAAATTCGTGCCAATTTATTGTACACGAGAATAATATCAGTTGCGTAAATTTAAGAAGCGTAAACTACTCGTAACTACCAGACTAACAAAGCTTTAGATACGTAGATACGTTAAAACACTTTCCTACCAAAGTTTTAAGTAAATAGCTTTATTACACTTCGTGCTACTTTTAAATGTTAGTACGAAGTGAGTTCACCATTATAACTAGCAACTAAACAAACTTTACAAATCAGATTCAAGTGCTAGTGATTTAGTAAAGCGCTCGCCATGTACGTCTCGCTGGAACTAGTAAACTTTTTAATATACCGGACATTGAATGGGACAGTTATGGTGCATGTTCTGACTTTGAATGCGTAAAATAGGAATCCTACTAATACAAATAAAGAAGCACACAGTACAGCTATACTACTTTATGTGCTATACTACTAAATGTTATATACTACGGGTGTAATCACGTGCAATAAGGTCAAAATGTTGGGCAATAAACAAGGTATTTTACCTTAAATAATTCACGCGATTAAGACCCGTACTATATATAATTTTATAATGTGTACAAATCGCAAAAGTTTATCAACATTTAAAGCGATACTACTGTCATATAGATTATGCTAAACCGTTTTCTAAAAATAGCTATAATGTCACATGTAATCAAAATGTTGATTATTTTCAAAATGGATAAAGGAATAAATAATGGATTAAGAAAAAAATAAGAAATTAAAAACTATTCTGTTTAAATTATGTATGCTTTCTATCTATCATTTTGGACGCAACAATGCCGCAGGTAGACATACAGATACTTTAAACTTATAATACCCCTCCTTTTGCATCCCGGGTGAATATTTTATCTCCTTTGTGGCTCGGAAAAAATATATTAAGCCGTTCCTTTTGTGCTTATTATATCTGCGGTCTTGTCCAGTCGTGTCGCTGCAGTCTGTGATACTGGGAAACTAGAAAGTGCATTTATGTGCTATAATATTATTTAAGTAGTTGCTCAGTCTCCATTAAGATTAGCATCTGTAATAAAATCGGTTAGCCTTATTTTGGTTAGTCAAAACTCTGTTAACTTAGAAATTAAACCTTAACTACACGAACAGAAGGAACTCCTAAGCAAAATTTAAAGCTGTTAAATCGTGCGGTTTTGGCTTTAAATTTGTCAGTTTCACCTTTTACAGCTAAATTAATATTTAATTGTATATATTTATTGATAAATTAATATTTATATGGTTAGTCAATCAAGTCTAACGGACCGCCGAGTATAAATAGATTATTTTACGCAAAAGCGAGTGAGGACTAAAATCCAAGTGAATAAAGGCACTAGGCAGGCTTGTCCTTAAGTAAGCGGCCGTTGACATTTGAGTTCACTAAAATCTTCGTCATACATGGTGATGAAATCAGTGTTCATAAATTTTGTCAGGCATTTTTGGTTTGCCTCGATGGTCAAATTAATATCGTGCCTCGTATTATTGACACATCCAGATGGATATAAAAATAGTAATATCTTGGGACAAATGTCACAACACTATCTGATCCCAAACAAAGCAGAGCCTGTATTATGGAAACAAGACAACTGACAAACAAATTTATATAATAATAATATAATATCTTGGGACAACTCACACAACGTCATCTGATTCCAAACTAAGGATAGCTTGTACTATGGTAACCGGTCAACTGATAAGCATAGATACTTATGTATTTCTAAATAACAAATATTAACTCAAAATTACACTCAGACACAGAATAAACTATCGTGCTCATCACACAAAGTTTTATCCTGGGTGGGGATCGAACCCACGATCTCCGGCTTAGCAGTCAGGGTCACTAACCACTAGAAAAATAAGCCAGTCAATGTTTTAAATAAATAGGTACATATTATAGATTAATACCACCCAAACACAGAATATACCATCGTGCTCATCACACAAAGATTTATCGTGGGTGGGGATCGAACCTACGACCTCCGGCTTAGTAGTAGGGTTATTAACTACTAGACCAACAGGCCCACCATATTTGAATTTATGTCTCAATAATACCAGCCTACAACTACGCTGAAATAGAAAAGTGATCTAAACAATCATTAAGATTTCAATTGCTGGTAAACTACAAGTATTAGGACTGAAAAAGAAATACAAAATTCAATATCCTTTTATTGCAGTTAGTTTAAAGTGGAGACACAACAACGTCTGTTAGTACAACAAACAGTATTAACAACTTAAAGCGACAATAGTGAACTATTGTCGTTTTATTTATTGAAGACAAAAACATCTCTTCCACTGGGTTAATCTCTTATTCTGTGTTTGTATAACTTTGTAAAATTATAGAGTCATTCACACAACCTCAGCACAGATTTTTTTTTGTTCTAAGTTATCAATAATATTGTAAAATAAGGTACCTAATAAGGTAACTAGCTGACTCAGCCAACTTCGTACTATTTAAAATGAAATGTAATCCGAAGTGACAGTTCTCATACAAAATTACCTATTTATAATAATATTAAAAAAAGTTTATTTACATAAGAAGCAAAATACTACTATCGTGAAAAGTTGATTCTTCATGTGCATGTAATGCCTGTTCGCAAACCGGAGACAATAACAGGCAATAAAAACTCCAACTTCAAAAAGGAGGAGGTTCTTAATTTAACTGTATTTTTTTAAAATGTTTGTTACCTGATTACTCGCAGACGGCAGGACTGATTTGAAAAATTATTCTTGTGTTTGAAAGGGTGTACACACAAAGGGACATGGCGCTGTAAAAATAACCAAAATATACTAGTCGAGCTGTTTCAACATTCGTTAGCTGTCTAACTTTGATGACACCATACGCTGCAGAAATGAGTTTTCCTTCGATACATGATATTTAGATGCCCCACTGTAGCCTACTGTCTAAAGTAATTCCGAAAAAAAAATGTTGGGTCGACAAAGTTAATCACCCCATAATTTAAAATTATACTCGTATTAGTAGTTTTGACATTTTGGTAAACTAAACTTAATACATTTCGTTTTTTTGGGATTTAGAAGTAGGTTGTTCGTTGTTAATTTTTGTTATTGTGATAATGAAAGTAGTTTCATTTTATTTTAGAAGTATATTGAGCTGTAATAGTTGAACGGATTTTCATGAAATCAGGGTTTCTGGAAAAATGTAGTGGTATGACCAGAAAAACGTCGGATGAGGCAAACATCGAGCCAAACACTGTATTGTCATTATAAAACATACTGAACAAATAAAAAAATACTTTCTTTAAAAGATAGTAGCTACTTACTACAGCAGTATTTCATAGATAAAAGAGAAATGCCGTAAGCTTTAGGGAGTATGAAAAATATAATCCCAGCCTTTAAGTTTCTAAAGAGGATTTTTTTCTAAGATATTAAGAGTTACAGACGGTAACACACAAACGGGATTTCTAATCTACCTTTTATAATCACGAAGTAAGGAAAGTGTAATTAAAAGATGTTGCATTTTCTTCAGTGTAGAGTTTTAATACCGTTGTTGTTTTCACAATAAAGGTGGACGTGTTAGATATAGGGCTATATGGCTATGTAAATAGCCATATATATAATCAATCCATGTGTTGGATATTGATATCTACTATGAAGATGTGTTTTGGAATATTAATTGTTCCTGTTTATGTGAAGTTGTATAAAACCGAACGAAGGTTTGGTGGAACCGTTTTACTGGTCTGGAGTCTGATGACGGTGTAACCATCATCAGACACCACCTCTCAAACTTATAAAACAGTTCCACCAAACCTTCGTTCGGTTTTATACAACATCACATAAACTGGAACAATCAATATTCCAAAACACATCTACATAGTAGATATCATAATCCAATACATGGATTGATTATATATATGGCTATTTACATAGCCATATAGCCCCATATCTAACAGATGCGTCAGTTATACAATGTGTATTAATATAGAAAGCTATGGTCTAATTTGAAAAACGAATAGTATACAGGATGTCCAAAAACTATGCCATACGGTAGGAAAGTACCTGAAATATTATAGATAGACAATTAACTAAAATAAGACTTAATTCTGATAAAAATAATGGAACTACATTCAAAGTCAAAGTTTTTTAAATAATCGACTGTCAGCAATATAATTTTAGTTTTATTGATTTTTAACTATGTGACCAAAAAATGGCACAATTTATGTAACTTTCGGAGCGATTATTTCCAAATTAAGTAGCGGCTACTACAAGACACATTTTCACTAAATTTCATCAATATTCATTGAGTGAGTAGTCTTTAAGTATAATGCCTGTGACATACGGATGGACAGACAGACGGACATGACGAAACTATAAGGGTTCCGTTTTTGCCATATTGGCTACGAAGCCGCAATAAAAACGAAGCTATGAAATTTTACATTTAATAAAATACAATCTGTACAGTTCTCATGACGTGTTTTTTGCTTAAACTTATTTTGCTTCTATTTATGATTATTTCAAGTTAAAAAATGAACTGATTAGTATTGTTCCAAATATTCATAACGCAAATATTCGTAAATCAACAAATAGTAATATTATAAATGTGCTAATTTACGTATTTACAGAACAGGGTACGGTTTTAGCATTTGTTATCTTAATAATAATATCTTGTGATAACTCACACCGCGCCATCTGATCTTAAGCTAGGTAGAGCCTGTACTATGGTAGCCAGATAACTGATAAATATACTTATATATAGTATAGATAAATTACACTCAGACACAGAATAAGACATGCTCGTAAAACAAAGTTTTATTCTGGGTGGGGATCGAACCCACGACCTCCGGTTTAGCAGTCAGGGTCACTAACCCCTAGACCAACAGGCACCTTACATTTAAAATAGAGTTATTTAAAAAAAATCGTTATCATTGAC
Source organism: Herminia tarsipennalis (assembly GCA_945859575.2). Lineage (NCBI taxonomy): Eukaryota > Metazoa > Arthropoda > Insecta > Lepidoptera > Erebidae > Herminia > Herminia tarsipennalis. The sequence continues at coordinate 17,144,394 of OX243837.2, forward strand.
TCTTTCGATTGGTGTCGTAAAATACAGTGCTATCTAATTTTACAATTTGGGGGATTAATTTCTGGTACAAACTGGCGATTACTTAAAAAACTTTAAACGCAGTTCGAATCACTTTTAAAATCAAAATGAGGTCTTCTTTCATTAAAATGTTCTAACTACAAAATTTAGGGTATTTTCGCTCCATGTGGCATAGTTTTGGGACACCTGTATAGTATAAGTGTAATGCGATGACACGGTTATATTGTTGCAAATAATAGGTATTTATATGTAGACAAGAATTCGACCACGTCACCTGCATAGTAAAAGGCAGCCATTAAATCCTCCTGTGCGCAGGTGGTCAGGCGCACAGGACACGATATACGACGGTCCATTGTTTTTGACTACTCGTATTTCACCGCACAAGGTACTTAGGTTTGTACCTACTGAGAACCCCACCTAAACATGATTTGAATACTATAAAGAATTCACTGTTAACTCGTTAGATAGAGATAAGAAAAGTTGATTGGCACTATCATTGTTTAACATCTGACACTTACTCTAGTACTCGTTTCTTTACTTGTCAAAAAATTTAAGTTATTTTGTTTTCATTTTGTTCCGGTATTGTAAGGAAACGTTTAACTTGAAGCTTAAAGCCGACCTTGTCTGTTTACGCCAAGGTAATCAAAAGTAAAACTGACACTCCTTTGTTATTATCATAAAAGCGACAGTAAATGTTTGCTTAATCTTTAAGGCTTATCTGCGGAAGTGAATCGAACAAAAATTTGGCAAATTTACTAGCAAATTGATTCATATTAATTCAAAGAATATGAGATTTAGTTGTGCTATCTATTTTGTATTTTTTATTAGGTGAGCCCGCGACTTCATCCGCGTAAAGTTACAGAGCTGCTTTCTCCCTATAAACGTCAGCGTGATGATAAAAATTTTACTCGTTACATCCTCAGCTGGCTGTGACAAAGAAAGTTTCGTCAAAATCCGTCGAGTCGTTTTGGAGATTAAAAAACAGTCTGTCTGTTTTTTAATCTCCAAAACGACTCGACGGATTACGAAGACAAAAAAAAGTTTTTTTATCAAAGGTGCCATTTAAATTACAAACAGACCTTTCGATTTAATTGAATTGTAGTACAGAAGTATTAAGTATTTTATATTAGTCGCCCTATCAAGAAACCCGAGGCAAGTTAACGTCAACGAATTAACCCCCTAATTCACAATGCACCACTTCATTTAATTAATGCTTTGTCTTTGTTTTTCATTCTACATTGAAAATATTGTAAAAAAAAAACGAAACATTTGCTAGAATACTGTTATTAAAGTAAATATTATTGAACGCTTATCTTGTTTAATCCCATCTGCAGAAAATATGCATTTACGCTATTTTCCGCACCTTATTTACTTACCACCTAAATTGGGTTGCGTAGTTATAGATAAGTTAAAGATAACTCTTGTATTCAAACTATTCTCGCATGTAAGCTGCCGATGTAAGAGTTCTAAATCTGAAGCCAAATCAATCTTACTAGCTCGTGGTTCATCCTGTGTTTCGTTCACATGCCATAATTATACTTTATCTTTATTTAAATATTTTTTTGTGCGTATGTATGTTTTTTTTTTAATTAGTTATTTATTTACCATGGAATATTGAACATTTGGGTATGTGGATTCGAGAATGGTTTGGATTCACAATTGAACCTGATTCACAATAAAAAGGTGGCAGTACGAAGTTGGCCGTGACAGCTAGTATTAATATAAAAACCAGGAAAGTGTATGTTGTGCCAATTTGCAATTCTTTCTGTACAAATAAGCAGCTTAAGAAATGATTTATCTGTTGTTTTTTAATACTACCAATGCCACAATAAATTAAAAAAAAATCGTGATGGCCACTCAAGTTTTTTATTTACTTATATTGGTGTTATTTTTAATATAAATTGCCAAACATATGAAATAAATACTATTAACATATGAAATAGCATGAACGCATACGGTGCGTTAGTGGCACATAAATATATTTTATTTTACGGAAATTCGGGAACGCAGATCTTGCATTTATTCAAAGGACGGTATTATGCAGTAAGATGATTGTGTAAATAACATTTTTTGACTGACTCGGTGGTCGGTCGCTGTGGGAGTTTGTACGACTGCTGTACAAGAGGGTTCGATTCCTACACGGGACAAAAATAACTCTATATAAACACAGTTCCGAGTCTGGGTGTACTTTGTATCCGTTAATTGTATATCTGTAAAGCAACCCGCGACACAGTGCTTGATTCGGAATACAGGCGTTCTTTCTAAACAAACAAAAAAAATATTTCAGTAAGAGTTCCTTGTAGGTACTAGGAACACTTGCTGAAATGAAATAAACGATTTTTTTATATCAAGTTATACTTCAAAATAGTATGTTATGTAATTATTGCGTGGATTTCACATATGATGACCGATTAGGTCTTTTTACCAGACTTATCAAATAAAAAAAAGTTTTTATGTTTGTCAAATAATTTCTCCGAAACTAGAGATTGCATTGTAACCATTCTTTTTATTAATTCATATTTATTTCAACTTAAGGAACAGTTTTCAAGTCTTATAAAAATCGGTTAAATAATTTGGAAGATATGAAACGAAAAATGTCTGCGGAGCGGCATGGAAAATAAATAAGGACACGTCAAACAACATCAATAACAAATCCGAGATAGAGTTCATAAAAGCAAACGACAGTATATACTAAGATCCAACACAAACTTGTGAACTTTTCAATCAGTTCTTCATATCATCAACAACATAAATTTGAATCAAGACTCGAACAATAATCGACATTCTCCTATTACAAATAATACCAAAAGCATTTTTTTATCACCTGCGGATGAAATTGAATTATTTAATATTATCAAAGCTCTAAATAATACTAGATCAACTGGATATGACGACTTATGCACCAAAGTAATCAAAAAATGTGCCGCAAGTTTGCTTGTCCCACTTACGTATGTACATCTTCAACCTTTCGTTAGTAGATATCCAACCAGACTAAAAAAAGTCATAGTAAAACCTCTGTTTAAAAAAGGAATAAAAACTGACATGAAAAATTTTAGACCAACAACGTTATTACTCATACTAGCAAAAAAAATCGAAAAAGTAATGTACAAGAAAATAGAAAAATTTATATCTACATGTGACATCTTAAAAAGTAAACAATACATATTCAGAAAGCAAAGTTCCACTTTTTTAGCGTGCTTCTCGTTATTTAAACAATTAAAGAAGCCATAAATAAGAAACAATTTTTTATCATGTATATTTCTAGACATGACGAAGGCTTTCGACTTTGTGTGCCATGACACACTAATGTCAAAATTGTATAATTACGGGTTACGCGGAAATGCATACGACTGGATTAAAAGTGACCTAGAAAATAGAATACAATGTGTGGAAATAACAAAAATCGATCAGAATCAACTAAAATGCTTCCGGTCCTCATAAACAATAAATAAATACAGGGTACCACAAGAAAGTCTTCTCTCTCCATTTTTATTCCTTCTTTACATCAATGATTTCCCTGATGCAGTAAGTCAAAAATGTATCCTTTTCGCTGATGATGCGACCCTAATAGTTAAGAGCAACAACTTCAGAACTTAAAAAGAAACCGAAGTCAAAACAACCATTAACAAGGCGATAAACTGGTTACAAAAAAATAATTTAAAGATTAATATTAAAAAAGCAAATATAAAACAGTTTAAACGTATAAAGCGAACACATCTAACTTAGAAATCAATTATAATAACCAGACCTTAAACAATGCTGAAGACTGTGTATTCTTAGGTATCTCTAAATGTAAAGACGGCTATTATGACATATCATGCCTATGTATCCTCTTTACTTCGTTACGGTATCATTGTTTGGGGCAATTCGGTGGATTTTACCAATTTATTCATAGCCCAAAAGAGATGCATTAGGGCGATATTTGGCTGTGATTATAAAGACAGCTGTAAACCCATTTTTAAAACACATAAGATCCTTCCTCTATCATGCATCTACATACTTAAAATATGTATCTTTGTTAAATCCAACCCTACGCTATTTCAAAAGCTAGGAGACACGGAAGGTAGTCGAACTAGACACAAAAATCGACTAAAAGTACCACAAATCAAATTGGAATTACATAAAAGGAACTCTTATTGTATGTGCATAACATTGTATAATCATCTTTCCAACGGCCTTATAAGTTTATACAGTTTCGTAGAAAACTCAAAAAGCTGCTACTAGAAAAATGATGTCAATGAATATCTTAACGATAAACTAATGCACCTTGATATCTATTTATTATTCGTAAATTAATGATATTAATAACATTGGTACAACTGATGACATTTAATTTAAGTTTATGTTGTTTTATTTATGTACTGACATTTATTATTATTTTATTTTAATTTTATATTGTTTTTATTTCTGACATTTTATTTATTTTTTTTTTTTTAAATACTGACTTTCAATTTAATTTTATATTACTTTATTAGTGACATTTTTGATGGTTGGATATAATATTATAATATTTGTTTATTGGTGATTAGGTATAAAAGCTGTATTATTATTTTTTTATGTTCAAACGTTAAACATTTGCACGCCACATGTAGGGCAGAATATGCTGTAACACAACCTTGTCAACATCTGTAAACCACCATATTCCGGGAAATAAATGTTTCTGATTTCTGATTTTTGAAAACGTGTAAAGGAGAAAGAAAGAAGTAGGCCAAAATGTATTATGTTGACATATAGTATATTTTTCTACATTAAGTATAAACATTAAAATTAGTTCAATTTACAATCTGAAAGGAGAGAAATCTGAGAAAGAAGATTTTTCAAATACACATCGAATAATTGAGTAATCGAGTGCACATTTACAAAAAGAAAACTATTGCACTGTGTTTTTGTCTAAAATTAAATAAATGTACTTTAAATTATTTTAATCGATATGGTGTGTTCAATTATAGCCATGTTAATAAATTAAATATATATTAATTATTTTAAAAACCAAAGAACGTTCCTTGATTTTATATCGATTAAAACATTGACATTGACACTTGACGATGACTGCTCCTATAATATAATCTGTGGCTCTCTCGTTTGTTTTTGTTTACCATTTGACTTAGACTTGTGATTATGGATTTGTTCGTGCGCCAACTTGTGGATTGGATATTTTAACTATGGATCGCTGAGTGGCAATTCATACATCGATCCATAGTTATTATCCATAAATATTGCAGTGATTAGTTGCTATTACAAAATTGTAATAGCGACTAATCATTGCAATACACTAGGCCGATGACCCTTAAACGATGAAGCTATTCTGTGAGTTATTCGGCAATGGTTTGCACCTCAATCTGTAAGTAAAATTTATAATTAAACATTTTGAAGTTAGTGCCAAGAAATAGTAGTGTCTAGCCTTAATTTAATAAACATTAGACATAACACTTCAGGAAACAGCTGTTAATTAAAAATTATAACATAACCTTATTTTTATTAAACCTCTAATAATTCAGATTGTCAAAACTTACATCATTTTTAGTAAGGACCTGATAAATCAGAATCTATTAATTTATGCTATTTTCATCTCGGTATATCCTGCACCAAAATTGTACGTAATCGTTTCTGTCTCCTTTGACGACCTGGCTTACATTTTTGCCGAAATTACAAAGGAAAAACATCTCAAACCTTGGTCAAATAGTAGGTACATAGATGTTAAAATTTTTTTTAGTTACGGAAAATCTAAAAATTATAAATTAAAAAAAATAAACAAGCTTCAAAAGTTAACTAAAAATAATAAAATAATACTTTTATATACACGAAATTACCCTACATTTTTTTAAGTCGGTGCCAACACATATCAATTGTAGGTACTAACTATCTAATTAAAAAAAGAGAATCCGCAATGTTGATATACACAAAAAGTTCAACCATGTTTGTCAGAATTTTAATACAAATCTCACAAGTAATGGCACCGATTAAAAAAAAAAAATACGATACTTTCGTGAACCTATATAAAAGTATTTTTTTGTATAGGTATACGAATTTACCCTATTTTTTTTAAATTTATAAAAGTATTATTTTCAGTGAACTATAAAAAGCTGTTTATGTTCACTTGACTCTAGTGAAAATTTGCAGTTAAGTTTTAATAGTTTGTAGTAAGGCTTAAAATTTCACAAACGGACTCCTATAACGAAAAGTGATATTCACAACTCCTAAATATTTTTAACGGAAAATATATATCTATGCCAAATTACAGCTTTCTAGTAGGCAGGTACTAAGGGTCTCTGAGATAGCCTGGGGACAGAGGGACGGACGGGCGGACAGAGAGAGCGTTTACTACGGAACCCTAAAACACGTCCCTAACTAAAAAGTAAAAATAAATAAAAAGTAATAACAATTTCTTTAAAGAACATGCTTTTACATAATACATTTTATCTAATACTTTTTATTTAATTTTAAGTTCAAATCTCTTTACATAATAGCAGGTTCTTTTAAAAAGTTTGTTTTTACTTTTAAATTTAAATGTGTAAGTAATTCTTTTTTTTTTAAAGACGACTCCCGTAGTTGGCGACAAGCTATGTAACGCATACAAATCACGGGAACAAAGTACATTCAGACTCGGAACAACAATTTGTGGATCACACAAAGCGGTGTCCCGTGTGGGAATCGAACCCACGACCTCTCGCGAAGTAGTCGAACACACTCCCACCGCGCCACAGAGGCAGTTTCTCTGTCTGCTCCGTTTTCGATATCGGTATGACGATAAGCGACATCTACGCAGGCGGAGCCGTAGGCGAAAGCTAGTTAATCAGATGTTCGATAAAAACTCGAACTTGCTAATAGAAATAAAATGCTAAAACTCCACATGGATATCCAACAATGCCAAGTAGCAGACTTGACATCATAACATACATAGGTAATTTGATAAGTACTTGATTACCTAGCAGTTCGATCTGTTGTAGACACACAAGCACTAAAACTTTTATGGGATGGTACTAAGGCCTATGTTTTACGTTCTCTCAAAAAGATCCTGGTTTACTCAAAGTGCTCAAACTACTCTTGAAACTTTTACTCACAATCGCACAAAGTTCAATAACCTAAGTGCGTCTCCTATCTAAGTAGGTTTTAAACTTTGAACCTATTTAAATAAGTATATATTCCGCTATGCCGCAAAAAGCCAACTGAACTGGATGAATTAATCATCAACCGTTTGCCAGATTCCTGTAATCGGCTCCGTGATTATGAAGAATCATCTATTTCGTCATTACGAAAACCTTTAGACACGATTGTTGAAATATGTACCCACATGCTTAAAAGCTTTCCATTGCCATAACCCTAAAATCTGCGTAGTCCACCAACAAATGAAACCCCGCAAACCTGACGAGACGAGACAAGATTAAAAACGAAACCCTATCTATAAGACTTACGGTTGAAAATTGCTATCGACTATATCTTTAGGCCTTTATGCAATACGCGTAAAATCTACCAATGTTGTAAAATCTACCAATGTTATTCTAAAATCTACCAATAGTTGTAAAATCTACTAATGTTATTCTTAAATCTACCAATAGTTGTAAAATTTACCAATGTTGTCGTAAGAGTTGGTTTTTTGTTTTAATTGCTTAATTAAAAAGAAAATACGATAACATACCTTTGTGAGTTACCTTTACCTTCTCAAAATTACAATACAACTCATATATTTCAAAGCAAGTATTTTTACGAATGATAGGGACGTTCGTTTTATCTCAAGAAAATGTATGGGTCCTATGGGCTATGTTACTTTGTAATTTCAGGTGAACAAAGTAGGGGATGAAAATAATGTGAAAGGTTGTAGAGAAGAATTACCTCAGTGACAAGGGAGATATAAAAAAGACATTGACTTAACACTTGATTATTTTTTCATTAATTGTACAGTTTTCTTAGGTATTTAGTTTACCTATAATTTTTTTTCACAAAGATTAAATACGATTCTTATCGACTTAAACAATATCAATACTAATCTAATACAAATGACATAAAATGCAAGGTGCATTTTTAGTTTAGATATGTAGTGGTATGTTTTTAAGTGTCAGGTTACAAACCTGTAATTATAAACTACTACGAGTAACTTGTCGTTGTTTGTTGATGTCGGTTAACGCGATAAAACTAACATATGCTCTTACTTCAAACTATCTCCATACGAAATTTAATCTAAATAGGTTTAGGGCTTTAAGTGTAAAAAGGTAACAGACAGATGGACAGAGTAACATTCTCATTTGTAATATTGGTATGGATAAGCACTTACAATTTGATTTGATTTATGTAGTCATTTGGGTAAAAGCACCAGATTTGGCAACCATGCCAGTTGTCTATCTCATTTTAATATAAAATGCAAAATATGTAACGAATGTTGCACGTTTTTATTTTCTTCTAAAGTGGAAAAAGTTGGTCTAATGTTGTCAAAACCTAAAGTGCATATTTTTTACCAGTTTAGTTTTGTCTCTATTTCAAATATCAATGTTTCATATTAGGGAAAGCTTAATGTAAAATGCATATGAAAATAAACCAGCCACTGTAAGTCAATAAATAATAATGTCATTTAAAGCAGTATAAAGCTGTTGTTATATTTGTGCAGGAAAATAAGGTTATAAATAACATGACGACACGCTGGGCGGATGTGCGCGACATCGGGTCACGTGTAACATAAATAAATCAGAAGAAGGCGTTCTGCTGTTTTTTCATCTTCTGTAAACCCTGATACTTCATTATAATACCTGTCCTTTATCTGACACAGAAGAAAACTACGATCACAATACCCACACCTCTTCTACATAAATATTTTATTCAATGCGAAAGGAGGCGTTGTCATGCTTCCGAAGCGTTCAAAACACTAAACTACGTTTTATTCAGCCTTACTTCAGTTTTGTTATTCACTTCAACTATTTATTTGTTTGTTGTTTCAACAACTATACAAACTTTTGATAAAATTATACTTCTAGTCCTAAACTTACTAATTTATAATGTTTTGACACTTGCTATGCCTACGGCGTATTATTTGTTACCAGTTATAGCTAACACTGTCACAATACTTAATAATATTATTATAAGCAATTAATCATAGCGACAATTTCATAGCAACTGGCAATAACCATCTTCGAAAATTTATGACTTCCGCTCCTAATTTGCTTTACTGATCCTAACTTAATATTTGCATAACACGAGCACCAATATCCAGCAAATAGTAAAACCAATATGGTTTCGGATAATGCTGAACTCAAACAAGACCTAAAACATTTTATCTACTTCGACAGTATACGCATCCATCGTTCACATTATTTGGTAGCTACATTTAACGACAAGCGGTCGATGCATTGAGTAGAGGGACCAATAAAATAAGAAGACAAGAAAAACTTGCGGTCACGTAGTAATATCCACAAGGTATGAATTTAGTTGAGAATTCAAAACTATCTGAAAGATATTTCTACTCGGATAAAAGCCTTTCATGATCAAAATGGTCTCATAACAGCCTTCGACGTCAACTCTTCCAATCGTCTTGGAAGTCATCCAAAACTATTTATGGCAAGTTTTCGGTGACTGCCCTCTACACATCTTGCGGCATTTGAAATAGTTCCATGCATCTCTAGAGGGTTGAGTGAACGAACTTAAAAAAGGGAAGTTTAATACCTACCACATTTTCTTACGTAACTTGGCAAATCTTCTCCAACTTTGGTTCGTTTTATTTTTACACGTGGTGGAGTATTCATATTTTTTAAACTTTTATCGAATAGATATTATATCTTTAATCGCCTTTTATAGTTTTTAAATTGCTTAATAGTGCAAATAACGAAACATGCTGACAAATAATAAAAAAGATGAGGCATAAAATTGAAAAGTATGATTCAAGATGAAAGGGAAATAAATTTTCACAAATGTTTCCAAGATGAGAACATTTTAAATTCCAATCTTGCACTTTAGTCCGATGGTAGACATGCAGATGGGCCAGGAATTTTCAGCGATTTGCATCGGTTGCAAAACTAAGTTATGGTAATCTGGCTATAAGTTACAGGCTCGAGCTGGTAAGCTTTTCAATTTTATTGGGAGATTGGTTATTTTGAGCCTTAGCTCCTTAGGGAAATAAAATCTCTCTGCTCTAAGTGCATCGAATGAATTCATTTGCATAGGGCTTGTTGATTTATATCAGATAGTGCGGTACTTGTCAGTCAGGAATAATTTAACGGTATTCCTTGTTCGCTCAAGTATATAAGTACTATTTTGAATTATATATCTTAATAAAATATATAATTTTACCAGATCGTATTAAACGTTTTTGAGAATGAGTTGTTACTGAAACAAATGCTTATGTCATCATCATCATCAGCCTGTATTGATGCACTGTAGGCATAGGCCTCTCAAGCGCCTTTGCCACAACAACCGCTCCTCTGGCTTCCGCATCCAGGTCATCCTAGCGACCAAGCTCATGTAACCACAGCGAACTCTACTAAAAGAGTTGGAATTGGGTAGTGGACTACAATAAAAGGAAATTATTTTATACTAATCAGGTAATAGTTGATCTTAAAATGCTCTGAAATAAGTGTTTTTTTACAATTTAACATGTTTTTGAATTTAAAAGCATGAAAACGAATACAAACAGTAATGATTTGACGATAGGAACTTATGACCTCGTAGGTTGCTATTCCATACACATTTCTATAAAGCTTGTCGTTTTGACATTTCATAAAAAGAGACAGATTTGACTTGACAGTCAACATCCCCATTGGTTCAATAAAAAAGTAATATCGCATTAAAAATAGTAAAAATAGTTGCAGATCTGTATCACTACTAATCTATCACTCTTCTAACGGAAATATACTTGCCAGAACAACACAGTTCTGTGTTAGCGAAAACTCAGTTAAGATTTATTGCAGCTCGCGAACGACAATATTGATATTCGAAAGCTATGATAAATATGCTGAACTTTATATTGAATTTTCAGAAAACATTTCTATATTCCATTATTGTTGGAATCCCGCAAAATATTTGTCTAATTTTAAACAATATATAGAAACTGTTAAATGCAAATTTTAAATTAAGTTTGGTAATAAACATCTTATTAGAATTTTCTCGCAGCTTTAATAAAACTTTCTCAATTTTAATGTGTAAAAAAATATTAAAACGCATAGAAAATTGCAGAATCATATTTAAAACTTCTAAATACGATTGGTGAATATTGTCTTAAAACTGAAATTATGACTCATTTTGAAGCCATTTAGTTATTTTTACTTGATTTATTTAACTTGCCAAACAGTCTAACACGTATTTACTTTACTAACGAACGGAAAGGAAAAACAATAATAAAACCTAAATTTTAATTAGTTACATTTTCAAATGTGACTTTACTACTGCAGATCCCAGCGCCGCGTCAGTCAAAAGTCTTGAAATGCTCAAGTTCGCATCTCTTATATCGTTTAACAGTTGGGTTTCATTATCAAACACTCCACGAGAGCTCGCTCATCAGGGTTAAAGGCATCTATGATTCGCATGCGTAAACCTTGCTACCGTATCAGAACATTCAGTGGCATAGAGACACCGGGGCGGGAACACGTCCCAGCCCGGGATCGCTCCGACACTAGATATTACGCGATGTCGATGAAACTCGAACATTAATAAACTGTTTGTGGCGTTTTTGTAAATCAAGCGTTGTGCAAGTGTTTATCCAGAACAGTGATCCAAAATTATAAAATCTCGTAATGTTTAAATAAAAATTTTAAAAATTGAAAAAAAAGATAGATTTCGGAATTAATATTAATTTATGTGTTCGGCAAATGTAAAGGTATTAATGTAACATTCTTAGTATATATAAATGAATCTATTATAAACAAATTTTAGAAACTCTTGCTGTTTGTGTAGTTATTACAAAAACGCATTTTCTTTTATTTAAGTCGCTATTAATGAAATGTCCATCATTTCCATGGAATACTACGATTTTTCGATCTTATTATTGCTTGCACACACACGATGATCCTCCATTTGTCATTCTCTTCAGTCACACTACTTTGTCATGACCTTAATCCATCTACGTCATACGATAGCGGCGATTCGAGCCGACCACTTCAAACAAGCTTTTATTCCGGAAAAATGCTAAAATTGGATGTCAAAAGTGACAAAATTCAATCTCTTCGAAAAAGCGATACTGTTTCGACTGGCATGAAATCCTTCCGAGACGAAAAGGAGGTATCAATCTGTAGATAATATAAAATAATACTATGACGATTTCATTTAGCTTTGTAATATAAGTATCTATACTTTACTGTGGGTTTATTATAATGAAACCGCTTGAAATGGTCATATATATCCAGAAAGTACTATAATAAATCTCTCTGACTTAATTTTATATTCTCTCTTGGTTTAGGTAGATTTTAGCGCTTTTTTTTATTTTTTTGGAAGTGTGAAGGATCATATAACTATGAATCAGGGCCGAGGGTTCAGACATCAAATTTTCATTATGCAAATTTAAACAGCGCAGACAAATCGGGTTATCTTTATGATGGTCACAATTTACCGTTTTTTGGGTGACTGGGTGCTTAGTGAAACACTGTTATGAGTTTTGACGTTCCGATTACAAAGTTTACACAAATAGCTAACTTAGAACTTTGGTACCCGTATTTGACTGGCGCTTAAAATTGTAGAGAAATAATGTTTACATACTCGCTCACTCTACTGCCCAACATTTTCTCGGCTCGTTGCCAGAACTCGTTTGGGGTCTTGTTTTTTATCTTTGCTAGTTTCTGTGTTTATGTAATGTAATTGGTTTGCGCGTGGTCAAGTCACAGCCAAGAATGCTTTAGAAGAATATTTTAGATATGTCACAATAATAACCTCAATTTATAAACAATTCTTTGGATCTAAATTAAGCAATTATTACGTATGGGCTAAATTGTTTGGAATAGTTTTAAAATTAAAGATTTTTGACATTGGACTTTATAAACAAACTCTGGTCTTATTTTACTAGAAGACAATAGTTTTTTTTTATCAAAGCATGAAAAATAAAACCTGAACCAGAAGAAAAAATAGTTCCATACTTTTTCCGAAGAATGAAATTCATTCTACAAGGCGCCTATAAAATATAGCGTTTGGTGCAACTTGCAGCAATAAAATAGAGCGTTTTTAAAACTGTTGAATCATATGTTCATCGTATGTTGGTGTAGTATCTACGAAAAGGCGTGGCACGTAAAATTAATATTTCACTCCTAATTCAGCACAAATCTGCTCCGGGTGAGATACTGTTCCACGGAATGAAGGATTATTTTCAACTGTAGTCTAACTGTAGAATTTTAATGGCTTATCTCGGCATTTGAGCACTTGAACATCATACCTTAGTAGGCCAAACTTGGTTTTATTTTGCCGGGTATTTTATGTTTCAGAAATTTCTTTTTGGGTATTAGGTCAGGTGTCTAAAGTAGTGAGTCAGTATTTACTTCTTGATGTTTTCTGTCTGTGTGCATTCGTGTGATTTTTATACATTTATTAAAATATTTACTAACATTTTCTAAAATATTAGTTCCCTTTTGTAAATTAGTTCAAAATTACACAACACATCTCGTGTATTTAAATGCATGCAGTCTTAATGCACATGTCAAAATATTTTGAAATCTTTATAAGCAAGTTTCCGTACTTCACTTCCAAGACAACTGATCTTTATCGTTACTGAATATTCAAGTAGCTTCAACTGTAAACTGTTACAAAACTTCTACTATAGTATAAGCAGTAATAGAGCACTGAAAACTACAATGGATGCAGTTTGGGACATTTAAAAGTCATTTTCTGCCACATTTCAGCAGCGTATTGCCTCTTAGGAGTCGTTAAATTCAACTGAAGCAATGGTTACTATTGTGTGTTTAATAGGACGTACTTGCTGCAATGACACGTATTCTGCAAGTCTTAAACGTATTCTAAAAGTTAGTTTAACCGATTTAATAAAATAGGGAGGACTACTGACTGTTTTTATATACCTAGGTACCTGTTTCACGATATTTTTGTCGATTGTGAAATAATTATTATGCTTATGGAGACAAAGATAGCATTGAAATTCTTATGAAATATAAAACAAATTCTAGCGATGTTATACTAGAATTGATTAGGTAGAAAACCCACCACTTACCCTTGATCTGTCAATCCCAAAGGCTGAAGTAGTATGGGAATCAAAACAATCAAAATAGATTGACAGACCGAACACCCTCAGTTGACAAAAGAGAAACCGCTAAGAAAGAAAATTAGGTTTTCGATATTTCAGTGACAATTTCATAAAAGCCACACAGTTTTATTACTTTCAGAACAATAACTTAGTCATTTATTTACTAGAAGACATACAGTATGCTCATTTTCTTATAAACATATTACTCACACATAGGAGTAATGTTTATAAGAAAATGACAGATAAAGCCAACCAAGTTTTCACTAATGTTTAGTTAATACATGGAGTGAACTAATTATAACGGTACTAGTTAGTAGGTACATGCAGATTTAACCCGGCGTGAGTGGGATGAGAAATTGTTTCACCGACTATACCGACGGTATCAAAGGTTCTGGTATCTCATACCCACCTCGGGTATAAGGCACCAAGACCTTTGATTGGTTTATTTTTACTCGGGATATTAGTATTGGTATCTATTCAATAAGATGAGAACATAAAATACGATATTTAAAATTATTTTTTAGAATAAACAAATACCCATATTTTCATATTAGATATATTTCGGGACTTAATCGCGTGAATTATTTAAAGGTACGAACCTTTTATTTACCCGACGTTTCGATCCAATTGCATCGATCGTGGTCACAGTCGACCCGTGACCACGATCGGTGCATCGTACCTTTAAATAATTCACGCGATTAAGTCCCGAAATATATCTAATATGTATAAAAATCTCGAAAGTTTAAAAACAATAACCCATATTTTCTATAAATAACCATAAAACAGTATAATTTTACATTTTTTCGTATTAAATATAAACAAAGTTTCATTTTTTTTATGGTAAAATTTGTATTGTTAGTATGATATCTTCTTACTATACAAATAGAAAAATAACTAGATTGTCTTCTGAGACCAAGCCGCACAGCACCGAAACCATACATGCAAATCAGCATAAATTACCCGTATAAAAGTTGCGTGCTTTATACATAAAGGCTTCTCACACTTCAAACAGCAATATTTTGTTACTCTTTCTCTCCTATCCATACAAGTACCACACTTGAAATCATATCAAAACTTATGTAAATCATTCAATAAACCTTCGTTCCGAATTACTTTCGCACTTCTGTAAAAAATGTTGTCAATCTCTTCTTCACTCTTGAAGTCACTGAACTAGGACTTGAGAAAGTTTCTATTAGGTAGGTACTTCATTCTAGCCAAAATTAATTCTTCATGGCATCTTGATTTATATGACAATAAGTTGACAATGAAAAGCTACATAATCATAAACTTGCAAATGCAATCAATCAAAAATGTAACATCGACTACGAGGTCGAGTAAATCATACCCGAGCTAACTTTGAGCACCTGTGTCTTCTCCCAGCGCCGACGCAGCGTTGAAATTAACCCTCCAACTTGCCCTCCGTACCCTTGCCATCAGCTACTGTGACGATAGGACTTACAGAGTAACAATGTACCTAATATGTATTTAAAAATATCTCGGGTATGACATACCCGACCTCAATCACGCCAGGCTAATTACATTAAGTCTATAAAAGCAGTAACAGGTTCTCCCCTCCAATGGCTTAAAAAATATTAAACTTATATTTTTTAACCCATTGGAGGGGAGAACCTGTTACTGCTTTTCTGGACTTAATGTAATTAGCTTGATTATAAGCTATTGCATAGCTTTTATCGCGGGCTTTGAGCGCGGTGAACGAAATCACACTCCGCCTACCAGGTAGCTCGGCCGAGCGTTCGCATAACGTATATGTATATGGCACGACTGTACGAAGCTCGCACGGATCGAGACGAGCTGCTCCGAAATCGGATGAATAATTTTTTTGGTGTGTTATTTATATCTAGCTATTTTCGTTTTATAGAGAAGAAAAACTTAAAGAGCTTAAAAGAAAAATAAATTGTAAACGTCAACGGGCTATATTATCAGCGTCAGAAAGAAAAATGAAAAAAAATAATTGCATAAGTTGATAAAAAATGCTATGCAATAGCTTTACCGCGGTAATCCCCGAGTGCCACACAATTGTTTTTTTAAATAAGTCTTAGTGAATACATGATTTGTTGTGATTAGAACAATTACAACTACTATCATAAAACCCAACCTTCAATAGTTTATAGTTATCTATGTTTGATTTTTTCGTCGCGTTCCGTCAACAGATATGGAAAATTCAAATGACCGTTTCAACAATATTTATTGCAGTGAAATGAAACTTATAGTAGTATACACAAGCAAAAACTTAATACAAATTGATATTGCAGTTGTGGGTTCGACTCTCACACAGGATACCATTTTGTATGATCCACAAATTGTTGGTCCGAGTTTGGGTGTTCTAATCATGATTAAAGTCTAGAGCTCTAAAACTTCTACTACTATGATAAGCCGACTATGAATAATACATTAATATTATTTTAAAAAATTGTATACTTTATACCTGATTAACAACATTAACTAAGTTATAAGTTTGGTTTCAATGGTTCAAAAGATTATCTAAATAAATAACCCTTTCCAAATAAATGAATTTAATTGGTTTATAATGTACATGCATTAATTCAATAGGGTTTCATTTCATTCCATAAACACTTTTGCTTCGAAGTATTATTTTGTTTTATAAAATAAAATGGTCCACAGAAACGACTTATCATTTACCTTTAATGTTTAAACGTCAAAAATACATTACCAGGGTTTTTACTTAGGCCTTTGAAGCCAAGGGCAATCAATTTTCTGCGCAGTTACATTTTCCTACAAATTGATGGTAATTTGGGCACAAATATCAAAATTATATCTTATCAAATTTATATAGTGGTTTCCAGGCAATATTCATGTACCTATACTGATTAAATAGACTGTAGTCTAATAGATTTTATAAGAGGCAGGATTTCCTTTTAGCTCAAATTTAAATTATTTTATTCCTTTCATTACTTACATGCTTGCTTAAACTTTCATGATTTTTACACCTTAGAAAAAGCCCGCCTGCAAAAAGTCGGATACACAGACTTTTTTAGTTTTTATATTATTATTTTTTTTGTTTTGTATTTTTATTTCACGTCATCGAGGGGAATCTAATGACATAATATCATTTATTAAAATGGGTTTAGTTGTTGAGGAGTTATGAGCGGACATAGGAACATTGGAAGGATACATACAAACATCTCAAAATCTACTATAATATAATATATATACATATAAACAGCGTTGCAAAAAAGTTTCCATAATACAAGCCTCTGCTCAAGCTGATTAATAATATCATTATTATTATTGCAATACTGTCGAAACGTCGGGGAATATATAAAAGGTGGTTAACTTTAAAATATATACGCGATAAAGGCCCATAAAATACATTGTTTATTGTCAAGTTTACAAAATATAGGCGGATCTAAATGAAGAGGCACTTCGGATACTTACTTGAAGTGAAATATTTGACCTTGGAAATTTACATTGGAGGTCTTCCTGTTTCTACACCGTCTTGACAAAAGACAAGAAATATTCTAAGACATTGTCGAAAGAGATAGAATATGTGGAAAAAAAAAATAAAACCAATTTGAAACAAAACAAAATTTATTGTACTCCATACCATCGTGGTACAAACAAATCTAAAACTAAAACTCAAAGCCATTGGATTTAATTTCCAAATTTTTATATTCATTAAATAGGCGCTAGAAAAGTAGAATAATTAAAAATTATGACTTTTTGTTCCTCTGAAAATCTCTTCTTTAACTGGCCCGAGTAGGTACTCATTCATTTGAAAAATAGTTGCAAACGTAGAACAAAAACCTTCTAATCCATTAGCTACTTAAATTATTAGTTCAGCTGAATAGTACTTTCATACCTTTGCTTGTTTTGTAGCCGACCACGTGTACGGGGAAATGAAACAAAGTTATTCATAAAATAACAATATAAGGTGGGATATGTAAATTAAGCATAATATGTCAAGCAACCTGCGCCATATGCGAAAAAGGTCTGAGTTTAAAATTTGTAATGCTACCTTTATGTTTCATTAAAATACGTTTATTTGAATATAGTTGATTCTTTATTTTTATGCTACCTACTCTTCTTCAAAAGAAAAAAAGAACTCCTTAAATATGATCTATCACAGACGGACTGATAAAGAGGCAATACACGAACAAAAGTGTAAAGGTGGCACTGATTTTGACGCTGCCGGAAGCTAACACTTTCCTGTGTGGTAGTCCCTCTTTATACATCTAACATACGCACTGAGGCAAGGTTTTCTGCGAAAAACTGTCAGCGATATTAAAACCAATAACACAAAAAGTGTCCCTAATAAATTGTATAACAATTTCCAAACTTTTGTTTTTTCTATCTTGCCAATACTTTGATGTTATACGCCACACCAGCAAAAACACTACGCAGAATATTCCTAAATTGTTTTGTTTGGATGGGAAATATTTGTTTGATATAAAAATAATTTCTACGCTCTACTGGTTTCCTTTAGTAGAAATCTGGACGATTAAATCTGCCTACTGGTTTGATCCTGATTTCATTAGCAAAATGAATTCAGTATTGTTGAATAGTTGGATTGTCTAAGGCGGCGTAAACCGATGAAAGTATTTATTAAGGTTTTTGTTCCGTTCTGCCTTAATGTAAGAGGATTGACTTTTATCTAAGTTAACCAATTTTAGTATTTTTTATAAAGAAACTGTGATCAAAATATTTATTTTATATACAAAGTGGTTACTTAGTATATTTTTAACACGAAACCATATTTTCGTGTGTATTTTGTGTCATTGTGATTGAAATTTGTCTTAAACTTCATCTATACAATGACAATTATTTAGCATTTTTTTAAAGGTGTTTCCCGTTATTTAAAATGTAAATTATATTATTGCTAAAAGCGGTAACTCTTTGGCTAACAGTGGAACAGCGTTGCATAAGTTGTCATTATGCCAAAAAACTAAAAAATCCCAGGGTTCCGTAGCCGAAATGGCAAAACGGAACCCTTATAGTTTGCCGTGTCCTTCTGTCCGTCCAGCAGTCCGTCTGTCCGCCTAACCGTCTGTCTGACCCCGGGTTAGCTCAGAGACCCTTAGTACTAGAAAGCTGTAATTTGGGATGAATATACATATTAGATAAGTCGAAAAAGTGGTAGAAAAGGTAGATAAGTAGGTCTTTTAAAAATATTTAGGGGTTGTCAATATGACTTTTCGATTCAGGGATCCTTTTGCGAAATATTAAGCCTTAAAGTGTAAATTTAAAAATTGAAAAAACCAAGATAGTATATATACGATGAAATTAAAAGGAAAACTATCACGAGTGAGAACTAACAAAGTTTTCGTACAAACTCAATTAAAAATTACTTATATAACGTTGTTAGTAGTATGAAACAAAGACAACAGACAACGAAGAAAACCCAATTCTTTTATCGCATTATCTTGTGTAGCTAAGAAACCCTATATTATGCATGGCGCGACATTTTGGATCAAGTGAACATTTTTGTAAATAATTGCTCCGAAAGTTGCATAAATTGTGTCCCCATATCTTTTGAACCGTGTAACCAAAAAATATGAAAAGAGTCACGAAGGTAACGCTTATTAAACACTTTAAACTAAAATTATTTTTGACAAGATCGGATGTACAGAAACTGTGTTTCTCAAAAAAGGGCGTAAGTGCCAAGAACATACGCTCTTCTGCTGGTACAATTATTCAAACCGGAGTTCTTCATACGGAAACGGTTCCGGAACTTTACACTGAGCATGGTCCGACAAGCTCTTATCCTATTTTTATGTACTTATGTACTACAAATAGGACAAATGTTTAAAGTGCATGTCGGGCCATTCGAATAATGGGGCTTAAAAAGTGTTTTTTTAGTTTCATACTTACAACATTATACCTACATAATTGGTACAAATTTTCAATGGAATTTGTACGAAAATTTTGTTACAGCTTATTTGATCAGCTGTTACTCGTAAACTTGTAAAGTTTACTTAGCTATGATAGTTTTTAATTTAATTTCACTGTGTATACTACTACCGTGATTTTTTCACATACCCAACATCAACCATATTATATAAACTTTCGCGATTTGTACACATTATAGAATTTAATAAGCTACGGGTCAACAAAGGTATTTAGCCTTAAAAGAAAATATTTACGCGATTAAGACCCGTAGCTTATAAAATTCTATAATCAACCATATAGCTGGTAGGGGAGGGGGAGACACACTTGACTTAAATAAAAATTTGCAGTAACTTAGACGTGTACTAGAACCGCACGCTACAATTAGTACCTATATATAAGTCAACATACATATCATCCTACTGTTGGGCACGGACATTTAATTCAACAAGTTATTTTAAAGTAATTATTTACTTAACATTTACAAGTTAATAAATATTTACCGGAGATCGAAACAGGAAAATGTCAATACTTCTATTAGGTACCGTAATTTATTACGATAATTTCCCGCGAGATGAAGAAAAATCGGCATGAATATTGATTTCGAGGTCTAAACGACAGTAACCAATCCTCAGGGAAACTTAAACACGATAAACATAATGTGTATGATACTTTGTCATTGATTTATTTCGGACTGGAATTTGGGGCGATCGTTTGTATCTAATTGATATTTTTCATGAGTCCTTCACGGTAAGCAATGTCATTTATATCATGAGCCTGCAATTTATTTCTATCATTTATCATTTCATCGACTTTGATATGCATTTCTTTGATATATTTGAATCGAATAATGGAGAATCTGTATCGATTATAGTTAGGTATCATCGCAATTTAATAAGAATTGTTTTTATAATTACTTAGCAGTGCAATGTGACTAATTTGACTAGATTTTAAATTTAAATTCATGTTTTTTTTAAGAAAGGGTATAAAGGAGCTTGTATGAAGTTAAATTTACATAAAACTAAAAATAATTCAGTGAAAAAACTATTGACTTATAAAATCACATTAGAAGTGAAAGTGAAGTGATTAATAAAAAAAATAAACGATGTTATTATCGACATTCATAATAGCGAGTCGCTGACGTGTGTAATGCTAGTGGTCACAGCATGACCACGTGGATGGCGCTTTTCGGGCTAGTGTGGCTGTTGCGTGTGCGCGGCTCGCTCTGCGGCTGCGCGGCGTGCAAGCGCGCGCGCCACGAACACGAGGCACAGTGCGAGCCCAGCCCGCGCACGCCCAGCCCAGAAGAACGAGCCCCATTCGACGTCATCACCTTACAACACTACACGCGTGACGTCACTGTACAAACTGACTTCGACGATGATGAAGTCGTCGAAGACCTCGATAAAATCGAACTGCAGATTTCCGAAGAAAGTAAGTATCTATCAAATTATATTCACTACGAATTTAAAAGAATTTTAAGTACTGAAATACTAAGGTAACGCAAAAAGCCATTACTCAGCATACAAAGTGACAGATTAAGGGCTGATGTTGGCAATTTATTTGCACTCAAATAATAAAGGTCTGATGAAATGCCTATTCATTTATGCGACCAGCCAACCCAGTTCGTTAACGTTTTTTTCGGTAAGATTTTTTTGTATCAGAATTTAATAATGACTTTTTGTTTGCCTATGCGGTCCGTAAATGTAACTTCTAAAATCTTTTCATTTAATGTTTTTTTTTATAATTATTTAGCAAACAGATAAACCAAACAAAAATACACTTGTACATTATTACAATTTAATATTTGTAAGAAGAACAAATGTTTAAACACAATAAAGCTAAAATTAAGCTTATTTGCAGTAACATTAAGATAAAGTATTGAGAGAAAATATAATAAAATATGATTTAACTATTTTGTTTTTCTTTCTGTGACCTCCAGGCGAACTTCAATCATACATTTTGCGCCTACAGGTGTTCTATAAAATGATTGGACGTTTATTGCTTCTATTTCAATAATATTGCGGTTGAACAATATTACATAGGTATTTATTTAATTTTAAAATGGTTTATTTTGTCAGATTTTGTTTGAAAATATTGAATTGAAACTTAAGCACATACCTATGCTTAAGAATGCATTTATATATTTAGAGCAAAAAATGTGTTATGGCGCGGTCTGACCGCGAAGTAGATAATACACTTAACTAGTTAAGGTAACGATCAAAAGAACATATTTTAAAGTGATTAGCTGCGTTTTGACGAGACCCCTACTTTATGTATAGGAAGCGGTTAAACTGAGCGGTTTACTAAATTAATTATTATTCAAATAAAAAATAGATTAAAAAACTAAAAAAAACACGCTTTTGTAAATAGCTGTCATGTCATAAAAAGTAAAAAATAAAAAACAGTTACACATATTATTTATTTTTATTTTTTTAGTTGTTTTAAACCAGAAAGCCAAATAGGAAATTTTACAGATCTAACTTTAAAAGTAACGGAGTTTTATAAAAACTTGCAACCCCTATTTGATTTTTCAAAAACGTCGAAACACGTTATTTTTATTTTAAACTAAAAGACCAAAATACGAAATTCCACACATCTAACTTTAAAACTGGCAGAGTGTCATATAAACTTACAACCACTATTTTACCCCCTTAGGGGTTGATTTTTTAAAAATCCCTTTTTTATCGGATTATATTGTCATAGTCCATAATAATTGTACGAAGTTTCAATCAAATTCGACGTTCTGAAGAGGATGAAAAAGAAGTCAAAAATTCCGTTACATACTAACATTTATGCTAATTAAAGCGTGTTAAAAACAGGCAATGTCGGACCATGCTCAGTCTAGGGTTGCGTGGCGGTTTAAAGCTATCCAAAGAAATGCACCACGTATGAAAAAATACGATCTGAAAAAGTGTACCACCAAAAGAGCGGATCCTCATGGCACTTACGCCCTTTTGTTGAGAAACCTAGTTTTTCACCAATTACTCAAAATCGGAATATGCGCCCATTTGGAAAGTTATTTCAATTAAAAGTTATTAAGCGTTATTTTTGGGTTTTTATGAATTGTATTGGCCACATCGTTTAAAAGATAAATTACACAATTTTTGCAACCATCGGAACTATTATTTCCGAAAATACTCATGTATTCAAAAAGTTTCTTAAAACGTAGACCGATACGTAGTTAAAAAGATACATAGATTTTAGATGAATCATCATCATCATCAGTCCACTGCTGGACATAGGCGTCTCCAATTGCACACCACTTTGTTCTATCTTCGGCTTCTCGCATTCAGCTCCTGCCAGCCGTTTTGCGTAAATCATCACCCCACCGTCGTCCTACACTACGTTTGCCGAGACGCCGACTTCACTCAAGAACACGTTTACCCCAACGGTTATCGGTTCTTCTGCTAATATGGCCAGCCCACTGCCACTTCAGCTTGCTAACCCGGTGGGCTATGTCAATAACTTTCGTTCTCTCGGGAAATTCAGCTTTTTTTTCATGTAGGTATATTTATTTTTGTTATTTAATAATCGAACTAAGTAGTGGATTATACAAGACACCTATACTCCAAATTTCATGTACGTGTACATTGTGTATTTTTGAGCAATATGCCTGTGACATACGGACGGCCATGACAAAATTATAAGGGTTTCGTTTTTGCCATTTTGTCTACGGAACCCTAAAAAATGGACGTATATAGCCGTGGGGGTAAACGCTAACAACCAATTAATCGTACTGTAATTTTATCTGTGAAAAATCTTGTGTTTATATGTAAGCATATTTAAGAGGTAGCATAAATATAAACTGAAAAATGTTACCGAGGCAATATATATATAATCTGAATCTCGACAACGTCTCCAACGATTTTCATGTAGTATGCAGGGGTTTTTTGGGGCGATGAGTCGAACTAGCTAGGTTTCATTTTAAGAAAACGTCGTTAAAAAAACCGAGCAAAGCTCAGTCATTCTGGTACTTTATTTTTATATGACCAGGTCAACATGCAACTATTAATTGAAGCGTAATGAATGAAATAAAAAATTGTGTTAAGTAGCACACATTTACAGCGTTATGTATGTTCAGATACGTGCGGCCATTTCCATTTGGCTCACTTATCCGCCTTAAATCTGCCGTGTTACACCGTAAATCATGCTGAGGCTGAAACTCAATTTTCGTTGCCTTTACCAAGTAAGTATAGTGGATTCTAGATAAAGGATTTTGAGAGAATGGATGTGTAATTAAACAATGTGTATAACATGGACTAAAAATGTTCCAAGATAATTTTTGGATTATCTACTGGCAAATTTTAAATGTTGATTGTTCTCTGTAATGTTACAGTCAATATCCACGGATTTTTTTTATTTTTTTTTTTCTTCTATTTACTTAAAACTTGAGAACAGATATGAAAGACCTGACCAAATTAATATTTACTGTACCTATTTTAAATTTCTACCTAACTTTATCGTGGTCCTTGATAAGAATGCGTGTAACATAAATACCTATAACATCTATGAACCTGATATTAGTTTCTCGATCTACTCAGCCGTGTTATAAAAAAAATAATAGTTAAACTGTCTTCCTTGCAGTATCAATACATTATAAATAGATACTATAGAAAAACAATATACATAGTTTATGTATCTAAATACTATATTGTTTCTTTCAAATAACAAAAGGACTAGGTACACTTTTCTATACACCCACATAAAAACAAAAGTTTGGCAAAACCTAAATAGCATCGAACTTTAGGCCATTATTGACATATGGTGTGTATTGGCTCGATTATGCATGAAACTCAATAGTTATGTATCCCTAGGCATTTATGTTTCTAACAATATTATAAATATAACTGCGTAGGGGCATTTTTTAAGTTGAAATATTATTCAAATTTAATATCAGGGTGAAATCAGTTTGAATGTTCAATATCAGTAACCATGAACATACCTTTGGTTAAATGAAATTCCTTTCATAAATCTATTATACATATAATTAGCCTCAAATAATGAAATATCTTGACGAAATCCATTTTATCACTCGACTTAATATTACGACGAATTAAATCACTTACAATAAAACTTGGGCGTTGCCATTTATAAATCACTATTCAGAATTCTGAAATACAGCATTTTTGGGACAAGGAGTGAAATTGTAGAAATACTCAACTTTTGTATTACAGTAAGATATTTATAAAGAACTTCGAGTATTTCGAGCCCAATAAAGAAATTTCCTTCTAAATGCGCCACAATTTTAGAGATTTTCCGGCTGAAAGCGTACAAGGAAGCAATATAACTACTGAATATATTTACCAAGTATGATAAGTTATCCTACAATATAGAGATATCAATAAACCTATCCGTTTTTTGTAAAACATCTCAAAAGGGGTATTCGATCGTTATGGAACTATATTTTCTTTTCATCTCTCTCAGACTGAAAAGAAACTCACATGTCAATTTCATATCATCGACAGATATTTTAAGCAGCCGTCTATAATACACTACGTAAAACCTTGTTTTTTCGTAGGCAACCCAATCACCAGAATTTTATTAGCAATTTCTTCATTATTTTTATTTGAATGTAGCTAGTCAAGTTCATTGTTAAAACTTCATCATCATATTTAACCAAAAGACGTCAAAAACTGAACATAAGTCTCCCCAAAGACTTCCAAAACGACCGATTTTGACCGGTCTGGATCCAACGGCTCCTCGTTACCTTAATCAGGTCGTGAGTCCATCGTATGGGCGGGCTGTCCCGCACTGCGCTTTCCAGCTCGTGGTAGCCACTGGAGAACCTTTTGCGGAAGAGGTACATTTATATATAATTATTATCGATGCAACCGTGAATATCCTCATTTTAAATTCTGTCGTGCAGGGATAAAAAAATCCAAAGTAATTAAATTTTCCTTAATTTCAATTTGTTAGTTTTAATTACCGACTGACCTGACCGATTAATTCCTTCACGTTATATTAGTAGCCAATTTCCAAAACGCATGACTTCTCAAAGATTCACTTTTCTCATCTCCACTAAAGCCCATAAACATTCATTATTCACATACCTACTTGGAATAAGTATCAACCGTAAAAAGAGAGACACAAAAAATGACAGTGTGTGTACGAACGTCTCGCCTCATTTCCTCGTCATTACTGACAAAGGAAAGTTATGTTACTCTTTGTGAATCAAATTACTCAAGGTGTCAAATATACCGCAAGTTTTTTCCTTCTGAAAGAAAATAATATGGGCTTAAACATACTATCCAGTTTTGATGCAAAATGCGCGATTGAGAATAACAGGTTAGAAGATATGTTTTAGGGAAATGGGCAGCGAGGCAGCTTAATTTGTATTTAAATAAAGGGGACGGATTTACGAAGTTTAGTGAATTAACGTCTGAAATTAATTACCGAGTTACACTGAAACATCTTTAATGAGGGTATCAGTATGATGTTTAAAATTAAGCGGTTCTTCAATCTGTCAAATGATTCGAAATATAAATCAAAAGCTAAAGTGTGGGTTAGATAAGATCTTAGCAGTGTGAAAATATTGTATCCAATCAATAAAATAATTAATTTTGTTACCTATAAAAAAAAAATCTGTATTCGCTTATTCATTATACTTTATAAATATTACTCGTATCTAGCAAATATTTTGTCTCCTTCTGTTCTATTTTGAAAATATAATTTTTATCAAAGACAATAACTACATAGACTGATTCGTTCTGTAACGTCTGGTCTCAATAATCTAACTATCGATGGATTTGGCTACTAGAGGTAGGTATATATTTGACATAAGCTCCATACAAAATAATATAATAATAATAATAATGTGTGTCGACATGTGGGATGTTGATTCGGCGATCATTGTACCGATAGTCGTCTCCGTTAATGGTTTGATTGCCAAGAGCCTCGACCAACACCTTGAGAGACTCGCGTTAGGCGGCTGGATCAAGCGTCTGATGCAGAATGCAGTACTTCTGGACACGGCTCGCATAGTGAGGAGGTTCTTTTCTTTGGAACCGTAACCACTGGTAGCTTGGTACCTGTACCCGATGCCGGTGGGACACTATTTTTAAATATATTTAATTTTTGTTACCTTTATTTAAAAATGGAAATTTATATGTTATGTGTTTTAATAAAGATAATAATAATAATAATAGATATTATTATTTAGAGAAAACTCACACAACGCTATCTAATCCCAAACGAAGCAGAGCTTGTACTATGGAAATTAGACAACTGAAAAACATACTTATATATTTCTAAATACATACATATTATAGACAAATAACACCCAGACACAGAATAAACCATCGTGCTCATCACACAAAGTTTTATTCTGGGTGGGTATCGAACCCACGACCTCCGGTTAGTGACCCTGACTGCTAAGGTCAGGGTCACTAACCACTAGACCAACAGGTCAGTCATCATCATCATCAAAATATGTCAAAATTCTACCTCTAGTAGCCAAATCCATCGATAGGTACATTATTGAGACCAGCCGTAAGTAAAATGTTGTTATTAAGATGTTATGAATAAAGAGTTACACCATAACGATATTCTAAGCCACCCTCATGATACCAAAATTTTGACTCATTGCACTGAAGCTAGGGATAATCACATCGTTTTAAAAGTCGGACATTTTGTAATATTTTTTTCTTTTTCCAGCCAACGTCGGTAACTACGAGTGTGGGAGGGAACAAACGGCCCAGAGTCCGGGAAGCAGACGCCGGGACACAGGAAACTTCCAGGTTCGTTCTAAGATATTATCGGTACACGACAACCGGGCCACTGTCGCCTTGTTTGGCTTGAACATCTAGTGCAACTAATAAACGCTGGCACTTCTGCTATGGTTTTATTGCCATTTTTATTTTTATTTAGTTGTATTAAGTGGCTTTGTAAGTGCCAGTATTGCAGCTTTGTTGTGCTTTGTTGTAGGTAAAATTGTTTTTAGTTTATTTTATTTTAAGTTTTTTATGACTAAAAGATGACAAAAAGAATCGATTTGACATTTTCCTGTCCAGATGACTTAATTTCTACCCGACTGTGCAAGGAGGGTTATGTTTATCGAGTGCACCTATGTATATTTCTCTAAACGGCTTGATGGATTTTAAATTGAGAACTGTCGTTAGATTCGTCTTAGTTGTAAGAGTAGCACTGAGTACAGCAAAATTATAAAAAAATGAAAAGGGCGGCTTTGCAGTCCTGTTTTTTGTTTTCCTTATATTAGTATATTGACTAGTTTCTTTGTATTACGAACGTAATAATATTATAGAAGCTACATAACAATAAAAAAGTCATACGATATTGACCTATTTGTGTGTCACATTACTAATATTGTATTTTATTATTGTATAGCATAATGCTCAAATTTATAAAAACAAAACTCTATTCGTTTAAAAAACACACTCGAGATTGAGGGTCCCAAATTCAATATACATGGGATACAGGTGTATCCCTTTATTTTGATAAAATTCATAAAGGTTATAGGATACGGTCGTCCGATATAACAGGGTCTTGTCAAAAAGAGGGCACGGTTACCAGCTATTATTAATAAATTCCGCTTAAATATCCACTAAGAAACCCTCTAGCGATGATTACGTAAAACATATTTTAATATTTGAAATTGAATCTTAAATTTATATTCGCTTTTATGAGTTTTAATCATAACTGGCTTAATTCGATACGTTTAATATTGTTTTTTATTTTAAGTGTACAAAATAATTACTGTTTATCTAAAACAATACGATTAAATGAGATTTGGAAAATCTATTTGCTGTAAACATAAGAATATCGTATTTAGGAAATTTAATAACGGAATTATGCTTTTAATTATGCGTATATTGCTGATATTAGGAGGTGTTTTTTTTCCTTATATCTCTGTAACAAAAATAGATTCCCAAATATGAGAAATCATTACTTTAGAACGGCAGCAATACGGCTTGGCAATATTTTCGTTCCGTTAGCAATAATTGTTTAAAATAGTTTATAAATAATATTTTTTTCGGAATATACTTTATTGTTGTTTAACATCATTAAATTAAGTACATATTCCAAAGCTGTTTCCAATGTATTTCTTTCTGTCCAAATATTCAAAACGTCACGTCACGTTGAATCACATATTATGTCGGTTTAAATTAGTGAAGGCATTATGGTACGAAATAAACAGAAACAGACAAATTAACGTTAACCACACGTATTAAAGCTGATAATAATTCATTAGTACTAATTGCTATCAGTATCAAATTGTATGCTCATAGCCGCAAATAACTGCGCAAGTGACTTTGCCAAAATAGATATTATTGAGCATTCAAAATTATATTTATAGGCATGTCATTTTGCGGTAAGTTCGTATTTGTATTTAGGAATATATACGGTGAATTATAATTAGCCTAGTTAATTAATAATATAATTAGCTAGTTAATTAAGAAGCTACCTTTTCGTTCTAGTTTTTCACTCTTGCTTTCTAGGAAAAAAAAAGCGATGAATATAGAGATTCCCACGGCTTATTTTTTTCGGAGACCTTTTATTTAAATAGACTAATCTAAAATAAGTAATATATAAAATACTTTGTCCTAACTAATAGATACCTAAACGCTACACTACCATAACGCATAGCCTAATCCGCTGAACGTAGAGACGTGAAATTTAGAGGACCTTATGTAGTATAATTAAACAAGAAGGGATTTGGAAGTACATCCTCTAAGGGGGTAAAATAGTCAACAAAAGATTGTATAAAACTCGTCAGTTTCTAAGTTAGATTTGTGAAATTTTGTATTTGGCTTTTTGTTTCCATATAATAAAACCCGAGTTTCAGCGTTTGTGGAAAATCAACCCATAAGAGGGTAATATGAGTTGTAAGTTTTATCAAACTTCGTTTGTTTTAAAATCAGATCTCTGAAATTTAATATTTGCCTTTTTGGATCAAAATTAAGAAACACGTGTTTAAGCGTTTCAGAAAAATCAACCTCTCACTTTTAAAGTTAGATCTGTGAAGCCATCGTGTGAAACTTGTCATTTTGATTTAAAATAGAGAAACACGTATTTCAGCCTTCTTAAAAAATCGTTTCCTAAGGGGATAAAATAGGGGTTGAAAGTTTGTATGTATTTGTCAGTTTTAAAAATTGGCTTTGTGGATAAAGAAACACGTCTTTCAGCATTTGAAAGTGAAAATTAACCCTTAATGTCATCCAACTAAAGTCATCCACGTGGCCGAAGCTGCGAATGACTGCTATCCTTGAAATGTCTGTTTGTAATGTCAAAGTATTTTTTTTTTACTAAATGCATACAAAAGTATGTATGGTACCTACTTTTAACAAAAACACATTTTTTTAATTTTTTGAGTCACTCTATCTTTTGGTCTGTCTGTTTATTCAAGCTAATCTCCGGCTGGACGGATTTTGATGGAACTTTCACTGTCAAGCAGCTGGGGGTGAAAAGAGTAACTTAGACTTCTTTAATAATATTATCTGCGAATGACTGCTAGCTTTGAAATGTCTGTTTGTAATGTCAAAGTACTTTTTTTTTACTAAATGCATACAAAAGTATGTTTGGTACCTACTTTTAACAAAAACACATTTTTTTATTTTTTTGAGTCTGTCTATCTTTTGGTCTGTCTGTTTGTTCAAGCTAATCTCCGGCTGGACGGATTTTGATGGAACTTTCACTGTCAAGCAGCTGGGGGTGAAATGAGTAACTTAGACTTCTGTAATAATATTATCTTCGGACCACTCACACAACCCTCTGATCCCAAACTAAGCAGAGCTTGTACTTTGGAAACCAGAAAACTGATAAACATACTTATATATTTCTAAAGACATACATATTATAGATAAATAACACTCAGACACAGAATAAAGTATCGTGCTCATCACACAAAGTTTTTTCCTGGGTAGGAATCGAACCCACGACCTTCGGCTTAGCAGTCAGGGTCACAAACCACCAGACCAACAACAGCCAGTCAACTTTTTTCGTCACGCTAACGTTTATATGTAGAGAGAGAGCAGCACTATAAATTTGTGAGCACAGCTAGTCCTGACTAATACACTTCCTATAAAAAAAAATCGAAACACCTTTTTTATCGTTTTTGATAGAGTTTAACACAAAAGAGATTTAATTCCATAAAAAAAATTACATCATTTTAAAGCTGGCAGTTTGGCCTTTACAGTGGTATCGAAAATTCCAAACTAAAAATTAGATTTTCAATTGTTTATTCTATATAACGGCTATAAATTCACGGCTTTGCCGTGTGGTGCCGGCTTAAGAATAGTACCACCCCATCTCTTCCCGTGGGTGTCGTCAAGGCGACTAAGGGATTTCACTCCGGAGGACGGGCAGCAGCGTCCTCTGCGTACTTAAAGCCTTACTGCGATCGCCAACCCGCTCGCCAAGCGTGGCGATTATGGCAATTACCCCCAGGATCTACTGGGGAGACCCGTGCCCAGCAGTGGGCCATCATATGGGTTGATATGATATGATATGATTCTATATAATTATGAACTAAACCATTATTTCGTTATAAAAGTGTGTTAAGAGTTAGAGTACCTTTATCGTGCAAATACTAAAAATTTGTGATATTTTTTTTATTTCTTATATACTAGATACTTCGACCGCAGAAGCCGCCCAAGTGGTAGCGTTGCTGGATTTTGGGTATAGCCAGCGTGTAGTAGCTGCTAGTTACATTTAAGCTTGTCACTTGTTCAAAGATAATTCAAACGCTATCGGGAGACTAGGTTATTCACACGCCGTCCAGGATCTGGTGGAAATTGGGTTACTTCTGAGCGAGATGATCGATATATCGCGACAATTTCTTTGCGAAATCACGTCTTAATGCTTTTCATCTGCAGCAACCGCTCCGTATTGTACGAAGCGTAGCTGTAAGTGACTCTACGATTAGAAGAAGGTTGAAGGAACGTGGACTGGTACCACACAAGCCGGAAAAAAGGTCGAAATTCGCAGCAGACCATCAAAGATTGCGCCTTAATTTTGCACACGAGCACCTAAATTGGTCATACCTACAGTGGAGCAACGGAAAGAACAAGGTGTACAAACGAAAAGGAGAATGCTATGCACATTGCTGCGTTCAGCAATGGTGGCGGTGCTATGGTGGCGGTTCGTAGACAGTATGGGGAGACATTAGCACCAACGGTAAAGTCAGGCAGACCTTGTCTTCATGTCTGGACCTCGCCTGCCTGCCTACAATAAACTCTTATAGTTATGTCGAACAATGTCTCGAGCCGCATGTGATGCCCTATTCACATTTTATGTCTCTGTGGCGCGGTGGGAGTGTATCCGACTGCTACGCAAGAGGTCGTGGGTTCGCGATCCCCACCCAGGATAAAACTTTGTGTGATGAGCACGATGGTTTATTCTGTGTCTGGGTGTTATTTATCTATAATATGTATGTATTTAGAAATATATAAGTATGTTTATCAGTTGTCTGGTTTCCATAGTACAAGCTCTGCTTAGTTTGGGATCAGATGGCGTTGTGTGAGTTGTCCCTAGGTATTATTATTATTATTATAGGTATTATTATTGGCGACGAATTCATATTCATGAGCGATAATGCTAGGGCTTAAGTTGGTATCTCTGTTATTGAATGACCGGCAAGAAGCTCTGACATGAATCCCATATAACATCAATGGAATGATTTAAAAAGACGAATGAGAGCAAAAGATCCTGGTCCGGAGACTCTTAGCCAGCTACAACACGGAGAAGAATGGGAGAACATTTCCCAACATGTGATCGTGACTCTCATCCGTTCGATGAGGGACCGTATGGAATTTGGAACTTTTAAATTTGGAATATTTAAATTTGGAACATTATCATCAAATTGAAAACCTTATACTAGCCAATGTGAATGTATTTGTTTGTTTGTTATGCTTTCACGTCTAAACCACTAAATTATCAGCGAGTAAAATAGGTTGTTTTTTTTTAAAATTAGAGATCCATACGAAAATTACAATAATGTAACACAAGGTATCAAAATGGTGTAAGGTATCAAAAATAAAATAATGTAACGCAAGGTATCAAAGTTCGGTGCCATTTTGTTATTTGTTTATAAATTTTATGGAGATTCCTTTGTTGTCGATAGAATTTGGGGAAGGGTATAAATGTGAAAACATAGGAAAATGTTTATCGCGATAACCGCGGGAAAAAGCTAGTAGATGTACCTAATTGTATTCTAAACTTAAAGTCGTAAGTACACACGCTGTAACATCGGTTGTTTAACATTATTATTTCATTGTACTTAGCTTATTAAAATAATGAAATTCGCTTCTGTTCAATTTAATCTGCGCAGATAAAAAAAAATATAACATTGTACAATTTGTTAGAATATTATTAAGATTTTAATAGGAACATAAATAAGTATATTGGGTCATTAATATAATATTCAATTAGATTCTCAATTAAGAAAATATATATTACGTGTCTTAATCGTTTCGCGCATAAGACCCGTAATATGGGTACAAATCATAATGAGTACAAATCGCGAAAGTTTATCAAAATTTATAGATTCTCAATGTATTTTCTTTTCAATATTCTAATATAAAGTCAGTTAACTAATTTTAGGCACGTAACTTCTATAGAAATATTTTGTTAAATTACATTTAGTTATAGTTATTTACAGATAAAGCTCGTTAGATGAAATTGCTTCAAGTAAAAATAGGCACCAGTCCTAAGTAATTAAATGAAAAAAACCAATAGACTATTTCAGTAAAAAGAGAATGAGTGAGAACAATGAGAGACTATCTAGTAATGGACTAAAACCTGTTACTTAGATGTGCACTATATATTTTTTTTTTATTTCACTATCCTACTGTTGAATTACTCTGTCTCGAGACAAAGAGTGTAGTGTTAATTTTGTCGTGGAATCTCTACGTTCCCCTTGTTTTCTAAGGATTTAATGAAAATGTTTCAGTGGGTCACTCTTTTATTGGCATTTAGTAGTTACAACCTATTGTATTTTAGTGTACAAGCCATAATAATATTTAAGTATTTGTAACAGATAAATGATAGATCAAGATTTTTACATGAATTTATTCTTTTTATACATGTTAACCATACTTACTCCATACTTACTTCACCATACTTTTTATACATGTTAATATCGATGACAAACTAATTAAACATAAATTTCATTCTTACTATTTACTTCTATGCAGTGCCAAAAGTATTTTCCCTGTCAGTATAACGAAAAATGCTACCTAAATGTTTAATTAAGAAACCCGAAAACACTTGAAAATTTAAACAACTACATCTTATTCAGTTTGCTATAATTAGATACTTAAAAATACGACAACATCAGTTCCATTTAACTCAATGGTGTTTTTTTAAGAAAATGTACCTAAATGCACGAATTACAACAAAATATACCTGATCCAGATCCGTACTTTGATGACAGCGGGACCAATCGGGAACTATACCATTTCAAACACAAAACGTTTTTTTTAAATCGGCCCAGTGGTCTGCAGGTAACAAACATAAAAAAATATTAATAATACATTTGAATTGAGAACCTCCTCTTTTTTGAAGTCGGTTGAAAAGAAAAGAAAACAGATACAGATTATTGCAATTTTGTAAGTTTCCTCTGTATAATGTAATATTATATTTGATTTTATTCTTAGAAGTGTTTTGGTACAGACACTTCCTTTTATCTAATTTCTATAAAATACATTGTAAAACATTCGTTAAAATCCTAAATCTTAGTATATTTGTATTAATTGGATGAAAATGAAAGTGATTTGATACCTTTTCGAGAAATTTGTATTAAGGTCTTCACGCTTTATATAGACCCAATGCCAACTTCTCTCCGACTCGATACTGCAGTAAGCCATTGAAGTATGAGCTTTAAAAACGTACTAGATGTTCCCCACGTCTTGTACGGCTTTATGATATTTTCATAACCGCGTTTTTTACCACTCTTAATAGTGGTTTTTTTACCCGACTACGCAAAAAGGAGGCTTATGTTTTTCGAGTGTATGTATGTTTGTATATTTCTTTCTAACGTTCTAAAGCCTAATGGGCTTGATGGATTTTAGCTTGACAGGTATCGTGAGATTTGTTTTAGTTGTGAGAGTGACACTGGATGCCTAAAAATATAATAGAAAGAAATAGAAATAATAAAATGGGAAAGTTTTGGCGTCAAAATATTTCAGTTATTAATTTAAGTAGTCGGGTTTTTAGGTTTCCGTAGCCAACATGGCAAAACGAAACCTTATAGTTGCGCCATGTCCGTCCGTCCGTCCGTCCGCAGCTTTGCTCAGTCTGTTAGTGCTAGAAGGCTGTAATTTTGCATGGATACATATCACTTACGTTGACAAAGTGAAAAGATTAATTCTTAAAAATCACTTTTTAGGGTACCTCCCTGTATGTAAAGTGATGTGATTTTTTTTCTTACCTACCCCGTCGGGTGGGGTATCGTTAGATAGGTCGTTTTAAATCGTTTAGGAGTTGGGACGACCATTTTTAAATTTAGGGATACGTTTGTGAAAAATTAAGATTTTAAAGTGCATGTTTTTGTTAGATTCAAGTGACCCCCCCCCCCCTCCTTTGCCAGCTAAATAGTTGATGTTGAGTGAATGAAAAAAATTACGTTAGTAGTATATATAGTGAAAGTAAAAGGAAAATTATCATAGCTAAGAAGGCTTTACATTTTATGAGTAACACCTGATCAAATGAGAAGTTTCGTACAAATTCTATTGAAAATTATTATTAAGTAGGTATAACGTTGTAAGTATGAAACAAAGAATACAAAAAACGCACTTCATAAGTCACTTTATTCGGATGAAGGGGGTGACTACGGAACCCTACATTGTGCGTGGCCCGACATGTACTTGCCCGGTTATTTATAATAATTTTGCTTGTTAAATTTTGTACTGTACTTAAAATTTTCAATTTGGATTTTGTTTCTATAAAAATAATTATATCAATCTAGTAGCTAAAGCCCTCTACAACAATATCCAGAAGCAAGTCACCGTGGGAAATTGAAGCCGTGACATATAATTCTTTTACTGTTTATGATATGGAATTGAAAGAATAATTTACGTGATTCCTACATTGGTCTGGTTAAAATTCATTGTTTTTATCATTCCTTTCTTTCTCTTCGGTTGGCACAGTCACACAGTATTTTGTTCCTAGTTCACATGCAAGCTACGTACCTACCTGCCAAACTTCGACTTTGGAGAGAATCTTTTGAAATTTCGTGTGTAGTCAGTGAGTGAATGAGTGGTTACTTATTTAGCTATTTAAGATTCCCCACTATCTAATTAATTTTAATAAGTGCCTTCATAGCACTTATTAAAATTCGAGTTGAAAATATGTCAGATTTTTATCGCATTTGTGTAAATGTACGAAGATCTCTATTAAATTACGTACCTCCCGAAACCCCACTGTCATCGCCTATTTAAAAAATGTCCCAAATTACATTTAATAAGCACAAAATGCTTAATTTAATCTGCATCCAATTACATCGTCGTGCCAAAAACATTATTAATTCTGTA
Source organism: Herminia tarsipennalis (assembly GCA_945859575.2). Classification (NCBI taxonomy): domain Eukaryota; kingdom Metazoa; phylum Arthropoda; class Insecta; order Lepidoptera; family Erebidae; genus Herminia; species Herminia tarsipennalis. The sequence continues at coordinate 17,180,922 of OX243837.2, forward strand.
TCCTTCATTCCTTTTACAAAACTTCGGTAGGGACAAGGGAGGCTGTGTTTTTCATTGTTAAAATTACTTTGAGCCTTTACAAAAACCTCGGTTTTAGCCAAAAGCTCATTTTTATCAGTTTTTTCCACCTACAAAATATTTTGCCTAACAACAGGTTCGTAGCTGTTTGTTTTATCGAGCGTTCATCTTTTTGACATCCGAATATCCGACCCCTTTTACTGGCTTTGGTTTTAAAGGACATTCACCAACACATCGCCTACGTGGTCTTAATAACTGGGTAAACTATATGCGAATCCAGTACACGCATGTTATATATCTATACTAATATGATAAAGCTGAAGAGTTTGTTTGTTTAAATGCAATAATCTCAGGAATAAATTGGCTATCCAACAGAAACATGAGTTTTTAATTCGGTCCAGTAGGTCCGAATTGAAAAATTATGTTTCTATTGGATAGCCCATTTATCGAAGAAGGCTATAGGCTATATAAAATCACGCTACGACCATTAGGAGCGGAGAAGCAATGCAAAATGTTGCAAAAACGGAGAAAATTTACGCAGACGATGTTACACGGGTCAGTTAGTATAATATAAAAATCGATGCCCTTGAAATGTGGTCCTTGGTGCACTTATTGAAGATAAGATGGACTGCACTAATTTTTCCAACCTGAAAGAGCGTAGTACTACAAGAAAGAGTAGAAAGTCAATGTACTAGGGGCCAATTACCCACCAGATGGACCGACCTCGAAAAATCGTACATCAAAAGTTCCGCAAGTGAATGTTTACAAACGTCACTAACAGAGAGAGGTGGAGAAATATCGCGAAAGCCGCTTGCAATCCACCAGACGATTCATGAACACGACTGCTCCGCAAGGAGTGTACGACTAAGAAGAATAAGAAATATAAAAATTAAAGAAGCGCATCAACGGTGTGCAAAAAACAACTGTCTCTGTTCTCATACCTATACAAATTTACTTTATATCCATACCTAACGCATTGCTTGCACTAAAGCTCTTTGATCTTGGAGTGTTTACCGACCGCATTGCTAAGCACATTCGCATGCAATGCGCCGCATACCTTGCAATTTCTCTATCCAATTTTATACTTTCCTGTACTTAATCATCCTCCAGAACTTTACTGGATTAATGTTATAAAGCAACACTAATAAATTAAATTACATTTAACAAGTTAAGAAAACACCTTCGTCAAAAGATTGTTTCTATTCGATTAAACTGTCTATAAACTTTACACTGCTATTAAGCTTTTTAATCAAATTAAAACAGTCTATTGACGACAAAAATCTGACAAGCTCTTTGTATTTAGTGTACATTTACAGGCGGTCAGGTATCACCATACGGTTGAAATTCATTTGCATGTCAAAAAATAAGGTTGATTCTCCCTGGTAATAATATTCTGACAGTTACGGTTCAAGTTGAACGCAATTTTGATTACGGAAGCTTTGTCAAATCTGGTAAACGAATTCTTTGGCCACTGTACAGTACTTCAGAGTTACGATATTATCACATATTGACCTCAATGGCACAGGTTGAAGTTTCGATTCCCACATAGAGACCACTTTGAGTTATCTACAAATTGCTGTTCAGAGTCTAGGTGTACTGTAAGTTCCTGGTTTAACTACCTTCTATTAAAAAATACTAATTAGTGGAGGAGTCCAGTGGAGTTTGTCCTTCATACGTATTTAAAATAAGACCATGTCAATGAACTTGGACCAAAAACGGAAAAACTTCAATCGATTGAAAAATATTTTTCTTTTATGTGTTTTGTTTCGTAAGTGTTGTTTTGTGTATCATGAGTATTTCACGAAGTTGCGCTCCGCAGGAACATTTTTCCAAACATTAGTAAAAGTTTGTAACCGTCAGTGTAAATGGAAAAGTTGTAGCAATGCTTTAGATTCTGTACAATGAATATTTTACTCCTGGAAAAGTGTTTACGGGACCAGTTCTGACTTCACGCGAACTTTTTCCTGCGACCAAAATTATGCGTGGTACTTAATGCTTTTTAAACTCAAATTACATATACATGTGCTTAAAAATAAGACTTTGTAATTATCCACTTACTTAAATAAAACCATAATTCCCTATATTAAAGAAATTATCAGTAAAGAATACTTATTAAACTGCAGTGGCGAAGGGTCCTTAGAATGCTATTCTTTTCGGTTTCCCTTTAAATTGTATTTAGTTAATATTGTATGTACGAAAACAGTTTCTAACAAGATATTTTTGCCTCTGTGGCGGGGTGGGAGTGTATCCAACTGCTACGCAAGAGGTCGTGGGTTCGATCCCAGGATAAAACTTTGTGTGATGAGCACGATGGTTTATTCTGTGTCTGGGTGTTATTTATCTATAATATATATGTATTTAGAAATATAAAAGTATGTTTATCAGTCATCTGGTTTCCATAGTACAAGCTCTGCTTAGTTTGGGATCAGATAGCGTTGTGTGAGTTGTCCTAAGATATTATTATTATTATTATATTTTCGAATCGGGCTACCTCAGGAAAATTTGAACCCTTCGCCTCTGTTTAATAACATACGTGCTATATTTTTTTATATTTGTGCTACTTAATGCACAGTAGTATTTTTGCAGTCCTGTCAGTTCCTCACATTTGCGCAAATACGCGAAGTAACAAGTTAAGTATGGGACTGCATTAGCTAAAAAATATGCAAAGTTTTACACACATTCGCAGTTTCCTCAAACAGTGTCAGTTTTATAAAACACATCTCGAATGTTCGCATAGACACGTAGTAAATAGCAGATCATCCAAAAAAGTCTAAAAGTAATTTGTGAATGAATTATAACAGAAAGTAATTTTTATAGCATTTCTTGCCAAAGACAAATACAATAATTCGACGAGTTCGATTCCTGGGTCTGGATTTAAAATTTTTCTATTTTTCAAAATGCAATTATTGTATTTGTAAAGTCTTTGGCAAGAAATGCCTATAAAAAATACTTCAATATTCGGCCTGCGTCATCATAATTTGTTAAAATGCTCTCTGTAACGAAGCAATAACAAAAGCCGTGATAGTTCTTCAACTACCGACTAGATGTCGCTACGGGGGCTTAACCCGTAAGCATTAAGAGATGGAAGAATTTGATATCTAGTAACATAGTCCAGATAGGTGGTTCGCTTCTGGCCCCGGTTTGGCTACGGAAGTCTCGGGTTCGATTCCTGGGTCTGGATTTCAAATTTTTCTAGCTTTCAAAATGCAATTATTGTATTTGTAAAGTCTTTGGCAAGAAATGCCTATAAAAATTACTTCAATATTCGGCCTGCGTCATCATAATTTGTTAAAATGCTCTCTGTAACGAAGCAATAACAAAAGCCGTGATAGTTCTTTAACTACCGACTAGATGTCGCTACGGGGGCCTAACCCGTAACCATTAAGAGATGGAAGAATTTGATATCTAGCAACATAGTCCAGATAGGTGGTTCGCTTCTGGCCCCGGTTTGGCTATGGAAGTCTCGGGTTCGATTCCTGGGTCTGGATTTCAAATTTTTCTATCTTTCAAAATTCAATTATTGTATTTATAACAGAAACCAGCAACAGGCGAATAATTGAAGTGATTTGAAGCGGTGGTAACCTAATGGTTAATGCGTCGGACTCGCAATCGTGACGTCGCGGGTTCGTATCCTATACTCATACTACAGACGTGAACTAACATATGACTAATAACATAACTATCCTAACACAAGCACTTTAGCTTAGCTGGAGTGGTTATCAGGATTGCTACTAATTTGGGACACACAATCCCATATTGCTAGTTATATTAAAAAAACCGGGCAAGTGCATGTCGGGCCACGCACAATGTAGGGTTCCGTATCCCCCTCCCCCCATCCGAATAATGTGTCTTTAAAAGTGGATTTTCTGTTGTTTTTGTTTCATATTTACAACGATTCGATCGATCTACCTACTAATATTTTTCAATGGAATTTGTACGAAAATTTTGTTACTTCTTATTTGATCAGCTGTTACTCGTAAACTTGTAAAGCCTACTAAGCTGTAATAGTTTTTCTTTAAATTTGACTATATATACTACTACCGTGATTTTTTTCACATACCCAACATCAATCATTTAGCTGGCAGGGGATATCCCCTCCCCATCCGTAAATATTAAGTGTGTTGTTAGAGTGAAATGTCTCCCCCCTTAAATGGTTGATAATATTATCAACCATTTAAGGGGGGAGACATTTCACTCTAACAACACTCGTAATATTTTACAAACGGATCCCTAATTTTAAAAGTGGGCTTGACAACCCAAACGTTTTTAAAGACCTATCTACATAGTGATACCCCATGTGATGGAAGAGGTGAGAAAAAACAATCACACCCTCACTTTACATAGGTATAGGGGACATTCAAATTGGGGGATTTTCAAACTCCTAGCACTAACTAAATTACAGACTCCAAGCACTAAATGCCTCTGAGCAAAGGCCATCAGACGGACGGACGGACATGGCGAAACTATAAGGGTTTCGTTTTGCCATTTCGGCTATGGAACCCTAAAAAATGGTATTGCATTTTATTTACGATGACCGCCACTTGCCTAACATTTATAGTAAGTAACAGCTTTTAACAGAGCACGGTTCGATCGAATACTCAAACAGCACTCAGATTTGAGACTTTGTATAATGTGTACGAATGTTCATGCAATTGATTAACCGCTGCTGTTAAGTACAACCGATAACTCTAAGAGTATTTATTTACAATATGTATGTATTTAAAAATATTTAAGTACTTGTTATTAGTTGTCTGGTTGCTTGGTTCTAGTCTTGGCGTTGTGGCTATTTTTATTTTATTATTGTTCAGTTTTTAGACACCGCCGCTTGATTCATGTTGAATAGTAGCATCAGAAGTACTTATGAGCACGACTCAAAGTTATGTAATCGTAGATTGGAGTCTTTAAAGGGTTAGTTTATTAAATTGCCCAAAAAAATTCCTAAGCATAATCCACTTTACGAAAAAATATAAAAAATAATTATCAACCCTTCTAATTAAGGAAAGTGGTGGCTATAATCTCGCTATCACATCGTATATTCCGAAGTGCTATGGGAATTTTATTTGTCTTCATATTTGACGGCCTTAATGACTAACGACTATCGATCCCTTCACCACAAAATATCAAGAGCTCAGAAGGAAATCTTTACACACGCGAAACGCGCGCTCGAGCAGCGCACATATTATAGGCAGTCCTGACGGACGCAGAATCTAGGATCCATTGACATCTACAGATCTCGTGCGCTGGACGTTACCACCGACAACAACAAGATTTCAATTTGATTTTGACATTTATACGGTAAATTGACCGAAACGAATGGAAGTCTATACCTGTGTAACAAGAAAAACAACGCCCATTTTAGTCATAAATGTCAAAAAGTTTACAGGACGATAATTTGATTCGGCATAAACATTGCTTTCACTCTGGGGTACAGGGTAGCCAGTTGAGTGTACTAGTACCACAGTCTAATAACTCACATTTATTTTTTGATGTGTAATATTCACATTTTGTGATGGTGAGCAAAGTCTATATGATCGCTGCGAAGCGAAGTAATGTATGCAATTTTCCTTCTATACTCTTGGTGATTTGTGCCTTCACTTAGCAAATATTTGTGGATTAGATATAGAGCCGACATTTTATGTAGAGTTGCGTGCTCTTAATTATTATTGTGTGGATTAATATGTATATAGATATTTATACTCGTAAGTTTCTTAAGTGTTTTAATAGAATGTAAACAGTTAAGTAGGTAGGTATCGTCTCTTTTTTTTGGGAATCGGGTTCAATTGTGAATCAAAACCATTCCCAAATCTACACACACACAAAAAATTTCATGACATACATATGCACATAAGAATTATATAGATATATAAAAATTTACTAGCTGTCCCGGTGAACTTCGTACCGCCTCTTATTTTATGAATCGGTTTCAATTGTGAATCTAAACCATTTTCGTAACCGCTGGAACACACATAAAAAAAAATTAAACGGTCCAGCCGTTAAGTAGGAGTTTAGTGACATACACACGCACATAAGAATTGTATATGTAAAGATTTATGTACAAAATACTGATTAGTTTTTAACGTTACACACATAAATCAATTAATCAGTCCAGTTCTGGACATAGGCCTCTACTGATTAACGCCACAACAACAACATAATTTAAGTAACATACTGTTGATGTAAAGTTATTATAATTATTTAACAAAAATAAAGTTAATAAACAAATAATATAAGTATAAGTAATAAGTAAAAACTAGATATTTATTGATACTCGTATTTATAATACTAGATCTCCAGATACTTCAGAATGATATGCTAAAACAAACGATGTCAAGCAAATATTGGAAAACATTCGTATATATACTTATCATAACATTCAAGATGAATTTCTATTCCATTATTAAGATCAGTCGTGCATAAAACATAGTATAACAGAAACTATACCAGATGTTACAATATATATTCTATTTCGCAGTACCCATCGGATTCCGACAGCGATTCTGTGTGGGAGACAGCTGATGTAACATTGGAGCGAGGTGCGAGCGGGCTCGGGCTGAGTATAGCAGGCGGGGAGACCGGAGGTGACGTCAGTATAACGCGGTTAGCAGTGGGAGGCGCCGCGCAAAAAGATGGAAGGTTGCAAATAGGGGATATTTTATTACAAGTAAGTTTTATATTTGAAGATAGATTTTAATATACGTATCAAGAAAGCCAAATCAATTCATGTAAGATTGTATTTAAATCATTTTTTCGACAACTCGTCCTTTGGGAATAAGGAATGTATATCTACTTACCAGATGTTGAGTGGGAGTCATACTTTTTGGTGTGTGTGGAAATTTATTTACGACAACTTATGGAAAAGCAAAATATAATAACACTAGCTGTCCCGCGCAACTTAGTATGCGTAAATTTTCCCCGTTTTTGCAACATTTCACGTCGCTACTCCGCTCCTATTAGTCGTAGCGCGATGTTATATAGCCTATAGCCTTCCTCGATAAATGGGCTATCCAACAAAAAAATATTTTTTGAAATCGGACCAGTAATTACTGAGATTAGCGCGTTTAAACAAACAAACAAACAAAGCAAACAAACTCTTCCGCTTTATAATATTAGTATAGATACAAGTTAATGTTATTATATTTTGCTTGTTCCATAAGTTGGTGTAAGTAAATTCTTCTGAAACATAGATAAGCAAAGTTATGTACGTTGCTATTCTATTATTACCTATAAATTATATTTAAACAACTTGAGAAGAATTAATTACAAATTGACCCATTAAATGCATGTCTTATTCACTAATAATATAATTATTATTTATGTATGCATTTCACATTTATTTTACTAAAATTTGCAATAAAATGGTTAATTCATTTGTTATTTTAATAAATAAAACCCATGCTATGTTATAAAAATCAATAGCAGCATTATATAAATTGAAATTAATTATCTAAGTACCTCAATAGTTACAGTTATAACTGTCAGTTACATTCAATTAAAATTATCTTGTTATATAAATTACATACATTATTAAAAATCTCGTCTTTACCTTTATTTACTTGCCACCATGTTTGCAGCAATCAAAAGCATCAAAACGGCTTTTAAACCCATAACAGAAAATAATTAGGTCGACAGTATAAATTTATTGTTGCCCTCGCATTCTCTATAAGCAGTATACTTCCTAAGTCAAACACAAGGCCAGCGTAATAAATAATACAATTGTCGAGATCAATTGTCCCAAGAAAAATACTCGGTGCCGGTTATTTTCGCCAGAAAATAAGGAGCTGAACAGGAAAGACATTACGTAAAAATGATAAAGCGCCAATAAATTATGTCATTTCCGTATCCAATTTTATAAGATATCCTTACACACTTACATTTTTGGGCGTTAAAAAAAACTGGATATGAGAAACGATTGAATTCGAAAATCAGCCAAATACAATTATCCAAAAAAATAAGATATTTCTCAAAGCATATTAAACAATACTCCAGAAACTTTAGGTAATTAAATTCTGAGTAAGGCCGGAAATTTAATTTGACAGGCAATTTTTAAGAAGACCTCCAAGTAAATTGAGGTTATCCCTCGTTTGTTTTCCAATTCCGAGTAAATTCGCCATAATAAATAAATTATAAAAATAGTATTGGCTCTCAAAAGGAATTATGAGGTGAAACTTGATGCAATAAAGGGGCAGATTAACAGCAACAGATTATAGCCAATGGCCGTACTTTACGTTACAGTTTCAAAGCAGCAGCTCCGATATGACTATTAACAGTCGACCTAAACTTCGTAAAGGTTAATTAGCACTTTCAAAGTAAATCCGATCCTCGGTTGATAATTTCATTATGGAAGGATGGGAATAAAATTTTAGTACGGTAAAATAGAAGGAGAGGGTGATAAAATGTTAGTTAGGCGTCTTTGCAACGTTATGTCATGCTACTATAATAGTAGTTGACGTTAATAGCTATCTGAGTCAGGCTTTGATTAAATTTTATTTCATTTTATTCAATTTACTTAATTAATGGGGCTGTATTTTTCTCGAGTTAAGTTTCTTTGTGCCACTTTTAATAGAAGGATGTCTTCTAAATTAGTTTTGGCTTAAATCAATATTGTTATGCATAATATTTTGATGAAAACTTTCAATGAAGTAGGTAGGTTTTAGTATAGATTAATGAAGTAAAAATATATTAAAGCAAGTTTAAAGGATTATGTACAAATTAGAAAAAAGGTTGTTAAATCAATGTGTTAAATAATGAATATTTGAATGTCAGTTACTATAAAATCAACGATAATAGTATGTTTATGAAATGGATAACTACTACTATTTTCAAATCTAAAATGAATGCAGACTTAATAAACGTTTAAGTTAAAATTATCTTAATGCTGTATAATTCCGTTTAGGCAGCAGTAGTAATAAATGTCTAACACATTTAGAATTTGGCCACGAACATGAGTGACAGGCAGCAGCGACAATGGACGAGGAAACTGAAAAGGACAGTTGTATACAGGATACAATTTGAGTTCAGTTGAATGCGCTTCTCATTCCTCTAAATATACTCATATGATTGAGAAGCTAAAATTTTGTTTGGGTCGAACGCGCCTGAACATTGACACAGTTGTGCTCAAAATGTTCAGCTTAGAAAACCACCAAAGTGGCATATGACTCTTTGCTCGGCCGCCTAGCTATTCAAATGTTGACATCTGACTGAGTACAATCAGCTGGAAAATTAAAAATCGGACAAAACAATGTGTCTATCATTAGTTTCTTGAACTAGCTCATTTGTGGTTTATAGTTGTTGTTGTTCGTGGATCCGCTCGCCGCTTACGTTCATGGCCAGGCGCAGTGAGGCAATAAATTAAACTAAGAGATAAGATCTGCTCAATACCGTTATTATGGCGTTTAAACTATTGTAGATTAAACTGTGTACCATTACCGTATATCGTAATCGTCAGTGACTATCAACTATGTGGTACTTATGAGTGTATTGTTATTGTTAATGGTGCTGTAATTTCAGCGGGGAAGTTTAGTTTATTTGTTGGTCCTGGGTTTGTGTGAAAACATTATGTTTCAACATAATATTATTGTATCATAAATAAATTTGTATGAAGCTCTAATAATCTTGTAACTAGACTCCAATCGTATTATACTACCTAATCCCTAAGTTTTCATGAGCTTAGTTAAACAGTAAATAAGATTATACTAGACTAACAAAATAATATTGAGCCAACAAAATTGCCCAAAGAAAGGGTCTTCTACATCAACTTGTTTCTAACTTGTGATACAACAATAATATACTGTTATACTTTTAGTATTCTTGTTTTTCCGACACATAAATTTACTGTTCTATTTAATCTGTGCAGGTAAATGACATTTCTGTGGAAGGAGCGCCACATTCAGTAGCGGTGGATGCTCTTCAGAAAGCAGGCAACGTCGTTAGATTAGTAAGTTCACCACCATTGAACCGTTCTCTCTAAAATTGTGACCTCGCTTAATTGGTCGCTTTATACGTGGCTGCTTTAGTAGCATTCTAGCTAATGGGGTCTCTGCCAGATTGGTGCACTGACTTGTTTACGGGAAAATATTCAGAAAACGTAGTGAGACGTACATTTTCTGAATTGCAACAGGTTTGAGAAGTTTCTCGATTTGTGCGCTGGGAATTGTTTTTGTTGATGGTTGTGTGTTGAATTTTATATCACCCATTTCATTTTACGTTTAAACATTAAGTTGTCGAAGTTATGAAAAATGTTTATCATGAGGCATCAATGTAGAAGTTTTTTTTTGTACATCTCCATCAGACCATTCGTACGTATTCGAGAGCAAATGATTAAATATTCAATTCAGCGAAAGCTTAAAATATTCCAATAGATTTTCCCATTGCCAACTTGTATACTAAATTTTCATACAACCTCCATAATGTATTTATAAGCAAAGCCTTTCTATAAATAAGGCTAGAGTAAGAGCCTAATAATAACAAATTTTGCTTTATTCTTACTAGCGAGTCAGACGAGCTCGGAGACCTCGGGTGGTGACACTGTGGCGAGGAGTTCGCGGCTTAGGACTTGGAATAGCGGGCGGAGCGGATGACGCCGCGGGTGGAGGAGGCATCTTCGTCTCGCATATAGCCGTTGGTGGAGCTGCACACCATGACGGCAGATTGAGACTAGGAGATAAAATTTTAGCTGTGAGAGATAAAGATGTAAGTTTCAGAACGTAGCTTTTTCTTTATTGGTATAATCACTCATAATGTCACTACTGTCATACTTTACATAATAGTAAAATCCATAATATCTAAATGTGATACCGATTTTAAATTGTTTTTGGCAGTAGTTATTAGAACTAGGACTAGATTTAAATCGTTTGACAGCTTTGTAAAGCAGGCGCAGTGCTATACAAAGCTGTCAAACGAACCGAAACTCATAATTTTTGTATAAGTAAATCATTATCTCATACCTACTTATGAAAACTCGAAGGAACATTTTTATCGAAGTAGGTGCTTAATTACACAGCTCTTAGAAACTTTATAAGGATTTTGGTACTTTCTAGGTCAGATCCAGATTCCGCTCAACTTTTTCAATTACCAACATTTTCTTCTTTTATTTAGCATAATATTTTATCTTTAACATTCACACCAGCACCAAAAGAAGTTTGGTGTAATACAAGCAATATAAATGTATACCTACCTGTCTATCTATTTAAATATATCAAAATAAACCGCCAATATGTGCCGCCTATGAACGACTACTGCACGAAATTGGATAATTATTTGTTAGGGGCATAACGGAACCCTTATAGTTTCGCCATGTGTGTTCGTCCACAGCTTAGCTCAGAAAGTGTCAGTATTAGAAACTTGTAATTTTTCATGGATATCTTACGCCGACAAAGTGGCAAAATAAAATGTTGGAAAAAAATAAGTACCTTAATTTTTTTCAACATTAAAATAAATCACATCCCCACTCTACGTGTCGTTGAATAGTTCTTTTTTAAATTATTACGGGATTGTAAATCCTATTTTTCGATTTAGGGATCTGTTTGCGAAATATTTAGCTTTAATGTGCAAATTTTTTTTCTCCCGAGCTAAATGGTTGGTTTTAGAAATTGAAAAAAAGTCAGGGCATTAGTATATATAATAAAATTAAAAGGAAAACTAACACAGCTAAGTATGCTTTACAAGTATACTAGCTATAAGCCGACCAAGGGAGAAGAGACAATAATTTTCGTACAAATTCTATTGAAATTTACTTATATGTCTCGTATTATAAAGTTGTTAGTAGAATGGAACACAAACAACAACAACAACAAAAAAGCCTACTTCTTATGCCGCATTATTGTGTTGGATAGCTACGGAACCCTATATTATGCGTTGCCCGACATGCACTTGCCAGGTTTTTGTTGTGTTCGTTATTTTCATAACAAGGTTTGTATAATAGTTATTTTTTTTTAATCGTACGTAAAAGTTAAACCCTTTTGGAGCCGGGACGGGCTACTAGATTATTATATATAACATACGTTACCCATGTCAAGTGTCAAGTTGGACATGATCTAACAGGGTAACGTAGATACAACTATTGACTGTCCATAAGCTTCTCACTTTACCTTGAATGCTTATAAGGAAATCTCTGAAGATATTGTAAGCTAAAACGTAATCAATAGCAGCCATTTTACCTGTAAGAGGTTTGAATCGTAGATTTTGTAATATAAATTCTTATAAATGTGTCAAATTACAAGCTTGAGAAAAATATTCAGTATTTTTCTAACAGTATTTTTGTCCCAACAGGAATTGTTACAGACATTTTTAAATATAAGTTTATATTTCTAGAGGCTGTTATTCTGCTTGAATTTTGTGCGCAGTTGTTAAATTGAATGGAAATTGTAATACGTTTACATAGTAACCTTAGCTCCTTGAGATTTGATTTTACGGTAAGAGATCATCCGTAAGACCGAGACGAAATTTTAATGTGTTCCTTGATATTTCTTAGTTAATGGTTTCAAAATATAATATCACTCTGTTTATTAGTTATATTTATTTGCTTCAGTGTTTTAACTGAAATGAAGGTATTATTATAATAATATTATGTCTGGTACGTAAGGTCTCCAGAGATTACTGAACAATTTTGAATATTATAAACGTCGCGACGTTGTTTTAATCACACTAATATTATAAAGGCGAAAGTTTGTGAGTATGTGAGTGTGTATGTTTGTTACTTCTTCACGTCTAAACGGCTAGAGCGATTTTAATAGAATTTGGAATGGAGTTAGATGACAACCTGGATTAACACATAGGCTAATGAACCGCGGGTAACACCGCGGGGCACAGCTAGTATAATATTATAAATGTGAAAGTAACTCTGTCTGTCTGTCTGTTACGCTTTCACGCTCAAACAACTAAACCGATTTAGATGAAATTTGATATGGAGATTCTTTGAGTGCCGTGGAAGGACATAGGATAGTTTTTATCGCGATAACCGACAACACGCGGGCAGAGCCGCGGGCTCAAGCTAGTACAAAATAAAAATTATTTTTATTATTATTAAATTATCTATCTATATGATAAATTATATTTTACAATTGTATAATAATAATAATAAATTACATATAAACCTTCCTCTTCAATCATTCTATCTTAAAAACAACCGCATCAAAATCCGTTGCGTAGTTTTAAAGATTTAAGCATACATAGGGATATAGGGACAGAGAAAGTGACTTTGTTTTATACTATGTAGTGAAAAGCTGACCCGCGCAACTTCATATGCGTAAATTTTCCCCGTTTTTAGAAAAAATATTCTAAAAACGGGGAAAATTGACGCATATGAAGTTGCGCGGGTCAGCTTTTCACGCTTATTTTCTGCTTTGCTCGTATCAGTCGTAGCGTGAGGTTATTTAGCATATAGCCTTCCTCGATAAAAGGGCTATAAAACAGTAAAGTATTTTTTCAATTTGAACCCTTGGTTCCTGAGATTATCACTTTCAAAGAATAACTATTTATCATACGGTATTAATGCGCATTATTTACCTTAAAATTGCTTGACGTTTCGATCAGATTGCACCGGTCGTGGTCGCAAGCGGACTAAGAGAAAAGTCCGCTTGTGGCCACGGCAGGTATGATAACTAGTTATAATTATGAAACGCTAAAGTTTAAATGTTAGTATACAAACTCTTCAGCTTTATAATATTAGTATAGATTTGTGCTAGTTTATATTGTGTTTGTATTAAGTATTCTGTTCGGGAATTTGATTATTTGTACCGTGATTGAAATGTTGAATTGTTTTGACAGGGTATAGAAACATCATTGGTAGGTGCAACACATGCTGAAGCTGTAACAGCACTTCGAAGTACTGGAGATCAAGTGACACTCATCGTGCTACCCGCCGGTTCAGTTCCCCCCGTAGCTAAAACCGCTCCGCTTTACTCTAGTAAGCACACCTTTACGTAATAATTGTTACTTCAGCCATTATTCTTCTGTTCCTTGGTAGCTTAGAGAACCAGGAGCTAAGTGGGTATTATGCTGGCAAAGAGGGGTATTAATAATTCACACTCACATTAAGCACCAATATCCGTCTACAAAACGTGTTAAAGGCGTATTTTATATCAAGATTAAACTTCAAAAAATATTTATGAAATGTTTTTATGTAGAATGTAGTAGAGTAATGACATGTAATACTGAAAAAAATCCTTTATAGTCTAGACGATATGAGTTCAAATGCTTGGATATTTTATGTCCAAGGATTTTTATTCTAGTTGTTTCTAATTGTAACAGTATATTACAATTAGAAACAACTAGAAAAAAATATGAATTATAAAGTATGTATTTATAACAGTATTTTTACGCTACCACAGAAAATATTGGTTTATTCCCGTTCAGTCACTCCCAGACCCAATTACAAAATTACAAATTAACCACTTCGTTATTATTTTATTATGTTTTATGGTTGTGTTTACATTATGTGGCCACACCTATCACGCCACAGATTAAATTACAACGTTTTACAACTGAGAAAATAATTGAAACCTCTACCTTTGGTTTCATGAAAGTGTTTGCCTTGTATTTTTTTTAGCAACGGTGTTACTTAACGAGAAAAAAAATGTAGCTATATAACAGTGTAACTAAGAGGGTATATTTTTTCTTATTCAGTCACACTGTTACATATTGGAAAAAAATAGTTGCATTATGTCACAGTGTCACTCAGCAGGAATTCCTGATGAGTCACACTGTTACATATTTGGGTGTGACTGGACGGGAATAAATGAAAATATTCGACAAAATATTAGTTAGTAATGCTTTTTGTGTATTTGTACAGCAAAAACTCAGGCGACATCATGTTCGACGCTTCATGAGCTCTTAGAAGAAGAACCTAGCGACATTCCGAGGTAACTTCATGGTCCGCTTACAAACCACTTTAGGTCGTTAACGCGTTCAGTTTTGGCACAATTTCAGAAATTCAAGACGTTCATTTATGGGTCAGCATTTTTTGGCAACGAGTTCACATCTGTTGTTGAATGGAGATAACTTTTAATTTATAAATGGTTAAATAGAAACCAGAAAGATTCTCACTAAATGAGCATTTTTCGGAAAATTGACAGTTTTTTTTCGGGAAACGGTTGACCTACTTTTTATTTATTTCATTTCATTTTGTTTCCTCTAAGAGGGTATTATCCTTAAACATATTTCTTTTAGTGATCCTCATCAACAATCAGAAATTCAACTTCTTTATCTCGAAAAACAAAAAAGATACTTTATTTTAGCAAAACAGCTGTTACTCTTCCTCAATAAAACAAAGATTTCGGAGCAAAGATTCAAACAAAGTAATCTTTTGGAACCATTCATCAAACCGGTTACCTTGAATTTTAAATAATAATTTGCTATTTAAATAAATTATTTCACCGCTACGGAACAAAGACAATAAGTTTCGGACGTTCAAAACTTCGCCTACTCTGCCGGAACTGCAAAACCGCTAAACGCGTCTTTGCAACTCGTAATTTCTTAACTTTTGTAACTAAGCTGGCGATTTCCCAGTTCGAAAGTAAGGCTGTTTGTCCACTGAAGCGGAAAGAGGCTGCGAAGCGGAGAAACGGAGAAATATTAATCAATAAGATCTGTCCATTGTCAATTATATTACTTATGTAGCTGTGCCCGCGACTTCGTCCGGCGTGTGAAGTTGCAGTGGTACTCTCTCCCTATAAACGTTAGCGTGATGATAAAAAGTAGCCTAAGTTACTTCAACAAAAACACTTTTTGTATAATTACCATACATTATATAAATTATACTTTTATTCGTAACTAAAACATATTTTTAATTATTTTTGTCCGTCGGTATGTCTGTCCGTTTGTTCAGGCAAATGTCATAAGCGACGGGACGGATTTTGACGGGACTTTCTCTAACAGACAGCTGATGATGTGATTTTTATCATCACGCTAACGTATCTCTCTATCTCTCTTTCATATGCATTTATTAAGTAAAAAACTGTTATTTTGACATTTCAAATAGACACTTTAATTTTATATATTTGTATATTTGTTTCTCCCTGGTCCACTGACTGATCACGGAGATTTAATGCAATGCTATTGGTTAATCTTTCTTCGTTTCTCCGCTTCGCGGCCTCGCTCCGCTTCAATGGACAGGCGGCCTAATATTACCCTTTATAAAAAACTGCAAGTCTTGTGAATTTAGAAAGGGTTTTTGTATTCCGTTAACAAACAGTAAGTACTTTTTGAAGAAATGGTTCCGTTTTAATTATAATTCTGTATTGTTGGGACTAACAATCACGTGCTAATACTTACTTAGGTACATTTTCTTTCATTAGGTGGCAAATAATCTTGATTGTCTGTAAGAAAGTCTGTACTGTACTATACATATAATTATATAATACAGTGTTCCCGATATACAGTTTATAAATAAACAAACATTGTAAATATTGGCGATTTGAAAATAGTGGCCGCGAGTCCTTATTGCCTTGAAGTTCTTTTCACGTGCGTCACCTATTGCTTGCGAACAGGCCTTACATGTACATGTAGAGTTACGACCTTTCACAAGTGTGTTTGTGTTGTGATGTTTTGCTTCGTAACTGAATTAATATTCTTTTTATTATGATTTGAATTTAAAGGCAATTATCTTAATGACAATGTCAATTGATCAAAAGTATTTCAACTCAAACTATGCTATCTAAGGCCGCTAGTTAACTCGTACTCAAAATCCTGAAACGTTATCTACATACTATATTTTCCAAAGATTCATCACACGTTTTCAAATCAGATGCGTCCGGATGGTGCGACTCGTACGCTCCGGCTCACGACTCGGTATGGACATTGTTGGCGGATTAGGCGGTGAAGCTGAGGGCAGTACGGAGGAGGACGCTTGTGGCGTCTTTGTATCGGGGGTGTCAGTCGGTGGAGCGGCGTATGGCATGCTTCACAGAGGAGATAGAATACTAAGCGTAGACGGCAGAGACTTAACAAGAGCCACACATGAACAGGCAGCTGCAGCCCTGAAGGTAACTCTCTAAAGATGAAATTCCGGATATCACGTCCCAAATTCATTTAAAATGGAAGTAGAAAATTTAGAGCGGGTTAACCGTAAATATTTGTTCAAAAGTTAGGTTAGCGTTATGCGCATAATGTTACAAAATATTTAAGTATGATAAAAGGATTTTGTAAAGTTAAGCGGGTTAACTTTTTGGCTAAGACCCAATGGGGAGTAGACCGCTGCAATTTTAATTAAACGAGTTCAAAACATTTGTCAAATTAACAAATCTGCGATAGGTACCAAGGGAAATTTTCGGTCCTTGTTTATTTTATGATTGATTGTGACTTATTAAGCAAATTTTAATCAACCTTATTCTTTTATAAAAGTTACAGCAGTAACAAAAGTATCACTTAATATAATCTATTATCAGAAAGTTTAAGAGGATAATGGTTGGATGAATATACCATCCGGTTTGTTGCTCTTTCATGCAAAAACTAATGAATGGATTTGAAAATTTACTGCAATGTAGTTATTTTCTAAATTTATATACTTAATACAACCAACATACCCACAGTTCCATAAAAGTAAGTCCCATATTAATTAATATCTTGCCTTTCTTCTTACCCAAGCAGTACTCTGGCGCGGCAGTGACAATAGCGGCCCAGTACCAGCCCGAACAGTATGAACGATTGCGCGCACGCATCCGAGCTATTAACGCGGCGGCGGCCATGTCACCGCATGCTAGACACGTTCCTGTACATCCTGACCTACATGCTATGTATCCAAGGTAAGAAGATTAAGTTATTGAAGTGTTTTTTGATCCTAGATGAATTCCGATCTCGAACTTCTTGTTACAAGTTTAATGTGTATCCGTGTGTCTGACTGTAGCATTTTAGCGGCCAAATGACTGGACGAATTGGGTGAAGATTTTTTTTCATAGAAGCCTTGTTTTGTTTCGGGATGGTTCAAAACTCTGATAGATGATAACTCGTTCAGTTGTTTTAAAAATACTCATTTTACATATGCACAATACAAGGTTTTTTTTTAGTTAAGTTATATATTTATATACATACATACATATCAACCCATATGATGGCCCACTGCTGGGCACGGGTCTCCCCAGTAGAACCTACTAGTATGTAGATCCTGGGGGTAATTGCCATAATCGCCACGCTTGGCGAGCGGGTTGGCGATCGCAGTAAGGCTTTAAGTACGCAGAGGACGCTGCTGCCCGTCCTTCGGAGTGAAATCCCTTAGTCGCCTTGACGACACCCACGGGAAGAGATGGGGTGGTACTATTCTTAAGCCGGCACCACACGGCCAGTTATATACCTATGTCTTTTTCAGAATCAAATCTGCCTGCAAATAGTTATAGCTAGGATAGAGAATTTTTGAGGTACATATTTGTTTGCCTATTGATAAGCACTGAACGTAAAGTCTAAACAACGCTCGTTTATGTTAATAACATAAAATGTCTGTACGAATTGCACAATGTGGTTTCTTAGAGACTATTTTAAAATGGATTCACACCGGATAGTGCTTCCACAAAACTATGTAAGTTATATAAAGAAAGACCAAAGATAACTTTTAAGCAAACCTTATTACTAGACTACGACGCGAATGCTATGTTTAAGAAAGTTTTAATAAAGGAAATTCCAAGTACGAGTTATGCTTAGCATAGTTCTTGATTCAAAGGGTTCCGTATCCAAAATGGCAAAACGGGACCCTTATAGTTTCGCCATGTCCGTCCGTCCATTCGTCTGGTCAGTGCAACTCATAAACTGTTAGTACCTACCTACTAAAAAGTTGAAATTTTGCACGTTTAATATTACTAACGCCAATCTCTTTACAATCAAATCTTGAATAAAAGAAATAAATAAAATCGCACCCCCTACATGTAAAGTAGAGCTTTTTTTTGTTAGAGTCAAGTGTCCCCCCCCCCCCGCCAGCTAAATGGTTAAAAAATTCAGGATAGTAGTATACATGTTGAAATTTAAAATCACAGCACACGGTTTTACAAGTTTACGAGTAACAGAGGTAAGTAACGTTGCTAGTATGTAATAATAATAACAGAAAACCCACTTCTTATACCGTATGATTGTACTGGGCAGCTAGAACTATTGTACATCACTTGACAAGCCATTACCCGGTTTGGTTAATAAGCTTGTCTCTTTATTAATACCAGTGGTCGCCCGGAGTTAAAATTCGACCACAATTAATTTATATAAATATATATATATTTCAATATATACTACTGGACAGATTCTATTCAAATTTTGTGAGTATAATCACTTACGTCCGGATTAAATTATAGGAGACATATCATATCATCATGCTATTTTCTTATAAAACTGAGCTATAACATAAAATCATTGTTTTTGGACTTCACCTTCATAATATTTTGCAAATAACACGACTACCATTAGGCGGATCTTTGACAAAACTTGCAATTTGGTAGTTTATATAAGGGTCCATTACCTAATTAATAATTATCTCGCTATTGAACTGAGCCTCATAGATTGATTTTGAGTGATCCAGCTAACCACTATTTATTGTCTTATTTGGACATCAAAGTAGGCATAGATCAGTTTTGAAAGTCCCTTTAATATTGTAACATAACACAGTCACATAATAGAGTTACCTATATAAAAGCGTACAAAATCGCAGGTAAGCTTATAGGTCCATTTTCATGCATCGCGGCTGACGCGCTTGGCCACAATCGGCCGAGATGCACGGAAAGGAACCTTTAGAGTGAGCAGAACCTGAGTGGCGTCTTGCTTCAATAAATGGATTAAGAAGTAGAATTGACATTTTGTAGGCCTGAACTATGGGAAAACAGCTATGTGCTCCCGCGGTGATAAAATCATCGCCTTTGAAGGCGTAAATAATTTCATTTACGCGCGCCGGCCGCAGTGTCCCTAGCGCTCACAAGTTATACGATAGGGATATTCATTCAAATGACTAACCAGAAGGCCAACTATAATATATAACGATTTCGTTTATATCTAAATAGTACTCTGTACTTTAGTCGTAAGCCCGCTACGTTTTTTCCGCGGCTTTCGTAACATTACCTAATTATTTGCCAAATTTATAGTACCTAGCGATTTCTACATGTCTAGTGGTGTGAAATTTGAATTCATTATTATGGAGTTGATCTAATCAATTGACGCTTTCTTTAAATGATAAAGATTCAAAAATAAACGAGTGATGTGAAAATATTGTTAATTATGCTTAATCTATACTAATATTATAAAGCTGAAGAGTTTGTTTGTTTGTTAGTTTGAACGCTGTAATCTCAGGATCTACTGATCCCAATTGAAAAATTCTTCACTGTTGGATAGTCCATTTATCGAGGAAGGCTATAGGCTATACAATATAACGCTATGATTATTAAGAGCGGAGCAGCAATAAAACGTGTTGCAAAAACCGGGAAAATTTACGCACACGAAGTTGCGCGGGTCAGCTAGTTTTTAATAAAATGATTAAACTTAGTGTCATACGTAACAGCCGTTAAATTTGATTAAATGTTTATATTATTATTATTTTCTACCATGCCCAGGTTGTAGAGTTCAGACTTAAAGCCTTTTACAACCAATTTGTTAATAATTGACTTTTATTCTAGTGCTAAATTATATTTATAGGTAGGTACCTACCTATAAATATAATTTCTATGGAACATAAAGCTTCTTGATCGTACAATATTATATCAGCTAACAAAATTATAAATTTAAAACAAAATCTAGATCTCTAAAAAATGTTCAAAGTTCAAAATGACTAAGTGTAGGTACCAATAGTCTAAAATTGGGCTTCAATATATTTTTTTATTTATTTAACACTTAATGTACAAATAGTGTACAAAGGCGGACTTAATGCTAAAGGCATTCTCTGCCAGTCTACCTTTGGGTGATGTAAAGTTAAGAATATGTAGGTGCAGACTGTTGAAAACTAGATATATAAAAATATATTAAAAATCGAGAAATTAAAATAAATTTATGTCCAAAACTACATTTCAAATTGAATTTTCAACCCAAGCCTTCGTAGCAAGATATTCCGAAACTGTGCAAATTTACATCTTCGTGTGTTTAATGAATTGTAACTACAACAGCGTAGTTGTCATCTTCAAGTCATGTCCTTTTAGTTCATAATGGCCTACGTGACATAAATGTGAAACTGACGTTGTGCACCCAAATTGTAAATTCAAGATTTTCTCCTGCTGCAACTATTTGGCAATGCAAGCTATTACAACCAGAACTTGGAAGATTATTATGCAGTATGATGTTTCGGTAATGATACGACTTCTATTACTATTAATGTACTATAAGTAATTTTGTATTTGCTTTTGAGATGGAATAATATTTCAATTGAGTAGACTTCAACCGTGGGACTGAGAGTTAAAAGTATCCATTTTTAGTACTCTCTTGACTTCAATCAATTACTTAAATTAACTTTTCAAAAATGTAACAACTCGAATTAATGGGACAACTGAGACTTAAAGGGTTAACCCATTACTTACAGAAATCGATTGTTTTGTTTTCAATCCTTGATTACAATGTTAATAAAGCTAAGATCTCATGAGTGTAACCTCCTATGCGGGTTTTTTATATATTATTGTATGCAAATCTTATGAATTGCCTGTAATGTTAGTTAAGGAGCAAGGATAATTAAAGTTTTAGAAGCTTAAGACCAAATCACATTGTTATTTTACTAAAAGTATGTTGTACGAATGCCCAAGATCCAGAATGTTGCTAACATTATAAATCAATCAAAATAAATCAATCAAAAATCAGACGCGCAGTTGTGAGGTAGCGGGGTGGAATCCTACCCTACTAAATTAGCATTAAGAAATTTTTAAGAATGTATGTCCGACGATACAGGTCTTATATTACGTAAGTAATATTTTTAGGGTTCCGTAGCCAAAATGAAAAAAAATGGAACCCTTATAGTTTTGTCGTGTCCGTCTCTCTGTCTGTCCGTCCGTATGTCACAGGTATTTTACTTAAAGAATACCCAATGAATATTAATTAAATTTGGTGTAAGGGTGTCATGTAGCAGCCGTCCTTAGTTTGATAGTTAAATAATAAAAATCAATATTTTTAGGGGGCACTCCATACTTTGAGCATACATCAACGTATGGCACATGACCCGACAGGTCTTTCACAAACATTTTAAGGTTTCTAATTTTTTTTTTGATGAACTTATTATTTTTGGAAATAATTGCTCAGAAAGTTACATACATTGTGTACCTTATCTTTTGAACCATGTAACCAAAAAATGTGAAAAAATCATAAAGGTGGCGCAACAAATACCAACTTTAAATTAAAATTATTTCAAAAATGATTAATTGCCGAAAAACTGCGTTTCTCAACAAAAGGGCGCAAGTGCCATGAACATACGCTCTTCTGCTGGTGCAAATATTAAAATTGGATTTTATTATACGGCATAGGCTCCGAAACTCTACACTAAGTACGATCCGACATGCTCTTGCCCAGTTTTTTGTTATCTAACTTCTTCACTGTTTATGTAGACACTATAAAAGTCGCTCTGGTTTTCAAAATATATCTTTTAAGATTTATTTTTTATTTTTTCATTAAAAATGAGACCCGCAGACAAATTAGATTTTGCAACATCAAAGAAATAATTAAAAGATTCTGATGTTGCCATTAGCTTTGGTTTTAGTATCTCATTTAAATAATTAAACGAGAGGAATAGTAATA
Source organism: Herminia tarsipennalis (assembly GCA_945859575.2). Taxonomy (NCBI): domain Eukaryota; kingdom Metazoa; phylum Arthropoda; class Insecta; order Lepidoptera; family Erebidae; genus Herminia; species Herminia tarsipennalis. Next base: position 17,203,605 of record OX243837.2, read on the forward strand.
CTGTGGTTTCTAGCAGTTTATACCTTAAACAAAGTGTACAACTTTGTTTAAAAGGACTATTTGAGTTTTACTTACCTATAATGTGTTTGCTACCTAATGTGTTAACCTGTTATTGGCTATCTAAAACTACGATATTATGTTTTAACCCTTTTTAGGATTCGGAATTCAAAGAGTGCCAACCAATGACCTCTATAGTTCTTATTAGTACGCTGAACTAGCTACTCCGTACAAAATGATTGCAATTTCTTTTACCTACCGAACCGAATAATCGTTCTGTGAGCTCTTTTGACACTTACGACAAATGATCGTTGTTTAAACGAGTATAGACTTCCTTAAATTTGAGCGTACCGAATGTCAAATCGAAGTGGAAGTTTTCTCGACGGTAGCCAAACTAGTTCAGCGTACTAATAGTAAGAGATCAATGGTTGGCACCCTTTGGGTTCCGAACCCTAAATAGAGATACATATTAATGGTAGTAATAAATAGCCACTTACAGGTTCGATTAGATTTAGATTAGATTCTTCCGAATCTTATTACTAACTATTATAGAGTTTTATAAGCTAAGCGTTTCGACCGTATTGCAAACCACCTGAGCCTACCCGTGACCACGGCCGTTGCAATACGGTCGAAACGTCGGGCAATAAAATATTTATACCCGTAGCTTATAAAATTCTATAATGTGTACAAATCGTGAAAGTTTACGAACATATATTACTAACTAGCTGACCCGCGAAACTTCGTCTGCGTAACGTTTCCCCGTTTTTAAAACATTCAACGTGATTTTATTTAGCCTATAGCCTCGATTAATGGGCTATTCAACAGTAAAATAATTTTCAATTCGGACCAATAGTTCCTGAAATTATTGCGTTCAAACAAACTCTGCAGCTTTATAATATTAGTATAGATACTTTAGATGTCTGTCCGTCCGTCCTTCTGTTACAGGGCTGTATCTCTTGAACCGTAATAAGTAGGTACTTGATTTTTATTCAACTTAATCAATCAAAATTCATGTTCGGTAGTGTAAAGACAAACAAGCATCCATACATTCCAGCCTAACAAATTTTTGGATTTTCAATATTAGTTTTAGTTTTTTAAAAGATGACTCCCGCAGTAGGATGCAAGCCCGGTGTCACGGGGGACTTTACAAGCATAGAAGTGACGGACACAAAGTGCATCCAGACCCGGAACAACAATTTGTGGATCACACAAAGAGCTGTCCGTGTAGGAATCGAACCCACGACCTCTTGCGTAGCAATCGGACTCATTCCCACCGCACCACAGAGGTTGTCACACAGTAGCTATACAATTTATAGATTACCTATACATACCATCAATGCTTTATAATATTTGAAGCTATTTCCTAAATTAACTGGAACGGTAAGGTTCATGCATGCTCTCAACTGATACACATTCAAAATACGGCCCTCAAGAGAATTTTAATCCGGAATACTAATTAATGTATGTAATTAGGATTGTATGATCGTGGAGCCGTATTAGAAATCATTATCATGCAAATTAACTGCTGTATAATATCTAAAGCCGTGTTTAGGAGATACTCAGTGACGTGTGATTGAATGATCTTGGCGTGATACCTGAATTCCTGATCACAATATTAATCAGGATTATAAATATAGCTTTATTCAATAATGGATAATACAACATATGTCAGGCTTACCTTATATTTTGACTAAACAAATTTGTACTTTTCGCTTGGTCTGTAAGAAACAAATTGACTGCCTCAGTACCGAAGTGAAAGTTAGATTTCCACACAGGACACCACTTTGTGTGATCATCAAAATGTTCTTCTTTGTGTTCGTTGGTCCATTTTTCCAAAGTCCATTTCCAACTTTAATATATAACTAACGAACTCCATAAAGAAAATAAGAAAAATACCTTTTAACATAGGGTTCCTACTATAGAGTTGATGTTGTTTTTTATAAAATAAATAAATCAATAACAAATCCCGCACAAAACCTGTGTCGCGGGAAATTTACTAATAAACATTATATCAAAAGAGACTTTAACCATTTTCTTTCTTAAAATTTTCGTCCATTTTCGTCTCCGGATCTGTGAACAAAACACGGTGACAATGACAATAATCGTTGGTCTGGTCATTGAGTTAGAACCAAAGATAATTATTATTTGTATTTATGTGCTTCGAAGAGCGCAACGATAACAAGTTTTCTCTCTAATGTCTACTGACGACCTACAAAATTGGATTAAATAATAAAAGCCCCTTATTTATATTTTTCCCGTTTTTCACAAACAATACAGACCAGTATTACTTTGTTACCCTCTATTCGTAATCCAATTCCCAAAATAACAAATCCCTAAAGTAATCCCATAAAATATACATCAAAATTAATAAAAAGGGGCCATTGAGCAAAAAAGAATACGTTATAACATGAGACAAAGGCGATATCACTTTTGTGACATGACTAAAATATGGGGCAGGCCCAGAAACTGGACCAAGCAGCTGTGCCGTATGTCTCTTATAATGCGAGCGTAATCTCTGACTGGCTTTACTATAAATAGTACTCGTATCATTTTACGTCTTAGTCTGTTAAGGCCTCGTACCCTTAAAGACATGTTAATTATGCATATTAATAAGTAAACGTATTATTTAATCTTTCACTCAATTTACATAAAATTTTTAAACAATATGAAATATTTGCAATGCATTGAAAACTGTTTGAGGCATATTAGCAAAATTAATTAATACTTTCATTGCTTTATTTCATTACGCTTGCTTCGGTCGTGGCCTTACCCGCTTTTAGCTTACCCGTATTTTTTTTAAAGACGACTCCCGCCGTATGATGCAAGCGCTATATCGCGGGGGACTTTACAAACATACAAGTCACGGACACAAAGTACACCCAGACTCGGAATAACAATTTGTGGATAACACAAAGTGGTATCCCGTGTGGGAATCGAAGCCACGATCTCTTGAGTAGTAGTCGGACGCACTCGCACTGCGAGGTGGTCTACCACAGAGGTGGTATGAAATATTATTTACACGCCAAAATAATGATTTACTTAATGTAAACGGGCGGCCGACTATAATTTTATAATCGTACTTTGGACACCTATACTCAGTCTAATAAATTTGAATTCGATACTAAACTGAATGTAAATCGCTTGCAGCCATTAAAGGATTAGTTGTAAAGCTTTTATTAATAGTATCATTAGGCTGTATTTATTTATACAATTATTTACACACACATTTTGTATTGAATTTAATCGAAGTTAGCTGCGCTATAGCACAAATAAATCAAGTTTGGTTAGTGCCCCGTTAACGTATCTTTTTAGCGTTTAATAAAAATATAGTTTCACCATTTTTCGGAGGATTTATTTATCCGTGTTTTCAGTTGGTTGACCCTCAAATCTAGCGGTATTTTATATCCCATCATTTGCGTTAAAAACTTAAAATCAGAGCAAAACCGTAAGTTAAGCTACTAAATGCTAAAAATTATTCGAATCGATGATTGATTTATAATGCGTTAAAAGAGACTTAAATTAGTTGCCTGCACTATACTTACTTATCAAAAATAGAGACACCCCTGTTGTGAATATTTTAAAATACATACAAGTCTCCTTTTTAAAATACGATTTTTCTGAAGACTTGCTTTCATTATGCAGCTAAATTTACTTGAATAATTCATATTACAGTAGCGCAACGATCCCTAAACTTTGTGTGTTTGAAATAATTAGATTATCCGTCAGACCCACACCGTTGTAAAAAACTTCTATGTTCAAGAAAGGTATAAAATAACACCTGCGAGCATTCGAAATTCCCACTTTATTGGAGATGGTAGAGGGGAATAAGAAATAGATTCGAATTCTAAAGTGTCCGCTTTTGTATTTATAGAAACAGTATAAACTACCGCGGGGACAGTATCGGTTGGAAATAAACACGTATCGGACTCCCCGCGGGGACAAATGTAGAATACATTTTCTTAAACTTATTTTAAAAATGGAAGTGGGTGTATTTTACTTTTTATTTCATGGAAAAGCAATGTTTGTCTGTTGCAAATATTGCAGTCTGAACGTAATTGAATGCTAAAATGTTGTGTATGTTTGGCAGTCACTGATTCAATTTCAGAATCTTCGCTTTCTCGTTGGTACTGTTTACATATCTGTATTGCCTCTTTTCTGTACACCCGCAGCGTTAATAAATTGTGTTAGGTGTAATATCCTTACATTGTTATTACCTGTATCTACATGTTCTAACTTAGATTGTAAAATGACAAACTTTTCACAAGCTTGTCATTATCTCAAATATTTAATATTTCAAGGTTTGTTTATATTGTGTTTCTCACTGTCAGGCAAATCTGTCACGTCAAAACCTGATTCATTGAATTCGTTTAATATGTATAAATAGATTAGGTAGGTTCAAACGTGTATTTTCAAGTTTAAAACTTAAGCTTGGAAGTTTACTTTAATTTCAAATTATATTTCATCCACCGTCAGCATAATTATTTTTAATTATAATTTTCATATAGCGAGAATTTCGAGAATTGAGCAAATGAAATTAATTATTTTACATTACTTCCAATTCCAAGTCTTCATAAGCAGTCATGAAATAGGAAATTGTACATTTATATTGTAATTAGATGCTGCAGTAGTTCCACTGTAAGGATGCCTCAAACTGTTGGGTATAACCAACAAACATTGCTGGGCAATACACGATTGTGTGAGCAACGCAGTAACGGTGTGCTCTGCATTTCAAATTTTCCCATCACTATGAGAACATTAGAATGTTGGCTTGCTTCCAGTTTTCCAGGAAATTGCTCTTCATTACCAACTACAATTTAGCGCTCAGCGTGCTTTATGAGACTATTTTACATAATAGAGCAATTTCTGGCGTCAATTTTAACCCAAAACAAAATCAGGAGACTAACCGCCATATTTTCATTGTTCTTGCCTTTCAGGCGATGTCTTCATGTAAGGATTTGTCGAAGTGCCTTTTTGCCCTTTTATAAATATTTGGCTATGATTCATATGGCAATAAAGATATCGTCAGATCTCCCAGACATAATAGACTACGAAAAATAAATTTGCAAGGGAACCGATTGAGAAAGTAACATATATTTGGTTCCAAATATTGTATGTTATCTATAACATTTATCACAAATACCCAGACGTTTTATTATTATAGGCCAATATTACTAGAAAAATATCACAAAATTTCATAACCACCTCGGTACAATATGTACCTACAAAAAAACTATCTTATAACTTATGGAAGCATCACACGTATTTTCTGGCAACGTAGCGGAAATTAGTTTGTGTGAGTGTACTACTAAAATTTGTATATTTTTATAGATTTATCTTGTATATTCATTACTTACCTAACATTTTACGAAGCCTACTTGAGCAGCACTGTTAATCTTGAACTCAAAGTGTAAGGGAAAATTGTTAACGTTCTTTTATTTGATCAGTTTATGGAAAGCAATATTAAATAATTTACTACTACTAACTAAATACATGTATTTAGAATGTTGGTGATGTTTCCAAACAAATGTATCTACTCAGTTGATGTAGTGACAATAGCGTAGTTAATGTATTAATCGTTTTACCACCGAAACAAGTCAAATTTCGAAACTTTAAAAAAATATCGATATTATTGCCAATTATAAATCCTATGCAATATTAGGTATTAATTATGAGAAAAGCTGGCCATGTATTGATACCATTGGGTAATACCACCGGCCGACGCTACCGATCGAATAGACTGTGGTTGGACGACTTGCGCCTATATGAGCTTACTGCTTATAGTTAATTACCTACTGTACATAAGAGACGCGCGATTTATGCGCTTATTACACTACACTAAATCAGGGACCCTAAATCTTAAAAAAAAGCGGTGTAATAAAGTGAAGAATTAGGGCGAGTTAGGGCCCTAATTTTCTAACAAATTTTCAAGGCCACCTCGATTTAGGGCCCTGATTTAGGGTAGTGTAATAGCCGTTTTAGGCAAGGTGCCGCTATACGCACTTTTATGAAAGAAGAGTGAGGTAAGTGAGTGAAGGTCCTAATTCTAAGTGATACCTACGACCCGACAAAATTTATAGCTTTACAACAGAATTGTAAATTATATTGTCATGCCAACATCATTACATTATCATAATATCCACTTTACACTGCAATAGACTCATTTTGCAATATATGTTCGTAAAATTCGCTATTTGTAGACATTATTTAATTTTATAAGCTACGGATCTTAGTCGTAGTCGTGTAAATATTTTATTTTAAGGCTAAATACCTTTGTTTTATTGCCCGACATTTCGACCGTATTGCAACGACCGTGGTCATGGGTAGTCATTTTGTTGTTGGAATATAATAATTGCAAATTATAGCTCAGTGATTTGAGCGTCCATCAATAAGAAAATAAATAAACCATTAATACTCAAAAAGCTTTTATTGACGATAAAAAAAATTCCATTATCTCAATTAAGATTGCTCAGTTGCTGATATACCTCCATAGTATCAATGAAAAGTATTTTTAGATACTAAATGTGGAAGTTGATACATGATAAACGGTTTGACTTTCCGTATCGGAAAATCCCACTAAATAATAGGGAGGTTCTATTATTAACACATCACTGTGAGAATCAAATAACTAATGGCGTTTGTTACCAGCGGATATGAAACACCCACACCAGTCGGCGACGAACGACCCTTAAGGAAACTTCAAGTGTTCCGCCTAAGAGTTACTGCGTCTTCTTATTTAATGTTCAAATCATACAACTAAAGTTGTGAGATATAGGTTAGAAGATACTGTTATTATAAATGTAGTTTAGATACAATTTGTTTAGTTGTCTATTTGTTTGTGTTTTTTAATTACATTCAGTGGTTTTGATTAGATATCTGTAGGTTAAAATATGTAATTTTTTGTCCAAAGTTAAAATATGTTTTTTTTCCTACCATTATTATTATTGGTCATATTAACATAATTGCTCTTAATACTTACAATATCGATTAAGATATCTATACTTATAAAATTGACATTACTCAACGGCATCGTCAGGATTGCTAATTATGCATTGAGTTAAAATTGATACATAAACCAATATTTTCGAAAAAATACTAACATAAACTTGTACCAGCGTCAAGGTTAAAAAAAATCATATCAACCCATATGATGGCCCACTGCTGGGCACGGGTCTCCCCAGTAGATCCTGGGGGTAATTGCCATAATAAAAAAAAAATATAAAAATAAAAAACCCGCCTGCACAAAAAAAGATGGAAACAAGATCCCCTACATAATTATACAATTTCATGCAGTCGGAGGCACTTTACTAAGTTCATCGAGATTCATTAATGCCTCCGACTGCATAAAATTGTATAATTATGTAGGGGATCTTGTTTCCATCTTTTTTGTGCCGGCGGGTTTTTTATTTTTATAATTTATTTTTTTATTTAATACTTTTTAGTAACTGTAGGATGTAACCGATGTAGCAACTTACTTTTATCACAGCTATTGTCAAGTATTGAAAATTTAAAAATCAATGGTTGCTAACTAACTTTTTTAGTATCAGTCATTTTCATGTTATACCTTTTTGAAATGCTTAAGATGAGCTCTTTAATTTGATACCCATATTGCAGTATTCAAAACAACTTTTTTTTTCACACCTCTTTATTTTGACATCTCATAGCCGCCATGTTTGTTTTTTAAAAACGTCACCTATCTAAGAACACTTGGGCGATTAAGACGAATCTAATGACGTATGAATTGTATAAATCCGTTCAGTGGATTGTGAGATATCAGGTAATAAAGAATATTACATACATACATACAAGATACGCGCGAAAAACAGAACCCTTCTTTACAGTCGGGTAAAAAGAAAACAAATCATTTCGGGGCAATGTATACGTTTCTACAATAAAATCTATAGCGATATTCAGAAATTAAGTCCTAATAAATTTAAGTGTACCATTAAGAAAAAATGGTGTGTGAAAAGTTACTACTCAATAATTGATTATATGGAAAACAAAAACGCTTGGGATTGATCTGCTTTCTCTCACAGGCTATTCAAATGTACTTTAAGATTATATGTATAAATACATATTTACTTTGTAAGAAGCGAAGTATTGTGTTTGCTGAATACGTTTATATATAGTCATTTTATTGTTACTAATAGTATTATTATTTAGTTATCTTTAATTTATAAACGATTACATTCACCAAACACACTGGTTCGTTCAGTAAAATTTATTTTTATAAAGAAATTTTTGATGATTTTAAAAGAGTGGCCCATGAGTTTCTTGGCAGCTTCTTCTCATGAGCTTTACACTTGGAACTGCCGCCTAACCTCATTTTGTTTTTGTTTTTTCATTTTTCATACAATCTTAATTATAATTATAATTTTTTTAGTATGTATTAATTTGAAGTTTTTAAATAATGATTTTACGAATATTTGAGTTTGAGTATGTACCTGTATTGTGATTTGTTATGTGATAAAGAACTCACTTCGCCACCGCTAGCTGTCGAAGCAGAACAAATAAGTTATATAAAGTTCAAAGGCGGGGTATAAGATAAATCTATCAACTATAATCACTTTGAGTAAAAACTCAAGAGGAAACAAAACTTTCTACTTTGCTTTAATTAAGGGGTGTAATATCCGTGAACTTTAAAGTTATGATCTTGTAAGAGAGTTATAATTGAGAAATTTGTTATGGTTTATTTTGCTGTAATTGGTACCAATTGGAAACTAATGTTTGCTGTTGTTTGTTTGCGTAAGCATTTATGGGTTTCTTGTCTAAAGGATATTAAGTGAGGGTATTTTTGGGCAAGTAATCCATTGGTTACGTCACACTGAAACTGATTGCACAGATGTCATGAAACAACACTAATAACCATACCGACTAAAGTTGTTTTTTTTTTAATAAAAATATAACACATATTAATCTAACCATCAGTTTTCATACTCTGGGATGCAATAGATAGACATACAAACATTTTCAAATTGATTCAAATTGCATTGTCATCAGAAGCATATCAACAAGTAAATTATCAACTCCGTTCAATAGGAGTTAATAAACTTGCGCGATTTGTATACATTATGAAAATATATATACTACGGGTCCTAATCGCGTGAATAATTTAAGGTAAAATACCTTATTTATTGCCCAACGTTTCGTGGTCACGGGTAGACTACCCGGAACACGCCCGTTTATTCACGCGATTAAGTGAAGTGTAGTATATATATTTTAAAAAATAGTTAATAATTCATAATTCAGTAGCAAGATTTATTCGAAACATATTTAAATTATTACAAAATCTTGTAATAATAAGCTAAATTCGTCAGGACTAGAAACTAGATTTGATACATAAGTACCAATATATATAAATAGATAGCTAAGTAATAAATATTGAATTGAGCTTCTAAAGACTCTATCCTCAAATTGAAAGCTGAACGGAAACGTTTCCAGAGAGATTATTGTTTGTGCGACGATCCATCCATGCGTAGGTATATCGCCGAGCCATAACTCACATGGCGCTTAACCAGGCATCTGGAACCATTAATTTGGTGAATACCCTAAACGCAATCACATTTGACATTTGACGTACCAAACCACTGTTTACTATTAAACAAAATTTTCTATGAAATACATTTCTGCTTATATAAAGACTTTTTTTTTTAAATATCACCGACTTCAATCAAAAAAGAAAAAAAATAATAATTTATACTTATTTTAAAATATTTTGATGTTGGTGACTTGAAATAGTAGTTTTGAAGGTTTTATTTGGCACAAGCTTGAAAGTAATCTAAAATAAGAATACGTAATTATACCCCGTAGCCTTAATTGGTAGAAAACTTTAAGTCATGCAGTCGGAGGCATCCATGAATCCCAGTGAACTTACTAAAATGCCTCCGAATGCATGATTTAAGGTTATCTTGTTTCAATCTTTTTTAAGCAGGCAGGTGTTTTAATTCATTTTTTTATTTAAGTAATACCTTTTTACTTACCTGGGCTTAGTTGTAAGACGTAACGTAACGTAATAACTGTAACTAATGAAAAATTGAGTAAAAAAGTTGGTAACAAACTTTAAATCGCTATATATCTTAAACGGTTAAAATAAGTGAAAATGATTTAAGAACCCTCTTCGTGATTTTAAAATACCTATACAATGCTACCCTACTTGACGTAGTTTGTTGACTTTATTTTTTTTCATAATATGATGTCTGGCTGTCACCATTTTAAATTTTGATTGCCGTCATGTCTTTTGTGACACTCACAAGATTAATACGAATCGATTGATATGATCGATGATTATTATTATTATTTAAAAAAAAAAAATTGACGATTGAATCATCAAAATCAGCCCACGAGTTTGGTCATGATATCACTGTTTGTCTAGGTGTCCTAACCGGTGTCGGTTACGGCGGTCAACCTCATTAGTGACTAGCCAACTAGGCAGAAGATATTATAGTGTATGATTGTATGTTGCAACCTGCAAAAAAATTAAGAGTGTAGTCTGCAACCAGCTTGTGGATTATTTGGATGTGTTTCCAAATATTATATTAAGACATACTACCGCAACTACAATCAGTGCACTTCTTGATGTAACTGACAACATCTTAAACGTACAAGACAAGGGCATGTGCAAGCTACTCGTGTTACTGGACTACTCCCGTGCATTTGATGCAATCCATATAGGGCTATCTAAGCTCAGATATTATGGTTTCGATCACAAGTCTATAACATGGTTTCACAGTTACTTGCATGATCGTAAACAGCTTAGCTTGTGGAGCTGAAACTGAACAACGATAAGCACATTAGACTCTACTCTCACTCCTTAAAAGGGATGTACCGCAGGGCTCATATTGGGCCCAATCTTGTTTATTTTGTACTGCGCCGATGTGATTAATTGCCTAAAGAACTGTCGGTATCACAAATACGCCGACGAAATCCAGTTGTACATTTCCTTTAAGCCCAGACCAGTATTAGAAAGCTGGGTCCTTATTCGTTTTCGCGGCAAACTCGCGCGAACTGGCGCATGTTTGCCGCGAAAACGAACCACGAAACCACGGTGCGCAGCTCATTATATACCTATACGACAAGATTTTGTCGGTTAGAAGAGCGGGGTTGATGCGAAAACGAAAAAAAAGATAGCGAAGACCCTGTAGTAGAACTTAACGATGATCTCAACCGTGTAGTTGAGTGGTCTGCGTTGAATTGCTTAGCTCTAAATACATGGTATTCGGTACGAAACATCAGATCTGTAGTCTGCCGTCTACATTTAATATCACCCTTATGCGAGAGCCGGTAGTCCGAGTAAATGAAGCCCGCAATCTAGGGTTACACGTTCACTCAAGTTTAAGATTTGGGAAGCAGGTGGATGAGTCGGTCCAAAACTGCTTCTACTGACTCAAAGTTTTATATACGATGCGACCATAACTGTCAGAGGAACTCAGAATGAGACTGGTTGAAACTTTGGTACTGTCAAAGCTAATCTACGTAGACGTTGTGTACGGGCCGCTACTGCTCGCGCGAACTGACTGTCTCATACAAAGATTATATAACGCCTGTGCACGGTTCTGTTTCGCCGTTCCACCAAGATCCCATGACACTCTATTTTTTAACAAAAAATCAAAGCTTAAAATGAAGCATGTCTACTTTTCGGCGTCATCAAGTGTAAGGAACCGTCGTACTTGCATGATATGCTCAATTGGGTAACTAGCAGGAGAGAATGTGAGAGTAGGCAATGCTCGCAACAGTTAGCAATATGCAATCCCCACAAATCGACTTCGTTTAAGGGCAGCTTTCGTTACGTTGCGGTTTTGGTTTGTTTGTTTTATCTTTTACTTATATTTGTGTGTTTTTAAATACTTTTGTACTTAAATAATTTTAAACTAGTACTTACTTATGTATATTGTGACTTATGGTCAAGAAAGAAAATAAGCATTTATTTGTTATAAATGCTTATTTTATTTCTTGCGCAGACATAAGTGCACTCTCTATTCCGTCACTGTCATAGTCCGATGGAACGGAAATCCGACACGACCGGAGAGAGATTAGGCGCGGGATCGACTGCCTAACGTGCTCTCCGAAGCACGGATATGACTATAAAATCTATCTATAAATCTAAATATACTATCATAAAATTGTAAAACAGCTGTATCTACACATTGAAGATATTTAAAAACAACTAACCTAGATTGACTAACTAAGGGTTTCTGAATCCAAAACCATGCTGGCTGCGTGTCTTATTGTTTGTTTGGGGTTGGCGTAAAAACTACTGAACTAGCTGATTCTACAACAGCCGTGATCACGGGTAGACTAGTCTACCCTTGACCACGGCCGTTGCAATACGGTCGAAACGTCGGGCAACAAACAAGGTATTTTTACTTTAAATTATTCACGCGATTAAGACCCGTAATATATCGCGAAAGTTTATCAACATTTATATTGAACTGATTATATTCAAATTTTGGGTGCTTAATCTTCTGTGCCCGGATTAAGTTATAGGTTATATATCATCACGCTACTTTCTTTGGACCTGACCAATAAAGTATATTGCCATATAGGCGGAGCCACGGGCATAAGCTAGTGGTATATATAATGTATATTTTTGATCCAATACGTTGTAATTTTAACCATTTTTAAGATACTAATACTGTAATATTGAACTGTTTTCTTATTGTTCGCAGGTAGCAGTGGACTGGCTGTGAAAATGACCATTCGATAAGAACTGAATAGTAGCTAGTGAAAAATTTATAATTATGTATGTTAAACAATAAAAATATCAATTTCATAATAAATGTGACCGTGGCATTCCTCTTTATCAACCCATTTGATGTTAAACACCTTTTGTTAGGTGGCTCTCATACATTCTCAATTCATAGACTGTTGTCGTAGGTATTGTTATAGGTTTCTATTTTATGTGTCCATATTTTGTTTTAGCAGCGAGTAGCAGTTATGTGTTATTTGTAAATTTACTGTCCACATACTTTCAGGGACTTATTTACAATGCATAACGTACTAGGAAATAGCTTACTTTATTGTAAAATCGCTGCGATAGAGAGGTTTTTTTTTAATTAATCTGTGTTATTACGTATTAGGAAACAGACAACTGAAATGATAGGTATATGGTTTGCTTCTCATTGTAGATACTCGTGAAGCTCTTCAGACGATCCAATTTAATAGGTTGGTACTGTCCAACCGGTAAAATCGATATTGAAATCAAAAGCGTTCCTATATCGTTCAAGTCGTTAAAGTTTGATCATTACAGTTTTGGCTTAGCTGAAGGTAAGTTTATGTAAAGCTTGATAGAGCATTGGTATACTGGCGGTTGACATTAATAACCATAAGTCGGTTCTCATTATTCAAGTGCATCATGTCATCCGCGAACTTAGACATTCTTGGTTTTCCAGTGTCCGTTTTTTGACTCACATCAAACCTCATGAACCTCGAACCTTCTCACATATTCGACCATCATCTCAAAAACTTCAGTAAGGAATTTGTAAATTTGTTTGCAGATGACTATGCGAATATATGTGATTAATTGCATGCAAATATTTGTACAATGTATGAATATTTGATAGATGATTGTTTATGCTCAGCTGTCAGGTTTTGGTTCAGGGCTTTGTCAGGTTGTACATAAACTAAGCCTGAGATAAGCCAAGCTTAAGTTCCCTTTATAAATCTCAGCCTAAAATGAATCGTGTGTTAACACATTTACCAACTAGATTTTCTTTCCCTAATAAATATTTACTTCAATGATGTTTTGAATGAGAGTTGCCTAAATAAGCTTCAGTGATGTAAATAATTTGTTGTATGTTTTATTTCTTTATGATTCCTATGTATTGTAATCACTGTAATTTTCTTAGACTTAAGATATTTCAAAAATAAGTCGTTACACGTAATCTTTTTGAACTGTGATATTAAATTAACATTAGTATTATCAATGTACGGTAAAAATGAAACTGAATATATGATTGAAAAAAGTACATTTCCTTTCTTCTATATTTAATTGATATTTATTTGTATCCTTAACGGCCGTTGTCTCATTTCAATTTGGGGGATCAGAATGATGTTTTGAAAACAGTAATAGTAGCCAGTATTGGTAGCAGACAAAAAGCTTTTCAAGCCACCACGAGGCCGAATGAGGCAACAGCAAGTCTATAATGCCAAATAAGTTTATGCACTAAGTGTTACTAGTGACAAAAAGAGCAAAAGGTGTCATAATGAATACCTTATAATAATATTTATTTATTGTTTGATATAGTTCAAGCCCGCCTAAGTAAAATTGAACAATCAAAATATAAATAAATCATCAACAGCGTCGGTTATATCAAATTACAAGTACACCTCAACACCGAATTACGTACCTATTTAATAAATTCTGCACAAACTTGGGTGAAATGCGTTGGCGCTTTGTTCAAATTCTTAGAAACTCTCGATCCTTCACAACGTTTGCTTTCAATAAACATTACTTTACCGTACAAATATTTTTTTTATGTCTAGCTGTCTGCCAAAATGTCAGGATTGCTAGTTAATTAATAAATTTATCGTTATTTTTATTTAGTATTGGATTGGGGATTATTATAGTAATGTATTATATCTGTATTAGTAAGAAATATTATTTTTTACTTAAAGGTTAGCATACACTTAAGCATTTACTAGTAACAGAACGTCGAGCATTCGCTGTTGTTAAATTTACTGGAACTGCACTTCGAACATGACGCTCGATGTTTCGTTACAACCTGATTTAAAAGCCAACGAACGTTTTGGTGTAAAGATCTCGAGGAAATGCACGAGCGTGGGTAACAGGAGTTTAAACAGGGTAGAAAGAAATATTACAAGTAAAATGTTCACTCGCCCCAGAGAATTTACCTGTAATTACGTCGAACACAGCGTCAAGCATTCGCAAAAACAAAAGTTACATTACATGGAAATATACTTTTGTACTTTATATACTTTAGGAAACTGAGCATTTGCCTGTATTGTACCATTCGTAAGAACGTTACATTACATTGTAATGCTCTAGAAAATGCTCAAGTGTGTACTCACCCTAACGTCTATCAATAATTACACCTAGTGGTAGCGCATAACAAAACAATACTTAAATGGCACAGCGATGTTTTAATTTCATCAGAAACCAAACTTAAGCCCAACGTTTCAATTAAATATATTAAATTCTTGATTGAAACGCATACTCTCATTTTACATAATCTGTATATTTGGTCCTCGTTCGGATGTGGTACGTCGATGCATCCAATGCATAGCCCGTTGCGGCTTCCGTTCCATTACATTTAATAAAACAGCACAAGTATTAACTATTTAATTTTAATTTTTTAACAAAGGATGTTCAAAATAAAGCTTTTGTTCGTTGAGTAGTCCTTTTTGTTGTGAATGAACATTATTTATAACGCTCCGGGACCGCCCGTTGTGTTTAAATTACACTTTTATTTCTTTCATTTCGATTATATTGAGGAAGCTTACCGAATTGCCACAACATATTTAAAGATACTACCGTCTCTAATCTTGATCGAAAGATTTGATTTTAGGGAACACTTACTGATGCATCTTAGTGCTCTCACGCATATTTTTATTAATGGAAAATGAGGCAATTAATAAAGTGATCGACTTCGGTTGACCACTCCTCTTATTACTATAAGCAAGCAAAAGAGAGCCTAAGTAAAAGTCCAGATTAGCATTCGCTATAGGTGAAACCATTAAAGATGATGAATATTGTAAGTAATCTACCTAGTAATAGACTAAAACGTATTTACCTAATCGGAGTTGAATCGAAAACACAAATTAATCGGTGGCCTTCGGTTATATCTTTATTATTTAGATGGAGCGTTCTCTCAGGTAAGTCTATAAAAATAAAAATAGTTAATGTTATATTGAAAGTTTCCAGGTTTAACTTTCTCGTAATAAGGGAACGAGTCAAAACTTACATCGACATGTAACGTCTACGTCTTCAATTTGAGACTAAAAAACTAGACTTTATCTATACATGTTAGTTTTTAATATGCTAATAACCTCCCTTGATGTAAATTTGGTGTAATGTAAATGATTTCGTAATAAATATATATTTTAATTTAAATTACAAATTAACCCTTCCCCACCTACCACCTAATTTTGTCACACAACAATTTACCATACATCTGAGAGACCCTTTAGTAAAATCAATGTTTCTTTGTCAGGATGAAGGCCTGAACCTCACAATAAACAATCATTTTACTCCAGTAAAATAGTCTTTAGGTGATTAAGGTCATAACTCCATAAACATGTGGTAGGTGATTATGGGTTAATTTATTAAATATTTTCCAAAACAAATATTACAAAGTTATTTATTGTTATGTAAAGAAGCCACAGTACAAAAACCACATACACAAAGAGGCGAGCAGTAATTAGTAGACCAAAAATCAACTTACACAGATGGTCGAAGTAATTTTGTTTTGACTTGTAGAGATGAGTTGATTTGCATCCATATCTTGGTAGGTATCCCTACTAGATATTCTACACCACCACAATTATCTCGTAACTCTGTAATCATAAGCAAATATAATTAATTGAATTATGTAAACAGCGATTAGAACTACAAATTAATTTAATTATTGTTGACTACATAGTGCACTTAATGCCTATAATTCCCATAACCGAATGTCGTCACCGGTGTACTTTACATTGGTAGACGATACATTTAGGCGTGATAGTAATTTCGCAGTTCATAATTTATTTTCTTCTATAACCTTTCAAATCTATACAAAAGTATAAAATAAAAATGTGACGATTTTTTTTGTATGTTTCGAATTGAAAAAATATTTTTGTGTTGGAAAGACCATTTATCGAGGAATGCTATTTAAAGGTCATCTATTATATTATCATATACCTACTAGCTGACCCGCGCAACTTCGCCTGCTTCAATTTTCCCGTTTTTGCAACATTTTTCATTGATGATCCGCTCCTATGGGTCATAGCATGATATTATATAGCCTATCTCAATAAATGAGCTCTCTAAAATATTTTTTCAATTCAAACACGTAGATCCTGAGACCGCATTCAAACAAACAAACAAATAAACAAACAAACTCTTCAGCTTTATAATATTGAGTTTTTTTTTGTTAGAGAAGACGACTCCCGCAGTAGGGTACAAGCCCTGTGTCGCGGGGGACTTTACAAACATTCAAGTCACGGACACAGAGTACACCCAGACTCGGAACAACACTTTGTGGATCACACAATGTTTTGCCCCATGTGGAAATTGAACCCACGACCACTTGTTCTTGCTCCCACCGCGCCACAGAGGCATCCTATATTAGTATAGTTAACAGACATTAAGTGTGTGCATTAAATGTTTTCATTATAATAATTATTTTTTATATGAATCAGGAAAAATAAACTTACTTGGATTACCAGTTACCCCAAATGTACTAAAACCAACCAATTAACTCACTTTCTATTTATAAACTCGGTTCATTCGATGTCACGTAAACAAACAGACAGGATTTAAATTTATAGCGCTACCCCTTCGCCGGGAATGACAAATAAAACCAAATCTATATAATAGACAATACCAACCTGCTTCTTGTTTACCAAATCGTTCACTTGACACAACAACCAAACTTTGCCAATCAGATTAAACTCCGAACATTCAAAGTAAAGTTTGCTCGTGTTTTCTTGTATCATGGAGTCTTCTTTATGAAAGCGCATAGTGAACAATGGCCGTTGCACTGACGTTATCGCCGTCACTACCGCTTCCCCTACGTTTCTAAATAAAAGAAAAACCGACAATAGCTGAACAAAATAAGGGAGAAATGTTGGTGATATTTTTTACATTGTATTCTCACATTTTAAAAGTAAATAAACGTGACGTGTAAGATTTACAAAGTGTTGTTTACAGGCCTGAGTTTCGAAAAAATGTAAATTGAGAATGACTTTGCTTTTGTCAGGCTAAACAATAAATTCTATTTTAATTTTAAGAAGTCAACGTCCATCACCGTGGAGAAAAATTACATTAAACCTTAATTTTGCAAGCTCCTATATACACAACAACAATTTTATGGGTTCGTAGCCAAAATGGCAACACCCATAAAGTTTCGCTATGTCCGTCCGTCCGTCCGCAGCTTAGCTCAGAGACTGTTAGTGCTAGAAGACTGTATTTTGTATGGATACACATAATTATGTGTATCCATACAAAACACTTTACCGGCATTAAGTAATATTACTTATGCCGATAAAGTGAAAGAATAAAATTATACAAAAAGGTTACCCATGTAAATTAGAATGTGTTTAAAAAAAAACCTTCATCATTAGATAGGTCTTCTATAATAATTTCGGGGTTGTTAAAACTGCTTTTCGATTTAGGGATTCGTTTGTGAAAGATTAAGTTTTAAAGTGCAAATTTTTGTTAGAGTCAAGTGTCCCCCCCCACTAGCTAAATAGTTGATGTTGAGTATGTGAAAAAAATCGCAGTAATAGAGTGAAATTAAAAGTAAAACTATCACAGCTAGCTAGGCTTTACAGCTTAACGAGTAACAGCAGACCTCGTGAGAAGTAGTAACAATTTTTTCGTATAGATTCCATTGTAAAATACTTTTATAACGTTGTTAGTAGTATGAAACAAAAACAACAGAAAACCCACTTCATAAGCCGCATTATTTGGATGGGGTACTGCGGAACCCTACATTGTGCGTGTAGCCTGAGATGCACTTGGCCGTTTTTTTACAATTACTTTTGGTTAAACTGGGCAACGTCCCACACAGGCTTGTTTTTTATTTTTCTCAAGTCCCGTGATCTCCAATCCAAATTAGCTTAAATATGTAAAAAAATACAACTTTAAAAAAAATGTCTCTGTCAAATTAAGGATTAAAAACAAGCATCTACTTATTATGAAAAAATAAAAGTAATTTTAGGCTCAAAACACGAATACGTCAAAAGTCTGTGTAAAACTGTCAGTTCAAAGTTTAGCTATTTTATTATTAAACTTCCTTGGAAGCACAGTGGGCGAACCAAAATCCCCTTGCTTAATGCTTACATAATTCAGTATTTTAACTTCTTGAGTGGAACCCTGTTCAAAATATGTGTTTTATTTTAGCAATGCTAGAAACTAGCCCATTAATAATAAACAGACAGTGTTTATTATTAATGGGCTAGTGTAAGGCGTGTACCATCATCTTTCGCTACAAGCCAACCTCACCTGTACGCGGTTCATCCTGCTGTACAACGAAGCTCTGGCGACCGACTGGTGGCGGTATAACCATCCCGATTCAAGGCATAGCTGAAGTAACAGGTCAGTGATGGGCAGCAGCGCCACTGATGCGAGAGCTACGCCCTGCGATCGCCAACCCGCCTGCCCAGCGAGGCGACTATGGGCATTACCCCAAATGCACGAAGCGCAAAAGCTACGGCCCCCAATTCTCGGCAGTCACGCTATTCCTGCACATAGTTCTGTCCACGGTAACGGCGTGGTGGGGGGTGCTAAGAATCTCTGGGCTACGGAAGGCCATCACAACCGATTGACCCTGGCGACGTATAACGGACGCACGCTACGGCTACACTCGCATTTGGCACAACTTGAGGTGCAACTAGGGAAGATTAGATGCCATATCCTCGGGTTAAGTGAAGTCCGAAGAGAGGGGGAGGACACCATAATGCCTCGAATCGGGCCACCTTATGTACCACCCAGGAGACCAACAGAATTGCAGCGAATTGGTAGTAAGTTCCCATGGATTTGGAAGCAGAAATCATAGGGGGCAAATGCTAGTCCACTTCCTCGGACGGTTTAATACCGGTAGTGATCACCGACTTGTCCGAGGCTTATAGAATATCGACTTCAAGGCAGAACGTGCCCATCTAATGAGGTCCTGGCTCCGACCTACTTTAAGCTAACTTTACCTAAAACCTACTTTTACCTAAGACCCAAGAGTATAATCAGCCCGTGTGTCTAGCATTCGTGGACTACGAGAAGGCGTTTGACTCGATTGAAATTTGGTCCGTTCTGGAATCCCTGCAGCAATGCCTAGTAGATTGGCGATATATCCAAGTGATGAGATGTCTTTATGAAGCCGCCACCAGTTCCATCCAAGTACAGAATCAGCAAAACCTATACCATTGCATCAAGGAGTGAGGCAAGGGGACGTTATTTCCCCGAAACTGTTCACAAATGCAATGGAAGATATGTTTAAGACAATGCACTGGAAAGGGCGGGGCATCAACATCAATGGTGAATACATCTCTCATTTGCAATTTGCAGATGACATCGTCATCATGACAGATACGCTGCAGGACCTACAACAGATGCTGAATGACCTGGCTGACTCATCTGTGCGCATCGGCCTACGGATGAACTTGGATAAAACCAAGGTCGTGTTCAATGTACATGTATTACCGGAACCGACAGCGGTGCACGGCGCCGTTCTCGAAGTTGTTCAAAAATATGTGTACCTCGGGCAGTCATTGAAACAACTTCGAGGACGAGGTGAACAAGAGAATTTGGTTGGGTTGGGCAGCGTTTGAGAAGTTACGCCAAGTCTTCTCATCGTCGATCCCACACCCACAATGCCATCTGATCCCAAACTAAGCAGAGTTTGTACTATAGAAACCAGATAAACATACTTACTATATATATATATATATATATATATATATATATATATATATATATTAACACCCAGATACAGAATAAACCATTGTGCTCATCACAAAGTTTTATCCTGGGTGAGGATCAAACCCACGACCTCCGGTTTAGCAGTCAAGGGTCACTAACCTACTCAAAACAACATTACTAAAACTTCTCAAAACAAAACATCATCAATATCGTAAATATTAAATTTAGTCATCCATCGCAGATCTTTTTAAGACCAAATTGAACACCTACAATAATTTAATAACTGAAGATTTAATGTCTAAGAATTTTTAAAGAACAACTTTTGAACTCGGTAATCTCAGGAACTACTTATCCGAATTAAAAAATTCTTCAGTGTTGGATAGCTCATTTATCGAGGAAGGTTATAGGCTATATAACATCACGCTACGACCAATAGGAGCGGAGCAGCAATGAGAAATGTTGCAAATACCGGGAAAATTTACGCAGACGAAGTTAGTACGTAGACGAGACAGCTAGTATCTGATTTAATTGACGCTATTTTCATCTCGGTACATTCAGGCCCAAAATTGTATGTAATCGTTTCCGTCTCCCTAAGATTTTGCGATTAAACGACATACGTTCAGTAATATTAAATACTGAAGAGACTAAACATGGCGAGTTTATTCAAGGTCAATGCGCAAGGATTACAAACCTACATACCTACTACCTGACTTTGAAATGTGGGTAGTCCTAAATTCTGTTTGTAAGAGTCGTTGAACACGTAATTGTTTAATTATTTCTAAGAAGCCACGCTCAGTCGCCGTAAACAATTTTCCGAAAATCTTTAGAAACAGTCCCCAATTTTGAACACAGGAACAATATTCACATACATTTTACGACTAAATATGTTCCCACTTGAGTAGGAAGGTAATAAATTATGATGCGGGCTTGGGTTGGCCCCAAACGTTGAGCAAAAAGGGTAAACAAACTAATCACAGGCAAGGCACAGTAATGATGTTATAATTATGTGAATTTCCCGGTATATGCTATAGGTATACCACATAAACGGTCATAAAATGTATTCACAGGATTATATAGCGTTATTCACATTAAAGTAAAGATTAAATTGACGTAAGTTAATTGTCTACAGTATTTTATAACAAAATTCTTAGACATTTAATCTTCAGTTAAAATATAATTATTGTTGATGTTCAAAACTACCTATTGCACGGTTCAACGGCACAGATCAAGTTTTAATTTTAAAGAAGATAAATGAATCTGAATCTGAATGATTTAGTTATAATTATTAGTTTATGTTGCCAAAAAGCCGGTACAAAATAAACATTTTTCTCTGCCTTATCTTTAAAAAAAATACCAACCAAAATATAAAATAGATACAAAATGTAGAATGTGCTGCCTTGAATAAGAGTCTAGACCTACTGAATTTTTGTGTACGAATATTGCGGCACGTGTCAAATTTGTAGACGGCATAAGCATTACACTAGTGTATCCTAAAAACGAACAGACTCTAGATTTAAAAGGAAACTTGTGTAAGTCCATCACTGTACCCGAGCAGGTTAGTATATTAAATAAATAAGCAAATTTATATTTTTGTGTAAGTACATTATACCTATTACAATGTTCTATTTTTTTATTAGGCCGCATAGCAACGCGTCTGCTACGTCTCTGGTATTGCAGAAATCTATGGGTAGGGCTGATAACTTTCCATCAGGTGAGCTGCTTTTTCGGTTGTCCGCTATCCGTTAATAAAATTTAGGTACAACATTGCAGTTTAATGCAGTTTGTCTACTTCTATAATTTTCTAGATTAGAACTTATTTTGTTTTGGTCTTCCTAAAGCTACTTATTTATTCAGCAAATTTTATCAAAATTACCCAGTAGGTAGTTCTGAAAATTGTTGAAAGGCACTGAACGGGCTAAGTTTGTATGGTACTACCACTTTACAAACTTACCCTGTTCAGTAGCAGTAAGTTGAAGGAAGTAGACAACCTTGTACCACTATATCGTGAATATTGGTTACATGTACGTGAGGGAAGCCATAGTAGATAGAAACTAGCTCATTAAATAGATCAAAAATCCTCCTTTTGGTTTTGCCGTAGTCGGGTAAAAATCATACGCTTACTGCCTATTATGAGCGTCTGCCGCATCTAAAATTAAAAGATAAGAATTTGTAAAGCGACTTCGGAATTAGAGTTAATCGTTTACTTGAGCCCTTCATAACAAGGCCTCGAAAAGCGGGCAAAGTACCTAAATCAACTTAGAGACAGACACAAAAGGTTTTAATCTAATTTTAAATTATCAAAAAGAACAATGTTTCTTTCTAACAAATTATAATTTTACATTAACACTGAAATTATTAAAATATTATTTATTTTCTTCTGTCTTACAAATATAACACTGACAGTACCTACAGAAAGTAAACTTCATGGTGCGTTCAGACGCGTGACAAGCAGTTTGGCAAGCAGCCCGACACTGACCAGCGGTACAAGTACAAACAAGCTAAACCGGAAAGAGAGCGCCAAAAAATGCAAGCATTCCATAAAGGCTGATTTTTTATATATTATTAAGGAGTAAAGTAATACCCTTTCGTCAGTCAGCTGGATTCTTTAGCGTTAGGCATATTAAGCAGCCTTTAGAAATTGCTTGTACTTTTTGGAGCTCCTCTCTTGGACTAAGCCGTTCACAAACAGCCTAACAACACATTCAGCCTATTTACATGCTCGCGCTCATGTTCGTGCCCGTTGTATGTCGCTTGAACGCGTGGAAACCCACCATCACACTAGGGCGCTTGAGTAACGTACACGTAGACATCGCTTACAGACACATTACACATACACTTTGTTCCAAACGTGTTCCGAGATACCACGTCCATGAAGAATGGTTGAACAACATCTGGTTTCATTCTGTTACTTAGAACCGTCATTTACTAGAGCGAGAAAGAGAGCGTGTGGCCGAGCACCTCGTCGATTCCTCACTTCACTCCCGCTCTCTTTGTGTGTTGCTCAAGTGAAGTATGTAAGTATCAAGTTTAAAGTGATTTGTGCAGTTATTAAACCCGATAATTAAAAAAATAAAAACCGTACAGGTGCATGTCGGACTCGTCCACCGAGGGTTGTTTAGGAATCGACTCTTTCAGTTTTTAAAATAAACGACCATATATTTTTATAGTTTAACTAAGAAGTTAGATTTTTCACTACTTCAAGGAAGTAGACCTGAGTTTAAAGTTTTAGTTTTACGCGTTCCCGAGATAAAAGGTCTTGACGGATGGACGGACAACAAAGTAATCCTATAAGGGTTTATTTTTTATTCATTTTGAAGTACGCAACCCAAAAATAGTTATCGATCATTAGACTACATGTTAGTTCAAGTCAAAGAAAGATATTAGATTTCTTAAGAAATTATTAACTAAGTAGCAGTTGTTTACGACATCTATCCATCATTTTGTAGTCGCACAGTCTGACGCTGGTTCTGTAATAGTTTCAAACAGATGGGTATGCACAGTTAACTCTAGCTTTTTCTCCGCTTGAAATTAGTTGTTTTCTTTTAAGCTAACTTAGAGGAAATTATTGTGATTGATTTTCAAATGATACTCCACTTTGAAACGCTCTCAAAAGTATATACCTACGCCGTTACTATTAATTTTAAAGTGATATAATGAGGCTCATTAATGTTCGAATTTTAATCATGTGTGGGTATTCGGTCTTTTGCCTTGAAATAAAGGGGTTTTTGTAAAAATAGCATGAAAATCTTGAAAAGTGATATCTTATTAGTACATATTTATTCGACAAATATCTTGGCATGTTCTATAATATTTTTGTTGGCGAAAATCATGCGACCTTTAAGTAAGTTATTTTTAGATTTTTCCACTCACAGCATCGCTCTTAGTTCCTTTGTGTATCCTTCACAACCAGGCACTCTGAAAGAACTCTATTTTTAGTTTGTAATTATTGTTAACGACATTTTCTGATTTCGAGAATAATAATTCGCTTAATGGATTTTCTATAACTATGTTATGTCTCTATACAACATGGGTGATCGCGAAACATGTAACGAAGATACCGAAGATGTTTTTTACAACTCAATAAAAATAGATTAAATTATGGTAACAAATATTACTCAATGTTTCGTTTTTGTCTCATTGTGCTGACTACTAAATGGCTAGATAACGATAATATTAAGCTGACCATGCCCCGTAGTTTAGACCACAAAGAATTTCATTTCAGCATTTTACCGAGGAAAAACAGAGCATTTTTCCTGAGTAAGGAATGCTATTCAGCGCCCAACAACACCCGCTTCCGTTCACCACACTTGCAACCACTCGATAGTTATCCTTACTTATAGAAAAAATGTTTTTAAGAGTTTATGGTATTTTCGAAGGCAGTATAAAATAGAATACGACGACGTATGCTTCGTGATGGTTCCAAAAGACGCTACATGTACATAAAATCTCTAACCGTTCTGAAGCTTAAAGGCTTCTTGGGTATAAAGAACAGAGTTCTTTACAATTCATTACAATCTAGCCTATAAGGCTAATAAGCAATTTTACTAATAAGAATAATGTCTGTTGCACTTTCTTAGAGTCTGATAACATTAAAACACTTTGTTCTTGTGTTAAAGCCCTGTCACTTTTATTTGTTCACTATAACTACACTAACTCAAACGGTTTAGTTCATTTTAGTCTTCGTACTAAGTGAGTGAGCCTTGACATTGACGTGGTGACGAAATCTATATTTGTGCGCTTCAGCACTTGTATGGATAATTTGCTGGACTGTGTCCATGTTGTACTCGTTGTTGTACTTGTGTCCAGACATTGACAATGCACCTTATATTAAAATTAAACGAGTCAAGTTTAATTTTATTTTCCATTTTTGGGGCCAGTCATGAAAGTGATTGAATGCTATTTGAACTTTATCTCCTGCTTCCTTATAATTAGACCCCGTAGTATTAAAGAGAACACGCCGACGTATGTTTCATGATAGTTCCAAAAGGCGCTACAAATATATAAAATCTCTGACCGTTCTTAAGCTTAAAATAAGTGTACAGTAATAAAAGCTTTTATTGGCTGGAGAAAGCACCCCACGCTCGCAATTCTCCAATTGAATGTTGAGAAAACTTAGAACAATAACATCAACAAGATTTTCAAGTTTACGGAACAAAACGTGTTTTCAAACAAACGGTCGGCAGATGTCTACTGCAGAAAGATCCGATTTCTCTGCAATGAACTTTGTCTGAAATCTGCTGTCATCAAAATCCTTTTTCTAAAAATGTACAGTTTATAATTTTTTGCCCTTTGGTTTGTTTTTTTTTTAAATATGTAAGTACTTCAAATTTAATTGAATATAATTTCTATCATCATCATATCATGTCAAACCATATGATGTCCCACTGCTGCAGCTGGTCGGCCACCGATCTTCCCAGTAGATCCTAAAATTAATTTAACTAAATAATTAAAATAACAGTAGGTACCTACATATTTTATTTATGTAACCCTGTTTATACACATAATGACAAAGTGAACGTGTCACCTTTTTTATAGGTATATTTTCGTATTCGGTAATTATAATATTGATTTTATCTATTACTTACTTAAATATTTCAAACATTGCAGACATCCTGAGCAGACCTTTGAAGTCGTGTTCAAAACATCTATTTTATGAGTTTTTAATATTTTTGTCTTTATATCTTTGGATACGCATCATAAAATATTGTGATGATCGCGATACCCTTTCAGATAAAATATAAATAAATAAGTATTTTTCCACATACAAAGAACGGTTTATTATTGTGTACCTATTAGCGACTCAACAACAATGTAATCTAATAAAACAGAATGTCACATCTGTTTACTTGAACATTACTTCTAGGAAAATAGATTCCCAACATAAAAAGGAACAAGGAAAAAATAGGACACTTAGGAATTAGGGCTACGCTCATCTGTAGATCTACTAGAGCTACGTACAAAATGTGGGATTTTGTTATTTATAAATGAATGAAATATACAATATCTCATTCTTAACTTACTTTCAATCTTCTTTTCTATTTTTATAGTCGTGTGTGCAAAGTTTTGGTGTATGTTCCAGTCAGACACTAGTACACAGTGTCTGAATAGAACAGTTGTCGGACTTTACCTTGGTCGAGGTATCCGCGATCATATAATTGATTATCATAATGTACCTATATATTCGGGTATTGAGCCGCTAGTAGATCATAAGGTCACCCTGGTGCTTCAGCATAAGTAGGTACTCTGTAAGTCTTTCTAAGTCTATGCTATGAACCATATCAAGAAAAAAAAAACCTTTACTGGTAGTGATACATGATTAATATAAAAAAAATAAATCGATAAGCATATTTAGATAACAAAATAGCTTTTTCCAGAAATAAACTTAAAATTCAATGTCTACAAACTGTAGGTTTTAGTTCGGCGATAAGTGAAAAACTACATTTAAAATTCTTCCACTACGTCAATGTTTACTACAGTAGACAGTGAACTCAGCTTTGTAAGTTTGTCTGGTCTAAGTTGTTTGTTGAGACAATAGCCCGAACTTAATACCTTTTTATACAGCTTCCAGAGAGTTGTTGGTACACTGCCTTCTGTGTTCTGTCTGTGGGGTACTTTAGGGTGAACAAGTTACGTAAAACTAGCTTTAAACCGTAGATTTATTAAATTTATTTCACAAATATAAATTACACCATTATTAAATGCCATTTTGAGACTAAGTGAACCCAGAAAGATTTTCAAGATGGACATTAGACAATGAGGTGAGTGATGTGGACAATACTTGTGTCGATAATTGATAATTTATTGTTTTGAATTTGCCTAACTAACACGCAACTTGAAATCAGTAGAAACATGGTAGCAGTTCAGCAGGAAAATTCGGTCAAGTTCTTTTAATTAGACTGCCATCTATGTGTTTTCAAAATTGCATTACGATGCTATATGCTCTATTTGATATTAGATTGAAGTATATACTTTAATCTTACATCAAATAGAGAACGGGAAAGACGAAGTGGGGGGGAAGGAGAAGCATAAAATACTATCTTTATGTCTAGATAGATAGTATTTTATGCCTTTTCTTATGTAAACTGTTGACTAAAGTTACAATTGTGATTTGCATGCATGTATGTTTGTGTAAGTGGTGCTTGCATCTTGTGTGCATTGCGGTTATGTTAATGGAGCTGTGTGGTTGGTTCTATTTCAGTCCACTTCAACTAACTAAAGTTAAGTTAGCGTAAATGTTGATCTAACTGGATAGTAATTAGTTTATTAATTCTATCCGTGGCATGTTTGAGCATTTAAGGTATTTGTTTGTAAAGCGTCAAAGGTGGGTTTATTTAGACAGGTAATAGGTCAGTATCTGTATTTGCAAGATTTTAATATTTCTTTAATTGGAAGTTAAAAAACTTGGTCTGTGTCCCTAGTTCGTTAGATTATTATAAATATAACAAAAATATGAGTGTGAATGCTGTAACCTATTTATTATGCCCTGAAAAAGAAAAACCTACTATAGTAAGGCAAACAGATGTGATAATAAAACAATTTCTACCTTTATGTTTAAGATATATTTCAGGACTTAATGGCGTGAATTATTTAAAGGTACGAATCTTTTATTTACCCGACGTTTCGATCGAACTGCATCGATCGTAGTCACGAGTCGACTGGATGCACCTACGAGGGGAGGTCCAAAAGTTCGTGGAATGGAGGGGGTGGAGTGGGGATAGGTGACTCATCATTAGTATATAAATTGAGTTTCAGCCTTATTGCGTCATTTTTTTACAAACACTCGCCATCTAAACAAGTCAATCCGGAAGAAAACTGTGGAGAAAATTTTACACCGTGCTGTAATAAAATTCCTTACCAAGCAAGGAAAGAACGCTCAGACCATTTTGAATGAAATGGAAACCGTTTATGGGGAACAGTGTCCTAGTAAATCAATGATTTTAAAGTGGCATGGTCTTTTCAAACATGGTCGAGAGTCGATTGAAGACGACCCTCGCTCAGGACGGCCAGTTGAGGCCACCACATCAGACATCATGGAAAAAGTGTACTGGAAGATACCCGCTTGAATAAAAAACAGTTATCTGCATTAGTTGGAGTATCAGATCCTACTATTTTGCGAATCCTACATGACCATCGGGGTATGACAAAAGTCAGTGCAAGATGGGTACCGAGAATGCTGACGCCGCTTTAGAAACGGCAACGCGTCGATGCATCGAACCAATTTTCGGGTTGTGTGGAGACAACCCTGCAAAGATTTTGGAGCGAATTGTTACCGGAGGTGAAACATGAGTTCATCACTTTGAGCCTTAGTCCAAACAAGAGTCCATACAATGGCACAAAAAGGGGACACCACCGCTAAAGAAATTCAAAGTGTCGGAGTCCGCGGGAAAGTTGACGGCTACTGTTTTTTGGGATTGTGAAGGGATAATACTGATTGATTACAAGGAAAAGGAAAGGACCATAACCGGAGAATACTACGCAATGATACAAGAAAAATTAAAGGAGGCCATCAAGGAAAAACGTCGAAGAAAATTGACCAAAGGTCTGTTGCTCTTGCAAGACAACGCGCCGGTTCACAGGAGCAAAGTTGCAATGGCTGCTCTGCACAACATATGACTTCCACTCACTACCCTAAAGTCCAAATCTGGACCCAAGTGTTTTTTATTTGTTCCCTAATTTTAAAAAAAGACTTAAGTGGAAGGAAATTTTAATATCTTATTATTATTATACCTATTTAGGGTACGTACTTACATTTTAATAACACCGTACGCTACGGTCCTTTTTATAGTACATATACATATATCGTCATGTCCATCTGTCTGTCTATCCGTCCATTTGTCACAGACATTTTACTAAAAGACTACCCAATGAATATTGGTGAAATTTGAAGTCGCTACGTAGTTTGATAGTTATATATTTGAATAACTGAATATTTTTTTTAATAAAATAACTATAAATAAAATTATTTTTGACGTGATCGGATTTCCCATCATTGAGTTATTACCGCAAAACTACGTTTCTTAACAAAAGGGCGTAAATGCCATTAACATACGCTCTTCTGCTGGTGCAATTATTCAAATCGGATTTTTTCGTAATAACAGCTGCGGAACACACGCATGGTCCGATATGCTCTTGCTGGTTTTATTTGTAAGATTGTGTTAAAAATATCAAAACATAACAAAAATCTCTTTCCTTTAATACATACTTCCAAATACCTAATACAAGAAACAATCAAGGTAGCTAGGTTTAATTTTCCGTTGTAAATTCGTTTTCACGCTAGTTCTGGCTTACGCTAGGCACAGAATTTCAAGTGATGTGGACAATAGCTGCATTGCGCAGAGCCCTGTGGTACAGTCACGTGCAGTAGTAATGTGTTGGGTCGGGTTTAAAGATCACGGCTGTGCTAACACAGGTGTATCGTCTTTGGTTAGACTTGATTCTATTAATAACAATCAATTCACTCAACCGTTTGTGTATTATCGGATTTTAAGATTTTTTTTGGTTTTTGTCAAAGAATTTGCCGGCTGCTCCGTCTACATGAAGCTTTTATTTTGTATTCCTTGGAACCACTGAAAATTGATATCTCTTATTGATATTTAATATCTGATATGAATATTGGTTATTACCATAAAAATATATCTAAAAGTAAACTTTGTCCTTTTATAATATTTTGCTTACTCGATATTATTTCATCAAAATCGGTCCTGTAGGCACTTTTAAAAGCTTTATAACTATATTAGGTTCTTGCTAATATTTAATATTGTGCCTAGAAAAATATTAGTCTTTAACCAATTTAGGTACTTCAGGTACATTTTATTTAATATCATAATTTATATAAAATTTAATGGTCTTCATAATAATAACTTATAAATCTACATATACTTACGGCAGGATATTTTTGGTGGAAAATAACAATTTTGAACTGAATTGATGATCATGAGAATTGAAATAACGAAACTGTCTCTTTCATAAGGCAATCGGTATTTTTTCTTTCCAAACGACAAATTTTATCCAAATCGGCTAAGATTTATTTGATAAAGATTGGTAAATCCCTTATGTTAGTCGGTCAACTTAGAAAGCCAAAGAGTAATCTCAACCGTTTGCTCGAAAGTAAAGAAAGATTTATTTCTCCGTCTAATCAAATACAATGTGCGTTTCAGAGACAAAATCCCCTTTTGTCACTTACGAAAAGAAAAATAAAAGTACTTACGAAGTAAGAAAATGTCGTAAATCACAAAACTTTAACTTTCAGCACAGATTCAGAGTGTTATTAACATAAAGCGCTATTGAAATGACTTTGTTTTACAAAGAAGCTGGCGGTTATTGTGTTATGAATGCAGTAGTAAGTTTCCTTATTTTGTTTCTACCTACGTCCTGGGGCAAAACAACCTTTCAAGAACTATACTGACGTAAAACAGAGTGGCCTCCGGCTAAACCGAGACAAGAATTTATTATGTATGTGCGAAATTCAGAACAGGGATAACAGCTACAAACGGCACTTTGCTCATATTGCCGTATATTACAAGTTTTGTTACAATATTATTGATACCACTTCTAGTTGAAACTGCAATGTATTATGAACTACGAATCACCTCTACGAGTTTAGTTTTAGATACCCTTAAGCTAATGTAATATTATATTTAAATTTACATGAATAAGAATAACTGTAACGAGCATCACACCGTTAGATTTTTATTTGCCCAGTAATTACAGTAGCTGCAGTGCTCTTCAACCGAAACATTGTGACCCTTTAACATTACTATTTTACGAAATAATAACAGACACTGTTGTGTTGCCGACCAAAACGACATATACTAGGTATATAGATTCGTGGTTATCAGATTTGCGATTTCACCGTAGCGTAATTCATAGTAGAACGATTTCGTGGTAGCTTTATTCGTGATAGTATGTTCTCGGGATGCAGTTATTCGGGTAAACATCGCTTCGTGATTATGTAGATACTACACCCCCTATACTGTTCATTTTTTAAATGAAATTATTCAAATCGTTGTTATAAAACTATGTTCAGACAAACCAGTTTATTTTAGCTAAATTAAACCCAAAAGGGACTCTAGATAACTCCAGGTCGTTTATCATCCTACCGCCTATGACAAGGGATTCACGAATACATTTTCGAATAATTTCGTAATCTGTTTTATTTCGTCGTTGATTGAACGAATCCATATCCTACTGAACATTGCTGAGAATACTTTATCAAAAGTCGTTTTGATTGATTTGATTTGTGTCAGCGCCCATGCTGACATCCCTCAGACTACTTTGACAGCTCACGGGTAAGTTTCTAAGTAAACATATTACTTCTGCTTTCATAAGTGAATCTCGCCAGGTACACTTACTTATTTTCTTTACTTTCAGAAAATCAAAAGCAAGATTTATAAAGTAAAACAAAAAGCTACTTCGTTTCTTTGATTTATTCTTCACTGATTGAGTTACAGCAGAGCGCTGTCAACCACCAAGTGTGTCTCCAAAAGTATTGTAACTTGTATTTTATTTGCCCATTTATCAAAATGACTAGGCGACAAATTGCGTGACAGCGATATTGTTATTTTAGAGAAGACATTTTGCAGTGAACAGCTTTACGACAAATGAAACCGTAAACTTTTCAAATACATTATTATGAAATACGGTGAAAAGTTGATCCCTGCCGAGCCGCCATTCAGTTCAAATATTTGCATGTTTGTATTCGTTTCACATTCAACATTTCTGCGAAAATAATCAACACTGGTGACGTGTTGCATGAATTTAAAAATATTTTTCCAAAAAATACTTCAGTTATCGGCAATGACCAAGTGTCATAGAAAGATTTTTTATATGGTTTAAAAACTTTGTTTTCATACTTAAATAAGTTACGGTGTTAAATGGATCGCTTTATTCTTTTATTTTGCATTTATTCATTATTTATAGCATTACACCCTAATAAAAAATACTATTAGGATTTAAGAATCTTCTTAGTTTAGGTATCTCCATTCAAAACGTTAGAAGTGTTTTGAGTTGTAATACGTTCTGCGTACTTTATGGTGCATTGGACTAATAGCTGTAAAAACACACGTAGGTATGAGAATAGCAGGCCAATGATGCCATAGAACAGTATTATTTGATCTTAATCTGGCTGGCCTTTGCCATATGATATGCAGTAGACGAAAAACAGGGCTTTGTAGCCAAAGCAACAACTTCACGCAAGATGTGATGTGTAGCCAATTCTAACAACTTACAAATTCAATGTCGCAATATCTTGGTCTAATCCCAAAGCCAAAATATCACGTAAAACCTAACCAAGTGACCATAATAAAGTAAATAAGCAAAATGAAAGTGCCCGAAATATGACTAAGCTCTATCGCGGGGTATAAGACACCGCCAGAAAGAAAATGGATACAATAGAGACCGCCCTGTCATAATTGAATGAGTAATGACTTTCCTTAACAAATCTAATAAGGAGGCAGTTTTACCTTTTACGATACCTGCAGATTTGACAAGGTCTGTGTAGGGAATTACCTTTTTGTTAGTATTTTGAAAGAGAAATCATGTTGTAGGTCAAAGATTTGCCGTTTTGTGCCCAGTAAAACTGTAACATAACCGAACCAAAAAATCATAGGCTTTACTCTGGTAAAGTCGAACATATTAATTCAAAAGGTTAGTTAGTACTAACTTCAAAGTTTTGGCACTACGTTACGTTATAATTGGAGAGAATTCAGGGTAGAGAGAAAGACCAACAAAAAATGTGTAGGAACGAACGAAAAAAGGTAAGAACGTAAGAAGGTACCTACTTACATATTTTATACGTCTAAGTCTAGACCGAATTTTTATTTCGCCTACACTATTTCATTTTAAAGAACCTAGTAGGTTCTCCACGTACAAACTATAAAATCAATTTGGCAAAAAGTGCGTCTGCACATAAATTACACCTCTATATCACAATGAGACCGAGTTGCAATTACCTCCGCTAGACACGTACACAGGCAAAATTATTGGATTCTAGTTGACAAACCGATGTTTTTACCCAGTTTCACTACTCCCTTTTTCCCTTAACAACCAATCGATAGTGATTTATATCTAGTGAACAAATGCAGATAAAACGCAAGACATAGGAAAATAATACATGTAACATTAACACATGGTTCTTCCCCATTTAAACTCATAACACGATTGCCATGTTATGCTGTCGTGGACAGTCTAACATATAAAGTCGGTGACTGATATCAAACTTCCCTTGATTGAAAAGACATCAAAATCTCGGGTCTGTAAATCTAAGAAATTATGAAAATCAACAAAGTTCGTCACAAAACACCTATCACAAACAGACACCTATCTTTGGATGCACATTGCTTATGTGCGTCCAAAGATAGGTGATCAAATATTATAGACTCGCATCCTTCGTCTATAAGTCTTCTTCAGAGGTTAGGTCTCAGTCACGAATATGGCATTCGTTCAGACACTAAAATAAATAAAAGCGCTGGTTCACAGAGCAGTGGCCGAATGGTAAAGTCATTTACTTATTTACGAGTAATAGATCGCATTTTTAAGATTTGGGCAGTCGACCAAGGAGTTTCTGTGATTTGTTCGGCACAGAAAATCAGTGTCAACCAAAAATACGAAAGCTAGTGACTTTAAACTTCCGCTGTTATAAGTAGGACACATTACATAAAATGAACACTAAAGTTGATCACTCACAACAAAACTGCTTACCTAATTTCATTTACTTGATTAGATTGTCTGTAAAAATTTAACGCCTAGAAATACTCGTAAAAATAATTTTTAATGTGTTCTGTTGAGTGTACGAGTCAGCTCCTATAAGTCGTCGACCCTTTATATAATGCGAGAAAAATGCTAATTTTATTTGGTGCGCCTAAATTCAGTAGGGTTTCGGTTACAATGAACACATTTGCAGAACCACGGTTCTCGTTTACACTGAACTAGTAATGAAAAAACTTTCAAATGAGCTGACCGCCCCTGAGGTCGTTTTAAAATTGAAGTATTTTAATTTAAATACTTCGTTTGCAGTTTTTAAAAGCAGCCGCTTATTTTCCATTTTACCGTTAGTGTATTATTATTAAATATTTTTTAAATTAAATTCTGTGGTTTCATATTAAATGTTTTAAAGTTTGATGATCTGTAGATACTTAGTACGGGTAGCGTGTGTGGTATCTAATACAAGCCGATGTAATATGGTTGAAACATCGTGGAATAATAAAACCGGCAAGAGCATGTCGGACCTTGTTCAGTGTAGGGTTCCGCAGCCGTTATAATAAATATATGCACTACATCTATACAAATATTGCATAGCTGAAGAGTTTGTTTGTTTGTTTGTTTGAACGCGGCAATCTCAGGAACTACGGGTCCAAAATTAAAAAAATTTCTCATGGGTAGCCCATTTATCAAGGAAGGCTAAAGGCTATATAACATCACGCTACGATCAATAGGAGCGGAGCAGCAATGAAAAATGTTGCAAAAACGTGGAAATTTGATGCGTACAAAGTTGCGCGCGTCAGCTAGTATGAAATAATACGATGTGAAAAATTGCACCAACAAAAGAGCACTCGTGGCAGTTGCGTCCTTTTGTTGAGAAGCGCAGTTTTTCGGCAAATCTTCAAAGACGTATATACGATCATGTCCAAAATAATTTTAGTTTAAAGTATTTACTAAGCGTTACCTTAGTGTTTTTGTTTTGGTTCCACGGTTCAAAAGATAAATGGGAAATAATAGCTCCGAAAGTTGCATAAATCGTGTGTGGGCAACACTACTACTAACTTTTGGAGCTATTATTTCCAAAAATATTAAACTTAATCAAAAATATTTTAGAACGACTTTTTGCTTAAACATCACGATTCTTGTTTTAACATTGCTTTATAAGTTTACACTGTTATGTCGGCAGAGGCACAGTGGCGATATAACCACTCCCCTATTAGACCGGGGAAGAGAGCGCCTAAAAATGCAAGCATTTTATAAAGGCGGGTTTTTTTTTTATATTACGTCACATTAGTTCAGTAAATACCCTTCCGTCTGTCAGCTGAATTCCTTAGCGTTTGGCGTGCAGGACTTTTATCGGCTACTGACTATATCTGTTACAGAGTTATGCCAACTGACTGATGGTATGTGATTCTGATATATTTTTCACCGGTTAAAGGTACTAAATTTTAAATCACGCATTTGATAGAATGCGCAGATAGAGAACGATTAAAAAGAATACAACTTAAACGCGTGAATGACGTGCCTGGTTACAAGAGTTAGAATGACTAACGAACGTTAACCTTTTTTTTTTAATTAATATACTGCTAAAAAAATATTTTCGAGTTTTTAAAAGCAGTTGCGTGACATATTTAGTCAATTTAAAAAAATAAACCTGCCTCGGCGTCAAACGCTAAATAATCCAGCTGACTGATGGGTATTTCTTTACACCACTAATGTGGCGTAATTTTTAAAAAATCATACTTTATAAAGTGCTTGTATTTTTTGGCGCTCCCCTTTTAGACTATATAGGTATGTATTAAATATGAGCACTAACCTCTATAGTACTAATAGAGGTAGAGACGCTAGAGAGGCTACCGCCGACAGCAATAAAACTTTCAATTGATTTTGATATTTAGACGGTAAGTTGTCAAAATCAAATAAAAGTCTATGCTTGTCCATCAAGGAATAATAACAACTGACATTTGTCAAATCTATTAAAAAAGTTAGACGATATTTATTGATAAACTTTGGCGATTTATACAAATTATAAAATTATATATACTACGGGTAGACTACCCGTGACTACAGAAACGTCGGGCAATAAACGAGGTATTTTACTTTAAATTATTCACACGATTAAGACCCGTAGTATATATAATTTTATAAGACGGTATTTGTTTCAGCATTTCAAATTGCTGTCATTTTGTACAGCCATATTTGGGTAGCCACGTCAGCGTACCTACTAGTACTATAAATTGAGGTCAGTGGGTATGAGTCTATGAATGGTGTGACATAGCTATGAAAAAGATTTGAGCCTAGCGTAGGATGTTTATTATGAGAACCATTTGACTACGGAATGAGTGGAATAAATATAAGGATAAATAAATTCCCATACCCACTCCAGAAAGTCGATGTCTTTTCTTATTCCATTTAAACAGATGAATAGAAAGAGCATTTCTTAACAACAGCTTTTCCTCGTCGAGAGCGGAGTCTCAATAAGTTAATCAGAAGTACTAGAGGCAAGTGCGTACATTTGTACGGAGAGGGTTACAAATATAAGTTGCCAGGGTGACGTAACATCATGTTGCTAAATGGAGTCGGCAGTCCTTTAGTGAAATGCTTGTAACAAGGGTATCGTTGAGTGCTTCGTCTGATCAAATTTGAAAGTGAAGATAGTGAGTTAATTTAGAGACGGGGTAGATATGTAATGGATTGACAGAGAGGAATGCTGTACAAATGTACTAATATATAGATAGATACTTCCTAGTCTTATTGTTTTTATTGCATGTACATACTCGTATCTTCTACTATGTAATACTCGTACCTTGTACATATACGTATGGTCAACGTACGACAGAAGTCAGAGATTTAAGATTTTAAAGTGTAAGTGCAACAATCGTTGATTATATATGTATACAATTTGATTCCGCGTTAAATAAAGTGACCTATTAAAAGCTATTTATACCATTTTAGTCCCTGTTTTGTTCTCTAATAATCGTTAAACGTAGCTTGAATTTAATACGCTCTCAATAGTATTTCTGTCGAAAGTGAATGTGACAGGACGAAAGTTATATACATCGATAGGCTTGTTTACAACTAGTCAAAACAAACATTTTAAGAAATGTCAACGTAGATTATAAATGGGGTACGTTTCGATATGCATTGGAGTACTGTAAGGTGTGACGTCAATTTAGTATATTGCGAAGCTGTTTCTTTTTTGTTAGCACACACACACACAGTAGGTTACTGTATAAAACGGTATATTGTCATCTACGTTTATTAATGTAAATTAATGTACATCTTACCTACATATACAACAAGGGAAAAAAATGGAATATTCAAGGCCAGAAAATTCAAGAAATTAAATTATCAATTGAATTAATGGCATTATGTCTGAATCAATGGAATTAATATAAATTTCTGGTCGCTGTTGATCACGTGATAAAAGTACTAAGATACTATAATCTTGATATCGCCAGTGCTCACAATACAAAAATGGCAACGATTTATGACGTCACATATTGCCCATATAGTCATAACGGAACGAATTTCTCCCAAGTAAAAGCACTGAACAGTGCTCGCAGTGTATATCGGAATTTACCCATGAATATCTCATACAAATACCGGATTATGACGTCACATTTTTTCTGGTTAAATCATTTCTTTTCGTGATAGTGATTAATAAAAAAAATCCTATTTATGTCAATTTTTTATCGGAACTTAATCGTTGGTCGTATAAATGCTAGTTTTATTTACTAATTAGTCTATTGGTTTTTTTTATCTACCTAGGAAACTAGTTTATTAGTTGCGTTTGAGTTTGAGCCGTCAGTCTGCCTGTCCCTTTTGTTTTCACGTTCAAACCAGTAGACCGATATTCATGCAGCGAGGCAAAAATATATGATTCACAATATCTACGCGGGCCGAACCACTAGGAGACTAAAGAATTATGTACTTTTATGGTGCTGTACCACATCAACATCCATCAGTATCAAGTATATGCATAAAAATTGAACCTTCTCGACTAACTCAGTGAACGTACCTATGTAGTTTCCGAATATACACTACTACAATAACATTTTACGGTATCACTTGATATCGTAAAATTGTATAGGTACGGTTTACTTAAATGAAAAATATATCCATCAACAAACTAGCAGAATGGAATCGGATATTACGTTAGTAATGAAATTGGTTTCAGCGAATAGGAATTGCATGCACGGTTCACATCGAAGAGTCACATGACCAGTTTATTGGCTTTCTCATTAATGTGTGAATACAAAATAGTATTTCAGTAGGTGATTATGATGTATGTATAAAGATGTTAAGATTCTACAGAGCCACAAAAATGCCATAATAACATAGAAAATTTAGCGTAACAAAAAGAGCAAACATAGTATCAAAGATTAGAATATTTTATGAATGTTTGCACATATTTAAAGGGCAGTCCGCGTATATCAAATGCAATCTTATTAACATGTTATCTGTAAAGAGTAAACAAATGAAATAAAAAATGAATAAGAATAAATTATAAATACTTAGATTTTAATAAAATTTACTATTATAATTTTTAATGCATTTGTGTGCTAATTTTATACATATTTAAACGTATGTTATAAAAATTGGTCACAGGAGGGACTTGAACCCGCGATCTTAGGGGTACCGCACCGACTCCGCTACCGATACATGACCGCCATAGTCAATTTTAGCCGGTACCTCTTAGGTCGCGGGTTATAGTCCCGCCTGAGAAGTTTTTTTTCTTCATACATTAAAATATTGATATCATTAAGTGGCAGAACTGAGGACCATTACACATGGTTAAATCAAAAATCCTTAACCCTGAAATGCCCGTATATGTTCATATATATATGTATTATACGGCTTAAATCACAAATACAGTGTACATTTATGAATCCCGCCAAAATACTGTTGATACCTACACTCATATAATTGAATTCACGCGATCAATCATGTGTAGTAGGTAGTTTTGGTTACATTTAAATAATTATGCCGGCAACACGTTTGGCATCTATATATTAAAATTGATCAAATCGTGAGTGTAATGCAATTTAATTAAATGTATTTACGCTAATATTGTAATTAATAGTTTACTTAAATCAAAGGTACTTATACCAATAAAAATAGATAAACATTTTGGCCTAAAACATAAAAACTACAATTTCTGGCACCAACTTCAAAATGTTTATGTATTTTTGTTGGTGTATCTATATAATTATATGCTTTTTAGACGCCTTGTATTTATTTTAGAGTCGGTTTAATATTTTTTGGTAAAAGAGTTTTTATTTTTTACTTTTTAGTGGGTTGGTTTGTAATTTATCTAATTTACAATAGCATAAAATCAACTGCTCCTTTACTTTTACAAAATATTGCTTTTCCCGATGCAGGTTTATAAACTGTTTAGAAGTTCACATGATAGTAGTAGTTAGCAGTTATAAGTAGTTTTTTTATTTACCTTGAGTTGTTACATTATTGCAGTTTTCATAAGAATCTCAAATTTTCTTACACTAAAATATAACCTTTGTTTTTATTATGATAATGTAGCTTTCTAATAGTGACAGAATTTTTAAAATCGGTCAAATAGTTTTTAAGCTTACTCGTTACATACAAAAATACAAATCTTTCCTTTTTAAAATATAAATGTAGATAAAAAGTATTTAAGTATACGTAATATTCTGATTTATCCGTAAAGTTTTTAGGCTGTATCTGAATTATCCGGATAGTAAAAATGGACGTTTAATTGCATGCCCTACTCATAATGAATGTAAACTCACTTGCGATTTTAAATTCGCGATTTTGTGGAGGCTGTTTAATGAAAACTAGAGGCCCCTCGCGGCTTCCCTTGGAGTTTTCTACTCTATCTATAATTTACACCCTTATTATGCATGTATTTTTCACACCTGGAATACCTACTTGAGTGCGAAAGCCGTACCATAGAATTTTGTTTCTTCAAAAACCTTTCAACGACATCTCTATTGAGCAATGCCTTGTTCAATCGAAGTCTTGTTACTGCGAAATCGTTCGCCGTGTTATTTTTCGATGTAGCGAACATCGAAAAACAACACGGCGAACGATTTTAATGGGTTTTTTTTTTTTTAAAGACGACTCCCGCACTAGGTTACAAGCCCTATGTCGCGGGGGACTTTACAAACATACAAGTCACGGACACAAAGTTCACCCAAAAATATCAAGCCTTGTTTATTAGACGTCTTATTACTAAGATGTTGTTACTTAGAAAAAAATACTTATGACGATGTTACGGCGATAACCAATTACTTCAATTTTAAACGAGAAAAAAAAACATATATATAAGGTAAATATGTATTTATATATATATATATATATATTATGTGTAGGGCCTTGAATAATTGCATCAGTAGAATATCGTATGTTCATGGTACTTACGCCCTTTTGTTGAGTTGCTGAGAAACGCAGTTTTTCGGCAATAACTTATTGACGGTATATCCGATCATGACCGAAATAATTTTAGTTTAAAGAATTGTTAAGTAAACCTTTGCGATTTTTTTCATATTTTTTGGTTAAGGGGGCGAGGCACAATTTATGCAATTTTTGCAGCGATTACTTCCAAAACTATTAACTCAATCTAAAAAAAAATATCAAAAACTTTACAATATTTTTAAAGACCTGTCGAATGAACTGCCACACGTTGATGTTTGCTGGAAAAAAAATTGCTTCTGTTACATGTATGGAGTGCGCCCCCCTAAAATTTTTATTATTATTATTTAGTTAACAAACTAAGTAGCGGCTACTACAAGACACCTTACACAAAATTTCATCAATATTCATTGAGTACTCTTTGAGTAAAATATCTGTGACATACGGACGGACCGACAGACAGACCCGTCCGTCGAAACTATATGGGTTTCGTTTTTGCCATTTTGGCTGCAGAACTTTAAAAAAGGAAAAAAATCTAATTCAACCGGGGTCTTCTGGTTTCGGTACCGCCTGATTTCCCACCTGAGCTATTATAATCTTGTAATAGCGGCGAAATTTACCTCCAAATTCTAATTATATTTTAGCAGTTTTTCATTGCCTGAAACCAGGGATAAAACAACGTTTTCTAATAAATAAATCGGGCAAGTGCATGTCGGGACACGCACAATGTAGAGTTCCGTAGTCGCTTAAGAAGTGGGTTTTACGAAGTGGAAGATCTTACATCTATACTAATATTATAAAGCTGATTATAAAGCTGAAGAGTTTGTTTGTTTGAACGCTGTAATCTCAGGACCTACTGGTCCGAATAGAAAAATTCTTTCAATGTTGGATAGCCCATTATCGAGAAAGTCTATAGGCTATATTATCACGCCACGACCAATGAGAAATGTTGCAAAAACAGAGAAAAATTACGCAGACGAAGTTGCGCGGGACAGCTAGTATATTATAACGCTGAAGAGTTTGTCTGTTTGTTTGAACGCGGTAATCCCTGAGATTACCGCGTTCGAGCAAACAAACTGATCCGAATTAAAAAAATGTTTAACTGTTGGATATCACATTTATCGAGGAATAGTGCATATGCACGAGAGATAATGCATATAGGCTATAGGCATCACGCTACGATCTATAGGAGCAGATCAGTTATATTATGAAGCTGTAGAGTATATTTGTTTGTTTGTTTGGGCGCGGTAATCTCAGGAACCACTGATCCGAATTGAAAAATTCTTTTACTATTGGATATCCCATTTATCGAGGAAGGCTTGAGGCGGAGCGAAGCAGCATTTAGAAATGTTGCAAAAACGGGGAAAATTTACGCAGACGAAGTTGCGTGGAACAGCTAGTATAAATATAATTCTTATTTAGGTGTACCTAGTGTAGTAATGAATACTTTAATTAGATCGTCTAATTATAAAACTCAACGAAATCATGATGTTTTCACATTTCATATTGTACTTTTAATTCAAATATTGTCATCATAAAATTTAATCTTAAATTAAAAAAATAATAATTAAGTAATGTGTGATTTAAAACATTTAAATATTGTTTCTATTTACTTCAGGTAAAACGGTATCACTTAATAGTTTTATATTTTGCATATAACAGAAATAGAAACTGTCTGGATCGTTTTTAGAGAAAATTATAAAAACGAGAAAGTTCCATTTTACATTTCAACGAGTAATAATTGCGGAACCGTTGTTTAAATACATTCAAACTGAGAAATTATCTGAAATAAAAAAGCTGAGAATGCATCTACGATTATATTTATTTAATTTTTACAATGCTTTCCGTTAAAAGAGCAATAAAAATTAAAGGAATAGGATTTTTTTTGACTGATTTAAAAAGTAATTTAACCCGTATCCATTGATTGGTTAAGCTACTTACAAAATATCTTTGTATTCAACCAAAATTTGACACTTTCCTGAATGTACTAAGTTCTAATATAAACAGGACGTTGATTGTACTGATGATACAACCCTTCGACATTCATTCGATTGCTTTGAGTAGGCAGTGGTAGTGCGTACGACTGTGTTTAAAAGGGTTTGGTACCCGAAATAAAAAGAGCTTTATTTTTGAGATTTATAAATATATTTGTTGCAAGCCTAAGTGTAGTTTTCACAGAACTTGCAGGAGTTGTCTTTTAGAAAAAAAACCCTAAAAGGCAAAGTATTGTTTTGACTTAAAAGAAAGTATAAAACGATTTCACCAATATTCATTTATTATTCTAGTCTCGTGTAAAATTATTAAGTAAATATTTCATAAAGCTAAGTGTTTTTACCTATTTCAATAACAAATTATAATTTAGCTAAAACGTTGTTTATATCTGAAAATAAAAAGATTGCGTCTATTTCTATCATAAAACAACTAAATGACAGCTTTGCTGCGTGCCAAGTTTTGTGATATAAATATCTGTAAGTAACAAAATAGACGCAATTGGCATCGGATATAAGGGTGTTACGACAATGGTCAAGCCTGACATAAGACAAATTGGTAATTCGTCAAGTCCTCTTTTCGACAAATTATGAAATTTGCCAAAACTAGTAATATTAAAAGGCTTACATAACAGCTTACACTTTAAGTAAAGGGTATATATCTAAATCATATAAAAAATCAGGATATGCGTTCATTATGGCTGCCTCGGCGTCTGGGTGAAAGTGCGAGGACTGTTGTTCAAATAGGTTAGCTGTGTGTGCAATTCGCACAAGAACAATACCTATACGGTGTTTCATGAATTTTTGTTCACAGTGTGATTTTTTAAAACTCAAATCAATTTATTATCCCCTGCGATATAGGAATATTAATTTTATACCTATACTAGAACGGATATTGCCTTTCTATATGGAAAAGATCTTAGTTTCGGAGACTTGGCTCAAGCCTCACCTTCTTTCTACTTCATACGCTCTCCCTGGCTTTGTTCTCGTTCGGAATTATCGAGTCGACAGGAGAGGAGGTG
The DNA here is from genome assembly GCA_945859575.2 of Herminia tarsipennalis. Lineage (NCBI taxonomy): Eukaryota > Metazoa > Arthropoda > Insecta > Lepidoptera > Erebidae > Herminia > Herminia tarsipennalis. Next base: position 17,247,275 of record OX243837.2, read on the forward strand.
GAGTCTATTTACCTGCGTAGAACTTTTCTTACAAAATATTATCGTTTCCTACTTCCAGTGACTCTACTATTGCGGAATTTATTTTTCTAGAGGTGTGTTTCAAGGAGGCTAGGGCCATTCTAGATGTTGTTTATTCTCGTCCCGCTGCGGATTACTTCTCAAGTTTCGAAATTATTTTGGAATCTATAGGGTCAGAGTATACTCACCATATCATCATGGGCGATTTTAATATCGATCTCCTCTCAAGTAACTCCCTCCGTTCCCATAAGTTACTTCAGATCGTTGAGTCCATTAGTTTTCATATTTTACCACTGATAGCTAGTCATCACAACTTGGATGGAATGGATACTTGGTTAGACATCATTCTTACCTCAGTTCCTTCTCTAGTCCGTTTTCATGGGCAATCTTTAGCTTCGGGGTTTTCTCACCACGAATTAATTTTTCTCTCCTACAAGCTAAAACCACCAAAACCTTGTCCTAAAGTTATGTACATGCATTGATTTGATCGGATGAATGAGGATAAACTCCACGAGGATGCGTCGGGATTGGATTGGAAACCCGTATTTGAGGTCCCTACGTTAAATGATAAAGTTGACCTATTCAATGATTTGGTCGTGGGATGACGAATGAAATTAGGATGGCTATGCGGCGCAGAGACCGAGCTTTTCGCAAATTTTTGAAAGACCGTGGCGATGATAACTGGCCCCTTTATAAAACTGCAAGGAATTGGTGTAATCAGATGATTCGCAACGCTAAACGCCGTCATATTCTTAATCATATTATTTCATCTTCTCCCAAGGGTATTTGGCAGTTCTTGGGGACACTAGGAATTGGCAAACATGGAAGTGTTGATCCTCCGTTGGCGGTTGGTATAGATAAAATCAATACTCATTTCACCTCCTTCGTACCTATTGATCATTTAACCAAACGTCGTACCTGTGAGAACTTAGCTAACCTTCCTCGCCTCAACATAGACTTTTTTCACTTTTCTTCAGTTGAACCTGGCAAGATCAAAAATATAATTATTTCTATCAAATCTAATGCTGTTGGTGATGATGGTATTAGCCGTCGCAACGTTATACCCATTCTTGATCATCTTCTTCCTGCTTTAACTCACATCATATTTTTTTCTTTAGATTCAAGGACATACCCTTTTTCGTGGCAATATGCTTTTGTTATTTCTCTACCTAAAATTACAAATCCCACTCTTCTTTATAATTTTCAACCTATCTCTATTCTTCCTTTCTTATTAAAAGTGCTGGAGGCTTGCGTGCATAAACAAATGACTCATTTTGTGCATCGAAACAATTTGTTGAGCCAGTTTCAATCAGACTTCAGGCCAGGACATAGCACTACCACTGCTCTTCTCAAAGTAACTGGCGACATTAGAACTGGCATGGATCAGACCAAAGTTACGGTTTTAGTTTTGGTTGATTTTTCCAATGCCTTTAATTCTGTCAGTCATGATATCTTACTTTCTAAAGAACCTGCCGAGAATCTCAGATAAGATAAGAATCTTATCTGATGTTCTCGGCAGGTTCTTTGAATTGGTTCTCATCTTATCATCGGGGACGCCAGCAGTCCGTGCGCGTGGGTGATACTTTATTGAGGTGGCGCGATCTTGACGCTGGTGTTCCTCAAGGCGGTATTCTTTCTCCTCTATTATTTTCTATTTTTATCGATCTCATTACTAATGTCCTTCAGTGTGCGTTCCATCTTTACGCAGATGACTTGCAGTTATATGCCCAGGCCAGTGTGAATAACATATCTGAGGCCATCACTAATCTTAACCAGGACCTTAACGCTATCAAGATTTGGTCAGACAAGTTTGGCTTGACTGTAAATCCGTCTAAGTGCCAGGTTATTGTTAACTCGATTGAACACCGACACATTACCACCGGTTATATTTAATGGCTCCATTATCCTGTTACATTCTTCGGTTAAGAATCTCGGGATTTTCATTGATACCACCCTAAACTGGCATACTCAATTAACAAATGTAAGTCAAAGGGTTACGGGTACTTTGCGGGCTTTATATCGTCTCAAGAACTTTCTTCCGTATAAAACTAAACTAATGCTCGTCCAAACGCTAATATTCCCCTTGATTGATTATGGTGATGTATGCTATCTTGACCTGAATGCAGTTCCTTAATAAACTTGACCGACTTCTAAATAACTGCATTCGATTAATTTTCAATTTTCGTAAGTTTGACCATGTTTCTTCCTACCGTTCCAAACTTAAATGGCTCCCTATTCGTCAACGACATAGTTTACGCGCTCTCACTACACTCTATTCTATTCTTAATTTTCCTACTGTCCCTTCATACTTGACTTCCAACTTTCAGTACCTCCACTCCAATCACAGCAGAGATCTTCGATCTTCTGACAATTTGCTTCTTTTATGTCCTGCTCATTCTTCTGGATTCGTCGAATACTCTTTTCTAGTTCAATCTGTTTCTCTCTGGAACGCCCTGCCCCCCAAAATGCTGCCTTAATTTTAAATGGAACGTACGCACTTGGTTCCTTGATGGATCAGCTGAATCATCACAATATTAGTAACTTAAATATTTGTCTGTATCTGTGTATTTATTTATGTATATATAGATATAAATGTATGTATGGATATATGTTTATATGTAGGTATGTATGTATGTTTGTATGTATGTATGTATTTTTTTAAGTATGTATATTATTTTATAGTTTTATTGTATTTATTTAATATTCTCTATCTAGCTATTTTTATTTGTGTGTTATGTAAGATTAATATAAAGTTTTTCAATAACAATTAGGTTACTGCACCTATACACTTAATTTCTACATCACCCCAAGTGGCAGAGAATGCTTTTAGCATTAAGTCCACCTTTGTACAACTTTGTGCATAAAGTTTTAAATAAATAAATAAAAGAACATATGTATGTACAGTACTCCAAAAGTAATAATGCGCATAGAAATCTTCGGAAATCTTCGTCATTGTTCGGCAACGGTCGTATTACCCGAGCGTCGAAAGACGATATTTATATAGAGTGGTTAAGAGCAATTTCTCTATGCCTAATTTTATATATTATGTGTTTTGTGCTAAAACAGATTTGATTTACCTGTAACGAAATTTGATTCGATAATTCCATGTAAGTAAATAGCGAAAACGCTACAATCATTGTTGGAGTGATTAGTTTTCAAGTGTCTTACCGAAGTTGGTGTAATTATGGAGGAAAAGGTTTAAATAACATAAGGTTTTATTAGAAGGAGAAAAAAACGTTTTCAAATAGAGGTTTACATAAAATATAATCAAAATCTCAGTTCAAATTTGTTTACAGCACTAATCATTCCAGAAAAATAATACAATTATAAAAAAATTAATCAGAATCGAGGAAGACCTCTATTCCCGACATCGCAGATTCATCAGAAGTTTCATTATGCTCTTGTTCATTTACACTTTCCTCACTGCTATCACCTGTGTAAATAATCAGTTTATCGGAATAACTATCGATTCTTGGCTCAAATTTTCTATATTCATCTTCGCATTGAACCGCATGATCAGAAACTTTTTTCCATTCTTCTGGTCCTATTTTATTGATTTTTTCTAATATAGCATCTTTAACTGACGTCACAGTCATTGCAATATTTCTCTTGGCCACGTGTTGCTTTATTTGGGACCAAATATTTTCAATAGGGTTAAAATCGGGATGATATGGTGGCAATCGTATAATTTTATGCCCATGTTCCTCCATTATACGGTCAATGGCAAATTCTGTGTAATTTTCTTTGTATCTTTGTATAATTTTATACAAATCGGGTTTCAGTTTCTTTGGGTCATGCGGAATGTTGTGTTGTTGTAACCAAGCTGTCATTTGTGGTTTAGATGTGTTTGAGTTTGGTGGTTTCACAGACAGCTTATTATGATATGGGGCGTTGTCTATTACCAACACACTATTAGGAGGCAAGTTGGGAATCAATTGATTGCGTAGCCAAGTTTGATAACGTTCCGCGTTTATTTCTTTATGATAGTCACCTTCTGAGTCGACACATTTATGTAACATTAGAGCCCCTGGGACGAAGCCTTTTTCATTGCCTGCGTGTACAATAATTATTCGCTCTCCTTTGGAAATGGGTTGTTTGATACCTTTTTTGTTGCTATCTTGCCAAGTTTTACCCTTAGTATGTGATGTGTGCACATACGACTCGTCCATAAATACTATGTTTCTACCAGAACTCCTCAGCTGTTGTATTTCTCTGAGATATTTGATCCTTTTTAGGCGTATATCATGTTTTTCCATAAGTAATTGTCTGTTATTATCAGTTTTCAGAAACCTAAACCCCATGTCTTTCAAGATCAACCTTAAAGTCTCGGCACAGCCTTTGAAATTAATAGCTTCGATCAACTTTATTCTTAAATTATTTACAGTTGGGAGTTCTTTCAGCGTCAATTGAAAATTGTATATCATATTACGAATAACACAGTAGTCGAAATCATCAAGTACCAGCCGAAATCTACTTTTAGGTCTTCCTTTTTTCGGTGTAGAAAATTTCTTTGATTGATTATGTTTTTTTTCGTTTAAGATATTACTCAAAGTTCGTCGCGAAATTCCTGTAGCTTTTGTAACACGGTCTTGAATTTTTTTAAAATAACCATCATGGTCTCTGTTGAAAACATTGGCTTCATTTAAGAAATAAAGGTACACATTAAATACCATTTGCCGTGCTTGTGAATTAAGCGGTTTTCCACGTTTAAATTTATCCATTTTGGAAGAATTCGTCTGAAAGAAAATGGCATGGGCAGAGTTAGGTATATATTTTTTATGCATGTTTATCTATTTATTTAATTTAAATAAATCTCATTTTTTAAATGTTTTTCTAGTACTTAATATGTATTTAATGTAGGTATTTTATTTTTTTAATATTAAAAAAACGTGAAATATGTTATTTATTTTCCTTTTTTCAAAATATACTATTTAAATCTGAATAAGCTAATTAATGTTGAAATTATATTTACCAAGAAGGGTGTGTAATAGCAGCTCTATATATTTCCACAAATAGAGAACACGTGCAGTCACTACCAATATATAAAGACGACTGACAGACATTTCGCTGACCGGCGACAGCTGCCGAACGCCCGATTTGTTTTCGATTGTGCACACATGATATTGACTCCTATCTCTTTTAAACAAGGTGCAAAATGCAAATGCCTTGTTTAGGGCTCTTACGATTCCATGATTCGAGTGTTTCCGGGAATACGACAATTAGCGAAGATCTGCATGTGCATTATTAATTTGGGAGTACTGTACAGTACTCCAAAAGTAATAATGCGCATAGAAATCTTCGGAAATCTTCGTCATTGTTCGGCAACGGTCGTATTACCCGAGCGTCGAAAGACGATATTTATATAGAGTGGTTAAGAGCAATTTCTCTATGCCTAATTTTATATATTATGTGTTTTGTGCTAAAACAGATTTGATTTACCTGTAACGAAATTTGATTCGATAATTCCATGTAAGTAAATAGCGAAAACGCTACAATCATTGTTGGAGTGATTAGTTTTCAAGTGTCTTACCGAAGTTGGTGTAATTATGGAGGAAAAGGTTTAAATAACATAAGGTTTTATTAGAAGGAGAAAAAAACGTTTTCAAATAGAGGTTTACATAAAATATAATCAAAATCTCAGTTCAAATTTGTTTACAGCACTAATCATTCCAGAAAAATAATACAATTATAAAAAAATTAATCAGAATCGAGGAAGACCTCTATTCCCGACATCGCAGATTCATCAGAAGTTTCATTATGCTCTTGTTCATTTACACTTTCCTCACTGCTATCACCTGTGTAAATAATCAGTTTATCGGAATAACTATCGATTCTTGGCTCAAATTTTCTATATTCATCTTCGCATTGAACCGCATGATCAGAAACTTTTTTCCATTCTTCTGGTCCTATTTTATTGATTTTTTCTAATATAGCATCTTTAACTGACGTCACAGTCATTGCAATATTTCTCTTGGCCACGTGTTGCTTTATTTGGGACCAAATATTTTCAATAGGGTTAAAATCGGGATGATATGGTGGCAATCGTATAATTTTATGCCCATGTTCCTCCATTATACGGTCAATGGCAAATTCTGTGTAATTTTCTTTGTATCTTTGTATAATTTTATACAAATCGGGTTTCAGTTTCTTTGGGTCATGCGGAATGTTGTGTTGTTGTAACCAAGCTGTCATTTGTGGTTTAGATGTGTTTGAGTTTGGTGGTTTCACAGACAGCTTATTATGATATGGGGCGTTGTCTATTACCAACACACTATTAGGAGGCAAGTTGGGAATCAATTGATTGCGTAGCCAAGTTTGATAACGTTCCGCGTTTATTTCTTTATGATAGTCACCTTCTGAGTCGACACATTTATGTAACATTAGAGCCCCTGGGACGAAGCCTTTTTCATTGCCTGCGTGTACAATAATTATTCGCTCTCCTTTGGAAATGGGTTGTTTGATACCTTTTTTGTTGCTATCTTGCCAAGTTTTACCCTTAGTATGTGATGTGTGCACATACGACTCGTCCATAAATACTATGTTTCTACCAGAACTCCTCAGCTGTTGTATTTCTCTGAGATATTTGATCCTTTTTAGGCGTATATCATGTTTTTCCATAAGTAATTGTCTGTTATTATCAGTTTTCAGAAACCTAAACCCCATGTCTTTCAAGATCAACCTTAAAGTCTCGGCACAGCCTTTGAAATTAATAGCTTCGATCAACTTTATTCTTAAATTATTTACAGTTGGGAGTTCTTTCAGCGTCAATTGAAAATTGTATATCATATTACGAATAACACAGTAGTCGAAATCATCAAGTACCAGCCGAAATCTACTTTTAGGTCTTCCTTTTTTCGGTGTAGAAAATTTCTTTGATTGATTATGTTTTTTTTTCGTTTAAGATATTACTCAAAGTTCGTCGCGAAATTCCTGTAGCTTTTGTAACACGGTCTTGAATTTTTTTAAAATAACCATCATGGTCTCTGTTGAAAACATTGGCTTCATTTAAGAAATAAAGGTACACATTAAATACCATTTGCCGTGCTTGTGAATTAAGCGGTTTTCCACGTTTAAATTTATCCATTTTGGAAGAATTCGTCTGAAAGAAAATGGCATGGGCAGAGTTAGGTATATATTTTTTATGCATGTTTATCTATTTATTTAATTTAAATAAATCTCATTTTTTAAATGTTTTTCTAGTACTTAATATGTATTTAATGTAGGTATTTTATTTTTTTAATATTAAAAAAACGTGAAATATGTTATTTATTTTCCTTTTTTCAAAATATACTATTTAAATCTGAATAAGCTAATTAATGTTGAAATTATATTTACCAAGAAGGGTGTGTAATAGCAGCTCTATATATTTCCACAAATAGAGAACACGTGCAGTCACTACCAATATATAAAGACGACTGACAGACATTTCGCTGACCGGCGACAGCTGCCGAACGCCCGATTTGTTTTCGATTGTGCACACATGATATTGACTCCTATCTCTTTTAAACAAGGTGCAAAATGCAAATGCCTTGTTTAGGGCTCTTACGATTCCATGATTCGAGTGTTTCCGGGAATACGACAATTAGCGAAGATCTGCATGTGCATTATTAATTTGGGAGTACTGTACTACCTATTGACAAATCTGCAATATATGTCACTGTAAAAAAATCTGCAAGACCAGATTGTGACTAGCAATTTTCGCATCTCTTAAATATCGTGAATTAATAGTCGTTATGGAGCCGAAAATTTTGAACTTCATATCAATAACCTAGTGTATAAAAATTAACCGTTTATGAAAATATAAAATAAATAAGCACTTGTCGTAACGCTAATATAATATAATAAGATATGTCATTCATACCAAGTTCCACCACCTGAAAGTGCCTTAAGCCGCATAGGTTATTTTTATTTTATTAAAAAAAGATTAATATTTTCATAAACTGATATTTTTTATAGACGTTTAGGTTATAGAGTTCAACATTTTTAGGCTCCAAAACGACTACAAAGTCACGGGGTATATATATTATCTGTACTAATATTATAAAGCTGAAGAGGTTGTTTGTTTGAACGCGATAAACTCAGGAACTACTAATCCGAATTGAAAAATTTGTCCCATTGTCCCATTTCTCGAGGAAGGCTATAGGCTATATAACATCACGCTATGACCAATAGGAGCGGAGAAATGTAGCAAAAACGGGGAAAATTTACACAGACGAAGTTGCGCGGGACAGCTTGTTTTATATATATATATATATAGAAGCTTAAAACTAAAATATAATATCGGTTGTGTTGTTTACATATAAGTCATTACATCGATTTAATAATAAAGCATAAAATACATATTGTCCTAAAAAAAAAAATAGCAAAATACAAAAGGTCAGTTTAGTTCTAGAAGCGATCTGTAGTTTGTTTCATCTCAATTTGCTTAATCTCTGTTGAGAAAACAGATAATTGGCATAGTCGGAAATGTGCACGGGGAGATATCCGTTGGTATACAAGGAAGATATTGAAACTGAGCGCGGATTTTCTGCGGCTTTCAACTATTAAAAGTATTTGCAAGAAAGGATATTTTAATAACAATACTATGTATAGAATGCCCGCTATGCAGTGGATGCATGAAGATTAAGGAAACGCCGCTAATATTCCTGGAGTGACAGTGTAACCGATCATCAGGCACAGTTTTTGACATTATAATTATCTCTACCGAAAGCCTGCAGCGATATGGGCATACTTTTTTGGTTTGGCTAGAGTAACTGACAAAATAAACACAAACACACAAGCGCACAATATTTTTTTTTTGCACCTCAATTCATCCCATATCAGCAAGTAAAATCAACAGAACATTCGATGTCAACTCAGCACTTTATCTAGGACATGCGTCACTCTTAAAAGTGCCGCATTAGCAACTACCTAATTTAGGTAATAATTATAATATCAAAGCTAAAATAAAATAGGTAGAAAAAATAAAGTTTAAAGTTTATTACCACTATTTCTACGTTATTTATTATCTTAAATAGCTTCATGTTAATTAGGCGACGTTATGACGTGTTCTCTTGCGTTAGTTTTGAGAAGTTTAGTCTTCAGACTTAAGTCATATCTTTATAATTTTAGACAGCTTTCAAGAATAATGAATACATTTTCTAAGAAGGCCTTTACTTTTCTTGTTTTAATGTCAGATCTTTTTACAATTATAAAAAAAATATTGATCTTGAAAACGTAATTGAAAAATGGAATTGTATTTTTGATCCAGTTTTTTTACATGTAAAAGATGTGAGGCACTATAGAAGAGCTTATGTACTAATTAAAATCAGCATCATAAATTAGGGGGGTGATGGTCAATAATAGGGAACCCTGTTTACTTTTTATTATATTTTATTCCTTATTTTTTAGTTTGTCGAAATAATGTTTACTAATATTTTATGTAAACAACACATAGGTACTAATTTCAAATACCTACGTATTTTGACGGAATCCCTTTGTTTTATGATGGTAGTGAATTTATATATTATATTGTCCATACGTGAATGTTCACGTGTAATGTTATAGATGTTCAATAAAAAGTCGCCATCGGGAGCAGATGCCATGCTCTGTACTCATAAACCGTACCAAAGGAACTTTTACGACACAACTCCGTAATTGATTCTGTCCTGTTATTGTTGTATAGCTAATATAGGTAGGTACTATGGGTACCTACATACGTTTGTCTTCATAAGTACATGAATGAATGTGTAACAAAGGCTTGTAAAAACCACACAACTGATAAACATACTTATATATTTCTAAAATAACACCCAAGCACAGAATAAACTATCATGCTCATCACACAAAGTTTTATCCAGAGTGGGGATTGAACCCACGACCTCCGGCTCACTAATCAATTAGTATTAACACTCGTTATAATGTGATTAACTAATATTATTTTATTCATGCGACTTAATATATAAAATGATTTTTAATATATTTAACCTTCCGCCCCGGGCACACGAAATAACTTGTAACAAATAAAAAAACTAAAAAAAATACAAAATTACCCTTCACCACCGTCTATTTTTGTCACATAACTATTTAGCTTATATCTGAGAGACCCTAGAGTAAAATCGATGTTTCTTTGACAAAAACGATACAGGTTTATATAACTCACAATAAATAACGATTTTACTCCAGTAAAATAGTCTGTAGGTGTAAAAAGCAAGTGGTAAGTGATTAAGGATTAATATATTAAATATTTTCAAAAACTAATATTACAAATTTAGCGTTATGTAAAGAAGTCACGAGTAGAAAGTCATTAGTATAATAAAAATCACCCTGTATATCCAACTTTTGTTGGAAGAATGAAAGTCCGATGACAATGCTTGAGGCTATATTTTTAACTATCTAATTAAAAACCTGCTTATAAAATTACCGATTTGCAACCGCTTCTAATTTATAATATAGCTAATGAAATTCAAATCACCAATTGATTAATTATTATACGGGTTGATTTAATATTAGTTCCAAAAAGTGTATTTGTAGCCAAATATATCTACACAAATCGATCCATGAAATAACTTTGGCTCCATTAAACATTTTCGTCTATAAATTTCAATTTCTAAAGTAAGTTAGGTGAACACTTAATATAATTAGGTGGTCCTACGACGGGTTTTGGTCTAATTGGTGTTAAATATTAATTATAAACGTGCCTGTGCCTCTCCGTTGGCGATTAGGTAAAGGTGAAATACACCCACATTTTATTCTTTATTTGAAGCGATTAAATTTATATAGGTACAGACTGAGTTATGAAGGAATCATAATTACCTTGAAACCTACGACCAATTCTACCAAAAATAATAATGGACTATATGTATAGGTAAGTATATAAACTAACTCCCCAGAACATACTCGTAGAAAATAGTGGGTAGAAAGTCAAAACAAAGAAGTCAGTCAAAACAAATTACCTTAGGGTAATTATGAGGTATGTTTATTCTTTACAGTGATACGTGGACCCACAACGCTTGAAGGCATACAACCCACATTGCTAGCCAACTAAAAACAAATGTCTATTACGGAAAATTTTCGGACGTTAAACAATTCTGAAGATTTTATTCGAATAAGGAGAAATTAAACATGAATTTCTTATAAAAACCAATTTAGGTTTACATTTGCGCACTATATAGGATGGCAAAAACATTTTCTTATACTACTGTCCTTTCAAATAAAAATACAACATGTTATCTACATACATGACAAAACAGAGACTCGTAAGTAGGTTAAACAGACAGGGCTGTGTTTCTGTAATATTCTAACTAAGCAAAAAGTTTGCAGCTGTCCGTTTGTTTTTTGGTCCCTTTATGTCAGGGAGAACTGTACACGCTGATTTCACGTAAGAGCTTTGTATTTTGTCACATGTTTTATATTATAAAATGATATTTAAAGACAAATTTAAAAGAAGAATATGATAGAAAAAAATACATTGGCCCTGCAAATAAGACAAACCCGAAATGTGCTTTCAAACTTTGAAAAGTCTCAATGATTTTAAAACCCATTTGACTCGACCAGCAAAAAATAAATATAGGTTGTGAGTTCGATTCCCACACGGGACACCACTTTGCGTGATTTACAAATTGTTGTTCCGAGTCTGGGTGTACTTTTTGTCCGAGATTTGAATGTTTGTAAAGTCCCCCGCGACCCAGGGCTTGTACCCGACTGCAAGAGTCGTCTTACAAAAAAAAAAGAATACATAGCTAATCTACCCTAAGTTATTCGGAGTTCAACATTACCCATTCTTCAATCGTTCTCAAATCTTTAGGTGTTTTGAAAAAACAATCTGATGATATTGAAGTTCTTTAGTTTCTAAAATAGATCGAACCTCTTTCTTTGGCAGTATGCGGTTCCAAGCACACTTTAACCTACAAATATAAATAATTTGGAAAACATTATCGATATAAAAAAATAGAATTTAAAATTTACCTACTCCAAATAGTTTGCCACGAACTATCTGCGAATGTAACACTATTCCTAATATTCCATGTCTAATAATATTGTGTCCAATATTGTCCATGTTACCCGCTCGCCGTACAGGGATGACTTTATATTAACCTACTAGGATTCAAACCGATGTCTAGGCACTGAGAAGACATTGACCTGATTCAACAAGCAATTGTTAATTATACCTATTTCGATAAGTTCCTTCTCAAAGCTCGTTGCGGTTCTATTGTCTGCTTTGTCATTGGTTTCTGTTGCTGTTTCAATGTGGTTTTCATATTTTGTGAAACCGAGTTTGCATAACTTTGTTTTGTTTCGTTCCTGTGGTATTCCGTCACCCAGTTTCAATCTTCATTAACTGACTAAATTGAGAGGGCTTTTCGACGTACTCGTTTATTTTACTAAAACAGTTTCTTTTTTATTTTCTAAAGGTTCGAAACAAGCACTAAATGAAATATTTAGCATATGTATTTTTTTGTTAAAATAAAAGATATTTAGTGACTATTTTAGGTATTAGATAGTAAGTGCAATATGTACAACTGAATTTGTTAAATGATATAAATGAGACTAAAGTAAATCTTGAAAATGTGATTCAATATCCAAACTTTAGATATGTCATGTTTAGATCAACTGGCTATCCTCGCTACAGTTGTAAACTGAATTTCTAGCTGAAAGCTCTGAGCCCTATTCTTCCCACGAGGGAACGCAAAATCTACAAGCGCACCGACCGATTCAGTCGTGTTAAACTTAAATTCTCTCCCGTCCCGTAGGAGCCATATGCCTGCCGAGGTTTCAAAGATTCTACGTGTAGAATTTGTGCCAAATCCTACTTGTTTGAAACGTTCAAGTTTCAAGTAAGTCTGACTTTTGTGCTAGCGTTTAAATTCTAAAGTGCAAACTATTTTGTGTATTATTTTATTCACAAAATTGTACTCATATCTATTGGTACTCAGTTTATGCTCGCGATCTTACTCGCGGGTATATAGGTTGTTGGTTATTATAAATCTCGTACCTAAATGATAATTCTGGTTCCAAAGTCCAAATTTCATCTGTATATGTCAGCCATTTTCGCGAGATTGAATAATAAATATTCGAACATCCAATCCCTTTTACATCCATACTCAATACTAATATTATAAAGAGGAAAGATTTGATTGTTTGTTTGTATTGAATAGGCTCCAAAACTATTGGACGGATTTGAATAATTCTTTCATCGTTGTGAAGCTACACTAACCCCGGGTGTCATAGGCTATTTTTTATCCCTGTATTCCCATGGAAACGGGAACTACGCGGGTCAAATCGCGAGGCGTCCGCTAGTTTATAATAAATAGTAAGATGATTATTTTTGAGTCGAATAGCTGCTAGTGGGAAGCCTATTGATGTTTTCAAAGAAACAAAATGTCGCCCTCTCCTTAACAATGCAGTACAGTTTCGAAAAGTCACTTAGCGTTATTATATTGCTTTTGATATGGACCCCATTTAACTTTTGTCACTACTAAGGTTTTAAATTAATTAATCTTAAGACAATATACAGTTAGTTAGGTATGCGAAATCTACTTTGTAAGAGTTAATTTTATTATTGCCTTATCAAAAACATATTAATGGTTCTTAGCCTACTACGCAGGAGATATGATATTTCACGAGTGTGTGTAGTTCTTGCAATAAGTTCATTATTAATTCCCTCACTCAATCTCTCATGGGAATCCGACACGGCCTAATTGAAAGTAGGCTTAAAGCACCATCCGTGATATAGAGAGTATAACATTTTTCGAAAACGATCACCCATCGAAAGACGTTAAGCAACTTTACTTAACTTGCTCGCCAGTGAGTCACGGGCACCACGAAATAATAACAATGTGCATTTGCACTCCGTTTTACATTCTTTTTGACGTGATATGATAAATCAATCACCGGCTGCACGCACAAAAAAGTGTCACGTTCCGTCTGCTGATAGGCTGATAGTATCAGCCTATCAGCGAATGGCGAATGCAGCGACATGCAATACAATCGGAACTAAAGCAGTCACAGGTATAGTTGTTTATTACAATGTCATCATTGTTTTCTTATTTTTTTTTTTTATTTATTTATTTAGGTTTACCAACGTTTGCTTACACTAAGATTATTCATTATGCATGCACAACAATAACAGTAATAGCGTAACAAACACTTATAGGTAAACACCTCATGCTTATAGTAATTAGTTATACACCTTACAAAAATATTTTATTACAAAATATATATATAATATTGATATGTATCACAATTTTTTTGTATGCTAAGTATTTTAAGTATTTTAGTAATAAAGTTATTTAACTGTTATATTTGACAACAGAGTTTGTATGAGTGTATGCGTATCCGTGTCTGTGTGTGTGTGTGTGTTTGTGTTTGTGTGTGTGTGTGTGTGTGTGTGTGTGTGTGTGTGTGTGAGAGAAAGAGAATGTTTGTTTATGTATGTATACACTTTTTTGTTTGGGGGTGTATTTGGGTAAGCGTGTTTTTATTATTGTGTGTTTTGTAACTGAGAGAGGTTCTTAATTATTATGCCCTTTTGTTTCGCTATGGAGTCAGCGTTTAAATCGATTAAGTCACTACAGCTGTTTATGACCTTGCATAGTCTTGCATACGGTGAGTTGGCGCCTAATACTGTTCTTCTATGTGGCGGATAAAGAGGAGTAATAGCATTTCGCGGCATTCTGGCTGGGGCGCGGAAATTGAATAAGGCGAGCAGACGCGAAGAGTCAATTTTATGCTTTAAAACTTTAATTGCAAACATTGCATCCAGCAGTTGTCTGCGCTTGTCAAGTGATATCATCTTGAAGTATTCTAATCTTTTACTGTAAGAATGAATCTGTTTACACAAGCCATTAGAAAATGACAAGTGCCAAAGAAAGCGCTTTTGCACACGTTCCAGGCGTAATGAATGCACTGCATAATGTGGCCGCCAGACTACGCTGCCATATTCCAAATGACTTCGGATAAGGCTGCAATACAGAACTATTTTCGTCTTACTATTTCTAAGAGTTTTGCAGTTTCTTAATACAAAACCCAATAGTTTTGAAGATTTCTTAATAATGCTACTAATATGTGGCGTGAATGTAAATTTTGAATCGTATAATATGCCAAGATCCCGAATAGTATCCACTTCATCCAGTTTATGTGAATTTATATAGTAATTAGTTTGCAATAAGTTATGTTTCCGCGAAAATTTTATATGATAACATTTTGAAGGATTTAGATACATGCCATTCAAGTCGCACCAATTGATAAGTCTATTCAAATCACTTTGCAAGCGATATGCATCTTCATCTGACTCTATTATTTTTACAAATTTGATGTCATCCGCATACATAAAAATGTCTGAATACATGAAACACTGGGGAATATCATTAACAAAGTAGTTAAACAAAATAGGACCTAAAAGGGATCCCTGTGGTACACCGGATAAAATGTTATGTGATGTTGAGTGAAAGCCATTCATTACCACAGAAAAGTGTCTATCCGTTAGATACGAATTGAACCATTCCAGAAGTGAACCAGTAATACCATATGCACGCAACTTATTAATTAGCTTAATGTGTGAGGTTTTATCGAAGGCTTTGCTGAAGTCGGTGTAAATTACATCAGCTTGTCGACCTGAGTCAATAGCTCTCGATAACAACTCTGTATAAGAAAGCAAGTTAGAGCATGTAGATCGTGCTTGTACGAATCCGTGCTGGTGGTCACTTAAGTATAGCTGTAAGTGTTTCTGTATGTGTGGGCATATTAACGACTCAAAGACCTTCGCAAAAACGGATAAAATAGAGATGGGTCTGTAGTTTGATACTATACTTTCATCTGTCGACTTAAATACAGGAACCACTTTAGATGTTTTCCATTTGGAAGGAAATGTCCCCGAGACCAATGATTTATTATAAATTAATAAAAGTGGATGGGTTAGCTCACAAGCACATGCGACAACAAATATAGGTGGTATTTCATCTGGTCCGGCACCTTTTTTACAATCTAGGCTCTTTAATTTATCCAACAAAGTACCATGTTCTATAATAGGTCTTGTTAAACATAAACTATTATTATATAACGTTTTCAAAAAATCTGAATAGTAACTTTCATTGGGTTCATTATCAGTACGGCTAATACTGTAAACTGATGAGAAATAAGTAGCAAACAATTCGCATATTTCAGTTGCATCCGAGGTGGTAGTAGATCCATCTGTCATAGAAGGTGGATATGAACTAGAGCCACCTCGTTTAGCTTTAACATACGACCAAAAGGTCTTCGGGTTATCAATAATATCTTCCTCCACTTTACTTATGTAGTTATTATAGCCGAGAGTCGCAAGTTTGTCACACTGCTTGCTAATTATATTTAGTTCAATGGCATCTAAAGGATTCCCGTATTTAATGAAACGTTTTCGGATTTTATTTTTTGAATTTAACAGTTTAATCAACTTTTGATTAAACCATGGCGGATATTTATTTTTATTTTGTATGCGATTAGGTGTATTATTTTTAATAGCTGTAGCCAGTGTACCATAAAAAGTGTCCACCATTTCATCCACCCCATTTTGCGATAGCAATAAGTCCCAGTTTTGTTCTTTTAAATAAGAGCGAATGTTATGGTAGTCCGCTTTAAAGAAGTTCGGTCTACTGTTGTTGGTATTGTATGGAAGCTTGGTTTCCTTATCCAAAGAGATTATAATGTTTAGTGGCGGATGATAGTGATCGACTTTACTTATTTCTATAAGACTTCTTCTGACCTCACAAAGTGTATGCGTTGTCAATACGAGATCCAGTGTTCGACCAGCAGAGTTGGTTACAAGGTTAAGTTGCTTAAGACGATTCATAAATGTAAAGTCTACTAAAATTTCACTTAGGATAGGTAAATTATGATTGCTAGAATTAGAATGTACTATAGCCGGCCAGTCGATATTGCCTAAGTTAAAATCGCCCACTATGCAAACCCTATCTGTGTCTTTAATTTGTTCAAATACGGCATTGCTACTATCTAGATATTGTTCTAGAGAGGAACGGCGCACTGGTGGAGGTAGATAAATCGCACATAGTAATAAACGATAGACATTCTTAGGTCCTCGGAGATCTATAGTAACCCAAAGGTCCTCACAGTCGCTTTCCCAAATCCTAATACGTTTAGATGTAATATTTTTCTTAACTGCTATTAGGACTCCACCGCCTTCTTTGCCACAATGTTGACTAGAACTCTCCCTATCTCTTCTGTATACTGTGTATCTGTTGTCAAACAATTCACTATCTGTTACAGAGCTATTAAGCCATGTTTCAGACAATATCACAATATCATAATCTTGGCATGCGACTTTACAATAAACATTATGAGTTTTTGTTCTTAGGCCTCTACAGTTTTGATAATATACATCTAATTTCTTGAATTTTATAAATAATAAAAAAAGACACATGCATTTACAATTTAATTAAAAATAAGAGTGCTACCCGACTAAATAATTTTGTTCAGCGTGTCCATGCTTCTTATAATGATGTTCTCAGCATCCTCATTCTTCTTTACGAAAATCCTGCCACCTCTCACCCATACATATTTATAGCCCATTTGTTTAGCTTTAATTCTAGTGGCCGCATGAAGTGCTTTGAGTGCTGGTGATAGATGTTCAGCCACAAAGATTGGTGTTTTGTTTCCTGCTAGTCCAAGAACTGCACTGTTGAGTTTGACTTCCGGGTTCTTTTTGTTGTAGGTGATAACTGCTGCCAGCAACTGGTCGCGAGTCCTTGGTGATGCGAACTGAACTACGATTGATCGAGGGCGGGTACTGGTGGCTTGTAGTTTGGCTATACGTGTACATTTCATGATATCTTTATCTTCCAACCCGCATCCAGCAATTGAGCCCAACTGTTTAACAATCGTAAACAAGTTCTTATGACGATATCACATAAAATTATATATTAAAAACAGGGGGTTTTGGGTGAAAGAAATAGCATTTATATATTTTTTTTATTAGAGACAGTAAACAGATGACATGTTTTCATTTAACACAAAAAGTAGTCTAAAAATACGATCTTGAACATATACTCACATCTTTGTCCACGTTTTCCGAAGCCGTCGAACCACATGGTTGAAAGCGAGGCCAATAGCTACTATGACCTATATGTAGTGAAAGCCGCGAGCTACGTAGCTTTAACCAACCGAAGGCTTATAAGCACGGGTTTAATTTTATTCTCAAAATAATGCAACATGTTAAACCTACCTGCTTTGTACTCTTGCGGTTTTTGGCGAGTGTGGTGACTGTGGTATACCCTCTTTTGAAAGAGGTTCGGCTACATTTTGAACTCGCGTTTTAATGCATAAAATTATTAAAATAATCTGTGCAGGCTTCCTTGTTAGGCCGAATTGTTTGACTGCTGTGATCGTAAGGTCTTATTTGAAATGATGACCGACTCTATCTTTTAATATCTCAATACTGCATCGTAGTATAAAAACACGGCAAAACTTGACATCTACATGGTGTATCGAGATGGAAAGTAAGGATATCAGTAAGACTGAAAAATTTTATTCAAATTTCATCAGTATGTAATACAATGTTTACACTAAAAGAAAATTAGTACATGTGAATTAATGTTGCACCTATTTTCATCTCATATTGTGGTATTCCCATAATTAGGTACCCTGCTTTTAAGTTTTTATCAGAAACTAACCTCCAAAAAGTTTATTAATCCCTACTATTACGATTCGATATGTTAATTTTGTTTGTTATAGTCTAGTGGGGCTTATTATACTGAGTGTTGGCAAATGTGCCCTGATTTTTATTGGGTAAAATGCCAGGGCACTTTACCCTATGTGTGATTTAAATACATATTAATTTTGATAAACTTTTGTAATTTGTACACATTATAAATACTTTTTAAGAACTGGCAAAGGGAAAAATGTAACAAATAAGAGAGTCGAGTCTTGTTTTTATTAAACCAAGAATAGTGCGAAAAGATATCCTCAAGAGTTGGAAGTGCAATTAGAAATATAGTCTGCACGCACTTCCAATTCTTGAGAATGTGTTTTTGTAGAGTTCCTCTGTACAAGGATTACAGAAGAACTCTCGGAGTCGCCACACGAGAATAAATTAAAGCGTAAACTATCGACTTTCTTTGGACCAATCAAAACTCCATCAAGAAGTTCATTGCGTCATTCTGCTAAAAACTAGGGTAACCTACCAAGTTTCTAGAGTGAGAGAAAGCATGCAGGTTAGAACGGCCTTGTTCAAAGGTTTATGACAAATTGTTACGACGTAGCGAATCCAGTCAAAAATGTTCAGATGAAAATGAAAGCACTTGTGTGTAAATTTTAAAAGATAACACGCAAAGAAGGAAATTGACTGGATTAAAATTTTAGTGTTCCAGCTTTCTACGCAAAGACTGTACAAACCACCAAGACAATTGTAATACGAATAGAGCAAAGAATAAATTTTCCTTATTCTTTGCTCTATTCGTATTACAATTGTCTTGTGGCAAGAGGAAAAAAAAAATTAAAAGATTTGTTGGGACACATTATTAGACGGACCCCACCATACATTTTATAAATTGTTGATTTCAGTTATTGTATAAAATATTTTTAAAGTTCTTTTTAGTGACATGCTGTGAGTAGAGTTTATCACTTTAATTCTTCCAATTATAGCGCACATTTGCCAGGTTTATCATATAAACATCAACCAGCAATTTTTTTTATATTGGTATTTAATTATTAACTACCGTGTTACTAGCTACTGGATTCAAAAGGGTATCTAAAAAAATGTAAAATATTGTAACAAACGTATTTACAAAACTCGTTGAAGACTAAAAAGTTTGATATTATCTTATAACCAGACAATAAAAAGTTATTAGCTTGATTAACTTTTTTCTTTTATTACAATTTACGAAATGAGAATTCCCTAGCCGGTTACGCCACGTTATTATTATAATGAAAGTAAACTTGATTGGCAAAAGAATAATTTAAAAGTTGTAGAAAACGAAGGTTCGCATAATACATTGTTTTTATTTTCGAACTGAATATTTAGAAACAGAAAAGTTTTTGGTAATCCGCACATTTTAATCAAACATTTAATTCACACACCGTATGCTATCAAGATTTATATTCATATTTTTTTGTAAAAAGATATCAAATTATGTTTAATTCTATCAGTAATAGACTTAATTATAGGTAATGGTCGCGACCTACAAGCCTGTCTTGGTCTTGAACCCAAAAATCCCAGGTCGGCGTAGGCAAACGAGTGCGCATTTAAAGTTTTTTTTTTATGGTCACTGTTAGAAATCGATAAAGAAAAGTATCCTGAAAATTCTAAAACCAAAACTTTGAAGACATTATGACATCACCAAACCGCTCTGGGTCCCTATTCACCATCTTTATTTCCCTATCGTGAAATGGCCGTGCGAACTGGTGCATGCGCGGTGCGCTCAAGTATGTCCACTGCGCATGCGCGGTATAGAGCTACGTTTAGAAATGCATCAACGCGCATGGGCATTGGACATCTTTGAGCGTACCGCACATGCGCCAGTTCGCACGGCCTTTTCACGACAACGAAATAAAGATAATGAATAAGGACCCAGGGCTCGCGTGGTGAATTAGGGTACACAATAGGAAGAGTATAAAAAGTAGGCTGGCCTGTTAGTCATGTGGTTGGTGACCCTGACTGCTAAGCCAGAGAGCTGGGTTCGAGCACCAGCCAGGATAAAACTTGGTGCGATGAGCATGAAGGTTTATTTCGTGTCCGAGTGTAATTTATCTATAATATATACCTATGTGTTATAATATGTCCTCTGGTTGCAATAGTACAGGCTATACCTAGTTTGGGATCAGATCATCAGCTTGACTTGTCCCAAGATATATTAAAAAAGCTAACCTTAATGGTACTACACTCGAGAAACGGACATAATAGCTATCGTTCACGAACGAGAGTCTTAGAACACTTCAGGCCACCTCGTTCGAAAGGCGTTCCGAGATACCGTGTTAAAGAGTGAAGTATGTGTATGCTTGCATCGAGACTGCATTCTATAAAGATCACCTTCTCTTGTTGATATTGTGTGATTACGGTCTGTGTTACTACTTACTCTGTTCCACAATAACTTTGCAAAAAAAAAAAGAAAAATAGGGTAGATGAATGTCAAGTCAAATCAGCTTTTTTAAAAAAATGTCAAAACAATGCGCCTTGTACTTATTTATATGAAATACAAATAATGACGTCAATATTTCGTATGGTCAAACCATTTAGTTTTAATGCTGTTTTTATAAATTCATGACCACGTTAAACTACAAATTTTGAAAATACTGTTTCCTGAATAGTGTAAACTATTTTATTGTTATTGTAGTCATCTACCCAATTACATACGTCAAAATGTTTTTTATTGAATATTAAAATTCACGATTTTAGTACCTAATTTCGTCGAAATATGTAAATTTTCAAGATTTTTTATCAACATTGTTTGCTTAAGGCCTCTTTACAATCAAAGCAATCGTTTTCGCCTCCGCATGTCTTCCCTTAAGAATTATGTAAAAAAAAAAAATTGGTTACATAATTTTTTTTCGTCATTAAATAAAAAAATACGTAAATCGAATGGGAAGATAAAACCTATAGCAATAAGTAAATATGTTATTTTCAAACTAAATTTCTGTTCTAATATTCAAACCAATAAATCTGACATTTTCGGCCCGACTAAGAAATAACTAGACGTGAAACCAGTGACAAGATAACGTGATTTCAAACACTCACGAAAATTGGCATATCAAATTTTATTTATAAACTTCATCCAAAAAATCTCTGCCATTATATTTGAAGGGTGTAATAGATATCTAAAATATTTTCTATATTATGAGTTTACATGGGTTGACCGAACCCTTATCACGTGGAAAGCCAGCTTGACGTTGCCCGTACATTACCAACATTCATAAAAATATGACCTGAGATATATTACCTGTAAATAAAAAGACTTGGTACTTCAACGACATTGTTACTAAAATAAAAATAAAGATTTAGGAACTCAGAGACTCTCTGAATTACATTACACTGTGAGTACAAAAGAAAAAAAATTAAACATACTTCCTTTCTTCTATAGTACCTACAAGTACACTGAACTGGATCTTTATTCACGACTTTTATTCCGTGTACACGGCAAGCCCATACGGAACTGTCATAATCTTGCCGTAAAATAATGCGTGGTGCGCTAAAAAATGTCCGCCGAGTATGCGCGTTAATCCATATCTAAGCGCAGCTCTCTATTTACCATTATGACAAGATTTTGACAGTTCCATACGGGTTTGCTGTGGATACGGAAAAAAAATCAACAGCAATTTCTTAAGCCAAATTGAATGAGTGTCCTGTGAAGTTATTGATACTTATGACGAATACTTATGCCGTTGTTGTTATCTTCGTTACACAAGTTAGATAGTATTTGATTTTGTTAAATGTCTTTCCAAATATCTAAATCAAATGGAAGTCTTCTTGTTGTCGGCGGCAGCCTGTCCAGTGTACTAGCACTACAGAGGTCAGTGGACTCAGCACATGGTAACGGACTCTAAACACTTTTGGAACTAAGTGGTCCAAGGTTCCGTCACAAGCTAGCGAGAGTTTACACAATGGGCGTTCTAGTAACACACACATACAGGGTGCCGATTCAGTCAATCGAATCCTTGCAGGGTAATCACACCATGATACTGAACCGATTTTTATGAAAAAAAAGTATGGCCATAAATACTTTTCTTTTTTCAACTTTATAATTACTTTGAATTTCAAACGCGTTTATTATTTTTAAAAGTTCTTTCGATTTCGCGCCATTTCACATATTTTTTCGTGTTCATTATCAAATTACAATATGGATTGGGGTGTTAAAGAAAATAGTATTGCGGTGATCGCCTTGTACAATGTGGTTATGGAGCCGTCGGTCATATTCCAGACACTTCAAAAGCTTGGTATCAGCCATATGTTCGTATACTATCAATAGATACAATAACACTTCCTCTGTCGAAAACCATAAAAGGTCGGGACAGCCGCGTGCTGTTAGAACTACAAAGGCTGTTAATGCTGTTAAAGCCAGAATTCGTCGAAATCCCATTAGGAAGCAAAAAATATTATCGCGAGGAATGAGGGTAGGACTCTGAAGCGTATTGTAAAACAAGACCTGAAGCTCGGAGCTTATCGCCGATTTACCATTGCCATTGTGGCCATTTTGAATAGAATATTGTTCTTATTTTTTGCTGAGACTTTAATAAATATGTACTTTAATATATAAGTTTTAGTAATATTACATTACTTCATTTAAAAAAAATGCAATTTCATTTGTAACAGAACTTATGGCCGGTCTAGGGATAGGGTAACCGTTTTCGAACATGGTCCCTTTCGTGCCTTGGACACGAAAGGGTGTGACACAGCCCGCTAAGTTGTCGGTCTTGCTAATCTCTTCCCAGTCGTGTCGGATTTTCGTCCCATCAGAGTATGAGAGTGGAGGATAGAGAGTGCACTTGTATCTGCCCATACACTTGTGCATTATAATATCTCCCGCGTAGTTGGCTAATCTTGAATGAGATTGGTTGCCGTAACCAAAATCAATTAGGAGTGATTAAACTGTAGTTCCATGTCCGAGTGAGGTTATGCGTTGGTCAAGCGCGCGTTGTATCTATATATCTAGGTGTGTTTAGTATTTCAAAACGCAACAAAGTGGTGGAAAAATGGTTTCCGTGTACAAAGCTTTCCTGCTGTGCTCTCGTTGTGTTTTGTCTGAACCTTTTGTAGTTATGATTTCACCCAATAGCGTCGTGAGCGGTACTATCTAGCTACACTGTAATTTTACCTCGTGAATTATCTAACTCCGCTTTATTTTCTCCGCTGGGATAGTATTTTTGGACTCAGAAAATTGTGGTTTACTCTGAGCGGATTAGAGTTGGGTCACCAAATAAAGGGCAAATGATGCTAGTTGAATGTTGGCAAATGTATCACGCTGTTTAGTACACTGTCTGATTTGTAATAGCCTCATTTCCGAGAACATAAGAAAAGTAGATTTCATTTGTCGGACATTTTGGAGACAAAGTTTTCTTTGTTGTCTTCCGGATTTCATTAACACAACAACATGTTGGTTAAAATCTCTATTCTGTATTGAGGTAGAACAATAACAATGTGATGATTATTAGTAGTATTTTCTGGACATTAATACAGCCTGTTTCTCTGTAATATTGTCCAGAAAATACAACCTATAGAGAAAGCAAATTTGTCTTAAATTTGCTTTCTCTATAGGTAAAAAAAAACAAATTTATCTAAAGTCATGTTACATTGCATTAGTTGATATCTCTATCTTACTGTTAAATAATAAATTGACTTGACTTTGAGGCTGAGGATCCACCAAAGCAAAAAAGTCGAACGAAGTTTTCTATGAAATCTGTCTCAAACGTTCCAAACGTAGTCAACCTTAAGTTTTTGCCCGACTAGGGTTATATTTTTCGGGCGTATCTTGTATATATGTATGTATGTATGTAATATTCTTTATTACCTGATATCTCACAATCCACTGAATGGATTTATACAATTCACACGTCGTTAGATTCGTGACGTTTTTAAAAAACAAACAGTGGTGTGAAAAAAAAAGTTGTTTCGAATACTGCAATATGGGTATCAAATTAAAGAGCTCATCTTAAGCATTTCAAAAAGGTATAACATGATTATGTCTGTTATACTAAAAAAGTTAGTTAGCAACCATTGTTTTTTCAATTTTCAATACTTGACAATAGATGTTATAAAAAACTTATTAACAAAAAAATATCACCGACTTCTAAAATAAATACAAGGCAACTAAAAAGCAATAAATGATATACCTAAAACAACAAAAACAAATTAAACATTTTGAAATTGGTGCCATGAAATAGTAGTCTTTATGTTTTATTCGGCACCAACTTCAAAATGTTTAATTTGTTTTTGTTCTTTTAGGTATATTATTTATTGCTTTTTAGTTGCCTTGTATTTATTTTAGAAGTCGGTGATATTTTTTTGTTAAAAAGTTTTTATTTCTCACTTTTTAGTGGGTTGGTTTGTAATTCACTTAAGTTACAATAGACTTAAGTCAACAGCTGAAATCCTTTTACAAAATATTGCTTACCCCGATGCAGAGCCGTTAATTGTTGAGGAGTTCACTATCAGCTCTATTACATTGTGGAATAGTAATATAACGAGAATAAAGTGCTACTCAATACCATATTAAATTATCTGAATCGCAAACTGTGAAATATTGAATAGGTCTGCTCCTCAATTGTGGTCTTCATCATCAGTTCCACTTCACCAATTGGTATTTTTTAAGAGTAAATGCACGAATCACTATGAAATATACCTAAATCACTGTAGGTGTGCCTTTAATATTTTAAGAGCTCCCTCGATTTCTCCAAGATCCCATCATCAGATTGTGATCTGATGACAATGGGACCAACTTGGAAGTATACCCTTTCAAACACAAAAACAATTTTTCGTTAGTCGTCTTTGCGTAATCGGTAAACAAACATACAAAAAAAAAAACATACAGACGAATTGAGAACCTCCTCCTTTTTGAAGTCGGTTGAAAAGTAAGTTGCTACATCGGTTACATCCTACAACTACTAAAAAGTATTAAATAAAAAATAAATTATAAAAATAAAAAACCCGCCTGCACAAAAAAGATGGAAACAAGATCCCCTACATAATTATACAATTTCATGCAGTCGGAGGCATTAATGAATCTCGATGAACTTAGTAAAGTGCCTCCGACTGCATGAAATTGTATAATTATGTAGGGGATATTGTTTCCATCTTTTTTGTGCAGGCGGGTTTTTTTATTTTTATATTTTTTTTTCTCTCTTTAAAAAGATAACTAGCAATGTGGAATTATAGTCCCACATTACTAGTAATCCTGTTAACCCCTCCAGCTAAGAACAATGGCTTGTGTTAGGAGTCATGTCATGTATAATGAGTAGGATTTGAACCCACGACCTCACGATTGCGATACCATGCCCTAACCATTAGGCTACCGCCGCTTAAAAATTAGAACAGGATTTGATATCCCGACAAACGTAAGAGCAAGAGCACTGTGAGTGACAGTGGTTTAATGTTGTTCCTTCTTACACGAAACAGTATCGACGGATTATTAAGGCAATTATCTTTGAATAAAATAATGCTTCTCTCGGAAAGTTATCCCCACTCAGGAATAGAGATTAGGATCTCGTTTTTCGCTTGCCTTTCATTATACTAATTAGCCATTTAACTGAGCTCTTATCAATGGACCTGCACAGAAAGTCTATCACTGACATATTTGTCTACTTTATGTTACATATCCCGAGACGTGAAATGAAAAGTTTATATAATCGGCTCGGTCTCTAATCGGCTGAAATGATTTTCACCAAACAATGCTAAAAACCTTTCCAAATAAACAAGCTGTCTTATAAAAAACTGTCGCATCAAAATCCATCTACTTGCTTGGATACTACAATGTCACAGACAGACACACATATACACATTTCAAACGTATTGTTAACTCTCTGTTTGCGTTGAGGGTTAAAATTATATTTGTAATGTTGAGCTTATCACAAAGTAGAAATATTTTTCGTTAAAACCTCTTCGGGAATTCTGCCACTCTAGTGCAAAACGTTAAGCAGGTGGTATTTTCCAGAAACCTTTATTTATAAATCTCGTGGAATTTGTCTCAGTAATATTAGTTTAATCTTGTCGGCCCGGCTCGCCAACACACTACAGAGCTTTGTGGGGTCGACAGCTTGTAACATTCTAAATATTAAACTGCACTCTCGAAATGGCAATTTCTTCGCCAAGTATCTCAACTTCAGCTTAATTTTAAATTTTTAAGTTCGCTGGTGTGAAGTAGTTCTTTATGTCTTTTATATGCAATGTTTTGCAGGAATCTATTTATAATATGTTTATTAGGTTTTTCGGACAACTCCTCTATTAGGGGGAGTAATCCCCGTGTCGCGAGAAACTTTTACGAAAGAAACAAATACCTTACCTCTCGCATTGTGCCAGAGGTTAGGTTGTCTGTGTAACTGTGCGAGTCGTATGACATCTGTGATAGCAGTCGAACGACTCGCATATACCCACTCCCACTACTGTATTGAAGCAGTCAACCATTATGAGATAATTAACTTTTGTAGGAAAAAATAAACATTTTGTTAGAATATTAAAGATCTTAGAATAATAATGTGTTTTCCAGACAAACAATTTCTAGAAACACAGCTGTGACAAAGTTGGTGATCGTAAAATCTCCGAAAGTTTTGATCTTGTTCGAGTCGGAAATTTCAAATCCTCTCAATATGTGCGATATTATCAGCTGTAGACTGACACAAATCCTGAAGTTTGTCGTGAAAATGTGATTCCAGCGATAATTGTCTCAACTCACCACATTCGGGCTGGGGAAGTTTATCTGTCTCTTCGGCACTCATAACAGTATTTAGGCTCACAACCTATAAACGCCACGCGACAAAGGGTGAACTAGATAAGAGGCACTTTGCTCGGATTTCATCGTTATCGGCAGACTTTTAAGGTTCATAAATAGTTAAAGAACTTCTTCCGTCTCGGCGGAGTAACGTAGCAGAACATTCTTTTTGTACCGCAGACGGCAGCTCGTATATACAGCACTAACTGAATGTACGAGCCAATAAAATTCTTTTACTCAAGGAATGAGTACCTTTAACTTTTGTTTGCCTCTACCATATTCAATTTATGTTGTTAGCATGTGAGGATATCTATTCATTGTTTTAGTTATTTAATATTTTCCATTGAATATATGCTTATAAGTATAGTTGTGCTTACTGAAAATTTTACAAATTTCACTTATTTGTAATAAATTAATAACAGCGTTTAGACATATTAGCCTTAAACGATAGGGGACATAAAACATTGCAAACCTAACTGTAAAATAATAAATTGACTCAGAAGCAAAAAAGTCAAACGAAGTTTTTTTATGAAATCAGTCTCAAACTTTCCAAACGTAGTCGTACTTAGGTTGAAAATTAGAACAGGATTTGATATCCCAACGTAAGAGCAAGAGCACTGTGAGTGACAGTGGCTTTATGTTGTTCCTTCTTACACGAAACAGTCTCGACGGATTATTAAGGCAATTATCTTTGAATAAAATAATGCTTCTTCCAGAAAGTACTGAGAAATGGAGAGATTAGAATCTCGTTTGTTCGCTTGCCTTTCATAATACTAATTACCCATTTAACTGAGCTCTTATCATTGGACCTGAACCGAAAGTCTGTCACTGTCTTATCCGTTTTCTTTAGATTCAGTTTTATTTTTATTGTTGTCTCGAGAGCCGTATTCATTTTTATTTACGTACTAAGCTTTCAAATGTGCAGTGCGAATCTTATTAATTTTAAAGCTCTCCAAAGTTAAATTTCGGCAATTTGAATTACAAATTGATATTACCATCTTTTCAATTCTCTATGAAAAATATTTCTCGGAATATTAACTCAGATATTGATCATGTTACATCACGTTGAACAATAAATGAAATTTTTTGATGGTTGTCGGCAAAATACAGTTCATGAATATGTAGTTAAATGCGGAGAATGCTGCAGAATTAACTCAACGGCATCAGTAAATCAACTGCAAATATGTTTGCGACCCCGGCCTAGGCCAACAAAAAATCTTTTAAAATTCACTAAAGGCGGAACAGGCATTTACATAGTCCACTTTACTACCTTAAAAATTCATGCTGTTTTACACACGAGTACAAGTGGTTATAAAAGTTTATCTTGCTAAGAACGCCGTTGTGGCTTTTTAAAGAAGTATCATCGATTAAATCTCATAATTTTGCTTTCAGCTAACAAAACGTGCTACGCGCCTCATATGCGGTATTTCTTTGTCAGCATCAAGTATTGCCGAATGAGGTGTTGAGCACGTTTCGAATAAGGGAGAAGATGACGTCACGTCGCCATTTATAACCCTCTTGGTGCCGTAACTGAGATAGCCATGTGGCAAAAGAAATATGGATACCAACCTCACCAATTTATGTGTAAGATTCTTATATTTAATTTACTTAGTGTCTTGATATTGTAGTGATGCCATTTTTGCTGTTACAAAGTTACATTAAATATTGTTCAGAAATATAAAGTAAATTTTGCCACAAAATACACGTGGTATACAACTGAAACCAAATGCATGTTTTAAAAGTGCTCCGTTAGCTCAGGCATATTCCATCACGAGCAAGCTCAGTTTGGAACAAAATTTTTGCGTATGGATTAAGGTAACATTGTAAACAATGCAATTTTTTTTAAAGTACTTATAAACATTAAATAATTATTTATTTTAATTGCTTCTAAGTTCCTCTGCACTGTTTCATTATAGTTTTACAGGAAATAATAATGTATAATTACTATCTTTTTTGCATCGAGGTAAATCGTACACCTATCATACATACTAAAACATTTGAGTAGTCTTTCAGTGCCTGAAAGTACTTGAAACTAAATGCAATTCGGACGAGTTCGCGTCAAGAATTGAAAAGTTGTTACCTCTTGTCTTCAGAGCGATAGTAAACGGAACGAACCCGTATTTCTGTACACTACAAACTTCATCGTTCTACCTGCACAATACACGTTATTTACTGTCAACAAGACAATTTGTTTGACAGCGGCCATGTTCTTTTGTAATAAGTTCTAAAAAACAAGTGCCTTCTTTGTTAGGGTTCCGTAGCCAAAATGGCAAAAACGTAAACCTTATAGTTCTTTTCGAAACCTTAAGACTATTCAACGAATATTAATGAAATTTGGTGAAAAGGTGTCTTGTAGTAGCCGCTACTTAGTTTGATAGCTAAATGATAAAAATAAATATTTTCTGGGAGACATGCCATACATGAAACAAACAAAGGGCATAAATGCCTCGAACATACGCTCTTCTGCTGATGTAATAATGATTGGAACTGAGCATGGTCCGACCTTCTCTTGCTCAGTATTTTACTACACTGTAATAAATAGTATACGTCCATAAAATATCTTCATGAAGTGGATATCGGTAATGATATAATTGTATTATCGTTTTCAATTAAGCCAAGTAAAGATACTCTCCAAATTCTGTAAGAGAGATAACATATACACCTTTACTTAACATATATTTTTATTTTTTGACTGCCTCTGTGGCGCGGTGGGAGTGTATCCGACTGCTACGCAAGATGTCTTCATCAGAAAACTTTTTGTGATGAGCACGATGGTTTATTCTGTGTTTGAGTGTTATTTATCTATAATACGTATGTATTTAAAAATATATATAAGTATATTTATCAGTGGTCTGGTTTCCATAGTACAAGCTCTGCTTAGTTTGGGATCAGATAGCGTTGTGTGAGTAGTCCAAAGATATTACATTTGCCGGATCAAATCCTGGTGGATCTGGCATAAAGAGTGCTCCTTTCTGATTGTAGAACCTAATCTTCAATGGTGTATCATACTTATATTGTTGACTACGGTCATACCGTTTGTAATCCTATAATTGCACCTGTATCACGCATCTTCAGATTAAGATAAATTTTATTTCTGTAGATAAGTGCTTTTAACGCAAGAAACTTAACAACACTGCAAATATTTAGATAATAAATAACGAGCTTTCACTTAATAATAAAAAGACATTGAAATCCAGTCGTAAGAAAACAAAACAATATAAATCTTACTAATGCTATAATAATAAAAGATAAGGAATAAAACTTTCTGCTATAACCCTTTAAGTTTAATCGTCAAAGTGTAAGAAATTAACAGATAATAAACTAAGAGCAATAAAATAACATTGAACGACTGTATCTCTAATACAAACTTAATCCATAATTCAACCGAGATTATCTTCGTTAAATCGAACGATTATACGTAATAACATAAAGAAAAGAAATAATATAATATAATTTTATTAATATCACTGAAAGAAAAGGGCAAGAGCTCCCCAAAGAATACACTGAAGAGTTAGTTGAGTAGTTATAGTTAGATCGTTGTAACTGGATTTTCGTAAACATCCTAGAAAATTAATATGAATGTGTTTACAGTACTTTATCCAAGTAGCGACATAGACGATGTAAATTTATTATTACAATGTTAAAGCTGACCCGCACTACTTCGTCTGCGTAAATTTTACCGTTTTTGCAACATTTTTTATTGATGCTCCTTTCCTATTGGTCATATTGTGCCTATAGCCTTCCGCAATAAATGCAAAAAATTCCTCAACATCTATATATTTTTTTAATTCAAACCAGTAGTTCCTGAGATTATCGCGTTCAAACAAACAAACAAAATCTTTAATATTAATAAAGCTCTGACTCTTTTTTTTAAATCATCAGGCCATAAAACATAACGCTGCAACAAGAAACGAAATAATAACCATACAAGTCAACCAATCTGACGTCAAAGAATACTGCTGAACATTATCTTCGTAAAAACGTGGTTCACGATGCACGAGTGATCATTGGCTAAACGACTTATTCTTGTGTAGGTACTATTTCAAGGAATGAACTCTCGTGCTACTATGTCTTTACCTATAATAATCTATCTAATCTTTTTAGACTTAGTAGGCAAGAAATGTAAGTACTAAAGCGTGATCTAATTAAATATTCTTCAGCGCCCCGTTGGCTTAATAATATCTCAGCTATGATACGCTTACAAACTACTAAGGCATCCAGAGACTTGATTGCTAGTTAAGCGATCCCACTAATACCCTCATTAACAAACTGAGCATGTATTAATTTTAAATTCTATTAAATTGTTTAAAAAACGTAATCGTGGTGCATTTTTAGCAAGCAATTATCTAATTATCATATTCCATTCATAATTATCATCATGTTAATTTATTATTTCAAAAAAATGTTTTATATAATTATGTATGTTTGCATAATTATGTATGAAACTGACTTATTATAAAAGAACATTTGACAAACAGTAGAATTTACCTATTTCGCAATATTCCCGCGACACATCCACACATACCCTTGTCATTCAATAGCCGGCCAACTGTAAAATTAAATTCTCATTTCATTCCGTTCATTCTTTGTTTTCTTATGCTTTGTTTGTCTCCCACTACGAGACGCAATATCCAAGTTATGTATTAATTTATTTTAGAATAAATACATCCAAAGGTTTTCTTTACGGTTTCGTAATTAAAGAAAAAATCGATGTCATCGGAGAAATCACCAAACCACAACCAAAGTGGAATAAAAGAAAAAAATGACACTGTAGTAAAATTTTCTACAGTTTTATTAGAAAATTAGTTTATTTTTGTCTTAACTATTCGGAAATTTGTGTTTTTCGATAATTATACATTTTAGACGTCACATTGACTGAGTACATTATAAATATTTGATAGACGATATATATCAAATCATGTCGTCATTAGTTTGTACGTGAACATTTTTCCTGTTGTGGTTTTTGTTGGTTCTGAGCATTAATGTCTCTATTTAGAGAGCGGCCTTAGGTATTTTCAATTTCTACCCTTTGTAAACAAACAGTAAGTACATTTTGTTTTATTCCTGGTGTTTTATGATTAATCTTTTGCAAAAAACGGCGACAAAGCTTACCTATTTTCTTTGTTCTAAACTATTATTTTCATGAGAAAAACGTTTGTACTTATTTTTCTTTTATATTGTGTGTAGTCACGTAGTAAATACGAATTTAGATTAGTGAAGAAATGTTTTGTTGTATTATTTTTATTTGGCTAGTATTTTCTGCGTTCTTTTAGAAAATTGGTAAAAATACTTGCGTAGGTAAGTACTTATCATTTCACCGCCTGTCAGTGCGCCCATAAGTTATAAAATAATAAAACAAACTTAGCTAAATAATATATTTTAAATATATATGTTTCACATTTTTTTTATTAATTTTATTAGATTTAAAGGGAAATGTTTTTCAAATAGTTAGTCCCACGTTTCCGTTAGTGCCGTGTTATAGCTGATCAAGCTTGCGCGCCAGATGGGTTTTATTGTGCACTCAGCAACTCAATGAACTAGCGTTCAACAGACATCTCAGAAACGAGCAACATTGACGACGGTTTTAGCGTCAAAGATAGTGAAAAACCATCATGTAAAAAATGGATCTAACCCCAAAAAAATACGAAAATAAAATATGTAAGAAGCGTAATAAAACATATAAAAGGGACACCTATAAAAATCGTTGAAGTGAAGTATGTCCACGTGGAAATAAAATCTGTCGTAACCCACCGAAATAATATGAACAAATTAATATCGTAGAACTGACGTTACCTCAATAAAAGCATCGGTTATGAAATAATACTGGGTGTAAGATCCTCTTGAAAAACGATACGGGGTCCTGTAAAAGCTGCTAGTAAAAAATATTTATTGGCAATAAATGGCGGTCTCTGTATCGTTACGACGATCTGGTGGGCTTGCGGCAGTAAATTTAATTTGGGCAATGATCGACTGCGGTGATATAGTGTGCCTATAGGATGTTTTGCGATACTCAAAGTTATTGTCATTATGACCTGGCGTTTAGTTCACGATCCAAAAGTAAGATAAGGAGAATAAATACTTGGCGAGGTAAGAGTAATTTGTAAAAACTTATGTTATTCTTTTAATTTATTTATTTTCGCTTTCACATTCTTTATGTATAACCTCCAATATCCACATTACCCGTTTGCCATAAAGCTACATCAGAAAGTTTGATAGAGATCTTTCCAGATACTGTAAACTTAGGAAAACAACTAGGAAATTAACAATCACAGAAAGAAGTTATACGTACTCGCCCACACATTCCATTTGCTGTATAAAATAGATTTCCCCTGAGAGCTCTTAGGAATATATTATTTTTTGAGAAGGGGGTCGTAAGTCAAATAAGTTTGTGAACAGCTGGATTGTGGCGTATTTCCCATAGGGGCTTGATAGCCAAGCTGTAACGTAGGACTTGATAGTCGTGTGTCGCCTTCATACAGCTGTCAACATTGTGTACACTTGGATGAATCTTGTTTTGCCAAGACTTAAATTATCTTAAAGTTCAAAAACAAAACAAGTTTTTCGTTTCTTATGTTTACTTTTCCTCGTTATTTGTGACAACCAAAGTTCAGATGGTTGTTCATCGAATGTGTATCTATAATATGTATCACTTTCTCACAGACCAATTTCCCTACCTTTTCAGCTTGTCCCTCTTTTGGGATATTATTATAAGAAAGATTTATATCTACTTAAACTATGTGTGATCCTCAATACGTGAACGGAAACAATGGATTTTCCAAGGGATTTAAAAGGTCTCCCAAAGCCGACCTATGGGTTTCAGTTCCCTCGGAGGATGATATTACTAAATATTTTCTGTAAACTTGTCAAATACTACTTAATCATCAAAAATACACTGAAACGTAAGTTTTTCTTGTGTTCCACAAAAAATATTATATTTCTGAGGGTATGCTAGTCTTCAGGAGATAGTAGCCATAAGACAGATGAATGAGTAGGGCCCGAAAATGTTAACAATTTGTCTTACCCAAACTTAGTAAGGCCAAAAGAAAATATAAGGATTGGGTCATTTTCTATTTTCTGTTAGATTGTGGTTATTATGTACCCTTTCAACTTCTCTATAGTGGTGGGGTATCTGTGCCTAATTTTAATCATATTTGATGGAAAGTTTAGTTAGCGTTTGTTATTTAGCAATCACCTGATTCATTTTTATAATGAAAACATATCGTGCCTTATGCATTGACTAATAAAACACTTAAAAAAAAGGTTTTCCATTCAAGCAGTAGTATCAAAATCTACAAACCTTTATCAACATATTTTATCTTTGAACTTCATAATGTTTATTGCGCGTCCGATAAATTACTACAGGGGCTTCCACGTGACACTTTTATTGTGACCTTAAAGTTAGGAAAAAAGTTCGCCAGCACAGTCGAAAAGTGTCATTTATGAATTTACGACGCTATTATTTCTCCCATCCGCCTTAAGTGAGGACGAGTGATATGGAACTTTGTGATAGTTCGGTTTGACATATGCCACGTTAATGTCCCTACATTATACAGAGATAAAAGTTTCGATTGCTTTTCTAAAGTCGTGTTGTCATTTGGTGGCATAAGCAGGCAATAAGGAAGCGCAAAGTGATGAAACTTTATTTGTAATATAAAATAATTACTGGTGACTTTCAGTAGATAAGAAAGGTAATGTACCTGTTTAAAATAAAATGGAGAGAAATAAATGAGCGATTGAAAATAGAACTAGACTCAATATTGTAGGCACTCTTCAAAATAGAGAGTCGAGAAAGACAAAATTTGGATCGAAAATCTGGTTTATTGTTAAAGTTGATTAAACTCAGCCCTAGTAATAAAGTCATAATATTCGTTCAAAAATAAAAGTTTAGAGTACAATCATTTATGTAAGCAGTTTCATTTGAAAAAATAGTAGACCTACCAGGGGAAAAGGCTTGAAAATTTCATAAAATAAGCTAAATTATTTCAAAACAAAAGACTAGATATAAGAGTTTAAAATTTATAACTGTTTTTTTTGGCACCAAAAATCGGCCTTTTTTACACATTTTGATTAACCCAGTGTAACTCTCACAATTAAGACAAATCTAATTAAACCTCTCAAGCCAAAATCCATCATGCCATTTAGATTCTAAAGCGTGCCAAAGAAATGTAAACACATACAAACATACCTACATACACTCGAAAAACATAAGCTTCCTTCTTACGCAATCGGGTAAAAATAAGCTGAACACGTAATAAAATAAGTAACTTGAAATCAAATAGAAGCCGGAAATCTAAGGACCCTTCACCACTAAGACCTACAGTTTAGATAGACACATTTTGTTTATTCATCTTATCCTTGTTTAACCATCGATGCATATTGATAGTGGCAGTAAAACAATATATGAATGTGGAACTTGACTGCTAAAAAAGGTCAGACCCATCACGAGTCTGATAATCTTCAATCTGCAATAAACATTTCCTGTTACCTTCGCGTCAATCGTCTCCTCACCTTTACCGATCGGGAGGAAGTCTTGGACCCTTTTTCGAAGTTAACTACGCGTACCTCGACGCCTTTGGAATCGGGAACCTTGCCATAAACTTCTAACAAATTCTATCTTCACCCTACTTTGTTGCCCTTGTTGCCATGTTTTATGTATTTTAACCCCTCTAAAATGAGATGTAAATCCGAGGTAGCATCAACCTGTATAAACTTCTGTTATAACAGGATTAACCCGCCCCAATTAGGTATTACATCCTGCTTTATTAACGCAGCTAATAATAATTTTGAAACTCCTGTTTGTAGTACGAGTTTCAATCAACGTTAGACACGTAGTACGATTTTGAGATATGAGAATAGAACATGTGATGTGTAAACGACGAGCGATCAAAAGATGTCTCATATTTTGTTGTAATTTGTCTACCCATAAAAGACGCATGATCGCTTTTACTTTGATTAAAATGTTCTTCATTATATTAAATTTAATTGGAACACATAATAACATTAGTGAATACAACCAGTTTATATAAGCTATTATATGGGGTACAGGTAATTATTAGCGTGTCTGTAATTTTAAAACTTAAATACGATGCTATTAACTCCTAAATTTCATTTCATTGCACACACTGCATTTCAATACATTACCCATCTAGATGGTCGCTATGAAGAAAATATCCTACACATCGCTAAAGAAATATATTGATTTTTAGTGGGTTTTCATAGAGGAGCACCATTCTAACATTATCTTTTAACTTTTACAAAACTCTTAAATAAAATGGAACGTAGTTTAGACTTTTACTGCCTTATTACAAAAGCTAGGCTTAACCTGGATTGACGAAAATCCTAGTTTAAACCATGGATCTACGAAAAACTTTATTACAAAACAAGGTTCACCGCTTAATCGATGACCATCTTTGGTCCAAAGATTAGTCTTTCGAACATCCTAGTTTTACTATGGTACTAACCTACAAATATAAAAAAAACTTCTAACAATTTGTAGGTACAACCTTTTATAATTTTGTGTATTTTAATTTCAATTAGTGATGACAAATAAAGGACAAATATTGCATGTGTGGCGAATTTACTTCAATTAGATGCAAGAAGAACTAAACATGCTGTGGCAACCTAATTAACACAAAAATCGAGCAAAATGCAATATGTGATAAAGATTTATGTATAAATAAAAAAAACCTCATAAAGTATTCTGAAAAAATATATTCGTTTTTAATATATCTTGTTTATTATTTTTTATTAATTATAACAAAACGCGCTAGTATTTCATACAAACTTTTACGGAGCGTACCGTCTTTGACGTGTCTTAAAAAGATACTGATTTGATATTAGTCAAATACCCTATTGTTGAGAAAAGATTTAACATACAGAACTCAGAGATGTCCCAAAATTAAAGTGGTATGTGCAATGTTTGGATCAACCAGACGCGGCATAAAGTAGATGCAGTATTGTTAATATAAAGAATTTATAAATGTGGACAGTAAGTTAACTTGGAAAGCCCACACAGAATATGTTTGTTTTACTATAGTATTATTAACTGATGCTCTACGTAAAACAAATTGATGCATGCCACTTAAAGTATGTCACATTATTTATATTGAAGTTGGGAAACCACATTTGGAAAACCTGATAGTGGTCTATAGCAGTGCTGCAAACAGCAATATTCAACAAAGTGATAAAAACATAATTAAAATAAAATTACTTACCTTAAACTATATGTAAACTATAAAGTTAAACTAAATAAACATTGATTAATTATATAAATATACTAGCTGCGTGCCCCAGCTTCGCCAGCTTCGGGTGTCATATCGTAGTTTTTATACCTTAAATTACATTATTGCGATTTTCGTAGAGATCTCTGACATTGACATTGAAATTTTCGAGGGGTTTTTTGACAACATAATCTAATATATAAAATTCTTGTGTCACAGTTTTCGTTGCCATACTCCTCCGAAACGGCTTGACCGATTTTGATGAAATTTTTTGTGCTTATCCGGTATCTATGAGAATCGGCCAACATCTATTTTGCATACCCCTAAGAGTTTGTTTGTTTGTTTGAACGCGATAATCTCAGGAACTACTGAGCCTGCTGAGAAAAATATTTTATTGTTGGATAGCCCATTTATCGAGGAAGGCTATAGGTTAAAACATCACGCTACGACCAATAGGAGCGGAGCAGCAATGAAAAATGTTGTAAAAAAAAAAGGAAGAAAAAAAAAATGTGTGGCACTCGGGGACTGCCGCGGTAAAGCTATTAAAATTTTTTTTATTTTGAATTATAAAAAAACAATGTATAATTTTTTTTTTCTTTAATTTTTTTTTTTAAAAAAGCATAAAAAAAAATTTTAACGTTTTTTTTTATTATAAAATATTTTTTTTTTTTTTTTTTTTTTAAATTTAAAAAATGTTTTTGTTTTTTTTTTCTTTAATTTTTTTTTTAAAAAGGCATAAAAAAAAATTTTAAATTTTTTTTTACTATAATTTTTTTTTTTTTTTTTTACTTTTTAAATTTAAAAAAAAAGTAATTAAAAGTTCTGCTATTCATCGATAGATGGCAAAACTAAAAAGTGTCACCGCTGTGCCCGTCGGAGTGGGGAGCGTGAGGTTTTTTCGTTACGAAATTTCTGGATTCGGTCCCCGCGCTCAAGGCCCTCGATAGAAGCTATGCAATAGCTTAAAAAAAGGGAAAATTTACGCAGACGAAGTTGCGCGGGTCAGCTAGTATAGCTTATATTATTCCCTGCTAATGTTCCATTCTAATGGTGAAAGAGTTTTCCGAATCCGTCTTGTAGTTTCAGAGCCTATTGCAAACAAATATTTATACATTAGAGAGAGTATTATTAATGCATTTTTCATTATTTATAAATTAATTGGTAAAATTAGTTTATACCTATCACTAGAAACTGATGTAAACTTTCCTTATAGGTAGGCGCCAACCAAGATCTGGTTATGGCTTTATAAATATTATGTTTTAAGAAGCTTAGCTATTTCATACATTGCCACAGGAAATAAGGGATATCGACTCAATAATCCACTTTAAAGAGAGTTTAAACAGAGATACAAAATCGGTTTCAGGTTGTTGAAATTGTTTGTATGTATATATTTTGATGTCGAATGTAATAACTATTATGTCCTACCTATGACTATTGACTTAGTTTAGATCATTATATTTAAGATTCTCATGAAAATTAACTCTGTTTTAAAAACAAGAGATAAAAATTATTTAAAGAACAATACATGGAATTTAATATCAACCTCAAATATAACATAGTAGAAGCATCCAATTACAAGGTTAAAACGATATGTGCTTAAATATTGGCTAAAGTACTGCTAATTAATGAATAAATGTTTTGCAAATAAAAGAAAAGATTGGTCTTAATTTATCACGCAGAATCTTTACTTACATAAGTAAATCGTTTTCTTATATTCTCATAAGTACCTAAACTGTGTAACAAAATGCATTATTAATATATTTTATTAGAGCAAAGAACTACATCCTACATATTTTAATATTATTCTACTTTTCACCAATGTAGTATTTTCCTTTGTAAGTGAATAAAGATTCTTTATTATTATTATAAATTGTTGATTTCATTTATTGTAAAATATATATTTTTAAATTCTTTTTAGTATTTTTATTGCTTATTGAGTGAAGACTGATTACTTATAACACGCAGAGTTTTTCATTTTAATTGTTCGTATTTTAGGCCACGTTCAACATGTTTACCATAGAACATCGCATTTTACTTTTAATTTAGAATACATGATTTATGGGAGACTTGCTGTTGCCTGTGACTTGGTTCGCGTGAAAGCTTTGACAAACAAATTTGTCCTAAGGGAACATTTTTTCAGGATAAAAAGTAGCCTCCGTGTTATTCCAGACCTTAATCTACCCTTGTGCCAATTTCACCGTTAACCCACTGTGGCGAGATTGAATAACTAACCTCCATCCATACATCCATACTTTCACATTTATAATACTTAATAGTATATATTAGCAAGAAATTGTTTAAGACCATTTTTTTTAAATTTACGACTCCCGCAGTAGGTTACAAGCCCTGTGTCGCGGAGGACTTTACAAACATACAAGTCACGGACACAAAGTACACCAAGACCCGGAACAACAATTTTTGGATCACACAAAGTGGCGCCCCGTGTGGGAATCGTACCCACGACTTTTTGCGTGGCAGTCGGACACACTTCCACCGCGCCACAGAGGCAGTCAAAATTACTAACACTCCGCCCAAAAAATATTCCTGTAGTTTACTTCTAAGAATTAAAGATTTACAAAGGTGTTGTAATATATATATTTATATATATATTTTAGGTGATAGAAAGTTAAAAAGTTTAAGTAAAAAAGCATATTTCTGTAAACATTATATTTATATCAATAAAGATCATAGTACGGGTATATTATAGCAAAACTCCTACATACAGAAGTGGATTACTTATACCAATTTCGAACCATGAATGTCAAGATATTTATATTAGGTACAATACTTATCAAAGAATTGAATCGAATTGTTTGGCTGGCACAATACGACTGGAAGTAATTCAGTAAGTATGTTTAGTTTATTGGATACATTATTATTGCAAATATTTGTTAAAAATAAAACCAAGATCTTTCAAGATAATTTACTCTCTCTATTATTCATTCTTAGATTACAGTATGTACTTTCAATGCGGGCTATCGAAATAGGATCTATTTGAAGAACTTTGTTTAACACCAATAATACCCAGGTTCGTTAACAGTTTATGTACGTTCTTGATAAACATGATACCACTGCAACAATTTAATAGCCATCTAGTAATATTTTAAATTTTATTTTATTTAAGTACTTTTTGGACATTTATTGTCTTAACCTTATTGGTATTAAACAGTCAACATTAGAGTGATGTAGATAAGAACCGGCAATGTTTACAAGTTTAATGCGAAGGGCTTGAACATCATATAATATCGATCAAAAACGGAAAAATATATTAAGTTTGTTGTATGGGAGAATGAATATTTTTGTTGTTATACTCGTAGCTTCTACAGTGAAAATTTCAACTGTCTAAATATTACAGTTCATGAGATACAGCCTGGTGACAGACGGTTGGACAGTGGTGTTTCAGTATTAGGGACCCCTTTGTAAGTGTGGTAAACATGTTAGCTGCAACAATTACACCTACTTTTATTTTAAGGGTACTATATAATATTACAAGTACAAACATATATACAAAATAATACATACTAACGTGATAACTCAACTGATTCTTCAAAGTATATGGTACAAACCTTAGTCTTAAAGTTGAAACTGTTAAGTTCCATCCAAATTTCGGAGGGCAGTGAATTTTAGCGTAAGACAAAATGAACTAGGAAAGTAGAAAGAAGAAAAAGGAGAAGCAAATTATTAGAAAATCAAAGTTACACGACAAGTAAGAGGGGGGAAAAGGAGAATTAAGGATAGAATAAAGTAAAGGGAGCCATTTCACGGAACGGTAAGAAGACACAGGGTCGAACGTACGAAAATTAAAAATGAATCGAATTTAAAAGTCGGTCACGTGTTATTGATGAGTTCTGCATTCAAATCATGATAGCTTACATCACTATAATTAACCTAGGGAAATATCAACGTCTGGAAGAGCGTTATTTAAGTTTTCAAAGGAAGAAATATCTTCAGACTACCCGTAACCCTCTGACTTACACTAGTCGTCTAAAGTTTTATTTTTTGTCTTATAGCCCCATGACCAATTTATTAAATTTGGCATCAACCGAGGGCGCCTCAAAAACCGATTTTCAATTTAATTTCGACGCATTCCCCAAAAGTTTGCCCTTATCCATCCGACCAAAGCATCGCACGTTCAGAACTTTTGGACAGGGTTTAGGTGGTTTTAGTGAGTAAGGGATAAAATATAAAGTCGTGGTGAGAAACCCAGGAGCTAAACTCTGTCCATGCCCACGAACAAGAGAAAGAGCCGATGTTAGAATTAGAAAGTCTAGCCAGGTATCCGCTCCATCTATGTTGTGATGTGTAGCTTGTAGTGGTAATTTAAGGAAGGTGGTAGATTCAACGATTTGAAGAGTACGGAGGAAAATAATCGAGAGGAGTTCGGTTTTAAAATCATAATGATATCATAAGTGTACTCTGACCCTATTCATTTAAGAATCCGCTGCAGGAGGAGAATATACCGCCCCTAGAAAGGCTGAAACAAACCTCGAGGAAGAGAAATTTTGCAGAAACAGAGTTGCTAGGGTCGGAAGACGATAACACTATATAAGAAAAGTTGGTACGGATACAAATAGCAACTCCGCCACCTCTCCTATCGGCCCAATCATTCCTAATCTGAATGAAGCCTGGGAGAGCGTTCTTTAATAGTTTACCAGAAACTTGTCTGACACATAGGCCACTACAAGTTGAACATTTCGGGTTTATTAAAATATCTAGCTACCTCCTTTGGCAAGCATTTGGTCATGAAAACTTACTAGGAGTACCTACTACAAAGAACATGTAAGCTGTATACAACAAAAAGAAGCTGTGTCTGACTGATCAAGGTAAAGCTCAAACCATTAAACAAATTGTGTTGAAAATTAGTACGTAGTTAGAAGTTATGACGTAGGTATCCTAAACAGTTTTTTTTTAAATTAGAATATTCTAGGGTGGTGAAACAGTCACAAATTTTAATCAAAAGCTACCTAGCTATTACTAAAAGCGTCCGTAATTTCTTATTTATAACAAACAGCGAGGAAAGAAGTGATTAAATACCTTACACTCCCTCTCATCTACACTAGTTGAAAGAGACAAAAATTAAAATCGATGAATAGTGTGTAGTGACGGTACGCTTATGAATAAAATAGTTTAAACGTAATAATAGACAATATTTCAGAATGAAACATAAACCTGAATTCACTAAAAGAATAATGGAAAAGATTATCGTGGGTCTTGAAAACATCGCAAGCTCAGCTCCAAAGAGTTATTCATGGAGTAATCTTTTATTTCCCGAGTGAATGAGGCAGGTTACCGTGAGATAGTTTTTCAGATTCAAAGATGTACCAGTAAAACATACTATATGTAATACATATAAAAGGAAAGGTAGCTTTGGCCCTACTAGGAAACATTATATAGCTACCTATTGATGTTTATATAAATATCAATTGCTGAGCGTCAGTCTCGCAAAAACACGATTAATCTATATATATATATATATTCGCTTCAATGCTCGAGCAGCTTAGGAAAAAGAACTCCGACACCCCGTGTGAGAATGTGACAATTCGGATTACTTTCGAATTAATTGGAACAAATTTATTGTATCAGGTCATCTTGTAAATAATACAATATTGCAGTGAAAAATACAGTTCACAAATAATATTAAGCCTTAAAAATGATGAATCATATTACATTACTGAAATTAGTCAAGGATCTTTTAGGTATTTTTGGCACGACCAGACCGGAACTAAAAAATATCGATGATCCAGAAAGTTACAGAACTTACTCTGAATCTTGGATTTATACTATTTTTTTTTTTTTTTTTCATATTTAGTAGGCAGATATTATAAGTAAACTAGCTGACCCGCGCAACTTCGTCTGCGTAAATTTTCCCCATTTTTGCAAACATTTTTACTTGCTTCTCCGCTCCCATTAGTTGTAGCGCGATGTTTTATAGCCTATAGCATTCCTCGATAAATGGGCTATCTAAAAGTAAAATATTTTTTTTCAATTTGGACCCGTAGTTTCTGAGATTATCGCGTTCAAACAAACAAACAAACTCTTCTCTCTCTTCTAATATTATAGTATAGTTATAAATGTTAGGGGTGGATAACCCTTATCTTATCACTTAGGGGCATGAATAATAGATTGTAATTTTCCCTTTTTTCTTCCTTTTTTTTATAACATTTTTCATTGCTGCTCCGCTCCTATTGGTCGTAGCGTGATGTTGTAGCCTTCCTCGATAAATGGGCTATCCAACATTAAAATATTTTTTCAATGCGGCCCAGTAGTTCCTGAGATTATCGCGTTTAAACAAACAAACAAACTTTTAGGGGTATGAAAAATAGATGTTGGCCGATTCTCATAGATACCGGATAAGCACAAAAAATGTCATCAAAATCGGTCAAGCCGTCTCGGAGGAGTATGGCAACGAAAACTGTGACACGAGAATTTTATATATTAGACTAGCAAGGGACGACAATAAAAATAACCTTGCATAAAAGTCAGCATAACATAACTTCCACTTCTTCTTTCTAATATTTGTTCTACTCATAACCATGAAACTATAGCTTTGTTTATGGGGATATTCACCTTTGTTTCTCTGTAAAAGAGGTGAACATTGCAGGGTTTGCAGGTAATAGTAAATAAGGCTGTCGTACACAGCCACTGATTATGCAATCTTTTATCATCTTCCACAGGACTAGTTAAAGCATTGTCAGACTCAGATAACGCAACCATTGTATTAATAATTGTGTCGTCAGCACCTGTAGCTTGGTATATCTGTGCTATAATTAATTTGCGCAATTTGTAATGCTCGGTGAAATATTCGGTCGGATGATGGTAACGCGATAACTCGAATTTTCATCGATAACGTGTAATATTTGGTGTCAAACAAATTGTTTTGTTTTGAAATATTATTAACGTACTAGTTAATGCTAATTTATTTTAATTTTGGATTAATTTTAAAATACCAAATTAGTTAAACTAATTTAATAAACCTTAAAAGTTTGTATGTTTTTTTATTTAGGGGTTGAACCCG
Source organism: Herminia tarsipennalis (assembly GCA_945859575.2). NCBI lineage: Eukaryota > Metazoa > Arthropoda > Insecta > Lepidoptera > Erebidae > Herminia > Herminia tarsipennalis. The sequence continues at coordinate 17,291,908 of OX243837.2, forward strand.
TCCAAAGATCCACAAATTCACATCCATACATTTTTTTTTTTAAATTGGTTCAGTTTTGTGTATAAAAGCTTGGATTAGAGACAGGTATTTTTCGTATTTTGTGGTTTATTGATATATATTTAAAGGCTTGAATAAAATGATATTGAATAATTATTTCCCGTAGTAGTTAGCGTTAGTAGCTAAAATACATTCTTAAACCGGGATTTTACCTTCGTATATACTTTATTTAATTTATATCTTTATAAACACAGTTTCCGAATGAAAAAAACAATTCGTAATGTCATTTTGAGACAAAACAGTCTTCCGATCCCTCACTAGGCACAACCTGACATCCAGACAACTGATACACATACTAGTCCTTTTCTACTCAAAACATACTTATTAGTTAAACCCAGACATAGAACAAACAATCGTGTTCATTGCACAAGCAACCCACGACCTACAGCTTAGCAAACAAGGTCACTAACAACTTAAAAAATTGCCCAGTCGAAACAGTTCTTGTTTTGGGTTCATTCAGTTATTCTCTTTAGAGACTTGATTTTATGCATGTATTAAATCTTTAAAGAAGATTTTACAGAATGTGGCGTTGAATAGTATTCTTTACAGAAGCCTAAAAGTAAAGGAAAAATACTAAAAGCATTCAAATAAAGCTACGTCTGACCAAGTGCAACGGTTCGGACTTAATAGCCTCGTTACTTTTATGTTTCTGCTTCATAAACCATGCTCCCTTAAGGTTACTCTACGGAACGAAGCATATCCACTATGGGCTGTAGATACTGCGCCCAGATCCGATCCGAATGGATATTGATGTTCTTTCTAAAAACCTCCGTGCATGGATATCGTTGAGTATTGCCTTATTTTTCTGTTCAGAACTATTTTCGGCTTCTTTGTTCTTATTTAAGTTGTGTTTATTATTTTTTGTTTCTGCTGTAGTATTTTCAACAATACAATCATATTTTCAACTAGCTGTTGTCCGCTACTTCGCTCGCGTGGTAATTTTGAAAAACAAATTTATCCCACGGGAACATTTTTCATGGATAAAAAGTAGTGTATGTATTATTCCCGACTACAATCTATCTCTGTCCCAAATTTCATACAGATCCGATTACCCATTGTGGCGTGATTGAATTACAAATATCAATGCATCCATATATCCAAACTTTCGCATTAATAATATTATTATAGACTAACTATTGCCGGTATCGATTATCGCGATAAACACTCATACATTTTGGCATTTATATGTCACAGCTCACACTTTCCCAAAGTCTGTCGGCAACAAAGGAATCTCCATAGTAACCTAAATTTTCCAACAAATAACAAAATGGCAGCTCACGTCAAATAATGCTATTTATAGGTAACGTTTTGATACCTTGGGTTACATTATTGTAACTTTTTTAGAAATTCCTAATTTAAAAAAAACCTATGCTACTTGCTGATAATGTAGCTTTCTATTGGTGACAGAATTTTTAAAATCTGCTTAGCGGTTTTATCGTTAAAGCGTAACTACCAAACAAACGGACTCATTTTTACATTTACATTAATTATGTTAGGATTGCCATGTGGGAATCTACCATTACTACGGTTATTGGTGGTCTGTCTTGTTAGCAAGCTTTTTAATTAGGTTTCATTTAAAAAATTAAAATTTAAGAAAATTTTACATTACTGCTACAATTACTTTAAAAATAAATTAATAGAAAACTTAAAGTAACGAACTATTCACAACTAACTCATCTACTTGTTTTAAAATTATACTGTTCATGAGTAATTCGGTCTCATCTTTTCAATTAATAATTCAGGTTTAAAATTCTCTGTGTCTGGATGCGTTACAACAGATCTTTTAGGTTGCAGGGACTTCCAGGCTTTATCACATCCCAGCTTCTATCCAGATACAGAAGGGTGTTAAATTTTAAAAAAAATTATATATATCCATTACGTTTCAATTTCTAAAAAGGTCATTATATTTACATTTCTTTTTACATGCTCGGGAACTCTATTTTCATTATTTTAATTGTAAATGATAGATCTCATACAAATATGTATTATACGTTCTACCGTAGCTGCTTAGTTTATAACTGACAACAGAGTCCGCTAGCGCCTTAAATAATATCCTGAGTACTTTGTTTGGAAGTTTGTTTCGTAAATATGGTAAACTTTTTTTGAATAATCTCCTAAAAACAAACAATAGTAATTTTGACAATTAGGGACCTCAGTTTATTACATATGTAATCTAATACTACATCAATAAAAAACATTATCTAAAGTGTGTGAAAATTTGTCTAATAGTGAGATTCTTAACCTATTTTTAAACGATCCTGTTGTTGTATTTCTCATTTCAATATCATTATAAATTTTTGAAATCAAATATTTTCTATATCTTTTGCCAAAATAGGTTTTTTAGGCAGCTCCTTCAAAGCATTTGTTCCTGCTCGGTCTCTTCTGTACATAATATTTAAATTCTTCGTTACAATATTGTTCTAATGCTGTCAAAAATATCACCTTCTCATGGGCTGGAAACATATTACATTCTTTGAATAACTCTTCATAATTACTGCTTTAGCAACGAGTTTTTGTATTTTTGTCCACCAATAGTTTAGTGAACCTTTTCTGTAACATTTTTATTTTATATAATTTTAACCTTTAACATGGTGTATGGTATTAGTGGCAGCACCTTACTCCCATATCAGGTTTATAAACATTCAAACATTGTAAAATTGGCAATTTGAAAAGAGTAGCCGCGAGTTTCTATTTTTTGCGAACTTGGCATTACCAGTAACGAATGATTAAATATAAAATATTAATTCTGATATCTAAATTTATTTTAAAAAAAATCTTTGGTGAACAAATAATTAAATTTCATTGTAAGTGTACATCATGTGAAACGAATAGGATAATAACTGTTCGTTAAAAAGGTTTATTCTGATTAAATATTAAAGATTGTTTTGCTATCCGTGCTTTTTAACCAACTTCCTAATGGATGAGGTTCTGTATGTATGTTTTTTTTTACTTTTATGTATGTCCACCGATTACGCAAAAGCGATTTGATAAATTATGTTTGTGTTTGAAAGGGTACACCGCCAAGTTGATCCCATTGTCATCATCACCATTAGGATCCTGGAGAAATCAAGGGGAACTCTTCAAATGTTAAAGGCACACCTAAGTATAGTGATTTAAGTTCAAGTATGGAAAAAAAATGCTGTTAATAATAGATACAATTCCTGGCACGAACTTAAAAATGTGTATCTATCTTTGTCATCAAACCGTCATTGGGTTATTGCCGAAAAACGGCGTTTCTTAACAAAAGGTCGTAAGTGCCATCAACGTACGCTCTTCTATTGGTGCAATTATTCAAATCCGGAACATTACACTCAGCATGGTCCGACATGCTTTTGCCTTTTTTTTTAGGTACCTTGAATTTATTTTTGTAGTCGGTTTAATATTTATTATTTCGGTAATTTTGATTATATCGAATGCCTTGCTAAATTCAATACGGTGCTAGTACATACATTTTTTTATTAAAATTACTATTGATTTCGTTTGTAAATTTATACAGAAGTGGAACTGTGCTCTAGTTTTTTTGTTGCTTTTGTTGCTTTGCAAGTATATATTGATCTGGTTACTTAAATATCTTTCTTAAATGTTATTGATATATGAGATTATAGTGATAGGACTATAATTTTATTTTTACAATCATCATGTTTACCTTTTAATAGATTGCTCTTATCACTCCTATTTTCAAAAGGTTTATTTCTACTTTCAAATTATTTAAAGGCAAAGCCGACACAAATAACTAATACTTTAGACGACAAAATATGTAAGTAACAAATTCACTTATTTGTTTCACATACAGGTGAAATTTGGCACATGTTTAGACGTAATGATGTTAATATGAACCATAATTTACGAAAACAATAACCCAATTAGTTTTATTACAATTAGGAACATACAACATTAATCAAAGCGTACTATGAATCCATCCAAGAGTTAGTTACACGGGTAAGTAAATATGATTGAATCAATCCGTCTTTATACGTCTTGATCAATATTCCAAATTAACGCTAAGTTTGAATTTACGTTGCTTGTTTCAGGAGGTGTGTTGATTCGGGAATTCCGTCGATGAACATCTACCAATCTACGTAGGTGTGTTGGAGGTCTTAAATTAAGGAAATCTTATTACGAAATTCCAACGTGTGTCGCCAGCTAAAAGCCGGGGCGTGGATCCGTGTGGGCCTAATGAACGTGCTCAAAATTTATAACACCTTTAACCTTTTAGTTACTTTGCAAGAAGTAAATTGGACCTCAAACGCGCTTACCGTAATGGGCGATAACTTTTCTATATTTCATACATTCCTCACGTTGAGTCTTCCTGATAACTTGTGTACTGCCACAAAGAACCCCTTTATAATGTGTAACTGTAATTTCACGTTCGCTAAACTCGGTTTCAGTTTAAATGTTGTTTGTTTATATTGTGGTTATCATTTTGTGTTATCTCTCATAATCATTTGGGTAAAAACGAATAAACAAACAGTTCTAAAATATATCGGTCCTCGAGCATTAATGTTTGTGAAGCTATTGTTGAGAGATTGTTGAGAGTCATTCTTAGATTGTATTGAAAAATGTTGGAGTTATGAAAGTATTTCCATTTATTTGTTAATCAGTAAGCTGTTATTACATTTCTGAATATTCAACAGCATGCCGTCATGCGTGATATTGCCTGTGGAACACATCATTGTTGTTGTCTCAATAATAGATGTGAACATTACAAAACATTTAATCGTAGGTAAGTACATACCTATACAATATTATTTAAATGAGCGAATACATTTGAATAGTCAAATTTCAGAGAAAATTTAATATTGAAACTTCAGTTGTTATATATACTAATTTTATAAAGCTGAAGAGTTTGTTTGTTTGTTTGCTGGTTTGTTTGAACGCGATAATACCAGGCACTATTGATCCGAATTTAAAAAAATTATGTACCTGCTGGATAGCCTATTTACCGATTAAGGCTATAGGTTATATAACATCACGCTACAACCAATAGGACCTAAGCAATAATGAAAATGTTGCAAAAACGGGAAAAATTTACGAAGACGAAGTTACGTGGGTCAGAAAAAATAAAACACCAAAAAAAATATTAATAATAATAATAATAAGCATTTATTTGTCCTTTATGTACAATTAAATTTACATTATGTACACAAACAATAAAGTAAAGAAGAAAATAAAGGGTCTGGACTCAGCTTATAGTCAGCAGTACAAAACATGCCGATTAGCTGATATTCTGTCCAAGCCTGGTGTAAATGGCTAGATGAACCTAACAGTTTATTGTTACTTGAAGATATTGTATAATATTTAAATTGACTACTACGTATTATTATTAATAAACTACCTGATATTTTTTCATAAAAATATATTCCAGCTATATTTAATTGTTAAAAATTGCGATCCAAAAATTTCAACAACCATTTCAGCTAAACATTAGTCTTGTTTAGCGCACCCTTGAAAACATTTCAAACGTATATAAGGTTTTTTTTTTTAATATTTGGCAGTAAAAAAATAAAACTTATAGAGCTAATACCATACATTTACATTACATACGAGTACATTTCCTCTCTATGAGTTCAAGTAAATCAAAGACTTGGATGGAACTAAAATCTATTTACTTTTACGACGTTTTAAGCTACTAAGACACATAATAATTAAATAAAATGTACATTTACCTGACAGTTTGTTGTTAATTGAAGATATTGTATAATCTTTAAATTGACTACTACGTATTATTATTAATAAAATACCTAATATTTTTTCATAAAAATATATTCCAGCTATATTTAATTGTTAAAAATTGCGATCCAAAAATTTCAACAACCATTTCAGCCAAGCTGACCCTTTGTCTCGTTTAGGGCACTCTTAAAAACATTTCATAAAATATTTGTTATTTTTCCAACTACGGATTTATAAGCGAGGTGGAAATTTTAAAGATGATTAATACGGCACATACCTTTTAAAAAATAATTAGGTTTCATTTACACAACATGTGAAAATTCTCGTTTTTTAGAAAATAAAAATGTCATTAGGCTTTCCTTTAACAATATATGAAAGCATGAAAAAGAAATCAAGAAAGGTTATCCTATGATTATACGAGTAGGATAAATACGTAGGTACAGTATGTACCTACTAAGTAGATAGATGCTACACTGCCCTGCTGTACTTGTACTTGCAGTAATTTAATTGTATTGAGAAAGAAATCCCCCTGAGGTGACTTTTTCCTCCATACATTTAAACTTGTAAACCCTTGTAAACACTTATTTCAAGCAAATAAATGAATTTGTATTTGTATTAACTTATATGTATAAAAATAGCATGAAAATGCCTTAAAAGTTACAAGTATATTGTACTTGCAGTAATCGTTATTTTTAAGTGATAATCTCAAAAATTTTTTTGCAAAAATAACATGCCTAGGCGCTAATCTGCCCAAATGGCAAAAACGAAACCCAACATAGTTTCGTCATGTCCGTCTGTCTGTCCATATGTCACAGGCATTGTACTCAAAGACTACTCAATGAATATTGATGAAATTTGGCAAAAAGGTATAGCCGCTACTTATTTGGATAGCTTAAAATAAAAATAAATATTTTTAGGGGGACGCTACATACATGTAACAGAAGCTGATTTTTAAGCTATTGCAAAGCTTTTATCGCCAGCTTTGAGCGTGGCGACCGAATCAATAAATTCCGCAACGAAAATAAAACCTAACAAGCCCCACACCGCCTATCATATAGCTCGGCCGAGCGTTTGCTTAACGTATATGTATATGGTACGACTGTACAAAGCTCGCACAGATCGAGACGAGCTGCTCGGAAATGTAATGAAAAGAAAAAAAAATACTGCATTAATAAAAAATAAATAGGTAAATAATTATAATTGCATAGGTTCATAAAAATATAGCATTTTTATGAACCTATGCAATTATAATTATTTATTTATTTAATAGCTTTACCGCGGCAGTCCCCGAGTGACACACATTTATTTTTTTAGCAAACATTAACGTGTTGGACATCATTCGACAGGTCTTTCAAAAACTATTTGCACAAGCATTTGATTTTGCTAACAAGATCCGCAGCAATCAGCATGTGCCAGATTTTTTTTTTAATAGCAGTTGGACACACTCCCACCACGCCACAGAGGCAGTCTTTTGCAGGTTGTGCAGTACTGGTGCAGTACATTAATTTAAATCGAGGCGCCAGCAGGTGGACTGTTGAATAATAGGGCCTCCGTCTTGAAAAGGGCCACCCTAAACCCCAGCGCCTCGATGCGCCCGACCATTCGGGAAATCCCTAGGTTGGCCAGCCGCGCCGCCTCCTTAAAATTTCCATCCCGGGCCGTGATGAGGGTGTCATCTGCATAGCAGATGACCCCTATCCCGGGGGGGAAGCCACACCGCAGGCCCAGTCGTAGCCAATGTTCCACAAGAGGGGCCCTAAGACAGAGCCCTGTGGAACACCGCACGAGACGTCCCTGCGGATTACCTCACCCTCTCGGTCCTCGTACAGGATCCTCCTGCCTTCGAGGAAGTCTGCCACTAGCTGCCTCAGGTAGGCGGGCACTCCATGATAACGGAGCGCCTCTCTGATGCAGCTGAATGGCAGAGACCCGAAGGCGTTGGCGATATCGAGAGATATCGCCAACATCACTCCTCCACCGGCGACGGCCTCCTCCGATGCGGCCCTCAACGTCTGCTTTACCTGAGCCAAGATACGTGGACAGAGCAACCACACAGCCCTCTTCTGACCGAAACCAAGTTGTTGGGGCTGGAATTTATAAGCTAGTTCGTCGCGATAATAGTGGCAGCACATTTTGGCTGCCATACGCCGGTAGGTGCTTCCTACGGCAATGGGACGAATGTCACCATCGCTCTTGCGAAGGGCACATAAACTGGCCCCATACAAGATGTCGATGATGCCATCATCAACATTGCCGGAGAGCATGAGGTTAATTAAAGCTGTCAACTCCTTCAAGAGTGTGCTGCCAGTTTCCCCAGCACTGGAACTTAAAAGCTCTTTTAGATGCTGTGGGGTCAAGCCATCGATTCCGCCGGCAGAACCACTTCGAAAGGAGTTAACGGCGGTCAACACGTCCTTGGCAGTGACACTAAGGCAATCTGCATCAGTGTCAGGTGGGTCGGGGAAGGCAAGGTTATTGGCGCTGGATATGTGCTCTGCAGGCTCACAAGCGTGTCAGTAGAGCAAGACGCCACCACGTCACTACTAAACAAAAGTCTAGCCGCTCCCCTAATGTCACGTTACCTTAATTTAGATTATATGTAATGAAATTTGGAATTATTATGGAAAGTAACAAACTGGGGCTCAAAAGATGGAGATGAAATATGGCAATTTTCATTGATTTGTGAGGTGAGTGATTTTTTTGGTGGTATGATTATTCTATCTGGCATGTAAAATTCGGTAAGGGTAGATTAACAATTGTTCCCAAGATCTCTGAGAGTTCTCCCGTAGTACAAGACCTATGCCGTGGGACACATTTTGTCACTGCAGGTCTTGCACCTCGGGGGATCCTCTTTAAAACGGGAACAGAATTTTTGAATTTGGATAATATTTGCCAAAACGTAGTATTTTGAGTAGAGGTAATGTGGCTAGATGGACCTCGAAAGCACATTTTGGGATTTGTGCCTTTAAAATATCGAGCTTGGGGACAATTAGGGCAACGCACTAGTAGGTTGACTCACATCTACAGCACTACCGCTCACGTTTTAGGACATAAAAAATGCACTTACACTGTGTACACAAGTACACTATTTTAAATAAATTATAAAAAACGATACATTATATACAACACTTCAAATTATTTATTAAAGTGTCAGAATATGACGACAAAGCCGCGCCGCCGCATCGATTAAAGGGGCTCCGCACATGCCCCGCATAGACATGTAGATTTCACGTTTATAAAAACTGCTTTGGCTGCTTTTACTATTTTTATATACTGGTTTTCACCTGTATCTTTCCACTGTACTACTTTGTACACAATGTATTTTTCTGGTTTTCTTATTATTTTGTTCTAATTGATAATTGGAAGGTACATTGGTTGTTTTGATGCCTAAAATGAGTGGCTAGTTGATTTCATATACTATATGTAGCAAATAATTCAGAATTCATTTATCTGGTTCTTAAGTTTTATCCTTTTATATTATCAAAGGATTTTGAGAAAATTAGGTTTTAAAGTAGTCTAACTAATTTTACATGTGTACAAGTTTCGTTCCATTTATTGATAGACAGATATATGGTAATTGCTACTCAAAAATAAAGGTATAAATTTGGTATTTTATTTTTATTTATTTAAACCACAATGCAACCAATTTGTTTGGTAGCATGTTTATACGACGAGTGATATAAATTACGCAGACGGAATACCTATTCACATTAAGCATTTAAATTATCATTACAAAGGAACACAATAAACATCAAAGTAATAAAACACAAACATAGTTATGAATCGTAACATATGAAACTTTTTATTATACTTTATAATCTTAGGTAGACCTGAGTAGGTATTCATCTATTACTATTTCAAATGGATAGCATTTATTGCTAGCAAAGCTAGGATTTAGACATTGAACATATTTTTTTGGTTTTTGGCAAGGTTTTGGCATGTATTAAATATTATAGAATTTTATAAGCTACGGGTCTTATTCTTATTTTATTTTAAGGCCAAATACCTTTGTTTATTGCCCGACGTTTTGACCGTATTGCAACGGCCGTGGTCAAGGGTAAATAGAGTATAAAATAACTGAAGACAACTGCAGTGTCCACAGAATAGTTAGCTCTTTCCGAGCACTATATTTAGAGACAGTGGGCAACATGGTCTATCCGGAAAAATTCTATAGGATTAACGACCACCACGCCGACAGTTTCTTTACAAAAATAATCTGAACCTTCTTGCGCCATATCATTATTATGGATACAAAAATATATCTAGAAACAACTTTCTCCGTTTGTCTCGTTACACATACTTTTTGGATTAAATTAAAAAAAGATGAGATGAGAAATTATGCCTTGTTCATGAACATGGCAATAGCAGTCACAAGGATGCCGAAGAAAGTAAGTTCAGGGCGAAAAGTGGATGATGACCCGGTGATAGCTCTAACCCAGGTGGTGTAGTTTGATACTCGGGTGTAGACTTCTGGGAATGAGGATGAAGCACACATATTTGTCTGGAATAAGACGCCTGTCAGAACACCGTTGCACACCAATGGGATTCCTTCATCACCCTATGGAAAATAAAAATATAATTAGTTTGCTATAACTATTGATAAACTCTCGCGATTTGTACACATTATAATTAAAATTGTTTTTACTACGGGTCTTAATCGCGTGAATAGTTTAAGGTTTTGTCGTTCGTATTGCATCACCGTGGTCACGGGTAAATTGGTCCAGCTCAGCGTCGCATCCGTGAAGCGCGGGTTTCGGAAACTACCCTCGCTTGATTTTTATCACTTACTATTACGGAACTGTCGGTACTTCGACACACAACACTAAGGACACCTGCACACTGGCGTGTAATGTTTGTTCGGCGGTGTATACACTTGCTGAACACAGAAATCTTTTCGGTTGAAATTTACGTGTTTTTAGATTTCAACAGCTTCCCCCGCCATCCTGGTGTAATAATGACGGTTAGTAGAGAGGACCTGTGGTTTGTGTAGTTCAATCCAAACGCGATTAAGGCCCGTACTATATAGATTTATTTTATTAGTTTGATTGTTGAAAACAGTTTTATTTTTATATTTCTATAACAGCTAAGTACCTACTTAACTATAAATGAGGCCAGACTATTTTCTTACTGGGCGGAAACATTAATTTTATTTTTTAGTAGGTACCTTTTACAATTTTCATATGACGTGCAAGTAAAATCAACATTTTTGTTGGGTGAATAGCAATTATATGTCAGAAAGCATCATAATTGTACAAAATGCTAAAATATCATCCAAAAAAACTTTACAGCACAATAGTGTGCGCACCTGTTGCGGCAAGAACCTATGAGGCTTATCTGTAATACGTCCTCCACAAATTCGCGGCGTATTTCCCAAAGAAAGTGCTGATCCCTAAGTAATTGGGATGACGATGCCGAGAGACAAATCCTATAAATTTATTTTTGACATAGTTCAAAAAATTAATACGCGCTGTCATCACCATCACCGCCGACAAAAAATAATGACGTTGAAATCTACTTGATTTTAAAAAGACTGACGCATTATGCTGCAAGCATTTTTTGGCAAATTACTATAGATATATCACCAGTATTTTGCGTACATTTAAAATAAATAATTAATAACTTACAAAGCACCCGGAAGAGATGATATCGAAGGAAGCGGCGCAAACCATTGAAGTGAAAATGTTGGGATGTCCAGGCATTTGGGTGTACAGCTGCTCACAAAGGTGTTGTCTGTAGATGTACTTAGTAGTGTGGCGTAAGGCGTTGCTAGCCTGTAAAAACAATGAAATTTATTATTATTGTAATGATACAAATGATAATAAAAAAATTATAACCGAATTTGAGTACGTGGATTAGTAATAAGACCACAGATTCAACACAAATTATTATGCATGATTAGGTAGTTGTTTGATACTTACAAGTTCACCAGAATGTTGAGCTCCCCAACTAGCGATTCTGCAGTGCATAAAGTCTGAAGGATTGAAGGTTGATGCTGGTAATGGTATAGGTGACACCGTTGTGTTCCCGAATGCTACGTTTAACTAAGAGAGAAAATAAAATTTTAGTACAATATTATTTTTCTATAAACTCAATATATTATAGTATTAACGCACGTGATGATAAATCGATACGTTTAACTAAGAGCGAAAATTAAATTTAATGTTACTTTAATATTATTTTTCCATCAAATCAAAATATTATGTTTGTGAAGCAAAACTTACATTTAAATAACAAAAATAGTGATATTCACTCTTTGAATACAACAAATAAGCACAAATTGGTAGGTCAATATCATAGGCTTCATAAAACTCATAACTCATTCATGGGACTAGGTGTTAAATTTTTCAATAAAATCCCAGTCAGCATATCGAGTCTACCAGTAAATAAATTTAAGAATGTAGTCAATAGACTTCTTATACAAAGAGCTTAACTATTCAATCGATGATTATTTAACTGATAAAGAAAAATGGATGTAGTTCGTTGCGCCCTATTAATGTATATTGTTGTATAGTTTATTGCATTTTACTAGGTGAATATTGTTGTCACAGTTTGATAATGTTACTTAGGTACTAGTTAAGAAAACGATTTACTTTTGGAAGTAAAGATACGTTTTACGTCAAAAATTACGGCCATTCTTTTCTTTATTTTGCAAAACATGTATACTTATTCATTAGGTAGCAGTAAAATGGCCAATATTTAAGCACATTAAGTTTTTACATCGTAAGTGGATGCTCCTACTATGTTGTGCCCATTGAGGCTGATGTATCCAATCTCGTGTACTCTTCTAATATTATTGACCTCTTTTTTTTTGCATCAGTCCTCTAATATGGTGTATAATATAATGGTGGCAGCACCTTACCTGCATATACAGTTTATAAACAGAGAAACATTGTAAACATTGGCAATTTGAAAAGAGTGGCCACGAGTTTTTATTGCCTGTTCTTTTCTCGGGCTTTACCTATTGTTTGCGAACAGGCATTACCAGTAAATGTAGAATCGACTTTTCACAAGTGTAGTATTTTGCTTCCTAAGTGAATGAATCATTTTTATTATTATTATATACTAGCTGTCACCCGCGACTTCGCCGGCGTAGTTGATTTCACCCCTGAACGATGGATTTATCGCTTTCGATCAAAACGCTGCAACACGTGTTTCTTTATTTACAGCCACAAAGCCTAATACAAAATATCTAACTTCAAACTTATTGAGTTCCATACGCATATGTAACCGTTTTTTACTCTCTTGGGGCTTATTTTCCCAAAACGCTGAAACTTGTTTTCTTTATTTTCAATGCGAATGACAGAGTTTCATACAAAATTGCAACCCCTATTTTACCCCGCTGACACACGTGCTTCTTTATTTTGTATCAAAAATCTAAGTGCAATTTCACAGACCTTATTATAAAGCTGACGGAGTTTCATACTATCTTGCGAAAGAGTTTCAGGAGTGGATGACTATAACATAAAAGGCATCAACTGCCAAAATTTTAGGTTTGTAACCCTAGTACTTTAACACTAGCAGAAATTTAATTAACCGCTAGCGGTTTAGACTTTGCGTTGATGAATCAGTCAGTATAAATATCTAGATTAACGCTCGCGATTCATATGGCCGATGAGTCCAATTTTAGCCACGAAGGAATAATAAATCTCCACAATCTTCACCATTGGTGTAAAAAGGACAAAAATACTAGCGTTAAAAGACAGAGTTCTTTTCAAAGGAAATTCAGTAATAACATTTGAGCTTGGTATTATTGGACGCAATCTCGTCGGCCCATATATTTTGTCAGGGAGGTTAAATGGAGGTAATTATTTATGATTTTTTATTATTTATGAGCCACCTGAACTTGTTATACCAGTTTTGGAAGAAGGTGTGCCCATCGTTTTCCAAATCACGGCTGTCCGGCACACTAGCAACTGAACGTGCGAGAGCATTTAAATAATGTCTTTCCAAAGTCATGGATTGGTAGAAGCGGCCCTATTCCCTGGCCGGCACGATCTCTAGACCTGACGCCTCTAGTTTTTTACGTCTGGGGACGTGTAAAAGTATTGGTTTACCAGACAGAGTTGCCCACTAGGGAGGTTCTGATTGAACGAATAACTGGCGTGTGTAACATCATGAAAGCAGAAATGCGACTACATACAACAACCTTTGAAATAATAAATATGTGTGCATGCATACGAAATGGAGAAGGTCAATTTGAATAAAATTCATAACTTTAATTTAATAAAAACATAATTACCTTAATAAGTATTTTCTAACCCTGACTCTTCTTACTATTATTTTCACATAATTAATTGCATAATTAATTGTTTTCCTTAAGATGTAGCATACCGTTAGAAATGGTATAAACTAACTTTTTTAAATAAAACAAAGGTCAAAGTTAGTTTTTTTTTATAATGAAAAGTGGTAATGTTTCATACATTTTAACATTTCTTAAACTTTAGAAGCACGTAATTTTTTTTTTTTTGAAAACAATTGTATTAAACCATGTTTGTTTTAGATTTAAAAGACATTGAATAATATAATAAAATTTATTTTGTGCAATTACAACCATAGACGAAAAAGTGATTTCGTATTAAAGGAAAAAAGTTAAAAAAATAAAAATAACCAACCGTGGCACTTGGAACATAGGGGTAGAATGTAATGGTATGGGTAGAACCTAGCTAGTAACCCTTGAAATCCCTGGAAAATTGTGTCGGTTCAAGCACCAAACTTCCTGTATACTGAATTTATATTACACTGATATTATAGAGGCGAAAGTTTGTGAGTATGTGAGCGTGTATGTTTGTTACTTCTTCACGGCTAAACGGCTGGAGCGATTTTAATAAAATTTGGTATGGAGTTAGCTGACACCCTGGATTAACACATAGGCTAATAAACCGCGGGTAACACCGCGGGGCACAGCTAGTATATATGTATATCTAAAAAAACGTACAAAAGGATTAAGGAGGAAAATTGAGTCATTTTTGGTAAGCGTGAATTGGTACTTTTTCCTTCATTTCCTTTGAATGTACAAGCAGCTTAATAAATTTAATTAGTTACTTACAAAAATAACACCAATGTTATTGAGATATGCCGGGGGGTGAATGTACTCCGGGTGAACGGCGTAGTTCGCTATGAATCTGATGCGGTTTTGATCACCATCGTTATTGAGCATTGCCGCTCCACTGAAAACCCTAAAGTCTTCCCGACGTATCGGAATGTAGAACCTGAAACAAAATAACATTGTTTATTTGTATTTTTGATTTTCTTTTTAGAACATTATCAAACGTTAAATATAACGTGTAATAGCAACCCAAACAAAACGTGTGGCTGAACTCAAAAGCCATTACAAAATATTACACAGTTTTATCAATTACTAGCTGTCCCGCGCAACTTCGTATGCGTAAATTTCCCCCGTTTTCGCAACATTTTTCGTTGCTGCTCCGCTACTATTGGTCGTAGCGTGATGTTATGTAGCCTATAGCCTTCCTCGATAAATGGGCTATCCAACAGTGAAAGAATTTTTCAATTCGGATCAGTATAGTTCCAGAGATTACCGCGTTCAAACAAACAAACTCTTCAGCTTTATAATATTAATATAGATTTTATGTTGGCTCACAGATTCTACGTATAATAATGCAAAAATTTTTCTTCACAAAAATAAAATACCGAATAAAACATAAAGACTACTATTTCATGGCACCAACTTCAAATTGTTTATTTTGTTTTTGTTATTCTAGGTATATTATTTATTGCTTTTTAGTTGCCTTCTATTCATTTTAGAAGTCGGTAATATTTTTTCATAAAAAAGTTTTTCTAATATAAACCTACAAAGTTGTATCAACTTATCAATGTGTCAAAGGTTTCTAAACAAAATAAAGATTTAAAAAAAACCTAATCTTTTACTTTATAAATCTATACTAATATTAAAAAGCTGAAGAGTTTGTTTGTTTGTTTGTTGGGACGCAATAATCTCAGGAACCACTGGTCCGAATCGAAAAAATCTATTTTTGTTGGGTAGTTAATTTATCGAGGCAGGCTATAGGCTACATGCCATCACGCTACGACCAATAAGAGTGGAGTAGCAATGAAATACGTTCGAAACGTGGGGCGATAAACAAGGTATTTTACCGTACCGTAGGTTACTGTTCCTTTTTAAGGTCGTTTCTGTATGTTTTAACTTCTGTAAATCTGTTTAAAATTTCAAATTTTGTTTTTCAATAATTTATATGGTCAAACATTTAAATTACTTAATAGGTAAATAATATTAGTAGGTATTAACATACATTATAAAATATATATATTACGGGTCCGGTACGGTACCTTGTTTTTTGCCCGACGTTTCGACCGTATTGCAACGGCCGTGGTCGAGGGTAGACCAACCTAAAATCACCTACTTAATTTCAATTTTACAGCAAAGTTTGGCATTGAAAAGACCAACCTGGGCCGTTGTTTTAATATTTAGATAAGTATTGTTGGGAGATTTGTTAGTAAACACCAAAATATATATTTTTGGTAGGTATAATGACAAATCTTTCAAAAATAATCATCTATTAATAATCCCTGAAATCGATTCCTAAACTCGTTGATTGATTGATAATTAAGGTTAAGTAAATTTTAATCTAAACAGATTTCTTAGTATTTTAATAACTACTTATCGATTATCATGATAAAACTCTTAATGATAAGAATAAATTTCTACAGAGATTATTGGGATATGATGTATTTGAGTAAATTTAACAACGCTTCTAAAATTATAAGACTTTAAGTTTATGTGTCGTCGAATGTTTCTGGATTTTTCAATATACCTCTATTATATAAACTACCTCCTGAACAGATTTTGAATAAAATGTTGTGACGTAGTTATAGCACATAGGCTTTAAAAATTGAGCAAGAGCATGTCAGATCATGCTCAGTATAGGGTTTAAGAGCGGTTACCGTTTTAAAAAATCTGACTTGATTAATTGAACCAACAGAAGAACGCATGTTCATGGCACTTACGCCCTTTTGCTAAGAAACGCAGTTTTTCGGAAATAACTCAATAATAGGAACTCGTTGAACTCGGTCTATCCGATCATTTTTGAAATAATTTTAATTTAAAGTACCTATTTGTTAAGCGCTACCTTTTTGATTTTTTTTAATCACACGGTTCAAAGATAAGGGGGGGGCACAATTTATGCAACTTTCGGAGAGATTATTTCTAAAAATATTTACTTTATTAAAAAATGTTTTAAAAGACCAGTCGAATGATGTACCACGCGTTGAAGTATGCTCAATGTTTTTTTCAGCTTCTGTTACATATAAGGTGTGCCCCCTCCCTAAACATATTTTGTTTTATTGATTAGCAAACAAAATAAGTAGTGGCTACTACAAGACACCTTTTCACTAAATTTCATCAATATTTATTGGATAGTCTTTGAGTAAAGGACGGACAGACAGAAAGACGGACATGACGAAACTATAAGGGTTCCGTTTTGACATTTTGGCTACGGAACCCTAAAAAACGCGGGCGAAAACAAGTTAGGTATAACATAAATCACGATTATGAGTGTATATTTTTATCTGTTATTATAGTCATAACAAAACACCAAAAAATGTAGACCTTAATTCTGACTTTCTATTGAATATAGAGAGATATAGTTTGGAGTTCACGTTTCCCGCTATTGAATATGATACTCTTCTGAAAAAGTTAAAGGACGTTGATAGTTCTAAGGGTGCAGGACCGGATAGCATTCCTCCCGTTTTTATTGCTTCTAACGCCGAGTACCTTGTCGTGCCTCTTCTAAAAATTTATAATAGATCCTTGAAAACAGGTATCTTTCCTAATTATTGAAAAATTGCTAAAGTGGTTCCCATTCACAAAAATGACATTGATACAGTGGTTAATAATTATAGACCCATTTCGATTCTTTAAATTTTTGCCAAAATATTCGAGTCGCTAGTGTGCCCTCACATTTAAAAACATTTTAAACTGTATTTAAGTGACAACCAACACGGGTTTGTTAAGTCGAGATCAACTTGTACAAACTTGGTTTCATTCTCTGAATCTGTTATCGAAGTGGTGGACTCTAACAAACAATATGTCGTTATCTATACCGACTTCAGCAAGGCTTTTGACCGAGTCTCACATAGAATACTATTGCAGAAGTTGAGCATGTACGGATTCACCGGTTCCTTGTTAAAGTGGTTACAGTCCTATCTTGAAGAGCGACAATTTTTTGTTGTGGTTAACGGTTTCAGGTTCGAAACTCATTTAATTACTTCAGGCGTCCCACAAGGGTCTCATCTTGGCCCCGTTCTATTCAATATCTTTATAAATGACATACCAACTTGTTTCCAGTTTTCGTACTACTTCATGTACGCAGACGATTTAAAATTTGGACAATCAATTGAGTCAAGTAATGATGCCTTAAGCTTGCAAAGTGATCTCGACAGATTAATAGACTGGTGTAATCGTAACAGTATGGATCTAAATATCAAAAAGTGCTTTCAAATAAAATTTTCTCGAAAGGCTGATCTAATAGATTGTTTTTTTTATATAAATACAGAAAAAGTACAATTAGTTGATACAATTAAAGATCTTGGTGTGATTTTTGATAAAAAATTAACATTTTTACCGCAACTAGAACATGCAATCAAAAAATCATCACATTAGGAATGGGAAAATCTGTCGTACCGCTAGACCAAAAATTGTATTGTACAATTGCCTAGTCAGAAGCGCCCTGGAATACTGCAGTGTCGTATGGAGACCACACTATGCAACACATTTGTTGCGACTGGAAAGGGTTCAATTGAGATTTATGTGGCACTTAGTCTGAAATTGCAGTCGAGCCATGAAAAGGGCTTCTTACAGGCACAAGCTCACGAAATTTAAAATGACCACTCTGTCTAGTCGTAGCGAATTTACTGACTGTATCTTCATGTACAAGGTCTTAAACGGTATTGTCGACTGTCCGGGGCTCTTGAGCAAAGTGAGCTATCGTGTACCAGCTAGGTATCCACGGCATTGCATAACGCCTCTTTATCCGCCACGTAGAAGAACACAACTGGGTGCTAACTCATCATTACCTAGATTCTGCAGACTGTTGAACGACTGTAGTGATTTAGTTGATATTCAATTTGATTCGCTTGGTCGGTTCCGATCTATCCTGATGAAGTATCTTTCTCAGAAATAATACAAAGTCAAAAATCTTAAATCTTAACTCATTTTTAGTTAATAGTTTAGTTTAGTTTAAGCTGTTTATTTTTTGTAAATGCTGTATTTACCTATAATTGTTTGTTACACATGGCCTATCCGTAATTTGCACTGTTATTGTTACAAAATGTAATGGTGTTAACAAATGTTGGTAAATCTATGTAAATAAATAAATAAATAAATCTGTGCCTGTCTGTCAAATTGTTAGGTGAGTAGTCACTGAATCATTTTGGACATTACACGTAATCATTATACATTTGATTACAATTATCATATATATTAAGTCTTAAATGATAGCAATAGACTACATTCCAAAGATAAAAATGATTTCCTGTTATCGCGTCACGTTTTTGTTATATATTTTTGTATATCGATACTATTATAGACAGACTTGCGCATCGAAAATAGACTTGACGTGAACCATTCCTAAGCCTTAACTTAATCAGATAAGTTCCCGGAATCTACTCAAAGTTTATTAGACAGTGCAAAATTGATTGCCCGTAACAGAGTTTTGTCAACGATTTTTGTAGTAATGTAATTTACAGGCCGAGGCAGATAATGGTTCAAATCTGATTTAATTCTAATCGATTAAATTTCAAACATGAAAATACCGACTACAAAATTAGTCAGTATTTTCATTTAGCTTGAAAAATGTACTTCATGATCCTTACCCCTGCTCAGTCCCAAGCTAAAATAGCGTTAATGGCTTTATCTGTCACGAAACATCTGTCAACTTGACGTCTGATGTCACTCTATCTACATTTTTACTGGATTAAAAAAAATATAGGTAATTTTTTAAGGTGTGAATCCATCACATAACAGGCCATTTGTCACTAAACTTCGATTTCAAGCTGTTCGGGTTATCATATTCAGTTCACCGAATACGATCGTGCATTTTTTTAAATGAATATTAGGGCTGATAATGATCGACAACTGTATACCGTACCTATAATACCAGTCAGAACTTTAAAAAAAATCGTAATAACAATAATATCTTATAATATCTTGGGACAACTCACACACGCTATCTGATCTCAAACTAAGCAGAGCTTATACTATGAAAACCAGACAACTGAAAAACATACTTATATATTTCTAAATACATACATATTAAAGATAAATAACACCCAGACATAGAATAAACCATCGTGCTCATCACACAAAGTTTTATCCTGGGTGGGGATCGAACCCACGACCTCTTGTGTAGCAGTCGGATACACTCTCACCGCGCCACAGAGGCAGTCTTATGAATAGTCTAGTCAGTTATGAAATGTACTGACACCAAATTTTTCATCCTACGAAGGAGAATGTCTCAAAACCTACTATCAAACATATTTTTGAAGATTTCATATCTGGGTCGCACATAGATCATACTGTAATACTTTTACCTAGGTTAATAACCCTTGGGTTGCCTGGAAAAGATAACAGCCTGCAATAAGATCGCCACTTGTACCACTAGCTGTAAGTGCCTGTGTAAATTTGTCTATGTCCTCTAATTGTTACACAATAAAGAGTGTCTATATATCTATCAAAGAAACATCTATCAGTGCCTACCGTCAAAGAAATGTATATAAAGCGGTATTAAAATTAAATACTGACCCATTGTAAAAATCAAAGAAACAGGATGCTGCAGTGAGCACATGCTGGAAGGTGATCAAGGCACCCCCGCATCTGTGTCCACGGTGGGGTAATGTTACCTCTGCTATACGTTGCAGGGATACCTGAAAATACACGTCATAACTTATACTTAAGCCATTATATCTTCTTCCTCAATGCTCAGGCTCGGGGATTTTGAACAACTTTCTCCCCGGCCACTGCTTTCCGATCCACTATTTTTTTTTTAAAGACGACTCCCGAAGTCGTTTAAAAGCCCTGTGTCGCGGAAGACTTTACAAACATACTTATCACGGACACAAAATAAACCCAGACTCGGAACAACAATTTGTGGATCACACAAAGTGGTGTCCCGTGTGGGAATCGAACCCACGACCTCGTAGCAGTCGGACACACTCCTACCGCGTAAATAACCAACCAAAATCAACATCGTAAAACACCATAATGCACCTGTCCCACCAACGGTAAGTAAGCGAGTAGCGATTTTTTCACTTAAGGAATGTATATACTTTCATGTAGATCCCGTTTAAACAATAGAGATAGAAATTGAAACTTTTGGTATAAACTTCTAACAACACTGGTAACGTCATACGTTAATTTTGTTTCTCGATAGAAATAAATTTAAATTTTGTGAATTTTATTAGTTATTAATATCTAGTTATAAAAGTGTTAAAGCTATCAAGTAAAGTGAAATTGCAAATTAAGAAAAGAAGAACTGTATTTTGATGCGCCTACAAATTGATGTGCTGAGTGAGAGCCTGGCCGGTCATCGTTATCAACGGACGAATTTCAAAGCTCATCAATAAAACCCGAGGAGTTTAGAGTTACTAACAAAAGAGATTCTAACTGACACTGCACAATCATCTATACTTAACTCATTATCCATGAGCCTCATCCAGCCACACGCCGGCCCAGTTCTTTGCCTCTTTATGCTTGACTAGTAGTGGAAGCAGAATTGAAGACAAAACGTTTTGCCTCATACTCATAATTACACACAAAACTACTGTATAGTTAGACTGCTATTGCTGCTATTAGATTTATTTAAGTACATTATTCTTGTTAATAAGTGTATTTCTTAACAAATTCAAATACTTACATACTTAATTATTACAATTTCAATTATATTAACCTACTCATAAAAAATAATTTATTCTCACTTTTGTAATTGAGCATTCTTAAAGATATATTATTTGTTGCTATTTTTAGAATTGTTCATGTATGCTGATATTTTAGATTCAGCTGTTTTAATTTTGAATCCAATTTCAACTAATTTTATAAACACCTACCCACTTCCATTTTTTTTTCTCTAACATTTATTTTCTTGTACTAAACTATTTTCTTCTATTTCTAATTTTAGGAGCCTAGTAGACAATCCTGAGCTGACAATGAGTACACACATGATGACTCGCAGGGCAACAGCAAAGGACATGGAAAATAAACTGAAATTAGCGCTACTGGAGTTGAAGAAATACAAAGAGGACAACACCCAACTGCTGTCACAGCGCAGCGACTGAAGTAGAAATTCTTAGATTAAATTAAAAGGTAGCTGCACTAAAGAACTGGACGTACAAAACCTGGACCTTCAAGAACAATGTGGCCATCTTCAACAGGAAATTGACTCTTTTAGTGACTGTAATGAGTCTCTGAGTCGTAATACTGAATTGCATCGTGATCTGAATAAAGCTGATAAGACTATAGTTTCCCTAAATCAAACAAATCAGGTAACAAAGAGTAACGTGACCCAGAACCTATATAGGTGTAAAGTCGGTGTCGCATTAAAAATGGTTGTATGGTTAGTGCATTTTATATGAGAAAGGGGTATAAATAGTGTGTCTATGATATTTCTATGCAACAGTGTTAAATTTAAGGAACGCAAGGATATAGTACATCTGTCTGTTAAGCGTACTATAGAGTTATCATGCGTGGAGCTGAAGATATATATTATAGTTTGTGCATATCAACTTTAGTTATTTTAATGAGGTAATATTGAGTGATTTAACATCAGATGAGAGGGAAAAGTGACCTTCTGCATACAGTGGCAGAAATCACTTTTCCCTCACACACACAGTGGCCAAAATAAATAAGATCACATGTAGTCCAATGAGTACGGTTCGCCTATGAAAATTGAATTCTAATGTTGCTGCTTAAATTACCAGTATAGAGTTCAGTCACTCTGGTTCGAACTATCTTTACTCCTCATTGTTAAATATAATAAATGAGAAAGGGCTATACATAGTGGGTCTATCATATTTGTAGGCAACAGTGTTAAATGTAAGGAAAGCAAGAATATAGTACATCTGTCTGTCCAGCGTACTATAGAGTTATCATGTGTGGAGCTGGAGATAATATATTATAGTTTGCGCATATCAACCACTGCTGAGTGATTTTAACTTATTTGTAATAAGTATATAGTAGTATATAATAATAATAATAATAATAATAATATCTTAGGACAACTCACACAACACTGTCTGATCCCAAACTAAGCAAAGCTTGTACTATGGCGACCAGACATCTGATAAACATACTTATATATTTCTAAGTACATACATATAATAGATAAATTACACCCAGACACAGAATAAACCATCATGCTCTGATGAGCATGATGGTTTATTCTGTGTTTTATCCTGGGCGGGGCGGGGATCGAACCCACACAGAGGCAGTCAATTGGCCAATATTTAAGCACATAAGGTTTTACGTTATAAGTGGATGACTACTACTATGTTGTGCCCATTGAGGCTGATATATCCAATCTCGTGTACTATTCTTTAAATATTTTTGACCTTTTTGTTTTTGCATCAGGCTCTTATATACTGTTTACAAACAAAGAAACATGGTAAACATTGACAATTTGAAAAGAGTGGTCCTATTGTTTGCGAACTTTTGCGAATTAAATTCAATAACACGTAAAATATAATAAAATACTTACCGAATAAGGAAAATCGGTAAAAGGGGCCTCATGTCCACTACTGATCCGGCCAGGTCCTGCTTCTTCAAAGCTTATAGCGTTTGCACCTATGGATCCAGTACAAGACAATCATTAGACGACATTGAGAACTAGAATTACAAATACCCCTGTAACTATTTTATACATATCTATAATCATATTGATGAAATACAACAACCAACTGCTTTCAATAATACAAGTATATGCACCTACTGAAAAAGCAACCGACGAAGAAATCAACTCATTCTATGCACTTCTGCAGAGAATGAGCCCAAATTCAGGAAGAAGATAACGTATTCGTTATCGGTGATTTTAATGCAAAAGTTGGTCAACTGAGAACAGAAGACAGTGAAAACTTTGTCTTGGGAAAATTTGGATACAGAAATAGAAACGAAAGAGGAGATAGACTAATTAAATACGCATTGGAACATAAATCAACCATTATGAACTCCTTTTTCAAAGCTCGAAAGAACCGCAAATAGACCTGGCTCTTCCCCTGTGGTAAAATAAAAAATTAAATTAATTTTATATATTATCAAACCAGCCCATGAGAATTAGAAATATAGAAGTATTACACGGCTTTGGATTCAGATCTGATCATCGCCTAATTAGAGCTACATACTTGCTAGACCAACAAAAGAAATGTAGAACATGATTCAAAATGCAACCTAAGTCACTAAGGACGAATGAGGATAAATCATTATATTTAAGAAACCTTATAATAAATATACGTCAACTGGAAACACACCAAGACGATGACATTCAAACTTTCTACAATGAACTAGCTAACATCCAACTAGTAACCAGATCGAAATGTAAAGAAATAAAAACTAATACTTAGTGAGTGTACTAGAAATCTTCTTACGAGACGAACTAAACTTCTGAAAACGAAACAAAAAACCAGAGAAATGAAGGAAGAACTAAGCACACTATTTAAACTACAAGTAAGGCAATTGATAAAGACTACAAAGAATATAGACATAAAATCATTGAAAATAATCTGAACATGTACAGAAGCACGAAAAAAGCCCATAATAAATTGATCACACACAAAAATTGGATTCCGAACTTAAAATCAAAATCAGATGAAACAAAAACTAGAAAAGATATCATGAACTGCGCCACGGACTTTTATAAGGAATTGTATGCGAAACTAATTTCTTGCGCCACAACAACTGAAGCCAAAATAGAAAAATCTCAAAACAGGAACGATTTGCCACAAGTGGATGAGAAGGAAGTCATCAAGCACATCAGGAAACTCAGAGTAGATAAAAGCCCTGGTCCCGACGGCATACAAAATGAAGCACTAAAAGCTGGCGTTACCCTACTAACCCCCACACTTACAAACCTGTTTAATAGGGTTCTGAACACAGGTCAGGTACCGATGCAGTGGAAAAGATCTGATATAATCATTAAATACAAGAAAGGAGACCCTCAAGACATCTCTAACTACCGCCTGATTAGTCTTCTTTCAAGTGTGTATAAATTTTTCACGTCAATTCTACAAAGCCGACTGAGCCCGTAGATCGATAAATACCAGCCAGTGAAACAAGCAGGGTTTCGCTCAAGATTCTCTACAACGGATCAAGTAATGGAGAAATACAAGGAGTTTAACAGGCCACTTTACATTGCTTTTATTGATTATGCCAAAGCGTTTGACACGATCTCCCATGATGCTATTTGGGAAGCGCTGAACAAATGCCACATAAACGAAAATTATGAAAGAGTACTAAAAACATTTACGAGGGTAGCGTAAGTCAAGCCAAACTGGAGAAGCGAGGTCCTGATATACCGATCTGCAGAGGAGTGAGACAAGAAGACCCTCTCTCACCCAAGCTGTTCATAATGGTACTACAACACATTTTTGACAACCGTAACTGGCGGTCGGAAGGGATTACAGTAAACAAAAATCGACTTACACACCTCAGATTCGCGGACGATATTGTCTTTTTCGCTGAAACTAGCAAAGGATTAGAAAGAATGATAAGCAGTTTGAATGAAGAAAGTGAAAAAGTAGGCCTCAAAATGAACGAGAACAAAACTAAAATAACGACTAACAGCTATGCTAACGCCATATGCTTGAACGGAAAGCCTCTCGAATATGTGAGCAATTACGAGTACATATACTTGGGAAAACAATTATCATTCGAAGGCAGATATGAAGAAATAGAGGTCGAGCGGCGTATCAACATGAGCTGGAAAAGGTTTTGGTCCCTGAAGGAAATCTTAAAAGGGGAATTCCCCCTTCACCTGAAAGAAATTGTGTTAGACACCTGTGTCTTACCCACTCTTTCATACAGATGCCAAAACGTGGACATATAACACAAAAATAAAAACTAAACTAGGAGCATGTCAAAAAGCAATGGAAAGAAGCATATTAAAATTAAGAAGAATACAAAAAGAAAGAAGCGAGAAAATTAGACAAAAAACTAAAGTTATAGACGCCTTACAGTATGCCCTACAACAGAAGTGGCGGTGGGTAGGACATATAGTAAGATGCACAGATAAAAGATGGGCATTACAGACAAATATATGGAAAGTACCAAGAGGAAAAAGAAAAAGAGGGCGCCCTAGAAAAAGGTGGATAAAAGATATAAAAGCGATAGCAGGAAGCGAATGGAGGAAGAAAGCTATGGACAGAAAGGTTTGGAAAAAGCTGGAGGAGGCCTTTACCCGAGAAGGGGTTTCGATCCATGGTTTTAATGAAAATTCAAATAGTTAATAAATTTAAAAAAAAAGTTAATATTAAATAAATATATATTTTATAACGTATGTTATATATACATTTGTGGATTGGAAATAAACGGGCTTTATTATTATTGTAATCATATTTGTGAAGAAATAACACATTATATTCACTACCCCATTGTACTGTATCATTTAATTTTGAAAACGAAATTAAAGACTTAAACAAAACGTTCATTTTGTTGACATACGAGTAATTATGAATAAGGAAGTAACTTAATACACGGGGGCTGAAGGTTAAAGTGTTACCATTTTACAAATCAATTTATTATTAATAAACAACAATTAACTATAATAAATAAATAACAGTCTCACCGCAAAGCGCAATTGCTAAGAATATTACAAGTTTTTCCATTTTTTTATAATAATTAAATAAATAACACAGTAAACGTATAACCAACGTCAAGTCACACTGACTTACAATAGTAGTTCCTTGCATAAAATATTGGGTAATATGTTGATAAAAAATTATCCATGATTTAGTATCTAATCTTGTATCTATTAATTAATTCGTCCTTGAAATTGTAATCATTTTTGGCGTGTTATCATCAAAATAAAGAATATTAAAATTCGAATCCGAAGATTCGCGCTTCAACCCGCGATAACGGTTTTACCGCACTTCAACTATCTACATAATACATGTTGGTAGCCCACCACCTAGTTAGGTGGCGGGTTTCACGCGACTTCGTTCGTGAAAGTCGGGTTTAAATTAAGGAAGTTTATGTTACGAAATAACTTCTGTGTGAATATGTTGGAAACCAATTAGATATATTTCGATCGACGTTTCGATCGAATTGCACCGATCGTGGTCACGGGTCGTGTCCACGATCGGTGCGCCCGTGACCGACCGACCGACGAAATATATCTGATATGTTAGAAACCGTCCTGTCGGGTGAGCCGCGATATGATTCAGCAGCGGAGAATCGTCATATACTCATCTATTGATAGCTTCAACACCCAAAAGCTTTGTGAAAATAAATAAGTACCTACCAAATACAGACTATTTAGGTATTCTTACTGACTAAGTTTTTCTGTTATTAATTTGTGTTATTTGTGTCAGTTTTCTTTTTTGTTTATTGTGATTTTATTATTTTACTGTGTTATTTTTGTTTTTTTTTATCTTTTGCATGACTTTTCCTGTTAAATTTAAAAGTTATTTTGACGTGTGAAGTAGCGAACAGTATAGCCTCGAAGCTATGCTAGCGGTCTTAGACGACGAAGTCCCAGGCTCGAGTGATGTTTGATTATGTTCAATTTGTATTGTATAAAATTGTCTTTTTCCTTTTTTAATATGTGTCTTCTGTGTACTAAATAAAAATCTTTCTATTTTATTCTTTAAGATAGTTAACTTAGTGTGCGGCTTAAGAAGTGGGTTTTCTGTTGTTTTTGTTTCGTTTCATTCTTTCAACGTTATTCCTACTTAATAGCTAATAATTTTCAATAGAATTTTGTACGAAAATTTTGTTACTTCCCATTTGATCAGATGTTTATCATATATAGTAGACTCGTAAAGCCTAAGTACTTAACTGTGATAGTTTTCCTTATACCTAATTCTACTATATATACCACTACCGTGATTTTTTTCACATACCCAACATCAACCATTTAGCTGGCAGGGGGACACTTGACTCAATTTTCACTATAAAGCTTAATATTTCACAAAGGAATCCTTAAATCTAAAAATAGTCTTTACAAACCCTAAACGCTTTTTAAAAGACCTATTTAATGATACCCCATATCACACTCACAGTGTCATGTTGGGTATCAAATGAAACGGCTTGATTGGTATATGTATATCTATAAATATATATCATAATACGCACTTTGCTTACGTACAGACGTGTGCATTAACAATATTATTTAAATAACATTAATTTAAATGTGACCTACTTTTAGTACCGAGTGTAGTACTATTACTTGTTGTTATGTGTGTAATATTGGCACTATGTTGGCTTAATAATAAGTGTTTTATTAGTTACTCAGTATGAGTAACAACCCGTATAATCCGATGAGTGCTCAGTCCTCTCACTCACCGATGAAGCCGCAAAACCCAGCCCGAGAATCAGCTTTCTCATCTGAAGTAGTGTCTACGCCTGATATCCAGAAGTGGATGTCGGCTACTGACCAGCAATTAAGCGAGGTATGCTCAATTTCTTCTGAGGGCAAACTTAATAATGAGCAGAAATTGAAAATATCCAATCTGTGCCGAAAAGTTCAACACAATGCGTCACAAATGGCCGTAATATACCAATCGCTCAAACAGAAGATGATTGAAGCCTCTGGCATCATCAAGGAACTTCGAGAAAAAGGTAACCTATCGAAGCACATTACGGTGCTTAAGCAGACTATTGAGGAGTCCTGTGCGAAAAATGCTTCGTTTGCAGATATGGTAAAGAATAAGTCCAACAATATAGTACGCCCTAACAATTTAAGCGCTGTTGCTATCTATCCACAGAATCCAGTGACGAAACTAAGACAGTTGTGCAAACACTCATCAGGCCTGATCAAATAAAGCTACATATTCGAGGTGTTAGAAAAACAACCAATGGAGGTGTTATCATTAGCACTGAAACAAAAGACGACGCTACTAATCTTAAACAGGCTGTACTTGTCCGGGTTTACCGCCGGCGCCCCTCAAAAGCGCAAACCACGAATGATTGTTGTAGGAGTACCAGCTTCTTTGACGGAAAAGGATTGTCTAACCTATTTATATAAATAAAATATAGCCGATAAAATACCTTCAGTGTCCATGAAATCGTTTTTGTCCTCACAAAATTAAGCCACATATCTGGTAAAAAAGAAGCCTCGACGTGTAACTTCATAATTGAAGTCTCAGCACAAATTAGGAAAGTGTTGGTTGCCCAGGGTAGACTTTTTATTAACTGGACTTCCTGTCCTGTCCGAGATTTTACGTTAGTAACTAGATGTTACAACTGCCACCAATATGGCCATGCTGCTAAGTCATGCAGAGACACTACCCCAACATGCGGACATTGCGAAGAAACGGGCCACTCGATGACGAAATGCGTCAAGAAACTGGACTCGCCGAAATGCGCATCATGCCGACGATTCAATAAGCCGCACGCTCATAAAACAGGTGATGCCGAGTGCCCCGCCAAAAAAGCTGCGGAGTACCGCTACATAAACTCCGTAGACTATGAAGGCGCCTAGAGCACCGCTTAGTACTTAAATAAGTGGACACCATGGACTTTATTCATCCCCCATCCTACATATTATATCAAGCTAAAGGTCAAACTTCCGTACGTGACATGTTTTAAATTCTTCCATTACTCTACTGTCCTACTTACGATTGATCGCTATCTATGTAATTTAATAATTCGATCGCATTAAAAACAATAATGAAATAAGAATAAACTCGAACGCGATCTATGCAAAGTCAACTTTAGCTTACTTTCTAAAAATGCTGATGTTAACTGTTTTGAACATAATATTATTACACACACTAGTTCATATACGTTTTATATTTTGAATTTATATTGTTAATAATAAATATTCGATATAGTTAAGACTAATATTAAGCACTTTTACAGCCTGTGATACAGGTATTACCTAGTATATAGGCACCCATATACTTAAGCACTACTCTTGTTCTTAGAATTAATTTGTAACTTTGTACTTATTATATGTGAATAAAAAAAAAAGAATTATAAATATACATCCTTAAAATAAAATGATTTTCTACATTTTATTAATATGTGTATTCATGCAAAGTTGCAGCCTTCTAGCACTAATAGCCTCTGAGCTAAGCTGCGGTCGGATGGACATAAGGGAACTA
The DNA here is from genome assembly GCA_945859575.2 of Herminia tarsipennalis. Classification (NCBI taxonomy): domain Eukaryota; kingdom Metazoa; phylum Arthropoda; class Insecta; order Lepidoptera; family Erebidae; genus Herminia; species Herminia tarsipennalis. The sequence continues at coordinate 17,321,917 of OX243837.2, forward strand.
TAACTCTGCGGAGTGTTTTTATATGTTTTTTTACGTCACAATGATTTTCAAGCCTTCGCCATACATTTGGTCCGCGTTGACAGACAATGACCCCCCCCCCCATCCCGTCGTCCTAACTACTCACACTTGGCCGATGTTGAATCATTCATTATCGTTGAATTGATGAACACTTGATCTCCAACCATAACCCCAGAACATGATCCTCGACGCATCTGTGTGATGCGTGGTCAAACAAACGGACAGACAGACAAACATTTCTAAAAATGATAGCATTGTGTTTATTTTAAATACTATTTTAAAACTTCTCTTACTAAGTATAGAACATTATTGAATACAACGCCATCTACTTTCAAAACCAGTAAAGTTTCTTCCAATACTTAATGTTTTTTTATTAATATATGCAAGATGGTTTTGGTACATTGAAACTCAGCAAGAAACGAATCCATGATCGCAAGCACCTATACCCTAATAATTTTTTTCACAAATAAGGAATTATTTGATCACGGTGAACAATTTGATTTCATGGATGGCGCTACATGTTTTTTTTACGTATGTTATGTCTTTTTTTTAGCAACGAACACATTAATTTATTACATATATTACTCTCAGCAGTGGATGCAATACCTATAAATATCTTACCTAGGTGCATATTTCAACTGATTTTTAATATAAAAAAAAAATAACCAAAGTAAATAAGTTACCTACGGTTGAAAAAAAAGCTATAACATTGAGAAAAATATTAAAAAAGGAAAAAGACAATTTGAAAAAATACAAAAAGAATATATTCAAGCATCAGATTAGAGCCTGGGACTTCGTCGTCCAAGACCGCTAGCAAAGCTTCGAGGCTATACTGTTCGCTACTTATCTCGTCAAAATAACTGTTCTTATGAAGCTTAAAAATGTTGTGTTTAGCTGTTTATAGTTTTAGCGTGAAGTTATGTATTTCATGGGTTACAATTGTAGATAATGTCTAATTGTGGAAAATTTTGTGATAAACCATTAAGGTGCGACAAAAAATACGTTGCTGCTCGTTCCTCATAGACGTTAGCGTAATGATTCATAGTGTCAATAATGTCCTATTTACTATAAATCTGCAAATTTTCATAAAGATCCGTCAAGTAATTAGTGTTTTATAACGAAAAATAGCTACAGACATTATCCCTTACTGCTTAGCTCCTATGGGAAAAAGCGTGATAATTTATAGCCTAAATGTTAATCCACATATATATTTTTTTTACTAAGTTCGGCCATGTACTGACACGAGAAATTTTAATCTTGTCGGCCCAGCTCGCCAACCACTACATAGCTTTGTGGGGTCGACAGCTGGTAACATTCTAAATATTAAACTGCACTCTCGAAATGGCAATTTCTTCGCCAAGTATCTCACCTTCAGCTTAATTTATTTTTTTTAAGTTCAATGGTGTGAAGTAGTTATTTGTCTTTTATTTGCAATGTTATGCAGGAATCTATTCATGAATATGTTTAAAAGCACTTTCAGACAACTCCTCTATGAGGTAATAATCCGTGTCGCGAGAAACTTTTACAAACATACAAATTATGGACACAAAATAGATAGAGACTTACTGAGGTTCTGAATAACAAATTATATACCAACAAAGAAGTCGTAGATTTGTGTTCCATTCCCGTCTGGGAGAAAAACACATACCTTGCCTTCGCATTGTGCCAGAGGTTAGGTTGCCTGTGCAACTGTACGAGTCGTATGACTGCTGTGATAGCAGTCGTATGACTCGTATGTACCTACTCCCACTGCTGTAAGGTAAACCATTATGAAATAAATAACTTTTGTAGAAAAAAATAAACATTTTGTTAGAATATTAGATACCATAATTTGGAACGTAATAATATAATATTTCCAAACAAACAATTTCTAAAAACACAGCTGTGACAAAATTGGCGATTGTGAAATCTCCGAAAATTTTGATCTTGTTCGAGTCGGAAATTCCAAATCCTCTCAATATGTGCGATGTTATCAGCCGTAGACTGACACAAATCCTGAAGTTTGTCGTGTAAAATGTGATCCCAGCGATAATTGTCTCAACTCACCACATTCACATCCGTCTCGGCGGAGTAACGTAGCAGAACATTCTTTTTGTGCCGCAGACGGCAGCTCGTAAATACAGCACTGCCAATAAAATTCTTTAACTCTGGTAATGAATACCTATAACTTTTGTTTGCCTCTATCATTTTCAATTATGTTGTTAGCATGTTTGAGGATAACTATTTATTGTTTAGTTGTATAATATTTTCCATTGAATATTGAAACCACGGAAATGTGGGCTACGGATCCACCCTGGTCAGGAATGTGAAGCAGAAGTCATCTCAGGAAGATGAATCCCAACGGTAACGGGCTACAGTAGCTTTATTTAAAGACTTATTTACTAGACTAAAATTAAATGGTCAAACCACTTACCCAATCTCGCAGGTTGGTATCATGACACCATGTTAGTGAATATCCTACCTAAACTTTTAAAGGCCTCACAGAGATAGGTAAAATATTCAATAATTGCATTTTTGAAAGATAGAAAAATTTGAAGTCGAGACCCAGGAATCGAACCTGAGACTTCCGTAGCCAAACCGGGGCCAGAAGCGAACCACCTATCTGGACTATGTAAATAGACCTCAAATTTCTTTATCCCTTGATGCTCGCGAGTTTGGGCCCTCGCATGCGCCATCTAGTACGTAGTTAAAGAACTATCACGACTTTTGTTAATGCACAGAGAGCATTTTAACAAATTATGATGTCGCAGTCTTCAATTTTTTCTAAAATTATCTTTCAAATATGCAATTATTGTATTTGTAAAGTAATTGGCAAGAAATGCCTATAAAAATTACTTCAAGTAAAATATACTTCACCTTAACTTAGCTGTGCAGGGCTGGTTTCACATATAAATCACTCGATCACCAATGGTTCTTCCAATATAGTTCACTGTTTATAGTTCAACTCGTGTATGGGTTACGGACCACACTAAAACACATCCAAACAGAAAAAAAAACAAAACTTCATTTACAAACTATTACTAGAGTAATAGGCTGTCCCCAAACGGTCACACAATTGCTAGTTATCATTAAATTACACTTAAATATTAATAATCATAAAAAAATAGGCTAGGCGAGACCAACACATATCATAAAAAAATGTAGGCTCAGTAATTTCAAAGAGGGAGTCGATATTTATGAACTATTATAAATAACTTCATGACATATATTTGAGACCTAACATCAAGCCCTTTCATTTCTTTTTATCATAAACCATACCGTTTTCAAAGGTTTTTTTTAATTTCTTCTGTTGCTCCATAAATTACCTTTATGTTCAAAATTCAGATAGGAATATATAGGTGCAGATTGTAAAAAGCTAGATAATTATTTAAAAGTAAAACAGTACAATACTTATATACATACATTAAAATCGAATAATTTATTAACATTGTGAAGATTTAGCTGAACTGTAGAGGAACAGCGTACGAACTTTAATTTTAAAATTGAAACGGTTGGGTGCCATCCTGATTTCGGAGGGAGGGGGGGTTACGAATGCCAGAGTACAACAGATTGGACAAAAAAAGAAGATCTCACGAATCCAGTAGAATGAGCGAGGCATAAAAGTAACAGATTGTTGAAAGAATGGATATCTTTGCTATGTTTTGGAGCAAAAGAATTGAAACCTAGAAGCCAGGTCAGAGGGAGTATAAGGAGAGTTATTAATAAAATAAAGAGTAGTGATTATAGAATTGTTTAAGCTACGGGTCTTAATCGCGTAAATATTTTATTTTAAGGCTAAATACCTTTGTTGCCCGACGTTTCGACCGTATTGCAACGGCCGTGGTCGTAGCCGTGGAAAATATTTACGCGATTAAGACCCGTAGCTTATAACATTCTATAATGTGTACAAATCGTAAAAGTTTACGACATATAAGTGTAGTAATAACGCGCAACGATAAGAAGGCACATGGGCATACTTACGAAGGTTAAAAATAAATCTAATGCAGTTGTAGGGAGTCGATCGTACTTATTGAGGTGGTCTGCATTCAGCTCAAGATAGCGGCTCCAACGAAACCACACACACAACAGAATGACATATATTTGACAGGTAGCTCAATTAGAATAAGTCGACTATTATAGAGAACAGAAAATTTTACAAAGTTCATTTATTCGTAATAAAGTAATAACAACGTTTACTTAATAGTTTTAAACGATAGTGGACACAAGACATTGCAATTGCTGTCATCTATATCTTACTGTAAAATAACATCGGAAGCAAAAAGTCGAAAGAAATTTTCTATGAAATCTGTCTCAAACTTTCCAAGCGTAAGGTAACGTAACTTAAGTTGAAAATTAGAACACGATTTGATATCCCAACGTGAGTGCAAGAACACTGTGTGTGACAGTGGCTTAATGTTGCTCCTTCTTACACAAAACAGTCTGGACGGATTATTAAGGCAATTATCTTTGAATAAAATAGTGCTTCTCTTGGAAAGTTATCCCCACTGAGGAATAGAGAGATTAGGATCTAGTTGGTTTGCTTGCCTTTCATAATACTATTTAGCCATTTAACTGAGTTCTTACCATTGGACCTAAACCGAAAGTCTGTCACTGTCTTAACTGTCTCCTTTAGATTCAGTTTTATATTATTGTTGGCTCGGGAGCAGATTTATTTTTATGTACTTAGCTTTCAAATGTGCAGTGCGAATCTTATTATTTTTAAAGCTCTCCAAAGTTATATTTCGGCAATTTGAATTTCAAATTGATATTACCATCTTTTCAATTCTCTATGAAAAATATTTCGCGGAATATTAACTCAGATATTGATATTACATCACATTGAACGATAAATGAAATTTATTTGGTGGTTGTCGGCAAAATACAGTCCATGAATATGTAGTTAAATGCGGAGATTGCAGCAGAATTAACTCAACGGCATCAGTAAATCAACTGCAAATATGTTTGCGACCCTAGCCTAGGGCAACAAAAAATCTTTTAAAATTCACTATAGGCGGAACAGGCATTTATCTAGTCCACTTTACTGCCTTAGAAATTCATGCTTTTGTACACACGAAAACAAAAGAGTTATAAAAGTTTTTCTTGCTAAGAACGCCGTTGTGGCTTTTTAAAGAAGTATCATCGAGTAAATCACATAATTTTCGCAGCTAACAAAACGTGCTACGCGCCTCATATGCGGTATTTCTTTGTCAGCATCAAGTATTGTCGAATGAGGTGTTGCGCACGTTTTGAATAAAGGAGAAGATGACATCACGTCGCCATTTATAACCCTCTTGGCAACTGAGATAGCCATGTGGCAAAAGAAATATGGATACCGGCCTCACCAATTTATGTGTAAGATTCTTATATTTAATTTACTTAGTGTCTTGATATTGTAGTGAAGCCATTTTTGCTGTTACAAAGTTACATTCAATATTGTTCAGAAATATAAAGTAAATTTTGCCATAAAATACTCGTGGTATACAACTGAAACCAAATGCATCTTTTAAAAGTGCTCCGTTAGCTCAGGCATATTCCATCACTGGCAAGCTCAGTTTGGAACAGAATTTTTGCGTATGGATTAAGGTAACATTGTACACAATGCTATTTTTATTAGAGTACTTATAAACATTAAATAATTATTTATTTTAATTGCTTCTAAGGTCCTCTGCACTGTTTCATTATAGTGTTACAGGAAATAATAAAGTATAATTACTTTCTTTCCTGCATCGAGGTATACCATACACCTATCATACATACTATAACATTTGAGTCGACTTCAAGTGCCGTCTTTGTTAGGTTTCCGTAGCCAAAATGGCAAAAAATGGTCTGTCTGTATGTCTATCCGTCGCATGTCACAGGTATTTTACTCAAAGACTACTCAACGAGTATTAATGAAATTTGGTGGAAAGGTGTCTTGTAGTAGCCGCTACTTAGTTTGATAGATAAATGATAAAAATAAATATTATTTCATTTTTTTAGCAATCATCAATATGTGGCATATCATCCGACAGGTCTTTCGAAATGATTTTAAGGGTTCAAATTATTTTTTTAAGTGTTTATTCTTGAAAATAATCGCTGCGAAAGTTGCATAAATTATGTCCCCTCCTTAACTTTTGAACCGTTTGACTAAAAAATATGAAAAAAATGAGAAAGATAGCGCTTAATAAATACTTTAAACTAAAATTATTTTGACTATGATCGGATATACTATCATTGAGTTATTGCCGAAAAACTGCGTTTCTTACCAAAATGCGCAAGTGCCTTGAACATACGCTCTTCTGCTGATGCAATTATTCAAGGCTCAGTGTAGGGTTTCCCTACACTGAGCATAATCCGGCATGCTATTGCCCGGTTTTTTACTATACTGTGATAAATAATATGCGTCCATGAAATAATATATCTTCATGAAGTGGATATCGGTAATAATATAATTATTACAGTATTATCGTTTTCATTTAAGCCACGTAAAGACACTCTTCAAATTCTGGAACAGAGATAAAATATACACCTTTACTACATACCGGATCAAATCCTCGTGGATCTGTCAAAAAGAGGGCTGTTCTCAGTTTCCTGAACCTAATTACGAACAAAGTTACAAGAAAATATTTTATTGGAGCAAAGAACTATATCCTACATATATATTTTTCTTACGAACAAATCAAAAAGATTGTATTTTCTTACCTGCGACTTCGCAGAGAGTGAGAAGTATCGTTACTGTTGGGTCTCAAATGGATGTATTTTTCTCCGCAAAGAAGAAGGTACCAAATACATACTTGTCATAAATGAAAACAGACTCTAGCAACTACGCGAGAACAGAAACTATGAAAAAACTACCTAATTGTAGAATATCTTTTTCTGTACCTACCTTTTTGTATTACGAATATGGAACTAGCCTAGTATTTATTTACTTTTAAATAAATTTTAATATATCAACAACTGTGTTGTCAATACATTTTCACATTTTATACTCACACTAGCTGACCCGCGCAACTTCGTCTGCGTAAATTTTCCCCATTTTTGTAAACATTTTTACTTGCTGCTCCGCTCCCATTAGTTGTAACGCGATGTTTTATAGCCTATAGCATTCCTCGATAAATGGGCGAATCGATAAATCTAAAAATAAAATATTTTTTTCAATTTGGACCCGTAGTTTCTGAGATTATCGCGTTCAAACAAACTAACAAACTCTTCTCTCTCTTCTAATATTATAGTATAGTTATAAATGTTAGGGGTGGATAACCCTTATCACTTAGGGGCATGAATAATAGATTGTAATTTTCCCTTTTTCTTTCTTTTTTTTATAACATTTTTCATTGCTGCTCCGCTCCTATTGGTCGTAGCGTGATGTTATAACCTATAGCCTTCCTCGATAAATGGGCTATCCAACAATAAAATAATTTTTTCAGTGCAGCCCAGTAGTTCCTAAGATTATCGCATTCAAACAAACAAACAAACTCTTAGGGGTATGAAAAATAGATGTTTGCCGATTCTCATAGATACCGGATAAGCACAAAAATTTCATCAAAATCGGTCAAGCCGTTTCGGAGGAGTATGGCAACGAAAACTGTGACACGAGAATTTTATATATTAGATATACCTTACATTGATCATATACTACACCTATATCACAGACTCTTAGACTTCAAATCTTTCTTATGCAAAGTACCAAAATATAGACACGTAGTCCCAAAATATAGTCCAGTATTTCTAATAACGCCTACTAGAAAAACTTAAGTAATTAATACAAGTTCTTTGAGGCTTTGTCAAAACTACGAAAATGGCTAATCAAATCGATATCAAGTCCGACATTGACAGAAGCGATATATACCTACTTCAGCACAAAATATAACTATCCAGAAAAATGTAAAATAGATCTAGGTGACATTGAAAATCAACTCACTATAGTTACCCTGAACATTCGAAGTAATAAAAACTTCGACAACTTTACCAATTTATTAACTAGGTTAAACTTTTCACCCGATATAATTATCCTAACCGAATGCATACTAAATACACTGACGGACTTATAAACTGCATCAAAGTAATAGACGACTTTGAAATAAATATTTTAACCAAGTATGCAAACTTTCTATACAGATTTAAATTGAAACCTCTAGATTGGTTCGTGAACTTTAAAACAGCGTAGGATCATATCTTTAAGTTTAAGTTTATGTACTGGAAAGGACCTTAAGACCTTTTTTGAAGAAAAAACAGAAGTTTAAGGAAAAATTGTTTAATTAAAAAATTGGTTTTAACAATAGACACAAACTTTATGCAAGGGTTTATTTGTGTTTTAATAAGGTGTATTACCCCCACGTGCCCTTATTACGGATTCTAATCGGTTCCGCATAGATTTTATAAGGGTTTTTAAAAGATCTTGCGGAATATTGTCCCATTCTTCTGAAAGTGCTGTTCTTAGTGCTGCCACTGTCGTAGGCGAAGGGTTTCTCGCATATACAGCTCTTTTTAAATTGTCCCAAACATGCTCGATGGGATTAAGATCCGGGCTGCGTGCTGGCCAATTCATTGTACGTATCCCAACCTCTTCGCAATAATGTTGAACTTGTGCAGCTGCATGCGGCCGGGCATTATCCTGCATTAAAGTAAAATTTTCGCCTATGAATCCCATGTAAGGCACCACGTGATCTTCTAATATCTCTGTTATGTAGCGATGTGCTGTCAAACCCCCTCTATTACCGTTTTGACGGACCATGTCTATGAACACAAGTTCTGTTCGCCCGTTCATCGATATGCCACCCCAGACCATACATGAACCGCCTCCAAAAGGAACACGCTCCTCAATGCAACTTTGAGCATATCGCTCCCCACGTCGACGATAGACTCTTCTGCGACCATCTGCACCATATAAACATGTCCTACACTCGTCCGTGAACAATACAGAGGCCCACTGCTCTTCTGTCCAATTCAGGTGATGACGCGCAAATCTTAAGCGAGCTTGTCTGTGAGCTGCAGACAACTTTGGACCATTTGCTGGTCTAAAAGGGGTGATAGCCGCTTCCTTTAACCTTCTTCTTATTGTTCGTGCACACACGTTTTTTCCACGCACTTCATTAAGCTCGGTTTTGATGTTAACTGACGTGAGGAAACGATTTCGCAGGGAAGTTGTAACAATAAATCGGTCATCACGACCTGTGGTTGCTCGAGTTCTGCCTGTACCACGTCTCCTCCTGTAAGAACCTGTCTCTACAAACCTTCTGTATATTCTACAAACCGTAGACTGGTTTAAATTTAAATTTCTACCAATCGTTCGTTGATCCAAGCCCTCCCGCACCAATGCTACAATTTGTGCCGCTTGTTCGGACGAAGTATCCATATTATGGTTCAAAAACTCTCGATGTGTTAAAAAACTAACCCAACAATTATGCTGGTAACAATAATTCAATTGACCAAACAAAAAAAATCAATGAGAATTAATTTAAAACTTTGCTATAAATAACACGCAAATCTGATACTACGAGTAAATTTTCTTTTCCCGGCTATATTCATTTGTTTTACCGCAGTTCTATTTTTAAATTTAATTTTTTTTTAAGATTAAGAGCCAGTCTTTCCATATTTATATAATTTAATCTAAAAAGTTTGCATACTTATTATAAAAAATCCTTTTAGAGTAAACCTGAACTTTGATGCAGTTTATGAGTCCGTCAGTGTAATATGACTCCTATGTTTAAAATCAATGGCTACACATGTAACTACTCAAAAACCTACATAATACAAAATTATGGCCTAACAATCTTCTACAATTCTAAGTTAAACGTTACTTTTAAAGAACCACCTTTTAAAGACGCCAACTGTCTACAAATAGACACAGGCACGGAGCTTACTATCTACGCCATCTATAGGTCTCCTTCCTTCTCTAATATTAGTGGGTTCTGCGACTTTTTAGAACATATTATGCAAACTTGTAATACATCTACCTGCGCCATTATTGGGAATATTAATACGAGAGGGAAAACAGAGTTCTTAAACTCGCAAAACACTGTCTTACATTACCTATTACACACATTTGAAACCTAAGTATATCATCGGGTACAGTACCGACTCAGATGAAAATTGCAAATGTCTGCCTAATACACAAAACAGGTGACACGACAGCGGCATCTAACTATAGACCAATATCTCTTCTCACATCAATGTCAAAGATATTGGAAAAGAGAGAGAGAAAAAAAAATGTTCAAAGTCATTCAAGTAAACTTGAGGCATGCGAAGGCAGCAACCGCGGTCCTCAACAGACGCTTCCTAGAAGAAAAACTTGACATGGCTCTGATCCAAGAACCGTGGATACATGGTAACACGGTTATGGGTCTAAATTCCGCTGGTAATCTACAATACAACTCCGACGGGAGAAGACCCAGGGCATGCATGCTTTTCAAGAAGAGCGTGAAATTCTTACCGATTCCATTACTGTCTGCGGACGACTACGTTTTCGCATATGTGGAACTATCAGGAGGAGGCACGAAGTTACTAGCCTGCTTGCCTGGAGAAGGATCAAATCCTACAGAATCTCTAGCAAATATCGTAACTCACAGTCAGGAGCAAGGAAAATAACTATTAGTGGGCTGTGACTGCAACGCCCACCACACAAGTTGGGGAAGCACTGACACAAACACCCGAGGTGAGATACTTTTTGGATTTCTTAATCTCTAATAACCTTTCTGTTCTTAACCGGGGTAACGCCCCAACATTTGTCAACAGCTTGCGCCAAGAAGTATTAGATATAACTTTTTGCACGGATAGCCTCCAACACCGTGTAAAGAATTGACACGTTTCTAGTGAGGCGTCCATGTCTGACCACAGACACATAAATATGAATGTGAATATTGCCAACAAAGGCGAAACACTTACCTATAGGGATCGGAAAGCTACAGACTGGAATGGCTACAGGGAATCTCTTGAGGAAATTCTCAAAACAACTGACGGAAGCATCAAAACCCTGAATCAGATAGAGTTATCAGTGGGACGGTTGGAGGAAGGCATACAGATGGCATTTCACCGAAACTGTCTACTGAAGACTTCGGTGACCAAAAAGGATGTTCCATGGTGGAACAAAAGTCTGGAGCGTCTCAGGCGTCAGACTCGGACCCTGTTTAACAGAGCAATGAGAGACAAAAACTAGGACGCCTACAGACAGTCACTTACAAAGCTCAACAAAGAACTAAGGAAAGCCAAGAGGAAATCCTGGAACGAATTCTGCGAGGAAATAAAGAACACCTCACAGGCATCTAGAATTCACAAAATCATCTCCAAGTCCCCTCACACACATGTAGGGTTACTCAGGAGACCAGATGGGACATATACAGGCTCAGTAGAAGAAACACTCAGGCTATTAGCTCGAGTACACTTCCCGAACAGTATCCCAATAGACGGAGGGGAGGATAACACAGGTCATGCTTGCGGTTATTGCAGACCCAGAGGGGAAGACTGGCGAATGGCCTCTCTTCTATTCAGACCCAACCGGATCGCATGGGCAATCAACAGTTTTAAGCCCTATGAAACCGGCGGGAAGGATAACATTTTTCCAGCCCTGCTACAGCAAGAACCAGCATATATCCTACCAGCGCTAATTAAAATCTTCAGGGCTAGCTTTGCCTGGGGATACATACCAAAAGCGTGGACTAATGTCAAAGTTACGTTCATACCCAAAGGGGTGACAGAGACAAGTCCCAACCAAAATCATACAGACCGATAAGTCTTACTTCCTTCATGTTGAAGACCATGGAGAAGGTAATCAATCTGTACATCAGGGAAAACTACCTGATTAACAGACCCTTGCATATAAGGCAGCATGCATATCAGAAGGGTAAATCAACAGAATCCGCTCTAATGGATCTGGTGGACCTTATCGCACATGCAGTTGAAGAGAAGGAATTAGCCCTCTGTGCATTTCTTGACATACATGCCTTTGACAACACAAACACACAAACTATACTCAACAGCATTGATAAAACAACCACAAGTTGGGTTAACTCAATGCTTTGCAACAGAATTGCGTCAACCTATTGCTAGATACGACCATAAAAGTAAAACTCAAGACAGGCTGCCCTCAAGGAGGCGTCCTATCACCTTTACTCTGGTCACTGGTGGCTGAGAATCTGCTGACCGTGCTGAATGATGCCAGCTTCTATACACAAGGCTACGCTGATGATCTGGTAATAGGCATCATTGGTAAATGCCAAACAACCATCGCCAATCTTATGCAACAAGCCTTTAGTATAATTGAAAATTGGTGCCTTACAACCCAATTATCGGTTAATGCGTCCAAGACGGTTGTCATTCCTTTTACTAAAAAGAGGTTACTCGACAACTTAATACTATATGGGCATAATACTTGACCAAAAACTTACTTGGAACCCTCAGATTAAACATATAATCAGGAAAGCTAAAATAGCTATGGGTACCTCCTGCAGATTGTTCGGTACAAAATGGGGCTTAAAACCTAAGGTAACTCTATGGTTATACACGACCATTGTAAGACCTATGGTGACGTATGCATGCGTCGTATGACACAGGAAGACCGACCAAGTCACATGCAAGGAGACACTCACAAGCCTTCAAAAGATTGCCACCACGATGACCACAGGAGCACTTTCCTCTACTCCAACTGCGACCCTCGAAGCACTGCTCAGCCTGAATCCTCTGCACGTGCAGGTGCAAATGGAAGCCAGGGCAGCGATGGTTAGAGCTAAAAATACAGGTAGGACAAAGTGGAGATCACTGGTAATGAATACCCTGCACAACGACATCATAGAAGACAGAATGATGGCAATGCCATCTGATGTCATGCTATACGAATACAGCTTTGACAAGCTATTTAAAACCACCATTCCGCATCGATCTGAATGGGAAAAGAAAATACCTGGTAAGTATAATTTCCACGATATCATCTGGTTCACAGATGTTCCGAAAAAGGATGGACTTGTAGGGGCCGGATTCCACGGTGGACAACCGAAGGTTAAGAGATCCTGCAACCTCGGTCCACATGCCACCGTTTTCCAAGCAGAGCTCTACGCAATCCTGGGCTACGCCCAGGAAAGCCTGGAGATAGACTATAAAAATATAGCAATATCCATCTTTACTGATAGCCAAGCAGCTATTCTAGCTCTAGGCTCACAAAATATGGATTCTAAACTCGTAAAAGTGTGTGTCCTTAAACAAACTAGGTGAAACCAATAAAATAACGCTAAGTTGGGTACCTGGACACCTACTTTAGCCTACGAGCTAGCCAGAATGGGGGAAGAGGGGATGGCGTGGGGACCTAAACCCTTTTGCGGTATACCCAAATGCTTCATTACTAACTAGCTCAAAGGATGGGGGCTAACCCAAAGCATCAAGCTCTGGTCAAAGTCAGGCCAAGAGCACTCCAAAGCACTCCTAGTGGGCTTCAACGCAAAGTTCACTAAAGAGGCGCTCTCTATGAGTAAGAATCAAATCAGAATTCTTACTAGAACCCTAACTGGGCACTGCAGACTAAACAAACACATGCACAAGATGCGTCTAACCGATACTAATATTTGCAGATTCTGCCATAAGGATGAGGAAACACCTATACACATCCTCTGTGGCTGCGAGGCAACTCATCACACCAGAAGCCAGCACCTTGGAGGGCACTTAATCACACCTGACGACGTTACACTCCACCAAAACACATAGTCGACTATATGGTCAGACTAAATCTTAGATATGTCCTTTAAGGAAGAAAGAGGCGTCACAATAGATCTTTTAGGTCGCAGCGACTTCCGGGCTATATATCCCAGCCTCTATCCAGATACAATACAAGCTGGTCAACAAAAGACTGTTGATATATTTAGAGAAACTAAACTAAACTCAGTAAACCAGTACGGTTTTTACAATGGCAGGTCGACGGAGGACGCAGTCAATAACCTGGTGGACGGACCGTGAACAAAGAATTTGTTTGAGTGATCACTGGAGCACTCTCGCAAAAGTGAGATATGGTGTCCCACAAGGCATTGTACTTGGTACTAGTCTTTTTCTAGTCTGTGTCAACGGTCTCTGTGCGCTGAATATAGAAAAAGCTCGTATTTAATCCTACGCGGATGATACAGCCATTACGGAAAGAACTGGAAAGACGTATACAATGCTGCGCAATCTGGAATACGACTAGTGGCTGAGTGGCTACAGTGCAACCTGCGTAGCCTTAATGCTCAAAAAACTAAAATTATAAATTTTTGTGTTAATAAGGGACCTTAGATCTCCAACAACATAAACTCAACTTCTAACTTATGGCTTAGCAGAAGGTATTTGCAATTGTGCAATACTCGAGCGTGTTGATAATATTAAATAGCTCGGCATAAACAGTGACAAACACCTCACGTGGAAAACAAACAAACAGTGACAAACAAACAGAAACAGTTAGCCATCGTATCAGAAAAGTAATGTACATTTTCAAGAGAATAAGAAAAATTGCAGAAGAAAACACATTGAAAATTGTATATTGCACTCTGCTACGGTACTTAACTATTGCTTTATTAAGATTTCACAAATCTGCACCCCTGACTTTTATAGCTAATCAGCGCTCAATAATACTACCTCATTGGCAAAGGCATTCATACATGGGTCCATAACTGTATAGCAAACTAAACAAACCTCTGAAATTGCTCCCCATGCTAAATTATGCATGTAAGAACAGCGTTACTAAGTGGTTATCTGAAATGGACTATGCACAAACAGAAAATATTATGACTATACTCTGATCATACAAATCATACACACCATCACACGCACACATACACACACAGGGCCACCCTGGCTGACCTCCGGACACCCGGACACCCGGGGTTGAGGTGATACTGCTACCGGGTGCGTCTCCACCAGCGGATAGGAGAATGCTCGCCATTCGCAAAAGTCTTGGGTAGGAGTGAAATTAAATAGCTCCCACGGACAAAACACCCCAGCTGAATCAGTCTACCCGTCACCACGGCCGTTGCAATACGGTCGAAACGTCGGGCAATAAACAAAGGTATTTAGCCTTAAAATAAAATATTTACGCGAATAAGACCCGTAGCTTATAAAATTCTATAATGTGTACAAATCGCGAAAGTTTACGAACATATAAAACACCTGTAGTGATAATTCTTACCTCGTATATATATATGTCCTTGTAGGGTTATTTCGTAGCATTTCCGTATATTTCCCATTGTTGTATTTCGCCATTTATAACATATCTCTTATTATTATATAAACATTATTTTTCATAAATCAAATCTGTCATGTCGACAAATATTTTCTATGGTTGCTATGACAACAAGATAAACATAGAGTTCTTTGTAAAGTATAGACTACATTGTGAAACTGGCTGTGCGTAAATCCTAAATTAAAAATAAGTTAAGCTTTAAAATTTTAAATTGCTTCTAGAGAGTTTTCTTTATGAATACAAAACCGAAGAAGAGTCAGTGAAGAACCAGCTCTCTAAAAGAGAAGGAAGAAAACCGAGCTCTCTAAAAGAGAAGGAGTGGGAAATTAAGAGAAAGAGACCATTCCTACCGGCGCCGCCTTTCTACCTACCGGCGTCGCCTCTCTACCTACCGGCGTCGCCTCTCTACTTACCGGCGTCGCCTCTCTACTTACCGGCGTCGCCTCTCTACCTACCGGGCCGCCTCTCTACCTACCGGGCCGCCTCTCTTATATACCGGGCCGCACCTCTACGACGCGTCGCACCTCTACCTGCCGACGTCGCGCCACTACTACCTACCAGCGCCGTGCCTCTGCCTACCGGCGCCGTGCCTCTACCTACCGGCGCCGCGCCTCTACCTACCGGCGGCGCGCCCCTACATACCGCCGCCACGCCTCTACCTATCGGTGCCGCGCCTCTACCTACGAGTGCCGTATCTTGACCTACCAGCGCCGCATCTCCGCCTGGACGACGTACCTCTACCTACCAGCACTGCATCTCCGCCAGCATCGGTTCTAAATTTACCTTTAATTTTAAGTAACTTTTAAGCTCTTGTAAATATATGTAGTCCTATCTTAAACCTAAACTTTCATTACACTACACACCCCAAGTTAAGACGTTAAGATACCGCGTCGAGGACTGCATGGCGCCAGAGAAGTGGCGTCTCAAACGGTTCCCCTGGGGCACCCACCACCCCAGACGTATTTAGTGGCCTTACTCCAGCAACCGGGGCTCTGCTGGAGTGGACGGAAATTTTGCTCTAGTTTTTCGTGGGAACATAATGATACCTAAGTCTAAATACCAATAAAAACCAAAATTATCAAAGAAATAACAGTGGCCAGGAGGCCAAACAAGCAACTGTAGACGCAAGTGCGGGACCATCATGAGAAGACGAAGTGCGGACATGAAAAGGACGAAAGCGTGGAACCATCTTAAGAAGTTCGCTAATTAGCTCAGAGAGTTTGTCCAACCTAAAATCAACGTCCATAAGGAGATTGAAACTGAGGTGGCCACTATTGGCAGTGCCTTCAAGAGATTAAAAACGTTGGAAGATGGACGACTCACGGGCCAGTCTGAAACCAAATTGGCGCCAATAGTCTCATGCCACCAACACCTCGGGTACGGAGCATCACTGAGACGACCACGACGATAGACAGTGAACTCGAAGCTGATGCTGAGTCCGTCACTGGAAGAAAACGTGATATTCGCAAGGCTAAACGAAAAGAGCGGACATCACGAGAGTCGGCGAGTAAGACCGCGCAAAATATGAAGGAAACTGGATCCACCCTACTCGCTGAAAATACAACACAAACACCCGACGAGAAGATATTTGAGTGGCAGACAGTCAAATCTAATAAAGAGAAGAAGCAGTCTCAAAAGAAGAAACCAAGATCTGTGGGGAGGCCCAATGCACTGTTTGTTCGGCCTAAAGAAAAAGAAAAGTATGCGGATATACTCACTCGAGTCAAGAAAGATGTTCCCGATGAGCAAGTCCGCTCAACGGTAGATAAAATTTGCAGGACAGCGACTGGTGATTTGTTGATCATCCTCACTAAAGAGAGCACAGACCAATCATTTCTAAGCTCCTGGGGAACGAAGCCGAAGTCAAAGCAAGGGACAGCAAGCGGAAATTGAAATACGAGACCTCGATGAAACGACGACTAAACAAGATGTTCTCAAAGCTCTACAGAAAGCGGCTGAAGTAAATGATGAATTGACTCTGGATGCCATCAGATCACTGCGCAATGCTTATGGCGGCATACAGACTGCAACGGTAACACTTGCAGCGTCAACAGCAAATAAGGTCTTGGGGGAGCACGGCAAAATAAGAAATGGCTGGGTCAACTGCTAAATAAGAATTGTGGAGAGACCAACTAAGTGTTTTAGGTGCTGGCATTATGCACATCTTGCCACTAAGTGTAAGAGCAACGTGGACCGGTCCAATCTCAGCACCAGTTGCGGAGAAGATGGATACAAAGCTGCCACCTGTAAAAAAGATGCTCGAAGTGCCTTGTGTCTCGAAAAAGGCAATACGGAAAATTGTGCCCACATTGCTGGTAGCAGCAGATGCTTAGTCTTTAAAGAGGCACTCCAGAAGGTAAGAAAAATTAAACAATTATGAAGATACTGCAACTAAACCTCAGCCAAGACAAAACTTGGTGAGATAAGCACGAAGGTTCATTTTGTGTCTGCGTGTAATTTATGTATAAAATATATGTATTTAGAAATATTTTTGTATTGTCAGCTTTCTGGTTGCAATAGTACTGGGTCTGCCTAGTTTGGGATCAGATCATCAGCGTGATGACGAACACAATAGTCATCGTTCACGAACAAGAGTCTTAAAACACTTCAGACCACCTTGTTCGAAAGGCGTTCCGAGATACCATGTTAATGAGTAAAGTCTGTGTGTGCGTGCATCGAGGCTGCATTCTATAAAGATCACCTTCTCTAGTTTGTTGTTTTCTGATTTCGGTCCGTATAACAAAAAACATTATAAGGCTGAATACATATACAACGTGTAAATGAATCCCTTTTCGACCAGAAAGGGGCGGTAGGCGGTGTAGGTATTTTATTAACTTTGCAAAAAAAAAAAATATTTAAAAAATTATATCCGTCAAAATGTTTCTTATTGAATTTTAAAATTCACGATTTTAGTAATTTTGCTAAAATTTTTTTTTTTTTTAAAGATTTTTATCAACATTGTTTGCAAGCCTGTTTACAATCAAAGCAATCGTTTCTGCCTCCGCATGATTTCCCTTATGCCTTCTGTTTTTTTGTTGTATTGATGAACAGCGATACTCCCCATTGTAATTACAATCTAGTCTACAGAGACTAATATAAAATTTGAGTTTGACGTAAACTATAATATTATTATAAGTTCTTAATGTGTCTATTAACATGAAGACACTTAGTTCTTGTGTTCTTTAATTGCACTGCACTGCACTGTTGCACTATATTATGGTCACAACACTAATTAAAAAGGTTTGTTCCTTTTTAGCCTTCTCACTATGTCTGTGTTGTCGAGGAGCTGGATAGCCTCAATATTCATATGACATCAGTGAAGAAAAAAAAAATTGCGTTATCTATTTTATTTTCATTTTTAAATAAAAAAAAGACGTAAATTGAATGGGAAGATGATACCTAACAACACTTGAACGGATCGAACAGGAATAAAATATAATGTAGCATAAGAAAACCTATTGCAGTAAGAAAATATGTTGTTTTCAAGAAAAACATCTGTTCTAATGTTCAAACCAATAAATCTGACGAGTTCTCCCCGATTAAGAAATAACTAGACGTGAAACCAGTGACATGACGTGATTTCAAACACTCACGAAAATTGGCATATCAAACTTTATTTATAAACTTCATCCAAAAAATCTCTGCCATTATATTTGAAGGGTGTAATAGATATCTAAAATATTTTCTATGTTATGAGTTTACATGGGTTGACCAAACCCTTATCACGTGGAAAGCCAGCTTGACGTTGCCCGTACATTACCAACATTCATAAAAATATGACCTGAGATATATTACCTGTAAATAAAAAAGACTTGGTACTTCAACGACATTGTTACTAAGATAAAAATAAGATTTAGGTACTCAGCGAATCTCCTGAATCCCAATACACTGAGAGTACAGAAGAAAAACCTTAAACATACTTTAAACGCACAAATAGGCTCGGTCACTGACTTCTATAGTACCAGTACGATGAACTGGGTCCTTATTCACAACCTTTATTCCGTGTGCATCACGGCGCATGTGTGGTTAATCTATATCTAAGCGCTGGTCTCCATTTACCATTATGACAAGATTTTGACAATTCCGTATGGGCTTGCCGTGGATACGGAAAAAAGATCGTGAATAAGGACCCTGGCTACCCCGTACAAAGTGACAGCAATTTCTTTTGCCGAATCCAATGAGAGTGTCCTTTGAACTTACTAATACTTATGACAAATTGCCGTTGTTGTAGATAACAACAACACGATGTAACAAACTTGTGTAACGAAGATATCGTTACACAATTTACACTTGTATTTAATTTTGTCAAATGTCCGTCCAAATGTCCAAATCAAATAAAAGTCTTGTTGTTGTCGGCGGCAGTCTATCTAGCGTACAGCACTACAGAGTTCAGTGGACTCAGTACATGGTAACGGAGTCTAAACACTTTCGGAACTAAATGGTCCAAGGTTCCGTCACAAGCTACCAAGAGTATAACAGGTAACCTTCAGACAACGGGCGTTCTAGTAACACACTCATACAGGGTGCTGATTTAGTCAATCGAATCCTTGCAGGGGGGTAATCACACCATGATACTGATGCGTTTGTTTTGAGAAAAAAAGTATTTTAAAATTCGAATCCTACAATTTGCGCTTCAACCCACTTTAACGGTTTTACCGCACTTCAACGTGTGCCCTTGTAGTTTAACGAGTGAAAAGAGTTGTTATTTATCAACATAATACATATTGGTAGCCCACCACCTGGTTAGGTGGCGGGCTACCAAATAAAGAAACGCGTAACAATGAGTAGGTATACCTAGTTAAGTATACCTACTCATTGTTACGCGTTTACTTCTCCGTCATAGGTACCTATCTAAAAAAAATATCATCTTTTTTTTTTTAAAGACGACTTCCGCATTAGGGTTTAAGCCCTGTGTCGCGGGAGACTTTACAAACATACAAGTCACGGAGACACTTCCACCGCGCCACAGAGGCTCGTCTCATCACTCCCCTGTGGTCTAGATATCTGCGAAATACAGCAATGTTACCTAAGTAGGTCCATCCAGTTAAATATATATATATATATATATATATATATATATATATATATATTTAACTATGGACTGCCTCTGTGGCGCGGTGGGAGTGTATCCGACTGCTACGCAAGAGGTCGTGGGTTCGATCCCCACTCAGGATAAAACTTTGTGTGATGAGCATGATGGTTTATTCTGTGTCTGGGTGTTATTTATCTATAGTATGTATGTATTTAAAAATATGTAAGTATGTTTATCAGTTGTCTGGTTTCCATAGTACAAGCTCTGCTTAGTTTGGGATCAGATAGCGTTGTGTGAGTTGTCCCAAGATATTATATTATTATATTATATATTATTATATATACGAGTAGATATGCTAACCGTTTTCGAACATTGTTACACCCTTTCGTGCCTTGGAGACGCGAGACGAGCACGCTAAGTTTTCGGTCTTGCTCCTAATCTCTCTCCGGTCGTGTCAGATTTTCGTCCCATCGGACGTATTGTGTCTGCGCTTACACTTGTGCATTATAATATCTTCTGTAGCTCCAAGTCCGTGCGAGAATGGGTTTGTCAAGCGCGCGTTGTATCTATATATTATCCAGGTGTGTTTAGTATTTCAGAACGCTTACCGAACAAAGTGGTGGAAAAATGGTTTCCGTGTACGAAGCTTTCCTGCTGTGCTCTCGTTGTGTTGTGTCTGAGCCTTTTGTAGTAATGATTTCCGTAACGACGTGAACGGCACTATCTAGCTACACTGTAATTTTACCTCGTGAATTATCTAACTCCGCTTTATTTTCTCCGCTGGGATAGCATTTTTGGGCTCAAAAATTGTGGTTTACACTGAGCGGATTGGAGTTGGGTCACCAAATAAACTAGTTGAATATTGGCAAATGTATCACGTTGTTTAGTACATTGTCTGATTCATTTGTCGGTGATTTTGGAGACAAAGTTTTTTTTGTTGTCTTCCGGATTTTATTACACAACAACATGTTGGCTTAAATCTTTATTCTGTATTGAGGTAGAACAGAAACAATGTGATGATTATTAGTAGTATTTTCTGGACATTTTTATAGTTTCCAATGGGAAACAGACTGTGTTATTGTCCAGAAAATACAACTAATAATCATCAAATTGTTTCGGTTCTACCTCAATACAGAATAAAGATTTTAACCAACATGTTGTTGTGACTTGAAACAAATTTGCTTTTTTTAAAGGTAAAAAAAGGAAATTTATCATGTTACATTGCATTAGTTGATATATCTGTCTTACTGAAAAATAATACATTGACTTGACTCTGAGGCTGCGGATCCACCAAAGCAAAAAATTCGAACAAAGTTAAATTGAAATTTGTTGAACGAATGAAATCTGTCTCTAACTTTCCAAACGTAGTCGATCTTAGGTTTTATTTTTCTTTAAAAAGATAAATACCAATGTGGAATTGTATTCCCACATTACTGGCAATCCTGTTAACCCCTCCAGCTAAAGCCAATGGCTTGTGTTAGGAGTGTGTTCAAGTTAGTAGTACAATGGGTAGGATTCGAACCCACGACCTCACGATGGCGAGACAGATGCTTTAACCATTAGGTACCGCCGCGTGAAAATTGGAACAGGATTTAATATCCCGACGTTAGAGCAAGAGCACTGTGTGTGACAGTGGTTTAATGTTATTCCTTCTTACACGAATCAGTCTCGACGATTATCTTTGAATAAAATAATGCTTCTCTCAGAAAGTTATCCCCACTGAGGAATAGAGAATTTAGGATCTCATTTTTGGCTTGCCTTTCATTATACCAATTAGCCATTTTACTGAGCTCTTATCAATGGACCTAAACAGTCTGCCACTGTCATATCTGTCTACTTTATGTTACACTAGCTGCGCCCCGCGGTTTCACCCGCGAAGTCTACCACATAAGAGATAGACATATGCTGTCGCAGACTTTTTTGTAGGACTATTTATGATAAATATATCGTTCATACATTATTTAAGTGTAACTTCAACGATATTAGCGGCGCACGCCAAAACACGTCGCCGATTGTGTATTTTTTACTATTTGCTTGACATTTATCGTTATATTTTGAACAATTTATACAATATCTTTATAAATTATAGCCTATGTGTTATTCTGATGTATAAGCTAAAAATCCATGCAATAGTTTTTGCGTGGAAGAGGAACAAACATCCACACATCTATACATCCACACTCACAAACATTCGGCTTTATTATATTAGTAGGAAGTAGAATATCCCGACACGTGAAATAAAAAGTTGATTAAATATAATCGGCTGAAATTATTCTCATCAAACAATGCTGAAAAACATTCCAATTAAACAAGCTTTCTTATAAAAACTGTCGCATCAAAACCCATCTACTTGCTTGGATACTACGATGTCACAGACAAACACACATATACACATAAAAGTATTATTATCTCTCTGTTTACATCGAGAGTTAAAATTATAGTTGTAACTAGTTGGCCCGCACAACTACAACACAAAGGCGTATGCGTCATTTTTCTCCAATTCTGCAACATTTTTCATTGATGGTAGGATTGAAGATTGTAGATTTTCAGGTAGGCTTTAGGCTACTGGCAATTGGTTATGTAGCCTAAAGCCTACCTGAATAAATGAGCTATCTAACACTTAAATAAATTTTAATTCGAACCAGCAGTCCCAGAGATTATTCCGTTCACCAAACAAACAAACAAACAAACTCTTTAGCTTTATAATATTAGTATATATTTCGAAGGGATTCGTGAGTCATGACTCATGGCACCAAGTAATCTGAGAATTCAGCAAGGTTAAGCAACATTCCCTATCAGGGTAATAGGTACATGAGTGACCGTTGTTTGTAAAAGTATCCCGCCAATGTGTGCCTCGAGTTTACGATAGTGATAATCGGTATTATCACTATAGGCTTTCCAAGTAATCTGAATCCTATCCTATACAAACGTTGGCATCGACCATCCCCACTTTATAAAACAGAGTTTTTTTTGTTATTGAACATACACACACACCAAAGGAAATCATGAACATAATCAAACGCACGCATAAATATTTCAACCCTTTTTCATTACTGACACTAATCTACTTATGTAAAATCAAAAATACGCGATTATCCGAAAATTGTGGATATATCATGTCGTTTCGAAACCTTTATTTAAATATGTTCCTTAATTTGAGGGGAGAGTTTTTTAATTTGACGGAATAAACAAGAAATGTTTGACAGGTACGAAACCCACGAACATTTTGAATGCAAATATTTTTTTATTTTATTTTTATCAATTTTCCAATGTTTTTAATACCTATTGTCCTTTTCCGGATACAGACAAATCCAAAAACACAAAAATCATAAAGATTGGTTTAGCCGTTCTTGAGTTATAAATTAAGCAGTACGTTAAGCCGGTGGTATTTTCCAGAAACCTTCTTTTATAAATCTCGTTGAATTTGTCTCAGTAATATTAGTTTAATCTTGTCGGCCCGGCTCGCCACCACACTACAGAGCTTTGTGGGGTCGACAGCTTGTAACATTCTAAATATTAAACTGCACTCTCAAAATAGCAATTTCTTCGCCAAGTATCTCAACTTCAGCTTAATTTTAAATTCTTAAGTTCACTGGTGTGAAGTAGTTCTTTATGTCTTTTATTTGCAATGTTATGCAGGAATCTAGATAAGAATATGTTTAAAAGTTTTTTCGGGCAACTCCTCTATTAGGGTAAAATCCCCGTGTTGCAAGAAACTTTTACGAACATACAAATTACGGACACAAAGTGGATAGAGACCTATGTGGGATTCTAAACAACAAATTGAATACCAACAAAGAAGTCGTAGGTTTGTGTTCCATTCCCGTCTGGGAAAAAAACACATACCTTGCCTCTCGCATTGTGCCAGAGGTTGCCTGTGTAACTGTACGAGTCGTATGGCTGCTGTGATAGCAATCGTATACTACTACTATATAGTCCTACTGCTGTAAGGTCAACCATTATGAGATAAATAACTTTTGTAAAAAAAAATACATTTTGTTAGAATAATTAATTAATTTGAATTTGAAACGTAATAATGTGTTTTCCAAACAAACAATTTCTGGAAACACAGCTGTGACAAAGTTGGCGATCGTGAAATCTCCAAAAGTTTTGATCTTGTTCGAGTCGGAAATTTCAAATCCTCTCAATATGTGCGATGTTGTCAGCCGTAGACTGACACAAATCTTGAAGTTTGTCGTGTAAAATGTGATTCCAGCGATAATTGTCTCAACTCACCACATTTGGGCTGGGGAAGTTTATCTGTCATATTTGAGGATAACTATTTGTTGTTTGGTTGTTTAATATTTTCCATTGAATATTGAAACCACGGAAATGTGGGCTACGGATCCACCCTGGTCAGGAATGTGAAGCAGAAGTCATCTCACGAAGATGAATCCCAACGGTTACTCTTTATTTAAATACTTATTTACTAGACTAAAATTAAATGGTCAAACCACTTACTCAATCTCGCAGGTTGGTATCATGACACCATGTTAGTGAATATCCTACCTAAATTCTTAGAGGCCTCACAGAGATAAGTAAAATATACCATAATTGCATTTTTGAAAGAAAGAAAGATTTGAAGTCAAGACCCAGGAATCGAACCCGAGACTTCCGTAGCCAAACCGGGGCCAGAAACGAACCACCTATCTGGACTATGTTACTAGACCTCAAATTTCTTTATCCCTTGATGCTCGCGAGTTTGGGCCCTCGCATGCGCCATCTAGTCGGTAGTTAAAGAACTATCACGACTTTTGTTAATGCACAGAGAGCATATTAACAAATTATGATGTCGCAGTCTTCAAATTTTTCTATCTTTCAAAAATGCAATTATTGTATTTGTAAAGTAATTGGTAAGAAATGCCTATAAAAATTACTTCAAGTAAAATATACTTCACGTTAACTTAGCTGTGTAGGGCTGGTTTCACATATAAATCACTCGATCACCAATGGTTCTTCCAATATAGTTCACTGTTTATAGTTCAACTCGTGTATGGGTTACGGACCACACTAAAACACATCCAAACACAAAAAATATACAAAACTTCATTTACAAACTATTACTAGAGTAATAGGCTGTCCCCAAACGGTCACACAATTGCTAGTTATCATTAAATTACACTTAAATATTAATAATCATAAAAAAATAGGCTAGGCGAGACCAACACATATCATAAAAAAATGTAGGCTCAGTAATTTCAAAGAGGGAGTCGATATTTATGAACTTTTATAAATAACTTCATGACATATATTTGAGTCCTAACATCAAGCCCTTTCATTTGTTTTTATCATAAACCATACCGTTTTCAAAGGTTTTTTTGAATTTCTTCTGTTACTCCATAAATTACCTTTGTGTTCAAAATTCAGATAGGAATATATAGGTGCAGATTGTAAAAAGCTAGATAATTATTTAAAAGTATAACAGTACAATAATTAAATTCATACATTATAATCGAATAAGTTATTAACATTGTGAAGATTTAGCTGAACTGTAGAGGAACAGCGTACGAACTTTAATTTTAAAATTGTAACGGTTGGGTGCCATCCTGATTTCGGAGGGAGGGGGGGTTACGAATGCCATAGTACAACAGATTGGACAAAGAAAGAAGATCTCACAAATCCAGTAGAATGAGCGAGGCATAAAAGTAACAGATAGTTGAAAGAATGGATATCGTTGCTATGTTTTGGAGCAAAAGAATTGAAACCTAGAAGCCAGGTCAGAGGGAGTATGAGGAGTGTTATTAATAAAATAAAGAGTAGTGATTATAACTTTATTACGAGTAAATGAACTTTGTAAAATTTTCTGTTCTCTATAATAGTCGACTTATTCTAATCGAGCTACCTGTCAAATATATGTCATTCTGTTGTGTGTGTGGTTTCGTTGAAGCCGCTATCTTGAGCTGAATGCAGACCACCTCAATAAGTACGATCGACTCCCTGCAACTGCATTAGATTTATTTTTAACCTTCGTAAGTATGCCCATGTGCCTTCTTATCGTTGCGCGTTATTACTACACTTATATGTCGAAAACTTTCGCGATTTGTACACATTATAGAATGTTATAAGCTACGGGTCTTAATCGCGTAAATATTTTCCACGGCTACGACCACGGCCGTTGCAATATGGTCGAAACGTCAGGCAACAAAGGTATTTGGCCTTAAAATAAATATTTACGCGATTAAGACCCGTAGCTTATACGACACGACCTTCGGCGTTCCAACACTCTTTTGATTAAAAGAGCGATCGAACAGAACCGGGCGTCAAAAGTGTTCGTACAATCTCTTGGAAGAAGCCACCTGACGAAGTTGACCACAACAATTGGAGAAGTCGTTTCTTCGAAGCCGGCAGTCCTCTCCGAAGTGGAAAGCTTCTATGGCCGGTTATACGCTTCGCATGCATCTCGACCTGATCCTGAAGATGAGGGTCCTTATGCCACTCTAACACGCCACTACACCAAAGACCTGCCAGAAGTCAACATTGACGAAATCGTGCTAGACAGCTAAAAAATGGAAAAGCCCCTGGAGAGGATGGCGTTACAACAGAGCTGTTAAAGGCTGGAGGTAAACCCGTACTGAGGGAGCTCCAAAAGCTCTTTAATGCTGTCCTGTTTGAAGGGAGAACTCCGGAGGCGTGGAGTAGAAGCATAGTCGTCTTGTTCTTCAAAAAAGGAGATAAGACCCGGCTGAAGAACTACCGACCTATTTCTCTTCTAAGCCACGTCTATAAGCTGTTCTCAAGAGTCATCACGAACCGCCTTGCGCGAAGACTTGACGAATTCCAACCACGGGAACAGGCTGGATTTCGGAGCGGATATGGCACCACAGACCACATCCACACAGTGCGGCAGATTATACAAAAGACCCAAGAGTATAATCAGCCCCTGTGTCTAGCATTTGTGGACTATGAGAAGGCCTTTGACTCGATTGAAATCTGGTCCGTTCTGGAGTCTCTGCAGCGATGCCAAGTAGATTGGCGATATATCCAAGTGATGAGATGTCTCTACAAAGCCGCAACAATGTCCGTCCAAGTATAGTATCAGGAAACAAAACCTATACCATTGCATCGAGGAGTGAGGCAAGGGGACGTTATCTCCCCGAAACTGTTCACAAATGCAATGGAGGATATGTTCAAGACGCTGCACTGGAAAGGGCGGGGCATCAACATCAATGGTGAATACATCTCTCACTTGCGATTTGCAGATGACATTGTCATCATGGCGGAAACGCTGCAGGACATGCAACTGATGCTTAATGACCTGGCTGACTCCTCTGTACGCATCGGCCTACGGATGAACATGGATAAATCCAAGGTCATGTTCAATGAACATGTGCTACCGGAACCGATAGCGGTGCACGGCGCCGTTCTCGAAGTTGTTCAAAAATATGTGTACCTCGGGCAGTCATTGCAGTTAGGTAGAAACAACTTCGAGGACGAGGTGAACAGAAGAATTCGGTTGGGTTGGGTAGCGTTTGGTAAGCTATGTCAAGTCTTCTCATCGTCGATCCCACAATGTCTAAAGACTAAAGTCTTTAATCAGTGCGTCCTACCCGTCATGACATACGGAGCCGAAACGTGGACACTGACGGTACGGCTGGTCCACAAGTTCAAAGTCGCTCAGCGGGCTATGGAACGGGCTATGCTCGGAGTTTCTCTTAGGGACAAAATCAGAAATGAGGTGAGAACCAAAGTTATCGACATAGCCCACCGGATTAGCAAGCGGAAGTGGCAGTGGGCTGGCCATATCTGCCGAAGCACCGACAACCGTTGGGGTATACGAGTTCTTGAGTGGAGACCACGGCACGGCAAACGTAGTGTAGGACACCCTCAGGCCAGGTGGAGTGATGATTTACGCAAAACGGCTGGCAGGAGCTGGATGCGAGAAGCCGAAGATAGATTAAAGTGGCGTGCAATTGGAGAGGCCTATGTCCAGCAGTGGACTGCGATATGCTGATGATGAAATATATGTATCTATATATCTGAAGTTGCCATATTCGTGGGCATGACACACATGACACTTTCTGTGTTTGTTTACTAAAGTGTAAAAGCATTTTCAGTGTATATTTTTGCAGACAAAGGAAAAACCTGAAAAAAACATTTTATAAATATTGCGTTGTAACACTACATGAAGTACACCCCAAACTATAAGGGTTCCGTTTTGCCATTTTGGCAAAACGGAACCCTTATAGTTCCCTTATGTCCATCCCTCCGTTGCTTAGCTCAGAGACTATTAAAGTTTAAAATATAGTGCTCGAAGACTGCAATTTTGCATGAATACACATATTACTGACGCCGATAAAACAAAAGAATAAAATCTTGAAAAACATTTTTTTTGAGGGTACCTCCTCTATGTGTAAAGTGGGGATTTGATTTTTTTTCTCACCTACCCCATCGAGTCGGGTATCATTAGATAGGTATTTTAAAAACCGTTTAGGGTTCGTGTTCGCGATAATAGTCGGTTTATAAAGCAACATCACTATGCCGCTGGTCACATCACTAAAACTATAAAGTGTCCATTTTTGCCATTCTGGCTACGTAACCCTAACAAAGAAGGCACTTCTTTCCTAGAACTTATTACAAAAAGAACATGGACGCTGTCAAACAAATTGTCTTGTCGACAGTAAATAACGTGTATTGTGCAGGTAGAACGATGAAGTTTGTAGTGTACTGAAACACGGGTTTGTTCCGTTTACTATCGCTCTGAAGACAAGAGGTAACAACTTTTCAATTCTTGACGCGAACTCGTCCGAACTGCATTTAGTTTCAAGTACTTTCAGACTCAAATATTTTAATAGGTATATAATAGATATAGATACCTATCATAATTAGTAAAATATTTAAGTCTGAAAGTAATTATACATTATTAGTTCCTGTAAATCTATAATGAAACAGTGCAGAGGAACTTAAAAGCAATTAATATAAATAATTATTCAATGTTTATAAGTACTATAAAAAATAGCATTGTTTACAATGTTACCTTAATCCATACGCATAAAATATATTTCTGAACAAACATTTAATGTAACTTTGTAATAACATAAATGACTTCATTGCAATATCAAGACACTTAGTAAATATAAGAATCTTGGCACATAAATTGGTGAGGCCGGTATCCATATTTCTTTTGCCACATGGCTATCTCAGTTGCGGCACCAAGAGGGTTATAAATGGCGACGTGACGTCATCTTCTCCCTTATTCGAAACGTCTGAACTGTCTGTTGTCGTCATGAACGTTTGTTGTTACCTCTTGTCTTCAGAGCGATAGTAAACGGAACAAACCCGTGTTTCAGTACACTACAAACTTCATCGTTCTACCTGCACAATACACGTTATTTACTGTCGACAAGACAATTTGTTTGACAGCGTCCATGTTCTTTTTGTAATAAGTTCTAGGAAAGAAGTGCCTTCTTTGTTAGGGTTCCGTAGCCAGAATGGCAAAAACGGAAACTTTATATTTTTAGTGATGTGACCAGCGGCATAGTGATGTTGCTTTATAAACCGACTATTATCGCGAACACGAACCCTAAACGCTTTTTAAAATACCTATCTAATTATACCCGACTCGATGGGGTAGGTGAGAAAAAAAATCAAATCCCCACTTTACACATAGAGGAGGTACCCTCAAAAAAAATGTTTTTCAAGATTTTATTCTTTTATTTTATCGGCGTCAGTAATATGTGTATTCATGCAAAATTGCAGCTTTCGAACACTATATTTTTAAATTTTAATAGTCTCTGAGCTAAGCAACGGACGGATGGACGTAAGGGAACTATAAGGGTTCCGTTTTGCCACTTTGGCAAAACGGAACCCTTATAATTTGGGGTGTACTTCATGTAGTGTTACAACGCAATATTTATAAAATGTTTTTTTCAGGTTTTTCCTTTGTCTGCAAAAATGTACACTGAAAATGCTTTTACACTTTAGTAAACAAACACAGAAAGTGTCATGTGTGTCATGCCCACGAATATGGCAACTTCAGATATATAGATACATATATTTCATCATCAGCCTATCGCAGTCCACTGCTGGACATAGGCCTCTCCAATTGCACGCCACTTTGTTCTATCTTCGGCTTCTCGCATCCAGCTCCTGCCAGCCGTTTTGCGTAAATCATCACTCCACCTGGCCTGAGGGCGTCCTACACTACGTTTGCCGTGCCGCGGTCTTCACTCAAGAACTCGTATACCCCAACGGTTGTCGGTTCTTCGGCAGATATGGCCAGCCCACTGCCACTTCAGCTTGCTAATCCGGTGGGCTATGTCGATAACTTTGGTTGTCTGCCGGATCACCTCATTTCTGATTTTGTCCCTAAGAGAAACTCCGAGCATAGCCCTTTCCATAGCCCGCTGAGCGACTTTGAACTTGTGGACTAGCCGTACCGTCAGTGTCCACGTTTCGGCTCCGTATGTCATGACGGGTAGGACGCACTGATTAAAGACTTTAGTCTTTAGACATTGTGGGATCGACGATGAGAAGACTTGACGTAGCTTACCAAACGCTGCCCAACCCAACCGAATTTTCCTGTTCACCTCGTCCTCGAAGTTGTTTCTACCTAACTGCAATGACTGCCCGAGGTACACATATTTTTGAACAACTTTGAGAACGGCGCCGTGCACCGCTATCGGTTCCAGTAGTACATGTTCATTGAACATGACCTTGGTTTTATCCAAGTTCATCCGTAGGCCGATGCGTACAGAGGAGTCAGCCAGGTCATTCAGCATCAGTTGCAGGTCCTGCAGCGTTTCCGCCATGATGACAATGTCATCTGCAAATCGCAAGTGAGAGATGTATTCACCATTGATGTTGATGCCCCGCCCTTTCCAGTGCAGCGTCTTGAACATATCCTCCATTGCATTTGTGAACAGTTTCGGGGAAATAACGTCCCCTTGCCTCACTCCTCGATGCAATGGTATAGGTTTTGTTTCCTGATACTGTACTTGGACGGACATTGTTGCGGCTTTGTAGAGACATCTCATCACTTGGATATATCGCCAATCTACTTGGCATCGCTGCAGAGACTCCAGAACGGACCAGATTTCAATCGAGTCAAAGGCCTTCTCATAGTTCACAAATGCTAGACACAGGGGCTGATTATACTCTTGGGTATTTTGTATAATCTGCTGCACTGTGTGGATGTGGTCTATGGTGCCATATCCGCTCCGAAATCCAGCCTGTTCCCGTGGTTGGAATTCGTCAAGTCTTCGCGCAAGGCGGTTCGTGATGACTCTTGAGAACAGCTTATAGACGTGGCTTAGAAGAGAAATAGGTCGGTAGTTCTTCAGCCGGGTCTTATCTCCTTTTTTGAAGAACAAGACGACTATGCTTCTACTCCACGCCTCCGGAGTTCTCCCTTCAAACAGGACAGCATTAAAAAGCTTTTGGAGCTCCCTCAGAACGGGTTTACCTCCAGCCTTTAACAGCTCTGTTGTAACGCCATCCTCTCCAGGGGTTTTCGATTTTTTAGCTGTCTAAGAGCCAGCACGATTTCGTCAATGTTGACTTCTGGCAGGTCTTCGGTGTAGTGGCGTGTTAGAGTGGCATTAGGACCCTCATCTTCAGGATCAGGTCGAGATGCATGCGAAGCGTATAACCGGCCATAGAAGCCTTCCACTTCGGAGAGGACTGCCGGCTTCGAAGAAACGACTTCTCCACTTGTTGTGGTCAACTTCGTCAGGTGGCTTCTTCCAAGAGATTGTACGAACACTTTTGACGCCCGGTTCTGTTCGATCGCTCTTTTAACGAAAAGAGTGTTGGAACGCCGAAGGTCGTGTCGTATAAGCTTGTTGATCTCTTGGTTTAGAGCGCGCTTTTCCGATGAAGTGACGGATGGGTTTTCACGTCGTTCCTTCATTAGCCCTAAAGTCTTTTCCGAAAGCTTTGACTTCTTGCCCTTACGCTGCATATCACAAAATCTCGTACCTTCTTCCCTGAGTATCCGAACCACATTTACGAGCTTCTGGTTTACGTCTGTTGTGGTTTCCATGGCAGCAAATCGGTTATCCAGGTTTGACTGGAACGCTTCGGATCCTATCATGGTTTGGAGCAAAGTAGGTTGAAGCCTGGACCTCATCAGACGGGCACGTTCCGCCTTGAAGTCGATATTCAGAGAGCCTCGAACAAGTCGGTGATCACTACCGGTATTAAACCTGTTGATCACGGTGACGTCTCTGAATATATGCTTTTTGTCCGTCATGATGAAGTCAATTTCGTTTTTTGTCATAGTGTCGGGGCTTTGCCACGTCCACTTCCTTTGGGGCCGTTTCTTGAAAAAGGAGTTCATCAAGAAGAGCCCCTCCCGTTCGAGGAAGTTTACTAGCATTTGCCCCCTATGATTTCTGCTTCCAAATCCATGGGATCCTACTACCAATTCGCTGCAATTTTGTACTCCCACTTTAGCGTTGAAGTCCCCCATAACAACGTTGTAGTGGGTCTTAGTAGTGGAGTGAAGGGCCCTCGATATGTCATCAAACATATCCTCCACTTCGTCGTCTGGATGTGCCGAGGTCGGTGCGTACACTTGCACCACCTTGAGGCTATACCTCTCGGTGAGCTTGATAATGAGGTACGCTACCCTGTTCGACACGCTAGACATTTCCACAACGTTGTCAGAAAGGGACTTATTTACCAGAAACCCAACACCACCTTGGGATTGTTGGTCTCCCTCGCGGAAGTACATAAGGTAGCCTGACTCGAGGGTTATGGTGTCCTCTCCCTCTCTTCGGATTTCACTTAACCCGAGGATATGCCACCTAATCTTCCCAAGTTCCACCTCAAGTTGTGCCAGATGTGAGTCTAGCCGTAGCGTGCGTCCGTTATACGTCGCCAGGGTCAGTCGGTTGTGGTGGCCTTCCGTGGCCCGGAGATTCTTAGCAACCCCCGCCACGCCGTTACCGTGGACGCCACCATGTCCAGGAATAGCGTGACTGCCGGGAACTGGGGGCCGTGGCTTTTGTGCTTGGTGCATATGGGGGTAATGCCCATAATCGCCACGCTGGGCAGGCGGGTTGGCGATCGCAGGGCGTAGCTCTCGCATCAGTGACGCTGCTGCCCGTCACTGACCTGTTACTTTAGCTACGCCTTAAATTGGGATGGTTATACCGCCACCAGCCGGTCGCCAGAGCCTCGTTCGTTGTACAGCAGACTGTACCGCGTGCAGGTGAGGTTGGCTTGGAGCGGAAGATGGTGATGTGCCCCCTTACTTCCCACACACAGACATACATATATTTATATCACAATAATAGTGACGTTCACCCGGTGAACACGAGAAATAAGCACAAATTAGTAGGTCAATATTATAGGCTACATAAAACTCATAATTCATTTATGGGTCTTTCTGTTAGAGTATTTAACAAGATACCAGCTAGTAATATGAGTCTATCAGTGATTAAGTTCAAAAATGTAGTCACAAATCATCTTATACGTAGAGGTTATTATACAGTGGATGAATATTTAAATGATAAAGAAAAATGGATCTAGTTGCTTGCTCCTTGTTACTTTAATATGTTTGGGTGAATTTTGTTGTCACTTTGTTTTAAATGTCACATTGATAAAGAGCATGATTTGACTTTGGTAAGTTAAGATTCTGCGTGACGAATAAAGGCCATTCTTTTCTTCCTTTTGATTACAGAATTAATATTTTATATTTAATCATTTGTTACAAGTATTTTGGCCAATATTTAAGCACATATAGTTTTTACCTTTGTTGTACGTAGATGCTCCTACTATAATGTACCCACTAAAGCTGATTTTGCTTTATCTCATGTTTCAACTTTTTGATAATACAATTTGCATCAGTCCTTTAACATGGTGTTTAGTATATTAGTCGCAGCACCTTACCTCAGTTTTCAATGGTTTTTTAAAAAATAATTTGTACTCGGCGGAGTGTTTTTATATGTTTTCTTACATTACAATGATGCAAGTAATAAAAAAAGCCTAATGTCTTCCCCCCCCCCCCCCCAGGCTCATGAATTTTCAAACCTTTGCTATACATTTAGTCCACGTTGACAAAAAATAACCTCCCACCCCCTTCTTTCCATCGCCCGAACTACTCACACTTGGTCGATGTTGAATCATTCATTATCGTTGAATTGATGAACACTTGATCCCCAACCATAACCCCAAAACATGACTCTCTATGCACCTTTTCACAGTTAGATTTTTTTTTACGTATTTAATGTCTTCTGTTAGCAACGAACACATAAATTCTAGAAAATGTCGCATACTTTATGATTGTAATGTAATGTTGTTTTCCTTTTCTACTATGATTAATTAATTAGCTCTCAGCAGTGCATGCAATACCTGTAGATTTCTTACCTAGATACTTAATTTAACTTGATTTTTTAAGTAAAAAATTGATAACCAAAGTAAATAAGTTACTTATGGTCGAAGAAATAACTATAACATTGAGAAAAATATTACAAAAGGAAGAAGACAATTTTAAAAAACACAAAAAGAACATATTCAGACACCAGATTCAAGCCTGGGAATAGCTTCGGGACTATTTTGTTACTACTTGAGACTACCATGATAGCATACATCACTATAATCAGGCAAGCGAAATATCAACATCTGAAGAAATATCTTCAGACGGTATAAAGCCAGCAGAGTACCCGTAATTTACACTGTGGCTTGCCAGTTTAAGTTTGCGCCTAGAAACATGCCGAGATCCCTGACAGACGAGCTTAAAAGGATAATGGTGCCTTCCTTAAAGATGGTGGCAACTTGTTGGCCCTATCACAATTGCCTGGCACTTAGACGGATTTAATATTAAGCAAAACGTGTTTGACCAAGCCCTAATAGCATCCAGATTACCATTAATTTGTGTAATGGCCTCAGGTCGATCGTTCATACTTGCCTGAGTCTGCAACTGCAAGTCATCAACGTAAAAATGAAACGCACATTAAAAAACTTTTGTATCGAGATCGATAAAAATAGGAAATAGCATAGAAGAAAGAATACCGCCTTGAGGAATACCAGCGTCACTTTCGAAGAATGAAAATGACGAAGACATCAAAAGCAATAGGCGAGACATTTGAGATAGAATAGAGAGTACGGTATCGTGATAAACGGTATTAAAGGCATTCGAGAAATCTACCAAAATTAAAACAGTGACTTTGATCTCATCTATATCTGCCCTGGTGTCACCAGTCATTTTTAGAAGAGCAGAGCTGGCGCTATGTCTTGGCCTAAAGTCTGATTGAAACTGGCTTAACAAACTGTTACGATATAGGAATGATCAATGGGTACCCATTGATCATTCCTATCTTAAATTTTTTCAACCCATGCGATGGAGAGCACAGGTCTCCTTAGTAGATCCTACTTACATAGGTCCTGGCGGTAATTGCCATAATCGCCACGCTTGACAAGCGGGTTGGCGATCGCAGTAAGTCTTTAAAATACGCAGAGGATGCTAATGCCCGTCCTCGGGTGGGAAATCTCATAGTCGCCTTGACCCTCTGACTTCGACCTGCAGGATGAGATGGGGTGGTACAATTCTTAAGCTGGTACCACACTGCATCAATTAAAGGGTACAAAAAAGGTGAAATGAGTATTGATCTCATCTATGCCACCCGTCATCTGTTTGCCGATTCGTCCCTAGGAACCGCCAGGTGTTCCTGGAAGAAGAAAAATCAATATTTTTTAGAAAATGTCGGCGTTTGGCTTTGCGAATCATCTGATTGCACCGATTCCTTGCTGTTTTCTGAAGGGCCCAGTTGTCGTGTCTTTCCTGAACTTGTGGGAAATCCAATCTTTACATAGCATCGCTATTCTTATATCGTCATCCAAGGAGCACAATCACGACCAATTTATTATATTTGGCATCAATCGAGGGCAACTTAAAAACCGATTTTTAATTTAATTAATTTCGACGCATTCTCCAAAATTTTGCCCTCATCCATCCGACCAAAACATCGCACGTTCAGAACATTAGGACAGGTTTACGGTGGTTTTAGTAACTTTTTCAATAAGTCGTGGTGAGAAAAACCAGGAGCTAAACTCTACCCATGCCCATGAACATGCCGATGTTAGAATTATTCAAAATTCAAAGTTCAAATGTATAAAGTCTAGTCAGTAGTAGTTTCAACGATTTGAAGAGTACGGAGGAAGTTAATTGAGAGGAGTTCGGTATTAAAATCGCCCATAATGATATGATGAGTGTACTCTGACCCTATTGATTCCAGAATCGCTTCGAGACTGAAGAAGTAATGCGCTGCAGGAGGAGAGTAAACTACCCCTGGAATGGCTTTAGACCCATTGAAACAAACCTCGAGGAAGAGAAATTCTGCAGAAACAGAGCTCTACCAACTCTGTAGCAACTAGCTACCTATCCTATCGGCCCAATCATTCCTAATGCGAATGAAGCCGGGGAGAGCGTTCTTTAATAATTTACCAGAAGCTTGTCTGACACATAGAAACTGCCACAAAAAAGTATCTTAGAAAAAGGAGGCTTTGACAAGCATTTGGTCATGGAAAACTTACTGGGTGTACCTACTTCGAAGAACATGTAAGCTGTATACAACAAAAGAGAAGCTGATCAACATAAAGCTCAACCACTAAATAAATTGTGTTGAAAATTTGTACGTAGATAAAAGTTATGACATAGGCATCCACTAAACAGTGTTTTAAAAACTAGACTCTTCTAGGATGGTGAAACAGTCACAAATTTTAATCAAAAGCTACCTATTACTAAAAGCATCCGCAATTTCTTATTAACAACAAACAGCCAGGAAAGATGTGATTAAGTACCTACTTTTTTCACTCCCTCTTATCTACATTAGTTTAAGTGAAAGAGACAAAAATTAAAATGATGAATCACGTTCAAGACAAGTTCAATAGTAAAAAAAGTGATGGTACGCTCATGAATAAGATAGTTTAAACGCAATCATAGACAATATTTCAGAATGAAACATTACCCTGAATTCCCTAAAAGAATAATGGAAAAGATTATCGTGGGTCTTGAAAACATCGCAAGCTCAGCTCCAAAGAGTTATTCATAGAGTAATCTTTTATTTCCCGAGTGAATGAGGCAGGTTAACGTTAGATAGTTTTTAGATTCAAAGATGTACCAGTAAAACATACTATAAGTAATACATATTAAAGGAAAGGTAGATTTGGCCCTACTAGAAAACATTATATAGCCACCTATTATTGTATATATAAATATCAATTGCTGAGCGTCAGTCTCGTAGAAACACTTTTTTTTGTTTTATTCGCAGTGCTGGTATTTTTGTGTGGGAATGTAACATTCGGATTACTTTCAAATTAATTAGTACAAATTTATTGGATCAGGTCATCTTGTAAATAGTACAATATTGTAGTGATAAATACAGTTCACAAAGAAAAATTAGTTAATAAGCTTTAAAAAATGTTAATCATATTACCATACTGAAATTACCCAATTGTTAAAAAATACCGAACATCCATAAAACCGACAGAACCTACTCTGAATCTTGAATTTAAAACTTTATTTTTTCTATATTTAGTAGGTAGTTAATTATATTAAAAGTAAACTATTATTGTCAGCGTAACATAACTTCCACTTCTTCTTTCTAATATTTGTTTTACTCATAACCAGAAAACTGTAGCTTTGTTTACGGGGATATTAACCTTTGTTTCTCTGTAAACGGGGTGAACATTACAGGGTTTGCAGGTAATAGTAAATAAGGCTGTCGTACACAGCCACTGATTATGCAATCTTTTATCATCTTCCACAGGAATAGTTAAAGCATTGTCAGACTCAGATAACGCAACCATTGTATTACTATTTATGTCGTCAGCACCTGTAGCTTGAAATGCTTTAATTAATTTGCGCAATTTGTAATGCTTGGTAAAATATTCGGTCGGATTATGGTAACGCGATAACTCGAATTTTCATCGATAACGTGTAATATTTGGTGTCAAACAAATTGTTTTTTTTTGAAATATTATTAACGTACTAGTTATGCTGATTTATTAGAATTTTGTACTAATTTTAAATACTATATTAGTTGAAGTCGGACTGCAGGGTTTTTTGTGTTATCTTTGTGAGCGACTAACAAGCATGTATCGTCCACGAATGTATTACGTTAGTAATGTCATTGAGATATAATAAGTTTTCAGTAGGCCCAATTATGGATCCCTGAGCTGTGCGTTTGGAATTTAAGATTTATTTACTGTATTGATTTAGGATTTTTAGTGTCGTGTATCTGTGTTTGTGACAGTTTTCAATAGATCAATTACATTGGGGTTGTCCCGGCTTCATCCGATGATGTTTCATCCAATACTGTTTTTTTCGTTACTCAACCTATTTACGTTCCTTACTTATCCAACAGCAATTATTATCATATTTTGCCTAAAAACTCTAAGATTTGTATTGACGGTCTGAACAAAAGGTAATAGTAACAAGTAATAAAATAGTTGAAAGTTGATTAACTGTTGCTTTTGTATTGTTCTATATAACAAAAACGATATCAAATTGTACAAACCATATGATTAAAAGGTCATCATAAAAAAGTAAAAATGTATATTTTCTGATCTCACAAATATGACTTATCTTTCAAAATTCAACATTCAAAATTCTTTATTCACTTAGGATGCGAAACAACACTTGTGATACGTCGGGATTCTACATGTAATGCCAAGTTGGCAAACAATATAAACTCTCGGCTACTCTTTTCAAATGGCCAATTTTACATTGTTTGAATATTTATAAATTTGATATAGGAGTAAGGTGCTGCCACTGATATACCATACACCATGCTAAAGGTTAAAATTATATGATTAAAAAGTTGGAACATGAGATAAAATAAAATCAGCCAACAACATCTACTTACAACAAGGGTAAAAAGTACCTATATATATATGTGCCTACCTATATAGTTATTCAAAGTTGGAAAAAATACTGATATTTTGAGCAAAAACCCAAAATATCAGTATTTTTTCCACTTTGAATAACTATTCGTTATATAATAGTCTGATAAAATATTAAAGATTGTTTTGCTATCCGTGCTTTTTAATCAACTTTAAAAAGGAGGAGGTTCTATAATCATCTACATATATGTATGTTTTTTTTTCACTTTTATGTTTAATGTCCACCGACTACGCAAAGATGGCTGGAGCGATTTGAAAAATTATGTTTGTGTTTGAAAGAGTATACCGCCAAATTGGTCCCATGGTCATTACCACCATTAGGATCCTGGAGAAATCAAACTCTTTAAATGTTAAGGGCACTCCTATAGTGATTTAAGTTGAAGTATGAAAAAAATGCTGAGAATAATAGATACCTACATATAAAGAAGAAGTTGGCACATAAAAACTACAATTCCTGGCACGAACTTAAAAAATATGTATCTATCTTTGTCAGCAAACGGTCATTGGGTTATTGACTAAAAACTGCGTTTCTTAACAAAAGGGCTACTATCTGCAATTAGGTATTCAAATCGTTTTTCTATGTATAGTGCATTTATTTGTAATAACGGTTGCGGAACTATCTACTCTGAGCATGGTCCGACATGCTCTTGCCCCTTTTTTTAGGTACCTTGTGTTTGTTTTTGAAGTCGGTTTAATATTTATTATTTTAGTAATTTTGATCATATCGAATGCCTTGCTAAATTCAACATAGTGCTAGTATATACATTTTATTATTCAAATTACTGTTTATTTCGTTTGTAAATTTATACAGAAGTGGAACTGTGTCTCTTTTTTGTTGCTTTTGTTGTTTTGCAAGTATACATTGATCTGGTTATTTGATATATTTCTAAAATGTTATCGATACATGAGAGTAAAGTGATAGGACGATAATTTTATTATTACAATTATCATGTTTACCTTTTTTATAGCTCTTGTCGCTCATATTTTCAAAAGGTTTATCTCTATTTTCAAATTATTTAAAGGAGCCGATACAAATAACTAATACTTTAGACGACAAAATATGTAAGTAACAAATTCACTTATTTGTTTCACATACAGATGAAATTTGGCACATGTTTAGACGTAATGATGTTAATATGAACCATAATTTGCGAAAACAATAACCCAATTAGTTTTTATTATAATTAGGAACAAACAACATTAATCAAAGGCGTACTATGAATCCATCCAAGAGTTAGTTACACGGGTAAGTAAATATGATTGAATCAATTCGTCTTTATACGTCTTGATCAATATTCCAAATTAACGCTAAGTTTGAATTTACGTTGCTTGTTTCAGGAGGTGTGTTGATTCGGGAATTCCGTCGATGAACATCTACCAATCTACGTAGGTGTGTTGGAGGTCTTAAATTAATGAAATCTTATTACGAAATTCCAACGTGTGTCGCCAGCTAAAAGCCGGGGCGTGGATCCGTGTGGGCCTAATGAACGTGATCAAAATTTATAACACCTTTAACCTTTTAGTTACTTTGCAAGAAGTAAATTGGACCTCAAACGCGCTTACCGTAATGGGCGATAACTTTTCTATATTTCATACATTCCTCACGTTGAGTCTTCCTGATAACTTGTGTACTGCTACAAAGAACCTCTTTATAATGTGTAACTGTAACTTCACGTTCGCTAAACTCGGTTTCAGTTTAAATGTTGTTTGTTTATATTGTGGTAATCATTTTGTGTTATCTCTCATAATAATTTTGGTGAAAACGAATAAACAAACAGCTGTGAAATATTTTGGTCCTCGAGCATTAATGTTTGTGAAGCTATTGTTGAGAGACATTCATAAATTGTATTGAAAAAAGCTGGAGTTATGAAAGTATTTCCATTTATTTGTTAATCAGTAAGCTGTTATTACATTTCTGAATATTCAAAAGCATGCCGTTATGCGTGATATTGCGTTTGGAACACATAATTTTTGTTGTCTCAATAATTGATGTGAACATTACAAAAACATTGTGGTGGTGTCGTGGTTATAATAACACGAGTGAACAGCTTGTAGACAATTTC
Organism: Herminia tarsipennalis; assembly: GCA_945859575.2. NCBI lineage: Eukaryota > Metazoa > Arthropoda > Insecta > Lepidoptera > Erebidae > Herminia > Herminia tarsipennalis. Next base: position 17,363,024 of record OX243837.2, read on the forward strand.
TAGTACCTCCTTACGAAGTAATTAGTGGTTGGCACCAAGCGTTGTGGTACATACATCACAAAAATACATCAGTTTTTAACACAATGAGTCACTCCTGTGTTGTACTATTATACTGGTGTTATTTATGTAGTAACTTAAAGAAGGCTCCAGTGAACATTCGTCTATAGTTTAACTAACTATATAATGTTATTCATATCTGTTTATCAGGGAGCAGATACTTACAGATGTCTTCTAAGTCTCGTTTGTCTCACACTTCCTTCTCCTTCGCGTCTTGATTCCAGCTCATTGGTTGATAACCTTTTTTGGTAATTTCTACTGAAGTTTGCTATTATTTATGTAATACGGGATATTTAATATGTTTCTTCAGGCCTTACTTTGGAACCTTTCCAGGATTTCAATGTTGCTGTGGCTTGCTGTACCGCAAAGCTGTATGCCATAGGTCCATACGGGTTTTAGGATTGCTTTGATTTATTGATAGTTTACTAGTGCTAGAGAGTCTTGAATTTCGTCCAATTAACCAATACATGGATCGCATACGGGCATCAAGTGGTTTACGTTTGCTCCAGATGTGTTTTTTCCACGAAAGGCGTCGATCCAGATGCATGCCTAGATATTTAGCTTCATTGGATTGTGGTATTTGTGTATTATGCAAAGTAATAGGCAGGCAAGTCTCTTTTCGTAAAGTAAACGTGGTGTGCACAGACTTGCTCTGATTTGCTTTGATTCGCCATAGGTCAAACCAAATTTCCATGTTGGATAGATGATGTTGTAGATTATTAGTCACAGTTATATGGCTATCGCTCACCGATAGGAGAGCTGTGTCATCGGCATATGTAGCAATAGTGGTATCTACATGAATTGGCAGGTCAGCGGCAAAAGAAGATATAGTACAGGGCCCAGTAAACTGCCTTGTGAGACTCCTGATGGTATGCTGTATTTGATTTTGAAGCTGCGGTTACTTAAATAAGATTTCATTATGAAGAAAAGGTTCAGGATCAAATTCTATAATAATATATAATGAGAGTTGTTGACCGCGGGACCTTTCACCTTCAACTTGGCCTTGGTTAATGACAGCAAATCATGCATATTTCAGGCAGCTTCCAACCCAAACCTTTGGGCTACCTAGAAAGCTAAAATTTAAACAGATAGGTTTTTGTAATATACTCGCGGAATAAAAAAGGATTTTTAGAAAATCAATTTTTAAGGTAGTCTAACTAATTTTATCGAAGAGCTGATTTTGCAAGTTACAAGTGTGTACAAGTTTCGTTCCATTTTATTATTGATAGATAAATATATGGTAATTGCTACTCTAAAATAAAGGTATAAATTTGGTATTTTATTATTATTTATATAAACCACAATGCAACCACCAATTTGTTTGGTGGCATAATTATACGACGAGTGGTATAAATTACGCGGACGGAATACCTATTCACATTAAGCATTTAACTTATCATTATAAAAGAACACAATAAACATAATTAAGAATCTTAACATATTAAACGTTTTAATATACTTTATAATCTTAAGTAGATACCTAAGTAGGTATTTATCTATTACTACTTACACTATTCATCTATGAAGTTACTTTCAAATGGATAGCATTTATTGCTAGCAAAACTATGATTTAAACATTAAACATATTTCTTTGCTTTTGGGCAAGGTTTTAGCAGGTATAAAATAACTGAAGATAACTGCAGTGTCCACAGAATAGTAAGCTCTTTCCGAGCACTATATTTAGAGACAGGGGGCAACATGGTCTATCCGGAAAACCTATAAAGGATTAACGACCGACAGTTTCTTTACAAAAATAATCTGAAACTTCTTACGCCATATCATACAATCATACACTATGTTACGGACACAAAAATATATCTAGAAACAACTTTCTCCGTTTGTCTCGTTACACATACTTTTTGGATTAAATTAAAAAAGATGAGACGAGCAATTATGCCTTGTTCATGAACATGGCAATAGCAATCACAAGGATGCCGAAGAAAGTAAGTTCAGGGCGAAAGGTGGATGATGACCCGGTGATAGATCTAATCCAGGCGGTGTAGTTTGATACTCGAGTGTAGACTTCTGGGAATGAGGATGAAGCACACATATTTGTCTGGAATAAGACGCCCGTCAGACCACCGTGGCACACCAATGGGATTCCTTCATCACCCTATAGTAAAAAATAAATATAATTAGTTTGATTGTTGAAACAGGTTTTTTTATATTTCTATAACACCTAAGTACGTAATCAAATTTAAATGAGTCCAGACTATTTTCTTACTGGACGGAAACATTAATTGTATTTTTCTGTACCTTTGACAATTTTCATATGACGTGGCAGGTGAAATCAACATTTTTGTGGGGGGAATAGAAATTTTATGTCAGAAAGCATCATAATTGTACGAAATGCTAAAATATCATGCATGAAATAATTTTACATCACAATACAGTGTGCGTGCCTGTGGCGGCAAGAACCTATGAGGCTTATCTGTAATACGTCCTCCACAAATTCGCGGCGTATTTCCCAAAGAAAGTGCTGATCCCTAAGTAATTGGGATGACGACGCCGAGAGACAAATCCGATAGATTTATTTTTGAGATACTTCAAAAAATTAATACGTCGCTGCCATCACCATCACCACCGACAAAAAATTAATGACGTTGAAATTTACTTGATTTTAAAAATACCGACGTTTTATGCTGCAACTATTTTTGGCGAATTATTACATATTATATCACTAGTATTTCGCGTGATCTTAAAATAAAAAATTAATAACTTACAAAGCACCCGGAAGAGATGATATCGAAGGAAGCGGCGCAAACCATTGAAGTGAAAATGTTGGGATGTCCAGGCATTTGAGTGTACAGCTGCTCACAAAGGTGTTGTCTGTAGATGAACTTAGTAGTGTAACGTAAAGCGTTGCTAGCCTGTAAAAACAATGAAATTTATTATTATTGTAATGAAACAAATTATTTAATTTATAGTAATAGCTGAATTTGAGTACGTGGATCAGTAGTTAGACCATTAATTTAAAACAAATTATTATGCATGATTAGTTGTTTGATACTTACAAATTCACCAGAATGTTGAGCTCCCCAACTAGCGATTTGGCAGAGTGTGAAGTCTGGAGGATTGAAGGTTGATACTGGTAATGCTATAGGTGACACCGATGTGTTCCCGAAAGCTACGTTTAACTAAGAGAGAAAACAAAATTTTAGTATAATATTATTTATCTATCAACTCAATTTAAAATAATATGTACGCACGTGATGATACATCGATACGTTTAACTAAGAGAGAAAATTAAATATTGCTTTAATATTATTTTTCCATCAAACTAATATACCTACTAGCTGTCGCCCGCGGCTTCGCCGGCGTAGTTGGTTTCACCCCTAAAGGATTTATCGCTTTCGATCAAAACGCTAAAACACGTGTTTCTTTATTAACCCTAAAAAATAAACTAACGGGGTTCCATACAAATTTGTATCCTCTATTTTACTCTCTTGGGGGTTGATTTTCCAAAAGCGCTTAAACGTGTTTTCTTTGTTTTCAACATAAAAGCCAAATACGAAACTTCATTGATCTAACTTCAATACTGAAGGAGTTTCATACAAACTTGCAACCCCTATATTTTCCCTTTAGGGGTTGATTTTCAAAAACGCTGACACACTTTTTTCTTTATTTTATATCAAAAATGCGATTGCGATTCGATTTCACAGACCCAATTTTAAAGGTGACGGAGTTTCATACTATCTTGTGAAGGAATTTCACACAAACTCGCAACCGCTAGTTTTCTCCCCTAGAGGTTGATTTTCATGTGTTCATATTAAACACATGTTTCTTTATTTTAAACGAAACTCTTTCTTTCTTCTTACCCCCTTAGGGGACGAATGCGAAACGCCTATATAGGCATCCACTAATATAGGTTTTTTACCTAAAATTTTGCCAGATGGCAAAATTTTAGGTAAAAAACCTATATTAGTGGATGAAAGGTTTATCATAAAAGGCATCAACTGGCAAAATTTTAGGTTTAGGCTCTGCGTTGATCTACAATTGTGTAATTTTTGGTCAGCGTAAATTGGTACTTTTTCCTTAATTTCCTTTGAATGTAAAGCAGCTAAATAAATTAGTTACTTACAGTAATAACACCAATGTTATTGAGATATGCCGGGGGGTGAATGTACTCCGGGTGATAGGTGTAGTTCGCTATGAATCTGATGCGGTTTTGATCACCATCGTTATTGAGCATTGCCGCTCCACTGAACACCCTGTAGTCTCCCTGAATTATCGGAATGTAGAACCTGAAATAAAATGACATTGTACCTATATTTGTATTTTTGATTTTCTTTTAAGAACACTTTATCATACGTTAAATACAACGTGTAATAGCAACCCAAACAAAACGTGTGGCTAAACTCGAAAGCCATTACAAAATATTTCACGATTTTATCAATTATTTTATTATGGCTCACAGATCCAACGCATAATAATGCAAAAATGCAGCTGCTTGATATAAGGTCCGTATACCGCTCGCCATGCACAATTGCCTCTTCTGGTCAAAGGAAGACTTAGCACCTTGTTCTTCACAGCATATTCATTTATTAATTACTCTGTTAAACTCGTTGACTAAAAAAATACAATACTACAACTGGGTATAGCCGCACGGCAATTTTATATGTGAAACGACAAATGTAATGTATTTTATATTTTCAGAATTACGTAAGTTTAATATCTGTAAAACTCAATTTCATTGAGTTTAATGGCAACTTTCGAAGCGATTATTTCCAAAAATATTTACTCAACACTTTTTTTCAGTTTTTGTTACATATAAGGAGTGCCCCCTAAAGATATATATTTTTATTAATTAGTTATCAAACTAAGTAGCGGCTATTACAAGACACCTTTTCCCTAAATTTCATCAATATTCTTTGGATAGTCTTTGAGTAAATTGCCTGTGACATACGGACGGACACACGGGCAGACAGACGGACATGACGTAACGAGTATAAGAGTTCCGTTTTTGCCATTTTGGCTACAGAACCCTAAAAACTAAACATAACGCTGGCGAAAACAAGTTAGGTATAACATAAATCACGATTATGAGACTATGAGTGTATAATTTTATCTGTGCCTGTCTGTCAAATTGCTAGGTACATAGGCACTGAATCATTTTGAACATTACACCTAATTGGAATTTGTTATACGTTTGGTTACAATAATCATATCTATTATGTGTTAAACGATAGCAATAGACTACAGTCCAAAGATAAGACTTATTTCCTGTTATCGCGTCATGTTTTTGTTATATATTTTCGTATATCGATACTATTATAGACAGATTTGCGCATCGAAAATAGACTTGACGTGAACCATTCCTAAGCCTTAACTTAATCAGATAAGTTCCCGGAATCTACCCAAAGTTTATTAGACAGTGCAAAATTTATTGCCCCGAACAGAGTTTTGTCAACGATGTTGTTTTGTAGTAATGTAATTTACAGGCCGAGGCGATCGGTTAATCGTTCAAATGTGATTTATTTCCAATCGATTAAATTTCAAAGATGAAAATACTGACTACAAAATTAGTCAGTATTTTCATTTAGCTTGAAAAAGGTACTTCAAGATCCTTAAGTTCTATCTACTTTCTTCCTGGATTCCCATAACAGGCCATTTGTCACTGAACTTCGATTTCAAGCATGTTCGCACACAGTTCACCGAATTCGATCGTACATTTTTAGGGTTCCGTAGCCAAATGGCAAAAACGGAACCCTTATAGTTTCGTCATGTCAGTCTGTCTGTCTGTCCGTTCGTATGTCTCAGGCATTTTACTCTAAGACTATTTAATGAATATTGTGAAAAGAAAATTAAATTTAGTGAAAAGGTGTCTTGTAGTAGCCGCTACTTAGTTTGATTGCTAATTAATAAAAATAAATATCTTTAGGGGGGACACTCCTTATATGTGACAGAAGCTGAAAAAAAGTTTTGAGCACACATCAACGTGTGGTACATCATTCGACATTTATATATATTTTTAAAATATTTTATAAATCTTTTGAGGTTTCTAATAAACATTTTCTTGAATAAGTCAATATTTTTGGAAATAATCGCTCCGAAAGGTGCATAAATTGTGCCCCCTCTCCCTTAACTTTTGAACCATGTAACCAAAAAATATAAAAAATTACAAAATACATATACATACTTTAAATTAAAATTATTTCGGACATAATCGGATATACCGTCATTGAGTTATTGCCTAAAAACTGCGTTTCTCAATAAAAGGGCGTAAGTGTCATGAACATACGCTCTTCTGCATTCAAGGCTGCGGAACTTCTTCAATCTTAAGGCCTAAGTACTGATCTATAACTGTATACCGTACCTATAATAATTATGTACTACATGGTCAGAACTTAAGGAAATTGCATAATGGAACGTACTAACAACAAATTTTCTGATTTTCTATCCTACGAACGAGAATGTCTCAAAATCTACTACCAAATATACTGTTGTTGATTTTATGTCTGTGTCGCACAATGATTATACTATTATACTTATACCTAGGTTAGTAACCCTATAGTTGCCTGGAAAAGATAACAGCCTGCAATAAGACCGCCACTTGTACCACCAGCTGTAAGTGCCTGTGTAAATTTGTCTATGTCCTCTAATTGGTATACAATAAAGAGTATATATATATATATATATATATCAAAAAAACATCTATCAATGCCTACTGACAAAGAAAGGTATATAAAACGGTATAAAAATTAAATACTGACCCATTGTTAAAATTAAAGAAACAGGATGCTGCAGTGAGCACATGCTGGAAGGTGATCAAGGCACCTCCGCATCTGTGTCCACGGTGGGGTAATGTTACATCTGCTATACGTTGCAGGGACACCTGAGAAAACACGTCATAACTTATACTTTGACCATTATATCTTCCTCCTCAATGCTGAGGGTCGGAGTTTTTGAACAACTTTCTCCCCGGCCATTGCTTGCCGATCCACTCTATTCTGAGCAGCGCAGATAACCAACCAAAATCAACATCGTAAAACACCTTGATGCACCTGTCCCACCAACAGCGAGTAAGCGAGTAGCGGTTTGTCGCTTGAATGTAGGTATATACTTTTATGTAGATCCCGTACAAACAATACAGGTACTAAAAAATAATTTAAATTCTAAAGAAAACCAGCGGTGACTGAAGGGGAAGGAGAGGGAGACTCTTCTACCCCCCCCCCCCTCTCCCGGCACTAGCCTATGGTACTTGGGGGCACACAATAAATGACGCAAAGTGTATCAAGCAATGGCATTTCCATTTGTAACAGAACTTATGGCCGGACTATAGTACGTTTCTTGAGCGATGAAATCGCTACCCGCTTCTCGCTCATCGCCGGCGGTGGGACAGATGGGTTAGAGCAGAGCGGATCTGGTCTGACTAGCGTTTCCGTCTCCTGCTTCTAGGCCTCTGCCCGCTCACCATTTTGGTGGTATTGAATACTGAAACTTATTGTATAAAAGTCTCACTAATCGATAATTCTTATCTGAATTCGTACACTCAAGGTTTGAAGTTATGAAATAACAATCAGGGTTATGAATGCACCAAAAAATTGAATTATTTCAATATTTTTTTTCAAAAAGCAGTTTGTTAAAATTAAACTAAATATCACGTAAAATATAATAAAATACTTACCGAATAAGGGAAATCGGTAAAAGGGGCCTCCTGTCCACTACTGATCCGGCCAGGGCCTGCTTCATCAAAGCTTATAGCGTTTGCACCTATGGATCCAGTACAAGACAATCATTAGACCACAATGAGAACTGGGATTATAAATACCCCTATAACTATTTTATACAAATCTATAATTATTTGTGAAGAAATAACACATTATATTCACTACCCCATTGTACTGTATTATTTTGTTTTGAAAACGAACTTAAAGACTTGGACAAAACGTTCATTTTGTTGACATACGAGTAATAATGAATAAGGAAGTAACTTAAAACACGGGGACTGAAGGTTAAAGTGCTAACATTTTACAAATCAATATAATTTATCCGCCTTTAGATAGCATGAATTACAGTACGAAGGTCGTACGTGTGTGGTTGTACGTTTAGATAATCCAAAAAGGACTGCACAAAATGAAAAAAATCTTACATACACAACAAATAACTAAAATAAATAAATAACAGTCTCACCGTAAAGTGCAATTGCAAAAAATATTACAAGTTTTTCCATTTTAATAATGATATAAATAACACAGTAAACGTATAACCAATGTTAAATCACACTGGCTTATAATAGTAATTCCTACCATAAAATATAGGAGGATATATATTGACCAAAAATGATTCACCGTTATCTTTTATGTATCTAATCTTGTATCTATTTGCCTTGATTCGTCCTCGAAATTGTAATCATTTTTTGGCGTGTTATCATCGTCTAAAAGTATGACAAACTTTATATAGTTTATATTTTTTATACTAATATATAATTTGTATTAGTGAAAAAATCGTAATATACTTATATACCTTATTTATGGCATTGTCCACATAGGCACGGCAATGGCGCAGCATGCGATCAGCGTAGATGCAAAGTGAGCTACAACTTTAGTAGACATTATCAGTAGATATACTTTTATGCATTGCTGGCCTTGTTATTTAAAGAGAATTCACGGTTAGTACGGAGAACACAATGAGGACTGGCTTTTGATTTTTCTTCTGTTGTCAGTTGCAACAAGATTTGGCGATCATATTGACTCACAAAAATTCACTCAAGTTACATTTTAAAATTATATAATTATACTACGAGTTTTAATCGCGTAATTCATTTAAGGTAAAATACCTTGTTTATTGCATGACGTTTCAACCGTATGCAATGGCCGTGGCGTGACCACGGCCATTGCATTGGTAAACTAATACGGTCGAAATGTCGGGCAATAAACAAGGTATTTTACTGTAAATTATTCAGTGCTGCTCTCTTCTTATAAACGTAAGCGTGATTAAACGTAGCCTAAGTTTGTTAACCATACATCCTCAGCTGTCAAAAAAAAAATCGTGTCAAAATCCGTCCAGCCTTTTCGGACATAAGCCAGAACAAACAGACAGACCGACAAAAATAATAAAAAACGTATTTTTTAATATAAGTACCATACCTATATACCTACTTTTGTATGTATTTAGTAAAAAAAAACTGGTATATTGATAGTACAAACAGACACTCCATTTTTATTTATTTGTATAGATTTAGTTATAAATGAAGGCAATAATTTTCAGCGTTTCTTTTTGCTGTCTTTTACTTCAATCTACGTTTTGACAATCGGGCAAAACAAACGTGCTTTCAATAAATAGAAAATGATACCTGTGACAGCACTTTGTACCATCGTATAATTAGTTTCAGGCCTATTTCATTCAAATCTGTCAAATTTTAGAAAATCATTCCATAAGCAGTTAAAATCATTCACGCGGGCGCAGCCGCTAGCAACAGCTAGTCTTCAATAAATTGGTAAACAAAAGGAATTTTCTCGTAGTACTTATTAAGATTATACTTTAAAACCTTACCTGACTGCGCCAGATGGTTGGTAATCTTTTTCAAGCATATGAAATCCATCAAGCAGTTTGGGCCGCTTACATATTCCAGCCACCAACAAAATTCAACATTATTTATTCACTTCGGAAGAAACAGCGACGCTTGTAATAAGTCGTGAGTCCACTTATAGTTTTTAAACTTTAGATTTTTATACATATTAGATATATTTCGGGACTTAATCGCGTGGATTATTTAAAGGTACGAACCTTTTATTTACCCGACGTTTCGATCGACTAGTCGACCCGTGACCACGATCGGTGCAATTCGATCGAAACGTCGGATAAAGAAAAGGTTCGTACCTTTAAATAATTCACACGATTAAGTCCCGAAATATATCTAATATGATTCCACTTGTAATGTAAAGTTCGCAAAGCAGTAGAATAAGGCAATAAATACTCGTGTCCACTCTGTTCAAATTGCTAATGTTTTTATAAAAACTGTTTATGCTAATACCAATATTACCAACACAATGCTGATTGTCTCTCCAATTTTTGACGTGATAACGTCTTATAAATCGATAACCGGGTGCACGTACAAAAAAGTATCTAAAAAAGGTCACGTCATTGATTGGTTGCTAAGCAACAGCGAATAGCGATTACAGCGACATGACATGCGATACAATTGGAACTAACATTATTGATTAGTTGCTTAGCAATATGTCATCAATGTTTTCTTATGACTAGTCGACCCGTGACTACGATCGGTGCAATTCGATCGAAACGTCGCGTCGGGTAAAGAAAAGGTTTGTACTTTTAAATAATTCACGCGATTAAGTCCCGAAATATATCTAATATGATTCTACTTGTAATGTAAAGTTTGCAAAGCAGTAAAATAAGGCAATAAAATCTCGTGGTCACTCCTTTCAAATTGCTAATGTTTTTATAAAAACTGTTTATGCTACTGCCAATATTACCAACACAATGCTAAAAGTCTCTCCAATTTATGACGTGATAACGTCTTATAAATAGATAACCAGGTGCACGTACAAAAAAGTATCTAAAAAAGGTCACGTCATTGATTGGTTGCTAAGCAACAGCGAATAGCGATTACAGTGACATGAAATGCGATACAATTGGAACTAACATTATTGATTGGTTGCTAAGCAACGCGATAGGCGATATGTCATCAATGTTTTCTTAAAACTCTCGTAAAATTATTATCCGTAAAACGACTTTAGAGACTACCATTTTTTTTATTATGTACATTATACTTACATCAGAGAGTATTTTTTTATTTTAAAGATTTTTTAATGTTATAATATTACGTAGAAAAATGACAAGTAGATCTTATTCTAAATGCCCTTTACATGTGGAAAACATTGTATTCTGCAGGCTATGTGCCTATGTAATACATTTAAACAATCTTTAATCAAATGTAACACCAGTGTAAATTCTTTTAACAGAGAGTATTGCAGTTCTGTAAAATATAAATGCAGTTTTCTTCTTATCTTTAACGCTACACAAAATTACATATCACCGTGATATTTTTATCATTAGAATGTAGATTGATAAGCTTGACGCGAGACCATCCAAAATATAAAATTGAGAGATATATACATATATAAGATACTTGAAATAAGTACCTGCTTGTTATCTTATTATGCATCTCAAGCATTATAATGATATTGGTTATTACAATAAATCTTTATAAATCGACGTTCAGGGCCCTTGTACCCTGGGGGACCCTTTCTCATAAACTAGCTGTGCTCGCGACTTCGTCCACAAGTTGCAATGCTGCTCACTTCCCTATACACGTTAATTTGATCATAAGTTGCAAAGTCACTCCTTACCTAGACTTACATCTCAAATAGACCTTGTTCATAAGACTGCCAAAATTTTGAACTAAACATACCTCCACCATCAAATATCGGACCACTCACTATCACAAATTCCTTATAAGCATTTACTAAAGTCAATAAAATATTACTTTATAATTATTTTATTTATTTTTGTTTTAAAAATAAAAAATAAAATCTCGAAACAGCAAAATATCAATTAAACTTAATAATTGGTATTTTGCTGTTTTGAACATGACCTTCTATTGACTATTTGTTCCTAAATTTATTAAATTATAATTTAATAAATACGACGGGTACAACTCATCTAACAAAAAATCATACCTACAACACTATTTCTGCAGAGGACAATGACATTGCACCATGCATTGCAACTGTCCACTGCTCACCGAGAATCGCCACACCGACAGGACTATAAAAGTCTAGTCATGTACAAAACAATCGTAACCCGATGTTATATCGATTCAAGAATAGTTTATGTATGTGAAAAAGATCTATTTGGATCGCTTGAATTTGTATTCTAATATTTAGATCAGCCAAGATCCTATTTATTTTTATTACGGGTCTGATATCAGCATACGAATGTCTAACAAAAAGCGCAATAAGATGTTTCTCCCTCCGATGTTACTATTTTATTTTTATTAAACATGTTACGTTTTATTTTCAATTAGAAAATTATTTGCTCTTTTTCATTTTGTGTTTCATTTTGTAATTGAAATTTTATTATGGAATAGGTACAATAATTGTGGATGCTTATACCTACTTTTGATCAATTTATTAGGTTTTGTAACTTATTACTTTTTTTAATTTCTAGTTTTCATAGCGATAATTCAACGTCTTTGTGAGCTTGACTGCGATAGCTTAAATGGCTGAAACTAAATAGATGAAAAAAGTTCACGGATCCTAAGAGTTCATGAACTTTTTTGAAAAGAAATTCAACCACAGTTTTTAATTAATAACTAGCCAAATATAGTACTACATTTGGCTGTTGTTAGATACTATGATATAAAGTGATTTTTCAAATCTACTATTTTAAACTACGAAAAAAAAAAACTATGGTATCAAGTGATTTTCTAGGTCTACGTTCTACGATTTTTCGTTTATTTATAGCAGTGCCTAGTTATTTTAGTTTGATTATGCTGAACAGCCAAATCTAGTAATAACTAGATGTGACTAAAAGCTGTGGTTGAATTGCTTGTCAATATATTTTTCCCGTAAAAGATAAATAGTTATATCCTTAGTCTAGGCGACATTTATAGGCAACATGAAGCAATAAACGTACCTAGAGGATATTACAGTTTATTTTCTTTATAAAGATTTGGATTACTAAGATCCTTCTACAATACAACAATTAATCATAATATAAGCTTCGCAGAAATTCAAGCTATGCAAGTAGATTATTATTACAAAAACCAATATCTACTTATGACGCATCTTGCTGTAACATGACGTTACATATATCGCGATAAAATTTTAAAAATATTATAGTCTACTGGCTTTTGCCTGCGGCTCCGCCCGTGTGCATATTGGTAGGCAATAAAATCTATTCTATCCCTTGACACTACAATTTTTGTTATTTATAACCTTTATAAGTAATAAAGGTAATAAATAACAAAAATTATGAGTTGACATGACCTTCTATTGACTATTTGTTCCTAAATTCATTAAATTATAATTTTGTGACATGTAAGAATTCCTTACCAATAAATAACTATAACTATTACTATAGCAGCGTGGACCTGCATTTTTGGGTATAGTAAAACAGCGAGCCTACGCACGAAATATTGTCAATAATATTACGTAGTGTGATTTGATTAGATTGACTATAATGGTCTTCCATTATAGTCAATCTTCCTGTGACAATATTAATGTGTGTGTGTGGTTATTCTGACGAATGCAAATGATGCTTATTCGTATTTGCTGAGATAAGAAAGCTATGCATTAACAAAAACATGAAAATTTCGATGCTCAAACAAATACATATTATATTAATTTGTGATTAATATGAATTGATAGAAGAGGTTTTGTTTTCTACAGAATGTTAAATAGAAGAATTAAATAGTCTTAAAAATCTCATTTGCAAACATGACAAGTGAAGAAAGAAATTGAGAAACGATTCCAAGCATTGTAATATTATAATAGTCAGACTGTCAAATTAAATGAAATGTTCAATGAAGCGTTTTCTTTGAAATCGACTTTAGTAGTCGATTTAGTTTCTAGAATATACCTTTAATATTTCTCCTGCTTAAAGTATTTTTATATTTATGATGACTTGAAGTAAGAACATATCTATATATAATTTTTCAGACTACAGTTTGATTATTATTATTTCCTGACGTTTCGCCCGAATCTTAGCAACTGTGGACAAAACTGGGCAAAAGGTCGGGAAACAAAAATGATTATTATTTAACCAAAATATACCTTTACACATCCAAACTAATATTTTATAAGTGAAAGTAATTCTGTCTGTCTGTTACTTTTTCACGCTTAAACCGCTTAACCTTTTCAGATAAAAATTGATATTAAGTTAGTTTGAGTCCAGAGAAAGGGCATAGGATAGATTTTATTGCGCCAACCGATATGCACACGGGCGGAGCCGCCGGCGACTGCTAGTAGTCTATAATATTTTTAAAATTTTATCGCAATATATGTAACGTCATATATGTAACGATCATAAGTAGATATTGGTTTTTATCATAATAATCTACTTGCATAGTATGAATTTCTGCGAAGCTTATATTATGATTAATTGTTGTATTGTAGAAGGATCTTAGTAATCCAAATCTTTTTAAAGAAAATAAACTGTAATATCCTCTAGGTACGTTTACCCTATAAATGTCGCCTAGACTAAGGATATAACTATTTAATATACGGAAAATATATTGACAAGCAATTCCACCACAGCTTTTAGTCACATCTACTTATTACTAGACTGTTGTTCAGCATAATCAAACTAAAATAACTAGGCACTGTTATAAATAAACAAAAAATTGTAGAATGTAGACCTAAAAAAGCACTTGATACCATACTTTTTTTTCCTTGTTTAAAATAGTAGATTTGGATAATCACTTCATATCATAGTAACTAAAAACAGCCAAATGTAGTACTATACCTACCTATTTAGTTATTAATTAGAAGATGTGGTTGAATTGCTTTTCAAAACAGTTCATGAACTCTTAGGATTCGTGAACTTTTTTCATCTATTTAGTTTTAGTCATTTAAGCTATCGCAGTCAAGCTCACAAAGACGTTGAATTATCGCTATAAAAACTCGAAATTAAAATAAGTAATAAGTTACAATACCTATTAAATTGATCAAGAGCATAAGCATCCACAATCATTGTACCTACTTCTTAAATAAAATTTCAATTACAAAATGAAACACAAAATGAAAAAGAGCAAATAATTTTCTAATTGAAAATAAAACCTAACATGTTCAATAAAAATAAAATATTAACATCGGAGGGAGAAACATCTTATTGTGCTTTTTGTTAGACATTCGTATGCTGATATCAGACCCGTAATAAAAATAAATAGGATCTTGGCTGATCTAAATATTAGAATACAAATTCAAGCGATCCAAATAGATCTTTTTTACATACATCAACTATTCTTGAATCGATATAACATCGGGTTACGATTGTTTTGTACATGACTAGACTTTTATAGTCCTGTCGGTGTGGCGATTCTCGGTGAGCAGTGGACAGTTGCAATGCATGGTGCAATGTCATTGTCCTCTGCAGAAATAGTGTTGTAGGTATGATTCTTTGTTAGATGAGTTGTACCCCGGGTTCTGCCCGTATAAGTAGGTATGTATAATTTAGATGAAGGCGTCGATAGTTATGCAAAGATGCACTTTAGATGCTAGCGTCGGTAGTTATGCAACGGTGCACTTTAGATACAGGCGTCAGTAGTTATACAACTATTCACTTTAGATGTAGGTGTCGGTAGTTATGCACCGGTGCACTTTAGATGCAGGCGTTGGTAGTTATGCAACTGTGCACTTTAGAAGTAGGCGTATGTAGTTATGCAACTACATACACAACAACAGCCAAATCTAGTAATAACTAGATGTGACTAAAAGCTGTGGTTGAATTGCTTGTCAATATATTTTTCCCGTAAAAGATAAATAGTTATATCCTTAGTCTAGGCGACATTTATAGGCAACATGAAGCAATAAACGTACCTAGAGGATATTACAGTTTATTTTCTTTATAAAGATTTGGATTACTAAGATCCTTCTACAATACAACAATTAATCATAATATAAGCTTCGCAGAAATTCAAGCTATGCAAGTAGATTATTATTACAAAAACCAATATCTACTTATGACGCATCTTGCTGTAACATGACGTTACATACATATATCGCGATAAAATTTTAAAAATATTATAGTCTACTGGCTTTTGCCTGCGGCTCCGCCCGTGTGCATATTGGTAGGCAATAAAATCTATTCTATCCCTTGACACTACAATTTTTGTTATTTATAACCTTTATAAGTAATAAAGGTAATAAATAACAAAAATTATGAGTTGACATGACCTTCTATTGACTATTTGGTCCTAAATTCATTAAATTATAATTTTGTGACATGTAAGAATTCCTTACCAATAAATAACTATAACTATTACTATAGCAGCGTGGACCTGCATTTTTGGGTATAGTAAAACAGCGAGCCTACGCACGAAATATTGTCAATAATATTACGTAGTGTGATTTGATTAGATTGACTATAATGGTCTTCCATTATAGTCAATCTTCCTGTGACAATATTAATGTGTGTGTGTGGTTATTCTGACGAATGCAAATGATGCTTATTCGTATTTGCTGAGATAAGAAAGCTATGCATTAACAAAAACATGAAAATTTCGATGCTCAAACAAATACATATTATATTAATTTGTGATTAATATGAATTGATAGAAGAGGTTTTGTTTTCTACAGAATGTTAAATAGAAGAATTAAATAGTCTTAAAAATCTTATTTGCAAACATGACAAGTGAAGAAAGAAATTGAGAAACGATTCCAAGCATTGTAATATTATAATAGTCAGACTGTCAAATTAAATGAAATGTTCAATGAAGCGTTTTCTTTGAAATCGACTTTAGTAGTCGATTTAGTTTCTAGAATATACCTTTAATATTTCTCCTGCTTAAAGTATTTTTATATTTATGATGACTTGAAGTAAGAACATATCTATATATAATTTTTCAGACTACAGTTTGATTATTATTATTTCCTGACGTTTCGCCCGAATCTTAGCAACTGTGGACAAAACTGGGCAAAAGGTCGGGAAACAAAAATGATTATTATTTAACCAAAATATACCTTTACACATCCAAACTAATATTTTATAAGTGAAAGTAATTCTGTCTGTCTGTTACTTTTTCACGCTTAAACCGCTTAACCTTTTCAGATAAAAATTGATATTAAGTTAGTTTGAGTCCAGAGAAAGGGCATAGGATAGATTTTATTGCGCCAACCGATATGCACACGGGCGGAGCCGCCGGCGACTGCTAGTAGTCTATAATATTTTTAAAATTTTATCGCAATATATGTAACGTCATCTTATAGCAAGATGCGTCATAAGTAGATATTGGTTTTTATCACAATAATCTACTTGCATAGTATGAATTTCTGCGAAGCTTATATTATGATTAATTGTTGTATTGTAGAAGGATCTTAGTAATCCAAATCTTTTTAAAGAAAATAAACTGTAATATCCTCTAGGTACGTTTACCCTATAAATGTCGCCTAGACTAAGGATATAACTATTTAATATACGGAAAATATATTGACAAGCAATTCCACCACAGCTTTTAGTCACATCTACTTATTACTAGACTGTTGTTCAGCATAATCAAACTAAAATAACTAGGCACTGTTATAAATAAACAAAAGATTGTAGAATGTAGACCTAAAAAAGCACTTGATACCATACTTTTTTTCCTTGTTTAAAATAGTAGATTTGGATAATCACTTCATATCATAGTAACTAAAAACAGCCAAATGTAGTACTATACCTATTTAGTTATTAATTAGAAGATGTGGTTGAATTGCTTTTCAAAAAAGTTCATGAACTCTTAGGATTCGTGAACTTTTTTCATCTATTTAGTTTTAGTCATTTAAGCTATCGCAGTCAAGCTCACAAAGACGTTGAATTATCGCTATAAAAACTCGAAATTAAAATAAGTAATAAGTTACAATACCTATCAAATTGATCAAGAGCATAAGCATCCACAATCATTGTACCTACTTCTTAAATAAAATTTCAATTACAAAATGAAACACAAAATGAAAAAGAGCAAATAATTTTCTAATTGAAAATAAAACCTAACATGTTCAATAAAAATAAAATATTAACATCGGAGGGAGAAACATCTTATTGTGCTTTTTGTTAGACATTCGTATGCTGATATCAGACCCGTAATAAAAATAAATAGGATCTTGGCTGATCTAAATATTAGAATACAAATTCAAGCGATCCAAATAGATCTTTTTTACATACATCAACTATTCTTGAATCGATATAACATCGGGTTACGATTGTTTTGTACATGACTAGACTTTTATTGTCCTGTCGGTGTGGCGATTCTCGGTGAGCAGTGGACAGTTGCAATGCATGGTGCAATGTCATTGTCCTCTGCAGAAATAGTGTTGTAGGTATGATTCTTTGTTAGATGAGTTGTACCCCGGGTTCTGCCCGTATAAGTAGGTATGTATAATTTAGATGAAGGCGTCGATAGTTATGCAAAGATGCACTTTAGATGCTAGCGTCGGTAGTTATGCAACGGTGCACTTTAGATACAGGCGTCAGTAGTTATACAACTATTCACTTTAGATGTAGGTGTCGGTAGTTATGCACCGGTGCACTTTAGATGCAGGCGTTGGTAGTTATGCAACTGTGCACTTTAGAAGTAGGCGTATGTAGTTATGCAACGGAGTACTTTAAGGTCACTCTTTTCAATGATTCTACAATACAAACGCGCGTAAGTGATAACTCCTGTGCTTATAAACGGTAATATTGTACCGTACGAAAATACTGACTCTAGATGCTAAGCTACGCTGGAAGGCACACGGTTGAATTAGAGCTCCGCTACAATAAGATGAATATTTATTACGCTAAGCACTCAGCATTGTCAGTTTCAAACAAAATTCGTCTATATAAACAAGTCCTTATGGCCGTACCCTAACCAATTAACCTTGAGTATTCGTTTCCTTTTCGCCGCACCGTAGCGAATGCAGTTTTTGGAATAAAATCATTACAAAAAATATTTTGGTCGTTTGAAAAAGATATTTCTAGCATAATGGTTTTTATTAAATTGCCTATCCATTAGTGTAAGTAGCAAATCAAAGAAAATTGTAGGTACTTCTCGAGGAGATGCATTTTCTCAATAATTATTTCTCATTTATGTAGTTTCGTTGTGAGGAGATTAAATATACATTTTACTATATAAGCTACGGGTCTAAATCGCGTAAATATTTTATTTTAAGGCTAAATACCTTTGTTTATTGCCCGACGTTTCGACCGTATTGCAACGGCCGTGGTTACGGGTAGACTACGGGTAGACTCACCAGTCTATCCGTGACCACGGCCGTTGCAATACGGTCGAAACGTTAAACAGAGGAGTAATCACTTAAACGCTTTTGTGTGATATAATCCCCGACTAGGGTGCCCTGGTACCAGGGTACTACTCTACAGCGGTGCACTTATGATGCAGACATGTCGGTAGCTAGGTAATGGTGCACTCTAGGTGCAGATGAACATTTCAGAGTCCCGTATTAGACTTTCTTGATGTTTTCCGATATAAATCTCAAACTAGAATGCTATTCCATTCCAATTTTCCTGCTAAGGAAATAACTGATAAAACATAATTTTTAATACTTATTCTATTTCAGATTTAAGATTTTTACACAAAAATTACACACAGCCAGTCTGACATAGGTCGAATAAATAGCAATACAATCAGAGTCCTTATTCTAGGCTGCCATAATCATAAAAAAAATTGATACTTTCTGACCTAAGTCAGAATGACAACTAAATATACCTGATTTCACAGGAATTGCATTAATATCAAATTTAAATAGATAAACAAAATCATGACGATTACTAAAATTAAATTAAGTAAGTAAAACATATTAACAATTGAGGTAAGAAAGTTCATGAAATCAGGAAGTGTCTGTATGATGGGAATTTCATTGAAAATATATCAATTGTGTTGTTTGTTACAATAGATATCTTATTATACAACCGCGCCATACGTGTCAGAGGACTATTGAAAGTAATATTCATAGAAGAGATTGGTATGTCAAATATACGTTTGTACCGCAAAGTCTTTTGGCTAAATCTAAAATTAAAATAATTAATAAGCGATGCATCCATTGAACCGTTGATAATACGATGAAAAGTCAATAAGTCACTGATATCGCGCCTATCTTTTAAGCCTAATATTTTGAAATATAATAATCTATCTTTATAGTCAGTGATTGACTTACGGATACCGTTTTTTATGCACATAATTATATCGTACGAAGCGAGTTTGAATGGTTTCTACACTGTTTATATATATTGAGTATAACGGAGACCATATTGAAGAGCAATATTCTAGAATGCTTCTGACCAAAGTATTATTATTATTATATATATATATATATATATATATATATATATATAATTAAAATGTCAAAACCGTTTTTTAATAATGATACTTTTATTTTATTGGCTTTAAGCACGACGTTAACTACGTGTTGGCGGAAAGATAACGAAGAATCAAGAGTACCCCCAAATCACGAATGGTTGAGACTCTATTAAGCGATTTTCCATTTATATGGTAATTAAAATCGGTATATTTAATCTTTTTGGTAAATGTAATCGACTGACATTTTCTTACATTTAATATCATTCGATTAAGTAAACAACATTGTTGTAGCACGGCAAGATCCCCTTGCAAGTTAAAACAATCGTTTATAGTATTTATTTTGCGGTATATTGTAAGATCATCAGCGTAAGTAAGCTAAGCAGTTTGAATTGATTCATTCTAAAAGATCACTAATAATAAGATCATTAATAATATTGCACACATTGATAACCTTTATATTGCAATGTCTCACTATTATAAAATATCGTAAAAGTAGGAAAGCATGATTTAATTACCACTAACGAAAAAAAGAAAAATGTAATCCGCTGCTTTACCACCTTTTTATTAAAACATCATTGAGTAAATACTACAACTTGTAAATTCCCACTTTTAATGGCGATTAAACTATCTTCCCCTTTGCTTCTTAAGGGTTTCTCTAAAGGAACATAGAGGTGTCACAAAATATATTTTAGGTCGCAGAAACTTCCAGATACAAATACAATACAAATATTCTCTCTCTTCTTCCCGACTGCTACGCAAGATGTCGTGAGTTCGATTCCCACACGGGACACCACTTTGTGTGATCCACAAATTCTTGTTCCGAGTCTGGGTGTTCTTTGTGTCCGTGACTTGTATGTTTGTAAAGTCCCACGCGACACAGGGCTCTTACCCTAATGCGGGAGAAAAAAAAGGGCATGAGCAAAAATATCTTCCTAGTACTTCATTATGTAATAAGAGGAAACTATCTACTACTTCATGCTGCAAGACTCAGCTGTGTGTTGATCAATCTGCAGTCAGTGGCGTTCGCTATTCCGTTCGCACGACACTCACTTGACGTGACCGTACGAATGTTTGAAATCGATTGCGAAGTTACGAGAATACGAAAAGCATGTTTCATTTTGCGCGCAACTGCTCTACAACCAAACTGCTTTAAATACGTTAATAACAATAATAAGAGAAAGATTAGATAGGAAAATATTGTTTTCGCACTTAAATAAATCAAAACACCTAAGATTATCTACGCTTGCAAACGAAATAGCTCTACACTTACGACGAAAAACAAAGCAAACATACAGATAACACACATAAACCTTAAAAACTCGCAACTGAAACAATTCCAATGGTTATTACGGGTTAACATACGATACGAACAATCCCAAGCCAGGAAGTACCGAGAGTACAAAAGGTAACTTACTTTCGTAGGTAGGTACCTACCCTAAGTAACGGAAGCAACGTAGTTATATACATTA
This sequence comes from Herminia tarsipennalis, assembly GCA_945859575.2. Taxonomy (NCBI): domain Eukaryota; kingdom Metazoa; phylum Arthropoda; class Insecta; order Lepidoptera; family Erebidae; genus Herminia; species Herminia tarsipennalis. The sequence continues at coordinate 17,384,507 of OX243837.2, forward strand.
TTTACAGACACGGAGTTTCATAACACTTTAAATTCCCTTATGAAGAAAAACCAACGCCGAAGAAAAGAACAAGGCAATAAAACTCGCGCCCACTCCTTTCGAATTGCCAATGTTTGTTTAAAAACTACGAGTATATGCAGAGAGTAAGTCAGACAACAATATATTCATAGCAGCATACAACTAGTAAGGTGTAGTTGTATGCTGCTATGAATATATTGTTGTCTGAAAGGCATTCCAAGATTTTGTGCCCATGAATGATATCTATATTATGCGTTGCTCGAGTGCATTTGTACGAAGGTTACCTCCGGCACTCTCGGTATTTTGTACCCGAGCCGTTCTATTCGAAGGCAATAACTATGACTAAGTTATATTAGCTGCATTCACATTATTCGCACTCCGTTCTGCTTTTAACGAAATTTCACGAAGCAGTTAAATTGAACAGCTTGCTTCGAATTTAGTGCGTGGTGGGAAAATACGGAAATTTGTGTGGCTAAATTTACGTTGTAGTTTAATCATTATCATATTTTGGTAATCATTATTGCAAGCATTTAGGACTCGTTCGTTGTTTCGTCCTACGATTCTTTTCGCCTATGATAGAGTCATAGAGTTCAAATAATAATGTTTTATTAAAATCAAGAGTAAACTAATTATATAACTTATAAAGATCTTAACTTTATAGAGCAATTATGAATATTTTATCATTTTAATAAATTATAAAATGTACATCAAAAATGTTTTAAGGTTTTGATTTAAGTTTAAGTAAGATAATTACTGTAATTTTACACCAAGGCTCTGTTTTAGTTGATTAGTAATAGTTCATAACGTATTAAAGATAATGCTTGACGTTTAATTTGCACTATATTGACTATCCTCAGAATTTAGATCAACTCGTGACCATGGTCGTCACAACTCGTTTAATACGACTGACAAGACTACAATATTAACTGAAAGTAAAGTTCGGTTTCACTGACTAATCTGTCTTTTTTCACTGATGACTAGTCCGATAAAAATGTGATAATCAGTAGGTATGTACGTTCCTTAACTAATTCAATCAATGCTTATAGGTAAGCAGGTACTACTTAATGAAATGAATAAACCTGTTAAAAAACTTCTTATCACGTCCAATTTGGAGTTATCATTAAATGATAATTACAATTAACACTTTATCTACCTACTCATAAAAATACATTCATACAAAAAACCGAGAGAAATATGATTATCTCTTAAAATTAAAAATATCATTTAATTAGATTTAGATCAACTTGTCAGTAATAATTAAGTCGTGTCAAACTAAATCACTTCGTTGTCAAGGATTGGAATCCACGAAAGTGTACCTATAATTAACATTAATGTCTTTTTTTTTTGTAAATTGGTAGACACCCACTTACTCTTCTACACTACTTACTCAAGGACTCATCGATAAATGACAATCACAGAATAAAGGGAGAAACTATAAATTGCTTGAAGTTCGTTTCGTATTTATTTGTATTTGTCTATTATTATACCTACGAAGAAGACGAAGAGAAAAGGGTTTTTGTGATCGTCTAACCATCTCTTTAAATGGTTTATAATTACAGACAACCACAAAACTACACGATACGAATTAATTCAAAGTCAACCGCAGACTTTTGGGTTGAAAGAAAATATTATTGAACTTAGACCGCCAAGTCAATGCGACTAAAATATTATTAAACAAAAGTCGGAGAATTAAACAAAGCTTTAAGGCTCTCCCTCACCCCGAGCATGCTCCTGTAATGTAACATTTATGCTACGATTTTAAGCATTATATTACAACTAGCTGTCCCGCGCAACTTCGTCTGCGTATGTTATATAGCCTATGGTCTTCCTCGAAAAATGGGCTATAACAGTGAAATAATTTTTCAATTCGGATAAGTAGTTCCTGAGATTACCGCGTTCAAACAAACAAACAAACAAAATCTTCAGCTTTATAATAAAACTAGCTGTCCCGCGCAACTTCGTATGCGGATTTTTTTTCCGTTTTTGCAACATTTCTCATTGCTGATCCGCACCCATTAGTCGCAGGCGTAATGTTATATAGCCTATAGCCTTCCTAGATAAATGGGCTATCTAACAGTGAAAGAATTTTTCAATTCGGATCAGTAGTTCCTGAGATTACCGCGCTTCAGCTTTATAATATTAGTATAGATTTAAGATACTGCCTCCCTGACTGACGAGCATGCGCCTGTAATGTAACATTTATGACGCGATTATCGAAGCTATCTTTTAATCTTTTCATAGATGTTACAAGTTTTATTAAAATATTACAGATTGTTAAATAACAGGTTACGCATTGTAATGATCGGTTCTCCTCCCACAGCGATGTAATGCTCGGATCTGGAACATTACATTACAGGCTCAAGCACACACGAGTTTAATATTTTAAAAAAGTATCCGAATTTGGATTTTCATAGAGCACTAGCTTTTGCCAGCGGCTCTACCCGTGTGCCCCTTATGGAAGTGAGTTTTTGAAAATCAATAAAAGCGAATGCCCACGCCATAGTAACTATCTGCGTGCCAAATTTCAGCACAATCCGTTCAGTGGTTTGAGCTGTGTTTTGATAGATCAGTCAGAATGAAACGGTTGCCTAATAAATAATACAAAAGAAGATAGCAAATAGGATAAAGACTATGTATGTAATGTATTCAAGTTGGTATATGTATTTTGTATGTAAGTAATGTATTTGAGTATAGTTATGTATATTTGTATGTATGTCATGTTATTAAGTATACGTATATGTGTGTATATATATTTTTTTATTCTATTGTGTTCATCTGAAATAACTAGCATTAGCTGTCAACAATCTGCACCTATATAATTTTATGTTACATCACCCAAAGGTTGGCTGGTAGAGAATGCTGTTAGCATTAAGTCCCGCCTTTGTACAATATTTTTGTGCATAAAGTTAATAAATAAAAAAAATAAAATAAAAAATAAAGACCGTCCTGTATGAATGGTTTTAAAATATGCACAAGGTTTTCGAATCGTTTAATTGTAGCATAAAGCTTTATAACAAGTACTCAAATCGATTCTGTCATTCGATTTCATAATCGGATAATGATATATATTTTCATATCGGAGATCGAGTTCGGGTGTACTCGTATCATCGTAAATCTTCATAACGTTGTTAATAAAAGTCGTTAGCCGTAAATAATGAAACCGAAACTGGGCCAAACAAATCACTTGCTCCAATGACGGAGTAAATCGAGTGGATTAAAACAAAATGAACTCAAAAATTGTACCTAAATGTGCTCCACAGTTTATTTCATTCGCAAGGCGCCCTATCGTCTCATTAATAACTATAAACCTATGATTTCGATATAATGTTGGCTATAGACTAGACAGCTTTGTTGTTTATTTTTATCGCTAGTAATACCTTGCCTTTCGCTCTTCAGAAAATCGAATAACATTACCGCCTAATATTTTAAAGAATATCAAGTCAAAAACCAATTTAACAACTGTCAAATCGATTGATTGATTGAAAACAATAGATCTGACAGGTACTTTATAAAACGTGTATTTATGACAACAATTTTTTTTTTTTTTTAAATTTAATAGTCGCTACTTAAAAGGTTTCTTTTCGCTGAATGATACACATTAGATAAAGAGGTTTCCTGAGTGAAATAGGCATACATTTTATGTGTAATAAAATGTAAAATTAAATCTTATTTTGAATTAACTTTTGTTCACGATTTCATTTGCGTGGATCACGAATCCGCATCATATATATCCTATGGATTCCGTTTTCTCCGTACCAACCCAGAAAACAAGACACGGTAAGTATAACTCGAATACTAAATGAAACATTAGAAGATAAAACATTATATCCGATTATACATATATTAAACCTGCAACAATGCAGCTATAAAAACCCCATCTAATTTCGTTGACGCACGTACAAATATATGTGGACAAAAATATTATTTTAGCTTCTAAATATTACTGTTACAAAGAATAATGGGTACAATACGCCAAATGTTATGGAATGCAGTTGAGTGACGGAAGGGTATTTCTTTACTTCACTAATGTGACATAATATTATAAAGGTGAGGATACAAAACCGTTTAGGCGTCAAAGAATTCCTCCCCATCGATGTCAACTGGTAACGTTCCCAGAAGGCTGGCAGCATTGCCCCGTTGGATGGCAATGCTAATTCTTTGTGCAAAGAATAAGCCAGCCTTCTGGTCCCGGGAAGCACTTGGGCCCCACGGCCCCAGCGTCTCAACCCCAAACGGCTCAAATATATAATCACCAACCAGATTACTATATTTGCGCAGTTTGAGATTCTCAGCAGATGCAGCAGCAGCGCAAGCGCAGCTCGCCGTGCTTGGAAGGTGGGTAGGTGCTAAGGTATCAACACAAGTTGCATCCCATACCAAAGGCTTACCCACCCTCCACCGCAACAATGACATATCGTCCGGCCTCTTGCCGTCGCCGCGTGTCAAACCGTTGGGTTCAACAACAGCTGGCACGCCAGCGGAAACAAGTGCCCGACGGATGATGTCATTGATGCTTGCGTGGCGGGGTATACGACCCGCGCTCCTGCCGCATGACAGACCATGGTATCCAAGACTGCACACGGCTTCTCCACAGAGACATCAATGCGGAGAAACACACCGAGCACCTAAACGAAGGCAAGCAGCAATTCGGAATGTGGTATCGTCCAACATAGTATTGGACGATGGAAGAGCCTGCAACCACATACCCGATTCCCATTCGCCCACAGCGGGGTAGGCGGGTTCGCTCTGCAGCATTTGAAGAAATGTCTATAAGTTGTTGTCTTATCTTGCTGCATAGCAGCCGACCCCACTGCCTCTAGGAGGACAGCTTGGAGGGCATAACAATACTTGGGCAAGTCATTTTCCAAGCGTTCAAGGCCTCAGACTTGCACCTCACTTCGGAATCAACCAGTGTAGGATTTAAAATTTAAAATTTGGCCCAAGAGGGTCACCTTGTTGGCATCCTACTGCTGAATCCAAAAGATTGTCCTTATAGATTAATTTAGACGGGTGTCTGTAACACTGCCAAAGGTAACTGTAAATTTTGGGTGTTTCTAATTTTGCCTGTGCCAACAAAGTGTCCCTGTTGACTGAGTTGAAGGCATAGAAACCCTTCTAGTTTTCTATTATATCAACTCTTCTTGTTTCTTAAATATTTCCTACGAACAGACATCGACCCATCGCGAATTTTATTTCGAATAAAACTTACGACAAAGTAAAACTACTACATAATGAAATTTCGCACGAGTATAGAGTATAAGATAGGTTCACAGTCACATTTGTTCTCCAACCGCATTTGAATGCGGTGTAGAACGTTAACCTAAGAGTTCACACTTGTGTACGTCTCGTTGTAGAGTGCATCGTAATTGAATCCTTGTGAACGTACGAACAAGGTACCTACGAACAATGTACTGCCTGTACTAGTCATGGACTGAATGCGAGAGACATGCAGATGTAATTGTGTCTTTGCTGTCAGATAAACGAAGGCATTGAACGCCTGTAATATACTATTGGTTTAGATACGTGATTCTATGTATGTGGAGCATATGAATTGTAATAAAGGCGTCTGCTAATTTCGTATTCACTGAAGTGTCTAGATATTTTTACCTCATGTCATTGATATTTTTTAGAAACTTAAAACCGAGTTCAAATCAGTTTAATTTAGTTTTTTTGATTATGTACCTATTGATTTATTCGTATCTAGTAATATGTTCACACTAATGACTGTTTTTTTTTAAACTATTTAGAATTTCATGGACAAATACAAAAAATATGCTAAATTCCACAAGAACAAATTCGCATTAACCTTATTCATATACGCGCGATCAGTCGTGCCTTTAGTCATATTAATAAACTACTTAATTTTATTATGCCAAGCGATAACTATAATCATGGGGATCGCTTATAAAGATACCTAGTCATAGTGATTTGTGATAGTCATCACGAATCACTATGACTAGGTATCTTTAATAGTGATTTGTTATGACTAAAATGAGCAGAATAATGTTTAATCGTCACGTGCTCCTTGCAAGGCTCCTTGCAAGGGTACGACTTTGTATCTATTTTGAGCTAGCCGTACGCACGATAGTGTTCGCTTTGATCAACATGAACAAAACCCCAGACTGGATCTAAGTAATGGATATTATTATGTCATGGTGTACATAAGTTACTGCGCACCATTGAAGGTAAAACGACCGTAAAGATTATGCAAAATTTGGTCGTTTATTTCATTGGTGTTTACGGATAAGCCCCAACACAACAAACACGCCATAATATAAATGATTTTTTTTATAGTTTTCCTCATTACGGCAAAATATATCCCCCGGTAAATGTTTCGCACGTGAAAATACGTTTTAGAACTTCTGAAACTTATTTCCGTTTTGAACCTAATCCATAAATACTTTAAGAAACAAAGTGAAAATTTTGCTAGGTCTCATATAACTCTACTTTGCTAGATAGAGAGTGGTTCTAGTAGACTCTATAAACGCTTAAGGCTCACGTAGTGTAACTTACTGGAAATATATATTAATACTATAAATGCGAAAGTTTTTATGTTTGTTATACAATCACATCAAAACGGCTGGATGGATCTGGATGAAAATACCATAAAGATAGGGCCTATACAGACACTACGTCTTAATGGGTATTATTATGGAATGGGGAATTACTAACCGTGCGAATAAATAATATATTGGGCGACAAAAATACTATATAAATAATACTCATCGAAAGATTGTGAACCGTAGCATAGATTTGTTTACAATTTAATGTACTAAATCGATTCGGTTAGGTTAGATTAGAACTATATACTAGGCTATCCCGCGCCTATTTAGCTTTTCAGAACGCCATACTCAGTAATTTTGATGTCCATACTTTGAATTTATAATCGCTTGTTTAAATACTACTACTTATTGTCAGATATATTTCGGGACTTAATCGCGTGAATTATTTAAAGGTACGAACCTATTATTTACCCGACGTTTCGATCGAATTGCACCGATCGTGGTCACGGGTCGAAACGTCGGGTAAATAAAAGATTCCTATGGTACCTTTAAATAATTCACGCGATTAGGTCCTGAAATATATCTAATATGTATAAAAATCGCGAAAGTTTAAAAACAATAATTACTACTTAATGATTTGTTATTTTGTAAAGTAATTTAAACGACAAAAAAAGTAATTGAATACTTAAATATGAGTATATGAGAGTGTAGGTATTACTAAAGTATAAGACAATTTATTAATTTAACTTGCATGTTTAGGTGCATCTCAAACAGATAGTGATTCTGGAATAGCACATAGGCTAGGGTTAGATTTGTTTTGTTTTACCCGAACGAAGTCGCGGACAGTAGTTTATGTGTTGTGTGTTATAAAATTATTTCCATAAAGTAGGAACAGATTGCGGTGAGCAGAACTTTACCGCAATTAGGTGATGTTTATTAAATAATTTTACAAATATATTAAAATGAAAATTTACAATGTTATTAATTAAATTATGTTAGATTACGCTACGAACTAACTATGTACAAACTATTAACACAACCAGTTTAGGCGTCGTATATATCATCCCCATCGATTTCAACCGGTATAGCGCCCAGAAGGCTGGCAGCATTGCCACATTGTATGGCAATGCTTATACTCTGTGCAAAGAAAAGGCCAGCCTTCTGGTCCCGAGATGTACTGACAAGGCTGGGAAATATCTTTGAATAGAAGGCGAGCACTTGTACCACAAGGCCCTAGCGTTTCAACCCTAAACGGTCAAATATGTAATCTCCGACTAGATTAGTATATTTGCGCCATTTGAGAGTCTCCACAGTTGCAGCAGCAGCGCAGGCACAGCTCGCAGTGTTTGGAAGATGAGAAGGCGCTCGGGGTGTCGACGCAGGTTGGACTCCACATCAAAGGTTTATTAAATTATATTCTCTTAACCATTACATCGAACGTTACTTCGATCAAAGTCATTTAAGTTAATCAAATATTTAAGAGACTTAGGTATAGTGCAAAAGTGTAGTTCATCAACTCTTGTTGTCCAATAGAATGGCAAAGAGACTAAGTGCAAGACCGATAGTTGAGCATGGTATTCACTGTTTTGAAGGAAGTTACTTTTTTAGCAAACGGTTATTCGATCTACCACTGCTTGATAATGAGTACCTCTCAAAAGATTCAGCTTGTGTATAGACATATTTACTTTAGTAGTCTTATTTTATATTAAGCTGGCCTGTTGGTCTAGTGGTTAGTGGCCCTGACTACTAAGCCGGAGGTCGTAGCATCGATCCCCACCCAGGATAAAACTTTGTGTGATGAGCACGATGGTTTATTCTGTGTCTGAGTGTAATTTATCTATAATATGTATTATGTATGTATTTAGAAATATGTAAGTATGTTTAACAGTTATCTGGTTACCATAGTACAAGCTCTGCTTAGTTTGGGATTAGATGACGTTGTGTGAGTTGTCCCGAGATATTTTTATTATATTTAAAGCTTCAGTTCAAAATAACCGTTCAATAATTCTGCTTTCGTGTATGTTCATTTTGGCCGTATAATGTAGAAATATGTGATCTCCTCAAGCTTTAGTTTACCTCTAACATAACACCTGAAAGACTAAAATCGGCTCAGTAGTTTCCAATATTATACTAATAACAAACAAAATTATCTCGCTTTATACCTTTATTAATAAAAATACAAAATGAAGCTTACTATCAGATTTACTGAATCTTATTAGTTATATTTCGGGACTTAATCCACGATCGGTGCAATTCGATCGAAACGTCGGATAAATAAAAGGTTCGTACCTTTAAATAATTCACGCGATTAAGTCCCGAAATATAACTATTATGTATAAAAATCGCGAAAGTTTAAAAACAATAATTACTGAATCTTATTTTACAAAATTGAATAAAAAAAACATTTATGGCTATTACCGGCACCGCTAAGCATTTTTACAAATTTATCACGCGACAGCTACACAGCTGGGCCATTATCTTCCATTTGGTGCACTTACACCGTGGATACTGTTAAATAAGAAACCCCTGCTATAGGTAGAAGCAACTCTTACGGCAAATGGCCTGTACTGAATGTACAGTCGCCATTTATGAGGTCGTACGACGTGACTAACCACCTCACCCGAGGTCTCATCTATTATAAATTCACCTAATTCCTACCTGAGTGAATTTCTAGCGTTGTTCCCAACAGTTTAATTAAAAGTGTACTTTGTTTATATTAAAGTTAATTTTAATTATTCAGGCTAAGTGCAAAGTAAGCTCACGTCTAACTTAGAGTGCCTAGGTATTTGCTCTGTAAAAGCTTTCATATTTTGTACTTTACGGTTACAATGTAAAGCAGTGATAGCCCGAGGGAGTTCTCAAGTTAAATAGAAACATTTGTAGCGAGCTTAAGCCCGCCCGGGCTTTGTGACATGTACGTTAATCAATGTCAGAGACGGCGTAATGACATTGAGTTCGATCGCCAGGTCGGAAACGATAGATGCCTGCGAGAGTACATTAAAATGTATTGTCCGAAGTATTGAATGTATTTGGTTGTATTTAATGGATATTGGCTTCAATGTACGAATACTTTCATTTCAACTGTCGCTAATATCAATTTATCACAACCAAACTTACGAGTAATTATAAAATTATGTAGGAAAAGATAGAAGATGGCAAGGTGTTACGAAGCACAAGGATAGCGAGATCAACGTTCAAATGCATTCGGACTATTTATTGTGATTATTCTATTTTTCCTGCAATTTTCTTTAGCATAGTATTTTCAAGATTTGTTAAACTAATTCTTCTCCGGTCTTGTGTAGCCTGATATAAAAAACTACAGGCTCGAAATAAAATAAATATGTAGTACACATACACCACCGACATCAAGGCGTATTAAATAATACGCGTTCATCCCTGTTTTATATATTTGTGATTATGCAACGAAAAAGTCTTAATATTAGTAACTAGCTGACATGCGCAACTTCGTCTGCGTAAATTTTCTCCGTTTTTGCTACATTTTTCTTCGCTGCTCCGCTTCTATTAGTCGTAGCGTAATGTTACATTTTTTCAATTCGGACCAGTATTTCCTGAAACAAACAAACAAACTCTTCAGCTTTATAATATTAATAATGATGTAAAATAATTTGATTGCGACACGTATCAAATATCGGTGACAAATAAAGGTTATGAAATACTTTTACTAAAATAAAAATACTTTTACCTTTGAACGTACAATCTATTGAATTGGACACTAGAGTTGATAACAGCTAATCGCGAATTCCATGTAAATAAACCACCTGCAATGGATAGCAAACAATCGGACTCTACTCGTAACTTCACCTATACTCCGACCCAATAACACCGATAGTATCGTTGTCAGTACGTCTGTCTATTTCTCAGTATACACAAGTCTGTCTAGTTTCCTCAATTAGACTGAACGGAACCTATAACTACACGCACAGACCCGTTTTAGGCAGGATGATACGGCAATTGAACATATAGGGCTGAATGATTGACACGGTTTATAAACAATTGATTTAGCGTGGATGAATACAACCACCTAAAGTTCATGACTGATTGGATATATTATTCAAAATATGCGTATGGTGTTAAATTATTAAAAGCACCTCGACCCTTTGACAATGTTGACGTATATAGCCTAAACTTATCACCGCCTAAGAACTACCTGCGCTTATTAAATATTTGTAGTTCTTAGGCGATTGGAATCGGATGTAAGTGATTATTTAAAATTATTATTCTCTTTATTATAATGTATGCATGGTTTTAACCTTCAACAAGGTTGGGTTACCCATGACCATGACCTTAAATTTCTATCCAATTTTGAATAGGAATTTCTTAGGTAAGATTGAAGTAACATTTGATGCGGAAGCAAATAGTGACAAAAGGTAGTTTTACCTATTATAAGCCACTGAAGTACATCATATCCCAACAATCCTCTTTGATCATTTCTGTACAAGTTATATCACACGTAATTAAACAATTTTAACGTGTTTCATGGAGTGCATGGGACTTTGAGGTGTCTCGAGGTTGGACCTATTTGATTACACAGACTCAATGCTCCCATTAACGCAAAGTAGGCTAATATTTACTGAAGATCTCGCCTTGCAAATATTTGACTTTGTTGGTCTAAGCTCTGTGCAAAGACGTTTCAATGAGCCAATTATGGTGGCCGCATTATTGTCGTTAGCTGTGTTTTTTTAATAAAGCTTATACGAGTACATATAATCTACGAGTTTACCCACTTTTCTTTTAGCAATACCTAACAACCGATGATCCTTTTCAGATGAGGCGAGTTACGCTCCAGTGATACGCACGAGACAAAATAATTTGTTATTGCGTTCACATGACACCAAACACGCGCGTAAGCGTTTGGGCTGGATTCAAGACAGTCAAAGAGAATTTAAAATAAAAACCTAATTTTCTGACAGTATACTAGCAGTCTTTGAGCAGAGCTGATATTTTAGTAGGGCCAATATAATAGATCACATTTGACAGTTTATGAAAATTATACAACTTTTATTATTTTCCTCAAAGTTATTTTTGAGGAAAATAATAAAAGTTGAATTACTAATTTTTGAGTTAAAATGTATTATATTTATTTTAATTAAACACACAAAGTGATGTGATTTTTTGTCTCACTTAGCCTATCGTTTGGGGTGTCGGATAGGTCGTGGATCGGTCTTTTGAAAAATTTACTATATAGTAGATTTATAGTAGAGCCTTTAACTCTCAAGCTGTAATTGTTACAGCTTGTAAGGTAAACCTTACAAGTTTTTTAGTAAGTAAGTTACTTTACAGTTACAACTTGAGAGTTAAAGGCGTATAAAATCTTAGCAGCTTTTGAGAATCAGGCCGTTTTAGTGTGATGTAAAAAGATAAACAAGAGGCAATTTTTATTTATTTATTAATTTTATTGTACAAAAACTATCTATAAATATTAATAATTTACTATTTTGATTTAGTCGTACTTGATTAACTTACCAAGAAACGGGTTAAACCCGAGAGAACAAATATTTATATTATGCATGCAAACTGTTTGACATCATCATCGTTACATTTTCTGGAATTACGGGACTTAAAAGAGCGGTTCTTCTGTGCAAGAAGTTTTTGGGTTCAATTCTTGCACGAGACGAAGTTTTGTGACAATCACAAATGTTGGTCACTTTTTTGTAACACCCTCTGCGAATAGGAGTAGTATTTTTAAGAAAACACAATTCTGATAGAAATATCACCTCCATTATTTAATACACGACAAAAACAAGAAGGTGTATCAAAGATAATAAGCGTAAGATTTATCAAGGAAATGTGTACACACATTAATTAGTAGGTTTACCTCTACCGAGACACAATAGATAAACTATGCTCTTTGACCCGCACGGGATTTATGATGGAACTTTATGGGGCCTGCGATATAACGGGTCCCTTACCTGTGCGACCGTGTTTGCGGATCGAAATAGGTATGTTGTTTTCTTTGGATTATTTTCTATACTTTTGTTAACCCTCGACGCAAACAGAAGAATGTTATAAGTTTGATGTATGTGTTTATAAGTCTGTGGAATTGTACCGTCCAAACGAGTAGACGAAATGACGAAATGGTGTTTGGTTTATAAAAATTCGTTCAGTCGTTTTGCAGTTAATTAGCTATTTACCTCACGAATCAGGTTTTAATGTGTCTTTACTGACGATTAATGAAACAGCTTTCAAAAAAGCTGAAATTTGCACTTCTCATTCAAGTTTATAGCTTATGGCATATGACCAAAAATTGCTCTCATGAAGACTTCGACATCTTGAAACAATATTTCGCTTGCAACAACCATTCTTTTTACAATAATTAGTACCTGGATGACCGAGCTTAGCAAGGTATTTTTTTATACAACGTTTTCTGAAAATAAAACCTAGCTAGATCGATTTATCGCCACCGAAAGTCCCTGAATACTAAATTTCATGAAAATCGTTAGAGCCGTTCCCGAGATTCAGATTATATATACCTATATAAATACAAGAATTGCTCGTTAAAAACCACTTCACCTATCATCAGTTTACTCTGATATCTTTACCTACCATTCTACCTCCATTACTAACATGAGTGATACCATAAGACACAGCTAGCCAATCAGCAACTGCTAACTTCTGTACACGCTTATCTAAATGAAATTTCACAAATGTTAAGGAAATATAGACCAGTGTATTAAACAAATATTAGATTACAATTTCCTCAAAGAAACAATTTGGATAATAAATGCCTAATTGTTTTCTGATACGACCTTGTTTGTTTTCATTTACATTAAATTTTATTGGTCCGTTGTGCGAATCGTTTAAAAATATACGTAGGTATACATTATTGTTAAAGGTATGTTTTATTTGTGTGTGTCTTAACAAATGTAAAAAAAAAATTTTTGACAGAAAATATTTGTGGTCTATGGCACAATTATTTTCTGTCAAAGTAACAACAGGTTAAATAAAATTGATTTCGTTTTACATTTTATTGTAAATAAATTTATTATTATTGTAAATAATTCTATAAAGTTTGTCGTTTTGACATTTCATAAAAAGAGACTGATTTGATATGACAGTCAACATCCCTATTACTTTTCTTATTCGTTTTATATTTTTTAATGTTTATGTCGTCCATTTAAATACTACACGTTTAACATATTCATGTTAAATGTGAAGTAAAAATGGGCGACAAAAATATTTAAAAATATAATTAGGTATGAAAATAAATTAATTGTACGACTAATACCGAGCCGCGAAAAATGCAAAGGTTGCTACATGATAAAATCGGTTTGCTGTCTAATCATTTTACAGATAGGTACTGGCATCCAGAGTTTTGTCTTATCTAATTAATATTGTAGGCAGCTTGGAAGTCATGCAAAAAAATGTATTTAACAAATAAATGGCAGCAACAACCTTTTACTGGCTACTGACGGAGTGTACTATTTAAGTAACTTTATTTTTTGTAATTCTATTACCACTAGCTGGCCCATTGAACTTCGTAACACCTAAAATTAAATGGGTTTATGGTTTCTCCTTGGATTAAAAATGATGTGACTACGATGCATCCAAAATGTACCAAAATAAGGAGTTCCTAACACCGAACAGATCGAGATATTTGTGATGTTAATTAAATAATATATTCATAAAAACAACATGTCTGATGAAGAAACTTGAACATTTTATTCCCTTACAATATTACCAATGTTGCCTTTTTAACTTTTTTATTTATTCCTTTGGGATTTCCTTTTTTTTAATTATCCACAATGTCAATTAATGAATTTAATATGATTAACTTAAATGCCATTTGCCACAATACAAAGGTTGAATCACATCATGTGTGGCCCTTTTAGTCGGTAAGACACAGAATGTTTATTTTCTACATATGACAGGTTCTTTAAATGCAGTTGTTTTTATTTATGAAATTAAAGAATATTTCTTTGAGTAAAATTTGCTAATTCAAATATTTGGGGCACTTTCCCTCCAAAGGGAATTACTTAGGTCCACACTGTATATAAATATATATATATAAATAAATAATACAAATCTTTTTTCTTTATCTAAATTCATAAAAAAAAACATATTCAAAACATGAACATTTTATTCCCATACAAAGTTATCAATGTGGATTTTAGCTATTCCTTTGGCTTTTCCAATTTTTTTTTAAACCTCCCCTGAATTTAGCCGAACAAAACAATGTAAGAATTATTCAAGTCGGTACAATCGTTCTTTAGTTGTGACGTGACTAAGGAAAATAAGAATCCATCTGTTATATTACTTTATATAAAAAACTTTATTACTTCATATATAAAAATGAATGCTTAATTCCCTAGTCGAGGTAACTAGAAAACGAATTTACCGATTTCAATCATTCGTTTTTTTAAGTGAAAACTTCTTTAACGGCGTTGGGCACTTTTTGGTTGGGCATTTTTTGCATGACTTCCAAGCTGCCTACAATATTATTTAGATAAGACAAAACTCTGGATGCCAGTACCTATCTATAAAATTATTAGACAGCAAACTGATTTTATCATGTAGCAACTTTTGCATTTTTCGCGGCTCGGTATTAGTCGTACAATTAATTTATTTTCATACCTACTTATATTTTTCAATATTTTTGTCGCACATTTTAACTACACATTTAACATGAATATGCTAAACGTGTAGTATTTAAATGGACGACATAAACATTAAAAAATATAAAACGAATAAGAAAAGTAATAGGGATGTTGACTGTCATATCAAATCAGTCTCTTTTTATGAAATGTCAAATCGACAAACTTTATAGAAATGTGTATGGATGGTAACAACCTGTGACGTCATAAGTTCCTATCGTCAAATCATTACTTATAGTATTCATTTTCATGCTTATAAATTTAAAAAAAACATGTTAAATAATAAAAGAACCCTTATTTTCGGAGCATTGTAAGATTTAATTGTAGTCAACTACCCAATTGAAATCAATGTTTTTATAAAAATAGTAAATTAAATTCTTACTTACAAGATATCCAATATTTCTATAACCAATAACCATAATTATTATGCAAGCACATACTATGTAGGTACTTTTGTAGTATTAAATTATTTATAATAAAAATACACTGTGGCAAGCATCAATATTAATAGTTGCGCTATGTCATCAAGTGCGTATGGCCGTGTGGCCCTATAGCTGTCTTCTTCTTACCCGCTGAACTAATTTACCTAAAGTTGCAATGAGTTATTCTGGGAAATACTTCTTAACAGTGTTTCGGTTTCATTCTCATTTGCCCAGTATTTTCACTTTCTGTACCGAACTAATGTCTCAAATAAGGAGTGCAGAGTGGTGACATTCAGATCTTTTTTAAATAAAGATTTAGTTATGTTATAGACTAGCGTGACACTTACTATCAAACTCACGACCTGCTCGTCGCTTCATTTAGTGGTAGGTACCTATAAAAAAGAAGGTATCTATAAATAAAGGACCCCTTACAACACAAATCACCAAGTGTAGAAGGAAGGTTTTTGACATACTTCGCTTGAAAGCGCACTAAATCTCAGAACACATTCGAAATAAAGTGGTGCATATTTCTAAATGTGCGTTGCTCGACTGCACTACATACTGATAGTATAGAACGCATATACACATCATCACGGACACGGAATCACGGAATAGGTACGTAAAACCCGTGAACAGTTGTATTCGTTCGTCGAGAGAGTTTACTTACGTACGCTTGCTCTGTTTCTAGTTTGATGTACTCTGTATTTTTTTTTAAATAAGATAACTAGCAATGTGGGATTGAGTCCCACATTACTAGCAATCTTGTTAACCCCTCCAGCTAAGCTCAAAGGCTTGTGTTAGGAGTGGGTTCACGTCGGTAGTATAATGGGTAGGATTCGAACCCGCGACCTCACGATTGCGAGACCGATGCCTCAGCCATTAGGCTACCGCCGCTGCCTTGTCCGTAAGCAATATCTACGTGAACGTTTTCTGAAGATTGCCTTCTATTCTCTCAGGTATTTTTTGTTTGAAGCGTTCTTTCTAAACTCTCAGTGTCTTGTGCCTTGGAACCCCAATGATGTGAATTCAAATGTGATTAACCACACACGCGACAAGCAAACAAATACCAATTAATACATAAACTCGGTTTGTTTTAGCTTAGCCAGATACAGCAGCACTGAATTGTGGTTTGTCATAACTAATGAACTGCTCAATTAATATTATATGATTCGGTACAAAAATATATTATGTATTCGCTACGTGCAACTTATGTTTGGGGTATAGAAAAGCGATCGCAGTGCATGCCGTGGTGGGAATTTGTAATAATTTGTCAACTGTTCTACAACTTGAGGCTTACAATCATTTGTTTGTTTGAAATGGGTCCTAATAGGCTAGTTAACAACCAGTCAAAACAACAACAAAGAAATGTAGATCGCCTATGACGTCACTATTTTTTCTTCCAGATGCGCTTCTTTTTTTTCAACCGACTTCAAAAAGGAGGAGGTTCTCAATTCGTCTGTATGTTTTTTTTTTTTTTTTTTTTTGTATGTTTGTTCACCGATTACGCAAAGACGGCTGGACCGATTTGAAAAATTCTTTTGTGTTTAAAAGGGTATACTTCCAAGTTGGTCCCATTGTCCCCAGATCACGATCTGATGATGGGATCCTGGAGAAATCGAGGGAACTCTTAAAATATTAAAAGCACACCTACAGTGATTTAGGTATATTTCATAGTGATTCGTGCATTTACTCTTAAAAAACACCAATTGGTGAAGTGGAACTGATGATGAAGACCAAAAATTACGAGCAGACCTATTCAATATTTCACAGTTTGCGATTCAATTAAGTACTTATGGTATTGAGTAGCACTTTAATCTCGATATACTACTATTATACAATGTAATAAAGCTGATAGTGAACTCCTCAACAATTAACGGCCCTGCATCGGGGCAAGCAATATTTCGTAAAAGGATTTGAGCAGATGACATAAGCCTATTGTAACTTAAGTGAATTATAAACCAACCCACTAAAAAGTGAGAAATAAAAACTTTTTAACAAAAAATATTACCGACTTCAAAAATAAATACAAGGCAACTAAAAAGCTGGCCGTGTGGTGCCGGCTTAAGAATAGTACCACCCCATCTCTACCCGTGGGTGTCGTCAAGGCGACTAAGGGATTTCACCCCGGAGGACGGGCTGCAGCGTCCTCTGCGTATTTAAAGCCTTACTGCGATCGCCAACCCGCTCGCCAAGCGTGGCGATTATGGCAATTACCCCCAGGATCTACATACTAGTAGGTTCTACTGGGGAGACCCGTGCCCAGCAGTGGGCCATCATATGGGTTGATATGTATGTATGTAACTAAAAAGCAAAAAATAATATACCTAGAATAACAAAAACAAATTAAACATTTTGAAGTTGGTGCCGAATAAAACATAAAGACTACTATTTCATGGCACCAACTTCAAAATGTTTAATTTGTTTTTGTTATTCTAGGTATATTATTTTTTGCTTTTTAGTTGCCTTGTATTTATTTTTGAAGTCGGTAATATTTTTTGTTACAAAGTTTTTTTTTTTTATAAATTTGAACGGGACATCAT
The DNA here is from genome assembly GCA_945859575.2 of Herminia tarsipennalis. Lineage (NCBI taxonomy): Eukaryota > Metazoa > Arthropoda > Insecta > Lepidoptera > Erebidae > Herminia > Herminia tarsipennalis. Next base: position 17,402,602 of record OX243837.2, read on the forward strand.
CTTTGGCAGTTTAAATGCTAGTTTTATTTATTAACTAGCTGTCCCGGTAAACTTCGTACCATAATTGTTAGTGCATTTTTTTACAAAAATGAATGAACCAAATCGGTAAAGTCATTCTCTAGTTAACTCGTGATCAAGGGAAATAGGGATTAATTTTTATATATACAAGATAGATTAGTCTTTCAGATTTTTACCTAGGAAACTAGCTTGTTGTTGAGTGCTGTAAATGTGATGCCAGAAATAATCAGTGCAAATTTTATATTTTCCTATAGCAGCCCGGAAATTAGAATAAAATATATTAAGCTACTGAGAAATAAACTTTTACAACATAGGTAACACTAACGTAGTCAGTTTTGTATTAAAATTATGGCGTTAGCATTTCGGTTTGGGTAATCATTGTTTAACTACCTCTGTGGCGCAGTGGGAGTGTGTGCGACTGCTACGTAAGAGGTCGTGGGTTCGATTCCCACACGAGACACCACTTTGTGTGATCCACAAATTGTTGTTCCGAGTCTGGGTGTACTTTGTGTCCGTGATTTGTATGTTTGTAAAGTCCCCTGCGACACAGGGCCTGTACCCTAATGCGGGAGTTGTCTTAAAAAAAAAATAATAATAATCAACGCCCAAAAGGTTTTGATCCGTAAACGGGTCAACAACACTAATTTTCGAACTTTCCTGACTCTAATTCCAATATAGTATTCACCAAACCGGATCGTCTGTAAATATCAATCTACTTTTAGATTCGAGCTTTTAGGATTCCAAAAAAAGAAATTCCAACATCAGAAATCACCAATTAACGTTGTTGAGTACAGAGATAAAAGCGTATTCAACATTTACAGGACATTTGACGCGGATCCACTCGACTTTCAGGCTCTTTCAGGCTGTTAATGCACGCGTTCATAAAGTGTTAAGTTTACTTTTACGTGCGGCAGGTGTGTTCGCAGCAATTCTTCTCAGGGCTATAATGTTCACGGTATATAGCACACTGCTATAAGAAGCCTCCCTCAATGTAATCTGCTATATCAACCTTTATTTTAGAGATACTCGAGGCTTGAATTAATGTTTCATTAATCTGAAATTAATTGCTGGTGTGTTAAAGTTTGGCATCTGATTTTATTGTTACAGTAGCTGACCCGCGCAACTTCGTCTGCGTTATTTTTCCCTGTTTTTACACCTTTAAATGGGCTATTTAACAAAAAAATAAATTTTCAATTCGGACCAGTAGTTCCTGAGATTATTGCGTTCAAACAAACGAATTTTTCAGCTTTTATTATTAATATAGATATAAATTATTTTCCTAAAATTTTATGTAGCCTTTGCCCGTGTGTAAAGTGGTTTTCGCGATGAAAGTTCTAGACCCACGGTACCCGCGGAAACTAGTTTGAGCTTTTGTTTAATTATATTCATATACAAAACAGGTAATTAAATTATATCACAAATTAATCCAATTCAAATGTGTAGAGTAAGTACATAGAAATTCGAATTCCTGTCATTGATAACGAAATTAAATTTCATTTAAATGTATGCGGATGGCAAATTATGTCTATTCAATCCTAAATACCGGGACTAGATCACGTTCCACTGACTAATTAGAATAGCGAATCAAATGCGGGTTAAAATACAGAACAGTTACTATGCTCTGATATTTCTCTAGATGGTCACTTCATATCGTATGGTGTTATATGTTAAATAAAACAAACAAGAGCATGTCAGACCATTGGGAATGTTTCAATTGAGTCCATTTGAGTTTTACTGAAATCATATAACACATGAAAGACAAAAAAAATCAAAATACATACATGTGCCAACAGCACATAGTTCATAAATAAAAAAGACAAACAACATAAGAAATGCTAACATAAATGAACATTCAGTTGTAAAGAGTATCTTATTTCAGCACTTAACGTTATTTAGACATTATGTACCTACACATTTTCATTTAACAAACGAAATAAACTTCAGTGCAATTTTGAAACTCATATAGGAATAATGTGCACTCTATTTCATTGCTGCTTTCAACATATTATTTTGTTTGATATGCTTCAATTTAGATGGTGAAATATTATATTAATATTATGCAAACGGTATTTTAGTTTACATTTTAGTTATGAAGTTTACGATACATCTGACGACGATGTGACCAAACTGCTTCATGATATTTTGATGATGTGAGTTATAAGAGAGGTCAGATAAGTTGAATTTCATGCTCAAATTGAGCATTTCAACAACATGATCCGACAAGTTCTTGCCCGGTTTTTTAAGCTTTAGGTCTCAAGTGTTGGATGTTAAATGTTTTCTGTAGTGTAAAAGAAACATTTTTCTTTTACACTACAGTAGACATTTAACATCCAACACTTGAGACATAAAGTTTAAAAAACCGGGCAAGAACATGTCGGAACATGCTCAGCGTAGGGTTCCGCAGCAATGCCTAATAAGTTATAGAACAGTACTTCAACATTTTTAACGTCATGTGGGTTTCAGGGTTCCATAGTCAACAAGGAGATTCTAGTAGGTATAGTTTCGCCATGTCCATCCATCCTTACACAGCTTAGCTCACACAATTTTGTAAGTTGATAATTAAGTAAGTTCAAAAATCCCAATAATAAAAGTGTAATTTGCAAATATTTCTTATCATATTTCAATTAACAAATTTGGGGTGGAACACGCCCTACGCACCCGTTTATACAACTTTTTTTGGTGCGCCTAATTAAGGGTTAAATTTGATATTTGGTTTGACCATACCTTTATTTTGCATGTTGTATGAACAACACTACAGCAATTATGAAGTCACACAGTTCGTCGAACAAAACTTTATTATTGCGTTACCTTTTTGCCATACTCTGAACATTACAGTGCTAAAACCAAGCACAACTTTTTACTACATTACTTCATAACGTGACTTTATTAAAACTATATGGCGCTAGCTGTTAGTGTGTGATTCAGAAGCAAATGGTACTCATTTGGCGAGTTACGACTCTCTGGGGACTAATTAACTCGCAGCCCTGCTCCCACCTGGTTGGAGTGGTTACTTTTCTTATCCATTAAAAACTTTTGTAATATGAACTGTTTTTTTTTGTCTAGCAGTAAAATGATGGTGTTATTAACTTTTAACTGGGACTTGGCCTGTGTTATATTTGATTTTTAACACTCTTATTAGCTTCAGCTGTGTGTATGTAACATAATCTTTAAACATAGCTTTCATCCACAACAAAATGTTGGATCGATGACAATACAATAAAATAATAATTAAAAAATTATACAATTACCTTTTCAATTTGATCTAGATTCTTAAGATTCCGTAGCCAAAATGGCAAAACGGAACCATTATAGTTTCACCAGGTCTATCTGTCTGTCAGTCCCCAGGCTCAGATACCCTTAGTACTAGAAAGCCATAATTTTGCATGGATATACATATATGTTACGCCGACGAAGTGGTAGAATAAAACCCTACACGGAAAATGGCGGTGTGATTTTTTTTCTCAGCTACATTGAGGTAACTATATATATAGCATAAGGGCTGTAGCTAAATAGGTCTTTTGAAAATATTTCGGAATTGTGAAAATCACTTTTCGATTTAAGGATCCGTTTGTGAAATATTAAGACTTACAGTGATTTTTTTTGTTAGAGTTAATAGTCACTCTAATTGGTGATTGTGTTCACTTAACGGGCATGCCCGTTAAATGGTTGTTATCGGAGACATGAAAAAATTCAGGGTAGTAGAATATATAATTAAATTAAAAGTAAAACTATCACAGCTAAGTAGGCTTCAGGAGTTTACAGCCGACTAAGTCAAAAGTAACAAGTTTCTCATACAAATTCCATTGAAAATTACATTAGTAGTATGAGAACAAATACCGCATTATTGTGCGTGGTAGCTACGGAACCCTACATTGTGGGTGGCCTGACATGCATTTGCTCGGTTTTATTTACATACTAGCTGACCCGCTGAACTTCACCTGTGTAAAATTTCCCCTGTTTTCGTAACATTTTTCATTGCTTCTCTGCTCCTATAGGTAGTAGCGTGATGTTATGTAGCCTATAGCCTTCCTCGACAAATGGATATCCAACAGTCCTTTTTTTTTTTAATTCGAACTAATAGTTCCTGATATTATAGCGTTCAAACAATCAAACAAACTCTTCAGCTTTTTAATAGGTATTAGTAAAGATCAATCCTCACAAACTTTCAAATCAAATATTTCATTATCCATTAAAATAAAAAAAAATATATGTTTTTAATCTTTCGCGTTTTGTACACTTTATAAAATTTTATAAGCTTATTTTACGAAACTGTCGGTACTTCGACATACAACACTAACAGTGTCTTCACACTGGCGAGTAACGTTTGTACGGCGGTATGTTCACAAGTTTATCACGGGATTCTAAGTTGTCGATAAACGGTATCCGTCTCTGGGTTGAAATTGACATGTTTTTTTTTTTTATTTCAACCGCTTCCCTGGCCATCCTGGAATAATAGTGGCTGTCAGTTCAAGGACCTGTGCCTTGTGAAGTTCTATGGAGTGGTTGGATCCCACCTCCAACAAGTGTTCAGCTATAGCTGACTTGTTCTCGTTCCTGGAATTGCCCTAATTAAAATACAAGTATGTTGTGTATTAATTCCGCTGTTGAAAAACAGTACCTACACTAGTAGTCAGCAACTACAAACAACAACAAATAGAGAAACAAAGTTCTTTAACAAAATAACTGCAGTTACTATTTTATCTCTTTGACACCGCAGAAGTTGTAGTGAAGTAAACGTTTGTTACAAGCTTTCGTTTTACTTCATTGTTAACATTATTGAGACGAATGTTGTCACTGAATTTTGAACCACTACGTAACTCTTATTCTGCGGAGTTCAAATGGTTACCTAGTCTACTACAACTATATTAAGAGAGAATCAGACATTTTTTTTTCTCTTACACTGCCTATCTAGTATCGCCTGGCATTTTAATAGAGTTGCTTACACAATCGAAAACGTTGTTGTTTTTCTGCTTTTCAAAGGAATGGTAATCTAGCCGATTTTCAAGTATTTATTGTAGGTACACTTTAATATACGTATTTAATGTTTATTGAAAAATTAAAAGCGGAACAGTCAAAATGTTAAAAGCTGGGTTTGCTACTATTTTCACAACTCTATACCTAGAGTGATGTTAAGTAGTTGCACTTTTTTTAACGTTCAACCGCTAACATAGTATTGAAGTACGTAGACTTACTATCCTTTAGACTTTCATTTCTGTCCTCCCGTCCGTCACGGCACCAGAAAGTTTCAGAGGCATTAATTAGAACTACTTCAGTATTAATGTATATTCAAGTTATTGATGTCGGAAACTCGAAGATGGACGAGGGTGCCCGTAAAGTTGGCTCATAGGCATCATTACAAAGAGCTGTTCCTCAAACTGGGTCAACGACACGCTTCTGGGGCTGTTATTAGAATTAAATACTTCTAAAATACAATGCAAATGGAACTTAAAGTTTTGCAGACAGTGACAAAATTTAGGTCCAAATCTACAATAAGCAAAAGGCCATTTACTCGATAATTTGGTACCAAATCTCGAAAACTACTTACTTAAACTCGAAAAGGAGTGTTTATAAGTAATAGACCTTTTCATTGATACGACACGAAGTCTCAAAAACTACTTAACCTGACAAGCTGGAATTTTCAGGTAGATTGTTAAAATTTTGGAAACTTTAGCCTAAGACGTCTAAGTTTCTATGGAAGTTGACTATTCTGTTAAGACTGACGGAGCCGCGATGAACAACTAGTAAGTATATCAACGACGGAATCTTCATAGCTTGCATTTTTTATAATAGTTTTCGGAAGCTGTATTATGCTACAGGACAAGATGTTCAGAAACAACACCCTCAGTCAAGAATAACATATTTTTGTTTAAATGTAAACATATAATAATTAACAAGTTATTTGATTTTTAAATTGCTACTTTGTTTTGTCTCGGTATACTTACTTAGAATGAATATCATGTGAAACATTGTCTTTTTATACAAGCAACAAAGCAAGATATTGCAAAGTCTTATAAAAATCCATCTGTCCAAGTAAATGAAAGCATAAAATGAACTGACTTTTATTAAAAAAGTGGTCCTAGCCGCCTGTCAAATAATACATTTCATACAGCATTTATGAATATTGTTATTGCAGACGACATGCTCGTAATTGCGATGCATATGCTTTTGCACACTTGTACAAATGGCATGGACAGGAAAACCTCGTGTATAACTGTTTTTAATAAAAAAATATTACATACCAAAACATAAAAATGGTACTTTTGTTTCGTAATTATTTCTACATAGTATTTACGCGCTTCGCCTGCTGCTTGTAGATCGGTTTAAGCGACACTTTCAATATTATTGAGGCAATACTATTGTGTTGTTATTCTGTTGACTCAATATAATATGCCTTCAAAAGACTCAATAACACCGATCAATATACACGTAAAATATGTTGATCAATATCGATTTTTGACACAATATTATTGAACGTGTAAGGTCCGCATAACGCGATAAATAATACTATAAAATATTATGAAATTACCGTATTGCAACGTTGTAATACGGTCGAAACGTCCGGCAATAAACAAGGTATTTTACCATAAATTATTCACGCGATTAAGACCCGTAGTGTATATAATTCTATAATGTGTACAAATCGCAAAAGTTAATCAATATTTAAATAATACATATATGAAGATATGTATTTTGTCTACTCCCCTTATTAATAACAGCGGTTTAAATAGCTAATGTTTTGGCTTTGTTTTTCATTACATTTTTTATAAAGAATAGAAGAATACAAAAAGAACATAAACTGGATAAAAAACTGTCATTAAGATATTATGAATAAATGGTTACGTGTTATTCTGATGGGTAAACGTAATAAAGCCTTGTGACAGAAGAACGGATAGATAACGAAGTCATTGTACTACATAGATAGGGTTCTGTTTGCAACCTTTGGGTTTGGTACCCTAAAAAGGAACTCTTGTGCTATGACACTAAAGACATTGGCATTATTTATCCTTTTATACAGTTATTTTGTTTAAATTTAAAAATTATTGTAGTCTTCCGATTGATTTCAGATCTATATAAATAAAACTTATAAATCATGACTACTTAAGGCGCTCTTTTAAGTTAATAAAGTTAACCTTTGAATCGGAAACCTTTCAGTAGGTACCAACTGTCTGTATTCTACTCACGAATTTCGTATTACTAACCAAAAGTGTATAAGTAAGAAACGTCAGGCGACCGATCTGAAGGCTTTGTAACTTTCCCTTTGATGCCAACCAGAATCTTTTAAAACTTCTAGCGTTATACGTTCAAACAAACAAACTTATAACTTCTGCCGTCGAGGTGTTGATCGATTACTTTTATTCAGAACTAGCAGCTACTCAACTCATTTTTATCCGTATGGAAATTAGTAAAAAGGTAAGGAAGTAAGATCTTCATATTTCATAAACTCAACAAGAAGACTCAACTGAGTTTATGAAGTACCACCCGTGCCCACGACTTCGCCCGCGTGATGTTGCAGTGCTGCTCTCTTCCTATAAACGCTATCGTGATGATAAGTAGCCTACATCCTCAGCAGTCCGACATTGAAAGTCCCGTCAAAATCCGTCCAGCCATTTCGGAGATTAGGCTGAACAAACAGACAAACAGACCGATAGACAGACAGACAAAGAAATTCAAAATTGTGTTTTTGTTATAAGTAACTTAACTTGCCTGCATATGCCTTTAGTAAAAAAATATATATTTCGACATTACAAACAGACATTTCAATCTTATTTATGTGTATATCTGAATATGTTTTTTATGGAACTCTTGAAAAAAATTGAGGTTTCGTAGCCAAAATGGCAAAACGGAAACAGTAAATATTGTTAAGATTTAGTTTTTATTTTTTTTTGAAAAAAGATAACTAGCAATGTGGGATTGAATTCCGCATTACTAGCAATCTTGTTAACCCCTCCAACTAAGCTCAAAGGCTTGTGTTAGGAGTGGGTTCACGTCGGTAGTATAATGGGTAGGATTCGAATCCGCGACCTCACGATTGCAAGTCTGTATAGAGTCAAGCGCCCCCCCCCCCTCCCTGCCATCTAAATGGTTAATGTTGGATATGTCAAAAAAATCACGGTACTAGTATATATAATGAAATTAAAAGGAAAACTTTCACAACTAGTTTAAACAACGAAACAAAATCAACAGAATACCCACTATTCGGATGGGTGGAGGGGGGTGGGACTACGGAACCCTACATTGTGCGTCGCCCGACACCCACTTGCCCGGTTTTATAGTAGTAAATTACTAATAAAGTCAGCACCAACCAGTAAAATCTCATAAATTTCATCCGATACGCAGTTACGCAGAATTTAGGTAGTTTAGGTAGAGGTTAATAAAAATCGTAGCTATTTAAAAGTAATCTCTTATTTTTATATTACAAACAGGTATTTCCATTTTATGAAGAAGAAGAAGAAATAACATTTATTAAAGTACACAATACACATTCAAAGTTAAAACAAACAAAATTAATTTAAACAAAACAAACAAATACCGAAGATATAAAATTGTACCAAGAGCAACATGCACAGGTGTTCGATGCGTTATATAATATAAGTAAGTAAGTACTAATATTGTTTTTTTTTGTAAAAAAGTTAAACTTAGGTAGTAACATTTAAATTTCCAAATATGAAAATTGATAAGTAAGTGAAAAATACAATACTGCGGGTGGTCTTAAGCTTCAAAAACAAGCCAGCTTCAAGACTAACTCATAGAACTCTTAACTTTTCAGACAATATCTTGAGTTAAGTTAGAAAAGCATTTAGTAAATACTTAAGTTTTACTGAATAATATATTGCTGTCTGAACAGAAAAACAACGTGTGAAGATTTCAATACTCAAAGAAAAAGTTTTCCAAGTCAATTATGATAAGACTTGTTTATGAGATGTGCTACGCTTGCACTCTTGTCAAGATTGAAAAATATTTTTCTTGTGGTGGCACCCCTCGGTAGATAAACGCGATAGTATGTAGATTGATAGTGGCTTTCTTCTAAAAGACGGAAAAAGGCGTATGAATTGCCCTAAATCCGACTATCTTTATGATAAAGAAGTATGCATAGAGAGAGAGATATATGAGATTGACGTAACTCTTGCAACGATTATGCACCAAACTAGTTTTTTAGGGTTCCGTAGCCAAAATGCCAAAATCCCTCTAACGGTCTGTCTGTCTGTCTGTCCATCCGTATGTCGCAGGCATTTCACTCAAAGACTACTCAATAAATATTGATAAAATGTAGTGAAAATGTGTCTTTTAATAGCCGCAACTTAGTTTGATAGCTAAATAATAATAATAAATGTTTTTAGGGAGGGCACTCCATACATGTAACAGAAGCTGTTTATTTCTAGCAAACATCAACGCGTGGCACATCATTCGGAAGGTGTTTTAAAAACCTTTTAAGGTTTCTAATAAACTTTTTGGATTGTGTGAATATTTTTGGAAATAATTGCTCCGAAATATACATAAATTGCCCTGCACATAAACTCTTCTATTGAGGCAATTATTCAAGACTGCGGAACCCTACACTGGGCATGGTCCGACATAATCTTGCCCGGTTTTTATTATTTCGTATTATATTTAATTATTACTTAATACAGTAAAGTTGCATGAAATTCAGTTTACTGAACTTCGTGCAGCTTTACATAAAAGTTGCATGAAGTTGTAGTTGAAGTTGTACTTTTAGCATGAAAGTGAAACAATATCTATAGTAATTCATGTATTTTCACAAGATTTCACTTCATAAAATTAGTATGATTTAAATAAATACGGTCCAACAACATAAAGTGTTATCAACGCATGATTACAGTTTTCAGTTTTGAGAATCTTTACCAATGAGTTATACGAATCATTGCCTTCTTGAACCAAGTTCTCAGAAGACACGAAATTCTAAGTTACTTACTTCACAATCTCAAGTTTTTAATTTCCTCCTGTAGACTTCTAAGTATAATTAATGAAAATACCAGAACTGATAGTTTTAAAAAGCGAATGTCTTGTCTTCTTCTATATCATTAAAAAAAAAAGAAAGACTTTTGTTACTGTATCATAAGCCAGGGGGTTCGGTTCTCAGTAGTTTAGATATTTTGCCTCTTGAAAACTCGAGAAATACACAATATTTCGATAAAATAACCACGTGGCGAAACCCGTAGTCTACAAAATAGCTGGATATTTTGAGTAGTTCCAAAATCGACACTAGGTGACGCTCCTGTAAATGTAGACCAAAGAGTAGAGAGTCGACCAAAGAGAATTTATGCAATTAAACTTGTCAATAGATTTGACAGCTGATTACCTAACAAATTTTGGCTCTGACAAGCCTTTCCAAAACCAGACATTGTTTGGTGACTTAAATAGATATTGAACTAAACTGAAAATAATTAAATTACAAAGTTCTTCCACTGTCGATTATAATTTACTTGAGTAAAATAGATGATTTGTGTTCCTAGTCGCTACAGTCAATACAATTCACAGATAATATTATTAAGCTTGCTTTAATTTTCTCGTAAGCAATCTATTCTGATTCGAACTGAAAAATTAAGGTAGAGACAACCTTTGCGTCAAATGATAAGACTAGTAGTAACTGTCTCTTACTAATAAACACTTAACATCGTTATCGTACCCTATGGTATAGTACCAAACCGAGCCATAACGTACGTCCAGCATTTACCACATCGACCGCACTGTCGTGTGGTATCCTGACTCCAGTATGGATAAATAACGCTCCTGGAAATCGTATGCATATGTGTGCCAAATTTCATTGAAATCCATTCTGTGTAATTGATGGAAAAACATTCATAGTACTATAAATCTATAAGTATAACATTTATAAATCTTTCAAAAAACCCTATCCGATATACGGTTTTAAGGGATCCGTGTGTGACTCGGTGGAGATCGTTCGGTTTTGAACCTAAACTCTCTCCAATCGTGTCAATTTGTCGTCCTATCGGACAAAATGAGGCAATGGGAATAAGTGTAAAGGGAACACTTACATTTGCGGATACTATAAATGCACCTTAACTTCTTCCATCGTAGGTAGGTACTAAAGCAACATTCACGAAAATGAAGAATTACAAACCAGTATTCTCATTCTTTTTAGGGTTCCGTAGCCGAAATGGCAAAATCGGAACCCTTATATTTTCGTCATGTCAGTCTGTCCGTCCGTATGTCACAGGCATTTTACTCAAAGACTACTCAATGATTATTGCTGAAATTGAGTGAATAGGTGTCTTGTAGTAGCCTTACTTAGTTTGATAGCTAAATAATAAAAATAAATATTTTTAGGGGCGGCACTCTATACATATAACAGAAGATAAAATATTTTTTTTCAACAAACTTCAACGTGTGGTACATCATTCGAAAGGTCTTTTAGGTTTAGAACACTTTAAGGTTTCTAATAAACTTTTTTGATTGAGAGAATATTTTTGGAAATAATCGCTCCGAAAGTTGAAGTTAACTTTTGAATCGTGTGACCAAAATATATGAAAAAAATCACAAAGGTAGTGTTTAGTAAATACTTATGTCATTAAGTTATTGCCGAAAAACTGCGTTTCTCAACAAAATGGCATAAGTGCCATGAACACACGCTCTTCTGCTGATGCAATTATTCAAGGCTGCGGAACCCTACACTGAGCATGGTCCAACATGCTCTTGCCCGTTTTTTTAAACACGTTTTACACAGATACAGTAAACTAAAGGTATAGAAAATAAGTGTGTACGTAGGTATAACATTTAACTACCAATACTAACTTAAGTACATTACGTATGTCCAATAAATAAAAAAATAATCACGATAAAATTACAAAGCCAATTACACCCAATATTATCATACAACTTTTTTCATCAGAATTTTTCTTCAAGATAATTGTGCTTGCCATCAATTACTTTCGCTAGACTATAACATGATTACATAAGAAGGCTATTCTCGAATAACATAGGCATTATTAAGATTTTACCCTAGATTACTTACATTTTAATATCTGGGACTAGGTTCAGTTTAATTAAAATTATATCGTAAGGTCACATCTCATAAACCTACATAATAAAATATTCTACAGTATTAAGAGGAAGCTTATTTCGGGAAGAGTTTTTTTAGAATGACCAAAAGGTTTTTAATTTTATCCTTCCTTTTAAACTTCGTTCATGGTATAATTTTATGTTGGTAATACAATTTGACATCAAAATAAACGTGATCCACGTGATTCAGCTTATAACCACGGTCTTTTGAAACCATTATGGTCAAAACATCATTCATAGAAAGGTAATATCAAGAAAGCAGTTATAAACTCATACCTCGTGAGGTCGCGGGTTCGAATCCTACCCATTATATTACCGACGTGAACCCACTCCTTACACAAGCCTTTGAGCTTAGCTGGAGTTAACAAGATTGCTAGTAATGTGGGACTCAATCCTACATTGCTTGTAATCTTGTTTTTAAGCTATTGCATAGCTTTTATCGCGGGCTTTAAGCGCGGCGACCGAATCAACAAATTCCATAACGAAAATAAAACCTAACACCCCCACTCCGCCTACCATGTAGCTGGGCCGAGCGTTCGCTTAACGTATATGTACATTGTACGAAGCTCGCACGGATCGAGACGAGCTGCTCCGAAACGTAATGAAAAAAAAAGAAACTGCATAAATAAAAAAAAAAATAATGATTATAATTGCATAAGTTGATAAAAAATGCTATGCAATAGCTTTACCGCGGCAGTCCCCGAGTGCAACACTTTTTTTTTTCAAAGTCCTATACCGGATGCCTATTACTTAGTCGAGTCCTCGCAGCCATCATTCCTTTCCATCCTCTGATACTACAATTGCCATTTGCAGGTAAAAAATAGCGACATTAATAATAAAATGTGTACGACTGTTTATTGTATTGTATATTTCATAAGATTTCTTAAAATAAAGATCTTTAATTAAGTCAGTCTTTAAACCTCAAGAATATCGCAGAAACAAAATGAAACTAGAAAATAGTACTCGTAACTAAAATCCCAAAAGCCATCGCTGTTACACTGGAGCCCAGAGGGAAAAATTATCTTTAAAAGAAAACAAAGTACTTGGTACTCAAACTACTCAATGCTCTTAAACATTCAACAAACTGACGTTATTCAGTTAACATTGTCATTATGATCACATTTACACCCTGCATTGTACTTTATGACCTCACCACGAATTGTTGCGGCATATCTTTTAGGGCTTTCATCTCATAAAATGTTTAAGGTGAAGAAACACTAATTTTATTACACTTTTATGTAAGGCACTTAGTACAAAGTTTTAGCGTTGATCGCAAACAATTTTCCCTAACGATAATTATGTAATAAAGTGGGAGGCATTCTTTGGGCCTTATTAAGCCTGCCTTTTCTTATCTGTCCCTGTCAGTCGCTCGTTATTAATAACAAGCATTAGTAAAACCGCAATGCCATTTGTTATTATTCCTTCGATTGACTATACCTGATAAAAGACTTATGAAGGTAATTGCAGAATTATTGTCAACCCTAAACCCTAACTATAACTAAAGCCACTATTATAAAACATAACTAATACAATATTTTAATAATACTATCATTTTAATAAAGAATTTTTCATGACACTGGGCCTGAATATTTTTTTTTTGTAATTTTAAAGTATTTTATGCTAATTTAACGTCCTGAACGGAAGACGGTACCTACTCCTTCGGTTGGCGTCCCTGCCTGCCTGGAGATCTGAAACAATTTTTTCTTGCATACATTTATTAATATAAACTGATACCTATTTAGGTACCTACAAATTTCTAAATACATAAATATTATGAAAAATTACACCCAGACACAATAAATTATTTGATGGAAATCGAATTCACCTCCGGTTTAGCAGTCAGGGTCATTATCCACTAGACCAACAGGCCAGTCGCAAAAATATAACGGAAAACTGTTCAAGTTACCTACTTCAAATGATTTTCATTAAACTGCTTCGAAGTATGGTTATGAACCAGCTATAAGACTAGCGTTTACGCGTTGCGATGCCGCAGACAGTTGATGCAGATAAACATGTTTTAATAACGTCTGTTTGCTCTAGTTATATTTAGGTGGTATATATTTTAGGTTAGGGATATTCAAATTTTATAAATAATAATTTAATTCACAGATATAGTTCACTTACTTGACAGCGTTTACTTTTCATTAAACGAATTCATGAACTGCCGTCTGCAAACCCCTATGTAAAATAAAAATATTTAAGTACTCATATTTTTGTAAGAAGTTTCATCGAGTACAAAAAAACCTAACAGTTTGACTATACGATTCAATAGTAATAAAAAAAGGCAATAGAAACTCGTGGCCACTCTTTTCAGCTCACCAAAATGTTTGTTGTTATTTTTTATAAACTGTATGTAATATAGATAATGTGCTACCACTAATATCTCAAAGAACTGATGAAAATTAATTCTTGTAGGCACGTATCGTATCTAGACTAATAAAATTAGTACTCCAGGTGATTTCTCTGGAATAGCACGTGGGTTTATTTTTATCACGGACGAGCGGCCCGCTCCAGCTTCGCACAGACTTTTCTACACTGTATACAAGGTTATTTTTGGTATACTAAGTGCAAAGCTCAGACACCCCAACAAGATTTTTATTTCAAAAATCATATAAAAAAAAGAAAATAATAATATAGAAAACTTGCAGTTATAAGCCTTTCAAGTTGTCTTGTGTTCTCGCGCTATCGTGCTCATTGCGTCTCGTAGTACGTAATCCATGGTTATTATTGAAAATTAAGTGATGATTACATAAAACTTCACATTGTGAACAGCATTTGGACTGATATAATGAATAATTAATCAATTAATGATTAATTAATTAATTAATGGTCAATTAATTACTTAACGATTAATTAATTAATTAATGATTAATTATGTAATTAATGATTAATTAATTAATGATTAACTAATTAATTATTGATTGGTTAATTAATTAATTGAAAAATATGACATGGTCCAAAAACTACCCCATTGGATTGTGTTACTGATTCTGAGCAAACTACTTATAGGTTTGCACTATACCAAGAATAACGTTATATAAACGCAGTTTTCGTAAGTATATCTATAAAATATAGCCTACATTACTTACCGATAATGCAGATTTTTTTAAATCGGTCTAGTAGTTTTTGAGTTTATTCCTTGCACACAAAAATACAAATCTTTCCTATTTATAAGATTAGTTTAAATAGGTATAGATTAATGTAAAAAATCTATGTGATAGAAGTCGCAGGCAACAGCTAGTATGATCCAAAGACAGTAAATCCAGTAGGTATTAAATTTAATACTATCGGAGAAGAGCTGCTGTCGAGCACGTTATCCACTTTCCAGTTCGCGTGAGCCAGTGTGATATGTTTGGTAAAATTATGATGCAATGCACCAGGGTCTAGGCTAAATACAGACTTGTTCCAAACACGCTTAGAATATTCTAGCGCTTCTTGAGCTGAGAACATTTTCAGCTTTTGCTGTGACGTCACATATCAGAATAAAATGTAACTAATATTATGTATTTAATTAAAATAAATAAATTAAAAATATGTTTATTTGATATGTTTTTGTAGCTATATGTTACATTAGCCGTCGTAAAAATTTTCGTTTTAACCAACGACCAAGCCTGCTAATGGTGGAGGTACCAATTCCGCAAGGGACCTCACCTTTGGCCATAGGCTTATGCGTCGGAACACCGTGTGATTTTTAGTCGGTTCGACTCCGGCATTCCCTTCCTGTGTGCCCTCGTAGGAGTGGAATCCTTGGAGATTTTGCACACGATAAAAAATAAAGTATTTTACCGAGTAGTTACCTACTTGTGTTGTTTTGACTCGTTCCTTCCCTTACATACAAAAATAGAAAATGTTTATATCAGTTTTTCAATTTTTGAATACATAACTAAAGTATAGAATGCTACTATATATGCTAAGCAGTCAATGATACATTCAGCAGTCAGCTTTAAGCGTATCCCCGACATTCGAAATACAATAACAACAGGATTATAATTAGCGAAAATGTTTTATCTTCAAAGACAAAACATTCTCGCTAGAGAAAATACTATTATATAGTTAATATTTATTCTCAAACTCAAACAGAATAAAGCGAGGTCACTGTTTTCATCTGTTTCGCCGCAACTTCTTCTAAAATACGCAAAAATAATCTTCAAAAATTTAGATGGTTTTTTAGAGATTACCTATATCTAATGGATAATTAAAAATGTTTATGCGGATCAGATGGAACCACTAATGTAAATGAAAAAACAAATCTAAAAAATCAAAAAGCCCGCCAGCACAAAAAAGAAAGATGAATTTAAAAAAACTGCCTGCACAACTATGATGGAAATCTAAAAACCCGCCTGCAGAAAAAAGATGATAACAAGATTTCCTACATATTTAATACTACCCCGCGAAAAGACGGGGAAAACACGCATACGAAGTTGTCGTATGCGTCAATATTCCCCGTTTTTGCAACATTTTTCATTGCTGCTCCGCTCCGATAGGTCGTAGCGTGATGTTATATAGCCTATAGCCTTCCTGGATACTTATTAAAATTTGAAAAACAATGGTTACCGACTAACTGTTTAGTGTTTGAAATGTAACGATTTTTGCGGCGGAGCCCGCGGCCTTTATCGCTAAGGTGCACTGGGCGGTGCACGCGTCGGCACACGCTGCGGCAATTCACGATCAAACGATGCCCGCGTCAAAACCTTCTGTCAGTCTTACTTGGAAATCGCATAATACAGACTCGACTTTGTTTTAGAGAAAATTCTATGCTTAAAAGTGAATTATTGAATACCATTCCATTCCATAATATTTATGTGTGTATATGAAAAAGTGAATTATTTAGTTCCCCACGTGCGCCGCAGCGATAGCCGCCGCATGCTACACGCTGAAGGATTCGCCGCGGACGCCGCGGCGGGCACCGCCACGCTTCCCGCCACACATCTCTATAAACAACATTAAAGACGAACCTAACGATTTCCGTTTAGTGGTTTGAAAGATATGAGGTAATAAAGAATATAGCTAGCAGTCGAGTTAAAATGTTAGTATTTTAATAGGTATTCGTAAAATAAATCTGTAAGACAGTCTGTACTCAATGTCTTTTTACTTTTCTGGCAGAAAGTTTTTATCTCCGCATGCAAACGACCAAATCCGCAATACGTATACACGTGGAGACGAAGATTGATGACCTGACGTGTTATGAAAGTGGTGTTTATGGTAAAGACAGTGACGCGTAATACACAAAATTGGGTTGAGGGAAAAATCCGTTTTTAAGTCGTTGATGTTGGCTTTTCTGATGCAACAAAATCTATATTAAACATCACATGACGACAATACACATTACATTGGTATCGGTATAGTATTAATATTTCACGGTGAAGTAAAAAAATACGTATTGCCTGACACTCCTCTTTGTTTAATATAAAGTAACTACAGTTCGAAGAAAAGCCGAAAAGAATTGTATTCTAACGATAATCCGCCACTGGTATAGTACCTATTCACGGCTCTACCTATACGTCAACACCTAAGGCAAATACTTCCCACGCATAAAAGCGTTTATTTCCGTCTTTATGCCATGCAACAAGAAACTTTAAAAGTAATTATAGTACATGTTGCCATCTAGCCATATCATTTAATACCATTTTGATGGCATGAATATCATAAGGTTTAATGGGAAACTTCGGCGGGTCTGATACAAATAGCCCTCTCAAGCTTGGGCTCATTTGGATTATTTTTATATGTTTCTAGAGCGTCTTTTGGCACAGGTTTGAAGGAAAAGCATGTATTTTTTTCATTTTTATATATCTGTACCTGTGAATAAAAAAAACATGAATTTAGACACACCCATTCACAGCTTAAAAACTTGGCATAGTGCGCGTAATTAGACGTACCTAAGCATCCACTAAAAATGATATCTTAAAACATGCAACCTCCAAGGTTGAACAACGTCCCAAATATCAATGAAAATCAAAATTAATTCAGGTGGAGTGTGAAAATATAGCACCTTAAACTAACTCCAAAGTAGATAGGTATAACATTTTTGTGTAAAACATCTACATCCAGAAACTTCGTATAAACATGCTATCACTAAAGTTCACTTTAGGCTTAAGATATACTAAATATCAGTAATTGGTTATCTTACCTAAAACCATATTACCCGATTAACTGAACTTCAAATCTCATTCTCTACTAATTAGCAACCGCTCATTAAAGCTTAAAAGCCTGAAGCCGTGAAGCGTCATGCAGTTTTTATCTATAATTGTGATCATCGGCCAAGTGGGATGTTAACCTTTTGACCACCAATGTCGTTATAAAATGAAATGAGAATTCTTAATCGTCTATTAGCTTCCGACGCGACGCTAGACTGCTAATCTGATAATATTCACTTGGATCAAATTAAAGGAATCTATCGTCTATATCTAGATATAATATTTTGAAAAGTTCTTTTATCTAGTGGATAGCGTATTTGATGAACGGCTTAGTTTAAAGTAGCAACTCGATCTGAACGTATTCCACAACTCTTTACAGTACCAACCAGCAATAATGAATAGTCTAAAAAAATGTCTTCCAAAATAGTCTGATATCACAAACGTGCAAAAAGTAGATATTATTCAAAATTGGTTTAATGTATTATATTAATTTTTATAGGCATTTCTTGCCAATTACTTTATAAATACAATAATTACATTTTTGAAAGATAGAAAAATTTGAAGTCCAGGCCCAGGAATCGAACACGAGACTTCAGTATGCCAAACTGGGGTCAGAATCGAACCATCTATTTGGACTATGTAACCAGACTTGAGACACACGAGTTAGGCTCTCACTTGCGCCATCTAGCCGCTAGTTTGACATTTATTAATAATAGAAAAATTGTATATTGCGGAATAAAGTAAATCTTCTTAAGATTTTTTACTTCTAGTTATTATGTCTTAAATACTTATTGAAGCTTTGTGTTTAATTAATTATTTTTTTTTAGAAAAAAGACGACTCCCGCATTAGGGTACAGGCCCTGTGTCGCGGGGACTTTTACATAAGTTACAGACACAAAAGTATATCCAGACTCGGAACAACAATTTGTGGAACACACAAAGTGGTGTCCCGTGTGGGAATCGAACCTACGACCTTTTGCGTAGCAGTCGGACACTTGAATGCTGTAGACAGTCTTAATTGGATTTCAGGTTTTATATTGTCCATTTGCAATTAATATAGGTATTATTGTGTATACTAAGTATACTAGTAGTATAGTAAGTAAATTAAAATAAATCTAAACTTTTCCTCCTCCATTATGAACATGGGTTTCTAAGTTTAGATATAGGAAGATAATCTTCAAAGCTACTAAGCCGATTTTAACGAAGGTACAGAATAAATAATGTAGTAAATAATAAGTAAGAAAAAAAAATATTTCTCTTTAACATAATATATTTTCTATTATTAAACTACATATGTTTTACCTTGATGTGCCATATTATCGCGAGATAAATTACAAAAAAACTTTTTTACAAAATATCACCGACTTCTAAAATAAATACAAGGCAACTAAAAAGCACTATATAATATACCTAGAATAACAAAAACAAATTAAACATTATATTTTTTTGTAAAAAAGTTTTTTATTTCTCACTTTTTAGTGGGTTGGTCTGTAATTCACTTAAGTTACAATAGGCTTATGTCAACTACTGAAATCCTTTTACAAAATATTGCTTACCCCGATGCAGGGCCGTTAATTGTTGAGGAGTTCACTATCAGCTCTATTACATTGTGTAATAGTAGTATAACGAGAATAAAGTGCTACTCAATACCATATTAAAGTAACTGAATCGCAAACTGTGAAATATTGAATAGGTCTGCTCGTCATTTGTGATCTTCATCATCAGTTCCACTTGACCAATTGGTGTTTTTTAAGAGTAAATGCACGAATCACTATGAAATATACCTAAATCACTGTAGGTGTGCCTTTAATATTTTAAGAGTTCCCTCGATTTCTCCAGGATCCCATCATCGGATCGTGATCTGATGACAATGGGACCAACTTGGAAGTATGCCCTTTCAAACACAAAAATAACTTTTCAAATGGGTCCAATACAAATAAAAAAAAAAAACATACAGACGAATTGAGAACCTCCTCCTTTTTGAAGTCGGTTGAAAATGAAATAAATTATTGTTCTTATTAATAACACAATCAGCACCATTATCCACAAGTGAAAGAAGATGAAGACGTACTTATAACAATTTAAAAATAAGTATATCCTACCTACATACTACACTTTTGAATTTAATGTCTAGTTTCCAAAGAGTATTCACATTAATAAACAAACTACAAATTAACCGAAACAATACGTGGGAGGACCATTTGGTACATAATTAAACTAAGATCCTTTTTGATAGTCCTTCGTCACAGGGGCAAATAAATTAAAGTGATAATTCATTACGGAAAACAGTCGCTGTCTGACATATATTTACCGTCTACAACTCCAAATTAAGTCGCAGAGACATTTTGTTTGTTTAATGAAAATTACGAACGTTACCTCCGACGTTTTGGATAAATATTTGAACAAAATATTACGGGTTCTGCTAATCAATCTTGATTAAAAATTGTTTCAGTAATGTGACGACTGTTTGATGGTTCCGTAGTCAAAATGGCAAAAACGGAACCCATAAAGTTTCGTGATGTCCGCCTGTCCGTCGGTATACCTCAGGCATATTACTTACACAACGAATATTGATTAAATTTTGTGAAAAGGTGTTTTGTAGTAGCCAGTACTTATTTTTATGATTAAATAATTAAAATAAATATTTTTAGGGGGGGCATATACATGTAACAGAAGCTAAAAGATTTTAGCAAACATCAACGGGTAGTATTCGACATCGACATCATTCGACAGGGTTTAAACATTTTAAGCTTTGTAATAAACATAATAATATTTTTGAAAATTATCGCAAATTATCCGAAAGTTGCATAAATTCCCCCCCATAATAAGAAAATATGAAAAAAATGAAAAAGGTAGGTAGCGCTTCACAAATACTTTAAATTAAAATTATTTTGGACATATCGAAACTAGTTACGTACAAGGAAGAATAATTCCTTCATCGAAACCAGTTACTAAACTACGGTTTCGTAGACGGCCGAAGGGATTTGCAGCATGTATAAAAGTAACTTGCCTAATAGAATAGCGCCTTAAACAAAAGAGATACAGATATTAATAGTTGATCGCTGATCGTTCACACGGCCGGTAAGTACTCGCTCTATACTGTATCTCTTTTGTTTACGCGGACGGGACCTAGAATATAGGATCTATTGTACGTTTAGTTGATAGTTAGTAGCGATAAAATAGTTGATTGTTGCTCGCTACTCGACGGCGCACAGTGGGATGGATTTTGTGTTTCAAAGACATTAGAAATTAACTTCTGAAATCGTATGATGATTGTTTGCCATTTTATTCTACTAATTATTCTATTCAATAATTTGTAGGTACAGACTCCGAATCTATTAGGTATCTAAAAAATTAGGACAAATAGTTTTTTTTTTTTTTGTATGGAGCGAACTTAAATTCATTTGTCTTCGGACTGTTCAGAGACACAAGGGATACTTACAGAGTTTTCACCTTTTGCAATGACTTGCAGAGCTCGCGATAATAGAAGTTTTAAACTGTACATTTTGAAGATAAAAGCACGATTCGAAAGATTCAGGCCCTCAATCAGGTATTTGACTTAGCACGTGTGACAAACATATTTTTTGTAGTAATCCCATCTCTTTGTATAACAATAAAACAAAATAATAAAACTGGGCAAGTGCATGTTGGGCCATGCACAATGTAAGGTTTCATAGTCATAGTTAGTATATCCGAATCATGCGGCTTAAAAAGTGGGTTTTTTGTTGTTTTTGTTTCATAATTACTATTTTTGTTACTTCTCACTTGGTCTGCTGTTAGTCGTTAAGTTGTGAAGCCTACTTATCAATATTCGTATTTTGTTCGTTTTTTTTTTAAAGACGACTCTAGCAAAAGGGCACCAGCCCTGTGTCGTGGGGGACTTTACAAACATACAAGTCACGGACACAGAGTACACCCAGACTCGGAACAACAATTTGTAGATGACACAAAGTGGTGTCCCATGTGGGAATCGAACCCACGACCTCTTGCGTAGTAGTGTGTTCCTTTTGATTTGACTATATATATACTACTGCTGTAATTTTTTGCAGATACCCAACATCAACCATTTAGTAGGGACACTTGACTCTAACAAAAATTTGCATTTTAAAGCTTAATATTTCACAAACGGATCCTTTATAATGGAAAAATATTTTTTCGACAGTAATATGTGTATCTACGCAAAATAACGTTAAAAAAGTAAATCAAATCAAGTCGTTATGCCAATACTTTCAAAACAAATTAAGAAAATTTGATGTAATCTACTATTTTATGGCCCAAAAACATAGAAGAATTCATTAAGTAGGTCAAAACCTGATCAAATGTTTCCGGCTGATGAAGAAAAATTAGCAACATTTAACGTAAATGAAGGAGCTCTAACGTCAAGCACAACTGTCGCAGTACCTGAAACAACGAGAAAACGACGTTCTAGAAAACTTTTCACTGATTAATAAGTTGAAGAGAAAAAGGCGTTCCAGGTCACCATTGAAGACCTTTTTTACGTGACTGCGATATGCGATGTGGCAAAACTGTGATAGCGGAAATACTGATTTATTTATTAAAACATCTAGAAGAAGCAATAAAATCGAATTTGTCCTTCGAAGAAATGACATACAAATTAAGGATTTCAATTCTCTTTAAAGCTATTCAATTGGCAACAGACGTTTGAGGTACTGCACAGTTATGTAATGTTGCTATACCTTCCTCATTCAAATCAAATTAATCAAAGGTATTGGTCCACTTGTTGAATCTTCAATAAATTCGGGCCATAAAATAGTAGATTAGCTAGCCATTTTGATGTATTGGAATTTGTATACTATAAATAATTAATTTTACATAATTTATGGTTAACTGGCTACATCTGGGTAATAAAGTACTTGATTAACAGTAACTAAAAACCTTAAGTGGTAATAACGCTCCGACCAACCTCAGATAGTGGCATTTCTGAGTACCTGATTTTTTTTTTTTACCACTCCATTATCGTGAGCTCTGCAAGTCAATGCAAAAGATGAGTATTGGATTCCTAGATTACCTCTATAATACCAGTAAGTATTCCTTGTATAGCTTTGAACAGTCCAAAGATAAACAACTTTAAGTCTTTCTTTACTTTCTTTAGTTTGATACAAAAAAAATCGTCATAGCTTTTAGATAATAGTTTTTTTGTAGATTGTACCTACATATTATTTAATAAAACGATTATGAGAACGAGAATACAGTTATCGTACGATTGCAGAACTTTATTCTAATATCTCCTAAACGCAAAATCCGCCCCACTGTGCGGCGGTGGGACAAGTACCTTATTGTTATAAGCAGAAAGGACCATATCCTACAAGATGAGTTACCTCAAAAATAGAAAAACTTTTGCCACTGGTGTACCTTACCTACCTAGTGGCGCTCTGATCGGTTCGATCGATTTTCAGATAAACCTAATAATAGCTTGATATTGAGGCGGATCACTTCACCATCCGGTGCTTGAATATCAGCATAAGATATCGAGAGTACAGAAGTTAAACTTCAGAATTGTACCTAGTTCGAACTACATTGTTCACAGATAAGGAATTACTGATCACTTCAGGCCACTTTGTTTGGAATGCGTCTCGAGTTTCCGTGTCTGTGAATGATGTATATGCACGAGTTGCTAGAGCGCGCGTTGTATGAATGTTATGTACCTTTTATACTCTCGGCATTATGTAATATCGTCATAATTATGTCAAAGTCAAAGTACTTTGTTCACTAAGGTCACAAAATAATAATTATAATAATTTTGGGACAACTCACACAACGTGAGCTGATCCCAAACTAAGCAGAGCTTGTACTATGGCAACCAGACAACTGATATATATACTTATATATTTCTAAATACATACATATTATAGATAAATTACACCCAGACACAGAATAAACCATCGTGCTCATCACACAAAATTTTATCCTGGGTGGGGATCGAACCCACTACCTCTTGCGTAGCAGTCAGATACATTCCCACGGCGCCACAAAGGCAGTCAAACAACAAAAATACCACGCTTATGAACGTCACACAAAATTTTGAATAGAAGGATCTTACATTGAATGCCAAGTTCGCAAAAGTAAAGCCGTGAAAAAAGAATTTGGCAATAAAAACTCATACACACTTTTTAAATGCCAAATTTCACAATATATTTCTATGTACACAGTTATGCCAGTAAGGTGCTGCAACCATTACACCATGAAACTCACGCAAGCAATAACCATAGTACATACGTGAAGTAGGCATATTCAAGTTTTAAATTAATTAGCCTCCTAGGGTGTGGATGGGAGCATCAAGTTAGAAAAATTACAGAACTTTACCTTTACCCTAGGCAACATGCGATTCGATTATTATAAGAAAAACTACTTAAAACTGGCTATAAAATGCATGTAAGCCTTTGGGGGTAATTGTGCTTTTGATATCCGTATGCCTTGATTATCATTGTTACCTACTTTTGCTCTTTTGACGTGTGGAAGGCTTTGACTGTAATTGTTAGCCTGAATATATTCTTTAGATCTATGGTACACTATATTCTAGTAACCTAATTCCTCTTTTGACATGTGAAAGTGTTACGGGCTTAAACTATAGATACCTTATGTAGAAAGAGGCTTGGGACTCGCCGTAGGCGAGAGAATCGTCTTCAGTCGCATCGATAGCATCGCCGTGTGAAGACACATTCTAAGAAAGTGTATAGAAATAGGTGGCACGACGATAATATTGCCGCGAGTCTCTAGCCCGTTGATACGGTCCCAAGATTAGTGTTTCTCGATACCAACCTACTTGTAAGAGTGAAGCACTTGTAAATACACCCCCGTTGCATAAACAGGGGTGTTATAAAATTAACGTGTTTATCTGTTTGTCTGTCTGTCCCATCGTAGCATTCAAATAAATGAACCGCTTATAATCGGGCGGTATAGTTCTTAACTCAACTGTTTATTTCATTTGAGTTGAGCGTTTACTTGTCATGGTATTTGTCATTTGACGCTCTGATAGGCCGCCCATTGTACATTTTTATTATACAATGTATACTTTGTTTTTTATATTGGTGTACACTAAAGTATATATTATTATTATTATGCTCAGTACCTACGTTTAATATCCGCAATATTGAATTTCCAAACTTTTCACAGACGTCTGCCAAAGCTGTCCCATTTGTCATTCAACCACATACGCCGTTGTTAAACATATACCTATAAAATATAATGCCTCCAATATACGTAGCATAACTCGTATCGCCATATTATGAGCTTGTTGAAGTAGACGCGATTAACATGAAAAACTTTAATATTGAGTTTTGCCAAGTAAATTTGTTTTTGGTAAACTGTTCATCTGTCATCGGAAAAATATTTATATAATACGCCTACGTATTAAATTTCTAGTAGACCTTGCCTATACTACGCATGTGAATAATTATAAAAAATAAACCGTTTTTACTGAGTCCGTTTTTGCTCATATTGATTTATTTGGGTATTGGTACCTACACTGAAGTTCAGTGATGGAACTGAAAAGTATCATGTTACATACAACATTTTATCCCTTATTCTACCTTGTTAGCAGAAAAAAAATCAAAACTCGCTTCGTAGTGCTCACTTAAAACATTAATATACACTGTAGGTACAAAATGTCATGCATTTAGTTCCAGCGGTTTCGGCTGGTCATTAGTCGATTAGTCGGTTTTGTTTGTGTAAACCTACCTAGCTATGAATAAACGATGTACCTACTAATAACCATTCTATACTTAGATAGTATCTACAGATATCTTCATAGATAATAGTTGGTTGAAAGGAAAACCTAGATAAACAGTACTACTAGTAGCGTTAATATTTCTCAGTCTAATAAGCATGTCTTAAATCTAGTGAAATGATTCGAAGGAACATTACCTTTGAGCAAATTTTCATGCTACTAAAACTTTAGTACGAAACCGTTAGTGCTATAACCATGAGAATATCTAACTAATAAACAAACTAAACTTTCTTCTTCATAATGTTAGTTGTGAAATTTCCCAAACAGAACCAATAAAGAGGCCAAAGTTACACTAAAAGACTGGAAATATATATTAACTTTATACTTGGTTAGTATATTAAAAACCTATAGATTATAGAATTTTATAAAGTACGGGTCTTAATCGCGTAAATATTTTATTTTAAAGCCTTTGTTTATTGCCCGACGTATTGACGCCGTGACCACGGCCGTTGCAGTACGGTCGAAACGTCGGGCAATAAACAAAGGTATTTAGCCTTAAAATAAAATATTTACGCGATTAAAACCCGTACTTTATAAAATATAAAATTCTATAAGTTTACGAACATATTTATTGCAGTACCTATGGATGTCAGCTGATTATATGACCTTTATTAATGGAACATTTATAGATCTGGTTGTTGAGGCGGTTCGCGGAGGGAACTGTACTATGAAGTCTTTTAAAGATACTTCTACTTCGGAAATTCTTGGGGGACATTGGTAGCCGTAACCAGGCGGTCTATCACACGGTTTCCAGAACACGGCCCTGCGGCTAACCTTAGCAACTTGTGGTTTTTATAACGTCTGGAAATAGAAGCACCTGTGACTCAGCGGTGATCGAGATATTATAGAGAGGTTAAGTAACGGCACTGATGTCAGGTTATAGCATATCTTAGGAAACTGCGACAGATAGGTCCACACAGCGTATTCCTGTGTTGCGGGGAACCACTTCACAGAGCTGATTTTCAATGGGAACCTTAAGGGGTCGCATAGACAGGTTAAGTAATCCTTATAACGAACCTTTTACAGATATATGTGTCCTAGCACAAATTTAAATTAAAAACAAAACTAAAATTAACAAAAAAAAGGGTAACAAGGAAAAACCTATACCTAAATTATGTATACTTATACCAAGATATAACCACTTAGTAACTATGCATACCTACTTATAACTATACCCTGCGCTGACTGCATTCCAGAACCAACCAGAGGCCGCATCATTCATTCGACCGGCGCATACGCGCACCACAGACGTGCACGATGGATGAGTAACTGTTTCCTGTAAAAATGATATGATTTCAGATCTATCAGGTTGCAGAGTGCACTTGTCTGAGATAAGGCTAGCTATGCCTTATCTCAGACAAGTGCACTCTGCAACCTGATAGATCCGAAATCATATCATTCATCATAGGCTATAGTGACCAAAATTAGAAATAATAATATGTCTCTTATTAATGTCGTCATACTCACGTACGAGTGAAACAAGATATTATTTTGATAGATAACAAATCATATATCAATATTAATTACTTTTTGGTTGCTAGACAAAATATTTGGCCAAAGTTTGTCCTTTAGTTATTCTCAGACTGTAAACAAAAGTAAATACAATATCTAGATACGAAATTAAACAACCAGACCGTCAAGTAGTAAGTTTTCAATTTGTTATACTCGTAAATAAATAGAAATATTGATCTAGTGGTTAGTGACCGTGACTGCTAAGGCGGAGGCCGCGGGTTCGATCCCCACCGAGGATAAAACTTTGTGTGATGAACACGATGGTTTTTTCTGTGTCTGGGTGTTATTTATCCATAATAAGTATGCATTTAGAAATATATAAGTATGTTCGTTGAGAAATATATATGTATCAGTTGTCTGGTTTCCATAGTACATGCTCTGCTTAGTTTGAGATCGGATAGCGTTGTGTGACTTGTCCCAAAATATTATTTTAAAATAAATATTTTATACTTTAAATTTTAATTGTTTCTCATTAGAATTTAGTATGAAGATCTATTTTTTTTTTCTAAATGAGCAAGACTTGTTTGAATTATCTAAAAGGTTTTCTTACTTCGTCCCTAAGGACCTACTGTTTGTTTCTTAATACTTCGCCTGAATGTTCTTTTAGGTCGGTAGTACTTTACAAGTAATTTAAATTGCATCTAGCTTCTGGTCTTAGCTTTGCCCCCGTAAGATGTAAAATTCTATGTAAACTAACTTACTGTAAACTTTTATTAAAAAGCATTCAATAGTTTTGCGTCAAAACGTAACCAACAACGAGCTAGGTATAGCTACATACATTTTAACAAATTTTCTCGCGCTTAGGTACTTATAATAAACACCGGTTTAGTCCGGTGCAATGCGCGCTTCGATACGGACGTGCTTACTCTGT
Source organism: Herminia tarsipennalis (assembly GCA_945859575.2). Classification (NCBI taxonomy): domain Eukaryota; kingdom Metazoa; phylum Arthropoda; class Insecta; order Lepidoptera; family Erebidae; genus Herminia; species Herminia tarsipennalis. The sequence continues at coordinate 17,430,923 of OX243837.2, forward strand.
ACGCGTATTGTGCGGCTATAGTCGCTATACGTCACTATGAGTTCTCAGCAACTTATAGCAAACGAACTGTTGGCATTTATTCAAAATGCTATCGATACTATGGACGAAATCAGCATTTTGCAGATCTGCAAATCGAACTTCAAGGAAGATGAGATTAGCAGTGGCAAGAGGTTGATTTTCCAAACCCTTGGAAAAATCGACCAGATGCCGCCCCGCAGGAGAGATGGCACTGAGAAGAGCATCCAGGACATCATCACCTTGCTGAAAGGGACTGATCCGGACGACGTGCCAGCTTTCGTGGCCAAAGAGCTGCGGAAACTGCCCCCCGTCAGTTTTGACCACGTCGACGTCACCCGGCTGTTGAAGGACATCATGTTCTTGAAAACAAGCCTGGCCGAGGTACAGACCAAGCTGGAGGTGTCAGAAAACACCATAGGTGAACTACGCGCCGAAGTAGTGTTATTACGCAACGCTGTTTCTGCAAGTAGGTCACCTGACGCCTCTAAAGTGAACAGTTGTCGCGAGGCGCTAAATGCATCGGTCAGCAATTTTCAGTCGCCGCGTCAAGTTGCGTCACCGACTGTACAAGTTGACAACAACGCATCACGTGCCGTCACCGTACGCCTCTCGACTCCGAAAGAGGTCAAGACAAGCGTAAGTACGTCTACTCATAGTCGTGCTTATGCCGATATTGCAGCGAAGAAGAAACGAACAGTGGTTCAAACAGGGGAGAAGAAGAAGAGCGTGCCCCCAGTCCCTACAAAAGGGCAAATAGACGCTGAGGGCTTCATAAAAGTCGAAAAGAAGCAGAGGAAGCCCTCCAGCTGCAACCAGCGTGGTACCGGCGTGACGGGACCCAATATGTTGCTGCGTCCGGCAACACCTACGACGCAGCTATATGTGTCTCGTCTGCATCACACTACAAAGACTGAGGAACTTGTGGAGTACCTCAGAAAAAAGACCAAGTGGACCTTGAGGGTGGAGAAATTGGAGTCGCGCCATAACGTTAATTTTAAGTCGTTTATGGTGCGAGTGCCCGCGGAACATCTGTCCACCTTCATGAAGGAAGACCTTTGGCCGAAAGGTGTCGCATACCGACGATTTCGTGGCAGGTTACGCGACACCTCGCAGGGAAACACGACGCCGTCGCCGCTGTCTCGTGCTTAACTTTGTGTTTAGTTTTTTTTTTTTTTTTTTTTTTATTAAATATGTATTAGTCTAATAAGTTTTCTATTTATGTATTTGTATAATATGGGCCTTAGTAGCCTGAAAATAAATGGTTATTATTATTATTATTATTATTATAATGCTACTAATCAGTACTGATTAGTAGCATTGTACCTAAGAGCGGTTACTGTTTGTAAGGAGGTATTTCACACCAATAGTAGGTTTTTCTAAATTAGCTAAGAACTAGGATCGGTACCTAACTAATAAAATAAATCATTAGTTAGACCGAAGTGAAATCTAAAGTTTTTCAATTTGCAATAGTCTGCTAATAAATTGTCTAAAAAGTTTTTGATTGTGAGATTATTTCTTGGAGAAACTAATAAAAGTAACAAGGGTTTCGACGAGATTTTTAAATATAATTTTACCTTTAAGCCGATATGTCCAAAACGGCGGGCAAACTTGGGAATCCGAGATTTAAAATTGCAGGAGTAAAGCCAGTTAATTCATTCAAGGGTCGTGGTCACGAACGTTGAGCGACGTAAACGTTCTTTGTGTAATAAAGCCTTCATTTATTTACATACTTCGTTGTATATTCCCACAAAAAAGGCTAACAAAAACGGGGATGTTGCGTGATTATTTAAACGAATTCAAAATGGGTTAGAATAAGCTCATAAACATGGCAAAGAATATAAGTATTTAAGTAAATAAAAGTAATTTATTATACTCTCCTTTAAATTGCAGCTTTAAGTGCAAGTCAGACAGGAATGACAGAAGAATCTTATCTACAAAATACATGGTCCACCCATATTAACGTCAAGATGGCGGGACCATGTATTTTGTTCAATTACTAAATTTAAATTAAGGTAGTTAAAATTTGAGCGTAGGTAGCAAATAGCAAAAAGAGCGTAGGTAGCAAATAATAAAAAACAAATACTGTATTATGTACGTCGAAACGCTTCGAGAAAAAGTAGGTAGTGCCCTGCGCTTTCACTGTGTCTTGGCGGGGTACTACCATGCCCCTTGATGTAGTTTAGAAATCCAAGACTTGGTCCTGCCACTTGACGCCTTTTAAATAGGTTTTCATACAAAACGTAAAAAAAATTGGCCATTCTTACCATATTTTATAGAGGAGACAGGGCTTATTAATTGTTTCAAATTGTATAAGAAGAACGACACATCTGTGTCTTATCGTCGCTTTACGTGTTTTCTTTTTGTACTGTGCCTTAAAAAGGTAAAGGTATTGTGATAATAGTTCAAGAGGGGAGCGCCAGAAATGCAAGTACATTAAAAAGACTGATTTACAACCGACTTCAAAAAGAAGGAAGTTCTAAATTCGATTGTTTTTTTTTTGGTATGTTTGTTCATCGATTACGCAAAGACGGCTGCACCGATTTAAAAAATATTTTTGTGTTTGAAAGGGTATATTTTCAAGTTGGTTTCATTGCCATCAGATTGCGATCTGATGATAGGATCTAGAACGCTTCAAATATTAAAGGCACACCTACAGTGATTTAGGTATATTTCGTAGTGATTCGTGCATTTACTATTAAAAAACCTCAATTGGTGAAGTGGGGCTTCAGCATCAGCTGAAGACGAGCGAACCTATTCAATATTTCACAGTTTGAGATTAGATTACTTTAATATGGTATTGAGTAGCACTTTATTCTCGTCATACTACTTTTACACCATGTAATGGAGCTGGTGGTGATTTATTATGTGAACTCCTCAACAATTAACGGCCTTGCATCGGGGAAAGCAATATTTTGTAAAAATGTTTGAGCAATTGAGATATAATCCTTTCTTTATTTAATCAAAAAGCTTTTAATATGTTATCTTGAACTGTCAACAGCAAACTTCAATAAATATTTTAAACGGAAAACTATTGTATAAAAATCCTTCGAGATTTCTAACAATAAAGTAATTAAGGACGAAAGATTTTGTTGTTCTCAGAAAATCTCGTCGAGCTGTCAGTTACCAAAAGACTCGATTTCTAGTGAAGATACCAAGAATCGTTTGATGTTAAATCTTTATTCTTTTTCTATTTTCTTTTTCAAAAAGCGGGCAGAAACTTAATATTAATTCGTTTATATTATTAATCTAAAAGTGTTTAAATTAATTGAAAATAATCAACGGAGTTATTTATTCTAGGAAGTAGGAGGTAGGTACTTACTAGGTATTATGTTAAAAATAGTTTAGTCTAGCGATTTTCCATAAATAAGTCATCATAGTAGATGCCAACGGTTGAACGGTGAAAATCAAACCGCAATAATATATAGTATGGAGGTGGGTACATATACATTCATATTCAGATATTGCATAATAACTTATCATTTTTTTCTCAATCACTCTCGCTGCCATTTATTAATAAACCGTAATGATATTAGTTAAGAATTTCATATTCGCTAGTAATGTGAGGCAGCGCATCCCATAGACTAATTAGGCGTATTAATTAAAGAAGTATGATTAATTACTTCGAAATGACTGGCATTTTAGTACTATCCTGGCGGAGAAACAACCTTAATATACCTTTAGTTATTTTTAGAAATTATTTGAGAAACCAAGTTTATTGAAATATAGGGTACTCTTATACACATTATAGTACATTTATATGGTACTGCAGAGTATAGTTAATATAACCGAATCAAAACTATCGTCTAACAGTCCATTGTATTTTGATTATATCTAAAACGTAATTCAAGAAAATCTAAGGTGGCGGCAGTGACCAAGGTCATCTTGCTCACTGCCGCTGCCGGCCATAAGTTCTGTTACAAATGAAAAAGATTTTTTTGGAAGTAATGGAATATTACTAAAACTTATATGTACATATTTATTAAAGTTTCAGCAAAAAAAACACCATTCTATTTAAAATGGCCACCTTTTATACAGGCCTTTAACCTCTCTGGCCACGAATCTATGGATTTACGCACTGTTTGCATGGGAAATTTCGCCATTGCTTGCTCCAGAACTTTTTTTAAGAGACTCAATGTCGCTGTGTCGTTTAGCGCAAGCCATGTCCTCTAAAACTGACCATAATTCATAGTCTAAAGGGTTGAGGTTTGGGCTAGATGAGGGTCAGTCTTCAGCTCTTAAAAGTCCGGAACGTTGGTTTCAAGCCCGGCTTGGGTATTTCGTGCCTTGTGACCAAGTGCAGAGCCTGCTGGAAAGGTCACGGTACATTTTTAAAAAGTGTATTGTACCCTCTCGTTCACAACACGATCCAAGACTGTCTCTTGATACACTTTGGCTGAAGTTTTCTCTCCTTTTTCACAAAAATGTTGCTTTGTGATGACTTGATAAGACACGCCCCACCAAACCATCACTGACGCAGGTTGATGACTACGCTGTACCTTTCCAACCACCTGAGCAGCTTCTTTAGAACTGTGAGCGTACACTTTATCATTTTGCTTATTGTAGTGCTATTTAATCGTGACATTTTTTTCATCGGTAAAGAGGATGTCCTTCACATGAAGGGCATCCTTCCGATGAAAAAAATCCGCGACTGACGGCGTTTTGATCGATTCACTCTCTTTAATTGTAAAGATTGATTTAGGGCATGTCCTGTACAATAATACGCGACAGAGTCCTAGCGGGAATCTTCATTTCTCTTGATAAGATTTTTTGCTTCCTAATGGGGTTTCGACGAATTCTGGCTTTAACAGCAATAACAAGCCTTTGTAGTTCTAACATCACGCGGCCGCCCCGATCTTTTATGGTCTTCGATAAAAGAAGTGTTGTCGTATCTGTTGATAGTACGATATAAGAACATACTGCTGATACAAAACTTTTGAAGTGTCTAGAATATGACCGACGGCTCCATACCCACTTTGTGCAAGGCGATCACCGCAACCCTATTTTCTTTAACACCCCGATCCATATTGTAATTTGATAATGAACACGAAAAAATATGTGAAATGTTGCGAAATTAAAAGAACTTTAAAAATAATAAACGCGTTCCAAATTCAAAGTAATTAAAAAGTTAAAAAAAGAAAAGTTTTTATGCAATAGTATTTATGACCAGACTAGTTAGAAAATCTGAAGAGCTTGTAAGATGTAGAGATACACAGAGGATAAGAAATACCAATTGCCTTACGAATACTTATGCTATGTACTCCTAAAGAAGTTTTGTTTGCGATAGGTTATCCTATTGAAGAACTTCACTCTCATAGTCCGAACGGAGGGTGATCTGAGATCCGCTCCAAAACATGCCTAGGATTGTCTCTTTGAAATGTTTATGTATTTTGAATATCTAAGATTGATGTACAAAACCAACTCTGCTAAAGTGACTACGTATAATATTAAGTACCAGTTTATCAAGCCAATAATACCTATGTACCAATTAGTAAGGAAGGATCAATCACACTCAAAATAAACTGTATTCGTAACGATAAATCGTATTCGTTGTTCTAGTAATCAATCAACAGAGGCACGCACGGCTGTAATTAGTAAGTTGTTTGATAGATCGCCGGAAGGCGGGGCTGCCTCAGAAACAATAGGACAGTCTTCAGGCCTGATGTATTCCAACTGGCGTTCATTAAGAGTCGGCTGTATTTTGTGGGATCCATTAGGATTTCGTTGACGCTCCTTTTTAATGACTTTGAATGTGGGAGCTTTTGTGCTGGTGCGAGGGTTGCATAAACTACAGGTTTAATAGCCATTTTATGAAAAAGTGTTTACCTGCACGCTTTATGTTTATACTGTAAATTCGATGGTGATGTTGATGTAAAGGCCGTTTTTACAAACATGCAATACCTTAAGACTCTATAAAGTTATAACCCAACAGAATACAAAAGTGCAATATTCAACAAATTTATGCATAATTATGTTTATAGGTTGTGGAAATAAGATCTGTTATTTAAACTATTATTTGTCGTCCAAATTACTACCAGACCATCCAATTGTTGACATTGTCCAACAGATTGACCAATGGTGTTCGCTTAATACCCCTATACGGTATTGATCGTATTCATCGCATTCATCGGTTGGATAATACCATATCGAATCAAAATTAAAAACCCTAAACACGAGGTCCATCACACTACAAATAGTTTTCTGGAAAGCCCTATAAAACTCTCATTATGCACTAAGACAACAGCATTAATGATCTTAATAATTTCTAACATATGTGTTTAACTAGAATAAAATAGTTTATAATGCACCAGTAATGTACATAAATGTTAGTTAAAATATATTTTGTATTATGTCATCATCATAGTGTGGTTTCGGTTGGTTAAATCAAATACATCTTTTAAAGAAATAAACACAAACTTAAATATACTTTATTATATTTCGTATCAATGTATTTCACAACTAGTGACATAGGCATACGAGTATAGATAACATAGTGGGTAAACTCGTGTGGGAAGTCATTTTTATTGGAAATGTGTAGTTTAAATAGGTCAATTTCTCTTCGAAAAAGAAGCATTTTTAATATGCACTGTAAAAAAATATTTATTACAGTGTAATCATAATACGACGCGTTATACCTCAGGGATCAGTCTTAGGTCCCATTCTCCTCATTCTGTTTTTGAATGTTTATGTAAAAAACTGTCCATTAGACACTAGACTCATTATTTTTGCTGATGACACAAACACGACACTATCTGCACATAATATCACTAATTTAGAATGTAAAATTAATACTGTTTTGAAAGTCTTTGAAGAATGATTTGGTATCAATAATTTAAAGCTTAACATAAGCAAAACAAAATGTATTTTATTTAAGTCTGCAGTAGGGAATAATGCCAGTCTCCAGATAGTATCCTCAAGCATTAGAGTTGAAGTGGTTGATAGCGTTAAATTTCAGGGTGTTAGCATTTACGCAGTGTTGAATTGAAAGAACGAGACATTACAACGTCAATTAGTACTGCCTGCTATGCTATATCAGAAGCCCAAGAGATGAACTCACCCTATCACAACTTAGGATGATTTACTTTGCTATAGTAGAGTGGAGGCTCAGATACAGCATACTTTTTTGGGGGCATAGTTACCAATATAACACACACTCGATTTTCGTCATGCAAAAAAGAGCTATTAGGACTATGCTCCACTAAAGCAGTAATAGTAGTAATTTCATAAAAATATGCACAAATTTGAGACTCGTACTCGTAGAGAAGACTTACCTTTCATAATAAAACCAAAGCTTAATATAGCCAAACATAGTCCTAGAGTGCAATTAGTCACTTTATATAATCAGTTGTCTATAGAATTTAAAAGCATTCAGTGTACTAATATTTTTAAAAACCAATAACAACATATTTAATGGGGAAGGGTAATTATAGTATCGATAAGCTCATAAATGACAAACAATAGACACACTATTATAACTTTAGAATATAGTTTAAATTATAAGTATTACAATTATGATTATGACTATGATTACGATTATATGATCATTATATTACTATTATTTTTAGTGTAATTTCTTATTTAATTTATTAGTATAACTCTGTTTTTATTATCAACACGTTTTTTCTGAAATAATTACTCAAGACTTATAACATGTTTTTCTAGAATAAAAAGTCTTATTTATTTATAGGCTTGTCTAAAAGTATAACGTCTTACGTCTTACGCTCTAGAGAACAACGTTTAATACACTATTTTTTTTTACAAACATAAGCATACGAATAACGAAACCATTTCAAATGCATTCAAATCGCATCAGTAGTTTTTGAGAAAATACACTCATACACTTTTTTCGATTACATCTAAAGTGATAAAAAGTGACAGCTAAATTTGGAAATTTGAATACTTTCTAAAAATCTTGAGGTACTTTTTGTTTTCATCTGTGGAATCACTATTTTCAAGTTAATTAAGACAGAATTTCTTTAATTCATATTTTTTTTTGAATCTTAAAAAAAAAACTTGTAAGGAGTTAGTCTAACATACTAATAATTCAAAAAAAATAACTATAATCGATATAGGGTTATAGTGCACGCATAATTAAGATGTTTACGGGTCCGACAAACATACGGCAAGCTTGGGGGGCTATAGTAAAATAATGTATAAAGTTAGGTCGTAACTATTATTGTATTTTAGTTGGCCAAACACTCAAGAACACAAGACTCAGTTTTCGATTATTGTCACGCTAAATCATCTGCCGTATGCTCGTGCAATTGTTCAGAAGGTGCATTCTTGGCGTTTCTTACTGCATGATTTCTGGGATTCCTGAGCTTTGGGGCCTCCCGCTTGCAACGTATGATAATTACACTCCATTGTACGATAATTCTAACGTACAGTGCAATCACGGTCTCACTAGAGCTTTGGAACCAGGCCAGTCTTTTTTAGGATTGTATTTTGAATTGGAAATGTTTGTATTTTTTCAGTGTTTCCATTTTTTAAATAAAAAGTGAACGCGCTTTTAATGACAAATTGGAATAAGATAATTAAAAAGTAATGCGTAAAGCACTTTATCCGTAAACGTCAGCCATTCGTTTTTAATTATCATAATTTGTCATAATAAGCTTTTTGGCACTTTAGAGCTCTTATTAAGGACTAAGGAAAAAGTCTTGAACAAAACTATAACAGTATAAACTTATAGCAATCTGAGCTAAGTACTATTTAGTAAATTTATTCTAGTAAGTATTTTACTAGGTAATCTTGTAGCTAACTATAACACCGTGATATTAAACCAAATGTTCTTGACAGTTAGTGTCTTGTAATTGTTTTACAGGTCAGTCATGTAGCAAATTATAAGACTGAGATAAACATCATCATCATGTAAAAGAGTCTACTTTAATGCATTTATAATTTTTTACCTTAATGATAGTTTGTAATTAGTCATAATATGCACAGGTAATAATTTTAGTTCTGTACTACTACTGTTTAATGCAATCAGAAAACTAATTTAACTTATAAAATCTTAAGGCTTGAACTAAGAACAGACTTTCATAAGATCGCAATGAAAGAAATTGATATTGTATTTATCTGCATAGATTTTTATGCTTTAAACATTATTATATATCATCGTTGTAAAAAACCACTAGGTGCCAATTCTATTTACAAAGAACTCGAAGCTCAACCTATTTATAATAATAATCTTCAAAGATTTTCTTTGTCAGTTTAATGATGGAAGAGGAAAACTCGCCACTTACTCCCTCAATTGAATAAATCAGTGTTGAGCATACCTCATTAACAAAGTGAAACTCGTTCGATATATTACTTTCGTTAACAGAATAACGTCAAAGGTAGGTACTACTAGAATAGACTGGCGGTATTGTACCTATATTTACACCAGTATACCTTCTCATTACTAGAAACAAAGGGGCGCTATTGCAAACCTTATTAAATTTCTATCTTTGAGCTTGTCAAGCTGAGAGTGGTTCCCGCCTTTAATAATTACTTTCACAACGTATTGTTAAATTAAATAATTATATGTACACATATAGAACTGACACATAGAAAAGGGTTGCATTACGGTTGTCGCATCACCAGAAATTAACGGCGCCATGTAATTTTAATCTTTGACGCTATACATATGTACTTATGAATATATTTCAAATGTGTATGCTCAAATATGACTTCATATTGCACGTTTTGTCGAGCGGCTACTTAGATTTTTGGTATAGTTTTGCTAGTTTTGCAGTCTGTAACCGTTAGCACCTAGTCATGTCAAGGACTTCACCGCCTGCCTGGTATTATTAGGTACCTAATTATAAAGTATTATTATTATTGTAAAGTGCAGTATTTTAGATTAGTTAGTTGTAAATAGTTGGCTAGTTTTAGTTATCAATAAATTTATTTTTAAAATAGTTGTAATATAATATCTGTATTTTTTTAAATAAAAAGTAACTATAGTAATTTATTTTGCGGCATCTTTTTTAAGTTTCAATGGGTCAGCTATTTTGACCGCCTATGCATCAGTTATCATGGCCCTGAGACACGAATCACGGTTTTAACCTAACAAGTAAGACAACGTCGAAGGATCGAATCCAAGGATTAGTCGCTCTTTTTGTGTTAAGTATTTTAAATTATTTTTAAGCCACTTCTCGGTCAGCTAGGACACCACATTTACAAGCTATTGCAAAGCTTTTTTGCGGGATTTTAGCGCGGCGACCAAATCAATAAATTCCGTATCAAAAATAAAACCTAACACCCCCCCACTCCGCCTACCATGTAGCTCGGCCGAGCGTTCGCTTAACGTATATGTATATGGTACGACTGTACGAAGCTCGCACGGATCGAGACGAGCTGCTCCGAAATGTAATAAAAAGAAAAAAAACTGTATAAATAAATAATTATAATTGCATAAGCTGATAAAAAATGCTATGCAATAGCTTTACAGCGGCAGTCCCCGAGTGCCACACATTTTTTTTTCAATCGATTCAGCTTGCCGTCGTTTTAAGAATGTGCAAAAATATTCTAAACATTTTTTAACTTTTAAATGCCCTCTTTAATTAATTGAAATAACCTTTTTTTTTCATTATTTATTCATTATTAAATACAAACACAAAACTTCTTTCTTTTTTTTTTAAACCAGTAATGTTAGATTGTTGATACCACATTACTAGCAGTCACATAACTCTTCCAACTAGGCTCAATAGGTTCAGTTATAAGTAGGTTCACATCGGTAGTATAATGGGTAGGATTTGAACCCGTAACCTCATGATTGCAAGTCCGAAGCCTTAGCCACTAGGCTACCGCTAGCCGCTTCAAATTAAAGAGTCATTTAGTTAGGTCTGTGAATGATGTCTGAATTCATTGGTGATTCAGGTCTGAACAAAAACATACTTAGAAAGACATTAGATACGATACTTCATGTAAGAATACCAAAAAATATGTAAAGAAAGACATTAATCTAAAGATATTTCTCTAGCACAGTCGGTTCCTTTTAATCGTATTTTTAAAGACATTGATCGATGATCCAACCCTTACATAGTTCGCGAATACTGCAGCTGAATCGTACTCGTATTCTACTACAAATGATAACTAGTAAAATAAAACCTCATACGACGTATAGCTTCTTTTGAATATATTGATGTAGACTAGAGAAAAGCTGGAGATATATTCAAGAAGAATGGTGCACTAAGGATCGTATCTATCACTATGATCGAATACCAAAATGTCTTATGTTAATCTGGCCTGTTGGTCTAATAGTTAGTGACCCTGACTGCTAAGCCGGAGGTCGTGGGATCGATCCCCACCCAGGATAAAACTTTGTGTTATGAGCTTGATGGTTTATTCTGTATCTGGGTGTTAACAATGTATAATATGTTTGTATTTAGAAATATATAAATATGTTTATCAGTTGTCTGGTTTCTATAGTACAAGCTCTGCTAAGTTTGGAATCAGATAGCGTTGTGTGAGATTTTCTAAGATATTATTATAATTTTTAGAAATTATATTGAAAATATACAACAGCTGTGTGTTGTAAAATGTATTTACTATTTTATTCGCCTCGAATCCAACAAAAAAGTAAGCTTTGCTATTTGGTTATATCTTATACAAATAATTCCCATTTGCCCTATATTTTAAAAAACAACTCTTGCACTATAGTGCATGCCCTGCATCGCGAGGGATACAATCGTACGACCAACGAACACAAAGTCCACCCAGACCCGGAACAACAAGCTGTGAGCATAATAATTTATTTATTATTGTACACACCTATTTTATTGTACTCCATTGTAAGTAAAATAACAAAGCGAAAAATACGAGTGCCTAAAAGCTATTTATAATCCAAATTGTGAATACCGTTGACATGAACAACTTCCTAACACGAGTACAGTCACGTTTCACTAACGGGAACTATTCAATGTTGTCAATAGCGTCGATGGACAAACTGTATTTACAATTGCGAATTTTTCGATATCTTTTTTGGTTTAGGAGATATTTTTTTACAGATATCACTAAGCTGACTGCACTAGAGAATACGCCCCGTCTAGCAATGACTTTCCAAATATATAAATCATGGATACGAAGTACCTACACTTAGACTCGGCAAAAACATTTTCTACAAATCTACAAATTCAAAGATCTACATATTTTGTAGATCACACAAATTGATGTCCTGTATAGGACTCGACCCCGAGAGATGTTGTATCTTGCACAGCAATCGTACACACTCCCAGTGCACCACTTTAACTCCTATAAGGTCACAAAAAACATTCTTCATAAAGACTCCTGCACTAATCTTAATCTTTGTATCTCGCACGAATCACAGGTACCTACACCCAGACTCCGAACAACAAGTGCGTAACCGTAGCAGTCGAAACTCCTAAAAGGTTACACCGTTCACTAGAACAGTATTAACTTTAATAAAGTTCAAAGCTGACCTCATTTTTGCTGCACCCAACCCTTATGTCAAACTACTTGCTTAAAATTCAAGTTGTTAGTTAGTCATCAATTTTCAATCCCTAACGAAGTCTCTTTAATTAAGTTATTGTGACCCTTCGACCCCTTTATATATGACGACCTATCCCATTTAACAAGAATGTATAATACTCTGATTTTCGAGAACATAATTTTATATTATGATATGACTTAATTATACATATAAGCGTATAAAATTAAATGGCTGTCTACGTAGGTACTATGTTATATCTTTTTGAGTTCATTTTCAAGGAGTAAAGTTAGATAAATACAGACTAGACTTAGCTAATTTAATTATGCTATAAAATGTAATGGCTAAATTAAGTAGCTTATTATACATCTAGTTAGGTAGCTACACATTAAATCAATGAGATAAAGCTGACTAAGGATGAATGTCATGTTTGCATGTACTTTGCATGTACGATCCCTATTTACTTAAATAGGGATCGCTTTGATGTAGAATGTCTTTACTATCACGACAAAATTATAATTATGGTATCACGTCAGGAAGTGGACCGTGAGGAAAGGCGCGGAACTCGTCTCGATGATCCCTCATATGCGTGCAAAGATTTGTACACTACGAGTAATATACCTTTTCTTTTTTTTCTTAAAAAAAAAAAGATAACTAGCAATGTGGGATTGAGTCCCACATTACTAGCAGTCTTGTTAACCCCTCCAGCTAAGCTCAAAGGCTTGTGTTGGTTTCATGTCGGTAGTATAATGGGTAGGATTCGAACCCGCAACCTCACGATTGCGAGACCGATGCCTTAGCCATTAGGCATTACATTTTTATAACCGGCGGTAGCGCCACTTATACAAATGTTTGCGGTAGAGCAGACCATAAACCAGACTTTTACATTATGTATTAATTTGGGATCAGATGACCGTGTGTGAGTTGTCTCAAGATATTTATGTATTTAACACCAGCTATTCAAGTCACATATACTAGTAACCACATAATACAGTATACTAAAATACTTGTTCTTGAACTATGCTTCATGAACAAAGTTCCCTTCATATTCAGTCTGTTTTGATATAAAAGTTTAAGTCAAAACCGCCGAATATAATATGTGAGACTAGTTTTCACGGAATTCTGTGTAGAACAAAAATATTTGTTCGACAAAGCGTCGAACGCTTTGATAGTGACCGGGTTGTTGACAATTATTCAAAAGTTTGTTGGTAAGTATTTAATATCTACGTAAAATTGCGTTAGTTGAGTGGTTTTACATAGTGTTAGATATAATACCAAAATACAATGTTAGCCTATGTTTATATGAAGAGCGCTTAAGGCGCGTTTACGCACGTTTACCACTTCCTCTATGTATATTATCCTAGGTGTTCAAGTGGTAACACGTTATAAGATTAAATTGTTGTACTCGTAAATACACGTTAGTAAACTGCGCACTATATGTTTGTCATTTGGACGAAGGATAATGCTAGGTATTTATTAGAATCCCGTGCTTAGATTTATTAGGAGATCACATTTCAATAGGTAATTAATCCACTCTACCACTGTTTAAGTACCTAATCTGTTAACGGATTGCATAAAACCGTGATACATAGCAATTTGTATTAAAAATTCATACGTGAAAATAACTAACAACAACAAAACTTCGTTGGGATGCCAACATTGTTTAAATAAATTTAAATTTCTGAAACGTTTGTGGGCTAACATTAAAAAACAGAATTTGTTTTTCAACGAAATCCAACCCGAACACTCGTGTCGCGTATGAGCACCGCGTCGCTTTTGATAAAGTTTTAACGATTTATGATCGAAATGGTGACGCGTTGGCAAAGTATTTCTGTTAGTGCACACTGGGCACAATAAAAAATTCCTGAACCTAATATTATTTGGCATTGTTAGTTCAAAATTGTGCTTTTTTGATAAAATTGTATTGCCATTCCTCTTCTTAGAATTCAATCATGTCATGTACGACAATATGCTATGTATAATGTGAGAAATAAAAAAAAAAATCTAAGGTAACTAAAAAGCTTAACATAGTATTACTTTTATTAGTTTACAAACATTTCGTAGTTGGTGCCTAAAACATAAAAACTACATTTCCTGGCACCTGGTTGTAGATACCTAGATTATTTTATGCTTTTTAGTTACGTCGTCTTATTTTTGAAGTCGGTTTTATATTTCTTTGTTAAAAAGTTTTTATTTTTCAGTTTATAGTCAACTGCTTATTTAGGTATTTTTACAAAATATGACTTTTCCCGATGCAGAGTAGTTAACTGTTGAGGAGTTCAAATTATACTTCATTGCTATTAATGCTCTTTTACATGCTGTAATAAGAGTATTACGAGCATAAAGTGCTACACAATACCATATTAAAGTAAACGAATAGGAAACCGTGAAATCTTCAATAGCTCTGCTGGTCGTCTATGGTCTTCATCATCAGTTTCAGAATCAGAATCAGAATTATTTATTTGTAAAACATAGGTTGGTTATAAAAGATCTTAAAAACTATTAGTTCGCTATATTTTTCCATTAAGGCATACAAATGTAAAAATCAGACACTTCACCAATTAGTGCTTTTTAAGAGCAAATTCACGAACCACTATGAAATATACCTAAATGACTATAGGTGCCTTTCACATTTGAAGAGTTTCCTCGATTCCTCCAAGATCCGATCATCAGATCATAATATGATGACAATGGGACCAATTTGGAAGTATACCCTTTGAAACCCATAAAAAAACTTTCAAATCAGTCGAGCCGGTATGCCCAAAAATAAATGTTTCAAATCGGTTCAGCTGTCTTCGCGTAATCATATTTCGGTATTCGGTGAACATACATAGAATTAATGGTTGTCGGTAAAGTCGGTTTAGGGACGATATTTTACATTTAATTATTCATTATTCTAGCATCGTATCAATGTAAAAGTAAGTCAAAATAAGAAATTAAAATATAAAATATAATTATGGATTGTCTCATGCCTACATGAAATAGAATCTGCTTTTACGCATTCTGTTTATTACGAAATTAAAGTTTAATATTATTTAAATATTCGAATATTGTGTACATTGAGTCTGTGAATATTTTGTGGGTTTTCCAAAAGGTTACCGTTTGATAATTCTGTATCTACAACAAAGTAATATCTTAAAATTCACCCAAGCAAATGTTACTCGTGGAAATAATGCACTTTTGTTCGATTTATTTCCATTTGAACACACTGTGTGAAAATTCAATACCAACCGCACTCTATTGAATGGACACCGATAGTTTCGCGATGCAATTTAAGTTCGTTTACTGTATGAAAGTTAAGCGGATATATGGTGAAACTTATTGTAAATACTCGTAAAGGTAGTAACTGGATAAACTTTAAACAAGAGATGGCTTAAAAGTATTGTGGAATTGGAGAGAAGGTACCCTCATTATTTGTGATTTTATATATTTTGTGTATGAGCATAGTGGTTAATGGAAGCATATTTAAACCGAAAATAAAACACAATGATAGTGAAAACAGTTGTTTCAGATTCAAATCATAAAAAAAAAATTAAGGCTGTAAGTGACTGCCAAAGATTTTCGTCTTTATTTTGCTTTGAGTGACAACAAAGGCATCCAAGGGGAGACCATTGTCAATAGGTGAAAAAAAAGCCAGGTGCATATAGGGCCACGCACGATATATGGTTTTGTAGTTGCCCTTCAAAATAATGCAGTTTAAGAAATGGGTTTCCTATTATTTTCGTATCATCGTACTAACGAGGTTATGCCTATTATAAGAAATTTACTGTACATAAACCTATAACAATTCAATGAAATTTGTACGAAAATTATTGTCTCATTTGGTCGGCTATCGCATATTACTCGTAAACTAGCTATTCAAAAACTATACAATAAATATTATTGAAATTTATTGCATAAGTGTCTTATAAAAGCCGCTTCTTAGTTTGATAGTAAATAATAAAAATAAATATTTTTAGGGGTAGCACTCTATACATGTAACAAAAGCTCAAAACAATGTTTTACAGCAAACATCAACGTGCACCACATCAATCGACAGTTCTTTTTAAAACATTTATGGTTTCTAATAAACTTTTTTGATTAGGGCACCCCCTGACCAAATAACCTTTAGCATTCGTTCCCTCTTCGACGCACCCGTAGCGAATGCTCAGTTTTTGGAATAAAATCTTTATAAAATAAAAATTAGGTTGTTGAAAAAAATGTTTTAGCTTAATGTTTTTTATTAAATTGCCAATTCATTAGTGTAAGTAGCAAATCATTAAGAAAATGGTACTTTACGAGGAGATGCATTTTATCAATAATTATTTCTCATTTCTGTTGTTTCTTTGTTAGGAGATTATATAAACATTATACTCCTTTAACAAAAGCAAAATCTACCATTTTGGAGTAGAAATTATGTAGAAATGTAATGTATTTTATTAGTTGATATTTCTTTTTGGATAAAGAGTAACTGGATAAACTTAATGTTTTTTTATTAAATTGCCTATTCATTAGTGTAAGTAGCAAATCACTAAGAAAATGGTACTTTACGAGGAGATGCATTTTATCAATAATTATTTCTCATTTCTGTGGTTTCTTTGTTAGGAGATTAAATAAACACTGAACTCCTTTAACAAAAACAAAATTTACCGTTTTGAAGTAAAAATTATGTAGAATTTTAATGTATTTTTATTAGTTGATATTTATATTTGAATAAAGACCAGATAGCTCCACAAAAGTCCACAAAAAACGTCTAGCGCTGGGTTTTGCACGGGGCGCCTTAAGTGAATATTTCTGGAAATAAGCGCTCCTTACTTAATTAAAATTTCGTTCATTTTAGGAATGAAACTAAGTACTTACTAACAAAAATACAGAATAAAATGAGAAACTGTTTTATACACCTGCTTAAATTTTTGGTCGTAGAATATCTAAACCAAAAATTTGAAAGCGTGTAGCTATCCTCTTGCAGAGGACTTGGTCAGAATCATGATCCCTGTGAAAATATAACTCAATACTATGTAGCAATAGTTAAATCATGAAAATATAAACAATGATGAAAAAACGAATAAAATAATTACAAGAACATTAAATAACAAACGCCCCTAATTTTTTTTTATCAAAAACAGAAGACGAGCGCTTGACCATTTTTTTTGTACTGGCTGTTTTTCAGCTGATGGAAAGCAATGGATGGAGAAGCTTATGGGCTTTACTGTAGCGGTACCAAACAACGTGTACTAAAAGATTGCAGTGACGTAAAAAAGTGACAGTGATTGGTTAGTAGGTACTATGGCTGGGGAACCCAAGTAGCTATCTTGGATTTACTCGAGCTTCGTGGGGACTCATTTTATTTCTAAGATTATTATGGTGAGAAGAAAAAATGTTTACGCTGATTATTGGTTTCAATGGTGGGGAAGGGAGTTGGCGGCTCCAAGTCTTGAAAAAATCTTTTGCGTAAAACGGGGATGATAAGTGAATCCACAAGCTCCCATTCAAATGATTTACGAATCGGACAAGCCTAATACGTGGCGGTTTTTTTAAATTTTAACAAAACATCTTCAGATTAAGAAAACCCCACATAATTGTTGAAATATTGATCAGCGTGTCTAGGATATCAAGCTGAACCATCTGTATGATAATCTAATGCTCTCGAGTGGTATCTCTATTGTTCATTTTTTTTTGTACTACATATTTTGTGTGTACTATATGAAGAACTCATATTCAGTAGGAGTACTCAACAAGGTACGAGGTATCCCTTTTATATGAATCTGCTATGCTATTAGTAGATAGGGAGCCCAAATGGCCGAGCAATTATTTATTTTTTAAAGGCGACTTCCGTGTTACCGTACAAGCACTGTGTCGCGGGGGACTTCACAAACTTCATTACGCCACAGAGGCCGCCAAATGAATAGCTATACCTACTTTAAAATACTACATTTATTATTGACCCCTCAAATTGCAAAAAGGTACATAGTACACATTTGGCCGGTGTTTAGTCAATTGCACCTACCACCTAACCCCCTCCCATTCCGAAATTAAGAAAACCCTTCGCGAAAAATTGTACTGGATACGCCCATTGAATATTGTGATAATGTTAAAATTTGTGTAAATATGTTTGTGTAAATATGTTTAGATATTGTAATATTAACACCATGTTAATAAGGACTTATGAAGTAACATCAATCAGTATCGCTGTTTGGTATAGAGCCAAACATATATAAATATAAAATTAGTTATAATATAGTAATCGTGGCTATAGTTTTACCCTTTTACTTTAACATTTATTGGTATTTTTTAAGGATTTAATTGCTGGCAACATTGATTCGCTGTAAATGAATTTTTGGGTGCACTCAACATTACAATTACATGTCAATACTTACTTCCGTTCAGATTTATTCATCACACTGTTAGCTCAGTGTCTAAATTGCTTTTACAAAATTACAAGTCTTCATCAACAGTCGCCTTCAGATTTGGTTTGGGCAGACGGGCCAGACTATAACATTTGCAGATAACAGTTTTCTGAATCTAAATGATTAAAAAAATACTGTATCCTACCCAAAAAATATTGCTGAGGCGCTTCAGTTATTTCTATTTTGACATGCAGTTTTTCGTTGAATATAGCATTTCTATTATTTGTGAAAAAACCGTCCAAGGCTGTGTCAAACCACGCAATATGCAGGCTTCGTACTTTCAGTCAAAAAATATTGGATAGAAGTACCTGACCAAGTGAGAAGGCAGTACTACGGTTTAAGCTTGGTAAAACTTGCCTTACTATGTATACAGAAAGTTGTGAAGCATTCAACAGTACTTAAGAACTTTTTGATTGCTCACTTACACTCTCGTTTCTTTTATTTTCAGCTGAGATTTCAAAATACAGTACGTAGATGGTACTTACGTTTCACACCACTATCTATATTGCAAAAGACAATGTACCGTGTTTATTCATTGTACGACAATGTTTTATTTTAGAATAACAAAGCGTTTTTACAAAAATCGCATTATTTCACTTTTTAGTGTCGTATTTTTTCTTGAAGTAGCTTTTCGGTGATGCGCTTGTTTTTTTCCTTGAATGCGGTTCGTTTTTCCTAAAAAAGTTACTAAAAGTCTCAACTCAAGAATTTATCGCTTTTCTTCGAAAAATGAAGTTTTTATTTTATGAACGAACGATATATGAGAATCAGGCAAAGAAAAGAACAAACCAAATATCAATATTATTTTACTATGGTAAACTGAGCACGCACAGGATATTGAAGATCAACCGCTTGTTTTCACAATATTACGCGACTATGATTCAGCACTTACGTTAGTACCACTAATAAAAGTAACTATTACATTAGCATAGTAATGCACAAACAACAAAGAAATATTCCTTGGAAAACAAAACGAAATTGTTATAATGATGGTATGGAAGGCTGATGAAAAATATTTGCTGGCACTATAAAAACCAAGTGATAGTAGAATATTCAAACAAATAAATGACCAATAAAAACTACGTAATAGTGTCTCAGTGCTAAAAGTTTCCAGTATCTATGGAAATGAGATTACGACGGTTTTTTTCAAGTTTTTTAAACTAAATTAAATAAAGATTTGAGCCGATAAATTGAATTTATATTGTATAAAAATATCAGAGGGCTTAGACAAGGTACATTCGTTCTGTGGCGAAGTGGCTAACGCCTTTTTTATCGTTCGCAAAAAAATATAAAAAATGTCTATGGTCTCCATCGCAAAAGTCAAATTCTATACTACAACACTTTTCCACTATCGACATCGCTATTCCAATGTAACTTTGTCTAGGCCCCCTGTACCTTTTTTTATATAGATACGAGTATATAACTATAATAATACCTCTTTATACAGTAAGTCTCTCTAATAAATTAACTTTTGTAAATGTACTACAGAAAAAATAAATACTATTTTCTTTAGTTCAGAAAACATCAGTTTTAATCAACTAAGTAGGTTGAAATTTTTTTAGGTACAAATTCAGTTCCCTACAACTAATCCTAATTCCTTGCTTAGGTTACAAATGTCATTTTTTCTTGTTGTTTCAATGAATATCGAACACGTAACTTTGATTATGGTTCATCGAATATTTCAGATCCGACGAATCATTCCCTAACAATTACTGAAAGAAGGTCTTTACGCCTTGTCAATATTAGGGCATCTGGTTATCTTTACTAATATTATAAAGCTGATTAGTTTGTTTGTTTGAACGCGGAAGCTCAGGAACTACTGGTCCGAATTGAAAATAATATTTTTCTGTTGGGTAGCCCATTTATCGAGGAAGGCTATACGCTACATAACATCGCGATACGACCAATAGGAACGGAGCAGTAATGAAAAATGTTGCAAAAACGGGGAAAATGTACGCATACGAAGTTGCGCGGGACAGCCTGCTAGTCATTTATAAAATGACAGATTTAAGGAAGCCATATATTTTATGATACATTTTCTATTATTATATTATTTTGGATCCATTGACTTTTCAAATATTCTTTTCACTTACTTTTTGTAATTTTTAAAACATTTTGCTAATTTTGTATCTACATATAAATTTAAATGTATAGAGGAAAAATTCGCCTCAGGTCCTAAACCGTTACCATCTTCGCCAAAGTCTAATTTAGCCTCCACATAATACGATTTGTATGGCAATCTTGACGTCCGTTCTTTTGACTTGTAAAAATATGCCTTTATTTAATAAAAACTTTATAATTACTACTACTTTTACTATGAACAATGAACTTACTTACATAAAAAGTGTAAATGTATAGTTTAAGAAATCGATTTAAGAGTTGTTCGCCCTTTATATATTATATACTAAAGTTTTATACTTTACATTACTTCATATGAAAGTACAATATCTTACTACTATGTAATGTATCCTTTGAGTAAAATTTGCTTACCTCCTTCAATATTTACTGTACTTGCCCTCCAGGGCCTGTATAAAGTTTCCACCTTACAAGTTGCATATTACATTCTGCTACTTAATTCGTTTGTCAATTTTACGACTATTTCAATTTAGGTGCCAAGTTTTAAAGCGTGTCTTCAAATAAAGCTGTTGTGTGCTATGTATCACGTATAACCCTGTTTACATTTAATTTAGAATTTCTTTTTGACTGAGGCTATCCGGAAACCCACTTTTTTGGAACTACGAGAGTGTAGTTTATGATGACATACTTACGGGTTTTAGTCATTATCACGTTTGGGTCGCGCTGTTGAGTAAAAAGAAGTAAAATTTAATTGATGATTGTTAATGTTTACACTTTAAAGGGCCAATTCATATATTTAAGGCAGTGCATTTGCTGTTAAGTTTCGATTAAAACAGCTATTTTCGTATTCTAGAAACTTAGGGATCTCGATCTCGCAATAGCGGCATTTTAGTACGCTTCGTCAGCGTATTTGAGACCGATGCCAAAGTTATAAGAATACGAAAATGCCCATTTTAATCGAAAACGAACTGCAACTGCACAGCTTTAAATTCATGAATTGGCCTCCTGGTCGATGACTGATAAATAATTTTAACAATAAACTTGTTATTGTCGTTCTTTTATTCGCTTTAGTGTGTGTTGTTTAAATCTTCAACCTTTTTGAGTGCACTGAACGGATTCTCTAGTTAACTTAAATGCAGATATTTTACTGCAATCCACCATTGGAAAGCGAAGATTCTGTAGCACTTCAACTGAGTTATAATGACTGGCCTGTAACAGGCCAGTCATTATAACTCAGACCCCACTAGACCCAGAAACCACTAGACCAACAGTTGGTCTAGTGGTTTCTGACCCTGACTGCTAGGGTTCGATCCCCACCCAAGATAAATCTTTGTATAATGAACACGATGGTTTATTCAGTGTCAGGGTGTAATTTTATTTATAATAAGTATGTAGGTACCTATTTAGAAATACAAATTTGTTGACCAGTTGTCTGGTTGACATAGTACAAGCTCTGCTCAGTTTGGGATCAGGTGACGTTGTGTGAGTTGTCCCAAGATATGATTATTTTTAATAATTTTAAATCCGGCTCTATGAGAAAATCGCTTGAAACTAGCAATTCTCTAAAGTCCACTAGTGTTTTCAATATTAAGTATTAAGTATGCAGCCACACTCATCTATACTAATATTATAAAGCTGAAGAGTTTGTTTGTTCGGTAATCTCAGGTCCGAATTGAAAAATTCTTTTAGGTAGCCCATTTATCGAGGAAGGCTATATAACAAAACATCACGCTACGAGCAATCGGAGCGGAGCAGCAATGAAAAATGTTGCAAAAACGGGGAAAATTGACGCATACGTAGTTGCGCATACTTTAAAACATTAATTAAAATTATTCAAAATTAAATGTTAAATTCAATAGTATTAACAACTGGTAAGTGCGACACTACATTGTAGATCAAGCCTTCGTTTAGGGAAGGGGTCACGAAGTTTTAGCCAGCCAGGTCAGGTTTAAAATATCTATTGATTTGTAATTAACCCGAACCAGAGGAGGTCATGGTCCCTATAACATTCTCCCGTTTATCCTTCATAACGGGCCTTAGTGCAATGTCATTTGATATTCATGCAGATTTATTGGTTTCATCAATTAAAGCAATCAATTAATCGTCAAATGATACCAACATTGAAACAATACTACCTAATATTGTTTCAATATTGACCGGACTGTTCCTCTCAATTGTTTTAATACTCAATACTATATCAATGCTAGTCCGTTAATACCATCGAGGGGACCCGTCAAAGCGGTATCAAGTGGCAATCAATAGCATATCGTCTAGTCTAGTATAGCTGATATATGAATGCATGTGTTAGAGTGACTTTCCTATCAAAATGAGTATTTCGCTTGATGAATTTTGTCTTTTGGATTTCATACAACAAAGGTGCTTTGAGTATGTATACTTTCCTTTTTCATTTTCTATCGAAGCTTAGTACGATTATAGATTTTTTTTTGCTATATTATCTTAACCGCGTGAACATTTTAAGGCTAAATACCTTCGTTTTATTGCCCACGTTTAGAATGTATTGCAACGGCCGTGGTCACGAGTCTACCCGTTATGACCCGTAGCTTATAAAATTTATAATGTGTACAAATCGCGAGGGCTTACGAACATATAAAGCTTAGGTAGAAAATGTTCCACTAGTTAGAAAATAGCTAGGGTACACCAACCTATGAGTAATTTAGACTTATGATATTATTTTTTCGTTGCCACATCTGAATGATTGCTTTAAGATATTAAGCAGTCCATAATCACAATAATATGCAAACTAATCCAATAAATCAAAAGTATATTCACCAAAGAAATAAATCTTTACATAAATCCAAACCCTCTAATGTATGTCTCATATTAAACTCGACAACTGAACTCAATTATATTGTCTTATCACATTCATCAATCACCGCGCTACGGATCAGCCGATACCTAAATACACCCATGAGATCTCCTTTCAGTTATTTCGAATAGGATTACGTATTATCCGATCCATCTTTGGTAAACGACAAAGGTAGGTATAATATTGCATATCTTTTATTTTTCAGTTGCCTTTAGATATCGATGTCATTAGGAAGTATCTTAAAAAAAATCCACAACAATTAGCTCAACTCTACAGGATGACTTTGTATTCAGTCGAAAAAATTCAAGAGGTAACAATTTATCAAAAATAACCAGGCAAGTGCATGTCGGGCCACGCACAATGTAGGGTTCCGTAATCGTCCTCCATCCCCCCCCCCATTCGAATAATGTGTTAACGGGTTTTTTGTTATTTTTGTTTTATACTTACAACGTTTCATCTACTTAATAATATTTTTCAATGGAATAAGTACGAAAATTTTGTTACTTCTCATTTTCTCATTTGATCAGTTGTTACTCATAAACTTGTGAAGCCTACTTAGCTGTGATAGTTTCCCTTTTAATTTCACTATATATACTACCGTGATTTTTTTCACATAGCTAGCACTAACAGTCTCTAAACAAAGTTGTGAACGGACGGACATGGCGAAACTATAAGGGTTCCGTTTTGCCATTTTGGCTATAGAACCCTAAAAATGATTATCTTAAAAGTCGGTTTACGGACGATAATTTTACCTGATAATTTCATAAGAAAACATTGTTGACATAAATCACCATTCGCGTTGCTTAGCAACCAATCAATAACGTTAGTTCCAATTGTATCGCATGTCTTATCGCTGCAATCACCATTCGATGTTGCTTAGCAACCAATAAATAACGTGATTTTTTTAGGCACTTTTTCTTACCTGACCCTTTTTCTTGATCATCGATTTATAAGACGTTAACAGGCCAATAAAAAATGTTTGTTTTCGCTAGGTACTTACTTAAGTACCTACATAATGTAGAATTTTATATTGCCTGCGCACAGGACTAACTTTATAATTTGAGTTAAAGTTTTAAACATTTGAAAAAGATAATAAAATGTAGATATTTCCAATTCATTGGCTAAGCTTAACCTACTCTATGATCTTGTTTATTTACAATCATAACTGGAAATATTTGGATTTATAACGAACGTATTGTAGGTACTGAATCTCCCCTATCAATTCGGCGACAAATTGGTAAGTACTCTTTATAATAGAACTTCAACAAAATGTTTTACATTATGTTCGATTTCCTATTTCAGTTCGGAGCTAGTGAATTTCATAAGCTATTCACGTTATTCGTTATCGGTTCACGAGCCATTTCGCGCCCATCACCACTCTGGCGCACGCTGCAAGCCTTTATAGACTGCTAGGCAAAGAGCTTCGTGTAGGATTTAAATCATCACTATACGTACACCTAATGTACTGTACCTACCTAAGCGTTGGGTTTAAAAGAGACTTTGAGAGCGTTTTTAAAATATATTATCAATAATATCACACAAAGGAACATTTTGCAGTATATAAAGTTATACAAATTCGCCATTACTTTTAAAATAACATGAAACTAAGTAGGCAAGTAATATGATTGGCAATGTTACTCTAGTTTAAATGATTTCAACGCTCCGTGAACTACATTTCATGAACTACAGTGAATACTTACGGTTGGTACAGTATATTATATAATGTTTTTCAATATTATTACTAGTTAAATTTTTAGCTTTATTAAATTGTAGATTTTCAGTTGTATTACGTATGCAAGCGAGGTCCGTTGAAGATAATAGACGAAAAGCTCGCGTCCGTTAGTACCCTGAGAACCGTAAACGGTGTTATCATACGCATGCAGTGTTTCTTGGCGATTATAACAAATCCTTTTTGGTCACATAAATTAGTAAATTTTATTTTATCTCTAATATCATTCATTTAAGCCTATTGCTATATTAAATTGGTAGGCTAGCTGTATAGGATTTCCGCGTTTAAACTTGAAGGCTGGTTACAGGGTTACTCTAGAAGGAATTTAGCATCGCTCTGTGGCTCAGCTTATGATCTATAATCGCATATTCTTAGCGCATTGATTGATCATAAGCTGAGAACCGAATCTAGCGGTTGTTTCGTCTCTGTTTTTCTTTTTTTATTATTATTATTTACGAAACAGAGTGGAAGGAAACAAACCATGCGCTAATTAATTCTGTGTTAGTATCTATTCCTATTTATTTAGACTTTTTATGAACATGAATGTTTATTTAACGTTTATTTCTTCATATCAGATATTATTTCAATCATGCGCCACTCTATTATAAATATATCACTTAGCTTAAATGGAACTGAAACATTTTCGAGTAAAATTTATTTATAAAGTTCCCACCGTAATAACATGTAACGTACACCGCACAAGAGTACTGAAATAATTAATAATCCTCACAGGTAATAAGTACCTATTTCACAAAAATATATTTTTCAGTACCCAGCCTATATTTGTTAGGTGGCTGAATAGGGTTTACTGTAAGCCAAATAATAAGCAAAAGTGCGTGTTTAGGATGATATTTGCTTGTCTCGGAGACCGCTATTGTTATCCAAGATTAACCAGAGCAGAGCCCTTTTATGTCTATGAAGAAATATATTGACGTCCAGGTAATAATATACCAGTGTTACTAGTATCATGAAAATGGTTTACAGGAAGTTAGAGTAGCTGTATTGTGTTCTAGATTGGTTAGAAGGTAAGATAAACGGGGTGCTCTACAATGGGATTATTTTTGCCTCACAAATTAAATACAATATTGGTTAAATTTTTTTTTAAATGGATGGCTAGCGCCGCGTGCCAGAGGAATGCCGAGAAAATGTACACCTTCAAGCACCAACAAACATTTGTTTTAGTCGTTAAAGCCTTTATTACGAATACAAAGTACAATTTAATACATAATCCAGCTTTACTCACATCTGTACAAACAAAAGGCTTAAAAACTGACATTTAAACAATAACCGCATCATTCTCCGACATATTTTTATTTCCATTATGGCCAGTATTTGGACATTTTTGGCGCGAAGCCTTTTGGACTATTTGTTAAAAATTTCAGATGTTGCCATTCGCGGTAATACCTCTGGCGCGAAAGCCGACGATTCCCAGTTAAACTGACAGTGGCGGAGGCCGGAAGTTTTTTCATTAGTGCAGCCACGGGGATTAGCGATACTCTTCCGAGCTTCTACCATTGGCTGTTGGAGAGCCTGAAACTTTTGGGAGTGTTAAGCTATTTCAAGTGTTTCATTGTATATTTAGAGACATTTATATTCGACAGAACACGTTTATCTTAAGCCATTGAAGTAGACTTTTAATTTTAATCTGTCTAGCGTTTTCGCATTTCTTCTCTTCGTTGCGAAATTATCATATTAATATTGGCATTTATAAAACGTTTCTTCTACACGTCTCCTGGATGATTGATGATTTAATATGACAATAACAAGTCAAATTCAGATTATGCACTTCATAAATTAAACATACCTACATAAAAACTACTTATCTATTTTAACCAGATATAGGTACAATATCTTATTATACAAAATAGTACTTCTAACTAATGATGTTTCAACTAAAAAGGTATAATATAGGTTACTTATACAATATTCGATGTTTAAAAACGGCAAACTAATGCACACATAGATAACCTATAAACCAATGTCACATTATTATAAAAAAGTCGTAAAAGTAAGAAAGCATGATATAACCACCAGCGAGAAAGAGAAAAATGTAAACTACTGCTTTCATACGTTGACGTCGGCAATGCGACACTGACATAAAAAAATTGTCAATTGTCTAAATTTTAAGGTACCTACCGCTGGCTGAGCACTTGTAACCTATCTGCACCTTTTTACCTAAAACATAATTGCTTCTAACCATAATTTCTTAATTTTCAGAATCTAATAGTAGGGGTGTCAATAATCAATAAATCCGGGTTTTGCCACAGTGCACGGAAATGCAATGAATGACTGCTCGCCATACCGATATGAAGTTTGGCTTGACATGATATCGATGTTTTGGTGCCATCACTTGCTGACTACCATTTTTAGGGTTCCGTAGCCAAAATGGCAAAAACAGAACCCTTATAGTTTCGTCATGTCCGTCTGTCTGTCTGTCTATCTATCTGTCCGTATGTCACAGGCATTTTCTCAAAGACTACTCAATGAATATTGATGAAATTTTGTGAAAAGGTGTCTTGTAGTAGCCGCTTCTTAGATTTGTCTAAAAAATAAAAATAAGTATTTTTGGAGTGCCCCCCCCCCCACTCCATACATGTAACAGAAGCGGTTTTTTTTCAGCAATCAGTCTTTTAAAAACATTTTATGGTTTTTAATAAACTTTTTTGAAAGTTGCATAAATTATGCCCGGGGGGGGGGCATTAAGTACTTTAAACTAAAATTATTTTAGACATGATCGGATATACCGTCATTGAGTTATTGCTGGAAAACTGCGTTTCTCAACAAAAGTCGTAAGTGCCATGAACAAACGCTCTTCTGCTGATGCAATTATTCAAGACTGCGGAACCCTACACTAAGTATGATCCGACATGCTCTTGCCCGGTTTTTGTTGATTCATGTTAAAGATTTATATATATAGCTATTTGCATAGGCAAATAGCCATAAATTTAAAATAAACAATTTTGTATAAGATACTATTATTATAGAATATGTTGAGGTGTTGCTGTTTGATAAAATCAGAATTGAGGTATCAATCTATAGATACGAGTAGATGCCCCAACTCTCTGATTAACGGCCGGTCTCAATAATCTATCTATCGATTGATTTGGCTACTAGAGGTAGAATTCTGACATATTTGTTATAGAGCTTATGTCAAATATATACCTCTAGTAGCCAAATCCATCGATAGTTAGATTATTGAGACCGGCCGTAAGGCACACATATTAGAATACGTGTGTCTAACGTTTTCGATTCATGTACTCTTATTTTAGTTCAAAACGTTTTTAAATACGTAAGGAAGCGGTGCAATCTGGTTTAAAGTAGAAATTAAAAGGCAAATTAAAATATACATGATCGTGTTATTCCCTGTGTTTTATATATTTGTAATCATGCATCGTAAAATTCTTAATGTTAGTAACACAAGTATCTATTTACCATTAGGCAGGCTTTAAAGTTTCCAGTTACTAAACCTCGTGAACGCTGTGAACGGGCATCGCAGAGACTTATTAGTTCCACTTATAATATATTAAATTAAATAGATACCTTCTCTCCTTCTGTTATTTTTTACATTACTGTTACATTAATAAACGCCTGAAAATGGTGCGCCAACAACACAATTAGGTGGTAAAGCTATTTAAAAAATAGCGCGAACAGAAAATAATATATTCGCACATTATTCCGAAGAAAACTTAAACAAATGTACCTCATTTGTTTTTCCATTCACTATCGCTCTTACTGTGTATCTGAAATTTACATAATTTAAATAATGGATGAAACCTCGTCTGTGTTATTCATATCTATCTCACCCTTGTGAGCGTAATAACGGGACTTTTTGTAGCTGCTTTTATTTCCAACTTTACATTAAACTTTTAATAATAACATGCATAAATTTGCCTTCTAATTAATAATGCAATATTGATGCATAATGCTTAGTTTTTAGTCTAGCGTACGCAAAGACGCAAAGCTCTAAAGGATACGAGCCGTAATCCAACACGCAGGCCGTTGTGGATTGACGAACTCCGATTTCTGGTTTTGGGTCATGTCGGGTTCCTAATGATGATAATTTTAAGCATTTAACACCAAAGCTGAATAAAAAATGAATCTAAATGGATTTACAATATTAACACACAAGCGAAAATTGGTAATTTAAAAAAATGAAAAATTTACGCATTTAATTCCTTGTTTTACCGCTTTAAATCTTATTCTATTTTCAAAATTCCGTTTTCAGTGTTTCTGTTAGGTGAACAGAAAAACTGAGAACGGTTTTTAAAAAACAGGATGTTATAATTAAAAGTGATTGAGGAATCTTTCTCACTCTTATTCTAAGACTAGTACGCGGCTACGTTAGAGAATGAGGCAATTTTTGAGTTATTTCATAGTAAATGTATAAACACTTAGATTCCATGGAATAAAACGCGTCATTATACCAGATAAAAATGTATTACATTTTATAACAGCTTTGAGGACCGCTCTACAAATATTTCTTAAACGCCAAAGAATTTCTGACGGGAGCAAAAACATTTACGGGTAGACACATGCTGGAATTTGCCAATTATTTTCCTTTTGAACGTTCCTTAAGAATTCTCTCGAGGAAAAATGTTACACTTAAATTAAATAAGTCTAAAATACGAGCTATTTAACTAGAATTATGAGTAATTCATTACAAAGACGCTTAGCCACTTGTTTAACATGACGACTGAATCTTAAGGCTTTCAGGTTACGGGTCCTCTTTTTCTCGGTTTTCTTACTTACCATTAACATTTTAGCCACTTTGATGAATTTTCTTCGTATAAATATAAAACCTTCTATCTAATTTCACATATATACGTACTTATTTATGTATTTACTATCAGTCACAAAACTTAACACGCAACGTGAAAGCAAAAAAATAAATAATAAAGTTTGCTATTGCGTTATGTACCTATGTGTTATAATATATTCTGTAACCAAATACCAAGAACATCGATCAATAAAACTTTATAGGTACTCATTCAAAGTATTAAGCTTAATACCTTAGGTTTCGGTAGGTACTATATAAACTGTTCGCTTTCATCAGAGGATACAAATAAGATACAGGAAAATCCACTAAATAAAGCATTTAATATTGGAATGAGGATCCATAAACAAACACCCGAGTGAACTTAAACTGTGTACGTGAGCAAAAACGAGAGCTGAGCGAGTTTACTTTACTAATTAATTTTCTCAGCTATATTAATGCAGCTCTTTTACCGCAAAATACTGTAATATTTTGTTTTTCTTATTATAATTATCGTATAAACTTATCCAATGCATATCTTGTTAGTTTTTTAAAATCCAGAACCATTTTTTCATTTTTCACGGAGCATGCAGTGAACAATTTTATTATACTTTTTCACCATAGAATGTTAAACTATTTATTCTGAGAACTAATATTATCCAGCACGATATCATAATTTAATATTCCACCAGACATATTAATATGCAGTGAAGAGGAAAACTGAATTCGTTTTCCCGGCAGCGTAGCAGCGTTTGGTTAAACCCCATAAATTCATAGACCATCATCCGCCTTGCCTGTTACGATTCATATAAATACGATGCAGCATACTTATTAATAAGAATATTAAACTGACCACTGTTACCACTTCAAACATGTTCAAACTTTATGGCGTTTACATCCGAATTACTGATTTTTGCGGACGTCAGATAGTCTATAATTGAAGGATGAATGTTAATCTAATGACACTTCCGACTTTTAGCCGTTTAGACTATAGAATATACATACATTCAGGGGCTGCTTCAGGGTAGACTAAAAATAATTTAATACGCTCGAAAAGATACGAGAATCGTGAAAGCTATTGTTTTAACGAAAATTTCAATTTCGACACATTTGGTAGGCATTTCACGACGATAACGTATTTGAACGCGATATAGTTAAGCACCATACAGTCTTAAATGGGATCAAGGCAGCTAATAAAAGAGGGATCGAGTGCGGGAACTTCTAAATGTTCGACTCTAAACACCTGCTTGTTATTCCGTATTTTATTTTGCCGAGTTTTCAACTTCTCATTCTTATTCGGTTTGTTGTTTCAATTCTTCGAGAAAGTCCCGTGGCATTTTTATTGTCCGTTCCGCCTTCTAATACTTAATGGCAATTGCTTTTTATAACAGAGAGATATCTAAATTGCACTTAATTATTATGATAACTGTTAACGAAATTTATTTAGCTTTATAGAATTTTATAAGCTACGGGTCTTAATCGCGTTAATATTTTATTTTAAGGCTAAATCCCTTTGTTTATTGTTCTTTAAATGTTTGGTAAATAAATTACGAATGATTTAAAATTCTAATTAAACATTCTTCTTCACTTATGAAGCATAATACTACACTCGTCACAAGTCATTGATTCTATATGTACATACGTGGTCGAATCCTGGGATTTTATCCGGTAGGGGGGGGGGGGGCACGACATGCATATGACAGTGCTGGATATAACATGATTTATTTTTGCCAAACACCGGCCAACTGTGAGTTTGTACAACATATGTACAATCGGCCCACTTGATGCTCGACCACCTGAAAATATTTTGCTATGAGCGGTTCACAACGGTTCGGTCACACACACAAACGCAAAAACCACTCCCACATTTTACTTTCAACCAATCAGGACGGGGCTAAGGTCCACACCTTTACCAACGGGAACATAAAACATGTTAGTTAACTTAGTTGCAATTTGCACTTCCTTGTATGATGACGCGCGCATGTTTACTGTATTTTGCTCACGACTTGTTCTGTTTACGGATTCCGATTGCCACTTCGTTGACTACTGATAGAACTCTCGTTGACTTGTGGTGTGAATTAGTGGACAGTTTCTTCTTCATCTGTTTACCTACGGTGGCTGTGTTTTACTGAACTGTTGGATGCTTTCTTGCTGACCTCAGTGAGTTTTCACAATTAACCGAAATTTAAACCGTGAATAAAATTTTGGATCTTCATGGCCAAGGATTCAAACGTTTACCAATGTTACGGTAAGTCAAATTCAAATTACTCGTATATTTTATTACAATAATTATAAATTATGTTTAACAATAGAATTGGCTATTGGTTAAAAAGTAATTGGGGGAGACCAAATAATAATATAATCAATATTTCCGAAGACGATGGTTAATTTCATAGCTAAGGTTTGTTTCGTTGTTATAATATACTTAATAATATTCTCAATGATGATGGCAGACATTAGGGTTAGTTATTTCATCAATCGCATTTATTTATTCCTAATATTTTAAGTATATAAACTTATTATTTGAATTTTACGAAATGTATTTATTTCGTATATAATTAAAAAAAAAACAATAACTATTAAATGGTTTTTGTTAATAGACGGTGCAATGGGTGAGAAAGATTTAAGTGCATAATTTATTAAACATTTATGTAAATATATTCAAATATAACGATGATTGTCGAAAAATCATTCTACTAATTTACTACCGAAATGATAAGAAAATAAGTAATTTTATTTTAAAAAATATATTTAAAAATTTTATTATCATACATAGGTTTAGAACTACTTATGATTATTCAACAAATAAATAATAATAAAAATGATTTATTATAAATTCATAAACCGTTAATGTCTTTTTCATAAATCAATGTAAAGTAAAAGTTCATTTATATTTTTTGATGTCCAATAATATTTACATTTAGTTTACTTTAAACGTGGAGTTCTGAGTCACTTGCTAATTCGTATATTTTTTAAAGGTGAACTTCTTGGAACTAGACTTTCACTCGTTCAATTAATCTGAAATATATTAACGAAACGTAGTACTAATCGGAACAAAAACTATTTTGTAGAACGAGTGGCAACATATAAAAGGCTGTCTCTACTGATATGTGAAGAGTAGGAATTTCTTGCTTTTATACACTTATATTTTTTATTAAATCATAGTGTTTCATTTTTATTTTTCTCACATTAAAGATGTCATGTATAATTCTTTTTAAAATATTTATGTTTAAACAAAATAAATTATGTTCAATTTTTTGAAGTATTGAAAATCCTCATTCTTACTTTTGACAAAATAAATTGTTTTCTTCCCACGTTTTAGTAAATTTTAGGCATCATAAAACGTATATTGTGTTGATAAAACAATAGATTTATGATCCCCATAGTAAAAGTTGTAAAACTGAGAATCCTTTAATCGATTATCGTCTTTAAATCGTTACACAAGAACTGAAAATAGTTTGCATGCAATAAGTTTTTGCTTTCCCACGGTTCGGTAATTCCAGGTGCCATAAATATATTTGCCGAAAAAATAGGTTCATGATACCTACGCACAGTAAATGTCCTAAAACTGGAAACGCTTATGGCAATTATCATCTTTAAAATCAATCGAATACGATTGATAATAGTTTGCATGAGAATTTGTTTTCGCAAACGGTAGCTTCTCATAATAACGCATATTCTATTTTCAATCATATTTCAACTGTTTAAGAACTATTATCTAATTTTATTAGTAACAACTCGTTCATTGTCTGTTGATTTGTAAAGAAATAATATTAAGTATAATGAAATAACACATTTTTAAAAATGTGCTTGAATTACTGTTCTATTCATTCAAACTTTTAATAAATAGGTATCGAAGATCTTTTATACATTTATTTTAACTTGTTATTTTTTTTTCAGAGAGCTTACAGCGTGACGTTGGATAAAGCGGGATGCTGAGGAGGACTCTTTTAACGTCGGATCGCGTAACGAAAATGGTTAGCACATACGAAGTGCAGCCATTTACCAAGACGTCGACGTTCGCTAGACTATTTGACTGCGGCGTGCAGGCTATAAGAAATGTGTGCATTATTCCACTACAAAAATTAGGCCAGGACCTAGAAAAAGCAGGAGTGCGTTTCGCTCGAGAGTACAGAGGTTATGATTTATCACACGCTAAATTTTCAGACGATTTTTTTAAAATAAATACTATACAAGCCCAGAAATGTGAATCTGGAAGTGTGAATGTGAGGACGAATTATTGTTAATATGTGGGGGTAGATGAGTGCTGATGTTCCAGGAGAGTTAATATTTATTGACGGAAGAGCCAATAGATTATATTGAAATTAAATGTTTGTAATTATTTTAAAATGTATTCTAAATTAAACTTATTGGTTATTTTACTGTAATAAATATAAGCTAGCATCTGAGATAATACATTAATTCATACATTGTTACTTAATTTGAAAAAGACGACTCCCGCAGTCGTGGGTACAAGCCCTGTGTCGCGGGGTCTTAACAAACATACAAGTCACGGACACAAAGTACACCCAGACTCGGAACAACAATTTGTGGATTACACAAATTGGTGTACCGTGTAGGAATCGAACCCACGACCTCTTGCGTAGCAGTACGATACACTCCCACCGCGCCACAGAGGCAGTAAATTTAAAAATTTAATGAAACTGACTATTATTACTAACTAAGACGTTATTACTATAATATTTATTGATAAAAGTAATTGGTAATTAAGCACTTTGATGACTATATAGCATGGTAAAATAATAATTTAATATTAAAAATATATCGTTATTGTTTTAGTTTGCATACCTCATCCACAATTTAAAGTCTAATTAAGTACTAAATGTGTAATGGAATTGTTTGACTGATCCATAAAATTAATAAAACAATTTACTCGTTTCCTTATTTCTTGCCCTCATTCCAGGTAATACATTTATTTCTATTAAAATAATTAGTGGTTAAAAATTAAATATAACCTGCTGAATTAAAACCATACATACTATTAATATTAAAGAGTTAAAGTTGTATGTAGAGGTTAACCCTGAAACTACTAGCCCGATTTAAATTTTAAATTTCAAATATCTTTATTTCGTTAAATCAATCCAATGATTATTTGAAATTAAATTTAGATAAAATACTTATAACAGAGAACTTACAAAATAATATAGGTTTTAAAACAGGTGAAGGATGTAGGATTCTTATCACTCGAATCAAGATATACGCGAGCAAAGTCACTGGGAACAACTATATATAGCATACTAGCTGTCTGAAGCAGACGAAGACCAGCAAACTCCGTCAGCTTAAATTTTCCTCGTTTTTCAACATTTTACATTGCTGCTCTGCTCCTACTGATTGTAGCGTGATGTTATATAGCCTATAGCCTTCCTCGATAAATAGGCTATCCAACAGTAACATATTTTTTTTCAATTTGACCCAATAGCTCCCGAGATTATCGTGTTCAAACATACAAACAAACTCTCAAAAAATATAAGTATAGATTAATCATAGAACTCATAGTTGCATCAAATTACCTCTTAAATACTTACATGGGGCAAGCCAAAATGAAGATGTAAATAACTTAAATACATATTTGAAAAATATTTATGATCGTTTTGTAACATATTTGTTACAAAACGATCATTTCGCATTATTGAAACATATATTACTAGCTTAAGCCCGCGGCTCCGCCCGCGTGGATGTCCCAGGGACTCAAACTATCTCTATACCAAATTTAATCTAAATCGGTATAGCTGTTTGAGCGTGAAAGCCTAACAGACAGCCAGACAGACAGAGTTACTTTCGCATTTATAATATTAGTACGGATATGTATCAAAAATGCAAAATAATTTTACAAAAATTAAATTAAATAATTTCGATAATCCTACTTAACAGAATCATACTAAAACATACGCACAATATAAAACATCGAAAATAGGTTCTAGTTCATAAATTACAGGCACTAGTTTTAAACCCCTCTACTAACTCATATTTTTTGAAAAGATAGATTAAAAATCAAAACGTTATTCATAAAAATATTAAAAGCTAACAGTTTCCCGTACCTCCGTCCACAATTCCATATGTATAATAGTATTGAGGCAAAATATACTATATTCCTCTCCAAGCTTTAAACTACCTCTTTACAATTTCAACAACACAAACGAATAAATATATAAATAAACTATTTATAATATTAATGTAGATTTGTATGTATTACAATAAAATAATTCATTGCTATTTCGCGCAACTGCAAAAAGCGCGCTTACAACAAAAGTCACAATCCTTTATTAGTATGTATTTACAACTGTCTAATCGGCTCGAAATATGCACAACAACAACGCAATGCACTAAAAAAAACAAGGACCCCGCCTCCTTGCATCCGATAAGGCGCAGATGTGCCTGTGTGAGTGCGCTTACGTAGAGAGCGAACGTTTCTCGCAAGCCATTATAGCCATAAGGGTGTACGACCGCCGAGTAGGCCGATTGTACGTGGTTTATTTCATGCTAATTTCGCAAAGCAATTGGTAAAGCAAAAGAAAAGTGTAAGGCTTCCTATATTTTATAGGCTGTTCATAAATAAGCGTTCTAACTTTTTCGGTCAAAGTTCTGAACTAGATTACTTCAGAATTTTGACCGAAAAAGTTATAAAGTTAGTTTAAACCTTTAGTTTTATTAACCGCTATTTATTTGTTGGCTGAAGTATTTTATTTATATAAAAAAAAACTTTGGTAAACAATTCAGTATTAGGAACAAAATCTATATTCGTATCAGCCAATTTATCATTTGTGTTTTGTATGTAGTACAGATCACGTATCTTGCGTAGTGCCTAAATACCCAATTTATAACTGACCCTAATATTTTTCCTATTCTATTTATCTCCTAAAATAAACCAATGTATGTACTAAGCCCTGAAAACATATTATATGTACCTTTCTGACCTGATTTAACGTTACAACGTTATACCAATATCAATTTTCTCATACAATCACAATAAGCGAAACCTCTTAAGCCTAGCCTAATAAATCAATGATTGAAACAAACAATGACGTAGAAAACTTGCTATATAAGATTTTATTTAGGTAAAAAGTGTCTAGAGAACATTGGAACGAAAAGTTGTAAGGTCGTTTCGGCTTACAAAGGGTGACTGTTACCTCTCTGAAACTTTGTAAAGATGGTCTTTGCGTTAATACCCACCTGCGGCCATATCTCAAATCTAAATTTTAAAGACTGTCATTTTCTTCGTTTTATGGGATAAAAGTGATTTATGTTTGAGCTTTATTTATTGTTCTTTATTTTATTTTTGTGAATTATTGTCTTTGTGGAGTGTTTTATCCTTTTCTCTGAATTGTTACACCACATTCAATTTCAATCAGCGTATCGGATGTGGCTGTATCAAACATCTGAATGTTGTTATACAAAGTACATTAATAAGAGAAAATGAAATTGGATCTCGAATCTTCGCTTATTCCTTACTATTCGTCAATTATTTCAAAATCGTCAAAAAATAGTTTCTAAATGGGTTTGCAGGTACCTATGCGAACAACATACCATTTGATATACGGCACTGATGACGACACTGACCGCCTCGTATACGTGCAAATATTTGTACATTGTACAAATGTTTGCACGTTTATGAGGGACCACTGTTAAGTTAGCCTTTCAGAATTTTTACTAGATCAAAATTTGCAATGTAGGCATGCGTGATTTTGCAAAGCAATGTCAACATTTCGTAACTTCTAAAGTCAAACAAAGTTTTGTGTTTAACTAAAGCCGAGGCTACACAGGCCGCAGTATTCAAAGTGGTATGTGCTGACCACCTCAAAGAGAAACTTTCCTTGTAATTTGTGTAGTGTGCACACTGACGGACAACACGAGCCTGACCGGCACGTCAATTACAAAATTCGACCTACCTGGCCTCCTCTTAATGATCGTTAAGAAGAAAACTATAGATTAACACGTAATGGAATTTCTTCGAGCTATTAGAAAGATTATACTAAAGGGTAAATAACACTATGTCTCAAACTATACACGCACCATTGATTATGTCCTAGCTATTGGTTAGGGCCATAGGCTTCAGCAGCGGGCGCTATGAATTATTTTTTTTATTGATTTATAGACAAAAAGCTACACATTTTATATTTACATTTAATGCCAAACTCGCAAAAATTAAAAATATGAAGTTTCAGGCCATAGGATATCATGATCTTTGACCTGAAGCTGTCACGATTTTTATTTTAGATCCCAAAGTTCTCAACATAAAAATAAGGGCTATACACAACTTAAAGCCTAAACTTTTGAGTCAGAAAATATGAACTTTA
Source organism: Herminia tarsipennalis (assembly GCA_945859575.2). NCBI lineage: Eukaryota > Metazoa > Arthropoda > Insecta > Lepidoptera > Erebidae > Herminia > Herminia tarsipennalis. The sequence goes on from OX243837.2 coordinate 17,469,454, forward strand.
CTTTTTGGTTTCCGAAAAATCTCCATGGACTTAAAAATAATGTAAAAAGTTCAGACTTTAGCGAGCGAAGCTTTTTGCCCTAAAATATTACACTGGCGAAGTGAGCTCGTGGCATTTGTATCCTGTGTCCGTTATAGCACTTTAAAATAGTTTTTGCACACAAGTTGCCGTAATTTTTGTATCTAATTTGCATAAAGTCTGTTAGTAACACCGTGTAGGAAATTATAACAAAGAACCACAATTTATTTCACGTGAAAACAAAACATTGTATTTCCACTTAAGTAAAATAGAAAAACGAACCACAATTAAGATACATTGTTCCAGTTTGTTTCAGATTTTGATGTCAAACAAGTACATTTGATTTCATTTGTACCTAATAACTTTGAAACAAAATGACACAAAGATTGTTTATATCCTTGGGTACATAGTTGATTCTTATGCGGGTATGAAATATACGACGTTGGAGCCGCGACTAATTACGTAGTGCAAGCAATTAATACTAATGATGTTGGGGTTACTATCTTCGGTTACGGTTGTGGTCAATCTTAACAAAGTGTAACAAATAAAAAAAAATATGTGGCACTCGGGGACTGCCGCGGTAAAAAGCATTTTTTATCAACTTATGCAATTATATATTTTTTTTCTTATTCATTACATTTCGGAGTAGCTCGTCTCGATCCGTGCGAGCTTCATACAGTCGTACCATATACATATGCGTTAAGCGAACGCTCGACCGAGCTACATGGTAGGCGGAGTGGGGGGTGTTAGGTTTTATTTTCGTTTCGGAATTTCTTGATTCGGTCGCCGCGCTCGAAGCCCGCGATAAAAACTATGCAATAGCTTAAAACACAAATGAATATTATTTCATTTCCACGGTGGGATGGAATTTCAACAAATATGGATATAAACGCTGATCTCTCATCATCAATAACGCCACTTGAAACGTATTTTGAAAAGACGATTTTATAACACTGTATAATTTTATTAGGATAAAGAATTCAAACCAACAGGAAACCTTTATTAAGTATAATTTGAAAAATAAATCACTTTGGAAACACGAAAAGACTTTCAATGGCCGATTGTGCAGATGCTGGTTCCTTTGTCTACATTTAATTATGTAAAATGGCGTCTATTGTACGAATAGATGATTCAGGGGTACTAATTCGGCACTTTACTGTGCAACTTGTGAAGACAAATAAATACACCCAATTTTCAAAGAAAACCAGATTCTACTAACTGATTTCCTAAATTTCAATAACAAAAACATCCACAAAATCCATTACAAAGATCAATAAATACGGTTGTACGACCAACAATAGTCCCAATACTGTTTATCTTAAATCTGCTTTTTCAATATAAATCGTTGAATATAACTCGATTGTTATGTATCGGTGGTATAGATCAAGACATTGTTACCTTAACAGGAGCATTCAGACAGTTCTATTTCCAGTATATCTCGATGGCCGATCGTTTCACTCGCGGGACTCGGACGCCAGTGCCGATCCAGATCAAATTACATATTTTATGAATCTACCGAGAGTTTTATTGGAACGCCTAACAAGACACTCGTCTTTCCTTTGTAGAAAATCGAATGACTCATCCATAAACACATGGCATTTTCCACCGTATTTTAGTGACACTGCATATAAATTAAGAATTTAAGCTTGGATAAATTGTGTTACGATTTCTAAGGGACTTTTAATGCAAGATGAGTTAGGGAAAAAAGTAAATTGTGACGTAGACAGTACGATTAAGCTCCTAAAACCTAAAGCTACTGTTGAATCTTTTTTATATATATGTCGAAGGACAGTTTGACAATTTGTAGACATAAGACGGGATTACTACAGACCTTTGAACTAATGAAAGCAATCGAATAGACTAAAATATTAGCAGATACTTCGTAGTAGGGTTTATTATCAATATCATGTTCAAGAATTCAAGACAACCCTTATTATTACCAATACCCTACTGATCCTTTGGAGCAGTTTATGTTCCCGAGTAAAGGATTATGGGTGTAAATTGATTAACAGCGTTATTAGTATAGACAAATTCGTACGCTATTATGCAACCATCTATTTACCACTCATCAGTTGGAAATTCTTCCATAATTCCTATGGGAAATCACGCAATGGCGTATTTGTAACCACCATAAAGATATATTCTGATTTGATAAGTTAGAGTTCACGTCAACAATGAATGATTTTGGTGTCTGTGACTCTGCTTGTGTGCATTTGTTCTTGTCCATATATGATATGCCACTCCTGGGAAATAATTTTCTTTGCTGTTGTTGATATATCTTATATTCGAGTTCCATTTGCATAACAGGGACCAATTGTTTTGGATGAGGTGTCATTGTCCTGGCTTTATTTTGATGTGATAACGTTTTATAAGTCAATGACTGACCTTGAATGCCTTTTACGTGTGTGCACCTACACAAAAAAGTGTCACTGTCACGTTCCGCCTGCTGATAGGCTGAAGTATGGTAGCCGTCGGGTGCATGCTCGGGTCCACTAAAGCTGCCACAGGCATAGTTGTTTATTACAATGCTGTCAATGTTTTGGCGAGATTTTTTTTATTTTCAATTGTATCGCATGTGTTGTAAAATTAATGTCATCAATGTTTTCATATGATGTTATCACGTAAAATTAGTAGACAACCATTTTTTTTCCAAAGGCTAGCAACAACTGTTTTATCTCCCTAACAAAATACGAACAGTTCAAAGGCTAAACTCATCTTTATATGATAAGAAACAAAGTCGCTTTCCGCTGTCTGCAATAACGGTTTTCACTATCACTTTGATAATTTCCTTGGTAGGTACAGGTCAATAGCTATAAAGAAGAGAAGTCCGCGCGAAACTAGGCTATTTGACTTTTAGGACTAAATATCCGTATTCTATTTGATAATCCAACCCTGTAACGCTGCCTCCTTTATCCTTTCTGTCATCTAATAACTTTGCGGACATGTTCTAATTCAAATTAATTGTATTAATAATTACCAAGTTATAGATTGTAAACTGTCCAAAACCAAATTTAATAATACAGATTCAAGTAACAATTTCTCCAGTATTAGATAGTTCAACTAACATCAAATTTCGATTTAAACTGATCTGTATTCAAATAGTATAAGTACACACTAAATTAGTTAGGTCTAAGTGACAATCAATTTAGAAGGTCAAAATTCCTGTTTGAAATAGTTATCTAAATTTAGTTAGAACGTTAGTATCTAAGTACTACAATATCTGAATTATCAATGTAATACTAAAATAACAATACGAACGTAGGATGTAGGCTTTTGATGTTGACAAGAACAAAGACAATATCAGACGTAAGACATCCATTTATGATTAGTTGATCACATGTTTCAACTGCGTCAAACAGACATTTATAATTATTATAGGAGGATTCTCTTGCGAGCTATGTTTAAATAATAAACTATTATAATTTCTCGCAACAAATACTATACTAAAACAATAATTAAAATCCGAAACTAATTAAACACTTTGACGTTTCTTTACAAAACGTCTGGATAGAAAATTCTTAGTTACTTAATTTGTCAGTTACCGATACACATAAAGTTTTGATTAATTTGTATAAGTATTTTGCGTTCAAAGCAAAGTAAATGCCCGCAGACCAACTCGTTTAATAACAAGTTTAGCGAGAAATTGCGTCAGACCAAGTAACCAAACTTCATAACCGATACCAAAAGACCATTGCAAACTTTAGTGTTGGGTAGGGAAATTATTTACTTTGATCTAATTTGATGAGAATGAATATGCCTTCGCTTATTCAAAGGCTACGACCCCCAGTCAGATGAGACCGACGACCTAAGGGAGGCCGCTGGGATGGACTGGATACGAAGACGGCGGATTGGGTTTCGTGGAGTAATAAAGGAGAAACTTATTATGTTTATGACATATTATGTCAAGCAGTGTACCGATAATTGTTTGTGATGATTGGTGATTGATTGAATCTAAAGGTTATGGTAATTTTACTTTGTAAAGTCGTAACTTTGTGATTCTTTTTCTTACTTAAAGCATACTTTATGATAATAAATAAGAATAAAAGAGAAACTAAAACAAAGAATGACTACAAATAACTGACTGCCTCTGTGGCGCGGCGGTTGTGTATTCGACTGCTGCGCAAGAAGTCGTGGGTTCGTGTTCGGTTTGTGTGATAACCGCGATGGTTTATTTTGTATCTTGGTATTATTTATCTATAATTTGTATTTAGAAATATATAAGTATGTTTATCGGTTGTTTGGTTTCCATAGTAAAAGCTCTGTTTAGTTTGGGATCAGATAACGTTGAGTAAGTTGTCCCAAGATTTTATTTTAAACTTAATCATCTTCACTTGACGTCGACATCATGAACAACATTATTTATAATCTTATTAGGATTATTGGAAATTCGCAGCGTATTTTAACACCATTCGACAAGGCCCAAGAAATATTAAAAATTTTATGTACCTATATTTTCGGAGCTTCACAATGTTGCAAATCACGTATTCCGTAAATTTATACTGAATATATTTTAGTTTCTTTTTTCATAAAGACCCCATGTCCCGCCCCGAGGGCACCTTTTGCCGTTTCTACCAAAATATCTATTACTAAGACCCGTTTTAGAGGTAGATGTGAAGTACTTTGTCTTCCACACACAATATTAAGTTTATAAATTATGTCCCCGGTCCAGTCCAGTCAGTCCAGACAATTAAGATTGATGTTCAATTCCCTCATTAAGGTATTGGGGGGTTGTTTAAAGGACTGTTTTAATCTGTAACCCAGGCCTTTGGGTATTTTTTTGCTTGGTTTACCAGTTGATAATCCAAGACTGATCAAAAATGTAGACGGTGGTCGGATACACCAAATTTCTATTAGAGCCCTGTACATTTCAGTCAAAGTTTGCCAGCCTAAAATATCATAAGCAACTAGGGCCTCAAAAGCTATCGCATCTTTCTGAGCCAACCCAGAACTGTCCCCTGAGGTTGACTACTTAAATCTTTCGTAAATGTCGTTGAAATTATCCTAATGTTCTGTCTTCATTCTAACACACAATATTATCACTCGAAATGTCTTACTCACCCAAAAATTAACATCTATTCCTTTCACTTCACAATTTTTATAATGAATAAATTGAAAATTCTTCACTCACTCAAATTTAATGAGGTCTTCATAATTGAAAGTGTTTTATAAATACACTCAACCTTATTTTGGACCAAACGTAGGCAATGGCGTCTATGCGGAAGTGGTGCGTCTCTCCTGCGTGTTTTAATTACGATATTATATGAAAATGTATGGAAGCAGTGAAAAAGCGATGCAACCTTTCTTGATTTACAAGAGGAAACTAATTAAAACTTTTTCTTTGCATTACACAATTCCTTAGGGGTGACGACAGACGGATGTCCGTGAAAACACGTTATTCGTAAATCACTTTTGTTAAAGTTTTCCCATTAGCTAAGTATCGAATAGCAATAAAATTCGTATCAAGTGTAAGCAAATTGGGTACAATCGAGGTAATTTACCTGTTAAGCTCCCATTGATTTCTAATCATCCGAAAAATGTCCAATAAAGTATTGAAGTTCGGTTTCAAACGACTTTCGGAATTATAATTGCCGTACTAAGTTACTTCGATATGTAAATGATGTCACATAAAGTTATAGATTAAACTTTTTGTGTCAAGTGTTCTTGTTAGGGTTTCGAACTCAAAGGTTGCCAAAAAACCCTATTACTAAGACTTCGGAAGGAGCCAATACTAGGTAAGATCTTCCGTCCATCCGTCACCAATGCGGCTATATCTCTTGAACTGTTATAGGAAGGTACTTACTTGAAATTATTAACAACTACCCGCCTGCCCCGGCTTTGCACATATAGTTGTATTTTTATACCCTGATTACATTACTATAATTTTCGTAGGGATCTCATTTTTTTTAACAATAAGGTATAGTCTGTGTTACTTCCCATTATTGTAGCTTTCTAATGGTGATTTTTTTTTTAAATTGGTTCAGTATTTTTTAAGTTTATTCATTACATACAAAAATAGAAATCGTTCCTCTTCTATACTAATATTATAAAGCTATAGAATTTGTTTCTTTATTTGTTTGAACGCGGTAATCTTGGGAACTATTGGTCCGAATTGACAAAAAATCTGTTGGCTAGCCCATTTAACGAGAAAGGCTATATATAGGCTGTTTATCATCACGTTACGAGCAATAGAAGCGGAGCAGCAATGAAAAATGTTGCAAAAACGGGGAAAACTTACCACTAGTTTAATATAACTAGTGTGAATTTTCCCCTTTCCTTTAAGTATAAAAAAGGAAAAGGTTTATGTTTGTCAGTATGAATGTTTTTTTTTATAAATGTTCACTGATTACGCAAAACGGCTGTATTGATTTGAAAAGTTCTATATGGGTTTAAAAGGATATCCCTCCAAACTGGTCCCATTGTCAACAGATCAGGATCTGATAATGATCTGAAATCCTGGAGGAATCGAGGGAACTCTTTAAATAATAAAGGCACAACTATAGTTATTTAGGTACATTTTATTTACTCTAAAAAGCACTAGTTGGTGAGGTAGAACTGATGATGAAGACGAACAGATAGCCAACGGAACTATCAAATATTTCACGGTTTGCAATTTGATTACTTTTACATGTTAGAAAATTACCTAGTCCGGCCATAAGTTCTGTTACAAATGAAAATGCATTTTTTTTAATGAAATAATGTAATATTACTAAAACTTAGATGTACATATTTATTAAAGTCTCAGCCAAATATAAAAACAATATTCTATTTAAAAGTGCCACCTTTGGCTTTTATACAGGCCTTTAATCTGTCTGACCACGAATCTATGGATTTACGCACTGTTTCCATGGGAAATTTGACTCAATGTCGCCGTGTCGTTTAGAGCAAGCCATGTCTTCTAAAACTGATGATAATTTGTAGTTTAAAGGGTTGAGGTCTTGGCTAGCTGAGGACAGGTCTCAGCTCTTATAAAGTCCGGAACGTTGGTTTCAAGCCAAGCTTGGGTAGTTCGTGCCTTGTGATCAGGTGCAGAGTCCTGCTGGAAAGTCCACTGTATATTTTTAAAAAGTGCAGAGGTTTCACAACACGGTTTAAGACACTTTGGCTGAAGTTTTCACTCCTTTTTCACAAAAATTTAGCTTTGTGACGCCTTGATAAAACACGCCCCACCAAACCATCACTAACGCAGGATGATGACCCCGCTATACTTTTCCGACCACTTGAGCATCTTCTTTAGAACTGTGAGCATACACTTTATCATTTTGCTTATTGTAGTGCTCTTCAATCTTGAAATTTTTTTCAATCGGTAAAGAGGTTATTTCTGTGCCCTTTTCCTGTGAATCGGCGACAGAAGGCGTTTTGATCGATCCACTGTCTTTAATTGTAAAGATTGTTTTTAAGTCTTGTAATATCAACGATAAGCACTGAGCTTCAGGTCTTGTTTTATAATACGCGACAGAGTCCTAGCAGGAATCTTCATTTTTCTCGATAAGATTTTTTGTTTCGTAATGGGATTTCGACGAATTCTGGCTTTAACAGCATTAACAACCATTGTAGTTCTAACAGCACGCGGCCGCCCTGATCTTTTATGGTCTTCGACAGAGGAAGTGTTGTTGTATCTGTTGATAGTGCGATATACGAACATACGGCTGTTGAAGTGGCTGTTGAAGCTTTTGAAGTTTCTGGAATATGACCGACGGCTCCATACCCACTTTGTGCAAGGCGATCACCGCAATTCTATTTTCTTTACACCCCAATCTATATTGTAATTTGATAATGAACACGAAAAAAATATGTAAAATTGCGCGTAATCAAAAGAACTTTTAAAAATAATAATCGCGTTCCAAATTTAAAATAATTAAAAAGTTGAAACAAAGAAAAGTTTTTATCTAACAGTATTTATGGCCGGACTAGTTATATATACTACGGGTCTTAATTGTGTAAAAAATTAAAGTAAAATACCTTGTTTATTCCCTACGCTTCGACGGAATGCAACGGCCGTGGCCACGGATAGACTGACCACGGCCGGCTATCGAAAGTTTATCAACATTTACTTTAACATGGTGTTGCGTAGCACTTTATGACTACTGCTGGGTGATTAAGTATAATTTGAACTCCTCAACAATTAACGGCCCTTCATCAGAAATAGCAATATGTTGTTTAAGTAAATGAGCAGTTTGCATTATGCTATTGTAACATAAATAAAGTTTTGTACTTTAACTAGGTTACAATAAAAGTAGGTAATAAAAACTTATTTTATTTTGCAACATATTTTTTACATGTTTAGAGGTTAAATTTAACTAGTACGGTGGGACGGAACCCTTCGAGTTCAACTAGCATTTAGCCGTTTATTTTTAGATCACGGTTTATTTCCTCTTTGGCAGGTTCGGTATAACCCTTAGTAGTGGTGTACGTTTTCGGAGCTAAATTTTGTGGAATGTAATCCGTAACAAGGTTAGGCTCACTTACATTGAGGCTTGATACGGTCGGTATCGGTAAACTATGGGCTTGCAAGAGTTCTTTCCCGAGGTAAATAACCTCATACTCTCTCTGTCTCTCTCTGTTAATAAGTTTTTCACGTTTCGTACCTATAGTATGGGCGTTATGACCTAATGCCTAAAATATTCATATTAGGTACTGATATTTTAAGGTAATAGAAAGTAAGTAATTTTTTTACTTACGAGTACACACATGTTTACATACAGCTAATATTGTATGAGATCTGATTATATTTAATTTTTTTTTGCAGTTTTAAAGATAATTTTCTAACTTGAATACTACTACAAGTTTCAGCAAAATCTACTAACTATTATCAATTACATATTAGATATATTTCGGGACTTAATCGCGTGAATTATTTAAAGGTACGAACCTTTTATTTACCCGACGCGGACGTTTCCATCGAATTGCACCGATCGTGGTCACGGGACGAATCTAATATGTATAAAAATCGCGAAAGTTTAAAAACAATATTATCAATTACTTTACCTAGCAAATTATCTCCATTTGACTATACTTAAGCCCCTATAGGATAGCTATAGAAGATAGAAAGCTATAGGATTTGAGAGCTCATAGAAAGTGGTTATTATTAGGTACCGGCATCCACACGAATGGACTTGGGCTTTACGTTTCAATGCTGACAATCGAACATTTTATAAGCAAGTCTAAAAACACCATGGTCTAAAGTCGAAGTCTTCCACCATACTATCGACATAATACGATATAGGTAGGTAGGCTAGCTTTATACGTATAAGGGCTATTACCCAACGCGTCAACCCGGAAAACCGAAATTACGTAAACGCTACATTGAATTTTCCTATAATCGGCCGACGGCGGCGGCGGTCGCTCCCTTCATACAGGCTTGTTGATGCACATAGCGCACACATCAAATCTACCTCTTTGATCAAAATAACGTTATACAGAAGATATTCTAGAGGAAAATATCTAAACTGCTTGTGAGATAATATTTCACGAAAATGCCTGCAACTAATATGAAAGAAAATTCTTCTGGTATTTGAAACCATGAGATAGATATTATGATTTGCAACAGTGGCGTTCCTTCGCCTTGACTTTGGGGCAAGCCCAGAGACCTATCCAATTTTGGTCAGGGTGTCTTATTTTATCAGAGACTAGCCAACTAGCTAGATATCATATAGGTACCTTTCTTATATACAAGGTCACAGAATAAGTAATAGTACAACATACAGAAGGTTCACTCCCTAACAAAAGTCAGGTTTAGGTATAAAAATAAACTTAGACTCGCCAGAGCTACCCGCCTTCAAGCTAAATTGAAACTTATAACCGCGCGCGAACCGTGAATTTTCTTTGCGCGCCTCAGTTTTATGACCTAGCTGCGAAGTCCACACGGGGTTGACACTTGATAAGTTTTTGTACCTAGTTAATTTATTAGTTTTAAGATAAACAAGTAGAATAAGATTATAAACATAAAAATTCAAATTGTCGTGTGTTCGATTCCCACGGGTGTAGATATTCCTTTGTAAACATTATCCTATCCTGTTCCTAATATTATTTCTGGGCTACTAAATAAGGATTTTTATTTAACTATTACTAAGTACTTAAGGGCCTAAGGATTAAAAAAGAACGACCGGCTGCCGCCGCTGCTTTTGCACGTACTTCGATGACGCAGTGGAATTATAAAAAAATTTGGTTCTGATTCGCTATTCGTTTTATTCAGATATCCGTAAACACAGCAACATCTTTTATACAATTGTGTGTTTTTTTTTCCTTGTGGAAAAAAAAACACAATTGTTTTCCACAAAAACATTTTTCTATACTAATATTATAAAGAGGAAAGATTTGTATTTTTGTATGTAACTATTAAACTTAAAAACTACTGGACCGATTTCAAAAACTCTTTCACTATTAGAAAGCTACAATAACGGGGAGTAACATAGGCTTTACTTTATTGTCAAGAAAATTAGAGATCTCACAACATATAAAAAACTACGACGTGACAGCCGTGCGAAGCCGGAGCTGGCCCGGTTCAGCTAGTCCACGATAAAAATAGCCTATACACTATTCCAGACTATAAACTATCTCTGTTCCCAATTTCGTTCAGATATGTTTACCTGTTGTGGCGTGATTCTCTAACAAACACAATTCATGCATCCAAACCTTCGCATTTATAATATTAGTATACTACATAAGGTAAATGTCGTGAGCATTACAAATGTAGGTACATAAGTAAAATATTCACGACTATATTATAACATAAAAATTAATAGCAATAGAATAACATAAAAATTGCCTTTCATAATTTTGCCATAGCTAAACGTTATATTAAAATACGTTTGGATAAAAGCGACATCCATAATTTTTGATGCATTAGTTTTTAAGAAATGTTTTGTAAGAGGACAAGAAATGAAAATAAATGTTTCGTGAATATTTTTTTGCAAACACCTATTTTTACCTAAAAATTAACACTACATTTACCTAAAAGCAAACTACTATTTTAAAAGATACGTTTGCGATTACTTTTTTGAGTAATTGACTTATTAATATTTACGGTCGAACTAATGTCTTTTTAATTTTACTTAGTTTTATATTATTTAAGCATGCTTAATAAGTGGACTGTAATGTTCTATGAGTAATAAAGATCTTTAAACCTAAGGTGTTCAACACTAGTTTGCTATATTCACTTCATTTGTATACTCATACTCAATATCTACTATTTAGGATTTATATCCTAGTTTAGCATAATTACTAAAACAACAACCACATTTTGCTGTAATAGCAAAATGTGGTCATTTGTGTGTAAATGGTTATAATTGGCTGTGTATCAGTAGGTAATCAGCTTCAGTATGATTAATAAAACTATTACATGATATACCTACTTTAATCGTAAAAACACAAAATCAGCTATACTGATTAAACAAAAACAAAGTTATAAGATTTTAGTTATCTAAAACTCGAAACCACTTTAAATCCTTACACGACGAACTAACGTACCGTATTATTTGTTTACCAAAACTCAGGTATAAATGTTAAAAACTAATTAACAATAACAACATAAACTTTTCCTCCACTGAATAAATCGCGGGAAAGTTATTTGATTGATTTTTGACAATTTTGACATTTCTATAAAAATCGGACGATTCTTCATGAACTTCATACCGCAGAGAATATTTGCAACTTACTTCATGTTGCGAAGCTTGGCATAATACATCCTACTGATTGATGTATAAACCTACTACCTACCTAACCTATTTTGTTCAACGCACCTACGACGTTTTGTTAGTGCTAGAGTTCAAAGCGAGTTGTGATGCTAAGTGTCTGAAAACCTCCTCGTGGTCCTCCCTGGGCAACGTGTGCCGAAAGATGCGCAGCGTTTCGCGAAACCACCGTCATACGGCCAATTTTCTGGCAGAGTGGGGGGTGGCCCATTCCTTGGCTGCCCAAAGGAGGGGCTTGACGTACACTCACACTGCCGTCGAGGAGGCGGGGAGATCTTTTCTCGGCCCCCGTCGGATATCGTAATCTTGATTAGGAGTGTCGTGGCCACGTCTCACGACTCCAAGCGGAGGCTATGGTCTTCTCTATAAAAAAATCCCTGAATCCTGTGCTGCGGAGCGTGACCAGAGGATGGCCGACGGGATGTTCGGTTCCAAGCGCTACCCCCAACTAGGGGTGCCCCTGCTAAACATCGTAAAAATATTTTTTATCAATTGCCTCCTTTTGTTTAGTAACCTTATTGTCGTCGGAAAATTTCCTTCCCCTTAAGTCTTTTTTTAAAATTGGGGAACAAATAAAAATCTCTTGGGGCCAGATCTGGACTGTAGGGTGGGTAACTAGTGATTCGAAGCCATGCGTGTGCAGAGCAGCCATTGCAAATCTGCATTTGTCAACCGGCGCGTTGTCTTGCAAGAGCAACACACCTTTGGTCAATTTTCCTCGACGTTTTTCATTGATGGCCTCCTTTAATTTTTATATTGTTGCATAGTATTCTCCAGTTATGGTCCTTCCCTTTTCCTTGTAATCAATCAGTATCACCGCCTCATAATCCCAAAAAACAGTAGCCATCAACTTTCCCGCTGATTCCGGAGAAAATCCAACCCCCAAAGGGATAAAATTGAGGTTGCAAGTTTTGTGAAACTCCATCTTAAGACTGTGTAAAACTCCGTCAGTTTTGAAGTTAGATCTGTAAAATTTCGTGTTTGGCTTTTGGGCTTAAATAGAGAAACACGCAAAATACTGTTTTTGGGTAATCAACCCTAAAAGGGGTAAAATAGGAGTTTGTATGAAACTCCGTCAGTTTGAAGTAAGGTCTGTGAAAATTTGTGTTTGGCTTTATTGAACATTTGTTTTTGGTTATTAATGAAAAAACACGTATTTTAGCGTTTTGTTTGAAAGCGAAAATCAACCCTTAACGGAGTAAAATTACACGGGTCAACACGAATTTTGAGTCTGCGTTCTGTACCTCTGATTTTGATTACTTATGCCTAACTAATTTGTGACTTCCGGTTTGACGTCTGTCAAGTTAACAACGTAATTTTGTGCTCTCCAACATTTACCGTGAAAAAGTGCACTAAATCCGCGCAAACGTTCGAAAAAACATTACGCAAACCCATAATAGTGAGCTGTGGAAGTGATAAATTATCGTAAAATCATCACCATCTTACAAGAAAACATCAAAAAACCATTCAAATTTTACATCCATCCATAGTTATAGCTAAGTACCGCCAAGTATAACGTTTTAATTTAACCGAAAGTGACAGTCAAAAATATACATTCGTTCATCCATACCATAGACAACAACCTGCCATCTGACATTTCGGTGTTGCCAGGTGAAATAAATTTCAACCAAATTAACCAAATTTGAGAAATGGAGGAACTCATGGAAAAGTTGATGCAGAAAATGGAGGAGCAGTTTCAAAAACAAACATTGACTGTCACCGAAAACACAACCAAGAGTCTAGTGGGCACGATCGAAGAAAAACTGAAACCTCTCGTCGAAGAAAACCAAAAATTAAAGCAAGAAGTAGAATTACTAAAAAACAAGATTAATGTTCTGGAAAGGAGTTCAAGAAAGAATAATCTTATCCTACATGGATTAAATGAAGATGAGAAAAGCTATCTGGAACTCGTAAATATGGTTTTAGAGAGCTTTAACAAAACCATCGAAGACAGCCAGAATAACTGGGACAAGTGGGAAATTAGCTACGTTAGAAGAATCGGGAAAAGAGGACAGCAGAAACCTAGGCCTGTATTGATAACAGTTACACTGGAATGGCGGAGGATGGAACTGCTCAGAAACAAAAAAGCACTACCCAAAAACATGTATATAACAGAAGACTTTCCAAAAGAGGTATTAGCCAAAAGAAAGGAGCTAAAAAACAAACAGCAAGAAGAAATCAAGAGAGGAAAACAAGCATTCATTCGCTATGATAAGCTAATAATAAAAGACAAACCAACAGAGAAACGCAAGCGTTCCCCATCAAGCTCACCTAAAGATAGCCTTCGCAAAACGGATGACAAAATAACAGCCCCAACCAAAATGAATAAAACCAGCGACCGTGAAGACATAAGGCAAGCTATGAAGAAAATCAACGAACGAGAGGACTTGCGTCGTGCTCGGTCAAACTCTATCTCAAATGCGAATACCAAACAATAGCAACAAATACAAGCCACCCGGAAGCCAGAAACCAACAAAAGAATAAAAAATAAAAACCAAACAGAATTTTACACCCCTTCTCCAAGCCGGCCGGTCACCGAGGAGAAGTATGACCAACGCCCTCTAAAAAGGAAAGTAAAAGTAAAAGAAAGACAAAAAGAGTCACTGTACATATGCACACTCAATACTTTAACATTGATGTCAGAAGAACGCCTTAAAGAACTAGAATTCGCAATAACTGATATAAAGTGGGATATATTAGGCATAAGTGAGATGAGAAGAAAAGGAGAAGGAATAAAAGAGCGAGAAAACTTTATTATGTACCACAAAGGCGGGGAAGCTGGACTCTACGGGGTTGGTTTCTTGATAAAAAAGGAACATAAAGCAAAAATCAAGGAATTTGAAGGTATATCAGATAGAATAGCTATCCTTCATATAAGCATCCCCAACTATAAAAAAGAGTGGACAATTATTCAGGTGTATGCGCCCACAGAAAAGGCCGACAAATGTGACATAGAAAGTTTTTATAACACAGTTTCTGATTTGGTAGAAAAATATTCTAACAATCACCTCATAGTCATGGGAGATCTAAATGCTCAAGTCGGAACTAGAAAAATGGGAGAGGAATTAATAATGGGATGTCACGGACATGGGAAAAGAAGTGCCAATGGCCAACTATTAATAAACTTTTTATTAGAACACAACCTGTCTTTACTAAACTCATTCTTCAAGAAGAAACCTAAATCTAAATGGACGTGGAGATCCCCAGGAGGCGATTACAAAAACGAAATAGATTATATACTAACCAATAACGTGAAATCGTTCCAAAATACGCATGTTATCCAAAAACTAAACTTCAACACCAACCATCGAATGGTGCGCAGCTGTTTAACCTTACAACCATCAAAAATATCTAGAAAACATATTATCAGAAAACAACTGCTCTCTCGTGATTACGATTCTAACGAAGTTGATACTTGCTCTGTAAAGTCAATATTGGAAATCGCAAATTCTAGTCTAAATTTTAAAGAAAAATATAACAAAATAGAATCAAAACTAAAAGAAGTTATAAAACGTAACCCAAACTGTAACAAGCCTAACCAACCAAGCGGAAGAACTTTGGAGTTACTGGAGAAAAGAAGATCACTAATAAACAAACAGGAAAGTAAAGGGACTCTAAGTAAAGTAGCAAAACTTAATAAACAAATAAGAGAAAGAATGAAAAGTGATAGAAAAGAAAAAAGATTGAAAACATTAGAAAAACACATTTTAAGAACAGGAGGTGTCAAGAAAGCTCTAAAAGAACTGAGAGAAAAAGGTAAAGAATGGGTCCCCAAACTAAAAACAAGAAAAACCAACATAACAAATCGAAAAGAAATACAAAAACTAGCTACAAACTTTTATAAAACCCTCTATTCGGACGAAAATACCTTAGAACATACAGACAAACTACTGGAAATAAATATGGCATTTGAAACTATTTCTGAACCGGAACCAGCGATACTAAGGTCAGAGGTGGAGAGGGCTATAAACTCACAAAAGATGGAGAAAGCACCAGGGCCAGACAACATCCCTAACGAGCTGATGAGAGGCACCGTTGAAGAAATAAGTTTGGCATTGACTGAAATATTTAATGAGACCCTTTGCACAGGCCACATACCGAGCCAATGGTATTCTTACATCATACTTATCCACAAAAAAGGCGCCAAAGATGATATCGAAAACTATAGACCGATAAGTCTCATATCAAATGTATACAAAGTCTTTGCAAAAGTGATACTGGACCGAATTTCAAAAATATTAGATGAGAATCAACCCATTGAGCAGGCAGGATTTCGGAAAAATTTCAGCACCATAGATCACATTCACACCATAAAACAAATTCTGGAAAAATATAATGAGTATCAGAAGTCTATCTATATTGCATTTATTAATTACTCCAAGGCCTTTGACAGCTTGATCCACTACTTCATCTGGTTAAGTCTGGAAGAACAAGGTATAAACAAGACGTACATAAACCTCATAAAAAATATTTACAGCATCAGCAGAAGTAGTGTAAGGTTAGAATCGACAGGTGACCCGTTCCCAATCAACAGAGGCGTCAGACAAGGCGATCCATTGTCACCAAAACTGTTCTCAGCAGTGTTGGAAAGTATATTTCGGAAGATGAACTGGGACGACTTTGGTATCAATATAAATGGCCAAAATTTAAACCATCTTAGATTCGCAGATGATCTAGTCCTCCTAGAAAACGACCCTAAAAAACTCGAAGATATGATTCAACAGCTAGCGGGGAGCAGTGAGGAGGTGGGACTAAAAATGAACCTCGAAAAAACGAAAGTTATGACCAACTCGTCTGAGGTAGAAATTAAACTAAATGGGACACAGCTTGAGTATGTAAGCGAATATGTTTACCTTGGACAAATAATATCCCCTGGGGACCAGATGACCAAAGAAATCGATAAAAGAGGGGCAAATGGATGAAAGAAGTACTGGTCTCTCAAGGAGATCATGAAAAGCAAGGAGCTAAACATAAACATTAAAAGGAAAGCTTATACCACCTGTGTCTTGCCCTGTATAACTTATGGCTGTGAAACCTGGGCCCTCACTGAACAACATAGAAACAAATTAGCAGTGTGCCAGCGGGCAATGGAGAGAAGTATATTGGGGATAAAAATTAAAGATAGAATCACTAGCTCAGAGATCAGAGAAAATACCAAAATCCCTGACATACTCAATCGAATTGACCAACAAAAATGGAGATGGACAGGCCACATGCTACGCTGTAAGGTCGAAAAATGGTCCAAGCAAGTTACCCCTTTGGTACCCACGGGATGGTAAGCGTAATCGAGGACGCCCCACAAGACGCTGGGAGGACGAGCTCCGCTATACTCTTGGTACATACTGGACTAGGGTGGCTCTTGATCGAGCACACTGGAGAGAATTAGAGGAGGCCTTTGCCAATAGGCACTCCGAAATTAGAGACACAATTTAGTTGCATTATTTAATTAAAATCATTTTATTACTGTACATTTTCGGAGAAATAAAGGCTATTTTTATTTTTATTTTTTATTATGCCTAACTAATTAAAGAAAAAATATTTTTATCTATTAAAGTTTTGCTTTTGTAGTTACTACAACGAAATTTATTTTTTATGAAAGAGCTCTATTTTTTAATTTCAATTATTACATGTAAAAGGAAAACAGTTTTGAATTCACATTTTTTTATTGACTTTAATTATACAAGACGGCATATATAAACCCACAAATACAAAAAATAATACAAATAAGACTTTAAAAATGAACAGACTTGGTATTTTTTCTGTGTAAGTTGGAACTTTTTCGTATGAGCCCCCAAATGTAGTCACCCATCATGTTTTCATTATATTGTCCTTGATAACGCTTTTCAAAGTTCATTACATCTTGATGGAAACGTTCCCCTTGCTCTTCCGAATATGCACCTAAGTTGTCTTTAAAGTTATCCAAATAAGCATGTATCATGTGGACTTTCAATGACATTCTGCAACCCATAACTTTGAAGTTGTGAAGCATATCAGTAATAAGCTCCGTGTAATTCTCTGCCCTTCTGTTGCCAAGAAAGCCATTAATCACTGCTTTAAGGCTGAGCCACGCTTGTTTTTCGTGGGTACTGAGGAGCTGTAGGAATTGTTCACTGGCCATTATTTTCTTTATTTGTGGACCAATGAAAATACCAGCTTTAATTTTAGCCTCTGACAATTTCGGGAAAAATGATTTTAAATATTGAAAGGCCTCAGAGTCTTGACGCAGAGCCTTTACGTACTGCTTCATCAGACCTAATTTAATGTGCAATGGAGGCATTAAAATATGATCGGGCTTCACAATCGGTTCATTTTTGACATTATGTTGTCCTATTTGAAACTCGCTCCGTTGTGGCCATGAGTGCTGCTGGTAGTGAAGTGCATCGGCTCTACTGTCCCATAAACAAATGTAACACGGATATTTAGTGTACCCGCCTTGCATTCCCATCAGAAATCCAACCATTTTGAAATCTCCTATAACTGGTCAGGCGTACTCTTCATATTTTAAAACTTGTAGCAACATTTTAACGCTCTCGTAATTTTCTTTAAGCATTACAGAATGAGCAAGGGGAAGAGATGGAAATTTATTTCCATTGTGAAGAATAACTGCCTTTAAGCTTCTTGTAGAGCTGTCGATGAAAAGACGCCATTCAGAGGGAATGCAAGGGATTCCGATTGCTTCAAACAAACCTTTCACATCATTGCAATAACAAAGTCCGTCTTCTTTTGTAAAGAATCCAGAAAATGTTTTATGACGTGTTCTTTGGTCACTTATTTTAACATCGCTCTTGAGCAAATTCCATTGTTTTAGTCGTGAAGCTAATATTTCTGCTTTAAGTTTAGGTAGATTTAAATCTCTTACTAAGTCATCAAACTCTTCTGAATTAATTAGATGTGGTTCAACAAATGGTGATGTGATCACGAACTCGCTGTCTCCGCTATTACTAGATATTTGTGATAGCGGTAACTGCTCTTCTGCCTTCCGCTTTGGGTTCGAAGGCACAGGGAAGGTTTCACTGTGGGGTACTGGAGCAGACGTTGATAGTAGGTTTGGGTATTCAATCTTTTTGGCATTTTTACCAGCGCGACGCTTACTTGGATTTACTACACAAAAATAACAATCATGGATATGGTCAGTTGGTCAGTAACTGGTCTATTTATGGATATGACCAAGGCGTTTGATCATGTTAAACACGATATACTTTTATTGAAGATATATAACTATGGAATAAGGGGCAAAGCACATAAAATGATTGCATCTTATCTCTCTGGAAGGACACAGATAACACAAATAACTAAATTATGTTATCAAACAAAAACAGAAACGACGTACCAATCTAAAGAACGAAATATAAAGTATGGTGTGCCCCAGGGTAGTGTGTATGCCATATTCTTGGTACAGCAAACTTCATACTTTTTTTTTCTCCACGGTACCAGGCTGAAAAAAAATTGACATTATTTAATAACGAATGACACATTTAATGTGTGTCAGAATAGGTATAGTTATATATATGAATTTTAATGAAAAGTATGATGTATTTTCTTACCCTCTAAAGTATTTTTGCAGTTACTGCATGAGAAATGAGGTGCCCATACTTTATCTTGACTTCGCACGGGTAAATTAAAATAAGCTTCATAGGCTTCACAAAGTCTTGTATTTGACGACAAACAAATTTTTTTGGCTCTCACTTTAATGAATTCGCCGCAAATATAACAAAAAGAGTCCACGGGATTTTTGCACTTTTTGGAAGACATTTTAGGCCTCCCGACACATAAAATACGTTATTCCTTTGCAAAGCGCACGCGCACACTGCCGTTGACAGTTTGTCACTCCGGCTACACACCTACAGCCCCCCCTGCCCCTCTCCTGTATCTTCTATGCAACGGCTCCTAAAAAAACTGCTAAAACACTATAATATTCGTTTTACATTGTGTAAAGTTACAAAAGCAAACTTTATTTATTATAAATAGAGTTTCTGCTTCTTTTTCGATGTATACAATCAGAAAATATTCACTAAATAACAGACTCAAAGAAAAATATTTTTTTTGTTGACTTGTGTTAGCCTATTGTTTTTTTTGTTGTTATATACGCGGGCGAAGCCGCGGATGACAGCTAGTTTCATAATGCCTATGACACGATTACATAAGTACAAAAAACAAATTTCAGCGTTTGTTTTTATCACTTAAAGGCGTTAACAAGGAGGTTGAATGTGTAGGTGGATGAAACTTCGTATAAAAACAATTTATTAGTTTCTTTGCGCTATAATTTAACTTGAAGGAAAAAAATATATCGTTAAATTTAATACTTGACATTATAAATGTCATAGTCATACTCAATTTTTGCTTTACGTTGTACATGAGGTATTAACAATAAAGTAGGTATGTCATATTAGTTAGATTAGGTAAACCGTTCGATTAGCGAGACTGACGAATAGCAAAACTAGCGGATCGCAATACTGGCAATTTCATGAAACTAGCAAAACTAGCGAAGGTGGAAATTGAAGAATCATGAAAATGCCTAACTAGCGACTACTAACTGGTGAATTAGTGAAATTGATGAGTAAGGAAACCAGTGGTGCGTTAACCCTGATTCAGCATGTCCGCGCGACAGTCTAGGTTCACGCTGAAAATCAACGCTGTGGTGTGGTCCTCCACATCGCAGCAATATGCTGAGTATGGACCTACCCATCACAGATAACCTACAAGAATATTGAAAATATACGGGTGTACAAAATATTGTATCTGTGACAAACAAATATATCTTCATTATTTCTTTGTTTCTCTCACTCTGCTTTTACGTCTAGGGTTAAAAACCATAAATACCTAATTACCTATACATGGTGTAATCGTTAAGTGTGTTCTGGCGATTATTCCGTAAATATAAGACATTACAATTGCAGCAATCGATTCTTTAATGGACTCGCAATTTGATAGATAATGGAAAGGAAACTTTATTGTATCATTTGAAGTGGTGAGTGATGTGACACTAATCAACATTTGTAAAAATTGTAAATAATCATGAAGTATGATTATGGGAACAATAATTAATCGTTTTTAGTAATGAAACTATTTAAACTACATATAATATGGTAACTAAAACCTCCTTACTAATATCATAGTAAAAATACACTTAAAGAAAAAAATGGAATATTTCTAATATAAATTATAAAACAGAAGACGTACTTTCAATATCAGTATAAGTTTTTTTAATCTCTTATATTTACGGAATAATCGCCAGAACACACTTAACGATTACACCCTGTATACCTACTAGTGATATCAAGATATCTACTGGTATACAAAGTATTAGATAACTTAATGCATATTTTATCATCGCGAGTGCAGTCGTTCTGTGACATAGTGTCAGAATTTGCATAATCAGTCAGTACCATAATATCAAACCTTATCCTTACAAAGAATTCAACACTAGAAATAATACCTACACATAATCAAACCAAAAATTGTGAGGTTAATCTTATATTTGCACGTCTGCTATAGATCGGTATGGCTGGGCAGGACAGGGTCTGCCTAATTCCCATCAAGCGGGTCACTTTATGTCATTAATGGCGCTCGCAGGGACACGGAATTACACCCGCCCTCTATGAAATTTCTATGTAATTGGAAATCTCTTGATATTTTCAGGTCAGGTACCCTTGAAGGAATGTGTTTCCTTTATAAATAAATAGGTCATTGTTGTTAATTGAATAGGTATACAGATTTCTCTTAAACTTTTACGATTTGTATACATCAGACAGACGACATTGTCAGAATATTTGAGGTTATGTAAGAAACCGTAAATATATTAATTGGTGACTGCCGTTTGACTTATGTGTGAAAAAAGGCAATACAAACTATGGATTTTAGTCGCGTACCTGTATTATATTTTAGGATTAAATACTGTTGAACTAGTAAACACGGCCATTACACATCCTTAACCTTTTCACCTCATATAAAAAGTCAAGCTCATAAGGAATCAATAACCGCAAGGTGCTATGGATAAAGCTGATATATATCGAACTCGATGCCAATGGTATGTTACGAGGTATTATATCCGTCGGCAAATGAAATCCTTGGAATACAAAGCAGATAATAAACAAATACTTACCTATGAACCTTATTAGCATAGTTAAGAATGGTATTCTCTCTTCAAATATTTGCTGAAATGTCCATTTGATCAGCAATTTCATTCGCAAATGAGGTCGTTCATTATTTATGTTCTAATTGCTTCGAAAGCGCGACAGCTGCGGGCAAAGTTTCTGAGCATTTTATTCGTAGTAATTATTAAACATTTATGTCCCATTTAAAAAACATGAGACACAATGTATTTAATAAGCCCAATATTGACTGCTTTGGTGGTGTATTAGGAGTCGCACATCTGGCTTGCAATAGCTTGTTGGTTTGATTCTCACACAGGGCAGATGATGAGGGATGAAGAAGACAGCTTTGCAGATCAGTCAAAGTCCCGCGCGACGTGTTATATCCTAATGTTTCAGCTATCTTTTTTCCCATTAAGAAATGAAAAAATAAATTATAAAAAAAAACGCCTGCACAAAAAAGATCGAAACAAGATCCCCTACATAAAAGTTAGTTGTTACATCGGCCATCGAGATTAACATCTCGATGAACTTAGTAAAGTGACTCCGACTGCATGAAATTATTTAATTATTTAAGGGATCTTGTTTCGATCTTTTTTGTGCAGGCGGGTTTTTTTATTTTTATTTAATACATTTTAATGGTGTACCTAATGTGTAACCGATGTAACAACTAACTTATATCATAGCTATTGTCAAATCCGTTCAGTGGATTGTGAGATATCAGGTAATAAAGAATATTACATACTTACATACATACAAGATACGCGCGAAAAACATAACCCTTCTTTACAGTCGGGTAAAAAGAGAACATAGTTGTACATATTTTATGAAATGTTTTATACTATCTTTGTTTAACTCTTTGAACAGACACTATGTCACTTCTCTTTTATCAACAATATCAAGATTTGTATCATACCGGTGAAGCAAGCCAATGTCTAAACGTATACCGATACCTAAATACTCTGTCATTTTACATGGAATTCCGTACGCTCGGGAACTGTACTTTAATCTCAGATAAACGGATGCCAGCATAAACTCTCCACCTTTCATCCATACGTGTTACACTTTGATAGAGTGGATTGTGAACGTCAAATTATCTACCGTTTATGAATACCTCGCTATTTGTGGTATAGGTAACTTTGTTTCTTATTATTTTAACTTTGCTTTAACGACTGAATGATTTTAATATACTTTTGTTAACAACTTTTCGATGGTCCTTATGATCAGCAACACATTTTAAATTTTAGATATATCTCGTTTTATAGACACAAGTATGTAGGTACTTATAGAGTTGATGATTACAAAGAGGTTAAACATTTTCAGGAAGAAAAAATGAGGCTATGGCAATTCATGACGTTTAGATGAAAGCAGTTTCGACTGAACTATTTTTAATATCTGTTTACAAATAACTGATTCCTTATTTCATTCAAATATATTTTGTACCTATTTCTATATTTCCTTACGTGTATTCAAAAAATAATTGTTTTACACAGTGTTAAAATTCCTAGTATTTGATCGCGGCTCTCCCAGCGTGGATTTTTGTTATCGCAATAAAAATAGCAAAATACCACTTTTTTGGCCTTAACGCTATATTCATTACCAAACTTCATCAGCAACCATTGATAACCAGTCAGATGAACAGGCAAATATACTTTTGTATTAAAAATATGATTATAAATACCCCATGCCGTTAATCTAATAAACAGCCTATAGCTTTTACTGTAATGTTTTATCAAAATATGTATACCTACTTACCTGTTAATTTCTGCGTAGAATATTATACATTCTCACATATATTCGCTTTTATAATATTCGGATATATTCAGGGTAACATTTTTGTGAGAGTAAATCTGAGGATTCGAGAAATTTTCCAAATCCGTCACATAAGCTTATGTTGGACTTGATGTCAGAACGTAATCGTGTCACGTTGGCCCACATCTTCCGGGTTAGGCTAGTCATGAAACTTACCTCACAATGTACATATTTATATAATCCTTTATATAAAAATATAGCAAGTTGTTTCAGAGGTAGATAGGGATGTATGCCGCCACTGCTGACATTTTCGGGGTGGGTATTCAACCTGCTTACATTAATTTATGTAAAAGTCAGGTGATCTTTAAGAAACGCTTATATTTTTTTTAATTGATCAAATTTCTGTTAGTAACTTACATTACGAAAAATAAAAGAAATTATGAAAATATATATATTACGGGTCTTAATCGCGTGAATAATTAAAGGTAAAATACCTTGTTTATTGCCCGACGTTTCGACCGTATTGCAACGGCCGTGGTCACGGGTAGACTATTAAGACCCGTAATATATATATTTTCATAATGTGTACAAATCGCGAAAGTTTATCAACTTTTAATAAAAGAAATGTTTTTAAAACTCCACACGGAAATTAATGCGATCGGATTGCTTGACGTTTAATCCAAATTGTACAGAACTTGGTCGACCAAGGTAACGATCAGGTTGTGACTACAGTCGGTGCATATAATTATTTAACATGATACGCAAAAGTTGAAAGTAATTATTTAAAATTCTTATTACATACAGTCTGATTTGTAATATACTAATAACCTTCTACTCCTAGCTACTTTACATTACACTTAAAACTTTCGTAATATCAGTTTGAAAAATATATAACATATTAACAAAAATATTTAACATTGTGACTATAATAACCACCTACAGTACATTTTAGCGGAGTAAAATAGTTGTTTATTTTGGGGCTTAGGCCCTAAAACTTACAAAAAACGTAACATTTATATTCCAGGGCTTCACAGATGCATGGTAGGAACCAAAGTTAAGAGTTATAATATGAAATGTTTTTCAAAACTTCGATTACAATGCTATTTAAAGAAGCCACGAATGTAGGGTAATTAGTACATTAAAGAAGGATTTTAAACCACCTACGCGGCTAAAAGTAATTTTGTGTTGGAAGCAAATTTAAATTCAATATGACAATTAAATATTTAATTGTGAAAAGAATATTATGACAAGTAGGTAAGTAGTAGTAAGTAGAGTCTGAAAAAAACTAGTAGTGAGGAAACGGTTCAGAATTCAGTAGCAAAATTTATCCCCACAATACTAATTCAAGAAAATATAAAAAAAAACCATGCAACGTTTAAAACAATAATATGCAAGAGTTTTTCATTCTCCTCCATATAAAAGTATATGTCAGTATAAAATAACCCCGTGAAAAATAAAACCGCACAACAAAAAGCATTATCATTTGTGAGTTGCGAAAATATGGAAATTAATTGGCTTAAAATAATGACGTAATGACGTGTAAATAACATTTCAAAATGTTAAGGTTATAAGTATTTACATGGTCCTTACAAACAGGCGCATATCCAGACCTTTGTACAGGGGGGGGCTATTTGACTCAACCGGCCAAGTGTGTGTCACTCGCATGACGGGGAGTGGGGCATTTGATTCTACACGGGTACACTAGGCACCACCGCTAAACGGGGAGGGGGGGGGGGCAATATACCCGCCTTGGATCCGCGCCTGCCTGCAAAAGAATATGGAAATAACCATGCTTACATGAAAACCCATATGATGCCCCACTGCTGGGTACGGGTCTCCCTAGCAGAATCTCCTGAATAAAGATTAACACTTTCTGAAAATATAATATTATAAAAATATCCATGATTATTTCTAATTAAGTCAAATAAATAAAAATAAAATTATGACCTGTTGGTCTAGTGGTTAGTGACCCTGACTGCTAAGCCGGAGGTCGTGGGTTCGATCCCCACCCAGATAAAACTTTGTGTGATGAGCACGATGGTTTATTCTGTGTCAAGTATGTTTATCAGCTGTCTTGTATCTAATACAAGCTCTGCTTAGTTTCGGATCAGATAATGTTGTGTGAGTTGTGCCATTAGATTAAGATATTATAAATTGAAGAAATCCTGGGTGAGATAGTTTTGGGGCTATTGCTATTCATTTGCGACCATGCCATTAAATGTACCTAATAAACAGACATACATTTAGGCGCGGTATCAGAACTTTTTTTTAAACACGACTCCCGCAGTGTGGTACAAGCCTCGTGTTGCGGGGGACTTTATAAACATACAAGTCACGGATATAAAGTACACCCAGACTCGGAACAACAATTTGTGGATCACACAAAGTGGTGTCCACAATTAGCGTAGCAGTCGGACACACCCCCACAGCGCCGCAGAGGCAGTTGACTTAACCGGTCTAGAGTAAGGTGCTCCATCCAACACCACCATCCACTACCACCGATGGGAGGGGGCAGGGTAATTGCCTACCTAAATGTACCAAAATGTTTAAAATACTCCAAAAAAAGATCATTCGTTCGAGTCTGGGGGGCAATTGCCCCTGCTCTGCTGCCCCCACCTTGTATCCGCGCCTGATTCAAACAAAGTGCAAGTTTTAGTTTGTATAAAACAATTTTCTGGGACAATATCACCTTTTGTTATATGTAAATATCAGGTGAATATGTGAATTAACAAGCCGACGGCGATACGTGACAGGATGGCCATACTCACGATAAAATTATTAGCAATATTGAGTACAAAAAGCAAGGCTTTTATGCGTAAGTAATGGTACGCGTTCACAATATATTGCTTTTCCGTGAATAACAAAGGCTTGTTTTGGTTTAAAATGCTACGATTTATTTGTTTTAGCGTAAACATTTACCATAGGATTACAAATGGGACGGGCGGGTCACGGATGCGAACAGCACAGTTGGTGAAATACATCAGTTCGTTCAAAGTTTTTTCCGAAACTATTTAAAGCAATAGCACGAGGTGGCATTTAAGTTATTGGGTATATAGATCATGAAATTATAACTTATACTCATTTACTAATTTAGTACTAGATACTAGATAAGTAAGTAGTACGGCTGTCAACGTGCAACATCACACTAATCACACTCTCACACTATATCACACTAATATTATAAAGGCGAAAGTTTGTGAGTATGTGAGTGTGTATGTTTGTTACTTCTTCACGTCTAAACGGCTGGAGTGATTTTAATAAAATTTGGTATGGAGTTAGCTGACACCCTGGATTAACACATAGGCTAATAAATCGCGGGTAATACCGCGGGGCACAGCTAGTAATATTATAAAGGTGAAAGTTTGTGAGTATGTGAGTGTGTTTGTTTGTTACTTCTTCATGTCTAAACGGCTGGAGCGATTTTAATAAAATTTGGTATGGAGTTAGCTGACATCCTGTATTAACACATAGGCTAATAAACCGCAGATAACACCGCGGGCCACAGCTAGTTTATCATAAAGCTGGTCAAAATAGGTTCCTTTATAATCTTCTATGTAATAATGTGATATGAAAGAAAGAAAGAAGAAGAGAAGTCACCCACTGGCATCGGGTACAGGGACCAAGCTACTGGTGGTTACGGCCCCAGAGAAAAGAACCTCTACACTATGCGGGCCATGTCTAGAAGTATTGCCTTCTGCATCAAGCGCTTGATCCAACCGCCTTTTTTTTTTTTTTTGTTTTGGCGGGAAAAATTCCTGACAAACACCTCCACCATCCGGGGAAGACGGTGGAGGTAGTGTGGGGTTTGCACCCACTAAAAAACCCGCCGTGTATCTCCCGCCACCTTCGCGAACGGGCCGCCGGAATTTGTTATGCCGTCGGCGGCCCGCCCAGTGGCAATGCCCGGACGCGATGTTGTTGCGTTCCGGGCATTTCACACCTACGCGGCCCCTGGATACACACAGGGTGCCGCGCCTCCACGGAAGGCCGCGGGCGAGGCAGATTACCCCGTACGCCCGCCCGCAGCCCCACCTAAGGCGGCATCAGGCGCAGGTATGCGCGCCGACGCCGCCCGGTTCGCCGGCGACGGAGCGGGTCCGCCAGGGAACTCTCTTCCCTGACGCGCTCCGCCGCCTCCTTCTGCGAGATGACGTCCTCGCAGAAGGATGCGACCGCATTCCACGACCCCTCGCCCCGGACCATGGACAGAACCACGGCCGGCAACGAGAGGTCACTTCCGACCACTGCGGTGAGGACTCGACGTTGCCCCTCCCAAGCTAGACAATGTTGGAGGGTGTGCTGCGCCGAGTCCTCACCGCAGTCGCAGTGGTGGCAGGCGGGACTCGGTTCCCTCCTAGCGACCGTGTGCAGGTACTTCCCGAAGCACCCGTGCCCGGAAAGGACCTGCACCAACCGGAAGGAAAGGGTCCCGTGCTGCCGCCCTGCCCACTCCTCCAGAACCGGCCGGAGCGCCTCCACGGTTCGAACACCTGCCCGTGGAGCCTCCAGCCGGCCCTGCCACCGGGCCATAACTGCCCGGTGGGCCTCACCGCGCCAAGCGCGTAGCTCCTCGGGCAGGGGCACCGAACCCCCTGCCCGAACAGCCACCGCCCGCCGATGCACTTCGGCGAGCACTTCCGCATCCAAATCCCACGGGGGTGTGCCGGCCAATGCGCACGCCGCCTTTGCAGACACCGTGCGGTATCCGCGTATGGCCCTGACCGCCATGGTCCGCTGAGGTCTCCCTAAGCGGACCCTATTCTGGGCGGTCAAGGACGCCGCCCACACGGGTGCGCCGTACAAAGCCATTGACCGCACCACCCCCGTGTACAACCGTCTACTCGAGGCACTGGGTCCGCCCAGGTTCGGCAACAGCCTCCCCAGTGCGGACGCCGCAGCCTCGAGTTTAGGCGCCAAAATGCGAAAGTGCTCGTCGAAGAGCCACCGCCCGTCTACTACCAGGCCCAGATACTTCATCTGGGCCCGGACCTGTACGAGGACCGAGCCGACGGCTATCGAGGCGCCAGCAGGTGGACCGCGACGGGGCCCATGGAATAATAGGGCCTCCGTCTTGGAAAGGGCCACCCTAAGCCCCAGCGCCTCGATGCGCCCGACCATTCGGGAAATCCCTAGGTTGGCCAGGCGCGCCGCCTCCTCAAAATTCCCACCCCGGGCCGTGATGAGGGTGTCATCCGCATAGCAGATGACCCCTATCCCGGGGGGAAAGCCACACCGCAGGGCCCAGTCGTAGCCAATGTTCCACAAGAGGGGCCCTAAGACAGAGCCCTGTGGAACACCGCACGAGACGTCCCTGCGGATTACCTCACCCTCTCGGTCCTCGTACAGGATCCTCCTGCCTTCGAGGTAGTCTGCCACTAGCTGCCTCAGGTACGCGGGCACTCCATGATACCGGAGCGCCTCGTTGATGCAGCTGAATTGCAGAGACCCGAAGGCATTGGCGATATCGAGCGATATCGCCAACATTACTCCTCTACCGGCGACGGCCTCCTCCGATGCGGCCCTCAAGCGCAGAATGGCCCCAATGGTCGAGCGCCCAGCACGAAAGCCGTACTGAGCATCCGACAGATTAGGGCCGACCTCGTTCAAATGCCGGACGATGCGGGTAGCGAGAATCCTCTCCAGCAACTTCCCCGCCTCGTCCAGCAACACGATAGGCCTGTAGGCCGCAATTGAGTCGGGAGGCCGTCCCGGCTTTGGAAGGAGCACCAGCTTCCCTGCCTTCCAGCAGTCAGGGAACCGTCCGGACACCAGGCACACGTCGAACAGTTCCCTGAGGCGGTCCCCGATATGGTCGAGGGTCAGGGCCAAAACCCGGGCGGGAATCCCATCCGGCCCGGGGGCGGTGTTCTTTGAACGCATTCGAAGAACAGCCGCGCCCACCTCCGCTTTGGTGACAGGCGGCACAGTTGTGTCGGCCTCCCGGTCGTCGGTCTCATCCTCGGAGACCATCGCCGGGGGCGCGTGCTCTGCCTGCAGCGGGAATAGGCCCTCGACCACTTCCGCAAGGAAGCTGGGCTGGAGAGTCTCGGTAAGGGGGGGGCCCGCCGAGCGGAGCTTGTTTAGCACCGCTCGATATGGGCGACCCCAGGGGTCACGGTCGAGACCCTCCAGCATCTCCTCTCTCGCCCTCTCCTTGGCGCGACAGATAGCCAGCTTAAAGGCGTCCCTCGCTTGGCGATACGCCTCATAAAGCTGGCTCTCCTCTTGGACATCGCGGTGACGAGTCCGGCTGCGGGTATAGGACCTCCGCGCACTGATGCAAGCGGCGCGGAGGGAGGCAAGCTCTTGAGACCACCAATACACCCCCTTCCTCGGGGTGCGACGTCGTGAACGGGGCATGGCCGCATCGCAGATCTGCGTAAACGCATCGCGAATGCGGCCAGCCATGACGTCCACCTCCTCGGTCGGAGGCGGAGACGACCACGATGCAACGATGGCCGCCTCTTCCAGCAGGTCCCTGTCCAACGCACCCACAGCCCACCGCGGAAACCGAGGCGTTCTGCGCGCCGTGTGACCCCTACCTGGGTCCTGGATCCTGGAAGACCGGGAGAGCTCCAATCGGATGTAACGGTGATCCGAGAGCGTCTCAACCTCATCCAGGACGACCCAGTTCCTTACTCGCGCTTCGACGACAGGGGTAGCGAACGAAAGGTCCACTATCGACCCCCCCTGCCGCCGAACGCACGTGTCGGTGGAGCCTCTGTTTAGGAGACAGAGACCCACCGACGCCGCCCACTCCTCAACTGCCGAACCGCGGACGTCCGTGCTGGGTGACCCCCACGCCGTAGATTTGGCGTTGAAGTCCCCCAGCACCAGCACGCGGCGAGGTGCCAACCGCCGTATCGAGGTCTCCAGGTTGGTAAGGAAGACCTCGAAATCGGCAAAACTCCGGTTTGGGGAGAAGTACACTCCGTGATCCAACCGCCTAACGCAAGCCTCTCAAGGTGTTGGTAGAGATTCTTAGCAATCAGACCACTAACGGATTCGAATATTGGTACAATGATCGCCGAATCAACATCCCACATGTCGACAATCTCGTGCGAGGTTTTCACAAGATTCTCAACATGGGGGATGTGTTGGCGGTGTCCACTGCGATGACATCCCGATGCACACCCACGTCCATATGGAGGCAATATCCCCCTCACGGTATAAAGGGACTTGAAGTTCAACAAACCCCGGCCCCTATTCTTCCGCAGGATAAACAATCTCACAGATGAACGCAGGTGATGCATTCGGTAGGATGTCATCAGTGTGCGGACTTTTCGATCCAAGGCGTCTAATTCAGTCTGAATCCACTTGAGTATGCCGAAAGAGTAATGGCATGGCAAGAAGTGGCATGACCCAACTGTTGCAAGTGGATTCAGACTGAATTAGACGCCTTGGATCGAAAAGTCCGCACACTGATGACATCCTACCGAATGCATCACCTGCGTTCATCTGTGAGATTGTTTATCCTGCGGAAGAATAGGGTCGGATCTTGTTGCCACCAGTCAAAAAGCTATTTAACACTTTTTCAGGCGACCTAAGAAACGTTTTCACAGCACCTCAAGGTCCTAATCTGGTCGGCGGCCGGCTTCTCCCTTGCCGACGTTGGCGGAGAGAAATACTCGTCGCTCGACGAGCTGAATCCTGCGGAGCGACGAGTCCAGGGTTGGAGGGCGTGCTGTTTGGTTTCAGGCTCTGCTTCTGGTTATCATGTGGATATTGAATCATGTTTTTCATTGTGTAATTCTTTATTTTCATTTTGACATGTATGTGTCATGGTGTAAATTTCTTGGCCGTTGCTTGGTTTTGCTGTATTTAAGGGAATTATATTGATTACAGACGGGTTTTAATTGATAACAGTAGCACAGGAACTTTAGCGAAATATTAATTTCTTAAAATAAAATATTTTGTGAAAATTTTACAACGCACGTCAACCGTCATTCAGTTTGTTTTATTATTACTATTATTTCGTTTTATTATTCCTACTATCAACTTGCGAGAGAAGAAAAATTATACTCGCAGATTAACGAATGCATTTTTTTTTTCATTTAATTACAATACAGTCATTTACCTAAATATAAAAAAACAGGTTGACTCTAAAGTCAGTTTACGGACGATAATTTTACGTGATAACGTCATAAGAAAACATTGATGACATGCCTGTGTCAGATGATAGGCTGATAGCTTAAGTTCCGATTACATCGCATGTCGCTTCAATCGCCATTCGCTGATAGGCTGATACTATAAGTGTATCAGCAGGCCGGTCATAGATTTTAGTACTTTGTCACGTCAAAAAAAATAGCAAACTCGTACAACTAACATTATTTTTTGATAAATAGATCTTCCAACACATTAGAAATGTGACGAAAAATTAAAAGGATGTTTCATAAAAGTAAAACCACAAATAAGTTTAGTGCTTTTGATTAATTCAAAAGCTATATTAATTTATAGCAATCTCATGGACTATTAGGTTTTCATCTTAATAGCTACGTTATCATTATCATTTTCAATTAAAATTATTGTGCCACAGTCACCGATATAGACATCAGGATTCACGTGGTTGAACTAATCTAATTGAATTACTTTGCCTAAATTTAGACTGTCAATTAGATAGTCTAATCCAACCCAATCGATCAATTAGCGATTGTTGTTACTTAACAGTTGGATAATGTATCAAACTTGACACTTATCCGAGTATTATGTGAAGTTAGGTGGTTACACTACCGTGACAGTAATTGGGACAACATACATCATATGAATCCAATATTACCTACATCAGTTGGGGAGGACTTTATGCGATTCTATTGGTACGGTAGCTTTAATTTTTAGATTGCCTGAGCCCTTCTAATGTATGGATTTAAAATTGAGGTTAAAAAAATCCTTGGACTCAGCGCAAATTAAACTTTTTAACTCTGCTGAGAAGTCAATGGAATCAGATTACAAGAGAAAGAATATTATAAATTATGGCTATTGATCAATTTGTTTGCATACCAGAGGAGGCATATTCACGATAATATGACCTTTGGTAGATAAGGTTATTAAAGGTCAAATTTAAGTTCTAGATATAGCGATGCTTTAACATATTTATTATACACCACATTAGTTTTCCGGATTACCTCTTTACAAAAAATAACAAACGGATACTGAATACCCCAACAGTATGGAAATGGAAATTTATTATGCAAGATAAACATCTAAAAAATACACATAAAAACATTTCAGTTTCTGTGGCTATAAAGCCACATTGCGGAATAAAAGCAGTACAAGAGGCACACAGAAAAGAGTTCTCACTGTAAGCCTAAAATAATGCTGTGAAAGCAAGAACATTCCCCGGGGAACAGGACCCAACCCTGTTTATACACAAAAAGCGAACTCAGATTTGTTGTGACTGTATCTCCTTTCAAACGTAACGAAAATATTTTCGTAATACCCTCACTGATGTATATAAAGGTGGCACAGTTAGGTAAGTAGTGACTATTCAATGGCAGAATATTATTCGAACCTGCAAGAATTTTTCGTTATTCTCACAAAAGCAAGGTAATGTTATTGGCTCACCTGGCCTAGTTATTCATAGCTTCTGAACACAAAGGCAACTACCGCCATACTTAGCAATAAACTGAGCTTCCTTGAAATTTGTTTTATGAGTCTTTAAGGATTTTTAGTTCCTTGAGCCTTAGTAGGTAGTGATATTTAATTCAGTCTTATTACATTCATAGCAATGAAGATTAATCTACACTACTTAAGTACCTAGCTGTATATTATCTTAAATTAGATGAATAACCATAAAATATCTACATGACAATAAATAGATGTCAAGTTTCTTTATTGCTACACAGCAGTGTATCAACTCAGATGATTGTAGATAGAACCAATTGATCAGATCCAAAGTGCGCGTCACAACTTTAGCAACAAATGGTTCTCATTTAGCAATGTATTGCACAGTCGTGTAAGTGACGTCATAACGATGGTTTGCAATAAAAACCGGCCAAGTGCGAATTGGACTTGCACACCATTATCTATACAACATTTGACACTATATTAAAATATCGAGCAAAAAACTCTTAAAGATTTATTTAACTCTGTTGTTAAAATTTGTTATTATAGCGGCAACAGAAATCTGTGAAAATTTCAACTGTCTAGCTATCACGGTTTATGAGATAGGTATAGCTTGGTGACAGACAGACGCGACGGACAGCGGAGTCTTAGTAATAGGGTCCTGTTTTGACCCTTTGGGTACGGAACCCTACATAATACGAGAACATACACTTACAAACATTTAAACTAGACTTAACTTGCTCTTTGGAACAGTGGGAGTGCATCTGTCAGATGTGTAAGAAGGTTAAAACATCGTTTCTCTCTGGGCACAATACTTTATTTAATAAATAAATATTTGTTCAGCGTCTGAGTGTACATTGTATTCGTCAATTATTGTATGTTTGTAAAGTCTCCTGACGCACAGGGTTTGTAATCTAGTGCGAGCGTTGACTTCTAAAATCTTAAACAAAGCTTGAATCCTTGTCATACAATGGAGTATCGATATTTGTCTGCAATACACAAAATTAAGTGTAGTATAATTGCCAGGCTGTCTCAATCCTCTAGCTGTCAAAAAAATATACTTATATAATAACGGCTTCACATAACCACGAGCTATTTTTAAATCATTTATAACCATTATATCGTAAATACACCCACATAATAGTCTAGGCATGTAGGGCAAGGCTAAGATAACAACAACACATTTTGTTTAGTAATTCTGTTTATCGACAGTAAAACTGAGACGAGCAAGAGCATAAAGATAAAAGTAAACAACAGTGCATTGTACCATAGAACAGCTTAACTCACAATTTATATACAGTGTGCACGCGAAAAGACTTTAACTACAGCGTACTAAATATAGACATTTCTAGTTTTCATAATACTCAAAAAAATCAAATAAGAAATCGAGATATCAGTGAGGTTCATTACCATTGGATCATAAAATACAAAAGGAAGCAACATACAACGCGCCCTGTCTCATGCAAACACACAAACACACATAAAATCGTATGGACACGGATTTTCGGGAACAGTTTTTTACGCAGGTGTTCTGGAATCCCATGTCCGTGTCCTAATATCCATATAATTATGTGCGTTGCTCGAACATGTGTTTTTGCTGTCGGTATTATTTTGTATTACTGCCATCAAATCGTTCTCAAAAAAAGTCTCGCACGTTACAACGTTGCGAAGGTCCTGCATCTCGAAAGCTCTCCCTGGACACGGTCTGTCTGTCTGTCAATTCGTTTGTCCGTGATCTATGTTAATCTATTAAACCTACGCGTTCATAGCTAACTTAGATTCAAATAAAATGTACCTACAATAATTGAACAAAATAATTTTGTAATAAATTCGAATCACTAACATTCAATATTGTTTATAGATGGTTAGTAATTTCACCGGAAACCAAATTAATTAAAAATTAAAAGTAAAAACAAAATTAATTAGATGACATCAATTGCTGGTCATACACGTGCATTAAATACTCGTGCTCTGCACATTCTCGTTTATCTTAGGTAATAATGCCAATGGCTTTTAATAGCGAACAGCGTTTTAAGCGATTTTCATTGCTGAAAATTAGCTAACGGTGCTGTTAAAAAATGTTTACTTACTAGTAGGTCATAGTAGGATGAAACCCATTGTAAAAGAAAGAGAATATAACAAAAATGAAAGGAAAAATAATAAACGGTCGATCTGAGGTCGGGAAGTGAGTGGGTTTTTAAGGGTAAAAAACGGTTTATCTCGATTTCCGGCAAAACTACAAGTCCTATGGAAAAAAGTTAAATTGCAAAGTTATAGGTAATAAAAAGATCTACAACTTTTGTGTTTACACTTCTTTTATATCCTAAGATACAGGCTCTTGGCCTAGTTTAGGAGGCAGGGTTTTAAATATTGTAACACAAAGTACCTAATCTATGTTGTAAAAATGAAAAAGCTGAATTGTTGTTTATTTTGTGAAATAAATAAATAAATAAAATTATATTTTATCTTCGAAATTATTTTTTTTTATTTTTTATTTTAATCACAATCTAAAGTGAGTCATCGACGAACGAGCCCTAACCACTGTGTTAAGATTGACGATTTTACTTACAACTCGTCAGAGATATTCATCGGTTTGTAGGGTTCCGTACCTCAAAAGGAAAAAACGGACGTAAATAAAAAAATGTTGAATTTAAGAGCCACTTTTGGTGGGCAATAAAAATAAGTTTCGTTGTATTTTAAAATATTTATTTAGAAAAATAAGAAGTCTGAATTTTTAAAATGGGGATAATTTTATGGGGCAAATGAAGTAATTTGTAAAAATCCTTTAAAAACGGTACATGAAAACATTTTTAAGGGTTTGGTGTAAGGTCCTCAAGTATAAATGTCCGAAAGTTATTTTAAAAAGTTCATGAATATCGACTACAACAACGAATTACTGAGCCTACAATTTTGAAAGAAAGTAGTAAGATAATGTGTAAATCGCCTAGCCTTATATAAAGAAACTAGTTTAACCCCTTTTATAAAGAAAACAAATAAATTAGCAGACGTTTTAAGAGCATTTTGTTTATTCCATTTTTAAAATTAAATACTATTACTATTGGTCCGTCGATCAAGGGCACTTGTCTACACTATTGATAATTAATCGTCGACGTTGTTCAGTATGTAACTAAACCATTCTAATACCAAAAGAACTATTTTTTTCTAGAAATCGTTTAAAAAAGATAATGAACATTTGTAATAATATTAAATGTTAAATACTAGGATTTTTTATTTTAAAACGTTTACAAAGACTACAGTCAACAGATTCATAAGAAATAAAAAAACAATTTTAAGGTTCCGTAGTCAAAGTTTCGTCATGTCCGTCCGTATATCACAGGCGTTTTACTCTTGTATAACCGCGCATCTTATATAATAAATATAAATATTTTTAGGGGGGCACTCCATACAGGATTTTTTTCAAACATCAACGGTATTTTGAAAACACTGTTAAGTTTCTAAAACTTTTTTAATTAAGAATATTTTTAGACATAATAGCTACAAGAGTTGCATACATTTTACCCCCTGCCCCCACCTTTATTTTGTGAACCATCGGAAAAAAAAATATAAAAATCACAAAGGTAACTTACAGTAACGTCATGACGGTAACGTCATAAATTCTTTGAACTAAAATTATTTGGACATGATCGGATATAAGTATCGTCTTTGAGTTATTGTCAAAAAAATGAACATACGTTCTTCTGCTGGTGGAATTTTTCACATCATCTTTTTTCATTGCTACCTATGTAGGGCATTTATTTTGTTAAAACCCTAAGCATGGTCCATGCTCTTGCCTGGTTTTTGCTCTTGACTGGTTTTAAATTGCCCTGTATATAACATTTGTTGTTATAGTAACTCTCTGTGGTGTGGTGCTATTTTGGTCAACAATATTTGAAGATTTTCTGGGGAACCAGGATTCCATCATCAGAGCCCGACATAATGACAATGGGACCAACTTAAAAATATACCTTATCAATGAAAAAACAATTTTCCAAATCTTTCCAGGCGTCTTCGAGTAATAGATAAAAAAAACATATTGAGACGATTTGAGAATCTCCTCTCGCGTTTTGATATAGGTCAAAAACTGATACTGCTTACCAAAGCAAACCATTTATTCGCATAAGTCCATAAGTTCATAAGTCTCAATTGCCCTGTGATTACACTTGTTACAGTGCCCTTCAACCGAAACACAGTGATGTGTTAACATCACTTTTTCATGGAAGAATGACTGACACTGTTGTGGTATCTCTTGACCGAATTCGAAGACTATCTCTCCCATGAAACCATTCCTAATGTTCAAGTGGCTTGTACTCCTAAACCTTGCATCCCATTCATTAGATATGTATGAAGTGACGGATGGCCTTAACCGGGCTCTTGAAAGGCCTATCACTGCACAGCACATTGATGTAGCGTTACAAAGTTGATAAATGTATTCTAACCTCATAATGCGACCGTTTCTTCCGGTTTACCGTAATCGTGCGTAAGCGTGATTGATACTTCCGACGCCTGCAAAATACCCTCCTATATGGGTATATACCCTTATCAAATAAAAAGGTTATCACGTTCAATTTCCTTTTTTAAATCGAATTCCTATTCAAAATACTAAAAAAAACCTGTGCATAATTAACTGTTGGACTGTGCGTATCAAAACCTTTTATGCCTAGAAAATTTTAATTCGAAAAATGTATTATATCTAGAAGAAAATATTCTCTCTTGAACAATTTTTCGTACTTACACAATGAATCTTCCATTGTGTAGGTACGAAAAATGTTTCAAAGTTTTCTTAAAACTTTTTCTTGTAAAAATAGTCCACTTTTTCTAGTCTGATTAAGTTAAAAAGAAAAAGTACGAAGTACTATTCACATAACTGGAAAGATACCAATTGACAATAGTACTTAAGCATTATTCAAATAATAAAAAAATATTATGTTTGTCACTCCTCTATTGTATTTATTCATAACGTTTTCCAAGGGTCTTGAAGCGTTTGGAACTACAAATTACTAGCTAAAGCCCGCGATTCGTTCGCATAAAAATTTTGAGAAACAAAATATCACGGTAACATTTTATTGGGATTTAAAAACTTAAACATTTTGAAGCTTATGCCAGGAAATGTAGTTTTTTGTTTTAGGCACCAAGTTCAAAATGTTTAATGGTTTTTGCTTTTTAGTTACCTTATATTTATTTTGAAGTCGGTTTTTTTTTCTTTTTAAAGGTTTTTATTTCTGTTTTTTTTGTCAAATTCACCTAGGATACAAATGCAACGCTTATGAACGTCAGACAAAATTTGGAATAGAATGATTCTACATTTAATGCCAAGTTCGCAAGAATAAAGCCGTGAGAAAATAACTTGGCAATAAAAACATACAGTCGAATTGAGAACCTCCTCCTTTTTGAAGTCGGTTGAAAACTCATGGCCACTTTTTTTAAATGACAATTTTTACAAAATATTTGTATAAATACATTTATGCCAGTAAGGTGCTGCAACCATTACACCATAAAACTCACGCAAGCAATAACCATAGTACGTGAAGTAGGTATAATCAAGATTTAAATGAATTGGCCTCCAACTTATAAAAATACAGAAGATGGTAAAGGCAACATGCGATTCGAAGGCTTGATAGTGCATTTGTTTGTAGTTGATATAAATTACAATAGCATAATCCTAACAGCTCTTTGCTTTTTACAAAAAGTTGCGTTTTGCGATACAAGGCAATTGATTTTTGAGGAGTTCACCTGATACTAGACTATCAGTTCTATTACATGATTTCATGGAGGCCAAGTATCAGCTATCGGACTCAGTACTCAGATCGCGACCCGCAATATTTATTATTGAATAGTTCCGCTGGTTATCTGTGGTTTTCATCATCAGTTCCATTTCACTTAGTGGTGCTTTTTAAGAGAAAAAGCACGAATTACAATAATATATACCCAAATTAGTATAAGTGTGTCTTAATTATTTGAAGAGTTCCCTCGATTTCTCCAAGATCTCATCATCAAATCCAAACTTTGATGACAATTGGACCAATCTGGAAGCCTTTCAAACACAAAAATATTTTTTTAAATCGGTCCCGCCATCTCCACGTAATCAGGTAACAAACATTTTAAAAAATACATTCGAATTAAGAACCTCCTCCTTTTTGAAGTTGGTTGAAAAGTAGGCAGCCTTTGTGCTACTTCTGACCATAATTTACCTTTGTGCCGAATTTCATCCGGATTCGTTTATCATCCATCCAGTCAAACTTTCGTATTAATAATATTAGTATTTTAT
The DNA here is from genome assembly GCA_945859575.2 of Herminia tarsipennalis. Lineage (NCBI taxonomy): Eukaryota > Metazoa > Arthropoda > Insecta > Lepidoptera > Erebidae > Herminia > Herminia tarsipennalis. Next base: position 17,508,831 of record OX243837.2, read on the forward strand.
AAATTAATCATAATACGTTAAAAACAGCATTTCAAAGGTATTAATATTCTGTGATTTTAACTATCGGATGATTAGTATTTTATTATATTTTCAAAATAGTTTAAAGTGCAAAAATATTGTTATTAATGTATAATGAATAAGAAGTTGCGTTTCTTACTTAATAATAATAAACCACACCGAGATCGGGCCGAGAAAGAACCGACATAATTAATAGTGTTAATCCACAGGTAATGCACTGAGAGCACTATCTATTTCCTGACGGATATAATGTGTGTGTAAAATAGATCACCAAGTTTAATTCGAAATTGAGGCTATATATTTAATTTTCTTGCTAAATTCCAATTAAAAAACCACTCAGGCAATCATACTATCTACAGTCACCTCTATTTAAAGAATATAGAATCCTTACCCTAGCATGTATGTATATCCTAGAGGCTGCTAAATTTGTCAAACGCAACCCTAATTTATTTAAAACTGCTAAGGATTTATTCCCTAGAAATACACGAAACCCAAATAGAATAGTTTTGACAAATGTACCGAAGACAACAATGTATCTAAAAAACTGCAATGTTATGTGTGGACGTGTATATAGCGCTATTCCTGATACTATCAAGGAATTACCATTTATTAGATTTAGCAGGAAACTTAAAATGTGGCTTATAGAGAAATCCTTTTATTCAGTATCAGAACTATTAATTAGGTGAAATTGTTAATTGTGAGATTTATTTTGTTTTAATGTTATATAATTGATATTTTGTTATAATGATTTTGAGAAATTTTGAGTTAATATAATTGTAGTAGGTATAGTTAATATTTGCATGACATGACAAAATGTATATGGCACTCTAATACTTCCAATATCTTTAATGTACCTGCATTTTTGGCAAATAAAATTACTATTATTATTACTAAGTAAATAAAAACTTTTTTCCAAAAAAATAAAAACCAACTTAAAAAATAAGGTAAAAATATAAGCAAAAATATATAAGGTAACTAAAAAGCAAAAAGTAATATAGGTAAAACAAAGAAATAATTAAACATTTTGAAGTTGGTGCCTGTAAATGTACTTTTAAGTTTTAGGCACCAACTTCAAAATGTTTAATTATTTTTTGTTGTTTTACCTATATTATTTTTTGCTTTTTATTTACCTTATATTTATTTTTGAAGTCGGTTTTTTGTAAAATAGTTTTAATTTCTCACTTTTTAGTGTATTGGTTTTGTAATTGATATAAGTTGCAATAGCATAATCCAAACGGCTCATTTCTTTTTACAAAATATTGCGTTTTGCGATCCAAGATCGTTATTTTTTTAGGCGAAGTATCAGCTATCGAACAAGGTACTTAGACCGTAACCCTTAATATTTATATCTGTAGTCTACATCATCAGTTGAGAGTAAATGCACGAATTACAACAAAATATACCCAAATTACTATAAGTGTGCCTTTAATATTTGAAGTTTCCTCGATTTCTCCAAGATCTCATCATCAGATCCTAACTTTGATTGGTTGACAATGGGGCCAATAACCTTTCAAACACAAAAATACTTTTTCAAATCGGGTCCAGCCGTTTGCGAGTAATCAGGTAACAAACATTTTAAAAAAACAGTCAAATTGAGAACCTCCTTCTTTTAGAAGTAAAGATAAAAATAGTGATTGATTTATCCATGTTTGTGAGCGACTGACGTCACCAGATGTTGAACAGGGATACACATTAACTTCATTCAATAGTGGGCCAGACGGATCTCTAATATAGTTGGTAAGTTAGTGAGTCACGTATCTAAATAAGGAAATGTAACCTTAATGGTAAATAGATTGTAAATGAGAGATGTGAGCAAGAGTCCGTAATAAAGTTATTTTTAGCATTGTAACTTTTGCATTCAATGTAATGACTACTTAATTACGTATATTATCTTATCTTATATCTTTGAACGGGCAATTATTGTTGTTATATATATATATATATATATATATATATTATCTGAATCTCGACAACGGCTCCAACGATTTTCATAAAATGTTGTATGGAGGGGGTATCGCATGTTTCAAAACAAATAAAAGCGATAATTAATAAAAAAATATATTTTTTTAATTATTTTTTGCTCGCATATTTCAGGAGTAAATTACGTTTTAATTTGGAAATTGATCAAAGTACTGCCGCGGTTGCCTGTACAAAGTCTTTAACATAATGTTAAGCAGGTTTCCGTATATTCATTTCAGCTGAATTAAAAGAGGTAATGTATGTGAAACTGAATACAAAAATTATCTTCAATGATATTATTCTAGAAAATCATGACACGTAAAAGCAAAGTACACAAAAACAAGGAAAGTGTAGCCAATCATTATTTCCACTAAATAGAAAACAACATTCTGTTCTCATTGAAACGAATTACAAAAAAGCTAACATCATAAATAATGGCAGCGTGCGAGGGACAATTTGCTTTGTCTGAAAACATTTTTGATCTTTTTGCCGCTCAGAAGCGAACTAATACCTCCATTGAACTAAATTGAAATGCTTTTATTGTTTCATGCTTTTGTAAATTATGTAAGTAATAAAGTAATTAAAATGGCAATTTTTTTTTTCTAACGACACACTTATACGAGAGGTAAAGGTAAAGGTAAGGTTCAGAACTGGGAAGGAAAAAGGAAATCTGATGGAATGATGGATGAATGGATGAATGGATGAATTATTTGTAAAAAGTAAGGAAATCTGCTGTAAAAAGTAAGGAAATCTGATGGAGCTTCCTAAAGAGTTCTAAAGTGACCACTTCAGAACTCTTTAGGGAGCTCCATCAGATTTCCACCTATTTCGATCGAAACAGGTGGGAATCTGATGGAGCAAGATCAAGGCTATACGGAGGATGCATCAACACATCCCAGCCAAGCTCTCTCAATTTCTGCTGAGTGGCTATAGATGAGTGCGGTCTGGCGTTGTTATGAGTGAATACCAAGCCCTTTCTGTTCACCAGCTCCGGCCGGTTTTTCTCAATGGCTTCTATTAACCTCATCAGTTGCTAGGTCAAAATCGATAGTTTTACCCGTTGGCAAAAGCTCATAGTGGACGATTCCTTTCCAATCCCACCATACACACAGCATCACTTTGTTCCGAGTCAGGCCAGGCTTTGGACTTTTTCATAGATGGCACTGATTTTATTAGTGACAGGGCGTCCAGTGCGAGTCTCACTTCCACTTAAATTTCCAGATTTGAAACGCTTCTTTCTACCACACTGCTAATCGTATTGATACCGCATTAGGCCCGTAATCCGCACAAATTTTTTTTCGCGGCGTTCGTCGCATTTTTACCTTTTATTTAATAAAACTTTAAAATGTACCGAATTTCTTCGCCACATACATTTATGCTTGCTTGAAAAACAATTGCAAAATGGCGGGAACTAGTTTTTTTTTATTTATTGCATCTTCATAATGTCAACATTTAAAGTATTAAACCAGCCAGTTACATTCAGTACAACCAAAGAGGTTTGACTACCTTACCTTACATTCAAAATACGAAAATACTTTTGCTCCTACCTATTATTTACTTGAACTTTAATCACTAAAAACTCCGGCACGCTGTCAGATAAAAAGTAGACATAATGATCTGTTTTGTCAAGTAGGTAAATAAGAACATTATTAGAAAATTAAAAAACAGGCTTGCCCTTGTAATTAAAAAAGTGTTATGTATGGGGAATCCAGGGGACTTGCCCTGGTGGTAGAGATGAAATATCATCCAAAATGTTATTTAAAAATTGGCGCGTGGGAAATGTTAATGCGGTAATTAGACAGGCGTAACAGGCCAATCAAGAGCACATAGTCATTTCTCAAGATGGTTGGTTTGTTTGGAAGAGAGAGAGAGAATAAATTGAATGAATGAAGAAATCAATTTTGATCTTAAAACGAAAAAGTGGAACCCTTTTAGGATTACTCGTGTTTTCCGTTTGTTTGTCAAATTCTAGAATTGTTGCGAACACATGTTTGACTCTACCCTTCCCAAATAAACTTGTGCTAACTTAATATGTAAACTCGTACTAACGTTATACCTATATCTGCTGAAAATATTTTATTTTCTAGCCATAAAACAGGGTGATCAACTCTCCCCAACCCCGGGTTCAAGTGTACCTGCTGGTAAAGAGACTTGAAGCATATCTCAATTTTTACTAAAATACCTATAACTTTTTACAGGTATGTTATATTGGAAATACAATTATACAATTGTACCTACTAGAGTAAGTTATTGTAGAGATATAAAATCGATTCTCCAAACTTGAAGAAAATGAAGTTATAACATTTTAAGTAAAAAGCGGTTCAAATCTTATAGACTCCCGGAATCTTCTGAATGTTGCCTTAACTTTTTTTTGTAATGATGAACAGCAATGTTCCCAATTGTAATTACCATCTAGGGATAGGGAATGGTTCGAAAAAGACCGGTATTATAAGGGTTTTAACCTGGTTATTCGCAAGACACTAGTTCGAACCGTTCCCGATTTGGGAGCGGTATTTCGCTCGGATTAACCTGGTTAATTACAGAGGTAAGGGGGAAGAGCGCGCCAGGACCCCGTCTTGCCGTACCGCACGCACTCGTTCTCGCAATGCGCGTGTTGGCAACGTGTCGTCGATCGCGGCCTCACTCAATCACATACACTTTGTTTTTATTTATTTTGACTGGCCTGTTGCTCTAGTGTTTAGATCGTGTTTAGATAGTCGTGGGTTAGATCCCCACCCAGGATAAAACTTTGTGTGATGAGTACGATGATTTATTCTGTGTCTGGGAGTTATTTATCTATAACTAGCTGACCCGCGCAACTTCGTCTGAAATTTTCCGCGCAAATTTTTCCCCATTTTTGCAACATTTCTTATCGCTGCTCCGCTCCTTACTTCTCTACTATTTAATGGATGTTATTATACATATAAACCTTCCTTTTCAATCACTATATCTATTAAAAAAACCGTTAAAAGATTTAAGCATACATAGGGATATAGGGACAGAGAAAGCGACTTTGTTTTATACTATATAGTGATATGTATGTATTTAGAAAGTCGTCTGGTTTCCATAGTACAAGCTCTGCTTTAATTTGGGATCAGATAGCGTTGTGTGAGTTATCGACGAAGATATTATTATTATTATTATTATATTTATGTTACGACAATGCCCCAGCCAGCTCGTGCGAGGTTTGGGTGTAATGCGAGGTTGAAAGTTATTTACCTTCTAGGCTGCTACCAAAATGGAACGAAATAAAAAACTTTATCCATGGATACTTTAAATATAACATTATATAGCACGGATAACAAAAGTTCAAAGTGTAATATAGTTATCTAGGTAAGTTTCTTTACCACATAGGTAACTTATTGCACATCTACTTACTTATTGCCTACCTTTGTAGGCTACCTTAGGAACAAGGCAAGTATTTTTTCAGATAAAAGGAAATAAAAGTACCTAAATACCTCTTACCTACTTTTTTTTTAGTAGGTACTAGTTATATTCTATTAATTAAGTATTTCTGAATCAAGTAGGTAAAATTGGATACCTAATCCCATAATCGTACCTACCTATTGCAAACAATGTTCATTTTTTAATACGTACTTATGCGTAATGAATCGTTACGCAATTTGAAATGCTCTTATAACATCTGCCAATTTATTTACTAATTATGAATAACATGACAGCCTGACAGCCAAGCTATACGTTGTGGGTTTGATTCTCATCAAGCATAAATATGCACAAATGTGTGTTATGATCACGGTTGTTTATTCTGTGTCTACGTACTCAAAGGTCTTGAAAATTAAGGTGTAACTATTGCGAATTTGTTTTATATTTATAGATATTAATGTATTTATTTGGAATTATAAAAGTGTGCTGTGTTGTTTGTCTGGTTGCTATAGTAGAGGCTCTCTCAAGATTAGGCTTAGATGGTCTTGTCTTACGGTCTGATATTAAATAAATCGTTCAATATTGTTTTCTAACAGAGATCCCGTTAAAAACAAAAATCTGAAAATACGTTAAGTGGGTCAATGTTTCGGCGCTGATAACAAAAAATAGATTTGAGTTCTAAAAATCGTACATGGCACCTCTAGCTTAATTAAAAAAAAATGAAATACGTTATGGACGTGACGTATTTCAATTTTTTTATGAATTCTACTAGCAATGTGAGTCGTACATTACCGTAGCCTGAAATGCTTTGGGTAACCACCGCTGGTGAGTTACTACTATGCAACCTGGTTGACACAGTGCGGTGAGTTAATATAGATTCCCGAAATATTTACACACCTATAAGTTTGTACGGAATCCTCAGTGCGCGAATCCCACTCGCACTTGGCTGGTTTTTTTTATAGTGTTGGCAACGAGATTCACTTTAAGGTCGCTGGAGACCGTCCATTCTAATATACCAGGGCGAGTTTACGATGCATTTTTTGGAAGCGTTGAATTACCTGCGAGTTACTTTGTTTAGTACATCCCCCCAAAAACGATCCAATAAGTCCTTATGTCATTATAGGACCTATGATATGTTTGTACATTTATACGGCAAGGCATAGCGTCGTCATGTCCGTCTATCTATCTGTCTGTCCGTCCGTATGTTACAGGCATTTTATTATATATATTAGGAGTACCAAAATCCTACCTACAAGTACAGTACACTTCTTTATATTTTCTTGTTTTAAAAATAATAAACATCATTTGTTTGAGTAGTGCTATTGTATAATAATATATAGTGACACAATAGTGAACATACAAGTATAGTACAGTGTCAGGGCAAATTAATAACTAATTTAAACTTAAAATAAACTCCACTAAAGCTAAAGTGATTACAGAATACCCGAAATTAAAAATAATTGAACGAATACAATTAAAATTGCCTGATTTCTCTTTGGTCTAGTGCAGGTTGTAAAGTGTAGTGTGCAGTGACAATAAGCTTCACTAAATTGACACTGAAAAATAATTTCATAGCCTTATTACGGCCTGCAAAGTTTTCTTTGGAACAGCGCCATCTAGTGAGGGGCCGACCTGCTCGCCATCTACTGTCGACTTATTGTACTACGACCTAATCAATAATGTCAAAGAATTGTGGTCGATGCCATCGCTTTCTGTCGCAGACTGAGTCCGCCAGATGTCGGGAGTGCAGTGTTTATTTTCATCGACGTTGCGCTGCCTTACCTCCTGCAGGTAGCATTTCTCCCTCCTGGCAGTGTCCTGGATGCATAAAAAATAAAGGAAATGGAAACAGGACCTTGACGCCTACAGAGCTCGACTTACCTGTACAACGCAGTTCTATAGACAAACAGAATGCAAATCACCCAGTGAGTTCAGCAGAGTCGACCCAAGATCTTGCTATAGAAATTACGGACGAGCTGAGAACGTTCAGGAATCACTTGCGCTCTATAAATAAGGATTTGCAACTCTTTAGAGACGAGTTGGCGGAAATTAGGGCGACGGTAAATGCATGTCAGGAAAAAGTAAAGAACGTAGAGGATAGGGTGAGCGCCCTTGAAGAGCGGCAACCATTGCGGTCCGACAATCTGGGCGAAACTATTACGCAGCTGCGTCAGGACCTTAACGACCGGGATCAAGAGTTGCTGGCGAACGACATTGAGATCGCCAACTTTCCCGAGAGCAACGGAGAGAATCCTGTGCACGTGGTCATGCAGATCGCCGTGAAGCTCGGCATGAGCATTGAGGAGCGCGACGTTGTGAGTGCCGAGCGCGTCGGCGGCCGCCACCTCGTGGCGACAGACGCTGAGGGCCCCGAGGCGCGACCGCGCCCGATGGCTGTGCGTTTGGCACGTCGCGATGTGCGTGACGACATGCTTCGCAATGCGCGAGTGCGGCGCGGAGTGACGTCAGAAGGTTGCGGACTACCGGGTACTCCGAGGCGCTTCTACATCAATGAACGTCTCACTAAGTCGAACCGCCAGTTGTTTCGATTGGCGAGAGACGCCGGCCAATCTCGAGGATGGAGGTTTGTGTGGGTTGCGCGAGGTCGCATCCTCGCTCGCAACAAACCAGGAGACCGAGCCTATTCGATCCGATGCGAAGCCGACATCAACCAGGTTTTTAGCCGTAGTTAATTATAAGCTCTCTTTGGTAAAATTGTTAATTATACATAACCTTAAAATTTATATAAAAATATGTTATTTTGGTAAAATGATCTGGCTACTAAATTCTATTGACTATTTACAATATAAATATAATATTTACATTATATACAAATATAAAAACTTATATATTAATAATATACAGCACCTCACTTATAATTTTATATTATACAAAAAAATACATTTATTCAATATATTTTGGCTCTTAGTTCTACATGGTACAAGTAAATACTTGCAATATAAAAACACTATATACAATATGTACAAATCTGTAATTAATTTAATATTACCTTATCTCACATATAATACCAATTATTTTTTACATAAAGCACTACATACAATAATTATATACAAAGAGTTTATACATTTTTATCTATATTCTACAAAATTTAAACACAAAAAGAGCATACCACTATCCTGCACAAATGGTTAGGACTAAATATTTGAAGGTAGGTTTATTTAACGCTGGGTCGCTAGGAACACGCCACGACGAATTCTTATTAATGATGGAAGAGCTTGCTCTGGATATTTTAGCTATTAATGAAACGTGGCTGCGAGTAGGTGAAGAGGGCCGCGCACCGATAGTCCCTAATTATCGGCTGCGACATATTCCAAGACCGCTGGCCGTGCGGGGAGGCCGAGGGGGAGGTGTCGGCTTCTATGTGAGGCGGGATCTCGTGGTTCGTACCCTTAAACATCCGGTGACGCCTAATGTAGAACAAATGTGGCTAAAACTCACTATTAACAACATACACTTAGCTATAGGCACAGCATACAGACCGCCATGGTTGGACGCAAATATCTTTTTGGATGCTATCACAGACACTCTGACTTCCTTCACAGGGATTGACAAAACTATACTTCTGGGTGATTTCAATATCGATTGTTTAAGCACCACAAACAGGAATACTGCTTTACTTAATAACTTTTTGCACTACTGTAGCCTTAACCAGGTTGTACATCAGCCTACTCATTTTTTAGCCCAGAGTGAGACACTAATAGATGTTGTTTGCACTGATGCCTGGATTAATGACCTCTCTGTTCTGCACAAGCCTGACCTAGGAAATCATGCCATTATATCTGTGCAGTTTAAATTTAAAATAAGTAAACCTGATCCACAGTGGATCTGTTTCAGACCGTTTAAGGACATAATTTCGGATCTATTTCATAAAGACCTTTGCAGCCTGGACTGGGCTTACATACTGGGCGGGGAGAATGTAAATGGCATGGTGGCTATGTTGAATACATTTATAAACACTCTTTTCAATTTACATGCACCTATCACTAAAATCCTAATTAAAGAAAAGCCCTACCCATGGATCACAGATACTATCAAAGAAATGGTTAAATTACGTGACAGTTATCACTCACGTTTCAAATTAACAAGATCTGAATCACATAAAAAAACTTACAAAGATCTGAAATATATTGTAACAACAGCAATTGATAACGAAAAAAGAGCATATTTTGACACACACATAAACAGACATATTCAAAACCCTAAAAAACTATGGAACAACTTAAAATCAACCATTGCAATTGGTAAACAAAAAAAACATACATTACCAAACATATTTAATAACCCGGAAGAACTAAATAAACATTTCCTGAATGTACCGGGCCTTGACACTGTAAATCTCTCTGACTTGATTTATTTCGAGTCCAACAGGTTCCACAATAACACCTTCACTCTGGAGCCTGTCACTGAGGATGTAGTTCGTTCGCATATCTACAGTCTCAAATCAAATGCTCTTGGTATAGATGGTATTTCATTACAGATGCTATTGATGACCCTTCCTCAAAGTCTCCCGTCTGTCACTGCAATTATAAATAAATCAATTATTACATCAACCTTCCCAGATATATGGAAAGTCGCAATTGTTAAGCCTATACCCAAAATCCCTAACCCTACAGTTGCCAAAGACCTTAGACCAATTAACTTACTCCCTTGTCTGTCCAAGGTCTTGGAGAGGGTGGTGTGTACCCAGTTGAGGAAATACTTGGAGAGGTATAACATCTTACCTGTAAGACAGTCTGGTTTCCGTCGGGGACATAGCACTGCGACGGCTCTCCATGATGTTATTGACAATATTCTGGAGGCTAGGGACCAGGGTATGGGTACTGTGCTGGTTTTGCTTGATTTTTCCCGTGCATTTGAGACTATTAATGTTTCTCTTCTTCTTGCTAAGCTCTCTTACTACGGGTGTAACTCTACAACAGTGAAGTGGTTCCATAGCTATCTGACTGACAGATCTCAATTCGTCCAAATGGATAATGATGCAGACGGCAATACAACCAGGTCGTCCTGTTGTCGGGTAAACCGTGGTGTTCCTCAGGGATCTATCCTCGGCCCCCTCTTATTTATACTTTACAGTGCCGATGCTACTAACCATATACTAAACACCCAATTTCACATGTATGCAGATGACCTCCAAATATATTTATCGTGTTATCCGGAAGACTGTCATGAGGCAATAAACAAAATCAACCTTGACTTAGACAGAGTATCTGCTTGGGCAAAAAGTAATTCCTTAGTCCTTAACCCTGATAAATCCAAATTTTTGATATTGGGCTCAAAGGATTGCATCAAAAAGATAAAAGCCTCACACCCTGTGGTAATGGTTGATGGTTGTCCAATAGAGCAAGTATCTGAGGCTCGTAATCTGGGTTTGATAATGGATGGTGAGCTTCACTTTGAGACGCATGTGCTTGAAGCTGTTCGAAACTGTTTTTACCGTCTCAAACTGTTGTATCGGATTCGTCAGCATCTCAGTATCGATTTGCGAATTACCCTTTGTGAAACTCTAATTTTATCTAAATTAAATTACGTTGACACAGTGTATGGTGCATGTATCTTGAAAAGAACACAAAATGTGATACAGAGAGTACAGAACGCATGTGCTCGGTTTTGTTTTAATGTGCCGCCTCGTTCACATGTCACTCCATTCCTTAATTGCGGGAATCTCATGAAGATGGCTGCTCGCAGGCATCTTCATTTAGCTTCCCTGCTCTTTGGCGTTATTTTAAACGGTAAACCTGATTATTTGTATAGTAGGTTGACTTGGTCAAGGGATCTTAACCAATACACGACAAGGGCGTCATCGCATCTGCTAATCACCTCAAGGCATAGAACGACCGCTTTCAGGGGGAGTTTTAGGTATACCGCTACGAAATGCTGGAACGACCTTGACCCTCCACTTAAAAATCTGAAAACACGATATTCCTTTCAAACAAAACTGAAACAAATTTTATTAAATAAACAAAAACTAGGAATTATAAATTAGATGTCTGAGTTAGGTACTTACCGGTGGTAGCTTAGAAACGTTTTAGTTGTACTCATCATATCGTAGTTTTTAATTGTAATAATATACATTTATATTTATATCCTTAGTCACATATACAGTACATGATGATAATATTTATTAAGTTTCCCCGTAATAGTGTTTAATATTGTTTATTTTAAACTTTTCCAACTTTCCTAGACTTTTCCTCTAGTCGAACAGTCAAAACTCAAACCAATCAACTGAAAGCGTACCTAGCGACGCTGCTGATTGGTTGATCGCTTTTACAGAGGGAGGTTGAATGAACGTTCGGAAATTGGTTCGGAAATTTATATTTTGTGTTTTTTTCGGTTGTTTTATTTTAATTACTTTAATTTTTCTGTATGTTTTATTTTAGAAACAATTATTTATTTATTTATTTATTATAATCATTTATGGTATAATATTTTTATGTATATATAGTTTGGTAGCCGGGACCTACGAGAATACCAGCGTTGCGGTCACAGACCGCAACATTAGCTGACGTAGGTACCTATTTGCTCTCGTACATACTTATTGTTAATTAGATGTAATGTTTTTATTATTATTCATATTTGTGTATTCTGTATTATTTTATAAGTATGTATGGAAGTTCAAATAAATGTTTTTTCTTTCTTTCTTTCTTTCTTTCTTTCATATACTGAAAAGACTGAGTGAAGTCGTATAAAAAAAGATTACAGCAGGCCAGAATAACTGATTCACCAGTATTTTTAAACGAAAAACATAACAGATGACAAAACTGGCGATGCTTGTAATTCCTGATCTTAGACCTTTATCAAGATCAATTTAATTAAACCACAATTCGAATACTAAGTAAATAACTTATTTATTTATATTGACAATCTTCAACATAGTAGCCAGAGAAAGTTACCACTACGGTCTATTTGCCCCCGGGAATATTGGATCTTTGAATATTAACAATCTGAATACTTAATGTTTCCGATATTGAATTTACATGTCGCTTTTCTTGTCAATCTGAAACAAATGGAGAAACCTTGCTGTGTTCTTTTATTAAAAACTATTTTCTGTAAAAATAACATGTATGACGTACATTTACTAATATTTATAATGTGTTATTTATTTTTTTGTAGGTAGGTTTTAATAGTGAGTTTTTTTGAGCATATAAAGGTATACAATAACCATCAATATTTCTTTATCTAACATTAGCAAAACAAGCACAACAATATTATTTACTAGAATTTTAGTTCACAAAAATCATACTATATCATAATAGAAAAACAATAAATTTTACACAAAATCAAAATTGACCACTAAAATCCTATTCACCAAGATTTCATTTCAAGCAAATTGACGAAAAAGTCGATCGCGTTATAAAACATTGGTAATGAGGTGGCTTATCTTCAGTCTCGGAGCTATAAAAATTGATGAAGCTTCCACAAACACCCTCTAGCCTCCTTTAATGGGAACGATAATTGAAAACTTCAGTTTAATCCGAGACTCTTGCGTAAATGGAAACCCAGTCAAGCAAAAAAGAGATAATTATTTAAAATTATGAAAAACCACTGATTCTTTGGCGTCATTCTGGAATAAAGTTCGTTTGTATTTTTTTTAAATGATTAACTTTTTAAGACGATTTTAAATTAACTGGATCTGTGGTTGTTTATGTTGCTTTGGGTTATTCAAATAGCGTGAGGTTTTAATCCTTCATCAAATTAAAAACGATAAGCAAAGTTGTTTATTATTCCCTAACAGATTAGGGCTGATTTTAATTTCGAAAATTTATTTCCCAGATAAAAGTAAGCGATTACAAATCAGCTCTCCTCATGGATAACAATCTTGCGCTTATGATGTCGTACGACGACGTGACGACGTCATTTACGAAATGTCACACGAACCAGCTGAAAATTGAATATAAAAAATATAGCATTATGTAATACTCGCATTATTTTGATATTATACTTTGAGTTTTTATCATCTTCTTTTTCCATTATATTTTTAAGTGTGTGCTCTGATAGAAAAAAATAATTTACAGATTCACATCGTTTGCGAAAGCCATAAGAATAACAATAAAATCTTTCATGTATGAGTTCTCTTTGATCGGTTTGCTAACGAATACGTCTTAATACTCTTATTTTACACCCTCTTGTGTGAAGAAAACATTTTTTGATTTACTTTTTTCATTCATCTAAAAATAGAGCGAGTTTTTCTTTCGATTCAGAGCGCATATTTTGATTTGATAGTTGAAATTCTATGGCATTAATTGAACGTAAAAACTAGTAATAAACATTAACAAAATAATCTAAACATAAATCATTTCGGGTAATTTCCAAGGAGATATAAAATCAAAGATATATCCAGCAATTTATTGAATTGAAAATTCTCAGGAGGATTTTGTTGATCTTCTCAGATAGTCGTTTCTGGAAAACTTTTTCCATTATTCGAACAGAAACGATGTTAAACCGAACGATTGTGGTCATTTGGACTGAACTCCCTCTTTAATTTTAGAACCTGAATAATTTGATTAAAGACACGACTCTTCCAAGACCTTTTCTTTGTTCGATTTTCTCGTAAACGTATTCAATATTCAGCAGCTGAGTAAAATTTGAGCTTAAGTAAAGCCAAAATTTATGCAAACTCATGTATAATGCCTTTAAGTATCTAATAAATATAAACTGAGACGCAAATCATTACGCTTAAGCTTGTAAGGTAAAAAAGGCTGAACACAATTTTATCAATAAATAATAAGTCATAATGGATCATAAATTTCCTTTGCAGGTACATGGCAGCTCTTAAAATGTCCTTGATTAATGTTCGACAAGAATAATGAATTGTTCAGCGAAAGAGCAGTCGTGCTTGGAATAAAAAGAATCTACAATTTATTAAACGTAGTATTCTGGGAACTTTCCTTACTAGAAATAAAGGCGTTGTCAGCTTTTTAATACGACTGTCCCGACTAACTTCCGATCTCCTAAGACTAAAGTCTTGGGCTGAATTAGCGCTTTGGCCGTTGTTTCTTCTATACAGAGAATACCTGGAAAGGTAACACTAACTTCTAGAAAGTATCTACCTATACCTATTTCTATGCAAAAAATGACGATCAGTTGCTCCAAAAGCAGTTAGGTTACAAAAACCAAGTAACAGTTGTTTCTGCGAGATTAAATAATACGTTTTCAATATAAAGTCCATTGGTAGTCTAATCTTGTTGTTAACAACCCAAACTTTTGGCTTTCATTAAGAATTTCTAAGTATTTTAATTAAACCTTGCCCCAGGACAAATATTTTGTATAACCACACCATCAATATTAAATATCTGTTTAAGCAAGCGTTGAAGTTTACACCAGAAAATGAAGTGAGTCGGAGGATTGTGTCTTTATTTAATTTCACTGCCACACTTTAGGTTTATCTTCGGGTTCAATCAACATGAAAATGTCTTTATTGGCTGTTTAAATACAAGAAAACCGTGCAAAGTTATGTCTTTCATAGTCAGAGAGGTTAAATTTCTTTTTGTATTACTTATCCATTGACCTTAGCCGTGGAATTGATTTCGGGCTATATGTATTTTTTACCAAAAATCCGGGCAAGAGCATGTCGGTCCATGCTCAGTGTAGAGTTCAGCAGCCTTGAATAATTGCATCAGTAGAAAAACGTATGTTCACGGCACTTACGCCCTTTTGTTGTCCAAGTTTTTAGCAATAACTCAATGACGATATATTCGATCATGTCCGAAATAATTTTATTTTGCACGGAAGAGTCTTCCCGTGACCACGGCCGTTGCAATACGGTCGAAACGTCGGGCAATAAACAAGGTATTTAACCTTAAATTATTCACGCGATTAAGACCCGTAATATATATATTTTAATAATGTGTACAAATCGCGAAAGTTTATCAACATTTGAAGTACTTATTAAGCGCTACCTTTGTGATTTTTATTCATATTTTTTGGTCATACGGTTCAAAAGTTAAGATTGGACACAATTTATGCAACTTTCGGAGCAATTATATACAAAAGTATTCACGGAATCAAAAAAGATTTTTCGAAACCTTCAAGTTTTTATAAGACCTGTCACATGATGTGCCACACGTTGATGTTTGCTGATTTTTTTTTTCAGCTTCTGTTACATGATAGACTGATTATTTAAATGCATTGAAAGTAACGTTAACGTCATAGCAATATATTGGAATGGGCCTATGACCGCAACCCTTAGGTAAGTATGGGATGGTAATGGGAGTAAAGCCTAACCCATTAAATACTGATGACGCTGTTAAATCGACAGATAATGCTTACTGAGGGTAGATGCACCATTTTGCAACGCACAGAGGCTACTATCATAATTATGTGTATTAAAGTATTTATGGTGGAGTGATGATTTACGCAAAACGGCTGGCAGGAGCTGGAAGCGAGAAGCCGAAGATAGAACAAAGTGGCGTGCAATTGGAGAGGCCTGTGTCTAGCAGTGGACTGCGATAGGCTAGGTATATATAGAATAGGATGATGATGATGATGATGATGATAATGATGAAGTATTTATTACATATTTGCTACTATGTTGCTTTGACTTCGAAAACCTACTCGTGCGCACATGTCAATACAAAAAGAAGGTGTCTATCTACAAACTACTGTTCCAACTATCCTTATTCAATGCTATCATCATCAAACATTAAATAAATTATCTACTTCACTTACGATCCATTCAAGTTGTATAAATCATGTCCAGTACCATTCACGAAACCAATTGGTTAGATAACCAACTTGAAAAATATTCTGATTAAGGATTAGATAACTATACAAATGGAAAACTTAATCTAAATAAAGTCTGTGGAGAAATAAAGTACTAGGTACCTTTAATTTTAAATTTATGAAAATAAATAGCAAACTTCTGTCTTAATTTTATTTTGTTGGAGTTGAATGTAGCAAAACCTATTGTTAAAGATTTCAAGAGTAAAATTAAAAATGTATAGGTAAAACTATGTCTTGTTGAATAGATCCTTGGAGAGCTTTATTTTCTTTAGCTACAATATTCTGCAAGCCTTAGTACATATATATATCTTCAGTTACTTTTATACATACGGCTACACACATCAAAAGAATTAGCATGTGCGGCTTTTCAGGAATGCTTAAATTTATCCCAGAGGCAATGTTAGACTTGTGTCAAATAGTTCTGTGATATCGGGTGCTGCATCGTCGCTGTGAAAAAAAAGAAGATACCGAACCCAAAACACAGATTTTAACGTTTATAATATTACTTATCTAGTAGATAATATCTTTATTTTTATTAAAATTTACAATGTTAATAACTACAAGCTAGATAACCCTACGTACGAACTATATACATACTATTAACATTATTTACAACTTACCTAGTAAACAACAAAAAAGAGTTAGGCGTCAAAGAATTCCTCCCCATCGATGTCTACCGGTATAGTGCCCAGAAGGCTGGCAGCATTGCCTCGTTGTATGGCAATGCTTATTCTCTGTGCAAAGAAAAAGCCAGCTTTCTGGTCACGAGATGCACTGACAAGACGCTGGGAAATGTCTTTGAATAAGAGGCGAGCACTTGGACCCCATGGCCCTAGCGTCTCAACCCCAAACGGCTCAAATATGTAATCTCTGACTAGATTACTATATTTGCGCCGTTTGAGAGTCTCCGCAGATGCAGCAGCAGCGCAGGCACAGCTCGCAGTGTTTGGAAGATGGGAAGGCGCTAGGGTGTCGACACAGGTTGCATCCCACACCAAAGGTCTTCCCATCTTTTAAGGTAGCAAAGACATACCACATACCAAAGTAGATAATTATCCTAATATCCAATGGGCATTTTGTTTGTTTACAGTTATGATCAAACATTGAATTAACAAGTAGGTGAAATAACGAGATGAGATTTTTAAAGAAAGAAATTGTTGAGTTTCGCGAAAGATAGCCAAATGTATTCAATTACATGTTTTTTCCCCGCTGCCTCTTTATGGTCCCGGGGTCGGAAACTCGAATCTTTTCTAGCGTAATTAAAAAAGTTTCTTCCCGTTCCCTAAAGGATTAAATTGCATTATTTGAATAGCCTCTCAGTAAGTTTAATGAGCACAATAAAACTTTACATATTAACATATGAACAAGCTTTGTGAGTGAGGATTTTTCTTTATTAGTTACATTGGTAGGTAGCTATTACTATAGGTACAGTGTATTTTCGAGCTTTAATTTAGCATTCTGAAAATTATCATTTCAAGTCCTATTGTTAGACATTTCATTGTAGTAAAGCCGAGCAGAACATTCAGTAAATATGTCAGACAGCAGGTGGTATTAAAAATGTTTCCCCGTTATTCCGAAATATTTGATCAAATATGACGACATCCAATTTAGTGGCAATCCTGTTACTCCTCCAGGGCGTATGTGTTCGCGACGTGGTTATTAAATAGCGATAAATCGACAGAAATCTCGACACACTGTCAAGGGTTCCGCGTACGCGTAAACAATAAACAGAAGACAGTTTTAGGGTTCGATCTACTTTGAGATAGCCAACAATTCGAACCGTACCTTCGTCAAACTAAGGACACCGCAATAACGCAGACATCGGAATTTATGTCGACCCCAGACACCCCCTTATCCTGCTGAAATGGTCACTTTTGCTAAAGTATCTGTCATTCGAAATAATACTAAGTACTAGAAACGCAAGAGCGACTGAAGCATACTAATTAGTTATGCGCTCCGTATACATAGTCTGTTTAGTATACTGGATCTGACGTGAGTTCATTAAATCTATTCAGACGACATGCTCCACTCGTGATCTTAATTAGAAGCGCCGATAGGTTTATATAAAGGCGGTAAAGTACCACGTAGACTCTGCCATAATTCAAGCCACACACAAGAAAGTAGGTACACTAAAACGACAATTCGATTATTGTTCTGAGAACTAAGAACCATCAGGCCAGTTAAGAGCAAAGGGAATTGTATTCAATAGCGCAATGTCATTTGGCATTAGACCAAATTGAGACTTACAGCGGCGGGTTTGTTCCGTAAATACCATAAGTGTTCTCTAACGTACGGAGGATATAAATGTAATAGAATACGGAGGTTGCGGCGAATTTGATACAACGGGTTCCCGCATTAGCGGTCGCTGCTGTGCGGTTTCCTAATAGCGTCCCACTGTCTGTTTGTTAAACTAAGAGACTGTAGGCGGGCTAGCTATCAATGTCGTTTTTAGAGTTCCGTGGCCAAAAACGAAATGGCAAAAACGGAAACCAAAAATTTCGTCATGTCTGTCTGTCTGTCCTTCCGTATGTCACAGGCATTTTACTCAAAGATTTTACAGAATATTGATTAAATTTTGTGAAAAGGTGTCTTGTAGTAGCCGCTACTTAGTTTAATAGCACTTCATACAATTTATTTTTTTTGTGCAAACATCAACGTGTGGCACATCATTCGACAGGTCTTTTAAAAACATTTTAAGGTTTCTATTAAACTTTTATGATTAAGTGAATCTTTTTTGGAAATAATCGCTTAAAAAATTGCATAAATTGTGTTAGTGGGGAACACAATTTATATAGCAATAATATTTTTTGAATCGTATGACCAAAAAATTTGAAAAAAAGCAACCAACCTTTTTGATTTTTTCTCATTGCAGGATTTAAAGTATCTACTTACTTTAAACCCTACACCGAGCATGGTCCGAGATGCTCTTGCCCCGTTTTATTATAAGCATTGTTCATTTGTTACCCACAAATGAAGATTGAAGCAAAGATTTCTGTATTTTTGTTTAATAAGAGTAATAAGGTTTTTTTTTTTTAAATTATAAAAATATCGTATTGCTGATACGATATTTTTATAATTTTTAAAAAATTGTTGGTAATACATGAAACTCAGTAATTACTACTACCTCTGCCAAAGACACAAGTTACATTTAATTTTCACACACCAGAGTAAACCTCGTGAAATTCTTATAAACGTTGTTTGCGAACTTTTATTAACAACACCCGCTCGTACGTTGATAATGAAACATTTTTACTAGAAATTCCCGTTTCCGACTAAATAAGAATTTCCGACACACATACAAGTATGTTGCCATTAACTTTGTTTTTGTCGGATTTAGTAACATTCTTAAAAGCTTTAATGTTATTGCTCCCGAAATATTGTATAGCAGTCTTACTCCGTATGAATTTCTATTTTATTTATGAAAAACCTTTTATGTAAAATTATATTCCTTTGAGCATAATTTTACTTAAATAATAGAATAATTTAGTTCTAAGTATAACGGTTTGAGCTACACTGTTGTATAACCTTGTAAATTTTAAGGCCTTTACAGTTTTTCCGTTAAACAGAAAAAATAATAAATTCACTTATTTGGAAACCATAAACAGTAACGATGTTGTTTATTTTTCTTCATATCAACAAAATTACGTCGGTAAAATTCTCTTGACGTCCAAAAGTAGGCACTTCACATTCGCAAGATGTAATAAACGAGATATTTTCACGATAACAGTCGAATAATACATTGAAAAGTATCATAACATTCGCGATTCGACTTAGTAGCTAACTTTCCGACGGAATCCACAATATATATTGCCACTGCCACGGTGTCAAGCTGCCGGAAGAAATAGAACAAACCGCCGAATAGAGAAACAATTCTATCGTGTAAACGCACATCTGCGGCTCGACCTCTCTCAACTGATATTCTTACGCTTCCCAACTGTATAGATGAAAACATATTAAAAGTAGAGCGGCCCCGTCTGCTGGCGATGACTGCCTTCCGAGTAATGTAGCAGCCACTCTCATTGCCAGCTATTTGGGTCACTGTTTCCTTATTGGCAGTATTGCCTGCACTTGCCTATTGTAGCTTTATGCAAACAAGATGTTGACGTTCCGTTCGTAATTTCATTTCTCTGTTTGAGTGTCTTTGTTGAGTCTTGTATAGAGCAACTTGCTTCTAATGGCTATTATTGCGATTTTTTCGTATTCGTCGTAATCCTAAAAAAAAAACATTTTGTTATTGTTGAATAGGATTACTCTAACAAAACCTTACTCTGAAATAGAACAACTGCCGTTTAAGCTTGCAAACCCGACTAGGTTACTATAGCAATCGAACCAAAAAGAACACAAATATTTGGTAGCCTCGTGGGAACGTAGACATTGTGCGCGATAAACAAAGTAGGTGACACAGCATATCAAAAGGATAACTTCTAACTTCGACCTAAAAAGTTTCACCAAAACATATGGTCTATTCGTACCTATACTATAGACCGAAATACAAAAGTTGTTTAATGTCTAAGTAAAACTTTGTTAGTAAGAAAACAAACAAGTTTCTGTTTCTCTTTTATAACGTTTCCTACGAAATCAATATGTTATATTTTTACCATAATATATTTCCAGTGTACCTATTTGGGATGTATATTATGAATTCTTAGAAGCGTCGCCGTACGAATTTGGTATAAACGGTATGTTTTCATCACACTTCAGATTTTCCTGTATTGATTATATTTTTCGCCTTCAATGACCCTACTTAAGTACGTCAATCTCATAAGTGATACGTTGTATCCTACTCGAAGTCTCTTTTGTTGATCTTTTCCTTATTTTGAAGTTAAGGGAAGTTGATAATGTACGGTTTTATGGGAAGGTCCTTGACGTAAACAAACAGGTCTTGGTTATTTGTTTACTTTTCCTATATTTTGTGAAGCATTTGTTTGACATCTTGTTGACCGCTGGTGTATTGTAGCGTTTTTATGGAAATGTTTGTATGGAAACAATATTTGAACATATCATTTTATTCTTCGGTAGAATTTTGGTAATATCTTTGTACCTATTACTGTTTTTATTTTTGTAATTATTATTGTTTTATTACCTATTAATTTTACTAATTTATTTGACGAGGGTAGTTGAAAACCCCGCACCTCACGGCTAAGACGCACGGCACGACAAGGCTAAGCCGCCATCAGTCGACCCGTGACCACGATCGGTGCTATTCGATCGAAACTTCGGGTATATAAAAAGTACCTTTAAATAATTCACGCGATTAAGTCCCGAAATATATCTAATCTTTGTACCTACTTCTTGTTGTTTATAATTATGATTTCATATATTACTTAATTAGTAGTCGTTTTCTTATTAGGGGTTACTACCCCTACTAGTTATAAAGTCCTCCGCAAATATGTGATAAATTGCACCCACACTCGGTACCAATATTTATAATTTGATACATATCATAAAGCTATGTGTAGGAATCTAACTCACGACCTCTCACATAGCAATCGTAGGCACTCCTACTGGGTCACTGAGGCACTCAACGTGCTGTGTTTGAATCCATTAGCTTAACTAGAAATAATACAACGTATATCTGGAGAGAGCCTCATTTATAGTGTAATACGAGTAACAATATATCATCCAATTAAAAAGCTTTTGGCCTTCTTCATATTTTTAAAGTAACAATAACCATATTTTTATGACCCCATGACTACATAGTCCGTGCCAAAGCTGCATGTGTAAAATGCACAAAAAAAGCACTGTTAGCAATAAAAAATGCAATTAGTTATAACACAGTTATTTACAAACATATGAACTGTAGTCATTTACATAGTTATTCCAAGCGCAACAGCTACAAACATTGTGGGTTTAAAATAAAAATGTGCCGCACTCGTATGTTGCAGCTCAGTTGCTGTTCACCAATAACGATTGGCATTGCCACCCGTTATTACATCCGGAGGGGAGGGGCAGACCATCCATGAATATGGAACTCGACGCGGATCTCGCATAAACCACTATTTCGCAACCCGTCTTTATGTAAAATGTACCTATACTGTGTTTACGTCAATTTCAGACGTCAATAAAATCTTTGGGTTTTATAAGTAGGTTTCGAATGAATGCTATTAATTTAAAACTAACTCAAAGCTTTATTCACTATATCTAAACGGCATAAATATATGATATGGCAATGATTTTTTTTTTTTTTATATAAAAAAAGATAACCAGCAATGTGGGATTTACGTCCCACATTACTAGCAATCCTGTTAACCCCACCAGCTAAGCTCAATGGCTTGTGTTAGGAGTGTTTAAACCAAGATTAGAAAAACAAATCAGTAATGTTAAACCTGCCAGGGTCCTTAATAACGTTCTTTTTTCGTTTTCGGCGCAGCGCATGCGCGTTGATGCATTTCTAAGGGCAGCTCTCAATCTTATACTATCTTTCAAATGAGCAATTATATAAATATATTATAAATAATAATGATAATCACACTAATATTATAAAGGCGAAAGTTTGTGAGTATGTTAGCGTGCTTGTTACTTCTTCACGTCTAAACGGCTGGAGCGAATTTAATAAAATTTGGTATAGAGTTAGCTGACACCCTTGATTAACAAATAAGCTAATACACCACGGGGCACAGCTGATCTGATTCTCGAATACGGCTCTAAAGATTTTCATGAAATTTAGTATGGGTTTCGGGGGCGGTTAATCGATCTAGCTAGGTTTCATTATTAGAAATCGTCGTTTAAAAAAATATACCGTGCAAAGCTAAGTCATCCAGGTACCTACTTTTTCATTACGACAAGATTTTGACATTTTGCGCGGACATGTCGCGAACCAAAAAAAAGAACATGAATAAAGACCTTAAGTATTTAAATGATATTGAGAAGGTTTTGTGGTGTAATACAATGATGATATAGTATCATGAGAGCAACAGCAGATAGACATCTAGTATAAAGCTACTAGATATCGTATGACTCTGGCTGCTCGCGTACACTACAATCAGTCTAAGAAATATCTCACCTGAGTAAATAGATTATACCTACCTACTTAACTCCAAACAAATAGAATGGGAGAAAGAATTTCGGACGGTTTAGAACTCAAAATAAAATGTAAACTAAAAACTGCCACAGAAACTAACCTCAGTTTCTGTAATAAAGGCAATTTATACAAGCCTAACTGATGAGAACATAGATAAATTACAACAACAAACTAAGACTAAAAAAGAGGGTTTTACATTAATCTACATTACCTTTTTTAGGATGACGTGTGGTACACAGAATTAATTTATATGAAGAGCCAATTTTCAAGCGGTTTGTACCACACTGATACATCGAGGTTCTGTGGTTTGGACATTGAGGAATCATCACTAGACTTTTAAAAACTTTTTTATTTTTAGCGCGATATCTAACTAATGTAATAAGAACACTCAATAATTCCACTGAATATTCGAAATGTAATTTATCTCTCTAAGTTATTATTGTCACTACTGTTCACCTTAAAGTGAGAGTGATAGCATGAGACTTAACGAATACAAGACCGTTTCAGAATTAAGTTGCCTTTGAGAATTCAGCCGATAGAAGCATTTACTTTTACGCCACATACGCAAAACTAGTTCGGCATATTATTTTTCAGACACAAACAGAATTAACGAACAAACATCTAAAGAAAAATTACGGTCAGTATTTTGTACGTTTTATTGAATTTCTATGAAGATATTCTAGAGACTGCTCTCATATAAATTCAGTGGGCACATACGTCGTATCGCTTGAGCAATATGTTCCCCTTTTTTCCTACAATGGAGCGGCAAAATCAAGGTTACATAGTATCAGGAACGTTTCAAATAAAACATTTTGTCTCCCGGACTTTCGGCCATAATGATACATTAATTAATGTTGTTTTTCAAACTCGACATTTGTGAAACTTTCTAATAGATTTGCATAATTCATCTACTTATTTAAATCGCAAAATTGTAAGACAATTGCTAACAAAGTTACATTCAGGGATTGTTCGTAGTGCCTTTTCAGTAACCGTCCGTATCCAGCAACTGTTTTCTCAAAGTTTTTTTTGTGCATTCACGTAATCAATATTTGTTCGATCATATCGATATTTTGATATCGATAAAAAAACTACTATTAATTTATTTTATTTATTTATTGACTTTATGCACAAAAATATTGTACAAAGGCGGACTTAATGCTAAAAGAATTCTCTACCAGCCAACCTTTGGGTGATGTAACATAAAATTATATAGGTGCAGATTGTTGACAGCCAATGCTAGTTATTTATGATAAATACAATCGAATATAAATATATATATACACAAATACGTATACTTAAGAATTGTTGTGTTATTGTATATTTGTTTGTAATGTTTATTTTACCTATGTTAAACTGGCTGTATGTGTGAAAAAAAAAACTGTTATTATCTTACAAATAATAACAATTTGAAGGTACATTTAAACACGACGTAATGTGACCGTCACTGTGCTTGACTGCTTCTATTTTATGCTAGCAAATACTCGAATTATCCAGGGAACGGTCGTCAACTCCATCTTGATTCTCCGTACTTTTCGACATATTGCAATCAACAAATCCCCTTGCCAACGCGGTTAATTATGGAACACTGTCCCGTGGGAGGACCCTATGGGAAAACAATAGAATTGGTGAAAAACGAATTGACACACATCCAACACAAAGCAGAAGCCATTCATTTTATCATTTTCAGTAAAATATTTTCTCGATAAGATCGTATAATATATTTTTTTTTATTTAGTTAACCAACAGTGATACATAGACCGCTGCCTATATGTTTCAGAACTGGAGTGTTACAGAAGTACATTATAGGATTTCCTGTTTAACGTTGATAAAAGTAAAACATGATAAAGGATTATTATAAAAAAATGTAGATAGTAAAAATAAAATAAATACTAGTTTCGTAAAATAATGAGTGAATATTGATAATAAAATGTGAATGATTGATAAAAAAAATATCAATATTTATATTATAGACTACGGATTTTAATCACGAGACTATTTCTACCTAAAATACCTCTTTATTACGCCATAAAGACATCTATAAAATGATATATTGTGTGCAAATTATAAAAGTTTACCAACCTTCATGTGAAATAAATGTTACAAAATAGCAAAATAATAGGTAAGGAATATATACCAAGTAGTAATAAATAAGTGAAGATAAACAAAAATAGTGTGTAGATACTTCTCTTGCCCTAAATTTAGTTTTCTACAGGTTTAGTACAGTTAAAGATATCAACTACACTCATAGGATAGTAGATTCTGACGTCAAGTAAAGCTTCATAAGTAACGTTCCAATTGTTTCTCTGTGGATTCCCTTCGGACACAACAAAGGCCGAGCTGAAACATACAGAGATATAATAATAATTTCGCCCGAGACTCAGACTAAATGAGCTTAGGTCACTAAGTGTGGTTTATTGTTTAGGAGCTCAATGTTCATTGACCGATTTTCAAGCGGTCGTAAATCTATAATAACATTAGACACTTAACGGATTTAGCTCAGTGGTTCAGAACAATATACGGTGAATAGACGACTGTATATTTCACATGTTTATTTGGGAACCGTTATCTGCCTCCCTAGACAAGTGACATAAACTCTAATCGAATAGAATGACAATCGAATAGAATTAAGTCGAAATTATGTCGTTGCGCGCGCAAAACTGTGAATCTCTCATTTCATTTTTGCGGTCTTGCAAGCGCAAGGACATCTTTTTAATGAACAATGTATAATTACGATCCTTGAATTGTTTTTTTTTTCTTAAAAGATAACTAGCAATGTGGGATTGGCTACATTACTAGCAATCTTGTTAACCTCTCCAGCTAAGCTCAAAGGCGAACCCGCGACCTCACGATTGCGAGACCGATGCCTTAGCCATTAGGCTACCGCCGCTTTTTTTTAACCACGACTTTCTGTTACACATTTACGTTAACGATACACACGTCGTCATCTGAACGTAGAAGGCATAAGTTCCTTTTACAGAATAGTAGCTTCAGTATTACTGTTATATAATTTTATTAATAAGCGTAACTGACAAGAAACATTGAACTAAACACAGCAGAGTTAATGTATGTACTAATTCTCGTTAAAATACAGACTTAGTTCACATATCAAACGTATGTATTCCATCTTAATGTTAGAGTTAATGTATATGATATTCGCAATATGATGTTAGAGCACAGACAGCTTACCTGCCTTTGACTAAACATGCATTCATATTAAACAGTACACAAGTTGAAGCTGTCTGCGGCTAAGTACATACGCGAGTATCTCATAGTCTGGTACAATAAACGATAAGGAGAAGGCACTGTTTTATTCAGAACTGTGTCGGTGTTCTTGTTTCTGCTAAGGTATTAAGCGTATAGCACACATAGGTGACTGGTGTCGAGTCCGGTACGGATTAAGACGGGAATCTAGTAAGTTTAAAAGTGTACTAAAGCCCAAACTGTCAAACGTCACTATCGCATAGTCTCATTATACAAGTTTATTTTTGGTATAGTGCAAAGCTCAGACACCGCAACAAGGGTTTTACTTCAAGAAATCACATAAAAAAAAATATAAAAATATTGAAAACTTGCAGAGTTACAAGCCATTGAAGTTGTTTTGTGTTCTTCGCGCTATCGTGATCAATGCGTCCCATAGTACATATTCATAGTTATTTTTTAAAAACAAGTTATGATCACATTTCACATCACATTGTAAACAGGATTTGGCCTGTTAGAATTATTAAATAAATAAATAATGATTGATTAATTAATTATTCGAAAATTATAACATGGTCCAAAACCTACCTCTACGGATTGTGTTACTGATTCTAAGCAAACTACTTTCAGGTTTGCACTATACCAAGAATAGCGTTGTATACCTATGCATATAAGTACTTAGCTGCAGTCGTGTATTAGTATTGCTTTATACATGACTGCGGTTATGCTAATACGTAATGTATGTACGTATTATGTTACTTCATAACTAATAAATGGCTGAACCAATTTTGATAAACTGTATGTTGTTATATTTGTCTTTATTGCGCAAGTGTCACAAAATATAACTTTTAAAATCAATAATTTAAAAAAAAAAACTCCCAAACGTAGGTAGTCAAAATTAGGAGTTTGTAAAAGGTCTTTATAAAAATATATAACATGTGTTATTTTAGAATTATAAATTACAATTTCAAAATTTAAAAAAAAAAATACTTTTCTATAATTCACGCGATTAAGTCCCGAAATCTATCAAAAATAGTTATACCTAAAATAATCAATTGTAAAACATTATTTAAATATAGCTTTGGAATACTTTGTATATGTATTTATTATATAAATACGTATACAAAATATACCTTATTAGACCCTACCTCTGTGTATGTTGCGCTTTAAGATTTAGTTTCTACTCGAGGGTATAATAGGGCCAATATAATAGATCACATTTGAAAGTTCACTAAAATTCTTTATTGTAACCTTGTAACACACTTGTGGCACACGATTTATTATTTTATTCAAAGTTAGAACCTTATATATACCTAATATTTGTATTGTAATAATAACTAAAAAAGGTATTTACTTAATATATCTACTAATAAATTATAACCTTCTTAAAAAAGATTTTATTATAAATACAATTAAAACAAACCAAACGTATTATTAGAAATGTATATTCTTAGAGTTCCGTAGCCAAAATAGCAAAACGGAACCCTTATAGTTTCGTCATTGCCGTCTATCAGTCTGTCACTGTAACAGAAGCTGTTTTTTTTTGCAAACTTCAAAGTGTAGCCCTTCATTCGACAGGTCTTTTTTAAAAATATTTTATGGTTTTTAATAAATAAGTTAATATTTTTGAAAATAATCGCTCCGAAAGTTAGATAAGTTGTAAAAAAATATAAAAAAAATTCAAAGGTAGCCCTTAATAAATACTACTTTCAACTAAAATTATTTTGGACATGATCGGATATATCGTCATTGAGTTATTCACGAAAAACTGTGTTTATTAACAAAAGGGTCTAAGTGCCATGAACACGCGCTCTTCTGCTGGTGGAATTGTCAAATCGGATTTTTCACACGAGAACGGCTGCCTGTTTTTTTTTTCATTTATATTCTTAGAGTAGCTACACACATGTCAGGCCGGTATCTTTCGGCACAGGGCCTTAGGGCGGTATATGTATGTGGATGAATGTTCGGGAAAAAGCAGCTCGGTTTTGCAGAACACATACACTAGGCCGGATGACTGCGGGTCTGCACCGCCGGATGTAAAATCAAATGATGTGCGATTACGTTACGTTGCCGCGCTATCCCGCCCTGTCCACTGTTTGACGAAAGCTTTAAACCGTAGGGATATTACCAAAACAAAAGATCGATCATTAGAATAGTTGAACCGAATGCAATGATTACTCGTGTGGGAGTGTTTTAGCGTAAAAGAATAACCACATTGTGATTGTAATAAACATAAGATTTGATAATATACTGAAAAATATATTATTTATCACCATAATTGTAAAGGGTTCAAGTGATTCACTTTTATAAAAAAGTGTGACGTCATCTCAACGCTCACGTTCCGGTGACGTCAAAAAGTTTAGTATTGTGAACTTAAGTATTACAATGCAATTTTGTCAAATGCAGCGACATGCGATACAATTGAAAATAAGAAATAAAAAACTGTTGTCGGCTTCAGGCAGAGAGATAAGGTGCGGGACTTTGGTTCGGTAATAGACTTACATAAGAAAAATAAATACACATATAGGTAAATAGGCAATTAATAGCTAATAATACGCAGTATGATTGGCTTTGGCAAAGATTGATAGAAGTTACCAAATATGATATAAAACTTCTAACACTTTGGTAAATACTTTTACGTCAACATTTCATAACATTTCTTAGTAATCCATACGAATATTATAAATCTGAAAGTAACTCAGTCTGTCTATTACGTTTTTAAACTTAAACCGCTGAACTGATTTATATGCAATTTGGTGTAGATATAGTTAGAATCTCAGGGAAGAACATGGGGTAGCTTTTATCGCGGGCGGAGCCGCGAGCGAAAGCTAGTCAGTCTATATGTCTGTCTCCCTTTCATATTTAATACTGATAGCAAGTACGAAATATAAACAAGTAAACTCTCTCGTCCAGCCAAAACTTGTACAAGTTGTTTATTCAAACACTATCCAAATACCGAGTTGTAGAATGTTTGGCTATCTGCTAGCTGCAGCGAAAATTGATCTGTATCTACCTAGAGTAAATATACATACTAGAAATATCTACAGTTATTAGAAAGATAAAATTAACATATTATAAGCTTATTCAGAAATGTAATAGTTTATTTTTTTTTAACAATAAATAATTACTTAATATAGCCGATATGTATCTACATATCGACTGAACGAACAATGAACTCAAATTTGTTTGTACCAACCTCTACATTGATTGGTACAAAAAAAGTAGAGTTCGTTGTTTTTAAAGTTTTCGCGATTTTTATACATATTAGTTCAATATCGGGACTTGATCACGTGAATTCTTTAAAGGTACGAACCTTTTATTTACTCGACGTTTCGATCGAATTGCACCGATTGTGGTCACGGGTCGACTAACTACACTCTTTCTCGCTCTTCCAAATGACGGTTCTAACTGACAGAAAAGGATATATGTAATCATAGAATATTGTGATTCGGTGCGGCCAGATGTAGTTGAACCCATAAAAGCGACAAAAAACAAAATAAAACCAACATAATTTTAGCCGTCATATGATAGATACAACTGAGGGTGCCACGGGTATCAAACATCCGACCGGAGCAGTCAAAACGTTAAGTACCTTTAGGAAACCAAATGGTACTTTTAGGTACAGGAGTCAAATGGCACAATATGTCTTTTTCGATAGGGTTTACATTTCACACATTAGCTTACAGCCTTTGTAACCGTAAAAGGTCATGCGGGTGATAAATAGATTCATCTCTCTTAAATTCCGGTAACATTCTACGAACAAATTGGGTTTTATTTAACGTGAACTGTAGCTAAAAGTTTTATGTAGAACTTGTTTTTAACGCCTGATTTTTTTATACATTTATTTGTTTTAATATGTTTGATAAGTCTAAGCTGTGTAGGATGGTCATTGGTACAAAATGTTTATAGGTATACCTATTAATCGAAGGACTCACGACGACTAAAACATTACCTACTTTATTTTTCGACTTCTTATAGGGTTAAGCAGGCTTCTTCTCAGCTAGAGGGTTGTTCTGTCAATTGCTGTCATTAGAATTAGACAGGATCATTTCTGTTAAGTATAGTAGTAGTAGTCGGTCTATAAAGGCACTAGCGATCATAGTAACTAAGTAATCTTTAAAATGTACCTACACAAAATTCTAAATAACTTTATGGTTTATTCTTTATTAAATTTAAGAATTCAATTTTTATTTAAACACAATTTTTACAATAATTAAATTTAAAACTTAAACTAACGACTCTGGGCCCCTAGACAAATGACACTCTATTCGACTAGAGTTAACGCTAATCGAATAGAAAGACGTCGTTTCGCGCGCACAACTGCTAATCTCATATTAACAATTTTCGTATTTACAGTGTTGAGCGCGCAATGACGACATTCTATTCGATTAGCGTAAACTCTAATCGAATAAAATGCCATTTGTCTAGGGGCCCTGGTGAGCCAGTGATACCGACAATTTAGACTGTTCGCCCAACTTTGCAAAGGCCTCCTCCATATATTTCCACTGTGCTCTGTTTAGCGCTTTCCTCATACAGGTTTTTCCTGCAATATTTATAATTTCGTGTTGCCACCTTGAAAACTCCTTTTCTTTGCACCTTCGAACCTCGTTTTCTTTTTCTATTTCTTGGGTACCGTAATAAGAGTTTTGTTCCACTTCTCAATGCTTCTTATTATATGACCAGTCCATTTCCACTTTAGTTTTCTTATCATATCTTATATTTAATAAAAAAATACAGTATATTAAATCGGTAATTAATTTTGTACCTCGGCTAACACATATAGAGGAAAATAGATACGTAACAGGAAATCTTATTAAACAGAGGAAATCTTATTATTTACAGGAAATCTGATTATAGTTAATGTTCAATATAATTAATAGCAGGAAATCATAAAGCAATAATTCTTCTGCAAGTTACGTCATAGCCCTCCTATAACTTTTATTGAACGATTTTCCTGGTCCATCTTTGTAGAACTATAGTAGTACCAATAATGTCAAAGAGTCAAGCTTAGGTGTACCGACCCTAAGTCGTTACCAACTCCGTTACATGTCACGGTGCCGAAATTGATACATTTGATGGCAATCGTCGCTACATCTACCGTGTCCCCAAGGAACTTGCACAGCTCACTGAGTTTCATTGCAGAAACCATTTAAACACAGATTTTTGAAGACTTGGGGCCTGAACTTTCCTTTTTGTTTTTAAAGAATTTTTAATTTAGTATTGTACCTAATAAGTGTATGGAGTTAATAACCGTCTCAGCTTAAACTTGAACCCGCGATCTACCTAACTGCGAATGGCTCGGTGCTGGAGTTGGTAATGACTTAAGGATAACGGCCCTAAATCATTACCAGCTCCAGCACCTAGCCATTTTTTTTATTTTATTTATTATAGGTCCTTCACAGCTGACAATGATATATACATTTAATAACCAAACCAAACAGTATGCCAATTACGAAGTACACTTTAAAATTTTAAGTAGAGTGTAAATGTCAAAATTGCATGCTGAATGGTATTATATAATATTATGATGTTGTTAATCTATAATTTCACTACTTGTTCTGAGTCTGAGACAGAGATATTATTATTTGCTCTTTGTATGAGGAACGAGATGTTTTATAAAGATCCAGTGAAGAGAACTCACTGTTGTATGCGTCTGGACTGACCATGTCCGTCAAAGTAGAATTTATCCTCCATATGCCGGCCGTTGGAAGCCGGGGCGGGCAACTAGTACTACATAAACAAGCTCCGAATTTCGAACCTAACTAACACAAACCATGAGAATTCAATTCGACCCTAAGTAATTCCAATAAAAGAATCTGCGCTTTGAACTAAATGTGTTTTCTTGTGAACGGTACATTTTCCGTACAGTGTTTCGGAACAAATTGCCCAACTTTTAGTACAAGCATCGACGTTGTACAGATTCATTATTGAATTTAGACGAAATAAAACAATCGCGTTGCGGAACATCGAGGAACTGTGAACGAAACACAATTTCTAATTAGAGAATGGAAGTACGAAGCTAAAATTTCTATTTTACACCGATTTTATGACGTTACTAAGTAGGTACTTACTACTTTATTGAAAAGTAAATAAAAATTTATAGTTTTGTCAAAATTTCAGTAACACATATATAATGAAATGTAATAAATAGTCATAGCAAGTTTCTATCAGAAACCTTATCGCAATTTAATTCGATGGTTCCATTAATTCGATTTTTTTCTTTATTATAAGTCTTCAATGTTTCTAAGTATTTTTCAATCGCGTTGCGTATACATCTATATTACCTACCTATGTAACTACATATTTACCATAACGAACTATTGCAAGTTGATAAAAATAAGCTACAACTTTTAAAATATTCGATTCAATAAAATAAATCACACGTACGGATATCCGGAGTTTTACGTGTAGGTGTCTGATATCATGTAGTGGGTAATACTGATTGATAAAAGTTTTTGTAAGGGCCACAACTCCGCCGTCGATAGGGAGCACTCAAGTTTCAACCTATAGCTTCCATTTGGTCCCAATTGGGTTACAGCATATATCCGTTACAAAGTACAAGCGACCGCGCTGCCGCTCTGTGGTGAAATATTTGAAATAAACTTGTCAAGTAAGAACGGGAACCGATCTCAATACATTCGGGAAAACGTTGGGTCATTCCAACCCTTTTCAAGTTCAAACGATGCCAAGATTTAAGCTAACAGTATTACAAACTAAGAACGAATTGTCAAATGTTGGAACAAACTTAAGAATTATATTCTGTTCAATTTAAGTAATTTTACTGTTTTTTTTACTAGAAAATCTGTTTTCAATCATACTTTAAATTTATGATGGCGATGTTCTCTTTATCATATTTCTGTCTTTATTTTATTATAAAACACACAGACTAATAGTAATACTATTAGATGTTCAGTCAATCTTCCTGTTTATGGCTTATTGTCGTATATCACACTAACGTAAATAAAATTAACACAAGCACCTGAAAAAAACAATGCCCAAACGACTATAACACTTATTGTTTATGAAAACAGAAAACAGGGCATTATAAAAATTAATGCCCGCGTCCACAGTTTACACAACATGAACCGGTGAACTTTGCTGTAACGGTGATGGCCGGGGTTTTATCATAAAAATTTCCTTGTATAGGCGCCTCCTTGTCGCGCTATTAACTATAATGTGAACACCACCTCCACGAGTTGTTTGTATCTCGCTCACCGTAATATGATGGTATACATTTGAGGTTTAGACGTGTGCTTAGCTTATCTTTTTAAAAATTTTAGGGTACCGTACCCAAACAGCTAACCCACGCAACTTCGTTTGCGTTATTTTACCCCATTTTTACCCGACTATGGCGAAGCCAAAAAGGTAGGTTAATGTTTTTAGCAGTCTATATATGTTTGTATGTTCCACTGTAGCGCCTAATCTACTTATCTGATTTCGATGAACGAGGTGTCAATTGATTCGTTATAACAGCGCGGGTGGCATAGGCTACATTTTCTTCCATTATGATGGTCACAAGAAGTGTGGTAAGCATGTAAGTAGGGTTTTATTTATTAAAGTATTTACGTGTGCTGTGTTTAGTATCAAATGAAAGGGCTTAATTAGCACATTCATTTGACACCAAATACATTGCTACAGTACGATCAACGTAACTAGGCCGGACTGAAGTAGGCGATTACGCATTACATTGTCTTAATTAGTATTACTAATTCATGTTTTTTGTGATTATTTTGGTAAAAAAAAATTGTTTTTTAAAGATTCTTTATTATTTACTTTCTTTGTTTTTATATTGTTGAATTAAAATATTGTTAGTATTTTTAATCGATTAATCGTTTTCGTAAGTAATTTAAGGGTCGCATCTCTATGACATGTGCGAAAGTGATAAAAACCTAACTTCAATCCGGTCAAGATACGTTGATCGTACTGTTGCTACAGTACGATCAACGTATATTTATTAGTTTACATTATCTAAATAATTGTGTAATATCTCTGTATCTTTTCGTCAAATTCAATGACATAGTAGAGACGTCAAAATAATTATGACGCTTTTGTTTGATGGATTAAATCTATATGACATTATATAAACAAGTCATAGGAAATTCAGAATAGTTTTGAATGATTAAACCCGAGTAATTAATATGGCCTAATAAAAAAATAGCTTAAATCTTTCGAAATAAAGAGAATAAATGCTGTCCAAAACAATACACCAGACTGTTACTACAACTTTACAACGTTATAGAGTTACTATAGCAACCGGTTTTGGTCTCTGGTTTGTCTCTGTAAATAACTAGGTAATAAACAAAATGTTGAATTCTCTTTGGTAGGTACAGAATGACTTGAAACTATTCTGACCTTCAAAAATGTACTAAAGTTAAATAATTATATTCGTTAAACAATGGCAATCGGTCAAAGATGAGCAGATCAAACATGCCATGCGACCACGGCTAATTTCTTTACATCACCATCTAATACTTGCTGGAGACAAATATCGGCCAAGAATAATATTTTATTTGATACTTTTTATATCACAATAGGTATTATGTCGTAGTCGGGTTATAGTTTTTTAAACTTTATTTTATTGCAACATTTTTCATTGATGCCCCGCTACCTGTAAACCTTCGTGGGCTCATATCAACAAATACAAAAAACAGAATAAAATTAATATTTATGTGATTTTTTTGCCGTTTTTTGCTCAATATTATAATATAGGCTCTTTCTCATGAACTGTGACAGCTAGACATTTGAAATTTTCACCGATGATATATTTCTGTTGGCGCTATTAAATAAAAACAGAGTTACTTAAACATATAAGCAGGGCTCTCATACAACAAACGTGACTTTTGGTCGTTTTTTGCACAATATTATAATATAGTGTATAATGTGAAATAAACAATAGTACGGAACCCTTCGTTCGCGAGTCCGACTCGCACTTGGCCGGTTTTTCAATTGCTTTCAGAGTAAAAGAAGGTACTCACTTATGGTAATTTTGTATAGAAATTTCTAATTCAGATTACATTCACTTTCTTGCAATGTTCACCGGGTCATCTAGTTTTAACCTCATAAGCAATAAAAAGCACAGCTACACGGGAAAATAACTTTGAGGTAGAGGAGCGGAGTGTCACAAGTTTGATGTGGGTTTTATTTTATCTATGTATTTCAATGACATTGTAATGTTCAAACGGATTTGCATCTATTTTTATTAAAGCTTAGTTAGTTAAATCGGGTTGCAGTTGTTTTCTAGTTAGGTATTTGTTATTTTATCAAGTGAGACCGTTAGAGACCGTGTAGGTACCAACATTGTGAAAAAAACATAGTAAAATGTAGTATGCATTATTTCTATATACGGAACACAAATCTCTTGCAAAGGACATTACAATGAAGGCACAGAAAGAATAAAATCGTGCTCACTATGCTAAAGAGGTGCTGTTTCACAAGATGCATTGTACAACGTTAGCGTACAGATAAACTTAGCTTAAAAAAAATAAGAGAAAGTTGCACATTTCTAAAATTCTGCTCGGATTTTTTAACTAAGGTTATACTAGCTTTTAGTACAGCGTGGCTGTCTTAAGTTATTTGGAACAGTATCTTAACATTAGTAAGGCTTTTATCATTGTAGGTATTTATTTGATTATGGTTTGTGTCATTTTTGTACCTGTAGACACAGATTGTAAGAAACTAAGTATTTCGACAAATAATATTTTAAAGCCTTTTTAGGTTCAAGAGCTAAGTAAAGGAAGTCGAACTGAGATATTTTTATTTCATTAAATAAACAGTTAAGTATTTGAACTGAAAAACTGTAACTGAGTTGCCGACTTACGCTAATTAGTTTATAAAACAAAATCAACAAAATAACAACATTTTTGTTGAATGTAGTACTGAGTGTAAATAATACATGAAAAGAAACAGCTCAGTGAAAGTTTCGCTTAGCTTAAATCTTGTTCAGCAACCGGCTCATAAACCTTTCATTTGATATCAACCATTGCGAGCTAAATTCTAAGATAAAGTCAAGACAATTCACTACCAACCAAATAAAACTCACAATGTCTACAGCCAAGAATTTGTCGACTCGCTAATGTCCCCAAGTGAATGAATAATTCATCGCTTTACGTTAACTGGGGAAGAAAAGCACCAAAAACGGGGACAAAAGTCAAACTCAACATACACAGGTGTATTTGAAATCTGCTGAGGCTTTGAAAATAACTTATTTCCTGCGAATTGATGACTTGGTTCGATGGCGTGTATTTTGTCGAACGTAAAGATTTAATACAATATAAAAGGAATTACACTGTTATGGGTAAATGAAAATATATCGGATGTTTTAAACTAAATAGTAGCTTCCATAAAGTAGAGAATAACATGTGACGTTTTAATATTTAATTCACTAGAATTAGTTAGGAAATGCAAAAGTAGGCTACTGCTTTAAACTTATTAAAGTGTACCTTATCCCTACCAGGAAAATTAAGTTCATTACTTTGCTAGGGATAGTCACAGTCTTTCTTTTGTTCAACGCGAGCTTAATGTAGCTAAGCAATAAAATCGATGAAGAACGTATGTACATTGCTCGATACGCATTGTTTAATCGTCACGCGAACATGAATAATCGATTTCACTGGCCGGAGTTGGTGCGTCTGTAAACACAAGCAGGTACATTATAAAGTATTCGATGACGTTCAATGTTACCGCAGTTTGTGATTGAGAGAGATGAAAACCTGCGCAATCAAGATTAAACAATTCAAAAAAGGGTTAACCTGCCTTTAGATTTTAGTACACAAACCTTTTTGCTTACCCCATTTGAGAGTAATTTTCGATCGTACGTACGTTAAAATGCTTCCTTTTTGGGCCTAACGAGCATTCTCCTTCATAAGCACATTATGAACATGAACGCGTTATGATGATATCCGCATGCATTTATTATGTACATACACAACCTTAACCGACAATTTTGTAAAAGGGAGACTTTTAGGCAGGTTCTCCACAAGGGATGGTAAAGATGAGCATTGCAAAGTTTTTGAGAAGCGACGGCGACGTAAGGAGTGGTTTTGTTTTCACTGTGGCAATTCTAGTTCGAATAGAGAGTAAGTATCTTTCGGAAGTCAATTTTGGACGAGCACTATCCAATTCAACAGCTTAATTACTGAGCAAGTAGCTGCACCAGCAAGTAAGTAAACAAGCAGCTCAAATATTGGTAAGTAGGTACTGAAATTATTTTCGTTTTTTCTAATCTAATTTTTTTGGGAACGAATCGCAGGCACAGCCAGTGTGTGAACGCTACGAAAACTGACATATAAATTCCACTCAGAAACATACCAGTCGGTCCAATCTAACATTCGTTTATCACAGAACTGTGCTGAGTAAAGATAAGACTGCGAATGTGTCATTCGTGTCTTTTTTCCTCATCGTCAACATCCGTGCACATAGTGAACAACGGGCCTGAAACGAGGGGTGTATGCATTACATCCGCCTTCCCATAATTCCCTTTCATTACGTAAACCCGACACGTGCTTTGTATTATTAAAAACTTGCTCGTCATGGTGCATAGCTAATTGTTTGTTTGTGTCAAAATTACATTTGCAACCCGTGACA
The DNA here is from genome assembly GCA_945859575.2 of Herminia tarsipennalis. Taxonomy (NCBI): domain Eukaryota; kingdom Metazoa; phylum Arthropoda; class Insecta; order Lepidoptera; family Erebidae; genus Herminia; species Herminia tarsipennalis. Next base: position 17,546,734 of record OX243837.2, read on the forward strand.
TTCTGCTGTTGAAACACGGTTGACGCAATGTTTTGTCGCAGATTTAGTATGAAACGTGTTTTTATTCACACTAATAATATTATAAACGCTGCCTGTTTATCCTTCTTTTAATTGCACGTATCACAGTTTCTTTTCTATTTGTAAAATGTTACTGGCTGCATGTTATCTAGTCTTTACAACAAATAAACCGATATAGGTCACAAAGTGGTAAACTCTATGTGCTCGGCACAAACATAACCATCCGTTTGTCCGTTTAACCGTAAATCTACGCGTGTGTTAAACTTTTTGTTTGTGTTGAATTTCAAAAAGTTTTAAATTTAATTTAGCTTAAAATAACCTCTGCTAATACTAATCCTGTATCTATGAAATAATTTATTTAACGACATTTTGATATAGAAGTGAGTTCAATAATTTTTTATCGAGTGTAAACATCACTATAGCCAATCGTCTAGAAATAAAAAAATACTCATTTAAAAGTTGGAGAATCTAATAAGAAGGTTATTTTTTTCATTTTCAAAGTTAAATAGCTTTCATCGGACTTGGTGGATTCTGGCATCCAATTCCTACCTGTTCTCTTCCACGAGACTAGTTAAGAACTTTGATATTGGCATTTAAAAACTTAGATATCCGCATAACAGAATGGACATTTATCTACTTATCGAAAATATTAAACGATTAATTGTTTTGTGCCGTGTGTACACAGCTTTATGTAAGACTATATAACAACGACTATCGTGTGCCTGTGGGAACTTAATTATCCCAAGTAAGTAGATATTTCATTAAGTTTTTTAGCCAATCAAAATGTCTGATGGATTACCTAATGCAATCTACTCAAGCAACCGAGACATTTCCTACTTATTTTCACTCGCCTTACTAGGCAAGTAAATTAATAGAAAAAAATGTGTGGCACTCGGGGACTGCCGCGGTAAAGCTATTGTATAGAATTTTTTATCAACTTATGCAATTATAATTAATAATTTATTTTTTATTTATGCAGTATTTTTTTCCTTTTTTTTTCTTTTCGTTACATTTCGGAGCAGCTCGTCTCGATCCGTGCGAGCTTCGTACAGTCGTACCATATACATATACGTTAAGCGAACGCTCGGCCGAGCTACATGGTAGGCGGAATGGGGGGTGTTAGGTTTTACTTTCGTTACGGAATTTCTTGAATCGGTCGCCGTGCTCAAAGCCCGCGATAAAAGTTATGCAATAGCTTAATAAGCTTTATAAAATTATATATACTACGGGTCTTAATCGCGTGAATAATTATTGTATTGCAACGGCCGTGGTTACAGGTTAACTATGACCACGGCTGTTGCAATACGGTCGAAACGTCGAGCAAAAAACAAGGTATTTTACATTAAATTATTCACGTGATTATGACCCGTAGTATACCTAGGTATATAATTTTGTATAGCTTATTCTATTATTTAATGTGTACAAATCGCGAAAGTTTATCAACATTAATAGAATAAGCTTTCATCTGAAAGTAGGTCTATACTTTTAATATACATAAATATGTTTTAAATGGAAGCGTGATTATTTGCAGCTCCAATTCAGGAGCAGTTAATTTAAGCGTTTCATGTTGACAACCAAATATTTCGTGAATATAAAGCTCTAATCTCCGAGCAACTATTAAAGATAGTGGGCATGTTATAACAACCCTTTAGTCGTGTATAGAACCAGAGTTTTGGAACTGGTTTCGATCAAGGCGGCAAATTAAAAATATCTTAAAAATTTGAAATATATAATTGTAAGGCTGTTTTCACCCGACAATGGCAAAGCCAAAAAGAAATGTTATGGTTATGGTTTTATGTAATTCCATTTGTGTCCACCGCAGTGCTTAAACTAAACATCCGATTTCGATGTTATGTATGAACCCATTCTTTCACTAGGTATACAGTAATTCCTATGTTATATACTGAAAACATTGTTTTGGCCAAATATCAATTAGTTTATTTGACTACCTCTGTGGCGCGGTAGGAGTGTGTCCGACTGCTACGCAAGAGGTCGTGGGTTCGATTCACACACGGGACACCACTATGTGTGATCCACAAATTGTTGTTCCGAGTCTGGGTGTACGTTGTGTTCGTGACTTGTATGTTTGTAAAGTCCCCCGCGACACAGGGCTTCTAACCTACTGCGGTTGTTGTTTTTATTGAAAAAAAAAAAAGTTTGATCAATTAGCTAGGCCTAAGAGTAGTACAAGAATCCCCGCAACCTTATAATAAACCCCTGCTCCAAATACCTTTATCGCAACTAGTTCAACAGATAAACAACTTCTAGTACAGATAAAGTACGGAAGCTAATACCAATAAAAACTACTAACTCAAAACAATCGATCGATCGCAACGAATACTTGTAGTTTCTTGTCATTGGATAGATAAAATCTAATAAACGTCTACTTCCTTAACTTACCAAAGGTCCTTGACCTTGTCGCTTCTAAGATGTATTGTAGCAAGACGCGTATCGGAAGTTTATTTAATACTACGATAATTTTATTAGTGGGGTAAGAAGGGAATTTGCGAGAATACGGGAAAAGTATATTCCAATCTTGCGCTTAAGGGATTGATGAGAACAATATATATTTATGTTGAGATACAAACAAATCAACTCCAAGTATGTTTTTAGGTTAATGGGTAAGGTAATCCGGAACAAAGTTTGTCTGAACAAATGCTATCAACAGCTACAATGTCGCTACAATATTGTAGGTCTACGTGCTACGAACTAAATAGTTGGTGCTACGAGCGTCAACTCGAATTATACTTTGACTGTTTTGTAATACAGTTCGTAGACGCATTCCAGGAAATATATTGGGCAATGTTATTTACTTAGTATCTTATTTCTTTAACTACTTGTAGAAAGCTCCAAGGTTGCTTTATTAAATACTGTGAAGTTACTAGGATTTTTATTTCTATACCTAGCCATATTTTTTTGAATTGACGATTTTCTTTCTTACTCAATCGTGGACATCTAGTAAAATAAAAAGTTTACGAGTACTTCAGGATAAATTTACGTGAAACTAGAAGCAGTACCTACTCATGAAAATTGTTTGAAAAGTTTTTCGTAAACTTTTTAGTTTTTTACGCTTTTTATATTCTTTTTCTTTGACAGAAGTAAATTGAGCTGAAGTGACTAGTGAAATAACATGTCTATCTACTTCAGATGAATTTAAAATACCTACAGAGACTAGATATTTCTAATCTATATTTATGAGTGAAATCGTTTGAACGCAGAACAAGTCGAACATAACAATGTAGACTGAACTGACATTTATCCTTTTCAATGTAAAACAAAATAACAGCTCTCTCCTGTAGAAGGATATATGGTTTCAATACGCTCAAATATATGGATAACAGATGTGATCGTTCCAACAGTGTCCACACAACCGTTTACAGCTAACATTACGGAGCAATATCGTCCGAGTGTTAACATTCATGGTCATACGTCACGATCAATGATAACTCGATTCACTGTACAATCTGATACATAAATTGCTTAGCAAAAGCAATATTTTAAAATATTAAAGCCCTTGTAAACAAACCCACCAAATATTTTACATTTTTGAAATTTTCTCAATGGTTAGATGACAACAATACTTCTATAATAATATTACAAAGAGGTAAAGGTTGTGAGTTTGTGTTGTTGTAGGGGGTAATCTCTGGATTTAATGAACCAATTTTAAAAATTATTTTACATATTGAAAGCCACGTTATTTATGAGTGTCAAAGGCTACATTACGCAACGACTATTATGAACGGAGCATCAATTAAAAATGTTGCAAAAACAGGGCAAAATGACGCAAACGAAGTATGCACAGGTCAGCTAGTTATTAATATAGGCTACATTAATCAGGGAATAGAAAATTTTAATTTTGTTTATAAAAACAATTAATGTTTAAAATTTGACGTGTTTGTGAATTTATAATTATCAAAATAAACTTAGTAATTAATTTGACCATACAAATCTTCAAAGTCATCACAATACAATTCTGAATTATGATGACTTTACTGTCGATATTAAACATGCTCCGACCGACGACGGTTTAAAAATTTACAAATCGACTTATGTACCTGACTGTACAAAGAAGTGGTAGGGGGGACCTCTAGTAGGTGTCAATGTTCTGTGGGGGGAACACATGACATTTTGTTTTGTTCAAACGGTAATATGTTTGTTACTTCCGTCTTATTTTTATGACATGACGCCTAATTTATGTGTTTTATAGTATGCAAAATATCGTAAAATGAATATTTGAGTTTAAGACGTTTACGTGCGAGATTTCAATCGTCATTTAAAATGGCAATTTTTTTTCATAAAACATGAGAGTTATTGAAATTTGTGCTCGATTTTTTAAGTTTTTAGGGTTCCGTACATCAAAAGGGAAAAATGGAACCCTTATAGGATGACTTTGTTGTCCACCGATCTGTCCATCCGTCTATCCGTCAAGACCCTTTATTTTGGGAAAACGTAAAGGAATGAAAAGAAAAAAAAAAAAAAAAATAGGTATCGAGTTTAAATTAAAACCAAATACCTACTCAGGTCTGCAGTACCTTTGAGCTGTGAAAAAAGCAAACTTCTAAGTTAACGTAAAAAAAGTACGGCCGTTTGTGCCGCATAAAACGCACATTTCGAAACTCTCGAGGAATCAACATTTTTAGAGTATTTTTCGTTGAAGTAATTTTTATAGACATTTCTTGCCAACTACTTTGCAAATACAATAATCGGCCGGAATCGAACTGGCTATCTGGACTATGTTACTAGACCTCATTTTTTTCTATCCTTTGCGCCATCTAGCCGGTACATAGCCCAGATAGGTGGTTCGATTCCGGCCTCGGTTTGGCTACGTCCGTAGTCTCAGGTTCGATTCATGGATTTTCTATCTTTCAAAAATTCAAATATTGTATTTTTCGTTGACTTAGAACTATAAAATTGGGAGGTAATACCGTCTAATACTTCAAGCAAATCGGAAAAATATACATAGTTTAAAAAACTGCGAGACTCGATTCCTGAACTATTTATAATATGTAATACAAACCTACAAATTTGTACGGTACCGGTTTTCCGGTTTTTACAACAAAAATCACGAAGTCAAATTTTACTTTACGATTTTCTGAGTCTGCGTAAAATTAGTAATTACACCTAGATTTTGAAAAACAACTAATTATAATCGCATGAAGTCGTGTCTCATGTGAGAATTGTATCCCTTGCATGGGAGTCGTAAACATTCCCAATACGCTAGTTAAATCTTTAAGTCATAATCATGGTCACGTAAAATGTTATTATTTACAATCAGCAGCTTAATTCACCGCCCACAATCCCTCAAACCGTCAAAGTTACCTTAAATCGTAACCTTAAATCTAAATACAGTTTCAGATCAGATCAATCGCCGTAAACGTAATAGTACATTCAGGCAATTGAGCCCATTTACAATTAGGTTCGGCAAACTGTAAAATTGAAGACAATTCCAATTGACGATCGTAGCATTATTTAACGTAGCATGTGAACCCGTAGACCGTAGAGCTTGTGTAAATACATTGATCGTTCTACGCGGTTAAGCAATTCTACGAGTGCTACAACTTAGAATTAGTATAAGGTAGTGATTCTGGTAAACTAAATTACATAGTGTGACTATTATGAAAATGGTTTGGGTTACCATTAATCCGTTATAATAATGGTGCTTAATTAATAATTGTGATCAAAGTCGGTAAACTTAAAACTAGTCGGTAACAATTATACGTGAAACCACAAATGTAGAATGACAAGATGAAACATGATTTGTCAATCAGAATCAGTTATCATAAAGCGTGAAACTCGAACTCATTTTACAAAGGGATGGTCATCTGAAGCCGTACGGGTAGAGAACTACTACAAAGTAACAAGGAATTCTACGTCTTAGCTGTTATGAAAAATATTCAGATTATATCCTACGCAGAACAGTAATAAAATAAAAAACCTTCGCCTATGACCGCACCACAATAATAACGTGCACAGTTAACGTTTAAAACCCATCATTGGAGCTATTCATATAATTTATCACATATAAAGGCTATATTATGCGAAGCGGCATTATAATGACATTGTTTTGTTTATGCGTGGGCAGATTGCCACGGTTGCATCAACAGCCGCGTTAGCTGACAACTGAATAATGTTGTTTTAACGACAATGATGCGTTCTGTTTTGGACGCGTGAATTCATTTGAAAATGTGCGGATTTGAAATCATGATTGCGTTGGATGGTTTTTGGTACAATACCAAAAACCTGGCAACGTAATTTCAATTGTAGAGAACTCGCAACTTGCGACATTATAATTTCAACATTTTAGCATGGATATAATTTGTTTCATATGTATATAAATTAATAGAGAATATAATATTCAACCTTCTACTCATACAATTTATTTACCTGCCACATTCATTACTAGTAATCGTTTAAAAAAGTATTGTTTCTATAAGGCCGTTTCTCTTGTGACATAACGTATTATGTACATAAATTAAAGAGTAAAACATTAGAATAACTCTATAACAAATACTACATGAATCAATCTTGGCTCACCACACTTGCCCTTGCCCCTTGTGATGTCCATACAACAACTGCTCTATAAATACCCCTTGTCTTAGTTTGTCTGCCATAAAAAACAACAAAGGAATTCCCGGAATATCTGTATTTCAGCATAAACGTTGTCTTTAATTACAATCTGTCAGGGTATATAACTGACTTAAGACAAGATTTTCAGACAAGACGGTCTTTAAAGTTTTGTAGTACCTACTTAATTGTATGCCTCCGGCCTACTATAAAACCGGAGTTACTTTGAGCTGTGAATATTAAAACTCGTCGCTGTCTTCTTTTATCTTTGGTATAAGTATATAAAAGGCAGCCGTTACTAACTAACTGATGTATCAACACACAGCTCAAATCAATAAAAGCATTGAAAAGGGTATCCAAAGTTTTGTTTAAGAGATTATGCAGGCAGAGAGATACACCAAATTTCACCAAAATAGAACAGTAGCGATTATGCTAGTTTCATGACAGTAAATAAAAATCAGATATAAGCATATCAGTTAGATTGTACCTACACATGACAATTGGGTAGTATGTTCAACAAATTGCTATGCAAAAGTCGTGTGTATTTACGTCCTAAAAAAAAACAAAAAATATTTTCGGATTGTCTCTTCATTCAAAAGATCACAAAAAATGAATAGATATTTGTAACTACCACTTAAAAACCTAGGGATGAACTAAAAAAGTGAAGAGTAATTAATCTCAAATGATTAATTAGGGATTGTAAATTATGGTTAGGCATAAAGCATGACCCAGACAGCCTCGTATAAATTGATCAGGGTAAAACAAAAACTTTACTTTTTGTTAAGCGCTACGGGCGAGTTATAATGTCATAAAAATTGGTATTCAATCAAACTAGAGATTATTATAATAATAATGTTATGCTAACCGATTTCTGTTATAGAAGCCAATCTCATTACACTCTAGCCAACTACGAGATATACAACTAAGAGATATTATAGTGCACAAGTGTGTGGCGTACCCTGACATCGATATAATATATACTGCTACCCAGGCTTTTTTCCGGGGAGGTTTTTTTAACAAGGTTTAATTGACTGAATACCGGCCTAAGGTATACGATGTATTTATCTTTTACAGAGGATAGGAAGGGCGTGACGTTTTTTGATAACGATAGTGAATGATGACGTTGCTTAACCTCATAGACCTTTCGATCTGCCTCGAATGCTCAGCAGCTAAGTAATGATTGATTGACTTAGCTGCATGTAAATAACACCCACTGTCAACAAGATTTGTGTAAAACATACCTATATACCTACAGGCAAATAAAAATCAAATTTTACCGAACACCCGATGGCGTGAAAAAATACAGCATTCTACCTTTCGTTTATAAATTTGCGAAACAGGGATTCGCCAACTGTGCTGCACTGGCGGCGAGCCATAATCAATTCTACTCCGAGAACATTTATTTTCCATGTGGATAACACGTTAAAATTCATATATTTTGGTAGTAAAAGGTTTTTCTTTTAACATGCACTATCACACAACATGTTCTGATAATGCCATTTTTTACACGCATGCCCCAAAAAGGTATTTCTTTTTGGGTGGTATAATGTTTTAAAGGATTATTATAATACTGTCCTACAAAAAGGATAAGGGCATTTCAATTGATGGAGTCGTTTTTAGGCTTCATGTGTATTTGGATGACTGTATGTTTCTTTATTCCACCTTAATATAAACATGATTGTAAATAGATTTGATTGCGTCTACATAGAATGGTACAGCGGGGATTTGTGTAGGCACATAGGTACTATTTTTATATTTTGTGTTTAAATTACCAACTAATTGAGTCAAAGTTACTTTAAATAAATGATTATTATTATAACTTCTAAATGGGTGATCTGGTTTAGATGATCAAGGTATTGTAAAGGTGGGTACAAATCTCGCGAGCCGTGTATTCGCGGCACATTCTCCAGATTTGTACACCTCTCCTCCACTCCTTTGAATCGTTGAAAGAATCAAAGGTAAGATAGCAAAATGGCTGCCGTCAGACCTCATTTACCTCACACTAGTTTTTTTTCGGGTCATTGTGGTAATAAAAAAAAATATGAATTGAAATACTGTAAAACACTTAGTGGTTTAGTTACAACGGGCAAAGGCTACATTCCAAATTTAATTTCAAGTAGGTTTAGGTTAGGTTTAATTTCCAAATTAAAAAACAGATCCTTATTTTGTAGTAAGTTTTGACTGGTTTCACATCAATTGTTCTCTTTCCCATTGGCTTTATTTTGATTCAAATAAAATATGTATTTGTTCAAAATCAACGTCAAATCAATCATCTACAAATACGATTTCTGTTCTCGATTAATAAATGGAAATGGATGATGTATTTTGTTGTTATAAATATTATGAATTCGACATATTTTTAAATTTCTGTATACTGGAAACAATTTAGGTTCGAAGATACATTTATACACAGGCAGTTTTTGTAGTAACTTTTTAGGATTCTTTAACAACTATCGCGAACAAATTGATTGAATTCATTTTGCCAGTCTCGATCTTATAATTTTTACTGTTATTTATAAGCAAAGACTTATTATTTGTGTTCAATTGACTAATAAGTATAGGTATTGCTGTATCCTAACGTATTATCAACATCATCATCAACCTGAAAACGTCCACTGCTAAACATAGGCCTCCGCCAAGGACCGCGACCGAGTTTGAGCGATCTGCATCCAACGACTTCCTTCTACCTTAATCAGGTCGTCAGTCCATCTTTTGGGGGGCCGTCATGCATTGCATTTTCCAGCTCGTGGTTGCCACTCAAGAACCTTCCATACCTTCCTAACGTATAAGTCTTCAATATATTAAATAAATAAATTTATACAATTTATTGTATTTAGTTTTTGGTTAAATTGTAATAGGGCTCTAGGCCTCTCCCAGTTGTTTTCATTCAGCAACAATGAGTGTGACATTTACACGACATTTTGCATTCAGCAAATCCTTGTTTTGACAGACACAACGCATACAACGTTCAGTCAGGTCAACGGTTTGCTGCAGTTAGAAACACACCGTAGTCACAGAAGTCAAAACACTGAAATATTACCTTGAACCAGCCGACACGCACACTAAAAGATAAACGCATTTCACGGTAAAACCATAGAGAATTAAGTTCCAGATACACAGTATAATTATTATATATTTTGAGGTACACACATTTCATATTCAATTTAAAACTAGCTAAACTTGGCCACGCTTCGTTGTGGCTTCCCAGAACATCCTGCTAAAGTTTCATCACAATCAGATCAATGGATTCGGAACGCATAGAGGACATACAGACAAACATTTGATTCCAGCAACACAGTTAATAATATTTCGATCAAACTTTGGGGCCAAATTAAAAGAATTGGGACGGAATTTAAATGAAATTAATTTCGTAGCTAATAAAACTTTAAATTACTAAAAATTGTATGTGATAAAAGCAGTTACACTGTAGTATATATTGATTGTTTCATCCAATACGACCAATGAGGCCAATATTGCGGTTGCGGCTCGCTCGCCAGCTAGTCGGATGAAATTGCTCAAGTAATTAATCCTCTCTAAGGTGGTTGTGGTTATAACCACCTCCACTAGCATCAACATATTGTTTAACGTACGAATAAACTGAAAGTAAATAACTAGTGATAGGTTAAAGAACTTATGATTATTATTATAGGCACTTTCATCAATAATGTAAACCTAATAACAATTTAATACATTCAATATAACTAAACAATTTGAAAATGTTATAGCTTATCGACTATAGGGTTAATAATTATATCGATTACTGATTTAGCACAGTTATTTAAATAACAAAATAGAAGTGTATGAATACTTTTTTAGATATTTTTAAAATAATGAATAACTTTACTTTTAATTTTAGAGCATAGACTGGCATAGGTCATTACTGATTGTAGATCATAGAATCACCAAACATTCAGTATCTATGAAATATATCTATATATAATTTAATATTTTTAACCATTATGACTCAATTGAATTACAAACCAAAAAAATACCCGAAAATGTAAGCTCAGTCATCAAGCTCTGTCCAAAACTTCTATAATAAAGAACAAAAGAAGAAACAACTGACAATATTAAAACTCGGTGACAAATCACCAAGCCATTGTCTTTGAAAACAACAAAAATCAGGTGTATTAATCTTAATTGTAATAATGCAAAGCAAAGATTAAGGACTAGAAATAAAAACTGAAGCTTCAAGAGTCCACACAGGAAAAGGGTCAAAGGACTCAAGGTACAATCATAAAACGTTAATGCGAAATTCCCAAGAAAATAAAAAGTTCTTTAGAAGCATTTTAGACACGATTAAGCAATCAGTTTACTCTTTTAATTAAAACACTTTGTTTACGCTACTGGCCTTACAGCGACTTTGATAAATTACAGTGAATTAAAAGAGATTCGGCTTTCCTATCGCCTTTTCTTCATCTTACATTTCTGGCGTTTGATTATTAACTGATTTTGTTTGGTTGTATTGATACAATATTTGTTTTATTTCTACATCACTGAAGTTACACAAAACTATAGGAAAGTACATGAAGCTGTCATGAGCGCCAAACCTTCCGCCTCCCTTTATTCTCAAACGCTTTGATTATATAATTACGAGTTCAGTATGAAGCCTTGGCTCAGGAAGCCTATCAAAAAAATTTGTCGCTGTAAACTTTAATGTTTGACATTTGCGTAAAGATTTAACGATTGCCAGTTTTGACATATAAAAGGCGTCAAATTAGGAATCTAGCCATTATTTAATTTACCTAACAGCAAATAGATTAGGCGACTAACTGAGCTATCATATGTAAAAAAAACATGAAATACGTGCAAAATCCATTAGATCCTGTCTTTGTACTTATCTATACTTCTATACTAATATTATAAAGAGGAAAGATTTGATTGTTTGTTTGATTGTTTGTTTGTATTGAATAGGCTCCGAAGCTACTGGACGGATTTTAAAAAATCTTTTATCGTTGTGAAGCTACACTAACCCCGGGTGACATAGGCATTTTTTATCCTTGTATTCCCATGGGAACGGGAACTACGCGGGTGAAACCGCGAGGCGTCCGCTGGTATACAATAAATACTTGACGCGACACAAATTGTCAGAGAAATATAAATAATAAAAAATAGTAATATTTGCAACTCAAAAATGAGAGAAAGAAGATGAATTGAATAACGAAACCCGAAATATAAGAAAAATACTTAAGAAAAACTTAGATGGTCTCACTTATATAAAGAAAAGGGTAGATAAGTACCTACTAATTATTTACCTACGAAATAACAGAAAAACGTAGATATGTAGGTACCTGAACCTCCATCATAGGAAATTTATGGCGCGTAAAAATAACTCAGTCGATGTAATGACCAAAATCACACCCGAGAGAGCCATCTTTAGATTTCCTTTTAAACAGTTTTAATATTACAGTCAAGAAAACTGGTTTTTCCAATAACAAACCTATTATAACCACTTTCTAACCAAATTGCATAGTAAAAGAATAATGGTACGATTTTGATTGATTGATTAATAATAATAATATCTATAATAATATCTTGGGACAACTCACACAACGCTATCTGATCCCAAACTAAGCAGAGCTTGTACTATGGAAACCAGACAACTGATAAACATACTTATATATTTCTAAATACATACATATTATAGATAAATAACTCCCAGACACAGAATAAACCATCGTGCTCATCACACAAAGTTTTATCCTAGGTGGGGATCGAACCCACGACCTCTTGCGTAGCAGTCGGATACACTCCCACCGCGCCACAGAGGCAGTCAACGCTTGTCTTGATTGTCTGCACGCTTGTTTTTTTTACTCCAACAAAAATATTAAATGTTTGAGAACTTTGTGTGTCTATCCGTCTGTGTCCGTCTAACAGGTTAACCAATTTACTTACTACTATACTTCTTAATTTTTAAATTTTAAACTGAAGTCGCTATAGTTCTAAGAAATATGTGATCAAAATCGGTTCAGCTGTGTGATGATCAACTTTTTTCTCTTTGGTCTCGTTTGTATCGAGGTGATTTTTAATGCGCACTTCTACCTATGCGCATTATAAATGAAGAACTGAAGTAGGTAGTATTTCTGATGCCTTTAATGATAAAGGAATTAGATATACTACCTACTTCATTTTCAAAACATAACTTAACTGTAGGCTAGGTAACCTTTTACATTTCACAGGCTCAAGTGTCAACAAAAAATATAAAATATTTCCTACACGTATGACCTTAGCCCAACATTAAGTTACGGTTTTTGGGTTGGTTTAGTTAAAAATCGATGAAGGTGCACTAGTATAGTGACAGGTTGCCAGCCCATAGCAATAAAAACACCCTTTTCTTTAGTAGGCTTTTACGACTTCCTCGAGACAATATCTTCTGTTTTTCTTTTACTTGGAGAATACTTGTATGTTTGCAAGGAAACTGTTTTTTTATCAGTTTCGTTAAAAATGTCAGTAGAAGTTGCGTTATTTTGAAAATACAATGTAAACGATATTGTTATAGTGTATTTTCAAAAATATAATTATTTAAAGGGCTTTCCGTAGCTACAATTTGGTAATATGACAGGTTTGAAAACAACAACCTGGGCCCCTATACAAATGGCATTCTATTCGATTAGAGTATACGCTAATCGAATAGAATGACGTCGTTGCGCGCAGATAGCAGCAGCAGATAGCAGTTGTGCGCGCGCAACGACATCATTTTATTCAATTAGCATAAACTCTAATCGAATAAAATGCCAACTGTCTAGGGGCCCAGACCTTTAAATTAAAGTAATCTAATTTTATCAGTAAGTAGTACTAAATAACTTGCGAGACTGCAGATAATAGTATAATTAAGTACTTTATTTGAGAATAATTCTGACTGATGATTAAACAAGTTAAACTTAATATCCGGTGTAGCCTGTTTCATTGTTTACGTGACTAAATCGTGCAAAAGTTCACGGTCTGGATATTAACACTAAATGTGTCAACACGAATGCCCATTTTACAATCGAATGGGTACCTAGTCGGTAAAAGCAAAGCGAATGGATGCTCTTTATCCGGTCTCTATACAGGAAAGGTTGAATTAGCAAGGCACCGTTGCTCTTTGGGCTTCAACGAGCTCCGTTGCGAATTAAAATCCAGGTTTAAGCAGCAAGACGTAGCGAATCTGGAGTCGATTTCGATCATCTTAAGTGTTTAACAGATGAGAACGGACCTTAAGCATTCGCGGAAGCAGTAAGAAGATAAAAATACTACTTTGGCATATTATTTTATCACAGATTATCCATTTTCTTAAATATACCTTTAATGTATTTATTACCTGGCTTAATACCATCTCAACAATAAAAAGAACGTAATCTTTATCATAACTCCTTTGTTGTCTGCCACGACTATACCTATACTTACTTCCCTAGCTATTTCTCCCAAGAAAAACTTACCACAAACTTAGTTGTTCATTCGGTAGCCTACATTAATATTTTTCGACATCAAATGATAGGTAATAAGTCTGCCATTTTCGTCCAAAAACTTTCCCGTTCATTTCAGCTTTCGATATAAATCCATTCCACATTGTCGCTGTTAGAAAAAAGCACTCAATGTGATTATCAATCGATCTTCCCTCGTATACGTTTCGATATAACTGTCACACAGTTCATTTCACTCACATCGAAAAATGTTTCGTATTCCAATCTTTTCACATGGGCCACTTTACACCACATCCAATAACAGAGATTCTGAGATTGTAATCGTTCTCATACGTTCAAAGTTCAATTCCCAATCTTATCCGATTTAGGGGTAGGTACGAAAACAACGATCATACTCTGCGTACGTGAAATTCCTAGCAGAATCCCACAGAGGCGGCAGCCAATTTGGCTTTATTGTATTTGTTTACAGTTTAAACATGGCTATTCCAAGCGTTCATTTGATAGTTTTCTTTATGGTATTGTTTGCTTACAACAAAACGTGGATCGAAGTAGTATGCTAACATTGTTTCTATACCATTTTAAAATTGATTCGTATGGCATTTTTTCAGGCTTCAATGCATTTACACTCTTTACGAGTATTTTCACGTTTATTCTCCATTCAAAAAGAGAGACTTTTTCTTTTTTAGGGTTACGTAAATGGCAAAACGGAACCCATAAAGTTTTGCTCTGTACGACCGTCCGTCTGTATGTCCCCAGGTTAATGCAGAGACCTTTAATACTGGAAAGCTGTAATTTGGCATGGATATACACATTAGTTAAGCTGACAAAGGGGTAGAATAAAATCTTAAAAACTCGATTAGTTACCTACCGTACACGTAAAGCGCGGATGTGATTTTTTTTTGCTTACCTACCCCATCTTGTAGGGTGTTATTGGATAGATCTTTCAAAAATATTTAGGGGGAAATATAATAAATAATTATGAATGTCACTTTTCGACTTAGGGATCCGTTTGTGAAATATTAAGCGTTAACTTTAAAGCTAGCAAATTTTTGTTAAAGTCAAGTGTCCCCCTCCCCCCTGCCATCTAAATGGTCGTTTGTGAAATGTGAGTGGTCGCTTATATACTACTACCCTGGAAAAATTCAGGGTAGTAGTATATAAGTAAAATGAAATTAAAAAGAAAACTATCACAGCTAAGTACAAGTTTAGGACAGGCATTACAAGTTAACAAGTAACAGCAGGCCAAGTGAAAATTTTCGTACAAATTCCATTGGCAAATACATAAATAAAGTTGATGGTAGTATGAAACAAAAACAACAGAAAACCCAATTCTTATACTGCATTATTGTGCTGGGTAGCTACGGAACCCAACAGTGTGCGTCGCTCGACATGCACTTGCCCGATTTTTAATGTTTCTCTTTGTAGGTAAAATAGATTTTTTATGTATGATACACATATTTATATATGATACAGTGTACTCACACCTACACATATTAACTACGTGACAGAGATATTTTCCTATATCAGACAAAGTCTACGCAAGGACTATGTTTTCGTGCCATTACCTCAATAATTATTATATCACATTATAATACTTTATATTCACGGTAAACAATTAACATTTTCGAACATATTTCAGCTTGAAACTGTTACTAAAGGCTCATTAGTGTTTTACACGATCTAGCAAAATGCGATTTGCTTAGTTATCTGCCCACATAGGGTATTAAAGCAATTACAACGTTATCAGGTAGTTCGAATTGTTCACATTGCGGTAGCCAACATCAATTTAAAGGGAGAACAATACGACTTTGCCCCTGTAATTCCCACTAACACCTAAGCGTTTTTCGATCGCACATTATTCGAGGCCAGATAAATAAACGATCCTGACGTTAAATCGTACACATTGTTCGGCCTCTTTATGACCTCTTGCCAACACCGAGTGAACTTACTGGTCTTATTTTCACCGACGCCATTTTGAAAATTCATAAACCATTGAGCAATAAAAAACTTCGTTAAGTTATCGCATGGATTAACTAAATTAACTTTTCAATCGCTTTTATGCCTCGGGTCTTTAAAAATGATTAAATTGACGTTTAAAATAAATCACTTTAAACGGATTTTTGGATTCCATTAGCGAATCTGATTGGTTCAGGGTTTTAATGAGATCAAAACATTGCAGCGTTAAATTCGTCTGTATAACATCCATTTTCACGGTTTCGTACTGGATTTACACTCGACGGTACAGAGTGCGAGTTAATTATAAGTTGCGGATCAGTTCCTCATGTCTCTGGAAACTTCTTGAATACTTAGCTACTTAACATACTGAGGTAAAGATGCACGACTTTGCGTCGTATGTAATGCAATCCAATAGATTTGCTATGCATAAAAGTACCTAAGTTAGAACTTGTAGACTAGAACGTAGACTCTTGACTAACAACAAACTTTAATTCGAGAAATACTTTCAAACTAGACGAATTGTAGTTGGATTGTGGCCGGGCTTTAGCGTCCGGAATTTTAATGTGAAAGATAATGTATTAAACTAAGTTATTATGGTATGTTTTCACGCCGATGATGCGCATTTTATGAAAACTAGTAAGTAGCAAATCAAAACTTCTTACCTACTAATTACAACGAAAGCGTATCACACAAAAAGCGGAAAGAAAGTTCGATAAATACAGCGAAAATTTTTGAAAAATTGTAACCCCGTATTCCTCCTAGCATGCTCAGTCAGCCAGAAAATATGTAAAAAAAGAATGTAAAATATGTCTAGTACTTGTGGACATATTTTACATACTTTCTAGATATTCCAGACCATCATTCGAATACAAAAGTTAAAAACCAGGCAAGTGCACGCACAATGTAGGGTTCGGTAGTCACCCCCCCCCCCCCTCGATCCAAATAATACGGCATATGAAGTGGGTTTTCTGTTGTTTTTGTTTCATACTTACAACGTTATACCTACGGAATAATAATTTTCAATGGAATTTGTACGTACTCGTTAGGTTGTAAAGTCTACTTAGGTGTGATAGTTTTCCTTTTAATTTTACTATACGAGTATATACTACTACCGTGATTTTTTTCACATACTCAACATCAACCATTTAGCTGCCATGGGAGAGACACTTGACTGTCACAAAAATTTGCACTTTAAATCATAATGTTTCACTAACGGATCCCTAAATCAAGAAATGATCTTCCCCCCCCCCCCTTCCATCCAAATTATGTGGCTTAAGAGTGGCTTTTCTGTTGTTTTGTTTCATACTTACAACATATGAAACAAAAACAACTTAATTTTCATTTGTACGAAAATTACATATACCCAATTACCAACTCCCAACCCATCCCACTATTTAGCTGCCAGGGGGAAATTTTCATCAAAAATTTGCACTTCGAAGCATATTATTTCACAAACGAATCCCTAAATCTAAAAATAGTATTTTAAAAGACCTACCTAATGTTACTCCACACGATGGGTGAGAAAAGAGGGGAACAGCACTAAAAAAAATATATTTTATTCACTTTGTCGGCAAGTATATATGTGTATCCATGCTAAATTACAGCCTTCTAACACTAACAGCCTCTGAGCAAAGCTGCAGACGGACGGACGGATGGATGGGCGATAAGGATTTCGTTTTGCCATTTTGGCTACGGAATCCTAAAAATAAGTAAATTACGTAAGTTACCTATCTAAACACGACACGAAAGTAGATATACACCTATTTTCGTGTCGTGCTTTTAATACAAAAGCGTTGCTTTAAAAATATAAATGTTCTTTTTTAGAATTACAGCCCTGCACAAGGCATTTAAGCGCATTCATTCATTTTCACACATGAAATGTTGCTGCTAACAACACCTGTTTCAAATTTTTCTGCTTGTTTTTTTTTATTTAAACAAAGCCCTGTGTTCGACTATACGAACAATACATACGTCGATGTCATCCGTGCCCGCGATACGACGTATAGCAGTTGATAAATGACGTCATTTATTCCTATACCCTTCCAGCGAACGCGTTAGTCTCGCGAATGTCCACACTTGATATATTAATCCTATATACAGTAGATTGGACTGAA
Organism: Herminia tarsipennalis; assembly: GCA_945859575.2. NCBI lineage: Eukaryota > Metazoa > Arthropoda > Insecta > Lepidoptera > Erebidae > Herminia > Herminia tarsipennalis. Next base: position 17,564,789 of record OX243837.2, read on the forward strand.
TCGAAATATGCATTATCTAAACACGGCGGTGGGAATGTTCATGTAATTAACTGGATTATCTATGAAGTAGACAAAACAGAGAATTTACATTTGCACCGCAGTCGTGTTATCTGTGTTGGCGCAGAATAATTTGCAATGCAACGTTTCTCTGAAACAGTATATCTACGATTTTAAACTTAGTACTTAGTACATGACGTAGTTAAAGGAAATAGTTAGGTAGGCACTTGTATTAGATACATTATGTCTAATAAATAAAATAAAATCATTACTGTAATATAAACTTGATGATTTTAAAAGAGTGGCCCATAAGTATCTTGGCTACTTCTTCCGAATTGCCGCGTAACTGCTTTGACTGCCTTTGTTTCGCAGTGGGAGTGTGTTCGACTGCTACGCAAGAGGTCCTGGGTTCGATTCCCACACGGTACACCACTTTGTGTGAACCACAAATTGTTGTTCCGAGTCTGGGTGTACTTTGCGTCCGTGACTTGTATGTTTGTAAAGTAACCCGCGGCACAGGGCTTCTACCCTATAATGGGAGTAGTATTTAAAAAAAAACGTTCAATTTTAGGGTTCATTCTCATAGTTTCGTTATATCCGACCGTTTCCCTGTCTATGCGTCCCTATGTCACAGACATTTAAGTCAAAAACTACACAATGTACCTACATTAATGAAATTTAGTGTACCTGCGTACCTACCTGTACGAAAAAAATATTTAAGCTGCTACCTAGTTTGCTAGTTAAATAAAAAAAAAAAATTCTAGCAGGCCATACATGATACTTACCCATCTGGCGAATGCGCGGCTGGCGTATCGCTCACGTGCCGTACTCGCACCACCACTGAAAATGATAGGTACCTACCACCACTATGACTAATTTCTATGCCTCTTGGATTTTTTCGGCAAACATCAAGGTATGGCACATGTTTTGAAAGCTCTCTTTTTCTCATAGTATTTTTTCATGTGTACCTACTACATTGTAATGTAATACGTGGGTACATTTCTTTGTAGTAACGGCTACAGAACCCCACACTGTGCACGGTCTGACATGCTCTTAACTGTTTTTATTAAATTGGCGTTTTCCACTGTAGTGCCTAATCTACTTAACCGATTTCGATTAACGAGGTGTCAATAGATTCGTTATTGTAAGTTGAAAGTTTTAGCTCGATCCCCAATTCGATCGTTTACTTAAAGGAGCCACTGCATTATCGACCCTTAAAAGAAGAAAAATATGATAAACCAGTCCAAGTAGTTATTTATTTATTATTTGACAAAACGAATAATCAACAAAATTTTCAAAGAATCCAAATTTTCGTGCAATAAATACTTAAGAACTATATTTCTCAAACCGACGGTGCATAATGAAATAAAGATCTCTTCACGTCTAGGCTGTAAAATACGAATTGAGCTAGCGAAGGCAAGTTGGTTCTGAAAATAGCGCTAGCCAAGTGTCTACGAATATCAATACTATAAGAAATAAAATAAGATAGTTGCAGTTAGTTTGTTTACTAGATACCTATTCTTAGTCATATTATCAATTCGAATATATTTTTAAGATAATTCATTTACATTTATAAGGTAGTGTGTGTAAAGGTTCATTTCCGAGCATCGCGGCCGATCGCGAGCCGCTCGCGGCTCACGACAAGCGGCTGACGCTCGCGGCCGATACGACAATATTCACAGTGCGCGCGCAGCCTACGACAGTCGTCGGCCGCGCGCGTCTGTCACTTACCTCAGCCGCTTGTCGTAAGCCGCGAGCGGCTCGCGATCGGTCGCGATGCACGGAAATGAACCTTTAGTGTCGGTTAAACTTCCGTGAAATAGTACCTACCTAATGTTAATGCATCACTGTGTTTCGATTGTAGTGTAATTACCGAGCAAATGAGATTTACGATCTACTTAAGGTCTCAAATGAGGAGCGCGGTGCGGTGACATTCAGATCTTTTCCAAACAAGGATTTGGGTGGCATTGATACAGGTATGGGTTAGCGTGATGCTTACCATCAGGCGCACGACATGCACGTCACTTCATTTCGTTGTATAAAAAAAATGGTGATATTAGATGTTTTTGTTAGTTAATTAATCATTGGTACATTAATTTGGCTGCCTCTGTGGCGCGGTGGGAGTGTGTCCGACTGCTACGCAAGAGGTCGTGGGTTCGATTCCCACATGGGACGCCACTTTGTGTGATCCACAAATTGTTGTTCCGGGTCTGGATGTAATTTGTGTCCGTGACTTGTATGTTTGTAAAGTCCCCCGTGACACAGGGCTTGTACCCTACTGCGGGAGATGTCTTTAAAAAAAAAAAAAAATTCGTACTTGGGTTTGTACATAAGTAAGAATTATTAATCGAACTTACCAATGCCGATTTTAAATAGCTATGCATTCGTTGTTACGATTTGACTTGTAAATATTTATTTTTTTAGAATAAAGGTAAAAATATATATTTTTTAAAAATTATGTCCCAATATTATGACATTTCTTTACTCAGGATTAACAACGTATGATTAATTTTAAGCACAGTTGTTTGAAAATGACTGCTAGTTAACTTACCTGAAGTGAAGTTCTATACCACAAAATTCTATTTGGTGGACACATTCCCATAAATTGTTCCTAACCAATTATAGCGAATTATTCCCGACGCAACATGTGTGATTCTACATCATTTTACCAATAAAAATAGTAGGTAATATTTATTCGATCATAATTTGGGGGACACATTCCTATAAAATGTTCATAACCAGTTAGCGAATTATTCCCGACGCAACATGTGTGATTCTACATCATTGTAACAAGAAAAATAGTAGGTAATATTTATTTGATGATAATTTGGCGGACACATTCCTATAAAATGTTCATAACCAGTTAGCAAATTATTCCCGATGCAACATGTGTCATTCTCCATCATTGTAACAATAAAAATAGTAAGTAATATTTTTTGATGATAATTTGGCGGACACATTCCTATAAAATGTTCTTAACCGATTAGCGAATTATTCCCGACGCAACATGTGTGATTCTGCATCATTGTAACAATAAAAATTGTAGGTAATATTTATTCGATGATAATTTTGCGAACAGATGATTCTGAAACTATAGAATTTAAAAAAAAATACATCGGTTATTGCTGGTTCGGTAGTCACAATTTTAAACCAAGAAATTAAATATCTTGTGTGCTTATAAAACATGGTATCTAAGGAAATATTAAATATTCATAAACTGGTAGGAGGCCTCATGTATGCGTCCAGACCAGTATTTCAGATTTGTTTCTTAGCTGAATATACATTTAGACGTCACGTCCATTTCACAAATTTAAATCCATAAAAAAACAATAATTACAAAAATGATGACACAATTTATATTTATTGATTTAATGATCATCTCGAGCACCATTACATCAATCTAACAAAACTCATTGTAGATACATTTTAGGGCTCCGTAGCCAAAATGGTAAAACGGAACCCTTAAAGTTTCGCCATGTCCGTCCGTCCGTCCGCAACTTTGCACAGAGACTTTAGTGCTAGAAGGCAGTAATTTTACACGAACACACATACTACTTACTTACGACAAAGTTAAAGAATAAAATCATGTAAAACATTTTTTTTAGGGTGCCTCTCCTATATGTGAAGTGTGTAAAAAAAGGTCACGTTATTGATTGGTTGCTAAGCAACAGCGAATGGTGATTGCAGTGAAATGACATGCTATACAATTGAAACTAACGTTATTGATTGGTTGGTTGCTACGAAATGTACTGTTTTCTTATGACGTTATCACGTAAAATTATCGCCCGTAAACCGACTTTACAGACGATATAAAATAACATATTGCGTATAAATTCTCTTCCTCGGCCTCCCCACAATAATGACATCCGTCACCATTCAAAATCCAAAACACACATCCCTAAAAATAATGTTTGTGGGACCATCCCCAGAGATCAACATTCCAAAATATTGGTTGTGGCTTCTGATATATGACCTTAATTGTGTAGAGGCCGCATGCCCGTTAATATAAAAACCACGGTCGAATTACTACGGCAAGTGCTTTTGTGCTCTGTACCTATGTGTAGGATATTAATAAAAGTTCATACCTATCATTGTGATTATAAGTGAAAATTAACAGCATGAGTAAGTAGTTACAGTCGGGATACCTAGACTATCTCAGATTGATATTCACTATCACATACTCACAAATGTATTATCCTAAATATTTTGTAAATACTTAAGCTAATTTGTAAGTTTTAAAATAATTGAAGTATTACATATTTCTATAAAATACATAACAATAATATTTTTTTAAGATACCTACCTACAGTTAAGAATAAGGCTAAATACCAATTTTATTATGATGATAGAGAAAATAAATTAAATATCAATTTGAGACCAAATGTTGTGGGGCGCAGAAATCACAGGGGCAAAATGCTCATGAACTTTCTGGAGTCGCAGGGGCTTTTCTTGATGAATTCTTTCTTTATGAAGAAGCCCCATTGTAAGTGGACATGACAAAGCCTCGACGACGGTGTAACAAGGAACGAGATAGGCTTTATTATCTTGGACAAGCGGCACATATTTTCAGACGTCTTGGTGATCAACAGGTTTAATACCAGAAGTGATCACAGACTGGTCAGAGGCGCTCTAAATATAAATTTGAAGACCGAAAGTCTATTCTACGACCTACGTCGCCCCAGATAGCCTTAAGTTCCGAGAAGTTCCAGTTGGAACTTCACAATCGTTTCGCATCGGTGGAAACCAATGGCACAGTTCGCAGAAAACCGACACCGTGGAACGCTACAAAATGTATGTCAAAGGTTGTTTCCCGGAAAACGCAAAAATAGGGAATCGAAGCTCTCACGAGTGAGACTCTTGAACATATGAGGCAAAGACGAGACACGCAAATATCTTCGTTAGATATAAGAGCTATAAACCTGAAGGTCAGGAAGCTAACGCGACGTGACCTCCGACGCTCCAATACTCGCGCCATGGAGACTGCGATTGAGCAAAATAGAGGCACTAGAGTTTTCGCACAACAGCTTGGCAGACCCTATCTGACGAAACTGAACTCCGCGGATGACAAAACCGTCACCTCAAGGATCGAGATACTCAAGGAAATCGAGAGCTTTTATGGACACCTGTACGCATCACGGATGGCTAAACTTAGGGGACTTAGCGTCGAAGACCACAGAGCCCCAATTAAGCGCTACTAGAGGACATTCCCGGTGTCGGCCTGAGCGAAGTCAAGGCAGCTCTCGAGCAACTTAAGAACATTAAGGTGCCAGGTGATGACGGAATTACTACAGAGCTTTTTAATTCCGTTATCCACCAAGGCTTAACACCACAAGCGTGGAGCAAGAGTGTGGTAGTTCTGTTCTTCATGAAAGATAATAAAACTTTGCTTAAGAACTACAGATCTATCTCAATCCTAAGCAACATCTACAAGTTGTTTTGGAGGGTTATCACCAACCACCATGAGAAAATTTGACGAGTTCCAGCCCACGGAACAAGCCGATATTCGAAAAGGCTTCAGCACCGTAGACCATATTAATCTGTTCGGAGCTGGATGGACTGTTGACTAAAAGAAAGTTGCGGAGGACCGAATGTTGTGGCGTAAGTTAGGAGATACCTATGTCCAGCAGTGGACCGATACAGACTGATAAATTGATTGATTGTTATGGTGATAGTGAAGTTCAAAAGGAATTGTCCTGACTGACTGACTGATTCATCAACGCAGATTCTGAACCACCACAGATTTTGCAGTTGCTGAGGTACAACTTTTTTTCTTAGAGTGAGCTCAACGACTTAGTAATAGGCTTTACTCATCCCTAAAGGGGCCTTGAGTTCAATTAGTAATATTAGAACGTAGTGATTAGTTTCTCTGTGAGTAATTTAATACTTTATGATTTTTTTTCATATTTTTTTTTTAAATCATTAACTAAGAAGCCATTATTGCCGAAATAGGGCACAGTTAATTTTACATATCCAAAGACGTTTCGTTTTGCTAGTCAAATATTTTTAACCTCATACCTTTAACTGAGTATAAAACAATTTTGAAGTTTAATTTTTCAGTTTTATAGTATTTTTTTGTGTCACTAAAAGAATTAAACAGAATTAATGTTATCTGCCAAAGTTAACCATATCGGCCAAAAAATAAACGCAATAAATATTTTACTTACAGGTAACACTGGTTCGTATAAATAGACAAACTGTCAAATCTTGTAGATGTCATTTTATTTTAAACTGTTTATGTTTACTTTGTGCGGGGGTTTATTGATGAATTTGTGTTCAAATTATTTAAAATGTGGCAAAAAATCAAAGATAGTGAATATTTTCTTTCGTTTTCACAAGATCCTCACTATGAAATTAATGTAACAGATTTTATCAGTATATGGACTGCATCTTATTCAAAAGCAGATTTTTTATTACTAGTAAAGGTATGATTTATGTTTATGAAACATGAGTTTATAGTACCCTTGTATTCATAATACTTTAATAACAATATTTTCATTAGGTAGCGATAGTGTTTCTTCCATTATATTTTAAAAATAGAATGAAACCAAAGACATATTATTCGCTAGTTAAAATGTAACCTATTGTTATTGGTATTGTGTTCCTATTGTAACGTAACGGCCTAGCTCGGCGTCATAAGCACTATCTATGCACATAATATGCACGTATTATACCTACATATAAACCTTCCTGAAGATATTACTTATTTTTTTTTATTAGATATTACTTATTATCGTGGCAAATACATCAAAATCTGTTGCATTGCTTAGAAGATCTGTCAGTGATAGAGAGCAGGTACTTTGTTTTATATTATGTAAAGATAGTGAAAAGATGTTAGGTTATTGAATAAAGGCTATTATTATCTTTGTCTTTACCATAATTGGAGACTATGGCGTCCTGGACTTTTGGAAGGATGTGCATGGGGCTGAAACCAATATCATAGAGGCCCTTTAGAGCAATGTGACCAAAACCGACAATAGGGTAGATGACTACAATAACAATAAATAATTTTACACTATATAGGAAATAGCATTTGCAAAATTATTGTGAAAACAATCTTTCTCTACAATTTTACGTTGTCATGAATTTATAAACATCAAAACAAACATTGAAACTACATGATTTGACCAAACAAAAGAATGACGTCATTGTTTTGTATTTCATATAAATTAGTATGAGGCGCATCGTTTTGACGTTTCTTAAAAAGATACTGATTTGTCTTGACAGTCATCTACCCTATTATCTCTGTATACACTACATAAATGTAACCAACGACAATCCCCAGTTGGAGTAAAACTATTACAAGAAATACTGGGCTCTGGAGGTGAGGTGTTTGTGGATTGGATGATTTGGTCTATGGAAGCCTGCTCTGTAAACATATGTTAAAAATACATACAAATGGGCAGGTGATGATACGCCATCACATTAAATAGGGTGCAACATTTAGTGAGCAGTTAAAGTTTGAGAGATGCCCCTGGACTTGTGACACATCAACCCTTTGAGCATAAGCTAGCAGCTTCAAATGGGGTGTAATGTAAAATTTGTGTTATTAAATTTCAAATATATGATTTCTTTTTTCAGGATAGTAATGAAGGTTTGGAGTTAGAAAATGATGTAGACTATATTAGAGATGCTTGTAAAATGCTATCCGTCAACATTAATAAAATACTACGATCTAAAATAGAGGAAAATAGCAACAGTTTGCAAATAACTCTAAGAATATTATTTGAATATCCGTTTTGCTTCCAAAGTAAATTTACAAAGGGATCTGATAAAGTGGTTAGTAACTTTGCATAACTATAATGTTGACTGTGATTTCATTCACGTAAAAAAAAAATTAAAACATATTTATCTCACAAGAATATTTTTCAAGGATAAAAACTAGCATATATAATGCTATTACAGACTGTAATCGTTCTGTGCCAAATCTATACTAATATTATAAATTCAGCTTTATGTTTGAGTTGAGTTGAGTTTGTTTGTTTGTTTGAACGCGGTAATCTCATGAACTACTGATCCGAATTAAAAAAATCTTTCACTGTTGAATGCTCATTTATTGAGGAAGGCTATAGGCTATATAACATCATGCTACAACCAATAGGACCAACAGGAGCGGAGCAGCAATGAGAAATGTTGCAAAAAGGGGGAAAATTTCCGCAGATGAAGCTGTGCAGGACAGCTAGTTTAGTAATAAATCTGATTACCCATTGTGATGTGATTGGAAAACAAACATCCTACTATACATCTTAACTTTCGTATTTGTAATACTAGTATAGATATACAGTAGGATCAACGTAACTAGGCCGGACTGAAGTAGGCGACAAGTGGTTGCGCAGATGCATTTTTTGGAAGTAAATGGTGACGGGAAGCGGGGAGCGGGGGCGGTAACTAAACCAAGAGAATTAGAGATGCGATTACGCATTACATTGTCATAATTAGTATTACTAACTCACGTTGATTTCTCATCGTGATTATTTTCGTAAAGATATTGTTTTTCAAAGTTTGTATAGTATTTATTGTAACTGTTCTAAATTTAAACTTTCATGAACTCATTTAAATAGTGTTTTTATATTGTTGAATTAAAATGTTGTTAGTATTTTTAATCGATTAAACATATTTAGTCGTTTTCGTAAGTAGTTTTAGGGTCGCATCTCTATGACATGCGCAAAAGTGATAAAAACCTAACTTCAATCCGGTCAAGTTACGTTGATCGTACTGTGGATAGTATAGAGAAAATAAAATGTCTCATAACTGTGACATTCCAGCATGTGTTATTCTTTTGGCACTCTAACATTGGACTTATACTCCACTTTATTTCTTGTCTTTGTGCTTAGGCAACTATTTGATCACAAAAAAAATCTTAGCATCTTCCCCAGTTTACTATTTTTTTTTTGTTACTGAAACTTGGCTACTGAATTCTACACATGTATACATTCGGTCAAAATATAATGTATTTCACCAAGAACTTTAACTCTATAGGAATAACTCAAATGACAACAAATATGGGACAAATAAGGAAGGCCACTTGATACCATCTAATAATTTTTTAATCTTTTGAATTTATTTATACGTATTTTTCAGTTCTTCAATAAAGTGACTCAGCCCCTCTTAAAGACGGTCAAAGACTTAAGATCAAGCCAAACTGAAATGAAAAACTTGTTATTAAGAAAGGACAAACAAGTTAAAGCATATGAACGTGAATTGGAAAATAAGAAAATTATATTCCGTAAGTAATCTTTATCTATACTTTAATATTATTAAGAGGAAAGATTTGATTGTTTGTTTGTATTGAATAGGCTCCGAAACTACTGGGCGGATTGGAAAAATTCTTTAATCGTTGTGAAGCTACACTAACCCCGGGTGTCATAGGCTATTTTTTATCCCTGTATTCCCACGGGAACGGGAACTACGCGGGTGAAACCGCGAGACGTCCGCTAGTTTTTAATAAACCTACTTAGTTCTGGTTCAGCTTAAAATCGGAAACTATGATTGGTCATAGTTTGAATACTGTATTATGGCAATGCCTTTGACTGCCCCATTTATTTAATAAAAGTTTTTGAAGGTTTCACTGACCTCAATAGTACACTGAACAGGCCGATAACAACAAGACTTCCATTTGATTTTGACATTTGGACGAAAGAAGTAATAATAATAATAAATAATAAAAATGATTTATTCACTTAGGAAGCAAAATACCACACTTGTGAAAAGTCGATTCTACATTTATTTGTAATGCCTGTTCGCAAACAATAGGTAAAGCCCGAGAAAAGAACAGGCAATAAAAACTCGTGGCCACTCTTTTCAAATTGCCAATGTTTCTCTGTTTATAAACTGTATATGCAAGTAAGGTGCTGCTACCATTATATTATACACCATATTAGAGGACTGATGCAAAAAAAGGGGTCAATAATATTAGAATAGTACACGAGATTGAATACATCAGCCAGTACATACTTAAGTAACAATAGTAGATCGTAAATCGATTGGGCATAAGAAATTGCTGTCACTTTGTATGGGATGGTCAGTCCAGCATACTAGTACCACATTCTAATCTATATTAATATTAAAAAGCTGAAGAGTTTGTTTGTTTGAACGCGGTAATCTTAGGAGATTTTTTTAATTTGGTTCAGGAGGAACCAAATTAAAAAAATCTTACACCGTTGGATAGCCCATTTCTCGTGGAAGGCTATAGGCTATATAACACCACGCTACGACCAATAGGAGCGGAGCAGCAATGAGAAATGTTGCAAAAACGGGGAAAATTTACGTAGACGATGTTGCGTGGGACAGCTAGTAACTAATACGGTCGTTCGACGAAGCCGACGAAGTCTAGATAAGGTAATTGTGCAAGGCGTGAAGCAGCGGGTAGGCGGACCAAACTCAGCTACCGCGAGTCTGGTCCGTCCACTGTGACTGTACCCAATGACTGTACTATGATGAACGACTGGTATTAGTTTTTAGACTGTGCTATAGTAGGTACTATCGACGTCAGTGCCAGGTTCCCACATGACAAGAGTTTGTGTAAGCCATAAATATTTGTTCCAAGTTTAAGCATACTTTGTTTCTATTTCTATTTGACTGCCTCTGTGGCGCGGTGGGAGTGTGTCCGACTGCTACGCAAGAGGTCGTGGGTTCGATCCCCACCTAGGATAAAACTTGTGTAATGAGCACAATGGTTTATACTGTGTCTGGGTGTTATTTATCTATAATATGTGTGTATTTAGAAATATATAAGTATGTTTATCGGTTGTCTGGTTTCCATAGTACCTACAAGCTCTGCTTAGTTTGGGATCAGATGGCTTTGTGTGAGCTGTCCCGAGATATTATATTATATTCATTTGGATTCTCTTGCAGCATACGACCTTGGTCCCAGCCTTTGTATATTTGCATATATTTACAGGGCATGAGGAGACTAAAGTATTCAATGAAGTAGAACACATGGACAAGTTTAAAGCATATGAAGAGAATTTTGGCTCTGTGGATATTCCAACCAGTTTAATTGAAAAATCTGTTAAAATACCACAGGCATTCTTAATGTAAGTACTTACTTCCTTACTTTATTTAAAAAGGGGTTTCTGTAAAGCCTTCGCACGAAGCTTACTCTGTGCACATAATATTCTTGTATTTTACATGTGTCAAAAAAAATCTAAAAACTGCATGCAAATGCGTTAAGTAGTTTTTAAGATTATCGCTAACATACATACACACAGAAGTGGCGAGGCTTTATTTTATAATATTTATTTATTATTACGGGTCCTAATCGCGTGAATATTTTAAGGTAAACCTATACTATATATTTTTACTGACTGTCGCCTAGGACAAAAAGAAATGGAAAATGATGGAGGAGGCTTTTACCCTCAAAGGGGACATGAAAGACAACTTAAGTAAATACAACTAATCCCTAATTATAAAACTTCTCCACTACATACTACATGTAATACTGTAATACTTGTCATGAAATATAAAGCTTAATAAATAAATTAATTAATACTATATATTTATAAATTACAACCAGACACAGAATAAATTTAATGTACATCTATTGCCTGATAATTGAAGTACCCAGTACTGACTCGCAATCGTGAGGTCGCGGTTTGGAGTCCCACCTATTTCACTACCGACGTGAACCCTCTCTTAACACAAGCCATTGAGCTTATCTGGACGGGGTTAACAGGATTGCTAGTAATGTGGAACCCAAAATTCCACATTGCTGGTCATCATTTTATAAAAAAATATACACAAATGGTACTTAAAAGAGCTATTACAAATAAGATACCTGACCCGCACGACTTCATTTGCGTAATTTCCCCCGTTTTTGCAACATTTTGACGTGACAACGTCTTATAATTCGATGGAGCCGGCTGAACGCACGAAAAAACATGACTCATGAGGCGTTACCTCGCTGTGAGGCGTTACTCGCTCTGAGGCGTTACTAGCTCTGAGGCGTTCCATTCAAGTGCAAGCGAGAGCGCAGAACGAGCGACAAAGAGGCACAATCGGCCTTCGCGTTCGGCAGGAAACCATTCCATCAGTATTTTCTTATGACGTTGTCACGTTCAACTATCGTCAGTAAACCGACTTTACAGACAACCGATTTTTTTATTGCTGCTCGGCTCCTATTAGTCGTAGCGTGATGTTATATAGCCTTCCTCGATAAATGGGCTATCCAACAGTAAAATAATTTTCTCAATTTGGACCATTAGTTCTCTTTCAGTTCAGTTCTTCTCTTTCTCTTCAGCTTTATAATATTAGCATAGATTAGGTACTTACCCCTTCATAATAGTTACACTAAATTCCAAATATTTTATATCAGACTACTTATATCAGAAAAGTAAATAAATTACTACTACAATAAAATTACTTTTATTATAAAATTATATATTCTACGGACTATATATACGCGTAATAATTTAAGGTAAAATACCTTGTTTATTGCCCGACGTTTCGATGATATTGCAACGGACGTGGTTACGGGTAGACTGGTGTATTTTACCCTAAATTATTCACGCGATTAAGACCCCATATAATGTGTACAAATTGCGATAGTTTTTCAAAATTACTTTCAATCATTTTCAGAAAAGAAAACCCTACTGTCAGTGTACCAAATATAAAACAAGAACCCACAAGTATGACACCAAGTAGTATAAAAGTGGAGCCAAATCATGTCGAACAAGAGCATAATAATATAAAAGAAGAACCTGACAGTATAAAACAAGAACCCATCCATATAAAGGAAGAACCTATGCAGGTAAATGAAGAATCTATCCAAATAAAGGATGAACCATGTACACCCATTTTGGATGAACCTATGACATCAATAATTAACCAGAGTACAAGCTGTAAACAAGAAGTCATCAAAACTGAACCACATTCTAGTCAAATGAGAACTAAGGATCGTAGAAAAAAAATTAAATTGAATTATTGAAACTTTTAAGAAATCAATTTATTGTAATAATGTAAAAAGTAATGTAATATGTATATACGAGTACTTATATATTTTTGTATTTATGGACGTGAGACGTAAGTTAGAGTAATAGCTTTTTTAACAATAATGAACTGCCTTCATATGTATATCAAGGAAATATAAAGCACATCACCGAATGCAAATTTCCCGACTCACTCTTCCTGTTTTAGCCTATATCGCTGGTGTTTTATAAGCTAGGACAACGTTTTATACACTAAAACCTTCCTAGAAAAATATGCAGTCGAATAGCGACAACCGCATCTAAATCGGATCACTAGCTTTCAAGAAAATCACGAACATACATACATACATAAGGGTCAAACAGAATACCACGTGTTGAAGCGCCTACCAATAGTTGATGGCAACGAAGCCTTATCCGCGAAAAATAGCATTATTTTCGTAAGATATTTATTTTTTAATATGTACCGACTTTTTCATGTCACTTGCTGTAGGTACGTAGCTCAATCAGTTAACACCGCATTAAAGAAATTAATTATTGTACTGAGCATTCCTGCAGTTTCGTTCTTCAGCATACTGGATAAATCCCGACACCACCCTTTTTTTAACGGCGGTTAAAAAATAACTTTCAATATTCCAATAATAATTTTCTCTAATTTTAATGAAATGAGTCATGTCACTCGTCAGTTGTATGAACTTTATATATTTTTTAGATTACAGTTAAAGTATTGCATGACTTGAAAATATTGTGTCAAGGCAGTGCGCCTTGACACAATATTTTAATTATGAACCTTTACTTAATTACAATATTTCAAGCAATAAAAAAATCATTTCGTTTTAAGTTCTATTACAGTACTCCCAAATTAATAATGCACATGCAGATCTTCGCTAATTGTCGTATTCCCGGAAACACTCGAATCATGGAATCGTAAGAGCCCTAAACAAGGCATTTGCATTTTGCACCTTGTTTAAAAGAGATAGGAGTCAATATCATGTGTGCACAATCGAAAACAAATCGGGCGTTCGGCAGCTGTCGCCGGTCAGCGAAATGTCTGTCAGTCGTCTTTATATATTGGTAGTGACTGCACGTGTTCTCTATTTGTGGAAATATATAGAGCTGCTATTACACACCCTTCTTGGTAAATATAATTTCAACATTAATTAGCTTATTCAGATTTAAATAGTATATTTTGAAAAAAGGAAAATAAATAACATATTTCACGTTTTTTTAATATTAAAAAAATAAAATACCTACATTAAATACATATTAAGTACTAGAAAAACATTTAAAAAATGAGATTTATTTAAATTAAATAAATAGATAAACATGCATAAAAAATATATACCTAACTCTGCCCATGCCATTTTCTTTCAGACGAATTCTTCCAAAATGGATAAATTTAAACGTGGAAAACCGCTTAATTCACAAGCACGGCAAATGGTATTTAATGTGTACCTTTATTTCTTAAATGAAGCCAATGTTTTCAACAGAGACCATGATGGTTATTTTAAAAAAATTCAAGACCGTGTTACAAAAGCTACAGGAATTTCGCGACGAACTTTGAGTAATATCTTAAACGAAAAAAAACATAATCAATCAAAGAAATTTTCTACACCGAAAAAAGGAAGACCTAAAAGTAGATTTCGGCTGGTACTTGATGATTTCGACTACTGTGTTATTCGTAATATGATATACAATTTTCAATTGACGCTGAAAGAACTCCCAACTGTAAATAATTTAAGAATAAAGTTGATCGAAGCTATTAATTTCAAAGGCTGTGCCGAGACTTTAAGGTTGATCTTGAAAGACATGGGGTTTAGGTTTCTGAAAACTGATAATAACAGACAATTACTTATGGAAAAACATGATATACGCCTAAAAAGGATCAAATATCTCAGAGAAATACAACAGCTGAGGAGTTCTGGTAGAAACATAGTATTTATGGACGAGTCGTATGTGCACACATCACATACTAAGGGTAAAACTTGGCAAGATAGCAACAAAAAAGGTATCAAACAACCCATTTCCAAAGGAGAGCGAATAATTATTGTACACGCAGGCAATGAAAAAGGCTTCGTCCCAGGGGCTCTAATGTTACATAAATGTGTCGACTCAGAAGGTGACTATCATAAAGAAATAAACGCGGAACGTTATCAAACTTGGCTACGCAATCAATTGATTCCCAACTTGCCTCCTAATAGTGTGTTGGTAATAGACAACGCCCCATATCATAATAAGCTGTCTGTGAAACCACCAAACTCAAACACATCTAAACCACAAATGACAGCTTGGTTACAACAACACAACATTCCGCATGACCCAAAGAAACTGAAACCCGATTTGTATAAAATTATACAAAGATACAAAGAAAATTACACAGAATTTGCCATTGACCGTATAATGGAGGAACATGGGCATAAAATTATACGATTGCCACCATATCATCCCGATTTTAACCCTATTGAAAATATTTGGTCCCAAATAAAGCAACACGTGGCCAAGAGAAATATTGCAATGACTGTGACGTCAGTTAAAGATGCTATATTAGAAAAAATCAATAAAATAGGACCAGAAGAATGGAAAAAAGTTTCTGATCATGCGGTTCAATGCGAAGATGAATATAGAAAATTTGAGCCAAGAATCGATAGTTATTCCGATAAACTGATTATTTACACAGGTGATAGCAGTGAGGAAAGTGTAAATGAACAAGAGCATAATGAAACTTCTGATGAATCTGCGATGTCGGGAATAGAGGTCTTCCTCGATTCTGATTAATTTTTTTATAATTGTATTATTTTTCTGGAATGATTAGTGCTGTAAACAAATTTGAACTGAGATTTTGATTATATTTTATGTAAACCTCTATTTGAAAACGTTTTTTTCTCCTTCTAATAAAACCTTATGTTATTTAAACCTTTTCCTCCATAATTACACCAACTTCGGTAAGACACTTGAAAACTAATCACTCCAACAATGATTGTAGCGTTTTCGCTATTTACTTACATGGAATTATCGAATCAAATTTCGTTACAGGTAAATCAAATCTGTTTTAGCACAAAACACATAATATATAAAATTAGGCATAGAGAAATTGCTCTTAACCACTCTATATAAATATCGTCTTTCGACGCTCGGGTAATACGACCGTTGCCGAACAATGACGAAGATTTCCGAAGATTTCTATGCGCATTATTACTTTTGGAGTACTGTACTTAGTCTATTTCAATCCCCATTATTGTCACATGTTAACATTTATTAATGTACTTTACATTAAAAATCATGCCTAAGTTACATTACTTGTAATCTTTACTTTAATAAAATGATTTTACTTTAATAAGACATCCTTTCATAGATTTAGTACTAAATGAAATAAAACTATATTTTTATATTGAAACTTTATTATACATTAAACTGTTAAGTCTATTGTTAGATTAATTGTGCTAGTGTATAAAATGTTACATCTAATGTGATATATTGGAGATGTATACCTATTAAGATAAACGCCTTACAAAATTATAATCTACTTTTTATTTACGCAACACAGTTTGTGTAGTGTTATATGTAATGATACCTACAGTACTGTATACATTACATTTAGATGTATGACAGGACAAAACTAAAGGAACATTTTGAAAATTCGAAATGTTTTTATTTTAAATACACAACATAGAAGCACTCTTACGAGGTCGTGTATTCATGAATTTCGAGGATTTATACTGTTCATTCCGTCAAAATGTATTTGTATTACACGCCGCTCGTCTAACAAAATGGATCTTCCCAACATTGGGGCCAATGCTATTTTCCCCTATTCCACCTATCCCACCTGGGTGGTAAGAGTGGAAAAAATAATCCACTTTACCCTCCCAGGTGGGATAGGCGGAAAAGGAGGAATTGCTAGATCCACACGTTGGACGAGTGGCGTTGAGACCGACGTTGGGACCAACGTGTGGAGCCGGCCTTAAGTGTACTGTGACGTATCTCAAGCATTAATTCGTTGTATACTTATAATGTTCCCATATATACCTAATACTGTGCCGAACACAACTTCTATAAGTTACTAAAATAAATTAGGTATTTGATACTTGCCATAGTTATTAAATTCAATAAAAATATTAAACTCATAAAATACTAACATTGATTGAATTTCGTATAAAATGTACTTCTGAACGTATATTATTTTGCACTGCTACAAATTAGAAATGTCTTTTCAGGAACATTAGTTTTCATCTTTCTCTTTATAATATGAGATGGGAATAACGCGATCTCGCTGGGATTTCACCAGCTTAGAAATAGATAACGCGGTCGCTCAATCCTATCGAAATAACAAGCAAGATTCTGTTCAATATTTAAATATTTGTGAATCGGTGAAGAAAGCCATAATAACAAACCAATATGTCTTTATTACTAAATATACGAAGATAAGTGACATGTACCAATCCGTTTTGAACTCGCATGTTACGACGACACATTATCTTAAGCCGTGTACGCACGAAAGTACAAAACATGGTGAACACGAACATCGATCACCAAACATTTGGTCCTTGAAGACACAAATTAGCAAAGCAAACACGAACACAGTTCCACTTGTGTTCGCTCTCAATCCCTCAGTAACCATGGATTCACCGTTGGGAGTTGTCGACAGTGCTGATCCAATAAACAAAATCAATGTTACATTCAATTTTTCGAACGCCGTCCGCACGGAACAACCAAATTGGTTCGCCACGAACATTTATGACGAACACAGTGCCTGATGTTAGTGGTAGGTAGATACGCATATGCGAACAAAGTGTTCGATGTTCGTGTTCACCATGTTTTTGTTTATAACTTTTAAACTTACGCGTTGTATTATAAATACAATTTGACACGGGAATAAACGCGTTTAGTCTAGGTAAAGTATTTACCTTATGCTTGACGTTTCGACCGGGTTACACCGACCGCGGTCACAAGCTGACTCGGACCACAGTCGGTGTAACCCGGTCGAAACCTCAAGCATAAGGTAAATACTTTACCTAGATTAAACGCGTTTATTCCCGTGTCAAAATGTTTTTGTTTGTTCGTACATGGCTTTAGAAAGGAGTCCTGTGTCTTTGCAGTTATAGTATCAGACATAAGTCTGATCAATCCAATTAATAAATGATAGTATTTATTCCCATCTCGTATTATATGTTCAAAATTCAATTATCCGTTTCACTGTCCAGCAGTTATTTTTGTGGGACCAGCCCTCTGTGATAATGTTTTTATTGTAACCGATTTAATTCAAATTAAATTTCAACATTGCCTAAATACGTGTTTCTTAAGCATTAGATATTATAGCGATATAATGTTTTAAACACTAAAAGCCTAAAATTAAACCTCGTATCCATTGAACTTTATAATACTGATAACTACGCCACAAAAAATGTCCCTACTCAAATAACATGCAAAACTTTTCGTGTTTTTGCAAAACATTTTGCGTTATGGTACTTCTTTAAAGCTGTTAAAAAATGTTAGATACATAACAGTTGTTAACATTCAGTAACGTGTTAACTATTGTTAAATGTTTTAGTAAAAAAACATTTCGTAACATTTTATAACTACTAGGTACTTATTTTGTTACCTATAAAGAAAGGTATTTGTTCTTTAACCAAAAAATATTTTGTTATTTGTTATAAAATGTTTTGTTATGTGATAAAATGTTGACTAACAATGTTATCTAACATTTTTGAATTGCTGTGCAAAACATTGCAAATTATTGCGAAACATTTCACATCATAATATTATGAAATTATAGCTATGGCTCGTAATCGCGTAAATATTAAACTTAATACCGGTGCTTTAAAACTAAATACCGGTCGTTATCAACGAGTAGACTACTTGTGACCACGGCCGTTGCAATACCGTTGAAACGTCGGGCAATAAAACAAAAGTATTGAGTCTTAAAATAAAATACTTACGAGATTAAGACCCGTAGCTTATAAAATTCTATAATGAGTACCAAAACGCGAAAGTGTACGAATATTATTTCGCATCACTACAAAACATTGAGAGCGATTGCGAAAGCTTAATCCAAACAAATTCAACAATTGTTTAAAGTAGATACGAGGCTATTCTCCAATAAAATCCCATTAGTTATAACTTTTCGTATGATGGAAATGCAGTTATCATTAATAACAAACGCATCTATTACAAAACGACTCCTAATATTTTTTTAAATTCGTTAGATATAATAATGTGCTTTGAGTCCTATAATATTTGCTGAGCAAGTCTGATAGTTGCGTAGGCTTTATTTAAAATACATTAAACCTACAACATTAAAGGCCTTCTCAGTGTGTTCGTAGTTTTTTTTTTATAAATAAATTAAGGAGATAAATAGCACCAGCACTATTTGAAGATGATAACTGTCTTTAAAGAATGTTCCAACATGAGTTAAAATGAGCAACAGATTATACTCTTCTCTTATGTATTTTATAAACAAGCTGTAGATGCATATCAAATGTGTTTTTAACAATTGAATAAACGTAGGTATTGGCTGGTTTATCTATTTTATTGAAAATAAATACCTTAGACACCGGGTTCCTCAATAGTGCGTTTTCACTTCTTAACAGCTACAGTTAAAGATTTGTTCATATCAGACAAAATGTTCGCTTAAGAGCTAAATGAAAACGCACCTTTAGGTCCAACAGAAGAGACTGAAAAAATAACAATTTTAAAGTAAACCTTAATGTATATTGCATATGGTTAAAAAACGAGCGTTCAGCGTTCCACAAGCTGTACTTTAACTTTTTAGGTCGTTTTCAACCATGTGTCTTAAAAGTTAAGGTTTAGTTTTAATAATTATATCCCCAGTCACTTCGCTGCATCTCGCAAAGTTTACGCTGAGCTAATTGTCAGACACTACTGTTACGATTTTAATACCATTGTTATATACTAGGGCTTCAGGACTCTCAAGTAGGTTTATAAACTATAAATTTCGTTAAACAAAGATACTGGTGCATTTAGAAATTGCGATAGGTCTTTACACGCAAGTAGCACACACAATGCATTAAGCATACCCTCTTGCCGACAAACTACAATTACACAATTAAAAAACGTAACGTTAACGTATAAGTTATTGTAACGACAAGAAGGTTTCTTAGAGACGGAAGAAAAGCTCTTTCTGATTAGTCAGCATTTATGAACTATTGACTTGGTCAACACAGGCCTAGTGGAAAGTA
Source organism: Herminia tarsipennalis (assembly GCA_945859575.2). NCBI lineage: Eukaryota > Metazoa > Arthropoda > Insecta > Lepidoptera > Erebidae > Herminia > Herminia tarsipennalis. The sequence continues at coordinate 17,584,899 of OX243837.2, forward strand.
ATCAAACATTTTTCGATGATTTTAAAGACCGTCTTCATCCAATTCAAATAAAGCTATAAATCGTAACTGCTGCTTACGTTGCTGTTTTAGGTTCCCTGCATAAAATTTTCGGTTCTATTTAAATTAGATAAGAACTGTATATACTTTAGTTATCATCGAAAAAAATGTTCGAGCAGTTATCCGCTGCCCATTAGAAAGTGCTGTTTCTTCCATAGCCTCAACGCGGGGTTTGGGCGCTTGCCAACTTTTCATCCGACATACAGATTACAATACCTATGTTATTTTTACTATATTATTCTAATTCTAAGAAAGAAGTGATTAAAAGGTCGTCAAAAATGGTACCTATATATTGGCTTACATATTTAGTTCTACGAGATTCTGTCCTTATTTGTCACATTCAGACATCTTGTCATCTTAACCTAGTCTAACGAGATCCCATCATAAAGTGCTAATAGACGGTCCAACTTTGTATGGCCTGACCTTTGAAATCGGCCAATGGCCTTAGCGTATCGTTCACGTCGCTATGGCACAATATTGGGATATTCCGCCAGTAAGATATTATTAATTTGGACCGTCTATTAACACTAATAGTAACATTACTTTATAACAAACAATTGATTATTAGAGCGGCAATTCATCATCCGATTTGTAAGCCGACACGAGTTGGCCTTCAACTTTCATCGGTTAACATGAACGCCGACAAATGGTCACTATTAGCAGTTAAATCTGTATATCAGATGAAAACAAGACTTTAACAACAAAGAGGGTTTGCAGTCTACACGAATGCAGGAATAATAAGAACAATGGGTTAACAGCTACATTTTGACACATCTGTCTCCGATTCAGAAGGTTTTATCACGTTGTCTCTTTCCTTCAATTCGAAAGCGTCCGCCTGAAAAAAACCCAACGCAGTTAGCTTATTTATTAAGTGTACGCATATACCTACCTACTTAGTTAAATTAGTTACCAATATTCGATAGATTCACAAATTGCGTATACTTATAAGATTTTTGTAGACTATGTGCTATTCCAACCTTAGGTCTATCTCTGTGCCAAATTTCATCCAGAACCGTTCAGCCTTTTTTCGTGATTGAGTAACAAAAATATATGCATTCAAACTTTCCAATTTATTTAAATAGCAGTAACAATATATCGTATGAACAATATTTAATGTTGAATTGCCTGTTTTTGCCTACTAGGTATTTGCTGAATAGGTATAAACTCACCTTGGAGTCCCTATATTCTCGTATTTTTCTGGCTAACGTGAGAAACGCTTCCTCTATATGGATGTTACTTTTGCAAGATACTTCAAAGAACGGCATGTCGAAGTCATCAGCTATCTGAAAATATAAAACGTTATAGAATTAATACGGGAATATTAAAACACATATTTTGGGGAAAATAATTACGAAGCAATAACATTATAACATTTTAAAGGAAGAGCAGGTTGAATCTCCAGCCAGGTCAGGCTTCCGATCTTTAAGTAGGTACAGACCTACTTAGGTAGGTAGATACGTAGTAGGTTTATAGTAAAGTACAACACACTTTGAATTGAGATTAGATAAACCTTCATGGTGTAAGATTTTCGAGTAAACATTTTTTTACATGATACCTACATTATGAGGATTTTTTTTTCGATTTTTGAATTTATTTATTTTTTACGCAGCTTAGACGGGAAAGATGGATACTTCTAAAATCCGAGTTATTTTTGAATAGGTAATAGTTCCGACGCGGCAGAAACGGCTCACAATATCAATGCTGCGGTTGGAGAGGAGACTGCTAATGAACGCACCGTGCGTTTTTGGTTCAAACGCTTTCGTAATGTAAACTTCGACTTGAAGAACGAACCACGTGGAAGACCGCCCGCACAGGAGAATACCTAACGCTGAATTGAAAGAGATGGCGAAAGCAGATCCGAGATCATAACTACGCAGGAATTAGCGGCATGGTTTAACGTTACCTTACCTACAATATTGATTCATTTGCATAAAATCAATAAGATTAAAAAATATGAAAAATGGTGCCTCATGATTTGACTGACCTGCAGAAAAAAACGCGCGTTTAATTGGGCGTTGCCTTGTTGAATCGGTACAGAAATTAATGAATATTGAATCGAATTGTGACATTTGACGATTCTTTACTTTATCCGTAAGCGAAAAATTTAATGCTGACCCTATGTCAAACGCCGCCACAGTGCCCTCAAGACCTCACACTGCACGAGAACCATTATAACTCTACAGGAGCTGCGGTTAGAAACCATATCTACGTCATTCTTCGTACTCATCAGATCTTGCTCCAACTGACTACCATTTTTAGAACTAAACAATAATGTGTTAACATTATTTTTTAGTCGTTTTCCTCCAGTCATAAGATAAAAAATAAAATGATATTCATTACCTTTTGGCCTCTTTCTCTAGGAACAGCTCTGTGGTTCTCATGCACATCGCACTTGTTGCCAACCAACACTTTAATAACGTCGGGAGACGCGTACTGCAACAGAGAAATAGGAAAATATTAATCAATCAATCAAATCATTTTATTGTGGATCATAGGTAGGTATTAAATACAGATGTTTTTATTAGATAAGTAGTTCAACTATGTCCCGCCTTTCAGGCATAAAAAAATGCTGCTAAAAGCTAATTCTTTTTAACGACTGTTTTAAAAGTTATTACTTGTTTGAAAACTTCGCGGGAACTCCTAAGTCACCGCTTTCTGCTAATAATAATAAAAATATATTTACTTTTTCAATTAGAAAGTAAAATATTACCTTCACTTGTGAAAAGTCGACTGTAATGCACATGTAATACCTATTCGCAATCAATAAGTAAAGCCGGAGAAAAGTAAGAGGCAATAAAAACTAGTGGCCACTCTTTTCAAATTGCCAATTTCAACTGGCTCCATAAGTCGCTTATAGGCGCTCTATCATATTTAACCCTTGGGGAACTAGAATCCCTGCTGGAGGGGTTTTTGGTTTCACGAAAAAAGATTCGTTCTAAATGTAGCTTAACGCGTGTTTAAAACTGTCGGCTTTTAAGGTTTCATAGTAAACAAGAAATCCTAGTTTCGCTCTGCCCGTCCGTCCGTCTGTCTCCAGTTTAGCTCAGAGACTCATAATACTAGAAAGCTGTAAGTTGGCATGGATATATATGTATGAGTTCGCCGACAAATTTGTAAAATAAAATCTAAAAAAAAATGTTTTATGGTCCCCCCTTTACCAGCCAGGTTTTTGTTGGGTATGTGAAAAAAATCACTATAGTAGGTATATATGTATAGTGAAATTAAAAGAAAAGCTATCATATCTAAGTAGGTTTTACAAGTTCACGAGTAACAGCTGATCAAATGAGAAGTAAGAACATTTTCGTACAAATTCCATTGAAAATTATTATATATAAGTTTTTGTATTAGGAAACAAAAACAACAGAAAACCCACTTCTAAGCATTATTTGGTTGAGGGACTACGGAACCCTACATTGTGCGTGGCCCGACATGCACTTGCCCGGTTAAAATATACGCGTTTAACTTTTTATAGGAAGGCATTTTGTGGGTAGGTCTAAAATACCTACGTACTACATACTTGATTTTATCTTTAGGTATAGGTAGATAGGCAGGTGAATATTTATTTGTAGGTTCCTGCCTCCTGCTAATACTACTCTTTAAGTATTACCACTTAGCTCAAATTGCCTTTGTTGGAGCAAGAAAGGCAAGTAAAAGCAAGATAAAGTCTGTAACTAGTTTATAAATAGGTAGGTATATCAAACAAGATTACATAGCAACAGGGTGACATTAAATTTTAGTATGTCAAGCTCAATATGGCTCTGTTATAATAGGTTCCTACTTTCTAATAAATCGATCAGGTAAATAGGTACGTACCTAGGTACTCTATGAGAACCCTGAATTCCAATCATCTGAATCCTAAATGGTGATACGTAAGTACCTACTTAAGTACTCGCTGTCATCAAAGAGGGTTTTAAGTAGGTAGGTACTGTGGCATTGGACAGCCCGTTATTGGTGTGTAATAAACCGTTCTGAGCTAAGCAGTTGTCCACTTCGGTTAGGTGAGGATATTAAATAAGTGTCACAGATAATTTTACTCTCAGAGGCATCATTTTCTAGATAAGGTCACCTGTTTCAATAGCGTTTATTTAACTAAGTAAAACGCAGAGCAGAGCTCTCAGATCAGGACTCTGTATTAATCTTGAGAATGTTCTTAATTTATTTTTAATGTTACAGAGCTCACGTTTCTCCAACGTAATTTTTTTTTCTCGGAGTTGGCCGATTTGGGAACAGCTCTCAGAGCAGAACTCTGTATTTATCTCAAGCATGTTCTTAACTTAGTTTTAATGTTACAGACCGCCAGAGAGCGCTACAGTACATGCGTTTATTTCCCCAAAGCGGTCAAATTCATCTTTTTAGGGTTCCGTAGCCGCAATGGCAAAACGGAACCCTTAGTTTCGCCATCTCCGTCCGTCCGCAGCTTAACAGAGACTGTTAGTGCTAAGGCTGTAATTGCATGCATACGCAAGTTATTTACGCCGAGCGAAAAACATTTTTTTTAGGGTACCTCCCCATATGTAAAGTTGGGGTGTGATTTTTTTTTCAATTTTTAGAATTAAGCGTCCATTTGTCAAATATTAAGCTTTAAAGTGTATTTTTTTGTTAGACTCAAGTGACCTCCCCCCCCTCCTTGCCAGCTAAACGGTTAATGTTGGTTAAGTGAAAAAAATCACGGTAGTAGTATTTATATAGTGAAATTAAAAGGAAAACTATCACAGCTAAGAAGGCTTAACAAGTTTACGATTAACAGCTGATTAAATGATAGGTACCTAAGTAACAATGTTTTTCGTATAAATTCCATTGAAAATTATTATTACGTAGGTAAGTAGGTATAATTTTATAAGTATGAAACAAAAACAACACAAAACTCACTTCATTAACCGCATTATTCGCATGACTACTGAAAATATCTATAAAGTTTGAAATAAAAAATAATCAAAAAATCTAATAAAATTTAATAAAACCCTGTCCAAACAAAAAACTGCCCTGAATTGAACTCAAATACTTTAGTGCATGTGACAGGGCAGCGAATGGCAGACCTCGACCGATTTTCTTCGGTTACTTAGGTACCTCCTGTTAATAGTGATTTTTTTTTCAAAACATTTAATTTTGGTTTTTAGTCCAATATACGCGATTTCTCTGGGTGACCTTAACTATTTATCTCTCTACCCATCAAATTTTTATAGCGTGTGTCAACAGCAAACTGCGGACCTAAATACATTATAAATAAATCAATAAATTATGAAAAAAAAAATATATAAATAAGTTTACCCAACTTACCTCTTGTATATTCCTGAGCCAGTACGAAAGATGATTGAAAGACTCCAGATTAGTGATATCATACATGAGTATTATTCCCATGGCGCCTCGGTAGTATGCTGTGGTAAGAGTCCGAAACCTCTCTTGTCCGGCGGTGTCCCATATTTGCAGTTTGATTGGCACGCCGTCTAAGTTTATTATCTTCTGTTTGAAGTCTATGCCTGAAAATATGTTTGGTTATATTTAGAAATAGGGAAGTAGAAATTGATTGAATCGAGCGTCAGATGGTGGAAATCCAATTTAAGTATATTATCAAAGGAACGAAGTATTCCATATCAGAGGTCTAAGTATTCCACCAAACAGAGTCCAACGAAAACCGTCGGTCGTCGAGGAGGCCTATGCCAAAAGGCACACCGAATTGAGAGATTTACCTACCTACCTACTCTAGAATTGCATCTATGGGTACATGATGACCCCCGGCTACGCCACAAAGAGGAAAAATACCTTAAAAATTATAAATTGAGTATTTTACCATCTGTGAAAGTTTGTTATTAGCATTTAGTAATGTATTTTATGAAACTATTTGTACTATAGCTGTAAGCACCGCAAATAAAATTAAAAAAAATACTAAAAGGAGACTTCATTTTGATTTAAAAATAACTCAAACTGCATTCAAAGATTTTTAAATAATCATTTGTCTAGGCCGGGAATTGAACCCGCAAAATGTGAAAGAAGAAACAGCCTGTTATTTACGATTCCAAATAACATAGTGTACCTATATATATAATATATAACATAGTATACTATTGTACATATTTTTGTACATGCAACCTGTGGGCTAGATATACTCAAAAGTCTTACAACACCCTCCGAATCCAATATAATAATGAATTCAGGATTTGCCACTTTTCTGTAGCGCATCAGGGATGTTCGCTGAGGCGCGCGTTGAATATTTTCACACCACAATGCGCAAAAGGTGATCCCTGGTCCGTGAGGTTTGGGCAAGGTCTAACAGCATCATGATAATGATTGTAAATAGATTTGATTGTGTCTACATGAATCATTGCTGCGCCATTTCACATGGAATGTCTCAGCGGTGATTTGTGCAGACACATACCTACCATTGTTATACTTGCTTTTTTAACTAACGGCCACCAACCACCATTTATTCACCTGCTCATATTTGCGTGATAAATATTTGAAATAATATATAGGGGGAGTTCGGGAGAGTTTACCAGGAGGGAGACAATAGCCACTGCTCATAGAATCTTAGTGTCACTATCAATTGCGACGTTGCAGGACTTCTTAGATGTCACACGCTCTTCCCGTCCCTATCTCGCAACGCCGCGTCGTTGCGTTCGGCAAATAGGTTTAAAATTGCGAAGTAATAACGTGTTATCGCGTCTGTACCTAAGTTTTTTTTTTCACTTTTATTAATTTCATTTTTGTTGTTTGTAGCCATCAATTCAAACAAGTAACCTACTTAAATGGCAAGTGTATTTATTCTAGTAACTCCTACAATACCTATACAATTTGGACATGGCGTAGATTTTTATAAAATTTAACAATTAGATTGGCGTGGGGTGGGAGACATTAGGCACATGTCTTTAGCAGGGTAATCTCTCTCTCTCTATTTTTAGAAAACTTAACACCTAAAATGCCCTTCAAGTACACATAAAAATAAAGATTCAACAAGAAAGAGATGCTTTGGAATCCATACTAATATTATAAATGTGAAAGTAACTCTGTCTGTTACGCTTTCACGCTCAAACAGCTAAACCGATTTAGATGAAATTTGGTATAGAGATAGTTTGAGTCCCGGGAAAGGACATAGGATAGTTTTTATCGCGATAACCAACACAAACGTGGGCGCAGCCGCGGGTGAAAGCTAGTATAAGATAAATCGAAATATGTTACTGAATTATCTATAACAATAACCAAAATAAACGAACAAGGACGCCAGTTTAAAACATCTCAAATTTTAAAATTTCCAATAGAAGAAGAAGTGTCTTAAATACATACCTCAATGGTACCCACAGTACTTATTTATCTGATTGTATTAGGTATACTAAGTGCCTTGTCATAAATAAATGTTTTTTTAAATAAAATGATTGTTTTTGATTAGTATTTCACCTATTTTTAAACCCGGGTAATTGCTTCCTATTTGGAGTGTAAAGTCGCCCTCCCAGGAGGGACAGTTTAGACAAACTTATTATTGGGAGAATTTGTAAATAACTAGCAAATTATTATGGTACCTACCTACCTAAACCAAATGTTCTTAAGAGAAAATATGTAGCTTATTAGTGCAGCTTAAGATAGAATTAATGGAAAATAGCTCTCTGTTTGTATAATAAAAAATAAAAAAAATAAAACAAAATACCTGCCTGCACAAAAAAGATAGAAACCAGATCTTAATAATATCATGCAGCTGGAGGCACTATACTAAGTTCATCGAGGTTTATGAAAGCCTCCGACTGCATGATATATTATGTAGGAGATCTTGTTTCCATCTTTTTTATGCATGATGGTATTTTGATGTCTTCTTCAAATAAAATATTCTATCTATAATATTTAAGATAGTTTCTATCCGTGTACCATCGTCGTGGGAGACCCTGTATATATACTGATAAATCTATGTACAGAAGCAGTTCGGTATTTAAGGCTATAGATACCTATTATTATTATATTTAAGAAGAAACCAATTTAGATCCACTATTTCCATTCTTATCTTTCTTTTTCTCAAGAGGCTTATGGCGGATGTCGTGACTTCTGGATTTTTTTTTGGCAAAATGGTAGGAAGTACTTAATTAGCTCAATTAATTAGGTGAAGCCCCAAATAGTGTTAGCTCAGAGCCCATAAAATCACGGTCCGCCCCTGAGAGATGAGTCATCACTAAAGGAGTAGTAGTAGGAGGAGGGTATTTACTATAGCTAAACGCCTGTGAAAAATTGTACCGTTGAAAATGCACAGAACACATTTTAATTGTCACAGGCGCTTACGAAAAAATAATTATAACTTTAGATAGATAATATAATGAAACCGATAAGGGCATTAAGTACATTACAATTCATAACAATTTTTTTTTTTTTTAAATACACGTTTTCTAAATATGTAGGTAGGTAAGAACCTATTAACAAACCTTAATTTTATGATCTACCTATCTAATAAAATATGAAATCGTATTTTGTAAATGCCCTATTAATAGCTATTGATCTAGCATTAAAAGCAAAATACTTACTTTGTGATTTACTTACAGCTGACCGATTTCAGCAATAAGGTTTTATCATAACAAATAAATTAATTGGTCCAACTGAAGATAAATTTTCAAAGAATACCTACCTACCTGTCTGCGCTGCGCATTGTTCTTATAAGTACCAATACAAATTGCAATTTAATAAAATAGGTACTTAATTTCTAGAGGTATTGAAATGTAATTATGTATGTCTACATAGGATTGCTTAGCAGTATTATTACAGAGTTCAACTAATCGAATTACGCACAATCGTTGTATGGGCAGTAACTTGTAGCAGTAGAACGTTGTGGAAAAGGAAGTAAGTACAAGGCGTATAAATATTTAAAAGACTATTCCACTTCATGTGTTCCATTGTTCCCCACTTTACATCCGCAATATAAAACATAATCTCGTATTCGTTAGGTTACAAACGCTACAAAACAGCATCACCTATCTGACAAAGGCACGTAAAACTTAAAATAAATACTTTACTTACCTATTGTAGATATGTATATATCGTAATATCTCTCATCACAATACCTGTGCACTATACACGTTTTGCCTACATTTGAATCGCCTAAAACTAGTAATTTATACGTAGCAGAAAAATCTAAAGCCATTTTTTGTTTACTTTGTTGTTGGTACGCGAGCGATGGCCCAAAACATAAGCCGAACTGTCAAAGTGAGAAAAATCAATGAGGGTAAGAGCGCATGCGCGAGGTCGCCCGTTATTTTACCTTGCAACAAGTAACTATAACTATTAATACAGCCTTCTCCGACCTGGGTTTCCCTGCAAGGTGACTGTCCTATTATATCGTTTGATTGCATACATTATGTAGGTATTACAAGTACCTGATGAGCGTTCTAATAAACCCCATTGTCGTTCTCATCATAGTCATTATCATAGTCGTTATTTCAACGAGTGTTTATTAACGTTTCCTAACGTTGAATATGTTACTGATATTTTATATCAGTTTTATGTTCCGTATTCAAAGTCAATGTTTATTGTATCAATATTTTGTTTTATGTAACTTTTATGAATAGAATAAAAAAATCTCAATAGTTTATCAAAGAAGATCAAACGATGAAACGTTCTAGAAAGGAGGGCAAAATTGTTTACGATGATTATGAAGTTTAAATAGAACAAATGAGCCGTCACCTAAGTGACCTGACCTCGCGAATAATGTCTGTGAACAAATCTCAGGTGAAGCGACCATGACCTATGCCAACATTAATCAACTTACTGGCTTACATTGATAAATCTTATAGATATATCGAACGCTTACATAAAAGAGTGATCCGTATCTATTGTATTACCTTCTTAGGTCACCAATGGAATAACTTTATCTATGACATTCTAACTCCACTAAATAAGCTTTTCTACAAAATAAATCACATGATTTTATAGACCACTAAATTCTTGTAGAAAATCAAAATAAGTATTAAAAAGTGTACCTAATTATATTTTCTTTAGTATTTTCCAACTTAGTATACCTATGTATCAGTACGCATCTCTAATTCAACGACAAACACGATACCTATTTCGGAACACCTTCGAGACAAATTGATGCGACGTGGTCCAAGATTTCAGGTCCCTGAGCGATGTCTATGTGTAACGCGCTTTGTTTATCTTAAAATTGCTCACATGGCCGTGGTCACATGGGGACTACTACTCAGTCTGCTTGTGACCACCGCTGGTTATTGTGACATCCTGGTCGAAACGTCAAGCAATTTTAAGGTAAACAATGCGCGTTAATTCCCGTATAATAAATAGTTATAATCATGCAACGCGAAAGTTTAAATGTTAGTATGCCTATGTGCGTTTATGAAGGCTCCTTCTTCTCCTTTTATTTCAGAGCCAAGGACGACAACAAGAACACAAAAGAAGGAACTAACTTGATTAATATTAATACAAGTTGCAGAGTATTAAGTAGTTGGAGAACGCAGTTTCCGGGTACAGTGGGTGTACAAACATTAAGAGCTCCATTTATATTACTTAAATCCACGATAGTATAATCTGTAGGATTCATCTCGCGGCCCTGTACTTGTAAACGCTTTACGTTTTGAATGTCCAGGACACAACCGATCTCTATCTGTAGCCTTTGTTTTCGTACGTCTGTATTTTGAACTTTTAAAGGATATTTCTTTTCAAGGATAAATTATTCATTCAGCATCTCAAATTTCTGTTGGATATGAATGGAATTTATAATAGCTTCATCTGTTCCGTGTTATCAGGTTCTTGTCCACATTTTGTATTCAAGAATGAGGGTAGGCGCTGTTATGGATAAAAGGAAATGTAAGAATATTATAACAGTACGTATCTACATTATTTTTGTACAATGCACTCTACCGAAAATTGCTTTTAGGGAATGGGAAAGCGTCTCTTCTTTTATTGATAGTCTCAATGCGCTTTAAACCAAGTAAGTAAATTCTTCTAAAGCTCTTCTTCCACTGCCAATATATTATCTTTGTACATTTAAATATTAATATAAACACGAACAGCCAATAAAGTTTGCTCTTACAGTTTAAATTACATATAATACGTTACGTATACTGACATCTTATTGGAAACGATAAAGCATCAAGGCTATTGACCTTGAGCAGAGACGCAATGTTTACCGTAGGTCAGTGACGCCAATTATGTATAATGTTGCTACCGCGGTTTTACTCGCTCTTACTACGGTACTTAGCAACATGGTCGCTTCAATAATATTGAAACCAGACAATAGGAAATTACATGCCTATTGTTTTCTTACCAATGCAGATACTAAACTTTAACTCAAAGTTAAAGTAAGAAATACGAGTATGTATCTACCTAGATATTTATAATTATTTGCATAGATATCTACTTTCATATTGAGGATAAGGTAGGTATTTGTTAACCGCTACTGTGTAAAGATTGACACCGATATGATTCTTAACAGACAATAAATAACTGTCAATTTTAAAAATCTCGGTCGGATTAAGCGATTTCTCATCGTTTCATGTCAGTGTTGAGCGTTCGAAGTAGGGCGTGCATAAGTCAAGGTGTATGACATGTTGAGGTCCACATGACATTCCGGGTCGAACGGTAGCACCGCTCAGGAAACAACGACTTCATTTGTCAAACAACCGCAAGGCATGAAGCGACGCGCAGCCGCCGGCGCAACATGATGTATTATGACGGTAATTTTGAAGTTCGCGTTCCATTTACCATTCAAAACTGCATAAACCGCCACCGTACCAGGTTTCCCTATAATTTCACTGCAAATGACGAATGTTTTGTTGTTCAAAATCCACTCAGTTGCGCCTATTCAAACAGATTTGTTGTAACGTTTCTTAAATAATAAGCTATAATTTTGATAATTTACTAGAAGGGAAAGTCGCTCAACCATCTGGTTCGATTTTACTCATTGAATGTTAGCTGTAATATCCTGGAGTATTAGTTATCACCCACTATGTTATCATCTGAGGAAACAGGCTATTACTAATTATTACTTAACTTAATGTATGGGTTCTAGAAATAGCGCAGTGGCGAGCGAGTGATCGATGAGTATAAGATACTAGTTATGCCTCTATCAAATTACTACCGGATAGTTATTTTCAGTACTATACTCGCATCTTTCTTTTGAAGAACATGATTTCATATCATAAATATTAAGACAGTTAGTAATGTTAACACGATCTTCGACCACAATGCACTGAATAAGGTCACAATCATAAAATTCCAAAGCAATCATAGAGTAGTACGATGTATATAATGCGAGTGTTAAAGTTAGAAAACGAAAATCGGTCTTCAAGCTAATGAGCAGCTAAGGTTAAATACCATCAAATTGTAATTCGTTTAGTAATATTTCAGTTAAACAGATTAGTGAAAATTCAAACAGAAGTCTAGCAATGAAAAATACGTGTTTATTTTCTTTTCAACTAAGCTTTTTGAGAGCCTTGAACAACCCTGATTTGCCATTAACCAAAAATCACACGACGGAAAAACAAAATCTGATTTTCAACCACCTTCGTTTGTTTACGATTTCAGTCGCACTACAAGGACTTCCAAATGTGTTTTGACGAGACATAGCATTTAGTAAAATTATAGGTACCTGCTCATACTTTGCCAAGGCGTCTTCTAATGGCTATCAAAATATTAAATTGGTCTTCTATTCCGACCAACATAATGTGAGTTAGTTAAAATAACGCTGTTTACTTATAAAACCGCAAGTATTCAGTAATGAGTAATGACTGTCCAGTTTGGTGGTCGCTCGCTATCGTCATCGCTTCGGTACGATATCTATTAGACTATCACTTTCGGTCGCCGAGTGCTCTATTGTCTGCGATATGATCTTTTTTCTTTTAATGAGCCTGCAGATCCGGCTGATGGTTACCTAATCGAGTACATTGACGCACTTGTGGGAATTTCGGATGAAGCAATTTATAATTGACTAAGCTTTAGTCATGAAGTCATGACGCTGCTCTACCAATGCCGTGAATGTCATAATGATTTTCGAAGAAATTATACTTCCTATCAAGATTGGTAAGGTTACATGCACATTTTCCTGTATCTAACCTCACATTCCATAACAATGAGCACCAAATTGAAAGTGAGATCTTTTTAATTTGATGTTAGGTTATGCTAAAGTAGATAAGTGGTGACTTCTATAACAGTTGAGCGGTCATACCGTGACACCAAATCCGGCCTGGGTCCTGGGCCTGCGCCTTATTCACGATGTTTTTTTCGTTTTCGCGGGAAGCCCACGCGAATTGGTGCATACGCGGTGCGCTCAAAGATGTCGCGCATGCGCGATGCATTTCTAAGCACAGCTCTGTATTAATCATTATGACAAGATTTTGACATTTAAAAGCGCGAGCTTGCCGCGAAAACGAAAAAAAAAAGATAGTGAATAAAGACCCTGGCCTGCTTGTACTGCTCTTATACCGAAATGAGGTAAATTGGAAATGCAGTGCACCCTTTCTAGTAGTATAGTCATCACAATTAGACTTGTAAAGTAGTTATTTTGAAATTATTAGCTTCATTTCATCAGATCATTACAATATGACCATTAGCATCGTTGAGATGGCTGACAACGCTGGTCATTAACGTAGCTATTTACAGTGAGACGCCAGATTAAAATCCTGACAGTTTTATTGTACCTTAACCTGATATTCTCCAACAATTCAAATAATCTAAAAGCGCTCTCAAACTTGACATATTCGTGTCATACCAGTAGCTCATTTCTATGCCAGATGAAATGAACTCATAAATTAGGATTTAATGTTGTTTGTTCGTCTATGTCTGACGCGAATTCTTTAAATCTGACTCAATGCTTCCAATAACGAAATAAAAATGTTGATTGTCTTTGCCATTGTTTTTTTTATGAGCTAGTAGGTAGGTACTGGAAGCATCAGTGTAAGTAAATAAATAAATGGTCTTCTCCCAATGCGTCATAGTATTATCATTTGTTATGCAGACAATAAACTGGTCTTATGCAATCACTAATATTTTTTTAGATAAATGAATAAATCTGATTTATAATACTGGTGATATCTGAATGACTTTAAATGTGAGTTGATGGATGTGTTTGACAACATAGTTAATCAAGTTCAAAGCAAAAACATGCCGACAACATTTTTGCAAATTGATGACATTTGTTGTTACTAGACTTTGTTACTCACGGACCCTCCCACGTGGATACTAAATAGGTAGATACGTATAAGTCGTAATACAGGAAAGTATTGTCATCCATAGCAATTAAAATAAGTCGTAATACAGGAAAGTATTGTCATCCAAGAGTTATTATTCTGTAGATGAATTTATAAAAACAAATGCTACTCATTCCTATCACTACAAATTATATCGAAATATATATATTACTGTTTTTTTTATACAAATTTTATACATACCGTTTTTTATTATTAAGTACCTGTTTGTGTGTGTTTTAGTATTAAGTAAATGTTTCAGTATTGTAGTAATATTTCATGTCTTGATTTAAAGTCAAAAACCCTATTAAATATTTGCATGCTATTGTGATATGGCGGAATGGGTCTTGCTCATAATTAATTGTACTATACCATCTATGTAACCACCACATTTTATGCAAATAAATGTTATTATTGTTTTTGTTATTATAAAATTTGTTGACTATTTTTTTGCATGCAAGTGTAACAAACATCTATTCCACAAATTCTGCATTTAAATATTAGTAGGATCTTTATATGTCAAATTCTAACACCCTTTGGAAAAATAAGTACCAAACAAACAACTTCATCGATAGGTAACTTCACAGCCGATGTCTTAGAATGTTCATGTAGCATGCCTATGCTAGGTTTGACCAACAGCAAGTGTAGTGTCAAACGTGAATTATGAAGCTGAATAATTCAATCGGATAACCATTTCTCTAGTTGCATCTCAAAGCGCATAATTCACGCATACTTTCCTTGGTAAGTACATGGATCTTTTGTGTGTTGTGGGCACGTTCGCGCATGCCTGTGGAGGTCGGTGTGGAGGTCACCCCTACCAGGTTCCGGGAACATATGACAGGCTCTCTCATTGTTCGCAAATTGTTGCGCACAAGGTCCCCAATGTAAATGTCACTGCGGCGCCGGCGCGAACGCGGCCACCACAGCTTGTTTTACAAAAATGTTTACTATAGCTAAAAATAGAATCGTTGACTTTTGTTTATGTGTTTTAATTTTAAATCTTTACAATGTTCTGTAGGATTTTACGTAGCCGTCTGAATTTACAACATGTTGGATTGATGACGATATGTAGACATCGGTTAATAATAAAAACTCTTCACTCATGAATTAAAAGAAGTAGGTGCATCGTTATTTTAGGACTACACTTTAACAGATAGCTAATAAATTTCCTACCTATTTAGAATGATTGCTACAATTTGCATAAATTATAAGTAAGTTTAAAATGAAAATAGGAAGAAAGAAGAAAAATGATTTGCCCTAGACCTAGACAAAACTATTAATAGCCAGAGAACAGAAAAGACTAACAATTCTAAAACAGTTTGTAAGACAAGATAATAAACAGAAACCAACGATGTATGTAGGTACTAGTAAGTAATACTAGGAAGATAATATTTTTACATAACGACTATAAACCTGTCTTTGTACAGTACACATGACTCTAAATTTGTTCAAAGTACCGTCAGTCAACGAAGGAATCAGTATCCTTAGGAATTTTTGAAAATTCATTCCTAAGGAGATTTTTGAATAGCATGCATTGTAATATATGAAAGAATAAAACATT
Organism: Herminia tarsipennalis; assembly: GCA_945859575.2. Taxonomy (NCBI): domain Eukaryota; kingdom Metazoa; phylum Arthropoda; class Insecta; order Lepidoptera; family Erebidae; genus Herminia; species Herminia tarsipennalis. Next base: position 17,600,679 of record OX243837.2, read on the forward strand.
AATTATCTTCAATGTCTTAGTTTATTAAAGAAAAAATCTGTGATCTGATCACAGACGCTTGTATGGCGTTTTTGAGTTGTTTCGTTCTCCATCTAAAGAAACTCTTATCTAATCGCGACCAAACACAAATATATTAATATCCCTAAACAATAAGGTCACTCATTTTAGAAGTCCAAAATAATTTTGAATGAACTGGGATTTGTTTGCACATAATGAACCCTTTCTTGCCTTTCCCGACATAATTTTGATCATCAAAATACAATAAAAGACCTTAAAAAAATAGTGTATTTATTTGGTGTTGGATCGACCCTTGATACCGATGACACTTGGCTAATATTCAGGTGTCTTACGTATTTGTGCTTGTTCAGCAACATCCGTGCCTGTCTGTACCCGCGTTTATATTCAACTAATGACTCACTTGATAGAAAGAACTTGTCTTGATCAGGCCATTAAACTGAGTCTATTTGTGTATAAGATTGATACTAGTTGGTATCTAGAAACACTTATAGCTGAACCAAATGAATAGCAATTACATTCCTATTACGACAAATCCATACCTACATCTTAATCATACCTTATTTATTCATAGCGATTCTATTGTATAAGTCCTATTAAGTCTGTCTATGGAGGAGTGGCGAGCATTTTAACAAAAAAATATAAAATTAAACTAATTTCTAAACGATGCGGTGTTAAATTATTTTGCCCGAAACGTTAACGTATCGCCTAAGTTATTCTATCATACTCCCATGGCCTCTAGGAACTTAGTTTACGTAGGTACTTATTTGGTAGACTTAATACTACTAAGATAATTTAACTTTATGATATAAATCTGCTGGGGGGTTCTAAAGGGTGTATTGTGTATGTAGTTTTCTGAAAACAAAGAAGTACCTGAGGTGGTGCAAACCTGGGTCTCTCTCTAGTAACTTCCCCCTGGAAGGTGATTTGTGCCATAAAAGTGCAGTATTGAAGCAATGTATTTTTTAGTTAATCTATAGTCTTTTCCCTTTGACAAACAACTTCCGCATTAAATAAATGAAAAAAACAGGTTGTACTCCGAGAGTGACGGCAGAAGTGAAAACTTGAACATTAATGTTGTGCATTTTTTAATACTTTGGAACGATTAGGGATGAGTAGTGTTTGAGTAAAACGCCTGTGACATACGGATGGACAGACAGACGGACGTGACGAAACTATAAAGGTTCCGCTTTTGCCATTTAGGCTACGAAACCCTGAAAATGACAATAAAAATGACATGACAATTAAAAAGATTATCTCTCAGAAAAAATTACATACTGATGAAATTTGAATAATATTTTTCGATCTTACTGACTTAGCATATCAACCCATATGATGGCCCACTGCTGGGCACGGGTCTCCCCAGTAGATCCTGGGGGTAATTGCCATAATCGCCACGCTTGGCGAGCGGGTTGGCGATCGCAGTAAGGCTTTAAGTACGCAGAGGACGCTGCTGCCCGTCCTCCGGAGTGAAATCCCTTAGTCGCCTTGACGACACCCACGGGAAGAGATGGGGTGGTACTATTCTTAAGCCGGCACCACACGGCTTAAGAATAGTACTTAATAATAAAAAAATATCACTAATCAAAAATTAAAATCAAAAGGGAAAAAAATAATCGTTACTCGGACTCGAACGAGTCTTCTTTTTTATATTCCCACTAACATATTAATATTCCCACCTGAACTTTAATAATATTGTAGATCGTGGCGAAATTTACCTTCGTATTCTAATGATATTGGAGCAGTATTAGTTATGGTAGTTTTAGGTATGGTAGTAGTATCTTACGAATTTTCGATCAGGGTCACATGATCTACGAATTTTCGAACAGGGTCACGTGATTCTGACGCAAGTTTAAAATTTTTTACCCATTCCAAAAAAGTGCACAACGCCACTAAAGAAGTTTTCACTTCAAAAACATAAAATTACATCACACTCAGCTCGTAGCATACCTAAACTGATCTCCCGTGCTGCCACCAAACATAATTGGGATAACTCACTCACGGCCATCTGATCCCAAACTAGGCAAAGCCTGTGCTATGGCAATCAGACAACTGATAACCATACTTATTTCTAATTTCATACAACTTTATTTAACCAAACTCAGATTTTAGTCATATAAATAGTAGTTTATAAAGATATACGTAACTGGTCTAGACCACAGGCTAAAACAATAATAAACGTCACAAAATAGTACGTCTTTTAACGCTCAAATGGACAATATATCAGAGTCTTAGATCGACTCTTCAATAGGATGTGAAATGAATGCTATCCATGTTGAGGAAGTCGTGGCACGTTGAGTGTTAGTCACTGGATGTTCTTGTTTAATTTCAGGAATAATGTTATAATTTCTTACCAAAATTATTAAAACTATAACGTCAACATCTCAAGACAAAGCCTTTTCACATAATTTTTAATTCTCAATATTTGCCACACGACTTACATATAATGCAAAATTAACATTCATATTAGTCAAATCAATAATATCGCCAACAATTTTAAAGCCTTTATTTATAATATCACGGGTCAATCCGTGACCACGATCGGTGCAATTCGATCGAAACGTCGGGTAAATAAAAGGTTCGTACCTTTAAATAATTCACGCGATTAAGCCCCGAAATATATCTAATATGTATAAAAATCGCGAAAGTTTAAGAACAATAATTTTAAAGTCACTGTTGTGAAAAAAATGGAGAGTCCAACAAATACACGTTTTTGAAAGATACCAACCACTGAGATGTTATTTCCTTCATTTTTCGATCGATAAAAGTCTACAGCCTTTTATTAATAACCAGCTCACATTTCCATACAATCATACAAATATTATAATCTCTTCCGTCAGCAATATTACTTCTGTGATACTACCTCTATCGATAGCATTGTAACATTCAATGGAGCAAATCATACGTCTGCCAATGAAGGATGACGGAAATACACCTAGCTCGAATATGACGATGCATTTTTCATTACGACGAGTAAATCCATTACATTTCATGCAATTAAATTCGTGGTGGTATATGTTCTATAATAAAATGCCCAATGCTTATTACATGGTCTTTCAAAGGCTCTACTAACAATACCTAACTGATCATTTTCAAAAGATATTCAGCTACTAACATTAGCCTAGTCGTTTCAGATGCCGTGTGTTATTTGAATAGGTAATATTATAATTACAGTACATACAGTTCCTTTATCTAAAGATTTTATTGCTTTTGCTGATGAAATATGTTAAGAATGTACAAATATTTCTCTCGCATGTCAAAAAAGAAGTCGTAAAAACGTATCTTAATGCAACGATGAAACTCTAAAGATTTTAAACAAAAGTGAACATTTAAATAGCTATACACGTCAAAAGGACCATCTCGGTGAAGAAGTGTAAAATAAGAACAAATTAATTCATGGCCATAAAACTATTTACGACGATGCAACAACAATATTTTAAACAACGCTGAGCACTATTAAATTAATGCGAAATAACCAGTCCTGAGTGTACACAAGCAAGTCAACTTGACTAATTTGTGAGTCGAGAATTTTAGTGTCGAACTTATTTGATATTTTATAGTCCGTGTGCCTTAAATTTTTTTGTTAGAAAATTTACAACTCATTCCTCTGTCCCTTTGAGTTACTGATGTTTCTGCCGTCACTTCTCAGTACGGCTGTAAACTCGTATTTATTGTCGGAGCTATTTTTCTGCGGTCTCCATGCACAATAAAATGCTGTAAAATATGACTTGCAAATATTAGGATAAAAATGGAGTCTAAATCGCGGCACAGTTGCGACACAGTTCAAATAAAAATTAGCGTTGGCTAATTTAAAATACTTAAAAGTCCATTACGAAACAAATTTCTTAAGTTATACACATTATTATCCATTCGATCACGTAATAAAACAAACACGGTTACCTCTATATAGCCTGATTAATAGCCATAAATCTTCTGTATTTGCAATAAAGAGACAAACGTTTGTCGCAATGGTTAACGTAACTCGAATAATTAGTAAAATCACGATTTATTCCACTTTCTAGGTCTCTTCCGATCTGCACTATCGATCATCGGAAGATATCGATCTTATCTCTCCATCAATTACTTACTGCTTAGTGGGAAACGACGCTTTGTGATCATCTATATATTATATATCTTATTCGTTTTCAACTTAAATGACTAGGATACCTTGTTCAACACTGTTTTATGTCATACCTACATAGGAACTTGCATCACGAGCGTGTCTAATTTATCCATTATAAATTAAGAACGTTTTATTTTAGCCAATGTTTGAATTAAAAATTACTTAGAAAATGTTGATAAAAAAGTATTCTACCAAGTTTTTTTAGTTTGGTTAGTTTTTGTGCACGAAAGGTTTGGTCAAATTCAAGATTGTATACTAAATTTTATCAAAATCCTAAACCTAAAATTTAAAAAAAATATTCACCTTTTATTTATGAATTAAAAACACCGCTATAACTAAAGGTAATATACCAATGCAATTATATGTAATTGCAATAAAAATTTAAAAGGTGTTTTGGATTTCAGTAGCTGATAGTAGGTATATGTACCTACCTACTATCAGCTACTGAGAACCAAATCACCTTTCTGTTACACGTTGTAGGCAAGAAAAGAACATAAGAATAATTATCACATGGTATGACTGCAGAATAAATAATAATAATAGTTTTTTGACTGAGAATGTGAAATACTCTGGTCCCCGAAACAGTATCAACTGTATTTCAGGGGCCCAGAATATTTTAAATGAATGATGAGTACATGAATTTTATAAATAAAGGCTATTATCATTTCATTTTATTACTGCACTCTGTGACTGCACTCAATAATAATACGAGCATTTAAGCGTCGGCGTAAATATTATCATAAATAAAAAATATACGAAAAATAACCGACTTCCAAAACAAATATATGGTAACATATATCTATAATAGGACCTGTTGGTCCTATTATAGATATATGTTACAAAAAATAATTAAAGATTTTGAAGTTGGTGCCAGGAAATGTAGTTTTGTTGTAGGCACCAACTTCAAAATTTTTGACGTGACAACGTCTTATAATTCGATGGAGCCGGCTGAACGCACGAAAAAACATGACTCATGAGGCGTTACCTCGCTCTGAGGCGTTCCATTTAAGTGCAAGCGAGAGCGCGGAACGAGCGACAAAGAGGCACAATCGGATTTACCTCCTTCTCTATATCCTTACAAAATATCTATCAAACAAATAAAATTAAAATTTTCTTTTGAAAAATGAAACCATTCCATCAGTATTTTCTTATGACGTTGTCACGTTCAACTATCGTCAGTAAACCGACTTTACAGACAACCGATTTGTTTTTATTATTTTTTGTTGTTATACTTGTACCTATATTATTTGTTGCTTTTTAGTAACCTTAAATTTATTTTGAAAGTCGGTTTTTATATTTTGTAAAAAAGTTTTTATTTCTCACTTTTTAGTGTATTTATCAAATTGCTAATTTCTTTTTACAAAATATTGCGTTTTGCGATACAAGGCCGTTGATTTTTGAGAAATTCACCTGATACTAGACCATCAGTTCCATTACATGATTTGACGGAGGCGAAGTTTATGGTATCGAACACGGTATTTTTAATAATAATAATAAAAATAATAATAATAATAAAATGTATTTATTGAAATTTAAACATTGTTATGTTGTTATATAACCCACCAAACTGTGCAACAGTTTGTCGGTGGGATTAGCACTCGTTATTTTACAATCTACAGGTATATTACTATAACTACACTTACACTTATATATTATATACACTTAAATCTAGTTACCAGTCGACTATTACAAGACTAGTGGCGACAGAGTCACCGATTAAATTATGTTTTAATTTATGTTTTAAAGATTGTTTGGTAATTCTCACATTAATTTGACTTAACCAACTATTATAATTGTTGAACAAAGTGGGGATAAGGTACTTGTTAGTCCTTTGACCGTAATAGTTTTTAACAAATGGTTTAATGTATTTGCCTTCTCTAACTCTTTTAGTGTTGTATGTGTTTTGTATTTTTGTTTTAAATGCATCCTCATAAAACTGTTCCAGCAGCAACAAGTACTCTACTTTTTTATTTACAGGAAGTACTTTACATATTACGAGTAGTTCCTCATACTTGTCTTTGTATTCTTGTTTCGTCTTGGGATTAACTAACAATTTCATGAATCGAATTTGTATTGCCTTAATATTATCTAAGTACGTTTTAAAGGTTCGACCATATACATTTAATCCGTAGCTGACCAGCGACTCGGCAAGAGCAAAGTAAATGACACGCAAGGTTTTCTTATTAAGCGACGCACTTAATGTGTAAAATTTACATAATACTGACCTTAGTCGAGTACAGACAGAGTCCACATGCGTCCTCCAGTTCATGTGCGAGTCTACCCAGAGTCCCAGATATTTAAATGTGTTGACATACTCTATGTTTAGGCAAGTACAGTCGATATTAGAAGCGTGCATGCAGTCGTATGTATGTCCTATAATAGTGATTTCGTTACTATGGATGTCCCTTGCGTTTAGATTATGAGGGGAATGTATATGAATTGCTTTGGTTTTGTCCAAGTTTAGAATAATTCCGTTGTCGTGCGCCCACTTAATTATGTTATCAAAATCTGCCTGTAACACAGCTCTGGCCTCCTGTACTGATTTTGATGAATATAATAGACACATGTCATCGGCGTACATATAGACTCGACACTTACCCACCACGTTGCTGACGCTGTTGACGTGCATGATGTAGCCCACCGGACCGAACACCGAGCCGGTCGGCACGCCGAGTGTCACCGCGGCCTCCCGCCCGCTCTCACCGGCGATGCAAGTCTGCAGGGTCCTGCCGCTCAGATAGTTGCGAAACCACCTGTTCGTCGGGCCCCTGATCCCACACTCGTCCATGGCTTGGAGTAAGGTCTCATGCTCCAGGGTGTCGAAAGCTTTCTTGTAGTCTATAAACAGCGCCAGGACCTGATGACCTTGGTCTAGGCTGCTATTGATGTACTCCGAGAACTGTGTTAGTGCAGTTGCCGTACTACGGCCGGTCCTAAACCCGTGTTGCGTGTCTGATAGTACGTTGTTTTGTTCTAAGAATTCGCTTATCTGACCAACTACTATTTTTTCTACTAATTTGTCTATTACCGACAGTATCGCAATAGGCCTATAGTTCGCGTAGTCTGTATGGACACCTTGTTTAAAGATCGGCCGTATTAAAGCTTTCTTTAAAAGGTTTGGATATTCCCCGGTAGAGAGCGACATGTTGACAAAGCTTGCTAGAACTGGTGAAATACATTGTTTAATGGACTTTAAATCAACTACACGAATCCCATCCACCCCCGGCGCCTTGTCGCTGCTCAGCTGATCAATCACTTTACTTACTTTACTACTACAAACTGGCTTAAAACGAAAAGTTACGCTACTGACTTTAACATATTTATATCTGTCTAAAAGTTTAATACAACAATTGTGTTTGATACTAGTAATCTCTTTTGTAAATGTGTCTGTAAATTTACTACATACGTTATATATTGTATCTGTCTTAACTAAATATCTTTTTATAATTTCATCTACATTTGCTTTCTTCCTACCTATCCAACTATTTATAATTTCCCAGATTTTTCTAGGATCCCCCTTACATTTAACAATTTCTTCTTGTCTGTATTTATTTTTCTCCTTATAAAGGAGTTTGTTTACTTTATTCCTAAATCGTGTGTATTCTAGCCTTATTGTATTATTGTTAGGTGATTGCTTCCACTCCCTAAACAGCTGATCTCTACGCAATAACATATTTTGTAACGATCTACTAATCCATGGCTGTGAAGCTCGTTTATCTGTCTTTAGTTTTAAAGGAACTTTGCTATCGTTATATAAATCTCTAAATAATATTTGCATCTTTTCGTACATGACTAATGGACATTTAATAGATAATAGTTGAGACCAATCAATATCACAAATGTTTCTACATACTAACTTATTACTAATTACATATTTAATGTCCAATTCTTTACTAATATTGCACTGTCGTCGGGTATCTATTGGTAACGATACACCAATTATGTTATGATCCGAAATATGGCACTCAATAATAAACGATTTGCAGTCCTGCAGCCGTCTCGCTCGCACCCACACATGGTCGATGCACGACGTCTCGCTCACTCCCGCGACGATCGCCTCGCGCGTAAATGCCCAAGTTGGTAGCACGAACTGTAGGCCGCGTTCACACATGCGATTTTTGTAGTCTGATACCTGTCGACTATCGCTGACTGTATCTAACATGTTAATGTTGACGTCTCCTATAAATATAATGTCCTGGTTACTTGGGATATTTTTAAGTATATTTTCGACTTCGTTGGTGAATATTAATTTGTTGGTTCTAGGAGGTCGGTACACTGCAATTAAATTAATAATCGACTGATCTATTAACAGTCTGCCATGGAGTGCTTCCACTGATTCAGTCTTTGTTTTGTTTGCTTGAAAATTCAGATTGTTTTTAGCGTAGATTAATATTCCTCCCCCTCTCGAGATTTCCCTTGTATTTGAAAACACATGGTATCCTTTTATTTGGTATAATGGCAATTCTTGTTCCTTTATATTAACTTCTGACAGTACTAACAGGTCTATATCGTTTGTGCTATGGTTTAACAAAACCAGTAATTCATCAAAATGTTTCCTTAAAGATCGTATATTCAAATGAGCGGTATGTAGATATTTATTGCAGTTACTTAAATTATGTCTCCATGTGGCGATGTTCGGAAATTGATTAAATTCACAGTTTAATGAATTTAATATATCAAAACGATCCACTTTTGTTTGGTGTTGTGATTACGCAGTGTGTACTCCGCACTATGTGCGCGGTATAAAGTATCAACGCAGCTGCGCGCTGCGCGATGTGGGTAGGTGTGAAACGCGCACCTACTTGTTATTAATCCTTTTCTATCAATCGTTCTATATCACTTTCGTTGTGAATTGAGAATATTTTTTTCTGATCGTCGCTCTTCCTTATAAGTATTTTACCGTCCTGTATCCAGATGTATTCAAATCGCAACCCGCAATATTTATTTCTGAATAGTTTCCCTGGTCATCTGTGGTCTTCATCAGTTTCAATTCTCCCAACTTTAAGACTAAATTTACGAATTACAACAAAATATAAAAAAAAGAAATACAGTTGAATTGAAAACCTCTTCCTTTTTGAAGTCGGTTGAAAACAACATATGTCCGTCCTTATAATATATTAAGTACCACCTACACGTTGGCTGAGTTTATTTAAACACAAGCAATTCTAACCGAGAGCAACATTGTCAACTTTTGACCCGCCATAATTATGGTAAACATAGTTACAAACTGTGATTTACGCTAATTACATACACTTCTTACATTGTAATATTATGTAGAAAATCCATTTCGTTTGTTTTGTTTGCACGTTCTAGTCATACATTATTTATTGTATTAAAATAGTAACGGCGCTTTGCATTTGCGATCAATTATTTCAATGAATTTGTATAAAAACTAATAAAACGAACCTTAAAAACTAATACGACACGAAAATTAATAACTAAAAAGGGACAAATTAAAGTAGGTACAATAATAATAAGTAAACATTTTCAAGTTGGGGCCTAATAAAACATAAAACTGGCCATGTCACACACAATGCAGGGTTCCGTAGTCATCGCCCCCCCCCCCCCGTCCGAATAAGAATAATGCAGCTTAAGAAGTGGGTTTACATTATATTAATAATAATTTTAAAGAAAAAATTATAATTGCACTTTAAAGCTTAATATTTCACAAACGGATTTCAAATACGATAACTGATTTTCACAACCCCTAAAAGTTTTTAAAAGACCTTTCTAATGATACCCCACACGATGGTTTATGTGAGAAAAAAAATATTATAAGGAAGGTACCCACGTACTCAAAAATAATGTTATTCAAGATTTTATTATTTTACTTTGTTGGCGAAGTAATATGTATCGCCATGCAAAATTACGGCCTTCTAGTACTAACAGACTCTGAGCTAAGCTACGGACGGACGGACTATAAGGGTTGCGTTTTGCCGTTTTGGCTACGGAACCCTAAAAACGACTGTTTCCTGGCACCATATTTCATATTTTAATCTACTTAACCTCTAATAGCTACGAGTATAACCCCTAATAACTTTCGTTCGAAAAAAAAAATTAAATAAGCTAAATTATAAACGAACATATTTTTTCAGAATACTTTATGATATTATAGTATTTTTTATGGACATTTCTTGCCAATTACTTTATTAATACAAAAATGTAAAGTCCAGACCCAGGAATTTGTTAGAATGCTCTCAATAACGAAGCAATAACAAAAGTCGTGATAGGTCTTTATCTACCAGCTAGATGGCGCATGCGAGGACCCAACTCGTGGGTAGAAAAGGATAGAAAAGTCAAGTAACATAGTCCAGATAGGTGGTTAGATTCCGACCCTGGTTTGGCATACGGAAGGCTCGAGTTCGATTCCTGGGTCTGGACTTAAATTTTTTCTATCTTTCGAAAATGCAATTATTGGATTAAACATTCAGAAAACTAATTTAATGACTTTTAAAAATATAGTGAATAAGCTAGTTAACTTAAATATACAGCAGAATAATATAAATATATGTCAGGTACAAACTACAAAATTTCTAGGAATAAATATTGAGGACAATCTGAACTGGAAGAGCCATATTGAAAGTCTGTGTTCAAAAATAAATCAGTACTCCTACGCTCTTTACATGCTTACAAATACAGCAAACACGTGTACAATTTTGACCGCCTATCACGGGTATGTAGCTCCAGCTCCAACTATAAAATATGGTGTAATTTTAGGGGGAATTCCACAGATGTATATTTTGCATTTAGAGCTCAAAATAAATGTATAAGGGCCATTTGCAAAATAAAGTTAACTGATACCTGTCGACCCATTTTCATTAAACACAACATTCTTATTTTGCTTATTTTGGAAACTGTACTGGTTGGTGAAAAACCATTTAAATTTGTTGATAAAACTAAAAAGTAAAAAACATATATCTAAAATTAGCGTACCATTTAACTAACAGCATATCTTAATAAAGGTATATTTACCTTTTACCAAAGCCAATACTGGAAGAAGACAATATTAAACTCGTCAAAAGGAACTTTAAAGGAACTGCTGATAGCAAAATGCTATTACTCTGTCGATCAGTATCTAAAAGATAAGTTGTAATGGAAAAATGTAATAATTGCATGTGTTTTAGAAAGCTATCTAATAATAATGTACTTAGTTAAGCATATATTTTTAGTGTACCATCTTCATGTACTGCATGCCGCAAGGCTGAACACAGTGTTACATAAGTCTACAACAATACACCATCCCATAAACCTGTACTTATAAGTAAATATAAATAAATAAGTATTAATAAAGTAATTAGCAAGAAATGCCTATAAAAATGACTATAATATTCGACTTGCGTCATCTTATTTTGTTAAAATGCTCTCGTAACGAAGCAATAACAAAAGCCGTGATAGTTCTTTAACTACCGGCTAGATAGCGCATGCGAGGGCCCAACTATACAGAAAAGTATAGAAAGAATTGAGGTCTATTAACATAGTCCAGATAGGTGGTTCGATTCCGGCCCCGGTTTGGCATACGGAAGTCTCGGGTTCGATTCCTAGGTCTGGACTTCAAATTTTTATATCTTTCGAAAATGGATATATACTTTATGATATTATTGCATGGTTAGTATAAAATAATGTTATACTTAGTTTTATACCTACACTAAAACCTAACCTTTCTAGGAAAATATACAGCCCAATAAAGAAAATTCCATCCAAATCAGATCAGTACTTTTTTGGGAAATCCACCTTTTTGAAGCCGGAGAACAACCATTTTGTAATTGTTTTGATTAATCATCTTCCGCTCTTCCGCCTTGTCAAATATCTTGTTCACCCCCATTTTTAACGAACAAACAACCTAGAAAGAAATAAACCAATAAATCAAAATCAATATTCATCACCACTTACAATTTTAATAAATCACCCCCTCTCGACTGTCATTATTAGATAAGCTTCCTATCTTGTCTAACATTTACAGTAGGTAAGTAGGTGTTACTCAGGTATTCAGGGTAATGACATGATTATATCATCCTAGTCGTATGATAAGTGTGCCTACTTGTTGGAGGTCATCGGTCATTCGAACATCATACATCAACGCTACGCTGTCAACAGTCAATTTGCAAGATATGTCATTATATAGTAATGTATGCTCCTTACTTTTCAATTACTGTGTATACTGTTGATTTCATTTACCTACTTAGGAAGCGATTATGTATTCAATTTTATGGTTATTACTAGCCTTTATGTAAACGTATATTATGTCTTGATTATCTTATCCATCAACGCTAAGACATAACTACTAGTTAGAGTTTAAACTTTTAGAATTTTTTACGAGATACCTATATATTTTTTCCTTTTTTGGATTCCGTAGCCAAAATGGCAAAACGAAACTCTTATAGTTTCGCCATGTCCGTTCGTCCGTCCGTCCGCAGCTCAGCTCAGAGACTGTTAGTGTTATACACATATTGCTTATGCCGACAAAGTGAAGGAATAAAATGTTGGTTTTTTTTTTAGGTTACCTACATTCCCATTTTTTTTTTTTTGTTTGGCGGGTAAAAAGTCCTGACGAACACCCCACCGTCTGGGGAAGACGGTGGAGATAGTGTGGGATTTGCACCCACTAAAAAACCCGCCGTGTATCGCTCGCCACCTTAACGAACGGGCCGCCGGAATGTACTATACCGTACCGCCTTACCTACATACCCAACATCAACCATTTAGCAGGGGCACTTGACTCTAACAAAATTTGAATTTTAAACCTCAATATTTCACAAACAGATCTATAAAAATAGAAATAATCAAAATGACATCACTACTTTAAAATTTTACATAATAGGGGTACATCTAATTTTTTTCTCACCAACCCCATCGTGTGGAGTATCATTAGATAGGTCTTTTAAGACAACTCCCCCGCTAGGGCAGGAACTTCACAAATATACTTACAATCAACAAAACTAAATACAGACTCGGAATCAATATTAATTAATCTCCACAAACTCACGTGGGAATCGAACCCGCAAACTCCTGCACAGCACTCCGCTGCGCCTCCGAGCCAATCAAACCTTTGGAAAAAAATTCAAATAAATACTCAAGGATCTTTAGAAATGCAAAACCTTTAACCACTGCTACCATATTTAACAAATGATTACTTAAACGAGCGTTTGATTTGTTTAATAAGCATGACAAAAGAGCCCAATGACGGCTACTTATCATATTACTTTACATGTAGGTAACTGTAGCACGACAACACATTCAGCGTAGGAGTCAAACGACATAATCTGCATCATTGTTACATCTGTCATAGCCTATTATGTATTCTTAACATTGCCTCACTATCGATGTTTTAACAATCTTTGTAAAATCTTGTAACTGGTATTATCATATTTGTATCATATGTTCAGAATGATGTGTTTACCTGTTGTTTCACAAGAATGCCAGGTGCTACGCCATTCTAGTTATAAAATGAGGCCTCTAACTGACACGGATTTCATTGACGTGTTTGGCTCTTGTCCTGGATTGCTATGAAGTTCCGTAAACAATCAAATCTGTTTCGCAAATTCCATGTTTAACACAGATACAAAAGATACATACACGTTACTGCAATTATGATATTGATCTAAATAGTAGGTACATTGTATCTATTCACAATCAAACATGATAGATAGGTACATTTTATTTCGATACGCACGGATGATTTACAAATTGGTTACCATGTTCTCATAATGATTTTTTATGTCAAACTTTTTACAAGAGTTTAACAAAAACATATTAGAAGAACACTATAGACACTTCTCACTGTAATCAACATCGATTTAAAAAAATACATACGGATAATGATTACAATCTTGGTAGCCTGCTGAACTTATCACTCACGGCAATCTCTCCTAGGTAACCTTTCCTAGCAAGTAGGTTACAAATCAAATTGATAAAAAATTAAAAGCCGTAAACAGAGAGACATAGAATGATAGAAGTCTATTCGTATCTAATATACATAATACTTACTGGAGACGATAATATCGACGGATCGTTTATTACTTTTATAGCACCTCTAAAATTTTCTCACGCCTATAATTGTGACCGTTATTTTGCAAACGGTTGTTCATGAAAGTTTCATGCCTCTTTATACATGTATTATGAGGTGTTTTTTTATTACTAGATTCGTCTGTATTCAATTGAACGGCTTCAACGAGTGTAATAATACCTACCTAGTTTTCAAATTTATAAGGTCAATTTACTGTCTCCATTGTAATATACGTCAAACTATACTACCGACGTGAACCCACTCTTAACACAAGCCAAGCTTAGCTGGAGGGGTTAACAGGATTGCAAGTAATGTGGGACCACAATCCCACATTACTAGTTATCTTTTAAAAAAAAAAAAAAACTTATCACTATACGTGTAATTTATCTATAATATGTATGTATTTAGAACTATATAAGTATATTTATCAGTTGTCTGGTTGCCATAGTACAAGCTCTGCTTAGTTTGGAATCAGATGACGTTGTGTGAGTTGTCCCAAGATATTATTATTATTATTACTTATCGCTATTGTGATTAAACCCAAAGTTTTATACTTTTATTTTTCAAAAACATAAACCTTACTTGCAGTCGTGGAGAAATACACCAAATTGCTTTGATATAAGTAAATACAGCTTAGGAGCACTACACTTTTTCATTCCCCTCTTATTTGTCAGATGATAAACAAACAAAAACTGTTACATATTGCTTATGCGATAAAATTACAGCATTTCTATCTCACCACTCTCATCGAATTAATAAAAATTAATCAAAGTGGCTTAAATAAATATCGTTATCTACATCACAAAATATTTACAATTAATCATCGATCCGAGAGAAAGTACTGACTCACTTCTTGGAATGTGATCTTCATTCGTTGTTAAAAGAAAAAAGTAAGACTATTACCTACGTCAATGTTACATCATTATTATTGTAATAACTATTACGCAGTGTCAATAATAGGAAAGGTATCCGGAGATCCGCAATTTGCGGGTCTTATTTGTAAATGTAGTGTACTTACACGCCAAACCAATTTTGGTCAACGTAATATGGACAACATAAATGGTACACATAACAAACTTAATAGATTATATAGTTTCAACAGCTATATCAAGTGATAAATCTGTGAAAAAGAAAAGATTTGTAGTAAATGATTGTAAGAATGTTGTAAATTTGATGTCTATATGTACAATTTGCTAGAGATCAATATCTGTCTCTGTTTCATGAAAATCTGTTCTGCTTCAAACATTTTATATCACGTGTTGGGTTTTTTTAAATCATAGTAATATTAGCTTATCAGACTCTTTGTTTGCTAACTGCCAATGCCATTTTTTTGTCTTCTCACTTTACAAGAAGCAATAATTGTTTTGATATAACGCTTGCTTCTTAAAAATTGAAAGACACATCTTCCTATGGGAATAAGTTACGTTAAATTTGTTGTTTGATATTTCAATCAAGTCCCTTGACAACGTTATAAAATTTCGTCCAAATCCTCGCGGGAAATCATAGTGATATCATAGAAAGCAATATATCAATCAATTATATTTCTAAACGAATGTATCCTTGACCTAACAGTGTTGCGAAAAAATGCTCTCCAAATGCCATGGGAAATGGTAATGGGAAGTTCATTTCAAATAAATTAGACTGATGTAAGTCATTAGGATATCGTTTTAGATTGCGATATTTCGTTCTCCATCATATTTCACAAATGTAATTAGTAGTAACTAGTGTATGATTTATAACGGGATTAGTTTTTGCATGACTTATTTGTGTGGACATCCTTAACAATGTTATTTCAAAATGTTTGATTGAAGTTTGATTAAATTCATTACAACATTGATGGCTGTAAATATGTCATAGCACTCAATACTTAAAAGGTATTTATCAACTTACTAAGATAATAATAATAATATATTATCGTGGGACAACTCACACAACGCCATCTGAACCCAAACTAAGCAGAGGTAACTAAGAGGAAACCAGACAACTGATAAACATATTAAATATTTCTAAATACATACATATTATAGATAAATTACACACAGACACAAAATAATACATCGTGCTCATCACACAAAGTTTGGTCTTACGTGGGGATCGAACCCACAACCTCCGGCTTAGCTGTCAGGATCACTAACCACTAGACCACCAGGCCAGTCAAGATGACACGCATCTTCGTAAATCTTCCAGTAGATCTTCTCGGTGATGCAGTAGAAGTGCGTACGACTGCTGCGCAATACATTGTGGATTCGATTCTCCCACTACACTCTTTGCATGATCCAAAAATTGAATCGAGTCGGGGTGTACTTTGTGTCCTCGATTTGTATGTTAGTCCCCTGTGACACAGGGTTTGTACCCTACTACAAAAGTTCTCTTTTATACAAGAAAAGAAAGTAGAGTTTTTTTCGACATAAACACCACATAATCAATTATATGGCCAGCCATTATCCGAATAACCGATTAATAATTTGGTATTTAGGCCAAACATTGTATTGGTAAATTTTAGTATGCCTACCTAAATATCTTCACGTGAAATTTGATTATGTCTGCAACCAAACGTTAACACAGAAACTATACATTCTCCGTTTGCGTTCATAAATATTACCTACCCAGTTTACTCATTACCTAAATTGTTATGAATCTGTTTGAAACTAAGGATAATATTTACTAAGTAATTGTTATTTGCTAATTGTACTTCAGCAAATATTGTTTAATATCAGTCTTAGTTTTCTGTGTAAGACCCCGCCCCCAACCTGACTGTATTTATTAGCAATCCCGTGATCAGAACTTCAAGAGTCAGCGAGAGGTGTTAGGTCAGGGTCAGAAGCTGTAACTCATAAGTCCCATCATGGACATACCCAGATTAATTCTTCAGGTAGGGGTCGTACTTTTGGGGAGGTTAGGTGGTACAATTCACTATACTTCGGCCAAATGAGTTTTATATGCCCATGACTCCCATGTACTTAAGATAAATATATCCACTTACTTTAACCCGCAACTGCATATGCCTGTGCGTGACCCTCTTAGAGCTCAAGGTTCCTGAAATACTTTTTCATCCCTTGTCTAAATTACAAATGAAACCTTTCAAAATGTTACCTTTCTAGTTTCAAGGGTTTGGGCTGGGTGTTAATGAACATGAATGAATTTTAACACTACACCAATGATGAATTCGCACTTATCAAATGGTACCTAGCGGTTATAATAAGAATATTAGGAGTATTCAGTAATAAGAAAATTTTAAACACCATTTATAAAAGACTAGCTGTCCCGCGCAACTTCGTATGCGTAAATTTTCCTCGTTTTTGCAACATTTCACGTCGCTACTCCGCTCCTATTAGTCGTAGCGCGATGTTATATAGCCTATAGCCTTCCTCGATAAATGGGCTATCCAACAAAAAAAGAATTTTTCAAATCGGACCAGTAGTTCCTGAGATTAGCGCGTTTAAACAAACAAACAAACAAAGCAAACAAACAAACTCTTCCGCTTTATAATATTAGTTAGATATGACATAATAATTATGGTAATTTATAGAACGACTCACTCTCTGTACAGAACACAATAATATTCCGTGAATTCATCCGAGTATCGCTTTGATTTATACGAATTGTAAATGTAAAAGTATTCTTAAATATCACGGTCTCGACGTGACCTTTTATTTGTAAAAGAATTCCCATTTACACCTTTATAGTCCTTTGTTACGCTCCTACATATCTACAAATCAAGACGTAACAGCAATACATATGTAATGTTTACTGAAAATGGTATACAGGAATTTACAAGACGGTGAATTCTTTTACACAAGAATTGTATGTATGTTTCTTGTATAAATCATTTAGGCATGTAGGAATGCGATTATGTATAAATACATGACAATTTTATAAATTACAAATGTTTAAGAAGGCTAAAATTATGGCAAGAAATTAATAATAATATCTTGGGATAACTCAAACAAAGCTATCTGATCCCAATCTAAACAGAGCTTGTACTATGGAAACCAGATAACTGATAAACATACTTATAGATTTCTAAATACATACATATTATAGATAAATAACACCCACACACAGAATAAACCATCGTGCTCATCATACAAAGTTTTATACTGGGTGGGGATCGAACCCACGACCTCTTGCTTATCAGCCGGATAAACTCCCACCGCACCACAGAGGCAAATTGATACTTTAAAGCATCCAGTTTCCGCGTTGGTCGGCCTTATTGTAATTTGCATTCAAATGTAAATTAAAAGAAGTAAATTCATTAATTTCTTAGCTAAACTAATTGCTTGATAGGTTCCCACGAACTTCCGAATGACCTCTTATTGAAATAATTTAATTCATAGGATATAAACAAACATGACCAAAACTTATTGATGTAGCCTCTGTATGGAAGCACTAATTGCTGCACGGTTTCTGGTTTAACAAACCATTCAGTCGTCTATTTAATATTCGTGATTGCTTTGAAAGGTCTGGAAGGAGGCTTTTATATAATACCTGTCTACTACCTTTGCTTGCGTCTCCGTACGCGTGGATGTTATCACAACAAAGTGTACCCAGTTCACAATCTTTCTTTTCCCCTATAATGATATTATTTTTTTATAAATTGGTTTCCGACATTCACGACGTTCATCGCCGAATCTCTGTCTAATCGGATTTTGGACGGATAACCGACTGACCGACTGCAAAAACGAGAGTGAAGGAATAAAAAGTGCAATGTCACTGCAATCGGTTGAGAGAAAAAAAAATACAATCAAGTCAACAAATGTCAAAACTATGACAAAATTTTATAAAATACGCGCCAGAGGTCAATGTCCAGCACCTGCTCCAGTCATTAATTTTGTTATAAAATTATGGAAATATTACATCACAAAGAAAGAAAGTAACCTTCAGAACAATTTGTCAAAAGGGAGCTAAGTAGAACTTTCTACGTGGGTGTTACGTGGGAAGCTGTATCAAGTAGCATCGTTTAAATCACGTGTAATCTTGCTCTTTTTATGATATCCAAATATTTGTGTTTCGTAACGTTATGGGCATGGTCCAAGCGTGGGGCTTCGCACACCGTTGACACTTTAGAAAACTCTTCGTCAATGGACAGGTACCTTATTCAAAGACGATATTTTTCTGATGGCAATGGAAACTGATTTATAATGAAATTAAAGTAAGCTCTGATTAACATAATTCTACAGCAGACGGTTACGTTGTAACAAAATAGAAGCGAAGAAGTGTAGGAAGAGAAATTACAATATGAATGTGTTGACGTGCACCAAGACTTGAATGCTGCAAGGTGATTCAGGACTGGGATGAAACCAGCTACAGCCGGTATCGTTGCTCGTCTGCTACGATCCATGAAATTAGATACAAAACTGAAACAAGAGTGAGATATCTGCCGTATCGAACATCAGAACAGATACCATGTTCTTGTTCTTTTAAATATTCGTGTTTCATAATAGTGGTATGGTCAGTGAGTCAGTTAAAACGCTATTACGATTTGCTCTAGTTACTTTGGTCAACGTTTTGTCTGGGGGATTATCTGACGGCGCCTCCACGCCTCGCCCTAAATACCTCGCGAATATTTGTTCCGTAAACACTTGATTAGTTTCGCATAGTTTCATGATGGATTTCTAAAGGGGAGAGGAAGATTAAGGTAATTGAGTGATATTTACTGAACCGTCACCGTGAAGCTATTCCACCTATATACCTACTGTTGACGCATTTAAGAATGTAGGTACGATATACCGACTAGCTGAGATCACGTTATGTACCTACATATGATTGCGAGAGGTTTAAGGGGCGTCTAAACGGGCCATTTTTCACGGCAATTTGTGGCGGCAATGCTGTTGCCGGCATCATTGCTAGCAATACTGGCAAGACCGTAATATTGACGTAATGTTCCGACCATATGGCAATACATGTTTTGTATGGCCACCAATATTGGTCAATATTGATTTGATAGGTTGCCGGGCGATCGCTGAGCGATAGATTTTCCGCATTATGGCATGAGTTATCCTTGTCTACGCGACATGAAGTTTGCTGTGGGTGACGCCGCGCCGTGACTTATTGCTAAATTCTGTGTTGTCAGGTGTCATGTTGTTTTAGGTTATTTGTAAAAGATTTTAGTCGTCTTTGATAGGTACTGAAAAATGAAGTCAACTAAGAACACTGACCTCTATAGTCGTAATATTTAAAGTGAACTGCCAATGGTCTCCAATGAGCAGTACCTATGAACTGAATCGACCACCGATGATACCAGTACCTACACGAAATTGCGGAGCGGCGATGGGAATAGTTCCAACATCAAATTATTTGTACTACTCCCACTTACAGTGATGTAACATCGTGCGAACATTTGAACGAAAATGAATAGATACTGTGCACCTTGACCTTACCCATATACTTACAGCATAAAGCAACGACATCGATATGTGAAGCGCAAATTCTAAACAACTGAATCACATCAAGCACTGCCTGGAAATTGTAAAAACCCAACAAGAGGCGTTGAATGTGAGAGCAGAAGCCCACGAAAGCCATCATTAGGTACACCATGTATGCAATTTTATTACTTGGTGGCTTATTCATAGGACTGTGTGGCACCCTCAAGGTCAAGCAATGTCTCCACAACCACACACAACAGAGGAGCGCGGCGAGTCCACATCAGATCGCACTCAAGCAATAGAATTGTTGTCGTGTACTGCTGGACACCAAGTCGACAGTGAGAGAGTCAGAAGTGAGTTAACCCATCGTCAATCATTGCCATCAATGATAACATTTACAATTCACGAACCTATGTAATGAGAAAATAAAATAAAGATTACATTATTTCATTTAAATATATTTTCCTTTACATATTCCATAGTTTGTGTTTATCTTAAGTTATAACTTTATGCTGCATAGGTTAACCTAGCGCCTGTGCACTCTGTATATGTTTTTACTTTTTATACAATAACTTTTCCAGTACAATAAACACAACATATTTTTTCTCATATACATTACAATTTTCTGAACATGGTTCTTACCACATTTACCAAATTCTGGAAAAAGCTTGAAAATAAATAAAAAGGCAAAATAATTTAGGATCAAATGTTTTATTAGTTAAAGTACACCGTTTGGTTTTTACATAAGAGTATTTTATCGAATATGTCATCCAAAAACTTAGCTGGGGTAGATATATCTCATCATATCTAAGTACCCCCGCCCAAATACCATGTCAGTGTCAACATGGGCACAGCAACCTACAGTTATATTTCCAACAACTGCAGCAATAACCTGAGATAGCATCTATAGTATTGACAACATTTTAATAATAAATTAGTAAAATAAGTTCTGCTACCAATATGTCTGGACTTTACTCTCTTTCTAATTAAATACCTATAATTAGAGGGATAACATCTTTAAGGGCATCCTAGTCAATGATTCTACCATACAAACATGCATAAGTGATTACTACTCTGTATGAGGTCGCAATTCAAAGCTTAAAATCATCATATCATTTTGTTTTATCATAAACTAGGCTTGTAAAAAACGATAATTGAAATATTTTCAATTACTGCTTTCTACAAGCCTAGTTTATGATAAAACGAATTGATATTAATTTTAAGCTCTCACTTACACTAGGGTGCTCTTAATTTCATTATTTACTTCTAATGTGTAGGTGCCATTTATTCATACATGCTCACCACATCTTTGCTTACCACATAGTATGACCGGGCTGTTGATATGTCCCAATTGCCAACTCAATCTAGAATATGACCATCATAACATACCGTAAATGGCTTTAACAAATTTTGATATTTATGTAAACTATGTCTTTAAAAAAAAAATAGTTGCTACTAGTTTGCAGATAAACATATCATGTTGCATCACAAATGATAATAGCAGGCTCGATTTCATTGAGCAGATCAGGATTTCCAGATAAGCTCTCAGGTATTATTCTGCTCCTCAAATCAACTTCTGCCACCATCGCCAGGTGCCATCTGCAGGCTCATGCACTCTCTTGCCTTAGACATATACCGTTCTAATGGCTTTCGGCTTATGACACAGACTACTTCTATGCAATTTATCCAAGTAAATACTTAATGCAACACTTGCAGAAGGTACTTTATCACCTAATCTTCCCATTAATGTCCCTAGTACTGGAGGTGGTACAGGTAAGAGATACATTCTGAAAACAAGACAATATGATATTATTCCAAATTCAAATTGTTAACATGTCTGTTATTATCTTGCTAAATTATACCTATGCACATTTCTCGTAGCAGTCATCCAACATGTTGCGCAAACGTGTTTATGATCTGTAATAAAAACATTTGTTACTTTTAATAGGTATATATAGAAACATTAGGAAGTTTGAGAATTGAAAGCTTGATAAAACGATACACAGTGAATGGTGCTTGCTTTAAGTTTTATGAAATATGTACTACTTATTGTATTATCAAGTCCAAGAGATGAATTGAAAGTTTCAAAATCATGAATTGTGTGTGTAGGCAGCACAGCAGATTTGGATAACTAAGTAGATACTAACCGTCGTTGGTGACATCCAGCCACTAAGAACATTCACCATGGCTTCAGTTGCATCTAAAAACAAGCGCCGGCGCTGGTGCGTAAGTCATAACGAACCATTCTCGGTAGAGAGTACTTTTAATTTATGAATAAAAGTAAAAATCATAATAAATAATTTTGACAGTTATTTGTTGTTTTATTGTAAGCTTCGGTGTTGCCAGTCATATCATAACTTATAAAGATTAAATAATAAATAAAGAAAGATTTTGAATTTGTGTATCGATTCTCATCTACTGTTCTACAACTACAAATGCTTCTAGTAAGTTTACTTACTAGAAGCATTTGTGTATTTCAACATTGCAGCTGTCCAAGCACTAAGCACTTGTGCTGCAACACTCACTATATTTTTTTTTATTTTGTTGGGGATGACATGATACACATTCAATTTAGGCAGCGCTCTAGTGTGACCCAATTTGCTGTTTATGTTATAAATAAACTTGATGTCTTTCCATGTGCCAACATCTTTAGCTATCATAAAATATAAGTACTTAAGTTCTGTCCTGCTTTTTGATTTACCAAGACCAGGTCGAAAGGTGAGACCTTGGTCACACATAAGATCCAATGGCGACGATCCTGCTTCTCTTCCAATACAATATCTTTTATTAATTGTACAAGCTCTACTGCTTGTACTTTTAATGAAGTAATAAGCCAAGCTATTACTTCATACTAACTGACTAACTAACTGTCACCAAGGAGAAATATCCCTATAATCATGAATACCAGAGTATGGTCACGATATTTTTGCGACCTTTCATTTTGAACCAACTCTACAAAGCCATTAATGATGTCCCTTGCTTCGATATGTGTTAAATGTGGGTTTCTAACATTTGGTTGGTATCTCATCAAACACTAAGTACATAATTATAATACTATATAATACACTAGCTGTCCCGCGCAACTTCGTATGCGTAATTTTTCCCCGTTTTTTAAACATTTCTCGTCGCTTCTCCGCTCCTATTAGTCGTAGCGCGATGTTATATATGGGCTATCCAACAAAAAAAGAACTTTTCAAATCGGACCAGTAGATCCTGAGATTAGCGCGTTTAAACAAACAAACAAACAAACTCTTCCGCTTTATAATATTAGTATAGATATGCAAGATGCATTATAATATTATATTTCTGAATAGTATGTAGTACCTAATATCTAGTTATTAATTTAATTAGTTATTTGCTGACGATAGTACGGTTACCGTAACATGTAATAATATTGACACTTATGAATTTGACATCAATAAATCATTAACATCTAAGCATAATTAAATGGCTTGATAATAATAATTTAAAAAATAATTTAAATAAAACTAATATTATGCATTTTGATCAAAGATCAGAAAGTCCATCTGACATTAAGCTAGTCTACAAAGATTCTATTATTTCCGAAACTGATACGACACGATTTCTTGGTCTAATAATTGACAAGAAATTAAATTTCAAACCTTTTGTAGATAGCTTATGTAAAAAAATTAGTAGTTCTTCATACGCCCTATATAAACTCTCGCTCGTAATTAACACTAACTACTGGGGCTACTCGAAAATATATTTAAAACGCAAAAGCGCTGCATTCGCGCAATGTTTGGACTCCAAAATACAGATAGCTGCATACCAATGTTTAGAAAGCACAGAATTCTAACACTTCCATCATTATATATTATTGAAATAGCTCTATTCGTAACAAATAATCCTCATCTGTTTCCACGTCTGTGTGATAGAGTGATCCGTAATCGACGTGATAACGATAGACTCTGTTTACATCGATCTAAAACCACTCTATTGCACAATAGTGTCGTATGTATGGCGCCTATTATATACCATAAAATTCCAAAATGTTTTAAGATATTAAATTTAAATGCATTTAAGAGTAAATTAAAAAACTTGTTAGTCGAAAAATGCTATTATTCTGTCAAAGATTGTATTTTGTTTTTTATGTCTATTGATTCACATTATTACATTAATTGTTGCAGATTTTATTACCTAAGTTTTCTATTTTATTCATATTGTATTTTAAAATTATATTGTAATCTGAATTTTGTACACTGATATCGGTAAAACATGTTGATCCAATAATAACATAGCACGTCTGTATCTACCTTACACATGTTTTTGCAAATAAATAAATTTTGTATTTATTTTGTATTTTGCAGCACCCTTACGGGGTCTATGTATGTTTATGGACTGCCTGTAACAACATCATGCATTATATGATTAAATAAATAATTTCTTATTTACTTCCTAGTTTTTTTAAAAACAAATTTGACTTGGACGAAACAAGAGAACAACAGAAACAAAGAGCATCAGAAAGTTTTCATATTTGTAGTCATAGTCAATATCAAAAATTTTCAGATGTCATTAGCGACAGTTCAACCAAATTATATGTCATAGAGTTTGGCCATTGTTGCTGGGTTGTGTTGCCCGCTTATGAGTCTGGGTCATGCGCCATACTATTGCCGACATATTGCCATACATTGCCTAACCATAGATTACTTGGCCATCAGTTACATTTTTGTGATGGTTGGGCAATAAGTTGCCAATAGTGCCGCCACAAATTGCCGTAAAAAATGGCCCGTTTAGACGCCCCTTTATGAATTGGACATCTCTGTCTATTTACTGGTCAAACATGTCTAATACATAGACTACTGTGTACATTATGTGGATAATATAACTTAAATTTTAGGTATACGAAACATAATTCTAGTAGATATTTATTCCTGACTTTATTGAAGTGTTAACTTTTACCTTGATATTACGATTAATTACTTACGTCTGCAACGATGTTATAAAATGAAGTACCTACCTATGTATATTTTTATTTTTAATTATGTTCTCCTTTCCTAAAGCCATTAATTAGGCCATAAAACCAAGTAGGTAAGTAGCTGTTAATGATATTATGAGTGCCTGTTAACAGGGCAAAGCGTAAAACTATCTACAATAAACTTTACGAAATCTTAACTGACAATAAAAAAAACTTTCCAATATTAGAATGATTTATTATAAATTTCGCTGACACTTTGATTCTTCAACAATATTACAATTTTCACTCATAGTCGTCAATCAATCAATTTGCATATTGTACTACGTACTTCTTCAGATGCTAAGTATGAATATAATAGCGGTTTATGTAACAACAATAGTATGTGTGGGTTGTATCAAATGATTCAATTGTAATTTGTAAGAATGAAATTCTTGTGGCAGCACTTTCTTTGCCAACGGAGAAAATATTTTATGTAATATTCCAATCGCTAAATATTATTCAATTATTTTGCGTAGGACTTTTATTAGAAGAAATGTTTAATAACTACGTTTAATTTAACAGCTATCAGACGATCAACTGTATTATTATCACATTTATTCTTAGTGATTATAAAAACAACTTAATAAAAACAATAAATTAATTACTAGTTGAACAATACAGTCTTAAATCTGTCCGATAATTAAATTGTTTACGACTACATTTCCAAGAAAAATGTAGACAGATTAATAAAACAGATATAGGATCTTAGAAATAGGGCCAAATTGTAAAAAGTAGCAAATGTTTATGTTATTATGTATCCACGAACGCCTACATATTCTGTAAACAGGCAATAGAAAAAAATGATCCAACATATTACGAACTTCAACTGGTAGTTGAACTTTGAAGTTTGCTAAAAGTTCTTAATAGTATATTAAAGAACCAGAATAAAAGTAATTGTATCTATAAGTTCTTAATAACAAAGCAGCCATAAGTTTACCTGCCGATATCAATAACTGATCTACTGTTAACTGTCTGTTAAAACAGCTTACTTTAGTATAAAACTGACATTCATTGTGCATTTCGATAACCGTCGATAGATAGAATATCCTGTTAAATAGGTTTCCTATTTCATGACGGCGCAATTGTCAGTTTCGCTACTAGGCCCTAGGGTTAGCTATTTTAACAGATAGTTAAAGATAGATAAGTTATTCAGACCAGCCGTTATTATGATATGTTTCGTCGGGACCCCGGGGTTCCAATAAGTTTTCTTAAGAGCACCATACACGGAAAGACTCGTAGCCCTCCTCTTCCCATCTGGAGGTCTACTCTAATTCAATGAAAACGAAGTTTCGATCAAAAATGTGGTGGTAATACTCAGAATCAGGAACATCTATTTAATCTACTCGTTCCAGAAAATCGTCCATTTGTTCGATCTTCTTGTGCTTAGCCAAAGATTAAGTAGAATAGTCCCCGTAAACTTAAGAAATTTAAGTAAACGAAAATTCATGAATTTTCTTTTAGAGAAAGATAGTAGGCCTACTGGATCAGGTACTGAAAATAGCCTAAGCTGTTCTTCATACATTTGCAGAACCAATATTAAATTACCAACTTTTACACATCTCTCCATATTTTCAAACATTCAACCTCGTATTACTTTAATACAAGTATTAGGGAAATTTTCTACCACATAAGTACATAGTAGGTACCTATTATGCTAATCGCGATTCGACACGACTTTCGGAGTCAGTCGTAGGCGCCACCTGCCCACACCGCTACATGTTGGCCCTACTGGTCCTACATCATTTCATTAACATCTTACAAGAACTTTCATGTAACCCACAGTATAGTTTTAATGGAGACAGATAGCTATGGAATACGAATCGCTGGATTTTGTGTTGATAGTTTATTTAACCGTTTTTAAGGAAATTTTGTGAGCTTCATTTGTCGTAGCGGTTCTGCGTGCTCAAAAATCTCCCGGCATCGTTAACATTTTATTTTGTCTCATAACTGCCTCTGTGGCGTAGTGGGAGTGTGTCCGACTGCTACGCAAGTGGTAGTGGGTTCGATTCCCACACGGAACACCACTTTGTGTGATCCACGAATTGTTGTTCCGAGTCTGCGTGTACTTTGTGTCCGTGACTTGTACGTTTGTAAAGTCCCCCGTGACACAGGGCTTGTACCGTACTGACGGAGTAGTCTTTTTCTAAAATAAAAAACACCCAAAGTTTAGATGGTAGAAAATGCCTATGACATTAAGTTCGTCGTTCATTGTGTACATGAAATCGATGTTATTTAGGAAAATATGGCCAATAATACCGGATTAATGAATACCCAATATATCCTTGAGACAATTTCCAAAGGCTGTAGATGCAAATAGGTATCTATAAATCACTTAATTTCTTCTTCTTTTAGAAACATTGATTTTCTCAGAACCAGATGTTTATTCTCAAGCATAAGTAATTGATTATTCTACTGCCTAAGGTCAGACCAAGGGCAAAGGTGGATAAATAAAAACTGTATATCTATTAGGTAGCTCATTTATCGAGGAAGGCTATAGGCTGTATAACATCACCCTACGACCAATAGGAGCGGAGCAGCAATGAAAAATGTTGCAAAAACGGAGAAAATTAACGCATACGATGTTGCGCGGGTCAGCTAGTTAATTATATCTATTGTAACAGCATCATAAATCTTTTCATATTAATGTTGATATCAAAACGTAATTTTTTTCACAGCACTCACAACAGAAGCAAAGTAAATTGGTACTTTTTACCTGATTCTAGCACGGATCTCTAAAAACTCTTATTTACATATTGCGACTGTATTAGCAAGTAAAATTTTATGGAATAAAGTAACATCATGTTCTGAAGACGTTATTGCCCGACCCATTTGCTAGCTAAATGTGATCGATAGATAGTTACATATTTTACAGTAATAGCCTCATCGTGACTATTAATATATTATGCAAACCCATCCTATATACGTATTTTTAGACATGTTTTGTGTATCCTAATTCATATTCATTTTCCAGAGTAGGTATAGCTTCTGTGTCAACGTTTTTTTTAAATAATTTTTCATTTTATATTCCTCATTCAGATTACAATCTAGTGTACAGACTTAACAGTAATTTTGTTATAACTCCATTGTGTGAATATTTTATAATATTACTAGCTGAACTGGGCCAGGAACACTCGCCGGCTTTCCCAGAGCATTTTGCTAAAGTTTCATCAAAATCTGATCAATGGGTTCGGAATGTGTAAAGAAAACTAAAATAGTAGGATACGAAAAAAAATGTGTGACTAGCCAAAGAGTTCTTCTAGCCTTCCGCAGACAACACTTTTTTTTCATACATAAATGGCAACAGGGGTGACCCAACACCCCCATATTTTGAAATTCAAATAAAACTTCAATATCTAAGAGAATCAAACTTATTTATTATGAGATCAATTGCTTACACCAGCTATACTCTAAGTGTGTTCCGCGGAACCCTAGGGTTCCGTGATACCTCTGTCGGGGTTCCGCAAGAATTTAGAAATAAAAAAATCAAAACACCTCTCTCTGGTCGCTCCGCGGCTGTGCGGACTCCGCGGCCGCGCGGAGACAAAACGCTATGAATGTTATTTATTTATTTATTTGTATTTGTATAAGCTTGTGTTACATTAGCTGGTACAATATCTTATAAGTTTGGTCTCAACAATTTTATACTTGTACAACGCGTTCGCTCTAAGTTTGCCGGTCTGTGGAATGCGCGTACCCTCCCCCACGTGACAACAAAACTTATAATGTGTCATAGTTTTACCCAAATATCTAGATCTAGATCGACCGAACCCCCGCCGCAACCAAAGCAGCTTATGAGGTGGATGAGATTCTGCTCATGCCCGGTGTAGTTGTGGAGCCATGGAGGGGAAAGAAAGGCCCCTCCCAATGTCATCGTTGCCAGGGATTTAGGCACAGCTCCCATAATTGCCACCGCCCACTGGCGTGTGTGCGATGTGGGGGCGAACACCACGCCAAGCAATGTCCACGACCCAAGACAGACCCGGCAACGTGTGCAAACTGCAAAGGCCCTCATCCGGCCAGCAGTGCAGCCTGTCCCACCTTCAAGCAGGAGTTAAGAAGCCGCAGGTCGGGACCCCCCCCACGGACGGGACCCGCCAAATTGATAGCCCATCCGAACATCATAGGCGAGTCGGAACCGACTTCGCTTATGGCCAGGGCCAACGCCCCCCAAATTAAGGGTGCTCCGGCCCCCACCACTTCCTCCAAACAAAGGAAGAAGAAAAAGAAGAAGAAGATAACAACAGGTGAGGTGGTCCAGAACAGCCGGGCAACCGAACCAACCAAGGCAACTACCCAAGCTACAAACAATGAGAGGGACGATCTCGTCAGGCTCCTCACGCTAATTACCCAGCGTGTGAAGACTGGCGAGATTGACATCACTGGACTACTGGGAACACCGCAGCTCAATGGATAGCACGCATTCACCCATCAGAATTGTCCATTGGAACGCCCAGTCCCTTAAGGGGAAAATTGGATTACTCCGGCTCTTCACCAAGCAACAAAGAGTAGACGTGATGCTAATCAGTGAGACCCACCTGAGCTCGAACATCAAGCTAACCGTGCCTGGCTTCTACACCTACCGGCAGGATGAGGTCTCGCCGCAGGGCACACCCTACCGCGGCCTTGCAGTATTGGTGAAGAGAAATATAGTGCATCAGTTGGTGGAGCCGAAAGGGCTAAATTCCATATACGCCCTTGGAGTTGATGTCCACATCGGAAACCGCGAACTGAGGCTCTACGCCACCTACCGCCCCCCAGGAGGGTCTGGGTCGTTCTCAGTAAAGGAGGTCAGGGACCTCCTCCATCAACAGACGCCGACAATAATTGCAGGAGACTTCAATGCCAAGCACCCGGCCTGGCACTGTTCCAGCAGTGACCGAGTAGGGGAAATCCTCTACCAAGATGCTCTGTCCCATCAATATGAAGTCGCTGGACCTTGTGAAGCCACGAGGATCGATCCAACCAGCAGGGGCAGCGATAACGTACTTGACATCATCGTCTTTAAGGGACTCAGGACACCCCCAACTCAGGAGGTCCTGCTGGACCTGCCATCAGACCACAGGCCAGTGCTACTGGTGCTCCAAGAACTTCCAGGGACGGTTGCGCCACCCAGGCCTAGAACCAAGACGGACTGGGAGTCCTATTCTCACTCAATAAGGGGCTACTCACGGCCTCAAATATTGAAGACAAAAGAGGAAGTCGAAGCAGCCGCGATAGATCTAACAAAGGCTATCAAATCCGCACTCAACGCTTCCACGCGGGAGAGGTCGAGTGCAGAAAGATCCAACCCCCTGCCTGCCCGACTCCGAAAATTGCTGGAAGAGAAACGGGCGGCAAAGAAGACCTGGCAGAGAACTCGGCACCCCAATGACAAGACACGTTACAACTGCCTCACAAGCAAATTTAAGGCCGCCCTATACGAACACCGAGGGGAAGAATGGGAGGAACACTTGCTTACCATCGAGGACGATCAACCATCCATCCACCGGCTCTGCAGACAGTTGTCGGCGGAGCCCAACCCCATTCGCCCACTGTTCGGGAAAGATGGAACGCTCCGCTACAAGACCGATGACCGTGCGAACATCCTTGCGGACAGTCTGGAGGAGCAGTTCACACCCCACGAAGGCCAGGACGAGGAGTTCACTCGGGAGGTAGAGAACATAGTCGCAACCTACCTACAAACACCTCGGGACCAGCAGATGGCTCAAGAACTGCTCTTCACTCCTACGGAAGTACTATCAACCATCCGTAAAACCAACCCCAAGAAGGCACCCGGCGAAGATGGCATACCAAACTCGGCGCTAAGATATCTGTCCAAGCCAGCAGTGGTGGCAGTGACACAGCTGTTTAATGGGATTCTGAGAACCACTCACTTCCCAGAGACTTGGAAGAGAGGCCGCGTTATCGTCATCCCTAAACCCGGCAAGGATCTCAGGAGACCAGATAGCTACCGTCCTATCACCCTACTGCCTACAATATCTAAGATCTTCGAGAAGCTGCTCCTCAAGAAAATTCGACCCCACCTAAAACTGAGGCCCGAACAGTTTGGATTTAGGGAAGGGCATTCAACTACCCTCCAGCTGACCAGAGTGCTACACGAGATGGCGAGGAGCCTCAACACCCGCCGCTTCACGGTGGCAGTGGCGCTCGACATGGAGAAGGCGTTCGATAGGGTGTGGCACGACGGCCTCGTCCACAAACTATCGACGTCCTCGCTACCATGGACGATCGTTGCAGTCATCGCGTCGTTTCTGCGGGGGAGAAGCTTCGCCGTCTCGCTGGAAGGCGCTAGCTCAGGCATACGCAAGATCACAGCAGGAGTCCCACAAGGCAGCTGCCTCTCGCCGTGTTTATATGCGCACTTCACAAACGACATCCCGGTGGTGGGCGATGTACAGCTGGCGCTATTCGCTGATGACGCAGCTTTCATCAGCACGTCGATGAACGCAGCACACGCCGTGAAGAAGCTAGGCCCAACTTTAGAAGCTCTACCGGGCTGGCTACTGAAGTGGAGGCTAAAATGCAACGTGGCCAAAACGCAGGCCTTCATCACAGGATGTTGCCGCTACCCACCGCCAATCAAGATGATGGGCGAAGACGTGCCATGGTCACCGACCATTAAATATCTAGGGGTCACAATAGACCGCCAGCTCACAATGGCCCAGCACGTGTCGTCAACTGTCGCGAAGGTCAAAGCCGCCAAAGCGAGGTTGCGACCTCTGCTGCAATCTCGACTGCCTCTCCAGACCAAACTCAACATCTACAAATGCTACGCCAGGTCGCGCCTCACCTATGCGGCGCCGGCGTGGTACAGCTTTGCAGCAGAGTCGACGCGACGGCGGCTCCAGGCGCAAGAGAACTTGTGCCTGCGCTGGACAGTTGACGCCATCCGATACATGCGTAACAGCACCATTCACCGCGACCTCCGATGGCAGAACATCGAAGAGCATATCAAAGAGCTCACCGGGAGGATGTTTGGACGAGCAGACCACTCAGCCGAAGCCCACCTGATGGGCATAGCGCCTCTCCCGCCCGAAGATTGCACCCTCACGCGCAGGGCAAGGCTCAAGCGCCCCGCTCGGGAAATGATACCCAGCGGATATGACAACCCGCCACCGTCCTCTCGTAGGCGGCTTGCTGGGCCTCTCCCCACGGAGACTCACCCGGCTGGCCAGCCTCGAGGACGGCAGCCACAAATGAGACCAACCTGACCTGCTCGGGAGCTGTTTTCACAGCTCCCTTGAGCAAAACCAACCAACATCGACAACCCGCCGCCGCCCTCTTGCAGACGGCTGTCCAGGATCCCTCCTAATCGGCCGACTCGAGGACCGCGGCTTACTACCCAAGGACCGGCTCGCAGAAACGAGCCGCGAAGACTACCACCAAAAGGAGTCGAAACTCCAAATGGTTTACCCGCCTATCAAAGGCGCGTGAAGACTAGACCGACCCAAATATCTACCGTACACAATTTTTATTGTTACAATTAAATAAAAAATTTCGAACGTCATACACTCATACCTATCGCCAGCGGCAAACTTAAAACGAGCGGGTAGTATACTTGTAAGCGCTCAGTCTCTTTGATAAAAGCCGCCTCTGAATTAGACGCTATAGTTGTCAACAAGCGACTTTCGTCTCTAACTTCAAAGGATAAAGTCGATATTGTTTACAACGCTATTTTTAAATTTCTGTTTTTATTTTTGCTTTTTGTTTATCAAAGGTGCCGACTCGAGTATTTTCGAGAATATTTGAGATCGAGTCTAGGACTAAGTATAAAAGCGGCGATCGCGCGTTGGCGTCGTCAGTTGATGATTAGCGTTCGGAGCGATAAGTTACTACCTACTTACAAGCTCGCTAGCGAGAAACTAGTGTTCATTGTTTTACTGCCTGCTGTATTCTGTTGTCTCAGTTTTATACATTTCTTCCCTGTAGGTTCTAAATTTAGTCTCTTATACGCAGTAACGATTGTGCATTATTTAAACC
Organism: Herminia tarsipennalis; assembly: GCA_945859575.2. Taxonomy (NCBI): domain Eukaryota; kingdom Metazoa; phylum Arthropoda; class Insecta; order Lepidoptera; family Erebidae; genus Herminia; species Herminia tarsipennalis. The sequence goes on from OX243837.2 coordinate 17,634,140, forward strand.
CCACTATCCTGACTTGTAACATTATAAATAAAGAAGAATGGAACGTTGGCTTAAAGGTGTTAAACGTGTTCCAACAACATCTTCTAATGACGCTGAATGTTCAAAAGCAATGCGCGCGGAGAATTTAGCAATCACCGATCCAGAAGATGATGCCACGAGTGCCACGACGTCAAGCTCGACGGTTTCAAAGACGAAAAAAAGGAAGTATGATGAATCTTATATCAGTTTCGGATTTGTTGATTCCAACGGCTCACCTCTCTGCATGCTCTGTAGTAAACTGCTTCCTAATAGTTCCATGGCACCTGCCAAATTGCGTCGACATTTAGAAACCGTACACCCCGAGACTAAAGACAAGAATAAAGAATTTTTTGTTCGCAAAAAAGATCAGTTATTAGAAAGTCAAAAAAATATGATGCATGTAACACAAACTACCAACGAAAAGGCCACGGAGGCATCATATTTAGTTAGCTATCGCATTGCACAAGCAGGTGAAGCGCACACTATCGCTGAGAAATTAATAAAACCATGTGTATTAGACATAACAAAATGTATGCTTGATGAAAAATCTGCAAAGCATCTTTCTACTGTTCCGCTATCAAACGATACTGTTTCACGACGAATCCATGATCTGGCAAGCTACGTCAAACAAGAACTAGTTACACGTCTACAAAATACACGATTCGCTTTGCAAATGGACGAGTCGACTGATGTCGCTGGTTTGGCTATCCTGCTGGTTATTGTGAGATATCCATATAAAAGTTCTTTTGAAGAAGACATGCTTATGTGTTCATCGCTGCTTACAAACACTACCGGGGAAGAAATTTTTAATAAAATAAATATATTTTTTGAACAACATAATCTCAGTTGGAACAATTGCATTGACATTTGTACAGATGGGGCCAAGGCGATGACAGGTAAAACAGCAGGAGCAGTGTCACGAATGAAAAATAAAGCGCCTAATTGTAGTTCCAGTCATTGTATTCTGCATAGACAAGCACTTGCGATGAAGCAAATGCCGTCTAATCTAAAATTAGTTATGGATGAAGCGGTAAAAATAATTAATTTTATCAAATCACGACCACTACAATCCCGATTGTTCTCATTATTGTGTGAAGATTATGGCAGCAAACATAAAACACTGCTGCTCCATACAGAAGTGCGATGGCTGTCTCGGGGAAAAACTTTAACAAGGCTATTTGAACTTAGAGCCGAGTTACAAATGTTTCTTTCAGCAGATACTTCTTTTAATTTGAAGGACCGTTTGTATGATAAAACTTGGTTGTTCCGATTGTCTTTTATGGCGGATATCTTTCAAAAACTTAACGAATTAAATTTATCGTTGCAAGGTAAACAGACAACAGTGTTTCAGGCCTATAATAAAATAACTGCTTTTAAAAGAAAATTAGATTTTTGGATCATTTGCATTGGTAAGAAAGAAATAGAAAGTTTTACGTTACTCAGTGAGTTTGTTAGCGAAAACGACTCAGAAATGTTTGAAGATAATGTGTTTGAAGAATTGGTCCAATATCTCAGTTCGATGCGCGCATCTTTTGAAAAGTATTTTCCCGAAGAACACAATACAAAAATTAAAGTGAACTCCTGGATTCATAATCCTTTTTTACCCAACTTGGAAAAGCCTGAAAACATGTCAAATGAGATATATGAATCTCTTTTAGAAATGTCATCAGACACAAGTATGGAGTCATTGTTCAAAACGACGCCTCTTAATGATTTTTGGTGCAGAATCCAAGATGAATATGCAATGCTTGGCCAAATGGCTCTGGATATTCTTCTCCCGTTCCCAACTACATATTTGTGCGAAACAGGATTCTCTACCTACGCAGCCACGAAAACAAAATATCGCAATAGACTGGACGCCGAAGCTGATATGAGACTCCAACTTTCTTCCATCAAACCTAATATCAAGCAATTGATGAAAAATAAAAAACAGTTTCATACCTCCCACTAGTTAGATTTTTTCTTTTTTAATGTTTTCTATTATTGTCCTTACCAAGTGGTGAAGTAAATAATAATTAGTAACTGATACATTGTACTTTTATTATGCTGATTAATAAAGAATACACTTATAAAAATAATTGTTTTATTGTAGGGTTCCATCAAGTATTTTGCTTCCCAAAAGGGTTCCGTCATTTAAAAAGTTTGAGAACCACTGGCTTACACTATTAGACATATGAAAATAATGTTTAGTAAGGCACTTTTAATTTGGTATTAAATATTTTTGGTATTATATACAGTTCAAGCAAACATCTTTGCGGTGTTCAGAGCAAGCGGGCAGGAGGCATTTTGTGCAAAAAGTTTTTACTTTTTTGTCCCGTTTTCTTGGACACAGTGTACATCTTGCTTGTTTCTATAATTTAACAGGGGGCTCGCCTTCAGGAGGGTCGTGGTTCACATTTAGAATATCACGTATAGTGACTCCTTATTCTCTGGGCATATTTGTACTCAAACGACGCTTCATGTGCGGTTCAGCCAATTGTAAAGCTAAACTCTTTAAATATCTGCTCCGAAACTTGTTCACAGGAGTGTTCGGATGTTTAGCGTCAACATAAAGCACCATAGAATTGATACCAGCTTGATCCAGCATGCCATAGAAGTAACGAAGCGGCCAACGTCTAGTATTTCTTGCCGTGCTATATGAATGCATCATTTTATCGAAAGTATCTACTCCACCTTTCGTAGAATTGTAATCATGAATTATTTCTGGTTTGCAAATATAAATCATAGCCATTTTACCTTAAAAATCAACCATTTACCTCAGTATTACAAAAAATAAAATTATACGTAAATAGCAACAGGGGTGGCGAATCACCCCAACAATGTCAATAAAACAAAAACCACAACTTACCGCGACACGTTGACGCGTGCGACTGATTGCACTCACTCCAACGGAAGAATAGATTGAGCGTTAGAACGCGACAGAAACAACATCGACAAAATATTGAAACTTTTCGCGAGTAGTGGGGTGGTGAGCAACCCCGGTTGCCTTCCTAAGGCTAGTAGATGAAAAGTCTTGAAGTTACGGAAAAATGCAAAAACGAGGATTTTCGAATATTTGACTTTATTTTATTCTGTGTTTGTGCGCACTGTTAAGTAATGGTTGTGTGCGGTAGAGCAAACTAAGCGGCTGTGTCACTGTGTGCGTAGCGCTAAATGAATAATTCGTTCGGCTTAATGCTCCCATAAGCCTGAAAAGGTAACAGACAGACAGACAGAGTTATTTTCACTATTTATTATACGGGAATTAACGCGCATTGTTTACCTTAAAATTGCTTGACGTTTCGACCAGGTTGCACCGGCCGTGGTCACAAGCGGACTGAACATGCAACGCGAAAGTTTAAATGTTAGTAGAGTTATTTTCACATTTATAATATTGTATGAATTTGTCCATTGTAACTTTTGTTGTTGTCTATATTAGAGGTAAGGCTTACCGTACTACAGTACTAGTCTCCATTTGTTTTTCTGCCGGATTAATATCGGCTAAATTTATCGAAATTATTTTAAAAGTGACTGCAAAACAATTTTTTTCAACATTTTTAGTCTTGCCAGCAAATAAAATTGGAGAAGAACCGTATCTTGTCGTAAATAAGTCGCAGAGACGTTATAAATCTTAGAAGCTCTCTGCGTGGTGTTCTATGTTTAGTTATGTATAAACATTACCTGTAACTTAAAATATATTTTGTAGCAAAAAGCAAAACTTTACACCCTAGATTCTTCTTCCAATATTTCTCTGGTCATGCTGAATAACCGTCCAATCTGACAATAATAGGAAGGGGTACGTATTGAGTGGGAAACCGATGAGCGGAAAGTCTGCACCATATATGAGTTTTATTGAAAATTGATTTTAAGGAGTGAGCAAGGGAGTGAAAATCTGTTTGACATTTTGGAGACAAGCCCTGCTCCATTCGCTTATTCACAGTCGAAGCTCTTCTATGAAGATTGCCGTTTCTAGTTAGACGGTGTCCGTACAGAGCCCGCTCCACTTGCAGTGGAAAGCAGGCATAAGAGTGAGCGCATAGAGAGACCACTTTTGATTGTACACACATTTTATCACTATACTATCTTCTTTTTTAATTACAAAAAGAAACACAGTATGGCAGAAGGTTCATTTCCGTGAATAGTGGTTATCGCGGCCGCGCGCGGCTGATGTCATGGGCCGGGCGCGGCCATGACCGGCCGCGATGCGCGTAAATGAACCTTAAGCATGGCGAGATGAACTAGATACGCATTCCAAGGAGTGGACCCGGAGTACCTTTGATCGAACACAATTAAAGAAGGAACGGGAGGTCTTTGCACAGCTGTGGGACTACATGGGTTTGTAATAAAAACAAAAATATCTCCTGCGCTATCAAATAAGATTGGCTGCTGTAAGAAGAACGTTAATACTTTATATCCTTGTAAATTCTTATCCACAACATCATTAAGCAATACTTCACGTTTAATCTTATATCATAAATCAACGTTCAATCTAAGTACAAAAAACTAAATTTAATAACACAATAGAGCTGTCTTTTTGCATGACAATCAGGACCACACCGGGTCACGATAAGTAAATCTCGGTCATACATCTGACCACACGCGGCGAAATATGTATGTTGATAAATTGATTTGCGAAGTCGCCTTAAATGTAGGTGACCGATTGGTGACCGGCGAAATATGTAACTATGTCAGGACAAGTCGAAGATAGTTTAAATTCATTACACTCAAGACTTAATAGCATAGTAGATAATTTAAGAGACATGACTTAAAATTTAGAAATTCGTTTTTAAAAAAGGTGACAGCTAGTTGCTGTTTAACCCCTTGATGACTTGATGTCAAAGATAAAGTTTTTCTAAGAATCTCGAATCAACTTTTTCTATTTTGAAAAGCAGTGCAGGGATCATATCATACATGACACTGACTCACAATCGTTGACTTAACCCCTGCGCTGATTCACAATAGGGCCTAATCTGCACGAGAGTGCTGAAAAAAAGCGTAGCAGTAAAACCCGGCGTCGTAATCTATTCGTAATAAAGTTAAAAATAGAACACTGCTCGAAAACAAAGCGTCGCGTTTAAAAAACGCAAACGTATAAATATGTATTAAAAAACCCCATCGACATGTGAGACAAAAGTAAAAAAATATTCAAAACAGCTGAATGGATTTTTTGAAACACAACCATCCCATTTTTTTTAAAAGACGACTCCCGCATTAGGTTGCAAGCCCTGTGTCGCGGGGGACTTTACAAACATACAAGTCACGGACACAAACTACACACAGACTTGGAACAACAATTTGTTGATCACCCAAAGTGGTGTCCCGCGTGAGAATCGAACCCACGACCTCTTGCGTAGCAGAAAAAAAACTATAAGTGGGTTTTCTGTTGTTTTCGTGGCATACTTAAAAGCCGAGTTGCTAAGTGGCTCCAACTTCAAGACTACCAAAAAACTGAGGATCTACTCACATACGTTACCTAACACACACACACACACACACACACACACACACACACACACACACACACACACACACACACACACATACATTCACATAAATAATTAGATACTTTCAGCGGCACTTTTCACTCACTACCGATCAATGTAACATGATTACATAAATGTAATGTAATATTAACCACCACCAAACCACTGTTTTCCAAGATACAAGTTTTTACTTAGTTTGGAAAACAGTAACTGTAACTTTGTACAATACATTTATACGTAAGCTAGCACCTAATATAAAGCGTAATTGTAACCTTTGTGTCAATAAATACTTTTTTTTTTTTTTTTTTTTTTTTTATACTACTAACAAGGTTATACCCGTGACCACGGCCGTTGCAACACGGTCGAAACGTCGGGAAATAAACAAAGGTACGAGTATTAAGCCTTAAAATAAAATATTTACGCGATTAAGACACGTAGCTTATAAAATTCTATAAGGTTATACATAATAATAATAATTGTTAATTCGTACGAAAATTTTGTTACTTCTCATTTGATCAGCTGTTTCTCGTAAACTCGTAAAGTGACACGCTGTGACAGTTAACATCATCATATCATATCAACATCAAGCATATAGCTGGCAGGGGGGGGGGTGGGCACTGGACATTAACAAAAGTTTGCACTTTAAAGCTCAATATTTAACAAACAGATCCCTAAATCGATAAATAGTCTTTAAACCCCTTAAAAGTTTTTAAAATAACCTTTTTTATATATAAACTGATATCCCACACGATGGGGTAGGCGAGAAAAAATATCTCATCCCCACATAACATATAGGGAACGTACCCTAAAAAAAATGTTTTACAAAATTTTATTCTTTCACATTGTCGGCATAACTAATCATCTATGTGTAAGCTTATAAATGCTAAATTACAGTTTCTTAGCACAAACAGTCCCTAAACTAAGCAGCGGACGGACAGACATGGCGAAACTATAAGGATTCCGTTTTGCCATTTTTTAAACTGTGTCCGGTACAGTGGTGTGGCGATTGGTCGTGAATTTGTTCACTTGACGCGCGATGGGGACACCTCTATATGGTATTAAAGCGCCAACATACAGATAAACACACATTCTTTAGGTTTTTCTTCTCGAGGGTAGCCAGTTCTCTCCAAGCTGGTCTAAGTTGAAACCATTTAGATGTGCTTAGACCTGCAACGGTCGGTAACAATCATAGAGTCTTTAATAGAATATGATACTTTTTCCTTTGCATCGGCGGATAAAAAAAACATCTTAAGTATAACAAAAGTGCTTTAACTCTTATTTTTTCTATGTCTGCTAGACGTGCTAAAAGATAACTGACTGTTAATTTATCTCTACCTAATCCTTCAGTGAGATAAAAGCTTGAGTCTGTATGCAGACGGGTCTTAAATACGCTAACACGAATAGATCAAAACGATAACACCATTTCGCATGTTTATCACATCCATAAGGACTGACATACATGTCATTGATTCATAACAATAAAAACAAATGCTTATGTATGTCGCCTACTTCTATCAACAGTTTAGATTCCATTGAGTGATTCTGCATCAACTAAACAAACGATAGTTATCATTTATCAAATCTGAAGTGGTATCACTGGTTTCTGTTGTCTGTATATCTGGAGGTTTACAGCTATTTTTAGGAATATTGGATTACCTTCTGTTGTTATCAATGTTTAAACTTAAAAAAAGCAAAAAATAATAAAGGTACAATAACAGAATATATTAAACATTTTGAAGTTGGTGCCATGAAATAGTAGTTTTTGTTTAATTCGGCAATTCTTTAAAATGGTTCATGTGTTTTGTTGTTGGATCTATATTATTTCTTGCTTTTAAGTTACTTTGTTTTTTGAATTCGGTGTTTATTTTGTAAAAAAATGTTTTATTTCTCCCTTTTTAGTGGTCCTGTTTAGGTATAATTTATCTAAGTTACAACAGCCTAATATCAGCTGCTCAGTTCCTCTTACAAAATATAACTTTTCCTGATGCATGTAGGGCCTTTGATTGTTGAGGAGTTGACATGATGTTTACCATTAGCTCTATTATAATATTGAAAAATTATCCTATTTGAAGTCTCCACTTCGCCAATTGGTGCCTTTTAAGGGACACTATAGATGTGCCTTTCATTTGTTTTTTTTAAGAGTTCGCTCGATTTGTCCGGGATTCTATCATCAGATCGTGACCTGATGACATTAGGACCAACTTGGAAGTTTACCCTTTCAATCAAAAAAACATTTTTCAAATCGGTACAGCCGTCTCCTAGTAATAGGCGAACATACAGAAAAAACATATATACTTACATAAAGACAAACATAAATCCTCTTCCTTTTTTTAAAGTCGGTTAAAAAGTGCACTTTTTGGAAAAATGTACCCTTTTGTTTTTTTTTTAATCTTTTTCTTGCAGTACAGAACAACACTTGTTCAGAATAAGTAATTAATGTTGTCTGTTTCCATTTATTTTAATGAATAGTTTAGTGTTAATACCACAATTGTCGTCAGAGAAGTCACCTCTGTAGTTTGCACTATAAAGTACTATATTTAATGCTTGTTGCAGAAAAGCACACTAAGCCTACCTAGAAACACTAAAACGGAACTCTATTAGATATAATATTATGAAAACTTGCGATATGTTTACGACAGCAATAAAAACCTATTCAAATCTGTATACCCTTCAATAATTTCAATCAGGGAAGTAGACAGATAGAGATTTTGATAACAATTATAACAGTGATGATGGTTCATTCATACGGATTACGTTTCTTACTGAACAATAGTTTATTGTGCAATTATACTATCACATGCATTTCATCTCATCGAAAGCCTCTTCTATTGTAGCGATATACGATACTACAACAACATTTCCATAAACACGTTATACATTTCCATTTATATCCCATTTATTCATTTTATCTACAGAAGAAGCTACGCATTGTATTCGCAGCAAATATTTGTCGTCTCTTTCTTCTGTTACGTCACAACTATCGTCATCTGTATAACTGTCAAGGTGCGCGTTGCGTAAGTGCTGGATCCGTGAGGTGTCATTGACATTACGGATGTTATGTGATTTGTGAATATGGAATCTGTTAGTTTCTGCAGTGAGAGTCATGTTCGTGATTACGCACTTGTTAGCTTTTGCTACTGTTTCAAATTTTGCGATAACTAGGAATATCACAGCCTATTCTAAATCGGTGATCACATATGTGTGTTTACCAAAAGCTAGATGGACGTTATCTACGTCAGCTATATTTAGGATCATGCGTATGATTACAATTATTTTGAGATGTGCCAGAGTCCAGATACCATCTTTGAGAAACGCCAGCCGAAGTAGAAGACCATCAATCACTTGTGTTCCAAAGAGAAAATTATACTTATTTCTTATCTATACTAATATTATAAAGCTGAAGAGTATGTTTGTTTGAACGCAGTAATCTCACAATTTTTTTTTTTTTTTTTTTTTTTTATTATTTGTGTTGGGTAGTCCATTTATCGAGGAAGGGGTCTATGGGTCGTTTAACATCACGCTACGACCAATAGGAGCGGAGCAGCAATGAAAAATGTTGCAATAACTGGGAAAATTGAGGCATACGAAGTTGCGAGGGTCAGCTAGTGTACTTTATACTTAAAAAGTTTGTTATGCGCCCACATAGACCATATCAAACTCATGAACATGAAAATGAGCTATAAGTAGTATGAATTCAATGACCATGATTTATGTGTATCTATTGGCATCTACTTTCGACTGACGACGTCTTTTTTCCTTTTATAAATTTAGAGGAAATTTGGTACACGAAATGTATTAAGAACACATAAAAGTACCTAGCTGACCCGCGCCACTTCATCTGCGTAAATTTTACCCGTATTAGCAACATTTTTCATTGCTGCTCCCCTCCTATTGGTCGTAGCGTAATGTTATAGCCCTCCTCAATAAATTAAATTAAACAGTAATTTCACTTGCTCAAGTGCTCTTCAACCAAAACATATTGATTGGTTATCATTATCTACTATTTCAAGGAAGAATAACTGAAACTATAGCAGTATCAGTAGTAGACGGGGTGTGCTCAGGCACTTCTTGGTTTTTCTCAAAAACGGCTAGATAAATGCAGAGGCGTCAGAAGGAAAGAGAAGGAAGTATACTTATAACTAATACATGTTTATGACTAATTGTTTCTTAAATCATCCATAAAAGGAACGAGCAAGGTGATGATCTTGGTGATGAGTAATATCACTTAAAATAAATAGCGTTTATGACTTAAAGATATTATGTGACATTTATTAATAACCCCACACAGTTTTGAATAATTATTTTTAGAGTTGATGACTAACAACTTTTCATTTCATTGAATCCATTGACTAGAGACAAACTCGATGATATAAAGATAAAGGTATCTTAATAACAAATTAATCTTATTTATTACGCAACATTAATTGAAGCAATTGGATTGAATTAAGATGAAATTTAATTATGAATCACGTCACGTGATTAAATTCTTCAACGGATTAATGAATGAAAGTTCTAAAATCCGGATTTTGGCAATGAAGATAAAAAAGTTGCAATAAAAACCTGCGAACTCATTCAAGCTATGTACCTACTGCAATAACGCTTTCGTACCACGTACTGAAGCTACTACAAACGAGGCCTAGTCAGTAAGAAATAAATGTTCAAATCAATGTACATTGTGTTGATTCATCTCGTAATAGGTACTAATTTCATAACTGGCAACGAATGCAGCATTGTCTTTTTCACTTCACACTCATTTTAATGTAATTTCAGGACAAAGCGTATAAATTCCTAAATATAAGTGATGATATTTTTCATTTTCACCCAGTACTTATTTGAGAATGTATTTTATGTATCGAATTCGGAAGAAAAGGCGTGATTTATAGCTCATTTTCTTATATCAATTTAAAATATAAATTTGAGCTCAAGTTAAAACCTATTTTCCAAATGCATTGCACATCGTTACTTCGGGTATTTCCTGTCCAAAACAACACAGAGGCGATCCCATTAATATACAATTATTATAATTAATACAAATACTTACATGCATTATAAACAATAACAATCAATCATGTTTTGTAATAGAATGGCCGATGATACGAACAAATATAAATCTTATGCAAAGACGACATTAATACTAAAATATTCATTTTTAAATAGATTAAGCACGCCTATTGATTTCTTCTTGTTGCTTAATGTTGCAGTAATATCCAGTTAAGTAATTAGTCGAATTTCGTCAGGAAATTTCATTGTTTAGGAGTTTTGTGGAACTAATTAAGTGGTTTAGTGTCAAAGTGAGCGAGAATGGCCTAATTGCGGCAATATTGCTGTTATCTGGGCGCCGTACTTTGATCTGTTAACTATGTAATTACTATAAAGTATTTAGTAATTTGCTTTTAGATTAATTAATTGACTAGGCACTGTGGGTCACTGCAATATATGAAAATGTATAGGGGACTACACGAATTTACTTACTTAACTACTTATTATTATACGATGCATAGTAATTTATGCATGTACTATTTTTAAATCGTATGCGTATATGCGATCTACCATAGTCATAAATGTTGATAAACTTTCGCGATTTGTACACATTATGAAAATATATGTATATATTACGGGTCTTATCGCGTGAATAATTTAAGGTAAAATACCTTGTTTATTGCCCGACGTTTCGACCGTATTGCAACGGCCGTGGTCACAGGTAGACTACCATAGTCATATTTTAATTTTTACTATCTTGGTTAACAACTAAAAATTATGGCATCGTACCAGAAAAACCGCTACTGACGGACATCAGTAGCCGGTTTTTCTGGTGCGCGAGAGTTTTTCTGGTTGCGGAGATTGATGGACATCAATCTCCAAAAGGTAGGTTCCAGAAACATTTCATGCAAAGTACGGATAAAGAAAAATAAAGTAAAACTAGTTACATTGTTATCTGTTATTAACACATCAATTGTCAAGATTGCTAAATGGTATGCATAAAACTGTACCCCACATTCATCTGCGAGTTCTGCAACATTGTAGAAATTATGGAACCGCTTTACATAGGCTTGATGTTGTACGGGATGCAGGTAGATGCAATGTCAATGTCATTCAGTAATTCTATGCTGTATTACTTCCCTTCCCATTTATTCTCCTTGTTATTTCTGCTAACGATGTATACAATGTTATGCCTATTTACAATTTATGATTACTCTATAAAGTTTTAATTGGCAATTATGAGTTAAACTATATTCAACATAGATGAATGAAATTAGTCGGCAAAGGTCTGTTGACAAACGATTGGATGATTAAAAGATGTCAGGAGGACGATTTGAAGAGATAAATTGTAAGGACTTATTGTTAATTGTATTTAGTTAGATGTTATTAGTAGTGGTCCTGCTGAGAGAGTGGGCCTTACAGCCTACAATACCAAGAAACAGAGATACCTGAAGAACAAAATTAAAAATAATTTCTTTCTTTAGATATTTTTTATTTATTAATTAAGCATTGTATATAGACAGGTTGACAATGTGGCGCAATGGGAGTGTATCTGACTGCTACGCAAGAGGTCGTGGATTCGATTCCCACACGGGACACCACTTTGTGTGATCCACAAATTGTTGTTCCGAGTCGGGGTGTAGGTACTTCGTGACACAGGGCTTGTACCCTATTACGGAAGTCGTAAAAATACGATGCAATGGGCATAATACACGTTTTTGCTAGATGACATACATTTTATTCTCCTGCACCTACAAAATTATTTCAGACTTATTTTACTTTAGTAAAATACTATGTACCTTATTTAAATAATATTATTTTCCAATATCATTAAGTAGGTATGACCTTGTAAAAAAAATCCTACGAAACCCATGTATCTATCGAACTAAAAGCACGTACCACAGCTACAACTGGATGTATCACATTTCTCCAATAAAATAAAAAGGTTATACTAGCTATTAAAAAAAAGTTATCGTCTATTTTGTAATTCGAATTTCATGCACTCATAACTCAAACGTTAGCTTACGTTACGTAAACCGTGCGAATTGGACTTAAGAATCGTAAAACCAGATCGGTTGATTTATGGCATTGGCAAACTGAGTGTCGTGACGTGGTCTAATCATATCGAGTTAAATGGCTAATGGACACTAATGGAAATAATCGGGGGAGAAGATCTGACGAGCACTGTCTGCGACCGCTTCGGAGAAAGTGACAAGTTTGCTGCTATTGCATTAAGGCACAGATATTTCGTTTTAGGTGAGAATGTCATAAAATTCGCCATACCAGTATCTGTATTCTTTTGGTATTGGTTACGATACCGGCTGCCGTTGCTGTTAGAATCTTGCACCTATTTTATTACTCAATATAAGTAACAGCGTTTTGGGTTTTTCTGCCAGGAAAAACGACTAAGGTATAATCTAGTTTTGGTCTATAAAACAAGTCTGACCTGTGGCACGGTCTAACTGTTGTACTACATCGTTGATATAGTTTAGGATTTCATTCTAGATAGAAAAAGGTAGGTATACTCATGGCATATTAAAGACAAACTAGGATATTTTGTCTATGATACCGTATTTTTTTTTACAATATAAATGTTGTGGAATTACTATGTTTGGTAATTTACATAAACAGAAGCACAGTTTATGTAAATTATCAGATTTAGTTCAAGCTATTTTGAACAAATGCTTATCTTACACACTGCTCAAGAATGCTTTTGACCAATACGGGTAATCGTAGGCGGAACAACAGGTGTTTCTCGGTATTACTTTGTTATATTTAACGTAATTTGCTTTAGTGCATCTTTTACAGAAAAACAGTTGAAGTACCTACCTACTACTTATTTTTAAATTATGGTTTATGCTATTGCGAATCATGACTACGACCAAAAAAGTTCATTACTTTTCACAGCTTTTGACAAAAAATTAGTAAGTAGGTAGTGTGCCTCTCCTCTTGAGGCAGACTATTAATTACTTTTTTTAAAAATATTTGTACTGTACGGTAAAATAAATTTGAATAATATTATGTTTCTATGATTGAACATCGTCAGAGTTACTATATAGAAAGAAGCGAAAACAAAACGAATACGGAAATCTAGCGAATGTGCTGTTGTATTTTGTGCTAAAGATAGAGTTCCAAAAAGAGAATCAGAAGCAGCAAATTATACCTAATCATCAGTAGCATCCACAAACTGCACTACTGACCCATCAGGTAGATCATATGCCTGATTATAAACCAACTAGTTTCAAATTTACCCATTACCATAATAATTTTCAATTAAATAATTGTAAGTGCTTACGCTTAACTCGATAATTTAATGTACAGATAAAACTGAGAGACTAATTTGTAAACCGTTACAGTTGCGCAAATATCAATATACCCACATAAACTAGATGAATACTTTGACTTCGCTTGGCACCGAGAGGTTTATACCTATAACATTTTTATCAAGTAAATTCAATCGAAGTTATTGTCTTTTGGCATTACTAGAATCAAAGTTCCGACAAAAGCCTAATTCCCGCTGTGAATAAACTTTTCCTCAATGCAAATATTTATTTTTAATTTCTGAAGTCTTACAGTTGTTGACTCGCCACAATATCTCCTCCCGTCGCGGCGTCGTTGAGTAATTACGGGAGGTGATATTGTAGCGACTAGAGGAGTCTCTAGGTCTACAGTAGATAGGTAAAGAGACCAACAATCGATTTCTTAATGTATTTTTAACAATTTGAAACAGGGATTGGTTCTATTTATATTTTGTCCGCACAATCTGTTATGTACCAACTTGGTGTTATTTATTTGGTGCTATTTCCTTGGTTCTATTCATGTCGCTAGAGTAAAAGTATCTACTAATAAAATTATTGAATCTACCAGACAAACGTACAAACATTTAATCAGTGTTTATTTAATTAGTCTGAACTATTCATTCGCAACATTCGGACTACTTTTACTGGTGTTTAATTTTTTCATCTTATGTAACGAACAAGTCACATTTCGTGATCAATGTCTTAAGGATAAAGTTTTCGGTAATTAGATGGCATTAGCATATTGCATGAGATATAATCTCTATTCTATAAGCTGTTAGATAGGTATACGTCGATAGTTAGCAAACACTTAGCACATTCCATATTAGAGCCCATTTGTCAAAACGATATTGCCACATTATAAAATATTATCAAATACCATTATGATATAATATGTAAGTTTATGTTTAACATATAGTTGCAAAACTTTAAATTTATGAGCAATTTTCCACTGAGGTACACTACAACATTTTTATTCCAAGTCTATTGCTTTTTAATCTCTGACAGCCAATTTGCACACCGACAAGTCATTTTACAAGCAATTTTCGTTATTTATGAGTTTGTATTTCAGGCGTGAAATCTCGTATTAATTGCTCAGAAATAAATAAATGTAAGTTGAAATATGATGCTAAAATGTAATAAAAAAATGGTTAAATATTTTTAAAAGATATTTTTTTGCAACCGGTAATAATTATTTATTTAAAAAAAGATTAACATACTTCGCAGATATATTTTTTTAATGGCAACCTATCATGACGTTTAGATGGCGTATTACGCGATACGTCATCTGTCAAAATATTTTGACGGGCCGCCCGTAACCGAGCCACCGGCGGAGTAGCAAAACGCTACTCATTAATTACATCCGACACATTACTAGTTTTACTTTCATTAGTTATACAAGATATTTACATAATTTTCTATTTGACTAAATAAAATGTAACTACTGGTTCTAGTCCTTTCTAACATTTAATCGTAGCTGCAATATTTTTAGCACTAACTCTTTGAGAACAAATTTTCATTTCCTCCTATTGACTGCAAAGTAAATGCTACGTCCTGCGTTGGCGCAGTTAGTGCACGTATTAATAAAATTACGATTGTTAAAGTTACACGACTTTGTATTCAAAAGCTTTCGATCCATTTATTCGAAATAACTACTTTTGTCTTAAACATATTCCTTTGTCTGAAGAGAACGGTGCGGCTACAAAAGGACCGAAAGTTATGTTACTGCAAAATTGAACGGCTTCATAAATTGTAGGACGTTCGCTTATGACAGCCGTCTCGAGGCTTTACGTGAAACTATGCTCCTGTCTACCGTAAATATAAAATTACAATACTGTAGCTTAGAAGTTTTAGATCATAAAGTTTCTTCTGTAATTTATCTTACCTAACCATTGTATAAATACCGATGATTCAACAGTTCTAATTCGAGTTCTGCAAACGTTTCGTATGATATGATCGCCAAATTTCTCATCTCAATTTCACTTTCATAACAATTGTAGTAGCTAATATGATATTCATCAAAACCCGAGGCATTTGCAAAGAAAAAATAATCAAAATTACAATCTACTGATTGTCGAAGAACATGGTTAAGGCAAGAAATTGTGAGAATTTTCTTACAGCATTGGTACATCATTATCCTATTACTAGACGCACGAGTACACTTGAAATACCTTTTTCTGGAACAAAAACGAACAGCCGGTTAATGCTCGAGTTCACAATGAGCAAAGGCGTGACAAGATAAAATCTAGGGAACACTGTCGGCGAATTAAAATAAAATATCGCATTGAAAACGGACTGAATAGCCTTTAGGACGACATTAAGCGCAATTACTAGAGCCGGCACGCTATTTACAAGTATTGGATAGAACGGCTTAAAAAGAGAACGTCATGTGTGCGTCTCCTCAATAATGAGTTTGTTTGATATATCTGCGCTGTGTCCGCAATTACGTTCCTGTTTGAATTGCTCTCTCGTATGTAATGAGATATTTCTTGGGGCAACTCTTGTAGTTTAAAATTGGTTTATATATCAGACGATGGTGGTTATCGCGCAAAAATAGCTCTGAATTTCTTACGATTGTTATAAAGTGCTATTAAGTGCGTGCACGCGTTGACTTATAAATTGTGGCGAACTTTATTATATGTATATTTTTATAAAATATTATAATTTTAATATTTACCCCAACTATTTATATGAGTAGGTAATAAATTGTTTTTGAAAAATTTACAATTTATTATTAAAACCAGAACTGAGACTAAATGATGAAACCTTACTTACTATGTTATTATTGGCAAAGATAAATTTTACATAACACTTTGCTTTATTTTAATTAAAATAAAACTTAGATTAAAAAACCTAATTTGCAAATATATGTAATTTTAGAATATATTATTTAACAAACGTTAAATACATAATACCTAAATATTTTAGTAAATGAAATACGTAGTGGGTAAGTAATTGTCTTCACTTTTACCATTATTCGCGAGCATTAAGAGATAGAAAAATTCGAAATCTAATAACATAGTCCAGGTAGGTGGTTCGCTTCTGGCCCCGGTTTGGCTACGGAAGTCTCGGGTTCGATTCCTGAGTCTGGATATCAAAAAAAAAATTATATCTTTTAAAAATGCATTTATTGTATTTGTAAAGTTATTGGCATGCCTATAAAAAAATTACTTCATTACAAGACTGCTTTTAAAATTACAAATTAAACTAAACATAGGTACTTAATTAAATAAACGCAATAAAATTATTCATTATCAATAATATCCGCGTCTTAAATCAACTAACATTGGTGTGAATGTGAAAGTCTATATTCAAAGTGCCAGACATCTGTAATTAAATAAAAGTGATTTCACAAATAAATTGACAAAAAGTTTATTGGGAATTAGTATAGGATACCGATACAATCGAAGTACTGAACATTTTAATTCGATATGTCAACAGTTATAGGAATAAATCCTCGTAAGGCTATAGTTCTACCAACAACGAGAAAGCGAGTAGCGATTTCATCGCTCAAGAAACGTACATCACCATTTATTTCATCATCAGCCTATCGCAGTCCACTGCTGGACAAAGGCCTCTACAATTGCACGCCAAATGTCCTATACTCGGCTTCTCGCTTATACCTACTTATTTAGATCCCGTGTAAACAAAAGAGACACATATATTATTAGTTGATCACTGACCGTTAACACTGCCTGCGAGTACTCGCTCTATACTGCATCTCTTTTGTTTACATGGACACAGTATCAACAATTTACATCTATTGTACGTTTCTTGAGCGATAAAATCGCTAGTCGCTTGTTGCTCATCGCCGGCGATGGGACCTTAAGTAAAGAAAAAAATGCTTGCTTCATTAAACCTAAAGGTGATAAGATCTCCGACGTGCGAAAGTCAGTGATGATCGCCCAATCGTCTACTTTGTTTTCGCTTTCTGTTATTCGTATTTATTGTTCCAAGATATTATCAACCTGACAAATGGAATTATTGCGACTTACAAATTAATGTTATGTAATTTGCGTAACTCGAATTCACTGTTTCTTTGAAGTAAATTTGCCTCCAGCTTATAAATAGTCGGTATGATAAAATGATAATTGATCAGTAGTTCTTTTGATGTCAGTGGTAAGAAAGCTTATTGGAGAATATTTTCTAAACAATTGCAGTTGGCTTATTCATTGCGTTTGGAATGATGACATATCATTGGTCGAAACATTTGTCAGTGTCAATTAGTGTTAATCGGTAAGGCACATGAAAGTCTATTTGGAGTCATGTATTATGTTCGCAGTTAACATTACAACTAGTTGATGGATTACATTAATTTCGTCATGACATTTTGTAAGTGTGATAATAATGTATGTTTGAAGTACTGTTAGAGATAGATAAACGTTTAAACCCATAGTTAGATAGAACCAGTCCATCGATCACTCATACGAATAAAACAGTAAGTATTTAGTTTTCATTATGTAGCTTAATGGCTAAGGTATCGGTCTCGTAATCGTGAGGTCGAGGGTTCGAATCCTACCCATTATACTACCGACGTGAACCCACTCCTAACACAAGCCTTTGAGCTTAGCTGGAGTGGTTAACAAGATTGCTAGTAATGTGGCACTCAATCCCACATTGCTAGTTATCTTTAAAAAAAACAATACTTATTACAGTCAAAAGTTAACTGATTGGAACTGTCTTTGATATCACAAAAGACAGCTGGTTCGTACGAGGTGGCTTGGCACTCATACTCTGTGGACTATAAATTAGAACTGATTTGCGAAATGTTGTAATCAACAAATATAGTTCAAGGTTGACGATGTTGAATGCAGACAACGACATGGCTATAGGTTTGGGATTTCTACGTTATTTTTGAAAATCCCATTTGAAACCCCTTGACATCCATTGACCCAGATAACTCATGTAGAAATTAAATAAATGTTGACATTTAGCAAGTTTATAAATCGCTACAACAAAAAGATTAAAATTGAGCGAACCAGAACAGGTGTACTATATAAAGGGACTCCCTGACATATTCAGTTTCGTTCAGACGACTGGACGCCAGTAAAATCATTGTTTTCTTTATAAGTAACTAGCTTGTTCCGCAGCTTCCCCCAAGTTATGTTTTATTTTAGACCATGTGCTTTGGACGTGATAACATCTTATTAATCGATGACCGGCTGCACTCACGAAAAAGTGTCACGTTGTTGACTGGTTGCTAGGCAACGTGAATGGTCATCATCGATTTCTTAAACAAAATAGTTATCTGTAAAGTCGGTTTGCGAACAATAATTTTACGTGATAACGTCTTATGAAAACATTGATTACTTACCACGATTCGCGTTGCTTATTTTATATTTATTTTTATATTGGGCGCTGTGCGCAAGCGCCCTACGGCCACAATACTTCAGCCTATCAGCAGGCCGAACGTGAGCGGAACGTGAGATTTTTTCGTGAGTGCAGCCGGTCATCGATTTATAAGACGTTATCACGTCAAAAATGTCACGTTATTGACTGGTTGCTAAGCAATGCGAATGGCGATAATGTCATCAATGTATTCTTATGACGTTACCACGTAAAATTAGCGGCCGTAAACCGACTTTACAGACGACCATTTCTTTTTTAAATAAGCTACGTTACTGTAAAGTTTCATCACAATCCATTCAAGTGTATGGTAAACTGCCACTAGTGTATTTACATTTAGAAAATATATAAAAAATGTAATGAAGCCTGAGTAAAAATGAAAAGTTTTTGATTGGGTATACCATATTATTATTGTACGGAACAATAAAAATGGTGGCACGAACTAAACTGACTTCGGAAAGAATGTCCCTGATTTAATAGGAAAACAATTGGATAGTAGTAAGTTCTGTTAATTAAGGAGTTGGATTAATGAGGTAAATATATAGTAAGATCGTTTGGCTGCTAGTAGTTATTATAGAAGTTGTTGTGAAGTCTCTGTAAGTACTCATATTTTGTACTTGTACCCATAAATCCTCAAGGATATTTAAATTCTGTAGGTCAGAATCACAAAAAAATTACCATTAATATGCAAATATAGTGTTCTACAAAGACCCAAGTTACCCAACGTATGTGTTAATACCTCAGGGAGTTTAAGTACCTACTACTTATTAAACAATATTTCATAACAGTTCGATGGGTCGTTTCGTGACTGCTGGACAATTGAACACTCAGGCTGTCACTCAAGATACGTGTGTGTTGTCCAGGGCTTTCATCAACAAATACCAAGATTCTTTGTCACCTTAATTGTTAAATCATAAGGTTCAAAATCGTACATCGCTGTGAAGAATATAGTGCAAGAGTCCGATATCGGTACATCTTAATTGCGCAAGGGTCTGGACATCGCTCAGCTCGACCGACTTGGGTCTTGTTTTATTATTTTTAACACAAATATTTATTGCTTAATTAAATTAATGTTTTGTTTTCTTTGCTTGGAGAAACATACGGAGGCGTGCGATATTTATAGACTTAGCAGCAAATAGAATATCTACAATGATGATTATAAAGTACCAATGTAAAAAGTTTATAGGCTCAATTTAATGACCACAATTTATTAGCATAATCATCACTTCACGCGATTACTTAAGAAGGCGATCACGGTATAATCAATGCCTTAAGCTGTCACTGTCTTTTTAATGGGAATACTAGCGATAAAACTTAGAAGAACATCTATACTAAGTACTAGCTGTTGCTCGCGTGGTAATTTTGAAAAACAAATGTACCCCACGGGAACTTTAATCCATATATATTATCCAGATCCATTCAGCTGCCGTTCTGTCGTAACATCATTCATCCAATTTTTCTCATTTATAAATATATAGTAAGTAAGATCGTTTGAGAATTTAGGGGTTAGTGTTTTATCATCTTTTATCTAATTTTAGATGAATTTTGTTTGTTGCCTGTTTGACGATTCTTAAGACACATTCTTAAGAGTTGCGAAATTACCAAATATTTGTAGCGTAGCTATGAAAGATGTCAGGATTAGGTGCGAATACATAAACGATGCAAGTGTCAGTACTACGTCGACACATCTGTCGAGTGCACCCGGCTTTCACTGCCATTGTTGTCAACGACTGAAGACGACACTTTCGCCACAAACTCAACGCACACTGTTTGGATTTGCAACTTTTAAATATTTCGACATTTCGAAACACTTGTGAAATTCCCCTTTACTTGCGTCACAAAAGAAAAAATAGTAGGCGCCTATGTTTATTTAAGTATTTCTCTTGCGAATAAAAGTTTCTTTTTGGTCTCGATGTGGGAACGGATACAACAGGAAGAATGTTAACAATCCGGTCGCACTGAAGATGCTAATTGACTGTCGGCAAGCGTTACCAGTCTGGACGAGACTCCTACTATCTATTTTCATAATAATAGGTGACTTTATTACGAAGGGCAAATCGTTTTTGTTTTCAATTAGATCAGCTGCTTTCAGTCTGTAAGAGGACGTAGACAGATCACTATACAATTTTAAAGTTTATACACCAAAGTTGCAGTATTCAGTTTTAAATATCACGTTACTCCATCGAACTTCTAGAAATTCACTGTGTAATTTCGTTCATGAAAAAAAAAAACAAAATTCTTTATTCACTGAGGATGCAAAACAACGCTTGTGATACGTCAGGATTCTACATGTACATGTAATGCCAAGTTCGCAAACAATAGGTAAAGCCGGAGAAAAGAACCTGGCAATAAAAACTCGCGGCCATTCTTTTCAAATCGCCAATTTTACAATGTATTTATAAACTTGATATGGGGGTAAGGCGCTGCGACTAATATACTTATGTTGTGGAATATGTTTATTTCGTGTTATTTCAGAATCTTTACATCAAGTTTTCTTAATAAAATGTTGAATTAATTGTATAATCCGGTGTTCAACATTATCACTGCGGACCTGTTCAAACTTATTAATTTTCTGCATAGTTTATGCTTTAAAATGTTCTCTTCCAAAGAAGTTAAAATAAAACGAGTGGTCTGCTAAATATAAACAAATCTGAAAACTTTAAACCTACTTCCCTCATAATAAAATTGAAGTTACCAAGTAATGCACATGGTAGGGGATCCAGGCGACACTTAATGATGACGAGGTTCGAGCGTCTGCATAAGAACGCAGCTAAATCCCAACGGTGCACGGTGAACAGAATCGGGTGCAGTTATTTACATTATTATAGTCTCGACTCTCGACTATTTCTGGTACGCTTGTAGATCCATACATTTATACAAGTAGTGTAGCAGAAAAGTATGGTCAAATTTCAGCGTCGGCTTCAGGATCGTTTTTCGGGACGGGTTTCTTAATAGGGGTGGGGGGGGGGGACAATGTTTGTTTTTTTTTTCTTTGTTTTTATGCATGTCCACCGATTATGCGAAGACGCTCCAAGTTGGTCCCATTGTCATCAGATCAAGGTCTCGCGATAGGATAAGATTTAAGTACAGGTATTTTATAGTGGTTCGTGTATTTACTCTCAAAAACCACCAATTGGTGAAGTGGAACTGATGATGAAGACCATACTACACTACTATTATAGCATGTAATAGAGCTGATGGTGGATGGCGTATTATGTGTACTCCTCAATAGTTAACATCGGGAAAAGCAATATTTTGTAAAAGTAAAGAAGCAGTTGACATTTTGCTTTTATAACTTAGATAAATTACAAATCAACCCCGCTTTAATATTTTTTGTTTAAAAGTTTTTTAATCTTTTTTTTTTATTGATAAATAAGTGAACAAAAATATTGCGAGTCTTCGATTTAGATAAACATAAGATTTAGTATAAACACTCAGTATCATTGTGTAGGTATAAAATACACCGACCCTTGAATTTGACCACACTTTTCTGCCGTGCCGATTTAGTTAGTCGAATCATTGCAGGGGGTTGATTAGACCAGGATACAAATCCATATTTTTTTTTAAAATGTGCTTTAACTTTTTTCATAAAAATATTAATCAATGTTCGAATCCGAAGATTCGTACTTCAACCTGCTGCAAAGGTTACCGCACTTCAATGTATGACATTGAAAAAAAGAGTTGTTATTTATCAACGATCAATATAATACATGTTGGTAGCTACTCCGCCACCGAATTAGGTGTACTCACCAAACAAATTGATGTCTCGTGTGGGCCGTGTGGGATCGCGCACCAAAAATTAAAATTAAGATATTTTCTTTTCAAAGTTTAGTGTCATGGTCTAAATGTCTGATCACCTCCCTGCTAGGATTCAACTAAATCGGAACCTTGTATAAGTAGGTTCTTTTTCTTATTTCTATCCGACTATAAGGAAGGGTTATGTTTTTCGCGCGTATCTTGTACAAACCACTGGACAGATTCATACAATTAAGACGTCGTTAGATTCGTCTTGACCACTTATGTGTTCTTAGATAAGTGGCGTTTGAAAACAAAACAAACATGGTGGCTGTGCGATGTCAAAATAAAGAGAAGAAATTTAAGGTATTTTCCTAAGCATTTCAAAAAGGTAAAATATGATTATGTCTGTAATACTAAAAAAGTTAGTTAGACCATTCTTTTTTTAATGTTCTATACTTGACAATAGCTGTGACAAAAGTTAGTTGTTATATCCTACAACTATTCAAAAGTATCTTGTTATTAGGGATCTTGTTTCTATCTTTTTATACCACTAAATGAAGAGACGAAGCAGGTCGTGAGCCTGATGTTCAGCATCACGCTAGCCCACAACAGTATCAGGAACACCGAAATCCTTGTTTGGTAAAGACTCATTTGATGCATTATTTCGTTAGTCTCATTTGCCCAGTGATGTGTTGACATCACTATTTTACGAAAGAATACTCACAACAACCCTGTGGTGGTTTTATATCTATTAATAGAGTGGAATCAATATAATTTCCATACCGACGATCTCAATAATCTATCTATCGATGGATTGGGCTACATAAGCTATATACATAATTGACATTAGCTCCATAAAAAATATGTCAAAATTCTACATCTAGTCTTGTTATCGTGTCAAATGTTAACCAAAGTTAACAAGCGCTAATTCTCCCAATATCACAAGACAAATGCCTTTAATAAAAGCCAATTATAAAGATAAGATAATATTCAATTAGAATCAATCAACATTTACGATTACAACCTTTAGCAGTCATAAAACTGATAGCAAAATTATTACTAGAACGAAATACCCGCCATGTGATAACTTACAATGGTTCAAGTTAAATTGAACTTTCAATAATGTTATTTATGATCTTGATTTCTGGGATACATAGATTGAAGCCTCCTCATAGCAATTAAGCCCCGATAATATTCTAATACCTGACTAAGCCTTGTATCTTCTTTATTCTTTATTTATATCTATCTTTTTATTTTTAGATCAGATATACCAAAATTCCCTAGCTTTCCAGTTTTTGCAACATCTTATTTTAATGCTCCGCTAATATTGGTCGTAGCGTGAAGTTATATAGCCTTATTTATTCTCGATAAATGGGCTATCAAACACTAAATTTCAATTGAAACCAGTAGTTCCTGAGGTTATCGCGTTCAACCAAACAAACAATTTTTTCAGCTTTATATAGACTAGCTGTGCCCGCGACTTGGTCCACGTGAAGTCGCAGTACAGCTCTCTCCCTATAGACGTTAATGTGATGTAGCCTAAGTTACTCCTTACATTCTCAACTGTCTGACAGTGAAAGTCCCGATAAAATCCGTCCAGCCGTTTCGGAGATTAGCCGTAACAAACTGACCGACAGAAAAAAATGTGTTTTTGTTATAAGTACCATAACCATATAATAATTTGTGATTGAACTTCCAAAGAAACGACTAACTGATGACGGTTAACTTTGTACCAACTGAATGTAATCCAAAATTAAAAGTATTTTTAACCGCCTTCAAAACAGATGGTTCTTTGTTTGACCCATATATAATTATGTTGGCTAGTGGTTAGTGACCCTGACTGCTAAGCCGGAGGTCGTGGGTTCGATCCCTACCTGGAATAAAACTTTGTGTGATGAGCACGATGGTTTATTCTGTGTCTGGGTGTTATTTATCTATAATATGTATGTATGTGTATTATTATATATGTATGTGACTGGCCTGTTGGTCAAGTGATTAGTGACCCTGACTGCTAAGCTGTAGGTCGTGGGTTCAATCCCCACCCAGGATAAAACTGTGTGTGATGAGCACGATGGTTTATTCTGTGTTTATTTATCTATAATATGTTAGTTTAAAAATATTTATGTTTATCAGTAGTCTGGTTTCTATAGTACAAGCTCTGGGATCAGATGACGTTGTGTGAGTTGTCTCAAGATATTATTGTTATAGATACTATTTATTATATATGTATTTTATCAGAAACTACTAAACCGATTTTAATTCGGTTTTCGCTATTCGATTGCATATTTTTCTGGAAAGGTTTTAGTGTATATAAAACGTTGTCCAGCCTAGATGTAACACCCGAGATGTAGACTTAACATAGGAGAGAGTCAGCGAAATTTGCATTCGGTGATGTGCTTAATATTTTTTTAAACCCGTAGGTATTATATAACGCCTGCCTTACTAACTACGTATTTATAAGCCAACAAAAACGAAATACACACGTTTAATGCGTTTCAAGTTTAGCGAGACTATTGTTTACTTTATCATTTACTTATTTACTAGCTATCGCCTGCGGCTTCGCCCGCATAGTTGATTTTACCCCCTGAAGGTTTGATTTATCGCTTTCGATCAAAACGCTGAAACACGTGTTTCCTTATTTACAGCCACAAAGCCAAATACAAAATTCCACAGATCTAGCCTCAAAACTGACGGAGTTCTATACAAATTTACAACACCTATTTTACCCATTATGGTTCGATTGTTTAAAAATGCTATAAAACGTGTTTCTTTATTTAAAACCAAATAGCTAAATTCTAAATTTTACGATCTTTTTAGATCTAACTTATTGACTAAGGGAGTTGCATACAAAGTTGCAACCCCTAAATTACCCCTTTAGGGGTTGAAACTTATTAGAACTTTAACATCAAACTTATTAGATACCTATATTTCGGGACTTCATGGCGTGAATTATTTAAAGATACGAACCTTTTATTTACCTGACGTTTCGATCGAATTGCACCGATCGTGGTCACGGGTCGACTGACTAACTTTAAACTAACAAAGTTCCATACAAACTTACGACTCCTATTTGATTTTCTAAAAGCCCTGAAATACGAAAAGCCAAATACGAAATTTCATAGATCTAACTTCAATACTGACGGAGTTTCAAACTTACAATCCCTAATTTACCATGGGGTAAAACAAAATTGCAACCCGTATTTTCCTCCCGTAGGGACTTATTGTTCAAAAATACGCTGAAACACGTGTTTTTTTTATTTTAAACGAAAAAAAATGGCTTTTTCGTTTAACAAAATTTCAACGTACTAACTTCAAAACTGACGAAGTTTATACAAATTTGCAACCCTTATATTAATTACCCTAAAACCTTTTCTTAGTGAATGCCTACAACATAAAAGGCATTAACTGTCAAAATTTCAAGTTTGTAACACTAGCGGCTTAGGCTCTGCGTTATTGAATCAGTCAGTCATAGACTAGCTTACGCCCGCATTTATGCCAGATTGTTACCAAAATATTTTAACGGCAAAATTTCATACTAACTTTGCACACCCGTTTTTCCCCTTAGGATGTGAATTTTCAAAAATCCTTTTTTAGTGTTAACGTAGGGGACATTATAAAAGAAACCCCTGTGCAAAATGTTCAAGTTTCTAACCTTTATATTTTTTCAAGTTTATAAGTTTTTAGGCCCTGCGTTGATATGTCAGTCAATCAGTCAGTCAGCTTCTCCTTATATTTAAATATATATATAGGTATACAGAAGTTGCCTTCTGTTCAACATTGAAATGAAATTTTACTATTATATTGTACCTACTATCTTAATTACAATAATAGTTACATTTCACGTCTATCAAAACAGAAATCGTGACCGGCGCTGCCAAAAAAAAGGTGAACAGTTTCAATCTTACCTTGATCTAACTCTTTATGCTTATCTAAATTTGTGTTCACGAAATTTGCGACCTGAGATGTCGTTGCCCGCTGTAATTTAGTGAATATGGCGGGAAATTAAATTTATGTCTAAATCGAGAGAAACGTAGGTATAGCAAGACACGAGAACGCCGGAGGTAACTGTTATCTCCCGATATATAATTGCGAGGATTGATATTTCGATCTACTGGAAAAGTTAACGAACCGTACTCACATTAATATTCTTTTAAGTAAGTAGTAGTAAGTATTTGTTTCGCTTAGTCTATGATTTAGACTCTTGGTTCTATTAGTTTCTTCTCATCAGAAACATTCTCCAAATCCATTTTTAGTTCCTTAACGAATGTTTGGAGTTTGTCGTGCAATCCAAATTTGCCAAAATTTATGACTCTGAGTAATAAATTTTGGCAATATTGGACAAAAGTAGGTAGGTACTATCTAAAAGACTACGTTTATATTGTCTTCATGATATGGATATGCACAGGGGTGGATCCAGGATTTGATTCTTAAGGGGTGGGGGGGGGGGAATGTGGCACCAGGGGTAAATCTAACATGCTTACGACGGGGGGGTGCATTTCGTTTCGCTCGACATCGGCCAATGGCAGATGAATGAGCAGCGCTCCCCGCGCTGCTCATTCTGAGGGGGTACTAGAGCAAATGGGCGAAGCAATACAATACGAGAAATTCCCTACACAAAACAACCGTCTGAGACGGGCACGTGCGCCTATGAGATACCAGTTCTTACTAGTACTACTAGAGTACGCAGAGATAGTACTAGTTGAGTCGTTCTTCAGATGTTCATTCCAGGAATTCATCATTCTTGAAACACCAATAAACGTAAATGTTCACATCTGTGAGAGCCTAAGCACTTGTTTATTTTTGGATTAAATCATCATCATAGGCATAAGCTTATAAAATAAAAGTGAACTATAAAACTAACAGAACTACTACAAAGGGAGCAATGATCTTGACTTCATTGGTCACGATTATCTTCTTCCTATTTATTGCTATGGACAGCCGTATTGCGATGCCAACTACGTTAATTAGCAACACGGTAATTGCAAACCATTGACAATCATCCAAGTTTAACTATCTTTATATTTTTAGGATCATTCATATTGCTGGAGGTTCATTAATTCTTATGAATATTTTGGGAGGAATCTCCCACACAGTTATAATAAAATGTTATAATGTATAGGTAAAAAATAGAATAGGGAACAGGGGGGTGACGATGGCGATATTTTTTGACATAAGCGGTGACGTCACACTTTTTTGTGAGTGCAACCGGTAAATCAATGACCGACTGCACTCACGAACAAGGGTGACGTCACCGCTCACGATATGTACTCATTGCTATGCAACACGAATGGCGATTCCGCCTGCTGATAGGCTGAAGTATAGTGGACCCGGTTGCCCGGTAGCCGGGTCCACTAAAACTGTAACAGGAATGGTTGTTTATTACAATATTATGCCATCAATGTTTTGTGGATTGCAGTGACATGTTTAAATGAGTCAATAAACTTGCTATTTAATCAAAACATATGTTAGGTCAACAGAAATTAATTAGCGATTAAATTATTCTCCGACATATTAAATAAGAAGCACGAACACTACACACCGTATTGCCAGAAGACCATCATCCTGATCAAATACGTTTTACTTGTGTGTATATTCGTAGCCAGCACAAAAAAAAGCTTCTATCTTAGTGACTTGAGTATTTACCACCGTGTAACTTTTAAAATAGTAATTGATTCCGGTAATTTTTTATTATCAACGGTCGAAACGTCGGGCAATAAACAAAGTATTTTACCTTAAATTATTCACGCGATTAAGACCCGTAGTAATTATGTAATTTAATAATAAAACAAAGTACCTACATAATTGTAATTTTGCGCCGTACAAATAGGACCTACGTCAGCCATTGTTGCAGTCCGAAAACTGTAACGCTGGTATTCTCGTAAGCCTTAGATTTGTTTAAGCTGCCACTGTCACATACATTCAGAAATGCATAAATTACTTAAATAAAACCTTATTTAATATCTTATATTTACGGATAAAAGTGAATATATAGGTAGATACATCAAATATGATAATAGTAATAGAAGAAAATAATAAGAAATAAAATACATAATGTAATAAATCAAATGTTATTATTTTATATAAATATAAAATCTTTGCACAACTGACATACATACATAAATCATAAAAATATAGCGCAACCATAGACAAAAGCGCAACGAAACGCAGTACACCGAATTTATAAATAACTAGCTATAGCCCGAGGCTATAGCGACAATTTGCCCTGGGTTGTTCAAAACACTGACACACGTGTTTCCTTATGTAAAGCCGCAAAGCTTAATACAAAATTTTACAGATCTAACAAAAGTTAGGTATTTCCCAAAACTGGGGCATTTATCCTAGAATTAATATAATATTTTTAGGGTCCCGTAACCAAAATGGCATAAAAGAGAACCCTTATAGTTTCGTCATGTCCGTCTGTCTGTCTGTATGTCTGTCCGTCCGTATGTCACAGGCATTTTACTCAGAGACTTCTCAACGAATATTTATGAAATTTGGTGAAAAGGTGTCTTATAGTGGCCGCTACTTAGTTGAACCCTACAGCATGACCTGAGCATGGTCCAACATGCTCTTACCCGGTTTTCATGTACCTACAAACTTTGAGGGTTGGCACGTTTCACATGTCAAAGTCCTTTGACAGTTCGTTTGAAAAGGCTCCATACTATTATATTAAATTTCTCATTGTGGAAAGTAAAATAAGGAAGAAATAAAATGCATAATAACCTCTGTAATACACACAAGCATACGAAGCAAGAATGAAAAGCTGTTGCATAGAATAGGTTATACACCTTACTAGTCGACGTAAAAATAGCTATTCGCTACTGGTTGTAAATAATTACGCGCAGACATTGCTTTGAATGCCTTGTATGACCACTCATCAGTGTTAACAATTTGTTTAGTTTTATTGTAGGGTAAGGAATGTAGTCTATCGCTTCACCTCATCGTCATTAGTGCATACCAAGGGCTCAGAATACCCCAAATAAAACTAAAGTGACTAGGCTAAACTGAGAAGCGTGGCTAACC
Source organism: Herminia tarsipennalis (assembly GCA_945859575.2). Lineage (NCBI taxonomy): Eukaryota > Metazoa > Arthropoda > Insecta > Lepidoptera > Erebidae > Herminia > Herminia tarsipennalis. The sequence goes on from OX243837.2 coordinate 17,664,003, forward strand.
ATTCATCTTGTCATGACACTTGTTTCCTTGGCTCCATCTCTGACGGCAAAAACAGACAGGCCGAAAATGTTTAAAACTTTTAAAGCGTAGCCAATCAAGAATTGAAAATAGTTTTGACCACAGGTTTTAGATTGGCGTCTGTCTCATCCTCCAATTCTTTAGTCATATTTTATTCGTAGTTAGGTACTTAATAAACTTATTTAAAATTTTTACCTATGAAAAAAGATCGCAACTCGGTTTTTTTTTTATTTTGATGCTTATCTTTTAGGGAAGAGTACGATAAGGGAAATCCCAGACAAATGAATAGTTCCTTTGGCATCGACTCAGTTTCGCTTAATTTAGATTTGGTATTCAAAATGGCTCGCTCGATTCGAGCAATCCAGAGTCGAGAGTCGATCAAGACTCGATTCGAGACTTAGTCGATTTTTTTTATAAATGTATCTTAGACTACCTTTTCTTCGAGATTTCGCATTATACTGTTCGGCGAGGCAGAACAACAAGCACCTGTCCATCCTCACAGACATTCAGATTTATAATATTAGTAGAATTCGATGCTGAAGACATACAATTCGATACTGTAAATGTGTAATGTTACAATGTATAATATTATATCTTAACAACCAAAAGGTGCAAAGTTTAATCGATGTTTTTGGCATAATTGCGTGGTTTAACATCAATATCTGCTACCCCTATATAGTTATGACGCCATTCGTAGCATTAACAGCCATGAATCGAGATAATTTGATAAGTATCAGATGCAATTATTTTGCCTTATTGATACCAGCTACTGTATTATTTTCATAATAATTAATAATATACTTGAAGAATAACCCCATCTTTATAAGGGGGTCAATAAGAACAGACATTCTACTTTGGGTTGAGGGTGATGTATATTTAAATTTGACACTTTTATAGCCATAGGATGTTTCCTGATTAAACTGCACTGAAGCTGGCAATTAATTAGATAAGATCTTGATTAAACATTTTGTTCGTTAATTGGAAAAGTAACTCTACATCCACATTATAATTTTAGTACACGAAAGTTAAAGACGACTCACTAGGTAGTTATATCAGTTTTTAGGGTTCCGTCCAAAACAGAACACTTATGGTTTCGTCTTGTCTGTCTGTCTGTCTACGGACAAGATTCAATATTCATTGGGTACGCCCAATGAATATGTATTTTATTTTTTAATAATAAAAAAAAATCAGCTAATTGTTAGGTACATGTAACAGATGCTGAAAAATATTTTTTTGAGCATACATATGTGGCACATCATTCGACAGATATTTTAAAACATTTTAAGGTTCCTATTTAGGGAATATTTTTGGAAACCATCGATCCGAAAGTTGCAAAATAATGCCCCCCCCATATCTTTTTTGAACCCTGTGATCAAAAAATATGAAAAAAATCAAAAAGGTATCGCTTAACAAATAGGTACTTTGAATTATTTTTTTTAAAAAATGGTCGGATATACCGTCATTGGATTATTGCCGAAAAACTACGTTACACAAAAAAAATTATAATACAAATGTTAAACCAAACCTTGACATTTACAGTTTCTTCTATATCTTTAAATCTCCTTAAACTTTCACGATTTATATACACCTAATACAATTTTAAACCCACTCTGGTCAGTTTGATGGTCATGATCATTGCCTTAAAATAGTTAAGCTACTCAAATCCGTTATATAATTGTATTTTTCTTCAGAACAATAATTTAGTATTGAATGATGGTACAAGAAGTGCACTAGCAGCTGGCAGTGCTACTATTCTTAGCAACAGACAACGCAACGTCTAAAACCGGCACGACTTAGCAATTTTCACTATTTTTATACAATATGCTGGCGTTTTGATTATCTCTATAATATCAAAAGATTACATGCTTGAAAGGCTGCATACGTTTGATACGAGTAATCGTACAATAAACTAAATAAATATTTAAAAACTATTTTGTATAATTTTACAGCAATTAATCTATTGGATGGGAGACCAACCATTCAAATCGCGACTACTGTAGACTTTCACTGGCTGTCCTGGGGTCAAGTTTACATGACTACCATACATGTGGGTCACGTCATTTCGACACACAATAATTAGTTATACTTGACAGATGATTCGGTCCTACCTATCAACGACTAAGTATATAAAAATAGCTTTTGCCTGCGGCTTCGCCATTGTATGTGCTGATTTGTTATGTGTTTTTGTAACCAATACTTTAGCACTTTCATCACTGTAACACCTTACCGGCCTTTGTCCAGAAGTGTTACAGTATATAGAATTTTATAAGCTAAAGCTAAATACCTTTGTTTATTTCCCGACGTTTCGACCGTATTGCAACGGCCTTAAAATAAAATATTTACGCGATTAAGAACCGTAGCTTATAAAATTCTATAATGTGTACAAATCGCGAAAGTTTACGAACATATATTGTGTTACAGTACTTTCAATCTGCCTATTTCTGGTGTTTTCTTCGGCTATTTATTCCCATGAATTCATCAAAAATTAAAGAAACATACATGCTGATAGCGATTCCTTCAGTGGTTAGAGAGTGATTCAACAGAGAATCAAAACAAATGGTCGACGGGAAATTTTCTTCAACACTTTCTATGACAATAACTAAAGATGAAGTAACTCTACTCATAACCGGGGCCAAATACAAGTCCCAATGATTGAACAACACTAAAAAACGTATTTGCCTAAAGATTTACACATTTATACAAATATGTATTCGCGAATACATAATGGGCTTGTTACTTTCTTTTGGCATACTTATACCAATGTATTATCAGGAGTCAGGTAACGCAAATATTGATTTTTAGAAAAATCGTCATCGCAAAATATGTTATAACATTGTTACTTAAAGTTATATAAATAGTAATCTAGTTGCAAATAGATAAAATATATTTGAAAATATGCAATACAGGACTCACTATGAGCAATTATTTATTTGATGATTTGTCTTGAGATTGTTAAATTGTGCTTAACTGAAAATAAATACAATCGTCTAAAGCTAAATAAAGCCAACTTAAAACTTCAAGAATTCACGAACGTACGTTTTGGGGAAAAAAGAATACGTAAGTCGTAGGCGGGTAGCTAATGTTGACCTATGTAATATTCCTAATAAAATAAATGCTAAACAATAAGCCAAAAAATACTTATTGACCTGAATTAATCTTTCATGAATACCAGTTTAATTAAAGCAATGAATAATGAACAAGCCACTATATTATTTAAAGAGAAGGAGACAGCATGTTTTCCTAGAAACACGACATAATGTTAAAATAACATTGATAAAATCACTGCTGGAAGCGATAAAAAGTTGAATCTCCCAAAAGTTGTTGACAGGAGTAATCGTACAAGAGAATATCATAATAAAAATACAACAGGTCCAATAAAAAGTAATATGAAACATCCAAAAATAATTGCAATAACGTTTTTTGTCATATTACATTGCGTGTTACGCGCTGGTGGTAACCCAGGAGACGGTCACATTCTACAGGTTGCCGTGTAAGGCACGGCGCACTTGACTTCGATGGGACCTGCGCAAGCGCACCAATCACATCCGTCTGCTTACCCTATTAAATCCTCATTTTCCATAGTAAAGCTATCTTCATATCGCATTACATAATAAAACAAGTTGATTTTTAAATATTTGTAGAGGCATTTTAAGAAGTGTATAAGTAAGTACTTTCATTAATTTCAAGAGATATTATGTTAACGTTTTTGCAAGTAATATAATTTAAAAAATGCTGGTAGGTTGCCACATGTTTGAGATTTTAATTAATCACGACATGAGTACAAGTGAGCAGTAAAATTAAAAAGTAATTTGAGAGCTTCGACATGATAAATGACATAGATGGTAATATTCAGTAGCCGAAAGTAAATACCAAACAGTTGATGAAACTTTTCGTTCGCAATACAACAATTTAATAAAGTAATCGCAGTAATAAAAAGTGTGTCTTATTGAGGGAGCAGTGTAATTACGGATTATTTACTTTTTGTTGTTTTCAACAATTTGTCTGCTATCATATCCGCTATTGGTACAAATTTCATCTTAGCATTACTTTCGTTGACAGACTTTTTCGACAAATCAAGTAAGGCATTTTGCCAAAACAAAATCTCATTCATCGTTGTTTGAGTTTAACAACAAATTTATTGTAAACAGCAACTATAAACATAACACATTGACGGAGTAAACACAGTGACGTGTTGTAAACATTTTAATACTTCCAAATAAGCTTTGGTCAAAGCAGATTTTTTCACTTTCAACATAACAAACATCACGTTGTTCCTGAATACATTACATTACTGCAATTTTTATACAACCTATGGCGTAAAGACAACAAACTCGACGCATTTCTGAGAATTGTACAAAAATATTTTTGTTAGCGTATTTTATACAATTCAATCACAAAGACAGGATATAAGATTGATAGGACCATGGTTAGCATATAAGGTGAAAGCAAATTTTAATAGCTTTGACCGAAAGAACATAATATATCAAAGACGTAGGTATTGCAAGTGGCAATAGTGTATGTTTTTAAGAATATGTTTAGAAAATGGGTACGTACAATAGATACCTACATAGTAGAGACGTAAATAAAGTTCTATATGACGAAGCCATGACGTCACAGATACATTGGTGCACTAACCTTGATGGCATGCACGATTACCGATAGCTCATAGATTCGGTCTTGGGGCCTATTAAGCTATGCCGTCTTTGATGCCAAGTCTAAGATGTCAATCGTGCAGACTTCGGACGCAAGTCGGACGCATGGTCCTAGTTTAGACCTTGTCACTCCACCTGACGGACCCACTAACGAACGTGGATGTTAACCGGATGCTTTGTGAATAGGGACTTACTATATGACCAATTAAGAGACATGAGTTACTCCTTAAAACGGATACATAATAGACCATTACTCAGTTTTACTGTTCGTAGTAAACGCTTGAGATATATTACCATAGCTCTGTTCTATCTTGAAGTCATTTTTGCTTGCATGTTCTCTTTTTAATTTCTTTCCATATATACGCCGGCATTCGAACTATACTTCCGCAAACAAACTGTTGCCACAATAACCTGCTTTACTCAAAACATTAAAATAGTTAGGTGTTAGGTGAAAAGAAACAACAGTTTACCGCCCACTGCTCTCGTAAAACATGATACACTAAAGATATTGTTATCGTAGACTAGTAACATAGGTAAGAAACGTAATAATAAAATGCTTCAAGATGAGTTCAGACTTGCACACGAAGGTTCAATCAGTATTCAACCCATTTTTTTTTTCAATTCTTAGGTACTATACATAAAATATGAGGATAATCTACTGCAACCTACAATAATCATAGACGATTTAAAATAAAAGGGATACCGCGACTACTATAAAGAAAATTATTTAGTAGCAACCAAAAACCCAATTTGGTCTGGTCGTCTTTTCAATCTGAAACTCTATGAATGGTAATTTACCTAGGTATTATGACTTCATGGTTCGGTTGGTCGAAACCAAATCAGAATGTCAATGGGAGCGGAGCAGAAAGGTATCTATCTAATACATTTTCAACTTTTAAGAGTCAAAAAGAAACCAATACGATAGCAAAGTTTTAATCTTTTTTTGAATAATAATAATGTTAGCAGTCAAAAAAATGCCAATTCTTTGCGACTTTCGCGGAACAGAGATATTGGGAGTAGGTAAAATAGTCTCACAGCAAACTCAAAAAGTATTTTACGTAAATCCTTTGAAAAAGTCTCAAAATTTTTGCAACTTAATACAGTTAGTACGTAACAGTATTTTTGGCAACAAAGCTTTCCTAGAACGCTGAGTGTAACATACGGGTTATCTTACGGATCACTGGAAACGGTAGCGTGTAACCGTATACATCCAATACACTAGTCAGATAAGTGCTGTTTATATTTTGTGAACTACTGGACATTAGGTTGCGGACAGAGATTAGATGAATAGTGCTCTTAAAACCAATTCATATGCTCAACGTTTCGCCTGACAAAACATATATAACAACTTTATAGAATTTTATAAGCTACGGGTCTTAATCGCGTAAATATTTAATTTTAAGGCTAAATACCCTCTCTCTCGTCTACCCGTGACCACGGCCGTTGCAATACGGTCGAAACGTTGGGCAAAAACAAAGATATTTAGCCTTAAAATAAAATATTTACGCGATTAAGACACGTAGCTTATAAAATTCTATAATGTGTACAAATCGCGAAAGTTTACGAACATATATATATATATATAACAACTGTCAATTGTATTATCGCCTGTAGGTTTACAGAGAAAATCTGGTAGTTCCATTTTATTGAATTACGTCACATTATCGAATATCACAACACAAGACTTCAATTTCAAGATACCAATGCATATGTCGTCTTTAAATACTATTCTATCTTGAAACAGTCCGACAATCAGTCCTACAAAAAGTCGGTCTTATGACCAGTGGCGGGGAGTCCTTAGAAAACTATTCTTTTGGGTTTCACTTTGAATTCTAGTTACCCACTTAATATACGTATGAAGAACCCTGTCCACCGATTATCAAGTTTCCTTAGGAAAATCTTAACCCATCGCCGCTGCTTGTAACACTTTGGCGAGGCTAAATGCAATAAAACGCAAAAAGGAAAATTTAACACTTCGAGTAAATAATGATACAACAAACGCAAGTTCAATAAACTCTGAAAACGGGTAGCGTAATAATATTTGACGTGTTACATAATGACCTAACACAAAAAGCTGAAATCGCTTCGCTTCTCACCATTACGGGCTCCCGTGAGTTCGGCTTGCGTTCCCGGAACACAACGAGTCACCTGCTGCGACACCAAAATGATAAATAAGACATAGGATTAATTGCTTCCTACCAAACCTGACACCACTAAATCACAACACATATTAAAATGTCGCCTTATAATAGCTTTTATCACTGACAATTTTTAAACTTAATAGATAGATTAAGCTGCCAACTTGCATTGCGCAGCTTGTACCCGACTTATTTATGTAGTCTAAAGCGAACCAGATGAATGTTCCTGCAGACCAAATACTAGGTGTGAGTCATATTAAAATTTAGAGTTACAAGCGACTGCACTTGTATTCTGTTATTGTATTGTGTTCTGCGCTGTTCGTTACGCATAATTAATGTGCCAGCATTATTCTAATTTACTAATACATTTTAGTTATGAACCCTTTTGTTTATGCTCATAAAATTTAATCTAAATCATAATGTCTGGGTCTGTCTACCGCGCAATCTTGGGAAAATAGTCTTATCTACTAATCCGTGGCCTGAATTTTGATTTTATTTATACAATACAAGTTAACATTTGTTGTAATAAATGTCGGCCAGTAAACCATAAATCTTGTAGTAACAGTAATCAAATCTGAAGATAAACGTGCACCGGTTTCATTAACTAATAAATGATAATGAGTTAATTACATATTCATGCTCGTATTGTATTTAAAATAAATTACTGTCCACATAGCGTTCTTATACAAATTGTCTTCTACGAGCAATCCTGTTGAAGCGTTTTGTAGAGAACAAGCAACTGAGATTGCACCATTAGGTCAAGTATACTTTGTAGCATTGACTTTGATTGCACATACCATGTAAAATTAGCTTAATTAAGTCACAGATCATGTGGGTAAAGCCAATTCAAGAATACATAAACGCTAGACAATATAAATCATCACAAAGTACAATAGAGCTAATATAAAATCCAGTAATATTTTGATTTATATTCTTAAGATATATGTGTCGCAGACCAGTAGGTCTCACGTCTGCGACATAAATGAAACCGATGCGATCGTTCGACCGCTCAGACAGAATTTAGTACGGCACTATTCCATGAAAGTGATCGAGATATCAATTATTGTAATACTTCTTAGAAAAACATACTACTGGACAGATATCTTACAGGAATGCAATGCTCGGTTTTTGTGGGACACGCTATAATGGATTTTTAATGGTAAACATTCTTGAGAGGTAATCGAAACGCAAAAACCACTCTTGCATTCCTGGTTAATATAGATGTTTATTCATATGGAAACTAGTACATATCCACCGCTCATCAAATAAATAAATAGTTTATTAATCACCATAAAACAATTACAATAAAAACTGCACTATGACATTTCATTAAAATAACTTATACATATAATATCAAGTTAACAGTTATAAACGCTGCCTTTTAAACTAGGCTGAATGGCTGTATCTTAAAAGGCAGTATTCGGCACTAACATGGGTTTTATTTATATAATTAATGTAGAGTATGCAGATGGACTGCGTCATTTTCATGTATCAGATCAGATAGCGGTGATTATAAATAGTTGTTAATGAATATCTATTTAGAATATTTTTTTAACTGTTATCATAACTCATTTGAAAATATCGAAAATTGGACTTAATATAGCAGTAGGAGGTACCTAATACCACTTTACCTAATATCACTACGTTTTATTGTACCTAGGAGAAACAGAAGGACAACGGGATCATAACGTAGCCGAAGTCCGAAATTCAATAAAAGTGCACTGCGATGCTTGAATGAAATAAATTGTAACATATTGTGATTGCTCTGTTCACCTTGTGTTAGTTACGGTATTGCGTCCCATTTCCAGCTGTCTTGATTTATGTGCCCCACTCGCAAATACATAACATCAACAGGTGATTCAGGACAAACAGTTTACGACGTTTTCCAAACAAAGAGAACTGTGTGATTAGGCAAAGGTAAAATGACACAATGGTTTGAGAATAGTGCACTCAAAACATCTAAAAACCTGCCAGATAAAAAGAAAACTATTTTATAATACTGGAATAATAATAAAAAATACCCACAAAGAAGAATTATATTATTACGGTCCTTATTATTCCAAATGTCAAGTGTAACTAACTATAAATATAAGGTACCTGTCCCACCAAAGGCGAGAAAGCGAATAGCGAGTAGCTATTTTATCGCTCAAGAAACTTAATATATAACTATAAATATAACTTAATATCGATACCGTGTAACCAATGAGATACAGATATTAATCGTTTATCGCTGGTCGTTACTAATGCCGGCAAATACTCACTCTACACTGCATCTCTTTTGTTTACACGGACGGTATCTACAAAATAAATCTATCGTACGTACTTGAGCAATAAATCGATACTCGCTCTCGCTTATCGTTGTTGGTGCGACAGGTGCCTAAACATCTATGAAAATAAATAATCTACAATACCTTTGATAAATTAACACGTGCAAAATATAGTGTCTAAATTTTCTATGACACAATTTTCAGTACTTAGTAGGTACCAACCCGATACTCGAATGACAAGTATTAATACACCACCACACTTTGCTCAGCTCAACATCGCCCACTCTGCCAAACAAAATGTTCATCATTCCCTTACGACTTACAGTGATTGTCTTGTAAGTGTTGCAAGACAATCACCTACCTAAAATAATAATATTTTAATATTTAAACGGGGATGCCTTATGAGGACATCACTAGCATTCCGGTATTGCATTATGATAATGTGCCATTTCCAATGTGCGCATCGTGGTCGTGCGCGGCGCAGCACGCGCCCTCACTGGCGCCGCTCCATCCTTACAAACATCAAAAGTCACAACACTAACAGACATTTTGTAATCAATTTTCAATCTTACGTGGAGTTTTTAAGTAATATTTTCATTTAAAATAATAAATAAGATAACATTGCACGCAATTCTAATACTCCTTATGCCAAAAGAGACAATAAAGCTTAAGTTGGGTCCATTGACTTAATAGGAAAATATGTTAATTTATCATACAATCTTTTATATTACCAAATGCTGGAATGTCATTTTTATTAATACCAATGCATTTTATTGTACTGCAGGTGTCGAAAGTGACAGTACAATATGAACAGTAATCCATTATACTGATGTTTATCAAAAATATTTGGAATTAAGTCACGCGTGTGGGACGTGAATCGGTGTTTTTATGGTAATGTTATGGCGGCAATAGAAACCTTCTACCAGCGAAGCGAAATCGACCAAACAATGTGTTGTTTCAAAACAAACGATTGTAAATTTTCTATCTTTAATTTCAATTTTATGGTCCAATATAACATAGGTAGGAACATGTAATCTGACAGACATCATACTGAATACGTTGTTATCTATCATTCATTATATAATTAGTTCTGAGGAGGAACATGGAATGTTACACAATAATAATGATTCAAGCAAGCTGATGTTAGTTTTAAATTCTTCCAAATATTTGCTAGACCCAATTCATGATTGGGAACAGACAAGTGCAAGTTTATATCAAATAAGATTAATCATTTCGATTTCTGGAACAATGACTATTGGTAAAACGCATATGTGGGGTGTTATGACATCGTCTAGATATAAGCCATTAAAGATATCTAGCAGATGGTATATTCCACAGTTTCTGTAGTAACTAAGTGGAAACAATAAACATTCTAATATCTTCTGTCATCATAATGATTACAAAATAATATGTAATTGTTAGTAGTGAGTACTTTTAATAATATCAGATACAAAAACATTGTAGCTTTCATTTGGATGTTGTTATTCGTATATGCCACAACCGCTGATAGAATCCAAGTGAGAATTAGCATTTGGATAGAGTACTTTATCTCGGATTAGCAACAATTCATATTACACAGCAACACATAGCAACCATACAAAATCAAGAAAAACCACGGAGGAAATTTCAAATTAAATATTATATTTTACGAAGGCTTCGGTTTAACGATATTCAATATCCATGTTCATAAGTAACATAGGTCCTTTTAAATCAAAAACTTTTGAAAAACAACTTCATAGTGACAAAAAGAGAGGTCCAGAATGATATGGTTGGTGCACGTGGGTTGTTGGACTATCTTCCTTATATGTACATACATAATGAAGACATTCAAAGCATTTTACAAGCATCTTATGTAAGCGAGCTCCTATAAATATTTGCATATTGTAGATAGACCGCGGGAAGTTCGCGCCGTCAGCCGTCATCTCTGGCGCCGTGATATCACCATCAGTTGATTTGATATCGTCCCACCTTGCCACCGACCTGTTCTAAACTCCCGTTAGTGAGACTAATTATGTTGATGATATTGATCCATATATAGTATTAGAAAACATTATCGTCATTCAAGATAAAATCATTTTTTAACAAACACAATATCCGACGATGATCCGATGTCAATTTAATAAATCCAAAAAGTTCACACGAGAATTATAAAATGAAAATGATTCTCTTTAGTCTTCTACTAGGAGACCCTAGACCTACAATTCATCGATTTCCATTGCCTTACTTAAAATCTTTATTAAAGAAAAAAATAAATTTTGTACTATGGTTAGGTTACTCAAGAGGATATTATTACTTATTGAAAATACTAAGTGAAAGTTGTTGAGATATGAAAACATTTTATCTTTCACCACTTAAATCAATCCACCTATCTACAGACATGCAATCATAGATCAAATACAGAAAAATATTTTACATTTCAAATCTCACTGGGCACAACCATATCTATTATCGTCTTTAAGTATACAACTAGCCGTTGTCTCCGCGATGCCTTCTTACATAATTTATACATCTCAGAAATAAGTTGTACCCGTAGGTACATCCGCAATTACCGGTTCTATCTTTCACGTTTGTTCCTGACAGGCACTGAAAAGAGGTGCATTTATCACAACCATGAACTCCGTATTGATGTACGAGACAGACGATGAATACCGCGTAATTTAAATCCCTCTGTTGAAATCTTGTGGGTGGTGTACCATCAATCCTATGGGAACTGCAACCGAGTGTTAATTATAAAACATTTATCCTGCCTCTTAGTTACCGTTTCTGTGATTGTTTGTGCACGATTCATGCAGAGTGTGGGTGTCTGCCATATTACGAAGAGTATTCCTAGACTCATTTGCCGAGATTTGTACATTCAGAATGCGATCAGTGTCTCGTTTTACTACTTGTTTGTCAAGATATTTTGGCGTTTCCAGCCACATTCGGCAACCACGAGAACCAAGTTTACGAGAAAGTTTATAACATTTCTTAAATAGTTCACGCCGAATTGTGTAATCTTCGTTTATGTAACATTTAAATGACCATGAGCTATAATAAATATCTATTCCAGCTTACATAATTAAGCTTTATTGACATCACGAAAAAGCCACTGTCCTTCTTTAAGACTTAACTCTTGAAAATAAACGAGTATATTGTTAATCTTTAAAAGCACCATCACAAATTTCTACAGCTCATGTTGTCACAATATTGGCCCGTATGACAAAAAGTTAAACTAAAAATACTATACAATTTTAAAGAGTGGAAAGCTAGTGGAGATAATATTGTAAAATTAACCAGTTTTATGAATACATCAATTTATTCGCTATAAAAATCATAATTAAGCGTAATTTTTTCCATATATTGGCGTGTTACACGACACGGGTTTCGCTTCAATACGAGAATCATGTTGATAGAAAAGTGGATCTTTATTAAGCGGTGAAAGGCGTGTGGAAGTACTGGTAACTTACCATTATAGCTGTCTGAGCGCCTGGACTGGGACATTTGTTGAAATTTATGCTTGTTAGGGCGAGGTGACTGAAGGCACGGTCACAACACGACATGTTGCCGCAGATAAGCTAATCATTCTTTAGCATGCTCGTATACATAAGATTACCATAAACTTTTATCATAAATTCAAAATATATTTTGATTTTTATTTGACGGCGTTTCTGGTTACTGTTGCACAGTAACAGTTTCTTTTAGCCAGATCCGGCCTATGTATGACCTTCTTAAAAAAAAAAAGAAATAAGTTGATCTATGAAAAAAAATATTTAAAATCAACCCCTAAGGGGGTAAAATACAGGCAAGTTTGAATTAAACTCTGTGAGTTTAGACGTTAGATCTGTGAAATTTCGTATTTGGCTTTTTGGTTTTGATCGCAAGGGAAAACAACCCTTAAACGGATAAAATCGCGGGGGCAAAGCTGCGGTTCACAGCTATCCATGTGAAAATTACTCTATCTGTTACCTTTTTCCGCTTAAACCGCTGAACCGATTTAAATTATTGTTTTATAGTTATGTGAATAGCGGTCATCGCTATAACCGCCATTCACGCGGGCAAAATCTAGTATTAGATACTCACCATAGATATATACATACTGACATAATTTTAATGGGAATATTTTGGATGATTGTTTGTTTGGCCTAAAAATTACTCAACCATATAGCGTGTAATTGAAGTAGTACATATTGTAGCAAGCACAAATACAAATGAAAGGAGTGGGTATTAGTAATCCAAATACGTAAATACCTAAGGCCATTGTCGAATGAAAACTGGACTTCTAGTTTTAGTCATTTTAACCCAGTACCATCATCATTATTTGCATAGATACTTTTACGTGACTGAATGATAGATAGCGTAGGTTACTACCTACGCTATCTACGGTAGTCCATATACCTACTCACAGGTATAATATTCAAACCGATTCAGCACGAAATAGTGAAACCACTCCTAACAAAAGCCATTGAGCTTAACTGGAGGGGTTAACAAGATTGCTAGTAATATTCAATCCCACATTGCTAGTTGTCTTTTTTATAAAAAAAAAGAAAAAAAGAAATAGTCTTTCAATAGAACAAAATAATCACTATGATTTACTACATTTAATTATGAGCTTTGATGATTAAAATTTAGCTTTTGTAAAGCGATTTCGGCTTAGCAATCGGGATACAGACGAAATACCCAGACTCAAAATCAACATTTATGAAAAAAGTTACAAAACTCCATCCCATATTATGGGAATCAAATTCTCTTCGGCTCACACAGCAGTCCTAAGCACTCACACTGCGCTATCGAGATAGTCATTGCCATTACCCGACATAAGACTTTATTAAAATGATGATATTATTTGCATGAATATGCAACGTCATTACCACTGTTAGATATAACTCACACGTATCCCGATCATGAATTCTCTTTTACGACTAGGCCTTCAATACAATGTATGTACGAAGTAGCAGAACGCGGATTTATATTACCCTAAGAAAGCATGTTAAGTACCAATTTAATTTATGTGTTTATATCTACATCAGCCTGTGTGTCGATCCGGATATGAGAGATAATAACAAAATATTGGTTGGTTTTGTATGTCACGCGCAAATAGGGATGTCAGCCATTTCGTGGAATTCCTGAAGATACTCGTATCACGTACGCAAACAAACCATCGAATATTTTAATTGGTTACCTGATACTAAGACCAAAGGAAATTTTAAAAAAGTGTCCAGTATGTATTCAGTGGTCATCTGTTAGGTACACTATTTTCAAAAGGATTAAATCTAAAATATCTTTTGGTAGGCTAAATTTAAACATGTTGTCATTTTTTAACATCGTATAGCGGTAATAGTAAATAAATTCCGTTATTTTTTTACCGGTGTACATAAACCTTTAGTAATGCCTTGATTACACTACCAAGTAGCTATGTATAATATATGGATATGAACATTTGCAAGCTAATGTGGGATAACATTATAACTGCCTATATACGATGACTGGTATCCGATTTCCCTTTCAGCAGGCTTGGTGTTATCAACCTCCTTCAATATTCCTAATAGACCCGCTTCGATCTACTTAGTGGCAAAAATACGATACGTGGAAGTGAAATGCAAAATACTCTTTATCTAGCAAGGAAGTAAGTTCACAACCCTTACTAAAGTATTTTTACCGTATTTATCGTACGAATACTTTCTAATTAATTACTTCAAATTAATTCTAAGAGTAATATCTACTTAAATCATTAGGTAGATATAGCTACTTAAATATAAGTTCGAAGTTAACAAATTGCGTAAACTGCTACAAATTATCTTCATTGATTGAAAGTCTACGGTTCTGTGTAATGTTGTTTAATGATGGTGATGCTTTGATTATATTTGTTCAACCTTGCATTATATGCAGGCCCCATCTATTCACCATGACTGATTTGGTAAATAAACGAATGTTGTTGCAGACTTCTGCCGAGTACAGCCACGAGCAAAGATTAGTGTATAAATAAAATGCAAAAATAAACTAGGATACTTTTATTCGATAAAACATAAAATAAGATCATTTATATGATAAAATGGCACGTATTACATTAATGATATAAATTATCTATATTCCACACATCCAATGGTTCATAAATATATACAACATAGGACAGTCTTATTTCTATTAGGTACTAGATGTCAAAGAAGTCAATACATTTCAATATAAATGGAAAATTAACACAGCGGACGTAAAGTAAAATTTCTTGCGTGAAATATATTGTCACGTACGGGATACAAGGCACATCTGGCATTTGTGAATCTCAAAGAAAATGATAATGTAGTATTTTTACATTTTTATTTAATACATACTTTACCTGAAACATAAGTTATTTATTTAAATTTGAAAATATTAAAATAGTGTTATTTAAATTCGGAAAAATAAGTGCTTACTTGCTGAAGAATCATTCAAAGTTTATTGTAGTTACAATAATTATAAAAAAGTACCAATTAAACTATACAAATCAATTACACAAAGATGTCTTTTAAATTATTATTTTCAGTCATAATATAAATTAGCTTGAACTTAATAAGTAATACCACTAGAAGATAATAATATAATATATGTGAGTTTCATAAAAAGATATACATATATAGTAATACAATTAAAATTTATGATTACGATTTGAAGAATATTGTAATTATTTATATAAAATTACGGATAATCACAAACATTATAAATGAGACTTATTAAAATTACAATTCTATTATGTATAGATAAAATATTACAAACCGAATATAAAACTTTACATAGAATAAACAATTATAAACATTTTTCATTTTAAATATCCTTAATCGTGATTATATTACTTACCATTTTAATTGTAGGTATATTATAATAACTGATACAAATCGAAATCGTAATCATTACGTGATAATCTTTTATTACTATTTTATTAAAAAATAAGGTCACTTTTAATGCACAAAAGAGTACACAAAACAAGACCTATCTCATAATTATTGTTTATTAAAGTATATGAGTAACACAGAACTTACTTCATGCAAGTTATTACAATGAGATATTACCATTATTTTATAATAACAAGATTTAATAAAATTGAGATATTACACGATAATTACACAAAGTAAACCGACAAAATGTCCTTTTTTACTGTACATTACATTCTATCAGCATCCTAGTATCCTTTTTTATGTATCCTCATCTTCAATCCATCGTAAATCCACCTTAGCTCCGACCGGCGACCGGCAGACAAATCTCTTCGACAGGTATCGACAGAGATAACAAAATTTTCTGTTTGAACGACAGAAATAAAAACAAACTCCTATCGCGGAGTGAACAAGATCCAGAGGTGTTTGGACCGACAGATCATATGCTGAGTGATGGTCTTTTCTTCCTTACACTTTTGTTGCTCAGCCCGAGAATTGAGCCGATTACCTGAGGCAAAAGGAATCATTGGTTAGATTTCGTATGATATTAGCAAACACAGCTTACAGAGGTGTATTCTATTTACCAGTACGTCAATAAATTTATCAATATTTGAGCTTGGTGTCAATTCATACATTGCTGACACGTCTGCATTTAGTGACTGAGTACCTGGATGACCGACGACGAAACCTAGCCAGATCGATTTATCGCTCCCGAAACCACCTGCATACTTTTCATGAAAATGTTTGGAGCTGTTGCCGAGATGCATAAGAATAATTATGTAACTCACCTTAGATACGGAATACGCAGCGAGTTTACGTCTAGGCGGCAACAAGAGTGCGAGCGCCCGCGCTTCTCGCAGCAACGCGTGAAATGCAAGCGCTGCACCCGCACATGATTCCGCCGCAGACACCTCGTAGAATTGACAACTGAACCTCAATGACAGCTCCTGACCTTCTTCTGCTCTGACAACTCTGTTAAACAAAACCATTCTTACTTGACAAATTCACGTAATAAGCTGGTCATACTCACGATAGCCACAGGTCAGGCACGCGTTAGGTTACGCAATTAACAGGAAGCATTTTCGAGGCTACTTATGCACTCATGTGTTTCCAATTGAATCTTGACTTTATTGATGACGATAATTTTATTAACCTTTTCCAATGACATGAGTAATTTCTTTAGGCTCACGGAAGGAAAATTACTTAAAGACCGGATCGAAAGTCAACAAAACTTAATCACTGACCTGGCGTGTTCCAAGTCCCGTTTGTTGCCAAGCAGCGTGACAGCGGTACATCCAGGTAACCTGGTCCTTTCCAATAGTGCTAACAATTCGGCCGCTGCTAGGAAAGACCGTCTATCGCACACCGAGTAGACAACCGCGAAGGCGTCACCCCATCGAAGATGTTCTGCTAGACAGCCTCGTTTCTAGACGACAAAATATCAAATATTAAACAAGAAGAGCATTGTTATTATAAACAAAAATTTGTAACATAAAGCAATAATAGAACTCTAAAAGATGAAGGAGGTAAAACATTTGAGTGTCACTGTTACTGTGTTAATAGGGATTGTTTGGCAAAGTAACCACATAGTACAACTAAACAAGTTTGTAATATTAATTGTCATATTTATGCCAAAGGTGATTACAAATGTTGCTTTGGCACTGCTAACATCTATTAACCCGTTAAGGTTACTTTCAACATTTAAGCGAAGTGAAGTAGAATTTAGCTGCACAGGCATTTTTAAAGAACTAAAAGACAGTGTTCAAATTTGCATTTGTAGACAAATAATGACAACATTTTAATATTTTCTCTCAAACAGGTTAGATCTAAAAATTCGAGTTTTGAGATCTGGAGATCTAAGGTTAAAAGGGACTAAACTCGATTGCTTTCGCATAAGCTATTAAACGTATTATAAAATCATGAACATTGCTTTAAGTGAGATTGAAAAGGATGCACTTTAAAGCGATATCAGTTTACAAGCGCGAGCACTATTAGTAGAGCTATCAACAAGATAAAGCATTTACCGCACAACCGCACGTATCTAAAACCTCCACTTCAGACGTGGCGCCATCGAACGCCACCCGATGTTGATACAGGAAATCTGAAAACAAAACCTATAGTTACTTTTGCTTTTGTATAATCACACACTCAACGCGTTCTCAATATCGACCTCGTAATATATTGTCTTTCTGAAAGATCCTATCAGTCACAGAAATCTAGGTTACAACCGTAATGCACTCGAGCGATACGCCAAATAACTTATTAAGTGCCACTGATACATACAAAAAAACACAATAAATCAATTCAATGTTGTTTTCGGGAATTCAGGATTTAGGCGTTGACAACTCTAGAATAAATAACTCAGTTTAGTGCCATTAAGTTTAGCAATCTCATCGAAAAATCTTAACGAAATTGTGAGGAGCTACTGACAAGTTTATGTGAGTCAAATGCAAGTTGTAGGTGTTCCAATTTTTATTTATTGTGATAATAATGAAATATTAAACAAAGGTCGACGGCCTGTAGAGACCGGCGCCAGCCGCGGTCAGCCTTGGCACTCCCGCGCTGCATCTTGCCAATATCGCAAATAAACCGTCCATTGGCACTCAATGCTTGGCATTTGGTAAGTGCCCTCAGTAAGGGCTTATGTTGATTGGTATTTCTGTCTTTCGACCAACACTGATACTCGTATCTAAGTAACGATCTCAATACGGGAGATGTGCCAGTGAAAAATTACAACAATTACTATTATGATGACCTTAATACACAATAGGTCTATTTATCTGATAACCACATTGTTTGCCAACGTTCTACGAGTGAATGGGCGAAACTTTATCATGTGAAATTTCATCTTTTTAGTATTGAGGAAAGAGAAACTCATATAAGGACGTATTTGCTCTTAATAAATGCTCAATTTGTTTGTATAGTTCTCATGAATTTCGAGGGAATCTCGCAAATATCGGAAAACGTTTGCTATGTAAATCAAAGTGTGTACACAAACCTCATTAATGCAGTAGCGAATTTATAAATACTCACCGCCTGTGGAGCTGTACTCTCCAATGTAGCGCTTGGTTAAATAACGAACCACCACGGCTGCAA
Source organism: Herminia tarsipennalis (assembly GCA_945859575.2). Taxonomy (NCBI): domain Eukaryota; kingdom Metazoa; phylum Arthropoda; class Insecta; order Lepidoptera; family Erebidae; genus Herminia; species Herminia tarsipennalis. Next base: position 17,683,055 of record OX243837.2, read on the forward strand.
CAATAAAACAGAATCATTTACACAACTGCGCAATAAAAGCTATTAAACTTGTTATCAATAAGGTAAAAAGCATGTATTTGATTACACTTTTAGTCCAATCTTAATCTAACAAGATAAAACACATCGATTAATTGAAACACAAGTTTGTAACAGAGAAAGCAGCAATTAGCGGTGGTCGGTGAGGTGTTACAAAATTTGTGCCCCTCTGTGAATTTATAACTACAAGCTTCAATTAGAGGGAAAGTAACAAAGGGCTAAAGGTGTATTAAAATTATTGGTCAACTACCAGAATAATTAACAGTAAAGACGACTGGTATACTGTTAGACTTTATTAACATTCAGTGTTTTTATAGTCAGTAGTGATTTATTTGGAAATAATTACTGGGTTTATAGGTCTTCGTAAGAGCTTAATCATTGCTTACTGTTGTTTTGTGTCTTACTCAATCGCTTTAACACAGCGATTAAAGAAAAAATGTGCTTACATATCTTATACTAGTTTATTATGTCAGGAAAAGTGTTTGCTGTTTATACCTCGATAGACTGTCGTTTTTTAAACTTCGACATAAGTGCTGGCTAATGATCCGTACATTACCCTACATAAACATCACGTTTTTATCCCGTAAGTAGTCATTACAGTCACTTCTTTTACAAGTCTAAACTACACAAAGTGCAAAGTCAATAAAAAATAACTAGTTTCCTACTTGTCCACAAATTCATCTTTACTAGAGAAGATTTAAATAATTCATTTTTATTTTTTGTTGTAAACAACGATGATATTTAATAATTTAAAGCTTATTTTTATTTTATTTTCATAAAACACCGGTCATTCGAATATTTCATTCACAAAAATCACAAATGTTACGTTTGAAACGATAATGAATGGACATTTGAGAAACAAGTAGGGCACACTATTAGTAAAACTATACCTACTGGTACAATTTGGTACAAGGTTACGAATACGATAATAGTAATTGTGAGTCTTTCTATAAATCTTTTGCAGATAATGTGAGGTCGCCGGTACCTACTGGTTAGCAACGAGTTAGTTAGACCGATGACAGATTACGCGTATTGAAGCGCGTATTACAAAGGTCAAGCAAAATATGTCAAACGCAAATAGTAGTGCTTCATATGCATCTCGTATAAATTTGGCATATTACGTTTGAAATACGCTATAAAACGGATGTCAAAATATGGCAAATCTGTAACCCCTATTTGACCACCAATACCAAACCATTCCCGTTCCCATTGTGTTTAACGAACAGCTGTCACAATAAAAAACAATGAAAAGTCAAATTCATTTCATTGGTAATTTAAAAAAAAAAGGGAGTGATATAAAACCTTGTTATATTACATCATACTTGTGCCGTGTGGTACCGGATTAAGAATAGTACCACCCCATCTCTTCCCGTGGGTGTCGTCAAGGCGACTAAGGGATTTCACACCGGGGTACAGGCAGCAGCGTCCTCTGTGTACTCTAAAGCTTTACTGCGATACTATAGTATATAGCGGGTTGGCATATACACCCAGGGTCTGATAATAAGTAGGTTTTACCGGGGAGACCCATGCCCAGCAGTGAAACATCATGGGTTGATACATTACTTCATACACAACTAACTGACTGCCTCTGTGGCGCGATGGGAGTGTGTCCAACTGCTACGCAAGATGTCGTGGGTTTGATTCCCACACGGGACACCACTTTGTGTGATCCACAAATTGTTGTTCCGAGTCTGGATGTACTTTGTGTCCATGACTTGTATGTTTGTAAGTCCCCCGCGACACAGGGCTTGTACCCTACTGCGGGAGTCGTCTTTGATAAAAAAAAAAGAAAAAAAAGATTTGTGCAAATGTAGTCGTAAGTTACGTATACGGTACTAAGTTACGAAATTGAACTGTTCAGTGCACACAGTAGAAGGCCCCAAAAGACCTTTTGAAATAGGGTGAAATTGAAACCAATAATTTGATTCGACATTGCATCACTTGTAACACCTATTGAAAGACTCATTACTGCAATCTTGAGTTGTAATATGATACCAAATGACATACGTATAGTATAATATACGGGACTTTTCTCAATAAAGCCCTTCATAAACAAAATATCAACATTTTTATTCCCAAACTTGGTATCTAACACACGCTGCCTTAAAGATAAAATAATCACATACATATATATTTTACAGTATCTATATCTGTAGATAGAACCCGAAGGCAGATTCCAGAATATTACAAAGATAGGTGAAATTACTCAGCCCGAGGCACATCAATAATTTAGATAACGAATTATATCCAAGTAATAAAATATGATAAACTATAATCCATTTTGAAAAATATAGCAAACTTTGATATTCAATAACAATTTATATAAGATTTAATATTTCTCATTTTCAAAAGACTTGAGGTTATCAATTCAACTGTATTTTTTTTTCTGTTTGTTCAACGATTACTGGAAGGCAGTTCGATCGATTTGAAAATATTTTTTTGTGTTTTATAGGGTATACTTTTAAGTTGATCGCATTGTCATCAGATCAAGACCTGATGATGGGATTCCGAAGAAATCGAGGGAACTCTTCAAATATTAAAGGCACACCTATAGTGATTTAGGTATATTTCATAGTGATTCGTGCATTTACTCTCAAAAAGCACTAATTTGTGAAGTGGAACTGATAATGAAGACCAATAATGAAAACGATAAGCGGAACTATTCTATTTCACGGTTTGCGGACCGATTACTTTAATATGATCTTTAGTAGCACTTTATTCTCGTCATACTACTAGTGAACTACCGCGTTAATTTCTTAACAATTAACGGCCCAAAATCGGAAAAAGCAATATTTTGTAAAAGAATTTAAGCAGTTGACATAGACCTATTATAACATAAGTAAATTACAAACCACTAAAAAGTAAGAAATAAAATTTTTTTTTGCAATAAATAATACAGACTTAAAAAATACAAGGCAGCTAAAAAGCAAAAAAATAATATAGAATAACAAAAAAAATAAAACATTTTGAAGTTGGTGCCGCTTGTATTTTTTTTAAGTCTGTAATATTTTTTGTAAAAAAGTTTTTTATGGTGATAACGATACAGCTATACGCATAGTAATTTAGTACTATAAAATAAACCTTAAGTTATTTCAATCAGTTGAGTCACGTGTGTTAATCATGAATATCTTATCAATCAAAGTCCAACATCAAAACAAATATATATATGACCTAGAATCAATTACTGTACTCGTAGCTACTACTTTCAATGTTTACCTTTAAGGCATGACAACAAAATTTTGACCTGGTAATGGCCCAGACAAACTGGAATTCGATCCAAGACAGATCGATATCGAATTGCAAATCAATCTTGTGCCTGATTAAAATCTAGTCTCGGCAGATCATAAGTCATAAAATTGTCATGAAATGTCACATCTCATCAGTTCGATGTTTTATTGAGATTTGCTTCTGTCCAGCGGTAAACGTAAGCAGAAAAACGATAAACATATCAACCGATTTATTATTCAATTTCTCGTTTATAGCATGCGTGATTTAATATCAATACTTAGATATGTTTTATGACTGTACGAGGTTTTACCCGTCTATGAGAACATAAAAATAAATTCAGCATTTGTTATTGAAAATTATATATTAAAAACTATTATTTTAAAAACGAAACCTTTATACTAATTGAAAACTGTCAGCATGTAATTCAACATTATAGGTATTTGTGTTGTGTTGACCTGACACCAATTCCCAAACAAATTTAACCTTGACCAAATTCTAACTCAAATCTATATAAATAAAAACTTTCTCATGTATAACATCGGTAGGATGTTCAAAGGCCAGGATTGATGGGTCAGGAGCAATGGGCGGAGGTGTGTTCAGATTCAATGAACAAGCTCAAAACAATCGATGTATGTTAATTGCGATTTCACGGCTATCTATCGAGGTTGTCGAACTTTCCTTTTATGTTCACTCTCCCGGTTAAGGATCCTTTATTGGCTGAGTGTAAACACTTCACTAGTTTTATTTGCTATAAGCTATTGATGTTTATTTTTATACCGATTAATCAACGTTGGACGGTGATTTCTTCTGAATAAATAAAACAGGAATGGCTACAGGAGATAAACAAACCCATAAAACATGTAAAGCAATAAACTAAATACATAAGACATAATCCGAATACAGTTTTAGTATACGAATTTCCAGGTTTTGTGCTTATTGCTAAATAAGATAAATGATACATGTAAATGGGCATGTCCCAAAAACAATGACACAAGTTTTTTTTATCCAAGATCGAAGATAAAGAAAACCGCCTCACAGCTTCATTAAGAAAACTGGTACTTAAATTCTGAGTGGAGGTACCACACCAGACAAGAATATTGCAGAATCTGAAAATCCTTATCAATTCGTGCAAAATAAACACGCCGCTTGAGTCGTACCAATTATACTAACGAGTACTTTCACTCGAACACTGATAGCTAGGCGGTTCAAGGTGAACCGCACCACATTACTCTATACAGAATTGCAGATAGCGCCTCATACCAATATATCTGGGTTAAATGTGTAACAAGACAGAACTGTCGTTACTGTAACATGTTCACGTTCAAAATAGGCTCATTCTTTACTATATACTGACAGGTGGTCCAACTACTGTTTTGCGATTGAAACCCCACTTACAAGGCGAATGCTTTATTAACATCTTGACCGTGAAGCCCTCAGGCTTTCACACGTAAAGTTTTGTGATTGTGAATAAAGTAGAGCCAGTAACGAGAGCCATAACGGGACTCGAATAAACGAAGGATTAAGCGACGTCTCTTGGGTGCATACGGTAGCAAGCTAAATGTTAATTAAGAGCATCGGCGAGGTGATCACCGTCGCGATCCCGGTCTGTTCGCCACGCTACCTCCGGTAATTGGACGCCAGACGATTTCATTTACATTTTTACGTTCAGTATATTTCCGTAAACGCCACTTAATTAAAGCATATGTCTTTCATTTTGCGGATCGCTATGCAAAACACCATTCGCTGTTTATTTTATTGGTGGTTATAAAATGAAAGATAGCCCATGATTTTTTATTTCTTGCCAATCATCTAAGGATCTCACGGATCTTCGTCTCATATGGTTAATATTGACTTGACATGCTAATTAAAATTTCTCTGTAGCAATGTATGACAGATTACAATAATGTGGTTTGCTTGACCTGAAATTCTAGAAAAGTTTGACCCCGTATTCACTTTAAACAAAGGTCTAAGGTAGACCCCAAATATCTATTGACAGTTAAAAATGGTAACGAGTGAGTTTCAAGTATTTGCAATGTGAATCGATATTATACAAAGCTAACATAGGTAAAAGTGAGAACAAACAGCGAAAGTAATAACAAGATACAATCAATACACATGCAAATTAGTTACCTACTTATAGGAATGTATTCGAATTACGAGTAGTAGGTATTTAGATGAACAAATTATTTTACGGTAAAAAAGAATAATTGACTAGATATTTTTTATTATTTGAAGAGATACGAAATTTCTAGACAGACACTTTCATATGAGAATTTAATTAAAAAATCAAAGAAAGTTGCTCATGAATAAACAAAAATGAATGACACATTACAGAACTGAAGAAGAGATAAATCCAGATATTTCTTTCTTCGCTATAAATATAGTGGGAACTATGCGAATCTATTTGGGACGCTGACTGTACGATCGAATATTCGGCCGACAACGCGTTGAGTAGTGTAGTGATGTTTTGTTGTAGTGAGTGTGCGTGAGGCGGGTGTCCCGGCAGACGTCTGACCGGGTGACTCAGTGCGCGCGCCCGCCCGCGCCCGCCTGCGCCCGCGCTCCACGGCATGCGGCTGAGTTGCGCGCGCGCAACTCTATAAATACAACTGCAGTTGACATTTACTCGCTCTCGATCTATGATCCCGAAACGCAATAGTTTTATGTCATCCCCAACTGTTCTGCATATGAGATGATACTAGTATCTAACGAAGGGATTATAGCATCACTTTGCTATTTATACATTGCTCAGATACTGTTTATGAATAGCAGCTAGCCTCATGCATGACTAAATTTAAAAAATATCATATCTTAAACAATTTTATTAAAATTCAAATTTCGTTTTTTATGAAACCCATGTAGACAGGCGCTCACCACAATATATTGTTATATTTGCTTCACAAATATTTTAATATACGCATCATTTTACATTTTAATAATATAAGTACAACTAAACTTAAACCGTAGAAAGTAACATTACTATAAATTACAACAACCAAAACATGTCAAAATACCTCTCAAATACCTAATTAAAATTAATTAAAAATATTAAAAAGTTAACACACCTGTCAATCAGTATAAAACAGCACTTAAAAGTTACGAAACGAAATGAGTTCCCCGGGAACATAAGTAGTGTTTACATTAATTATTATCAAAACACTCGTAATTACTTCGTGTTTACCGGTAAGCACTTCGGGCAAGCATGTCGAGAGCCAACGAGAAGTTAACTTAATCAAATAATCAAGATGTGGTCTTAAGATTGATTGTTTGTTGGTTACGTAAGGTCTGACACTCATTAAATGTTCACTCGAGCGTTCTTCAAATTGTGAACCCGTGGGAGCATATTTTGTAAACTAGTAAGTAGCCATTGACTACGGTACCTAACAGCTAACCACCACGCCGTACGTTTGTTTTAGTATGTAGGTGTTCAGTATCTTAAGAATATATATAGGTAATGATGTATTGCGATTCTGTGGGAATGCCACAAGGACCACAATTAGGACCAATACTTGGAAATTAACTTTTTGAGGACATTGGATGCTATTGAAACAATCCTTCCTGACATCGTATACCAATTTTTTTTACCCGATATTCTTTACTTAATCAAATCTTTAAATAGCACATAAGTCTCAATCTGTATAATCCTGATTCTTATAACACTAAAAACGGAGGTACTATGAAGAGAAGGCGCTGACACCTGTCATACAGTTTATATTAGTACGGCTGTCAACATTCTAAATATCTTAAAGCTACTCATATTAAGTTCCTATAAAATCTTCTGTGTAATAATAATTATTGTTTGATAAATATAATAAAGTCGTAATGAACTTAGTAAGTATATTGTAATCAAGTTCATTAGAACTTTTTAATACTACATAAGACATAAATTGGAAAAATTGGTATCGACAATTGAACATTGAAAACGTGAACGTTACTAAATCACGTTAAACCTAAGAAACGCCCGTCTAGTTCCCTTGTGTCTTAAATCCGAGTACTTAAGATATTATATTTTTTGTCTATATATCTGGGCGTTACACCTTCCTGTTTTTAGGGTTCCATAGCCAAAAAAAAGAACCCTTATAGTTTTGTCATGTTCGTCTGTCCGTATGTCAGAGGTATTTTACTCAAAAACAACACTACTGACTGACTTGGTGCATAGATGTCTTGTATAAACCGCTACTTAGTTTGATAGTTACATAATAAAAATAAAAAATTTTTTTGGAGATCTTTATACATCTAACAGAAACTGAAAAATTCAATAATAACCATGTATTACGTACTAGAGGACGCCATGAGCACGATAGCGCGAAGAACACAAGACCACTTGAATATTTTCATTTTCCTTCTTTTAAATGATTTCTGGAAGTAAAAATCTTGTTGGGGTGTCTGAGCACTATACCAAAAATAACCTTGTATATATATATTCGCATAGAAAGTCGATTTATACCGCCTTTGAGTTTTTGGCGAAAAACGTTTAGGCAAGACAAATACGTTTCTCAACAAAAGGGCGTAAGTGAATATAATTTGCTCTTCTGCTGGTGCAATTATTCAAATTGGATTTTTTCATATATAGTGCATTTATTTGTAAAAACGGCTGCGGAACCCTACACTGAGCATGATCCGACATGCTATTGCCCGGTTTTATACGCATTGCACATTTCTAAGCATTTCAATCCATTTATAGAGTAACGGTTTTTAATATATGTTCGTAAACTTTCGCGATTTGTACACATTATAGAATTTTATAAGCTACGGGTCTTAATCGCGTAAATATTTTATTTTAAGGCTAAATACCTTTGTTTATTTCCTAACGTTTCGACTGTATTGCAAGGGCCGTGGTCACGGGTAGACTGTCTACCCGTGACCACGGCCGTTGTAAAATCGGATAAGATAGGATTTAATTTTCCAAAAACGCTTAGTTTGGGAGAGATTAATATATTTCTGAATTTCAAGATAAAAATAGTCGATTTTCAATTTTTTTTCTATCTGAAACCAAAAATGATATATAAATGGGGCTAAAACAAAACTGCTAGTAAATTATGAGATATATACGATTTTGAAATAAAAAGGGGATGTCGGAAAAGTGTCTACCCGTGACCACGGCCGTTGCAATACGGTCGAAACGTCGGGAAATAAACAAAGGTATTTAGCCTTAAAATAAAATATTTACGCGATTAAAACCCATAGCTTATAAAATTCTATAACGGTTTTTACTTTTGAATTATAAACAAAGTTTGTCCAAATTCAAAAGTAAAAATTCTCCTTGTGATCATTAAAATTCAAGTGATCGTAACATTGCTCAATAGCTGCGGCATCCGTTAGACGTTCTTACCTAATCATATAATTGTTATGTTAATATATTGGAGTGTTTCCTAAAAACGACATCCGACGACTATGCTATAAATCAATTTCACCATGTTAGCTTTCGCTAAGTTATTGTTTAATGTTTATACTTTCTATTACATAGTGACACGTCTACATATTACTACCTACATCAAATGGTAGTATTTCATAGTTTCCTAACCAATATTAATTGGCGATTAGAGACGTTTGAATGTTGAATGAGTCATTAATGGCCCGCGTATGATTTATTTGTTGTTGCGCTGGAGTCAGTTTGTCAGTCAATTTGTTTTGGGTATCACAGTCGTCTCTTAATATATTAACACGTTGAACATGTGTGAACAAACCGTTGTGAATTTAGTAGTTGGATGAGGATTTAAAAACAGCTAATAACTGTGTTTGGTTAATATGAATGATTTAATGTTGTTGAAATACTCTTGTTTTATTTGTCATCCCCTGTGTCCATCCCTACTAATTTGTTCAAAGCCTCGCCAATGTAAATAATGTAAAGGTAGAGTAATCTACACCTAGAAAACCCAAGATTACAAAAACGAGATTAGGTTTACAGTAGCTGTTAAATCGATAGATTGCACTGCATAAGCTAAGGAAACTACACAAAGTAATCTCAAAAAAATGTGACATAAAAAACAATTTCAAAAAATAAATAAAAAATATTATTTTAAATTATTCGTTTAAATAATATCTGCTGAATTTGTTTCTTATTACCAGCATAATACGAAAAAAAAACATTATTTTTTTAATTTTAAAATTAATTACACAATATGAATATTGTTCTATAAAATTACAAATTGGTAGGTCCATTTATCACATTTATGTCAAGAAATAAAAATTATAATAATACTAAAAATTAATTAAAAAAAAGACATGTCAAAGAGTTATAATTTTGTTACATTACATATCATTCAGAAAATCATTTATTGAATATTCAATTTGCAGTTGCAGACAATACCTTGTAACTAAACTTAACGTGTGTAGAACAGAATATCCGCTTCAAATGGAAAAAGGAAATAGTACAATGTGTTATTCTTATAGCTGCGCTATATGAAAACATAAACAGAAAGGTAGGTAATGTAGAAACACAATTCCCAAATATGTAGGTTGTCAAGATATATGGGCATTCTAATTAATACTCTTGTTTATACTCTGTAGGTATCTATTTTATTCTTTGCAAAAACAACCTGTAAAACTATGCCCTGGTGAATCATGGCGCTATAAGCCAAACTAGGGTTTCTTGCTACTAATCTACTTATATGGTTGATAACAACGTAAATATTGTTGAACTAATTACATGAGCCAATTTATTATAAACACCAACCGAGCATGATTATTTTCTTTTGATTGTGTTTAAAATGTAATTAGCTAAATTCCATCGCTAAAAGCAATCTGTAAAGTAAACTAAGTGTGCAAAATATTATAAAATTCTTCTAAAAATAAAGACCCAATTTCTAATTAAAACAAACGGTTTTCACGCACTAAAATGCAGTAAGTTTAGTGCTATTATTAGTTGAGCAGTTTATTATGTATTCCTGTATGTAAGGGGAGTTATAAGAACATATTAATCGTTAGTTGTTTTAAAGAGTTGCCTACGGTATATTTATGATCGCTCCTCCTTCGCACTTTCGTCTCAAGTCTATAGAGATATTACAGATAGAGTAGCAAAGAGCGAACACAAACAAACTATAGGTATTGACGGTTCAACGAATGCAAGCGATAGCATCAACCCAGGGTCTGTTTGACCACAGGCTAAGAGTTAATGCAAAAAATCATATATTCCCCGTTATTGATTCCCGCTCGTTAATGTTATCCTTCCATTCCTTGGTCAGATATGCGGTACGAAGCGTACCAATACAGACCTGTCCGAGAGAAATAATCCATATACTCTGTGCCCTTTTTTCTCTTAAAAAATATTTTTTTATTTCTTTCTGCGTCATCTCTATGCTCCAGTCGCGAACCGAAATACCATAGACGTGACGAATGTTTCGTCTCGATGTAATTCTATTTTAATTTTGGATAGTTATATTTATAGCTACACATATTAAAATATACTCAGCTTTATACACTGAATGATTTATGAAGTAAGTTTTAATATGTTGAATAACGATTTTGTAATAGTGATGATCTTCCATAAACGTGTTCGCTTTGTAATATTAATCATATCAAGAAATAAAAAGACCGGATAAGTGCCAGTGGGACTCGCCCACCGTGGGTTCCGTACAAATTTGTAGCTACATGTTATAGATAGTTCAGGAATCGATTTTAAATACTATATTTTATATGATTTAATGACAAATGTATAGTTTTCAGACTTTTCCCTATCCTTGTAGTATAATTACTTACCAAATTTCATAGTTCTAGGTCAACGGAAAATACCCTATAAATTTTGATTCCCTTGAAAGTGTCGAAATGTGAACTTGCCGCAGAAACCACCGCATCTTTTTGTTTGATTAGTTAGAAGTTTGTTTTTTTCACAGCTTTATGGGACTGAAGACCTGAGTATATGGTTTTAATTTCAACTCTATACCTTAACGCGTTCCCGAGATAAGGGGTCTTGAAAGACAGAAGGATGGACGGACAACAAAGTGATCCTATAAAGGTTCCGTTTTTTCCTTTCGAGATACTGAACCCTAAAGATTGACTGACCGACCTTTATACAAGTGCTAGGAAAGGCCGGCCGAAAGAAAATTTACTCAATCCTAATAAAATGTGTTCGAAATAAGAAGCCCGAAGTAGGATTAACGACCCTTCATTTCTATTTCATAATATAGAGACGCTGCAAAATGATAGATTTTTGATAACTTTACAAATATTTGTGTCATTCAATAATAAATAATTTGTAAGTTTTTTAGACGTAATAGCAGGTATAATGATACTATGGATTCGAAGAAATATTGAAGAGTTAGTAAATATCTAATGAGGTTAAATAATGATAGTTGAAAATACACTTGAGAAAAGAAACGTGACGAATCGATGATGGTAATTTACGCGGCATAGTAGGCGTAGCTAATTTTCTTACATTGTAAAATAATCGTGACTGGTGTAGTATACTGTATGTTTTTAATTTTGCATCATGCATGGTCAATTTGTACGATTGACCTTTTCACATGGGATCCAGATGGTATCAAAACAAAACAATACAATAGATCATTTTTGAGCAAAAATCTTAAAAAACTCGACAATAATGAGTAAATCAAATTGAAAGTCGTCGATTTATCTTCCGAATTCTTTGTAACGTCGCCAAGAGACTAATTGTGTTCTAATTTTAAAAGCTCCTGCGCACATCTGGGCATAAATGATAAACACATAGACGGTGTTATCTATTAAATACAGAGGGTGATAAAAACATGTTTTTGGAGATTCAATGCTTTGGTTTTATTTTATTTGGACCATAACAATATATTTTTCGTGTAATTATTTAATAAATAATCAAAGACCAACCAATAGTCGGCATGTTTTATTTATGCAAGAGGACTTGTTTAATATAATTAATCCTGTTAATCTACATAATATTATGTTTAAATTTGTTATCATTTGTACTTAAGAGTTTGCAGTAAATGTTATTATTTGCACAACAAAGTTTATCAGAAACCTATACACACTTTCTTGTGAGATATTCTCCTCAAAAGCTTATTAAAACCATGCCTCTATATATTTACCGCAAACTTGTTTATTTTTCTAAACCGTAATAACAAATTACCAGATAATATATATACCAAAGCTTATCATAATTTCTAAGAAATGGATAATACTTAATGCTACTTGCTCTATTTTTATCTCATCGAAGATACCAATTCGATGACTATACCGCGAACTTTATAATTTCTTAGTAACTATCCTACTATTTCATTCAGCTGACTAAGTGTTGTTGTAACCACCTACAGGAAACCCACGCGTTACTCGTGCTGTTATTGAAAGTTTACTCATAAGTGACAAAAGTAACGCATCAGTAACGTTCTCCATGCCAAATATGAAGTTATTATGTACACAAATTGCAGTGTGGTCTGGCTATGAATAGGTTATACCATTATAGCCTCACTTCCCGTTTCGTTATGTAACAGGCGTTACTAGTAACACCGCACTGTGATTTGATATACAGTTGCATACTGAACATTTTAGAATTACGGCTATTGTGATTCCACAAGCAAAGACTGTATATGGATACCATACATAAGATCGCCTTAGGTGTTTTGCAGCTATATTGAACAAGTATATAAATAATTTAGTAACCTACATAGTCAAATTCAAAATTCTTTATTCATTTTGGAAGCAAAAGAACACTTGATAAGTCGTCGAAAAAACTTGGCAACGACAAGGCTCCATTTACATTTATGCCTAGGTACTTCACCAAGCAATAGTCGATCCGAAGGAAAGAAAAATAAAATAATAACATGCAGTTTTTGTATTTTATAAGCTATACATGAAGGTATATCCAGGTACGTCTTGATGTTCTAAGATTTATCTTTGAGAAGATTTCTAATTCTGTAATCTTCAGTCGTCAAATCGATCAGTCGTATTGATTCAGTTTTTAATAATCTATTTTTAAGCTTTACAGATACTATCTTACTACGAGTTACGTGTTACAACATACCCAGAAGCCATAATGTTTAGATTATATTCAAACTGTATACAAGATAGTAAACAACGCCTACGAAAACGACGATAATTCGTTTACATCAGAACACTAACGATGTAAGATGCCACTTTGGGCTCAGTAATAATACTAACTCCTGTATTCGAAGGTCAAGTTCAATCGATCATGAAACATTATTCTTGAGATAAATCTAGGAAAATACATCCTGGTTAAATGTAGTATTAGGATGATCACACATTTCACACAATTGGTGTGAGTAATTTTCAATGGAATTTGTACCAAACTTTTAAGTACTCGTAAGCTTTTTAATTTGATTATAAATACTACTACCTGATCTGGAAGGGGGGGGGGGTGACACTTGAATGTAGCACTATTTTCACTTCCAGGTTTAATATTTCACAAATGGATCCCTAAATGAAAAAATGATATTCACAATCCCTAAATATTTTACAATACCTATCCAAAGTTACAGCTTTCTTGTACTAAGGGTCGCTGAGCTAACCTGGAGAGAAATGGACAGACTGACAGACGGACATGGCGAAACTATAAGGCTTCTGTTTTGCCATTTTGGCTACGGAACCATAAAAATGACAATAGTCCTATAAAACGATCCTACAAAAAGTTGGCCATGTGAGGGCACGTTAAGAAATTGTGTGAATGTATTATAGTCGTATATAAGCATGCCACCACAATTTATCATATAAAAACTTTTTATAAAATATGAACAACTTCATGTAAGACTTTTACCATAAGCTCTCTAACACCACTGTCAAAAATTGCAAAGATTGTTCTTGAATGCTTTCTAAGTACCAGATGTATTTCATCGCTACGTGCAGTTTTAGATTTACGATACCTTTTAACCTTACTCTAGTATTTTCTGATGACTTTTTATTGTGAAAAAGATTTCTGGCTCCAGTAAAAGTGACAGTCTAAAATACTTTCCAGGCTGAACTTGAAATAAGAACATTACACGCCGACTATAAATCTTCTTGTGAATAGAGTTAACAAGGTTTAAAGGCGGGGAACTATCAACCTATCATGATTAATTGCATCCTTGCAATTCTTAGCCCATGGCTCCGGTACATCCGGCATTGGGTTTAGCACTATTGGAAACAATAATACAAATAATCTTGGTTAATAATTATAATATTATTGCAATAATAAAAGCCGACGATTTGGCACAAGCACATTGCTAGGACCGTGAGTTATCAATCATAGCATGCCAGAAATTTAACCGTGCAGTAAATAAACATATTATTCACTGCATGGTTGCAGTTGAATATAACGAAGTAGATTCGTTCTCCGACGATACCTTTCAATACCTTTCTCTACTTATGAGTTTAATTATAAATTAAAGTAAACATAAAGAAAGGTACTTGATGAGGGCTCACCGAGTAAGTTTTCATGGAAAAAAACACATTAAACCAATGACTAGAAATCCTGAATTAAACCTGTAACTAGATGATAACGGAGGTCGAATCTCCGATTAGGAAAATGAGCATATACCTAATATAAAACAATTGTGCAATACAGTTAGTTTAGCTTATCGGTGTTACAAAAAAAAAGATAAAAATGAAAAATATTAACTGCCGGTACTACTAATAAAAGTCACAAGTAGGTACAAGTAAGTAGTGTCTGCATTCAAAGAATTATTCGATAGTGATACCGTCGGGGAAGCCCTAGCACGAACAAAAGGTTCTTTATCTATTTAGAATATTATAAATAAAATAGTTCCTTGAAATTCTCACATATTAGATTCATTTATTAGTAACATTGTACCCCCTTTATAATAAAATAGAATATTGTACTTTACAAATTATTGTTTAAGCAAGCCAAACATCTTACTTCGGGTGGAAAAATCCGTGTTGTTAATAACACTAATACATGATAGATTATGGTCAGTAATTGGACTGAGTAAATCCCTAACCCCCATCAATTTGTGAACATTTTGTATAATGTAATTAGTCATCAACACCAACAGTCCAATTAAGTAAAATAAGGGAATCGTATTCATTGTCATTAGTAGTTAGTAATGCCGCATGATAAATTAGATTATTGGAGATTAGAAGACCTTCAAATTTACTGTAATCTCGTTGATCAAGCGACGTATCAACCTATTAAGTATGTGATTGTATGTACAACCGTTATATTTTATATTTAACTACGAGTATGTTTGTTTCCAAGGCACTCTTTCTTGAAGAATCTTTTGAATCTAGAAGTTAATTACGTTCTTCTTCATTCTCCACTCTGTCCACTCCATGACATCGTTTATATTATGTCTACGGCAACTAGATGGGTTATTCAAATACTAAAATTAATTGTTCACAGTACAGGTGCAATAAATTACTGATTTCATATTTTACTGAGTCTTTGTCACATTACTGAGGTGAAACATTCAGTAAATATTACTTATCAGCCGTCTAGCTTCATCTGATAAATTCGCTTCTATGTCAACAGCCGATTCCATGGAACTGATCCAAGTCCAAACAACGATAACGTTTTCAACACAAATATTATTTTGTTTATAATATTATTATTGTTAATAAGTATGCATTTATGTGACCCTGTGCGGAGATTGTCTTCGAAACACTTGACAAATCAGGCATCCAACAAATTCTATTCATAGTCCCAGAATTTGTCCACCGACTAGTGTCCATAGCCCGTGGCCACTATTAATATACCTACGACATTTCCCATAAAATGTGAAAAGATGCAGTAAAATTACAGATTATTATTCCACACAAAACTCCTTTAAAAACTAACAGGTATTTCTT
Source organism: Herminia tarsipennalis (assembly GCA_945859575.2). Taxonomy (NCBI): domain Eukaryota; kingdom Metazoa; phylum Arthropoda; class Insecta; order Lepidoptera; family Erebidae; genus Herminia; species Herminia tarsipennalis. The sequence continues at coordinate 17,699,042 of OX243837.2, forward strand.
TGTTAATAAACTTGAAAATAAAATAACATAAACCACCTTCTCGATATTTATTGAAATATCTCCAGTAGAATAAAAGTGATAAGATCTTGTTTGCAAAATCCTTTTGTACCTACAACTGCTGCACCATAATTGGCAAGTGGAATATCACCTTTACCACAACTTATTTGGAGGATATTAAATATAAGCAAGTCCATGGTTAACACGTAGGTTGTTAAACAAGGTAAAGCTGTACTCATAATGGAACATGTATATGTTAAAGTTACCAACTGCATGTCAATTCTTATACTTTGTATTTTATATGATAGCTGTAAAAGTGTTAAAAGTAGAAAGCCTTTACATAATTTCGAAGAACTTACAAGTTACAACTAAATAATACTTCTTACTCTAACGCATCACACGATAATAAAGCATCGAAACATAACCTTTCTCAATAAAATTACATAACAATCGAGATATATTATAGTACCATAAATATCACATATTACGATTCGTGTCGTAATATTCCACTCCTAATAGGTATCTCAAATTAAATCAATTAAATAATAACTAAACCAGCCGATAAAAGATGAGTTATATACACTTGTTTATAACTAATCTATACCACAGCCTATAATTAATTTAATAGTCCTAATAACTACCTCAGGGCATTCAAAATAAAATAAAATCTTTTCTCGAGCCATTAGAGATAATTGATTTCGACATTCATAAAAAAATAAAAAAAAAGCCATAATTATCGACAGGTCGTTAAAGCTTAATTTATCCAGGCCGTTCAAACGAAACTGAAATCACTTTCATCAGAAAACCAAAAGTTCTGATTGCATTAGTCACTGGCTCATAACAATATAATGTTTTACTAAGGTTAATCTTACCGGACTTGCCACAGCGCGCGCTCCCCAGGACCACAACTCTTATTCGATTAACTGTCATCTTCATTAGCCAGTTTACTGAGTCACTGCACTTATAGTTATTGTATGTGCATTTAAAATCTACCGCAGATCGTACTCGTTTTTTAATACAGAATATTCGATTTACAAGAAAGATCGCGTTGGCGGCAACATCAGCTGTTACTTAATAAAAATGGCGACGCACGCGCGCACAACGCACCTGCTTGCGAGCGACTGCCGTCAAATGAAATTGGCGCAAGGCGCATTCAGGCACGTCTATTAGAGTGAGCAGTGAGAGACATTTGAATACAAACTCATTTGTCTTATACTGTATTTTTTACTGCAGAATTCGGTGCATCATTCAGTAGAATAGTTAAAAGTATAAAACTACCGTTCGTTCTTATTTCTTCTAACTGATTTGCACTCAAAACGTCATTAATCTTGTAAGACAAAACAGCATAATCAATTTTCAATTATGTTGAGATCATGATGGTGCATATTCTTTGATTATTATTAAAGTTCACAATAGATGTAATTGAGATGCAGATTGAGAGGTTCATATTTGTATCTATAGTTATAGCCTACTAAGAGATACTAGGTTACAGACTTAGCGTGTCAAAATGCGCAAATGTAGCGTGCTTTACAATATCGAAAGTTAACAGTGTTCGCAACTATTAAAGTAATTGGGCTAATGATGATTGGCTGTGACTACAATATTTTTTGTGTTCCACAAATTTCGATTGAAGATAGTACAACGTTGATGTTTGTATAAAAAACGTTGACAGTCGTTTAATGGATTTAAATGAAGCGTTTGACAGGAATGGACAGTAAGCTTGGTGTTCCTAGTTTGTTGGTCTGAAGAAAAGGTAGGTTTTGTCAAACTATCACGATTATTACGGTTAAGAGAGCAGACAGTGCACTTAATCCGCGGAATGTATGCCAACAACCAATACTCGCCGACATGTGATATGATATAATGTACAGTCAACTGATACAGTGATACACTTTACATCAAAAACGTTCAAATGTATTTCATGAACGATTTTTACACGACTAACCCAAAAAAGGAGTGTATTTCGTTCAGTATGTGGATTTCTTTATTTCATCATAACTTTTGAAAAACTGGAATAAATTACCTAATGTAGGTCTAAAACCTAGGTACAAAACATTTTTTAAAATAGCCTTATATCTAAATGCTATAAAAGGAAGAAAATATGTATATTTTTTTTATATTAAAATAAACCCATCAATTTGTTACATTATACCATTTATCTATACTAATATTATAAAGCTGAAGAGTTTGTTTATTTGTTTGTTTGAACGCGGTAATCTCAGCAACTACTGATCCGAATTGAAAAATTCTTTCAGTGTTGGATAGCCCATTTATCAAGGAAGGCTATAGGCTATATAACATTGCGCTACGACCAATAGGAGCGGTGAAGCAATGAGATATGTTACAAAAACAGGAAAATTTATGCAGACTAATTTGCACGGGACAGCTAGTGTGACATAAAAGCTTACCCTGTGTGTATACCAGTAGCGGAGGGTCCTTAGAACAGCATTACTTCCGGTTTCCCTTTGGATTGTCGTTACTTAGTATTATAGGTATAAAAATCATGTCCAGCAAGATATATTTTAGTATTGGGTTACCTCTGAAAAATTTTAACCCTTCGCCTCGAGTGGTATACCTACACAGGGCAAGTTATATAAAAACTTGTAAAAAATCAGACACCTGTAATCATTTAAATGATTGGGGAATTGTTATAATCGTTAAATGACTTGAAATAACATAGAGTAGGTATTTTTTTTATAGTAGGTAATTGATTAAATTCTCGTTTGATTACTTTCTGAGGGGTCAATATGGTTACCGAAATAATGTCCACATTAAGACAATTACAAATATGTACAAGACTTAGCAGGTTACTGTTAGTTACAAGGGCAGGTGTGTTTTTCACTTTGCTTGTTTGTTTCACTAGACATAAAACAAAATGGGAACGCTTCATTTATTTTATAACATCACAAAAACATAAATACAAAATCATTGCAAAATAAAATGTAACTAAGAAGAGATAAAATAAATGAGATCAATTTAAAACCAATGACAACATACGCGTACAAGCACCTAAATACACAAGCAAATCGTACAGTGATGACACAAGAAGCTGTTTATCATTATTGCCAACTGTTAGGTCATTCGTTAAACATATTTTTGGAAAACCCCCTATAAGCAAAGTCCGCCAACAATTATAATATTATTTGGACTTATGTCATAATATACCATATTTTTTTTATTATTTAGAACGCACTGAATTCGTAATAGTATAGCTTTTACCCTTGTTGTAAGTAGATGTTCCTATTATGTTATACCCACTAAGGCTGATTTTATTTTATCTCATGCTCCAAATTTTTATTCATATAATTTGCATCAGTTCTTTAACATGGTGATAATAATAAGATGGTATTTCAGTGGCAGCACCTTACCCCTCCAGTTTATAAACATTCAAACTTTGTAAAATTGGCAATGAAAAGAGTGGCTGCGTGTTTTTATTGTCATGTTCTTTTCTCCGGCTTTACCTTTTTGCGAACTTGGCATTATGGAACAAGATCTCAGTCATGGCAGACCTATTTAATTTTCTGACAAATAAAATGTGGGGCTTCAGGTAGTGTTTATATGTATGTACACTCAATACTAGCATACCAGCTAAGTTGTATTGACGGCCAATTTTCAGGTACCAGCTAAGAAAAAATCGGACTAATTTATATTATTTTCTGACAGTTGATTTTCATATATATGGTGTAAAATACTATAAATAAATATTATTCAGCATTGCTAGACACTTACCACCGGCCATAACTTCCGCCAGACACTTTAAATTGGCCAAAAAAAGGTGACAACTTATCCTATTTTCTCATGCTTGATTCTTATATACGTTACTTAGGGAATTATAATGAACATATATATACTCGTACTTAGCCAAAACAAATTGTACGGGCCAAACCTTCTCCCAGACATAAAAATCGTTAAGCAGCGCTAGGGTATTATAAAAGTTAGTTAGCTTATATTCATACACTAAGTTACTAAGGAGTTTGATTCTTATATATGCTAATAAAGGGATTATATGGAACATATATTTGCACAGCCAGACAAATTGTGTGAGCCAAACCTTCTCCCAGACACTAAAACCATTCAACCGTTATATGATCGTGAAGGTATTATAATAATTGGCTTATATTGCTTGATTCTTATATATGTGACTTAAGGGATAATATGTTACATATATAGCTTGCTTCAGCAGCAAGCTGAAGTGGCAGTGGGCTGGCCATATTAGCCGAAGGACCGACAACCGTTGGGGTAAACGAGTTCTTGAGCGGAGACCGCGTTTCGGTAAACGTAGTGTAGGACGCCATCAGGCCAGGTGGAGTGATGATTTACGCAAAACGGCTGGCAGGAGCTGGATGCAAGATGCTGAAGATAGAACAAAGTGGCATGCAATTGGAGAGGCCTATGTTCAGCAGTGAACTGCGTTAAGCTGATGATTTGCTCAGCCAGACAAATTAAAAGGGCGAAATATCTCTCCATTCGATTTTTTTTTACCTTTCTCACCTGGTACCTGAAAATTGGCCTTTTATACAACTTGTTTGGTATGCTAGCATTGAGTGTACATATAAACACTACCCGAATCCCCACTTTTCTTTTGTCAGCAAATAGAATAGGTCTGGCATGACTGGAATCTTGGAACATTACATGTACCTACCTAAAGAATTCCTGTTGTTTAGCATCCTAAGTAAATAAAGAATTTTAAATTGAATTTTGAATATTGAGTTCATAATGGACAGTTATCCTTGAAGGTTCAAATAAATCATTTGATAAATTCAGTCAGACAACGAAATCAGATTAGATAGCCGAGTAATTAATTATTTAAATTATTGGAATAGATAACGTACGAAACATGTTTCCAATAAACTAAGCTGTCAATATAAAACACTTTTAACACCAACAGTACCAGGTGACACAAATATTCATATGCGTGCAGTGCCCAGAGGGTAGATAGCTGATTGACCAATTGCCAATATTTTACTAATTCCAACACTGCACGATAGGAATATTTCACAATGGTTTTCGTCAACAGTTGAATAACAGACCATTCGTTTCTGCTATTAAATCCTTCAGATTGTGTTGTTTCTAAATATATTCTGTAGTTTTGTTTCATTTTAATAGGACGCTGTAACGGTTTTGTGTAGAAGAATTTTAACAACGCCTTTGTTAGCTCGCTCCTAATGTCGCCTGTTGTTAGTTAGTGAAATAGTATGTCGGTCGCTGCCTATGTTACTATGAAATCCATGATGCATGTAGACAAGGTAGATAAAGCTCGTGACACTAGACTGAATAAACATGACAAACGCTAATGAATGAGCGAAAATGTGAGAACTATTTTGTATAGTGCCGAGCTGATTGCTTTGGTGGTACTAAAGATTTGGACAATAGGACTTGGGTTGTTGCCGCCATGCGTAGGTAAAGGAGACTAAAGTTTAAAAAAAAAATGGTATTTAAAATTATGTATTATAGTCGTCTCTTCTTTTATGTCTTGACTTTTTGAGATGCAGTTTTTAAGCGCTCTTTCTATGGAAACGAATTGTTTCGCAACATACAAAAATAAATTCATGATTTCCAATATACAATACATAAATGTATATCGTTGGAAATAGGGTAGATGACTGTCAAGTCAAATCAGCATCTTTTTAAGAAACGTCAAAACGATGCTCCCCGTACTAATTTATAAGAAATACAAAACAATGACGTCATTCTTTTGTATGGTCAATCATGTAGTTTCAATGTTTGTTTTGATGTTTATAAATTTATGCCAACGTAAAATTGTAGAGAAACATGGTTTTTCATAATATTTTATCAAATGTACCTGTATAGTGTAAAATAAATTATTGCTATTGTAGTCATCTACCCAATTAACTATACATTAGGCATAAAAATTATCTTAACGTTTTATCGCAAATTTACAACGAGGTTGTCTACAGATTTCATTGATAAACGCAGGTCAAGGTATAAGTCAAAACCAGTGAATTTTCTCTTGTTTGAATCTAATAGAGCTACCCTTATTTTCAGGTATCTAGAACAAAGAGAGTAAGAGCCAATTTCTTCATCAAAAAGTTTTCATTCGACGCTACCTCACGTTACTTACAAAAAGTCAACCGAACAGAAACATCTAGCTTCAAGTTTCATGACATCCTTCTGCTAGACTGCCAACGAATAACAAATAGAAAATCGCTATGGAATTTAAAATTAAACTCGAACTGGCACACCGCGTTGTAGAAAAGCCTTAAGTTTAAAGGCGTCAAAATAAAAATGTAAGCCGAGATGGAGGCAGACGATCCTCGCTGCGATTGTAAGACTTCTTTGCGGTCTAACCCTCACTCCCGGATGGGTAATATCTCTGAGCCGTATAATGTGTGTGACTAATAGTGGCCTCTTTAAAAGGTATTATTTTATTTATAGTTGGAACGGGTTCGGCACAGTTAATAAAAATATTTTTGGTTTAACATAAAATAGTATTGTAACTGACTACCTCTGTGGCGCGGTGGGAGTGTATCCGACTGCTACTCAAGAGGTCGTGGGTTCGATCCCCACCCAGGATAAAACTTTGTGTGATGAGCACGATGGTTTATTCTGTGTCTGGGTGTTATTTATCTATAATATGTATGTATTTAGAAATATATAAGTATGTTTATCAGTTGTCTGGTTTCCATAGTACAAGCTCTGCTTAGTTTGGGATCAGATAGCGTAGTGTGAGTTGTCCCAAGATATTATTAAGATATTATTATTATTATTAATCATTTGTTGGTGTATATTGTGTATTGTGGCTTGATTACGTGCTCGCACTACTTTTTTTTTGCTTTATCAAAAAGATTATATTATTAGTTTTTTCATTCAACTATATTATACAATTTTATAAGATACGGGTCTTAATTCATCCTTATTGCAACGGCCATGGTCTACCCCGTGATCATGGCCGTTGCGGTAATACGGTCGAAACGTCGGGCAATAAAACAAAGGTAACAAATATTTACGCTATTAAGATTATAAAATTCTTACAAAGCGCGTAAGTTTATGAATATATATTCAAATAGCTAATTGAAGTCCTTCTGGTCAATTCAAAATAAACTCTATTACACCTGTAATCAGAACAGGTAATTTCATATTTAGGTCTGCAAAAATCGCATCGGTGTAATAGATAAGTTAAGATAAAGTGAACAAAATATTACGCTGTTGTGTTTATTTCCATGCAAAATATTTTTTTCCATTCGTTATCAGATCGACCCATAAACGTTAATAAATCCTATCTAAACTGTTAGTATTAGATAACTGATTGATTCACCGCCTACCTACCTTTTATCATAATTACAGTTCAAATATTTTCACTCTTATTATTTCGTTCTAAAATTGGACTGTAAAACATGTTTGACGGATTTTTCGGACGTTTTCGACAGCAGATGATGTAAATATGGATAGCATCCGTTTGCGTCGTTTGGCATAAAGGTGAAAACTTTGTCTGGTTACTACAACTGAAATAGATGGAACACGAGCAACAGACGTGCACAAAGAAATACGTAAATAAATGTAATAACAGTAAATTCGGTACAAATATACCTATTATAACAGCAGTTGAACAGCTTTCCTGAGGAAGATAGCAGTGAAATAAATATAAAGACCTAGAAATTATGTTTGTAATAGTGAGTAGGGTCACCAGCAGTACTTAACAATGTACTTTGTCAAATCAATTATAATTAGTTCAAATTTAGCAGCATTGAGGGATTTATCCAGAAGATCTCAAAGGTTTTAAGATCGAGACGTTGGAAATCTTCTGATCTATTTTCACCTTTCAAAGCTTCACTGCTCGTTACAAGAGCTAATCGTTGTTAAATGTTGCTAGATCATCGTCAGTTAGTTATATTAAAAAACAAATGTTAATAGATTATCGTCAGTTAATTATTTATTATTTGTTACAGTCAACTAAAAATAATTAATTTATAAGCACACAAAATTCTATCAACTCACAGTTATACACGGTAGTGTTTTTACTAAATACCGGAAAGTAAATTGTTAATTTCTTTTTTTGGGAATAATTAAAATTTAAATCCTATAATGAATTAACTTTTAATAAGCACAAGTAAGTACATTTTGATACAATATGCATAAAAACTATGAAAAGTGGAACGGAGTCGCGACTTTGGTGTCAGATATTGAAATGTTGCCAATTTAGTATAAAATTTACCCCAGAGAAGTATAACTGAATTACAATATACCGCGAATTGTCGTTCTGAACATGTTCAACTACTAAGAAACTTGTGGATTTGAGACGTTTTAACGCGCTTAGTTATCGAGATCAGGGTCACCCCAAACGCCATCTGAATTCTCCGAAACTTTAACTATCCTGTTACGAACAAAGAGCTGATTTTCAGTAACTGTATTTTCGTTTAAAAAGAAAGTATGTTTTGTGGTTCGCAGAACTGAACTCTGTTACTAAATACTTCGCATGGTGGTTATAACAATTTCCAGACCAACTCCACATTAGCACTTCCTTATTTACATTATGAAATTACACATTTTTCTGGTAACGGTGTCGTAAAGTTGTAAATTGATTGTTATTTCATATTTTTTAACTACATGTCCTGTATCAAGTGTATTTCTCTTTTTGTTATTAAAATACAAAACATAAGTATCAATAACATTGTTTATAGATCGGTAAAAAAAAAACAATTTATTTAAAAATATTAAATAGAGATCCGCCGGCATCGTGTACCGAGTACAAGCTCCCAGTAATTGTAAAAATAAATTACTAATTCGGTACATTCAGCTGATTGATAAAATAACACATTATTCTAATCTTGACAATGCACGACTAGCGAACTATATCAACAAGTCGATTGGATTTATCCATCACGACGGGGTGAGTAAGGACCCCGCGTGGATCCTGTTACCCGACGTACGGGGACTTCATTCAGTAGCCACCCGATCTTAATCGCAGCGTAAAGTAAAAAAGGACCAACAAAATTCGAAACTAATTTCCGTTGTATACGAACGAGTTTTTATCGAGTCCGTGTCTTCACTTCATTTTTATTTTCCTTATAAAATAAGCTCGACTTGTGCAGTACATAACAAGTATGATTGCCGTAAAATTAGGTCACGTTAACAGCCAGAGTTTTTTTTTTAATTTGATTGCAACCCACTGCATAAGAATGAGCAAAACTGGTTAAGTTATTTAAGAAAAGGGAATCTGGCCAGCTTTTAATATTTAACAATACAGTTATGTAACATTCTTTGAAGAAATTTCACGTTGCCACGAAATGTCTCTAGGCACTATGCTTCTAGAAATTTAAGCATATCTCATGAATATTTTATTCTCAATTCTATAATCAGTTACATGTTTTATATGACTTTGATTGGGTTAGCCGTTATCGAATAATCAAGTTAATTGACTTGTCATTCTAATATATTCTGGGGAATCCCGTTAATAGGTTTTCTTTTTGATTTGTTACACATTTCTTGAGATAATTATTTTTGTCTACTGAGATACGTATTTTAAAATTTCACAATTTACTTCTGGTTTAAAAAAATATATCTACTAAATTTTCATTACGTATTCAACTACTTCATCATTAATTTAGCCGTAAAATACTAGAGTTGAAACTCTGAGTACTGAGCAGTAAAGTGAAGGGATAATATCCCTCGAAAACTTTTTCATTTCAAGTAACTGTGCTACCTACTACTCTTTTAATGTTGGCATAGTAAACATACAACGTATAACAGGTAGGTGTGATCAAATATCACCAGCGGGCAGTTAATATGGCATAATAATTGGCCTTCCAGTAGTGCAAATTCGATATCATTATAGTGGCATAAGCAAATGGTTTTCGTTTTGTCAAATATCAGCAGCGGACGGTAAGTAAATAATATAAATATTGCGCCTCCTGTGGCGTGAAATCGATTACATTATTATGGCATAGACCTTTTTAGCTGCTGTGTTTTTTTTAATGAACAAGTAATTAAAAGTATAGCTGAAGTCAAGCCATTGACGTATTGACTTAGACCACGTCATTCCTTTCAATTAAAAAGTAAATATTGACTGCAAAGCGTGAAAGAGAGAAAAACAAAGTAGCGTTGTCTCTTTATAGAGACAGTCCTGGTCTCTACATCAATGAATCTAGTTTATGGTACTTAGATTATTGCACTCAGAGTTATTTAAAGATTATTAAATATTTGATTGATTAAGATTTAACATGCCATAATTTGAAAAAAGAATGATTTAAGTATAAAACGACTGTGAGTATACGGCATACTAGTACGCTAGATTGGCTACCCCGTACAAAATTACAGCAATTTCAAATGCCGAATCGAATGGCTATCCAAATGTCAAAATCAAATGGAAATCTTGTTGTCGGCGGTAGCCTGTACCTCTATAGTACTAGTACGCTGGGTACTAGTGCTAATAGAGGTCAGTTATTGAGATAAATTAGGTAAGTACAAGCACGTATTTATATACAATAGAACCTTAACTCATATACAAGCATTTTGTACGTTATAAGTTAATATCTGTTTTTGAATGAAATTTTCAAATCTATCGCACGGTATTTGCACATTTTTCAAGGACCAAAAGTACTGATCTATCTCTGTGTTTTCAACTCTAATTACAATCCAGATCCCTTAAGCCATTTTAGCGTGATCGAATAATAAACATGCATTCATAAATCTACGAGTAAATGTTAATAAACTTTCGCGATTGAACATATTATAAAATTATATATACCTACCGTATTGCAACGGCCGTGGTCACGGGTAGACTACTACCCGTGACCACGGAAATAGCAAATACGGTCGGAACGTCGGGCAATAAACAAGGTATTTTACCTGAAATTATTCACGCGAATAAGCCCAGTAGTATATATAATTTTATACTTCATAAATCTAAACTTTTCCATTTATACTATTAGTATAGATTACTACCAATTAATTGAAATGGGCAAAAACGGGCTTTTTTCCACATAGTGAATCAGGTAGTAGCAAAATTATTGAACCTTCATTACAAATAATTATATTTATTAAAGAGTGAAAACAGACCTGACACTTCTCCATCTTGGGCATGTCCATTGGTATAACTATCATTTAAAAAAACAGCTTTTTAAAGCTAACCTTTTATATTTAACATTAATTATATACCAAATACGGCTTCCATATTGAAAAAGCGGGTAGTTTTTGTGACAGACTTGGCCTAAATTTCTTCTGTCGACTTTTTTCCTGTGGACGGGTCATCGCACATGCATTTATCTCCATCAGACCATCAGAACATGAACTGAATTATGCAAATTACCCGTTAAGAACAAACAGTATTTATAATTGATGGTTCTGTTGATTTGTTCCATTAAGCTCTTCAAAAAATATTACCATTTTAACTAATCCTTTCATAAAGCTTTCTCAATGGATTTCTTAAATAAATTGTTTGTTAGGGAATCTATAATCGATCAATACATTTCTTTTATGTAGAAATATTGAATTACCAACAAGGAACTCCAAAAAGGAAATTATTCTTACCGATTTCGCAGTTCGACTGTGTGATTATAGTAACGGTCCTTAATTATTTTTCTCTTTATAGAATTTATAATGATGGACATTATTTGTGTACAAATAACGTGTAAACACGTGAATTGCATGCATTCACTTGTTTAAAATGTCAATAAACGAAATACATAACACCTCAGGATAACCTCAAAAAGATAAATATTGCCAAACTTGTTTCCTTACACGCCATTCTAGAGAATAAGACAAGAGTAAGTAACCTTTTTGGTAAATATTTGAACTCTTTGATCAATAGCTCGTACGAACCTGTTTGTTTGCATTTGAAATAATTACGTATATGCTCTGTTGACCAATTCTTTTATTGCATTAATCCCATCTAGACAAGTTGCAAAATGGCCACCTGTATATACTAATAGTTTTTGACGTGATAACGTCTTATAAATCGATGACCGGGTGCACGTACGGAAAAATGTCTAAAAAAAGTCACGTTATTGATTGGTTGCTAAGCAACGCGAATGGCGATATGTCATCAATGTTTTCTTATGACGTTATCACGCAAAATTATCGTCCGTAAACCGACCTTACAGACAACCATTTATTTAATAACACCTCATCGCCTCTATGCCCTAAGGTTATAAACACTGCGTCGCCTTTACTTACATCCAATTTATTGAAATTGTAAAAATCACGGAGGTGTTTTTTGTGTGAAACTCGGAAAAGTATTTATACATAAATCACGGAATGTTTCCAATCCACAACCTCATGCATAGCAGTTGTAGGTACTCACACAAGTAGGCTTAAGATAGAGTTTTCAAGTTTCTTCCCAGTATATCCCTCTATAATAGTATCCCTGGGAATTTTGCCCTTTTCAGTTCATCTATTAGTTTATTGGAGCTATTTATCATCATTACGTAGTTCAAAGATAAGTTTGTTTTTGAATAATGTCTGTTTGTACAATTACTTGGCCTAAACAAAATATTTCCACTATCATTTAGGATTTTTTTCTAAAGATTAACATATGAAAATGTAGACAAAACCGTTTCCTGAACTAGCAATCACATATCGTGATTTCAAGAATTATAAAGAAGTAATCGATACGATAAAATAACGATAGCTAAAATAGATTAGCGTATTGCATATAAATCTCAACATTTCAATCAAAAATAAAGAAGGTATAATTTTAAAAGGTATTTTGAATTTATTTAACTGAACCAGATAATAATTTAAAAGACTGATATGAGTAATAGGTAAAACCGGTGCTCTTTTTACTCTTTTTATTTTGGGTATCTAAGTATACATTGTCGTCACTCTCAAAACGTCATACTGCTTCCTGCAAACGTCCCAACAAATATTGACGAACCTTGACTTGCTCGCAAATGCGTCATTTTCTTCATATTTAAAACTCTAAGAACAATGGATTAACCAAAAAAAATTAGAGACATTTTTACGTCATTAGAGTAAGTTTAAGTTTAAGTTTAAGAGGACGAACCTTAACAAGAATAATTTGTATCATTAAGATACAAATTATTCTTGTTAAGGTTCGTCCTAATTCTGCGAAAAATACACAGCACTGCGATTTACTTTACTTTGTTTTGTACTAAGTTTTCTACTTATTATGATCTCGCCAGAACTTTTTTATTTGGCTATAATTATCCCAGAAGGTGTTCCCATGGGGCACAAAATGCCTCCTCAAGCAACGTACACATAAACTGGTTCACGGGCAATGAATTACAGAACATTTTGTTTGGAAGGTATCTCGCGATCAAAGAGAATAAAGACCAGACAATCCAGATTTATCAATAAAGACCAGAGACGATCTCTGTGTGAGGAACTGGTGAGGAAGTGTCCATCAAAATGCGTTAAATCAAGATAGGGCTTAAAGTTATATAGGAAACTATAGCGGCCCGCTCCCGCTTCGCACGGGTATAAATTTTTGGTTGTTATTATACATATAAACCTTCCTCTTCAATCACTCTATCTATTAAAAAACACAAACTGTATCAAAATCCGTTGCGTAGTTTTAAAGATTTAAGCATACATAGGGATATAGGGACAGAGAAAGTGACTTTGTTTTATACTATGTAGTGTTAAGTTATATGCGATTACGCTCTTCTATTTACAGTAATCCAAAAACATGTGGGATTTTAGGCTACACTCCCATTTCAATCCGTCTACAACAGTTACACTAATTCCATCCTCGTTATCTAAGCTACCACCACTTTCGACAATTTTAAATTATTACTTATAGCTTATAAGCTAGACACATTTCAACATCTTTCCCATATAAGATAGTCCTCCTTCGGCTTATGTGCGAGATTCCGTGTTTATGTGTGCGTAGCGAACTAGGTACATATGAAAGTTACCTTCTGTGAGTAAAGTTACATTTTGTGCATATGGTGTCTGGAATACCAACATACTCCAGTAACAAGAAGACTTACAAGTCTTCAAGACGCGCGAAATAATGTGAAGATGTCACGCAAACTGCCGGATGTCCCCAACCAAGATACACAACGTCCAGATACCTTACAAGTTTGCATTAACGAACGATACATTTTACTCAACACGCACTTCGTTTTGATGCACTCACCCGATAACGTCACAGCACGTGGTAGGGGATTTATATGCTCAATTTATTTTATCAGTAAAGAGATTTTTTTCTTGGCAATTATTTGTTCAAGCAACCAATTGCTTAATGAATATTGGCCTTTCTCTGAACACTAAATAATAATCACTAGATATAGATACTTACATTTGCCGATGCAGCATATTATTTGGGGAGAGAGGGGGCGGTTTACCACGCACCGTTTTTTTAAGAAAAAGCACAAGCACACGAAAGGACCAGACACTTTTAAAAGGGGGATACCTTATTTGTGGGAGTAATTGTGGTCCAATCATAAGGATCCAGATGAACGTCAACAGTGTGCCTAGTGCGAGCTTGTTTTACGTTAACGCGATCGACACGTTTAAGACGTTTGGCGCTCCGATTGGCCCGCTCCAAGCTCTTAACCAATAAGAGAGCCAACGCGTTAAACGGTACGATCGTATTGACGAAAAACAACTCAACAACACAACTCTAGGCATAGTTAAAAACCCAAACAAGTGAGCTTTTGATCATCATGGCCCAAAATTGGAGATAGAAAACCCCGCGAGGAAATTGACGTGTCATAGAACCAACAATTCGGAGACCGTTGACATCCACCAACTCTCAAAGGACTCCCATTTTGGATTATGACCCGTATTGACCCTTCTCTTAGAGAGGAGACTCGTGTCCGCAATAATGCCAATATAAAGATGTTTGTATTACATTCGATATATTCGATATATGTATACTAATCAATGCTATCGAGAATACTATTGCTAATCATCTATTGTTTTACGTTGGTTTTATATAGGTATGACTGATCCTACTGATAGTATTGAAAATAGTATCAATAGACATATCCAATATAAAAGAGTCTATACACAATATCCGCCGACCCGCCAACACAGCCTGGGTGACGGCGGCTTTATTTAAAAACTTTAAGCATGAGAGTAGGTACCGTCAAATATTCTTTGACGGTACCTACTTTATGCTTAATTCATTTTTGGAGCTTTATGTAGGTTTTCTATGTAGATTTAAGATTAGGGAGCGGTTATACTGGACATAATATGACCCGTTAATTAACCCAGTAATAACTGGGTTTGTGGAACAAGTTGAAGAACGGACAGCAGTTCTTTCTGTTTTACCTCCGTGTGTTCCGAGAAAATTGCAAATATTGCAAAATATATAATTAAAAAGTATGTAAGTACGTATAGCAATTAATTACTTATGCGAAATCCATTATAAAAATCAGGGCAAGAGCATGTCGGACCATACTCAGTGTAGGGTTCCGCAGCCTTGAATAATTGCACCAGCAGAAGAGCGTATGTTCGTGGCACTTAAAGCCTTTTGTTGAGAAACACAGTTTTTCGGCAATAACTCAATGGCGGTATACTATCCGATCATGTTTAAAATAATTTTAGTTTTAAGTATTTATTAAGCGCTTGTAATTTTTTTTTATGTTTTTGGTCACACGGCTCAAAAATTAAGGGGTGGGGGGAGACCAATTTATGCAACTTTCGGAGTGATTATTTCCAAAACTATTCTCTCATTCAAAAAAGTTTATTAGAAACCTTAAAGTGTGTTTTGAAAGACCTGTTTAATAAAATGCCACACGTTGATGTTTGCTGAAAAATAAATCAACTTGCCCCCTAAAAATATTATTTTTTATTGCCAAATTTCTCTAATATTCATTCAGTCTTTGAGTAAAATGCACAGACGGGCATGACGAAACTGTAAGGGATCCGTTTTCGTAGCCAAAATGGCAATTTTGTCTACGGAACCCTAAAAATGATTGATGAAGGAAATGTGGATCGAATATGAAACCTAATATTATTAGTAATATATATTGATTGCATAGAGGATGCAACGGTCATTTGTTTCGTAGTAAGAGTATATATTGCCCTGTGCTACTACAAACCAAAGCCTAGCGAGTTTAACACCCCCCAGGGAGACTACTTATTGTGAACCTTAAACTATAGTTCCGAATCTGGGGGTATTTACTCCGAGATTTTTAAGTCCGTAAATTCCTCCGTGCCCGTGATACAAAGATTATATTTTATTCACTACTACAGGATGCCACTTAAAAAAAAATCATTAAGTTCAGTGTTTATTCGCCAGTAATACCGCATCCGGTTGTTAATTTTCTCCGTCTGCAAACTTAATGTTTCAGTCGTAAATGAAAAAAACCCTTAACATTTATATAAGTCAGATGTGCGTGTCAAAGGTCTGTGTCGATTTCGTATTGTTTTATGGATAAGCTCATGCCTTTCAAAAGGTCAATAATTTTTTATTGTCAACATTACAGATTCGCAAATAACTCTTGCTTTTAGTTTAACTCTGAGAAAGTTGGTTTCTCTTTTACCTTTAACCCTGCATATAAATAAAAATGCATATTAAAGAGATATAGTTAACAATGCAAATTTACAGATTCAAACAAAAATACCAAAAAACCTGACATTTGAACTTCGTTATCTAATTTGAATTCATTTTCCCATTCAAATTCGTGTTGCAAAAATTATCAAGAAATATTATTCGAATGAAAACATTTCGAAAATTCACGCACCTGTTTCTCTTTTACTAAAGATAACGTTTATCAAGCTACACAAGGTGGAGCGCGTGAGCACTACAACGCCATAAATACACCGGCGCCGGCGCAACGCGGCGCTATCGAACACGCCCTCTGGCGTTCGCAACAGAACGTCATATCGCATTTACTGATGTTACCTCATATGGAAGTACACCTCTTGTAAAATACAAATTCGTAGAGAAAGCTAGTTCTGATAGTTTTATTATTGCCTACGATGGTGACAAGGGATAAAAATATCGTGAATAAAGAAAGCAGCTTTCAATGCTTTTATTGGGTTACAGTTACTCCGATGTAGTGAAGAAAAAAAAACAACTCCATATATTTAGCTCCTATTATATATTTGGCTTTTAAGTTGAAATATACTGTAGCACAGTATTGTACTGTAGTAGTACGTATGTACTTATGTACTTAATTGTTATTTAGTTTTCCCGCGCTCTACCTTCTTCATTTTATTGAAATTCCAAAAAGCCTTTATCTTGGAACATGTACGCAAATGCCTCAAATCTACGTTCAATTACACGTTCATTCTGACGCAGTGCCAAGATACTCTTTGACAAAAGAATGATAAATGTATAGCGTATCTGTATATTATTAGAAACGTGTCAAAACTCAACAATATAAAGGCTCCCAACGTCACTGTAAGATATGAACTATACAGCTGGAGCTCTAATAATAAAGGCCGATAGCCTTTTAATTAAAAGCTGCAATGAATCACTCACATCTAAAGTAAATACAAATCAGAACTGTCTTCTCGGTATAATCTGTTTACGGCTAAGAAATATTTGCCAATACCTCCAGCATTACAAATCAAATAAACATGACAAATATGAACCGATCTGTTTGGCAGGACCGTGTATATTGAGCGGTTGCTTGGAGCGAATCCATATTTTTTATAATAATCCATGTGCGTGCGTAAAACAAGCGAGGGTAACAAGACGTATTACTGTGTATGATTTCAATTAGTCATGCGATTATTTCTCGTTACTCAATACCCGTGTACAGGGTGGTGCACAAAGAGATAAACAAAGCTCCACGTTAGTAGCTGACGCCACAGTAATTCATGCTACGATACGGAACGAGAACGGATCACTTCTTAGAATGCAATACGAGTTACTGAAATATTTATTTACTGTATCAGGTTCGTGGAGCATAAATATAGCAGGGCAGGGCATCTTGAATTTCGTTGTAAATCGCACGCTTTTAACCCCTGGCGGAAAAGGAGGGTGTTATAATACTGAAGGCTGTGACAGAGAAGATAAAGTAGCCTCATGATTTCACAAGAATTATTGTCTGATTGGCATGTTTCATTGTTATGTTTATTGAAAATATTTTCAACTGCTCTGAAGTTCATCTCGGACTTATAATGACATATACTTACTGGCTTGTCAATTATAATCTTTGTATGTTTTAGTTAATGAAGCGTATCAACTTGTTTTTGTAAAGCTAATAATCAGATGTTTCTTTTTATAAACTCGTACTTATGTTAAAAAAAAAATAGTGAACAGACATTCATTTATTTGACATGCAGGTACAACTAACTGTTCGCAGATTATTTGATTTGTGAAATGATGTAAAAAATAATCAATAGATCGTTCTTGACGTTTCTATAATAAACTGTTGAACTGACAGTTATGGATTATATTTTATGAGCTACCTTTTATACTAATCTGATGTAGTTTTTTTCTCGTTTTATAAAGTGATTAATCGTAATGTGGGACACATCAATATTCCCGTTATTTTCTTTAACTAAGCTGAATCCTTGTTCTAGAAATGAGTTCACATCAACACACGCCATCAGTTCTACCATTATTTGTACAGATAGATAATTCTGTTGGTTAAAATGATTTATCTAATTGATGACAAAAGGCTATGAATTTGTTTTTGTTTCAACAATTAAGAAAAAAAACAAGTGAATTTTAGAAGCATAAAGTTCTACTTCACCGTTGTAATTTGTGTCCGTAGATTTTTATAAGCTACGGGTCTTATCGCGTAAATAATAGGTAGGGGCAAAAGTATTTTCGTATTTTGAATGTATTGTTAATAATCAAACCTCTTTGGTTGTACTGAATGTAACTGGCTATTCAGAATATCAACATTTAAATGTTGACATTCCGAAGATACAATAATAAAAAAACTTAATCCCGCCATTTTTCAATTGTTTTTCAAGCAAGCAAAATGAACGTATGTGACGAAGAAAATCGGTACATTTTATAGTTTATATTTATATCATTTTTACCCTTTTTATTACAAAAAGGGTAAAAATGCGACGAACACCGCGAATAAAATTTGTCCGGTATACGAACCTAATACGGTATTAATACGAGTAAAACAAATGTGGTTCAAGCGTTTCAATTCTGGAAATTTTAGTGTGAAGGATGAGGCTCGCTCTGGACGGCCTGTCACGGATAACATCAGTGCCATCTTTAAAAAGTAGAGCATGATAGACATATTAGTAGTTACAATATTGCTAAAGAACTGTATGTTGATCACAAATCAGTTTCACGTCATTTACAAAAGGCTGGGTATAAGAAAAATCTTGATATTTGGCTACCACATGATCTCACTGAGAGAAACTTAATGCAACGTGTTTCCATTTGCGATTCTTTGTTGAAACATAGCAATTCCGACCCATTTCTTAAATGGTTGATTACGGGTGATGAAAAATTGGTCACTTACGATAAGAATGTTCGAAAAAGATCGTGGTTGAAGCATAGACAAGCCCACAGACTGTGGCAAAGCCCGGCCTGACTCGGAACAAAGTGATGCTGTGTGTATGGTGGGATTGTAAAGGAATCGTCCACTATGAGCGTTTGCCGCCGGGTAAAACTATCGATTCTGACCTCTACTGTCAGCAGCTGATGAGGTTAAAAGAAGCCATTGAGAAAAACCGGCCGGAGCTGGTGAACAGGAAGGGCGTATTGTTCCATCATGACAACGCCAGACCGCACTCATCTATACCCACTCAGCAAAAATTGAGAGAGCCTGGCTGGGATGGGTTGATGCATCGTCTGTATAGCCCTGATCTTGCTTCATCAGATTTCTACCTATTTCGGTCACTTCAGAACTGCTTAGAAAGCATTAAAAAAACTTCCTGTCAGATTCAAGATCAAAAATCTCAAAATTTTTACAGAAATGGGATCATGGTACTACCCATAAGATGGCAACAAGTCATCGATCAAAACGGCACATACATATTATAAATAAATAAAAAATTGTTCCTAAAAAAAATATTCTTTGTTTGAGCAATACGTAAATACTTCTGCCCTATATTTTATTTTGTAGTTTAAGCCGACAGTTCTGTAATAGTGAGTGATAAAAATCAAGCGAGGGTAGTTTCCGAAACCCTAGCTTCTCGGAGGCGACGCTGAGCTGAACTAGTCTATCTAAAATGCTTACACGATTAAGACCCATAGCTTATGAAATTCTATATACCGTCATTTGGTATTTTTAAGGAAAAACAAAACTCCAGCTTGATATTGTCTGATAAATAAAATCAGGAGGAACAGAAAGAAGAGGAAGCTAATAACCCTATGAACAGAACAGGGCAATCAAAATAAGAAATTGAGTCATTAGAAAAACATAAAAGAGTAAAAGGAAGTCGCGCCTTTACTCATAGTTTAATGATCAATGGAAACTACTTATAAATTCTCAAAATTTTACTGGAGCAAATGAGATTGTTATAAATTACTCTCATTTTTGATGATTTGACAAAATCCTAATGAAATCTTCATTTGAATGGTAAACGGATCCTCCGTTTACCTTGACGTCGAGGTTAGAACATTGGCTTAGCACGAGGCTGTCTCCAATGACTAGACAACTAATAATCAGGCTAATTAGACATAAACACGATTAATAACAGCCTTTAACCTTAAATGAACATAACAGTCCCTGTCTGGTCGTATCGTGTCGTCGCCAAAACAACTAATTACTAACATAATTGATGTGACAGATAGCGTCCATTAGTTTAATAGACAAAAAATACTTTACGGTTAATAAAAAAAAAACTTCATGTAACGGTTAGTACTTTGATGTCAGTTTTAAGTTTTAATCTCTACCAAATCTTGTTTAATTAGAAATGATTGAGTCGTTATCAGGCTATTAATGTACAGGTAATTTGCTTCTTAAGTGTTTGAAATCAACGTTGTCCTACTATATATGTAGTGGAAAAGTCGCAGATGACCCAAAAATCGTTAAATAAATTATTAAAAAATGTATGTCAGATTAGAAACTAGGTATTTAATATTTTAATGTTTGTGCTATCAGAAGTAAATATAACATTGAAGAGAAAATTATTACCTTCACCATGAAGACATCTTGAGCACATCTTAAAAATTCTAAAACATGTGGCACCTACCAATCCGAAATGGCCCGTGTCTTCTCGCTGAGAGGAAGTTTATGTCCCACTATTAGGTTGATATAGAAAGAGAATGATTAACATGTACGAGTATCTATTATAAACTTCGGAAATTATTTACTTGCCACATCTCTAGCCCAAGCACAAAATTCATGTAAATTCCACAAAATAATTTCCAAATACGTTAGAGCCAAACCAGATGCGACTGATTACCTGTATTTATATGGAACGAATACCGTCTGACCTTTGTGACCCAACTAAGTACCGGTTAGCTAAGGTTAGACAGATAACCAATTTCTTCTAACTTAATATTAATATTACTACAATATTAACATCTAATATTTACAAAATTATTTCGTAAAACTGCAATACTACAGCCTGTTCACAGCTGCGGAGTATATCACGGAGTCTATCGACATGCCGGGAAATACAACCGGGAAATTATCTGATTCCCCCCATAATTCACGTTACAATACTAAAATTGCTTTCGAGAAATCTTTTAGTCAGATCTTCACGCTCTCAGCGCTTATTATATTCCATTACGATACCAATAATAGCAACATTATTACTAATCCTTAAGCACCCTGTTATCGATGCATCTTAATTAAGAATGCCAATATAGATTATTTAAGTGCACTTAATATCAATATACTGATCCAGAATTTATCCCGTTATTGAAGTAGATTGTTAACAAAAATAAGGGAATTTGGGATCCTGTCATTTAATGTAAAACGCCTGATATTATCTGTCAGAGTAAAAATATATCCTTAGAGTGCTTTTATAATATAATCTAAACATAGGAAGAACGCAAAATACATAACCCTCAACTCTTATTTCTCCATAATTACTTTTATACATCATCGAGTTCTTGTGAGCTTCAGAACCATTGTTAGTTTAGCGCCATGCCACTTTCACTTGATAGTCATCAATTCATCAGGTTTCTTCTACTTTTGGTGTACCAGATTTCTGCGTACGCCGATAGCAAGGACAATTAAGATTTTCAAACAAAAAAAAATATGTTATCGGAAAGCTTGTTGATAATCTTTCTGTCCATGCAAACCAACCTTTACATTCGAGTATATTTATTCTATGTCTGCACCAATAATTATATCAGATTATTGCAAAATTATGTGTACGGATCCCACTGCATGCACCAGTGCTATACAATCTCTCTCGGTCGCTTTTTATTTTCCTGCGACCGTGACTATCTAAAGGCTAGATCGGCCGTCACGGGAAATAAAGTTAACGTAGGTAATATGACACTTGAAACCTCGGATACGTCCAGTCATCATCCATTATTGCCTATTCGCAACGATCTCGCCTCGATAATGTATCTACTCGAGTTTTGCTATGTCATTTAGAAAGAATTTTATAGGTAAGTACCTACATTTCGTTTTGCATGACATTATCTTTAGTTGTTCTTGACTTTTTATGTTGCATTCTCGTACTAAGTATAGGATTAGATTAATCTTTGCTTGCTTTTTTTCCTTTACTTTTGTATTTATGCTGCGGGAACGATAACTGAGATTGAATTGTTATGAATTCATAAAAACTTATATACCTAGTGTATTGGAAGTCAAATGTTGTTCCGTCACTCGTCTCAGTAGAATTCTGATGACACGTAATCACTCCGCAGAATGTTGATCAACTGTGTGAAAATAACTTCTCCCAATTCTAAATGAATTGACAATAATATGGCAAGGAAAAGAGGTTACTTTGAAGCCACTCAGTATTATTGCCACCAAGCTGCTCAAAACATTACCACAAACAGTTCCACGCAGGCAGTTCAGTACCATTCAGGACTTTCTTTTGACACTTTCCCCAGTCTCAGAAACGGACATGTTTTTGAGAACACACATACACAAACCACAAAAGTCATAACATTAGCTGTAGAACGACCAGGTAAAGTATCGCAAAATCTAGTAAGCAAGCGTAGTACATTTCTATTGGCGCTGAATTTTCTCCGTTCCAAGTGGCATGATCCAATAAATATCCTTGTATTTAGGTTCGATTTCCGATCGGTTTATTTCAACATTTAAGTTGGATCACGAGTGCTTTCGGTTCGGAACATGAGAACTGTTTTACTTGAACGATCGTTTGCAATGTTGCTAATGTTGCCGCAAGTAGAGCGAGCACTTTCGGATGTTCGGGGAGATAGGAAGAGAAGAAAGGTGACGACATGATGCGAAAATCGTGTACAAAGATATCATAAATTGTTCTGAGACTCCATTGAGTTGTTTGAGGCTGTTCTCTTCTAAGTGCTTACGCAAGTACATAATTTATTATTCAAATCATAACGTAATTTTTATAGGCATTTCTTTTTTTCATTCAAATTACTTTATTAATACAATAATTGCATTTTTGAAACATAGAAAATTCCTGGGGACTTTAAATTTTTCTATCTTTCAAAAATGCAATTATTGTATTAATAAAGTAATTGGCAAGAAATGCCTATAAAAATGACTATAATATTCGGTTGGCGACATCATAATTTGTTAAAAATGCTCTCCGTAACGAAGCAATAACAAAAGTCGTAATAGTTTGCAAACTATCGGCTAGATGGCGCAAACGAGGACCTGTCTCGCGTGCAGGAAGGTAAAAAAGAATTTGAGGTTTAGTAACTTGGTCCCGGTTAGATGGTTCGATTCTGGCCCGGTTTGGCATACGAAAGTCTCGGGCTCGACTCCTGGGTCTGGACTTCTATTATTCAAAATTACAAATCGTAACGTTTTTCTGTTTAAAAAAATCAGATATATTTAGATTAACACATTTATGGCCCAATTCTGTATGACCGAGTGAGGAAACGTAATATCATGTACCTTTAACAGGCTTGCATTTTATGCATTTCACCCAAACTATGGCTCAGTACTTGCTGTTGTTGTTCCTTTTTATAAACTAAAAAGGCAACGAAGTCAATGATATATTAATAAATATAACTTTTGCTGTGAATGTGATATAGATATATAAAATGGCAAAACCAATTTCTTCACTAAAGAAGGAAATGGAATGATTAAACATAACACCAAGTTTGACTACTTTTTATGGTGCAATGATTTTAGCCAAGAAATTAGATAGCAAATTCTGTCAACGCTTAAGTTTAAGTAAGAAGTTGATAGAAAGATACTATGGAATGGTACAGACCAAAAAAAACTATATTACTAATCGAAACCACTGTATATTTTGGTCAATATACCTAAATGAAAATCAAACACCTGCAAAATACAAAGACCAAGTCTTCACGCAGATAAAAGTGTATAATAAATACTTGATAAATCGAATTGATTGCCATCAAATCAAAAACAAAAAGAAGAATCTACAAAATCGTTTAATTTTATCTACTAAAGTAACAAACAAGACTAAATAAAACCATGACACCTTTCCACTTTTGTATCGCATCGTGCACATAATAACATAATCTATAAATACAGCCTTTAAAATCGTCATAAACTCCAATAGCATTTGAAACCAACCTGTTATTCAAGAGGTTGCTTCCAACTTCCTTATTCTTCTATTGAAAAGTAAATGCCTGGACCGTAAAATCAATTTAACATTGAATACCAATTTCCATTACTTACCAACTCAGTTATTGACCAACAGATCATAATCGTGAGATATAGATCGTATGATTGTATCAACTCGATTTTACATTCGTATTTCACTTGGGAACAGGCTCCGTTAGAGTGAAGAGTGTTGTTGTAGTCGGTACATTACAAAGACTTCGTGCTCCATAAATCGGGAGATGCTGACCTTCCGAGGTGAGGAGTGGCGATGCGGCGCCTGCATCACTCCAAGCCTAAATGTCGGCTCATGTCATTGGTTTATTATGTCTTTTGTACTCGTACTGGTTAGTAGTATTGTGTGCGGAAATGTTGTGGCTTAATTTAAGCATAAAGTTTGTTTGCTAGAAAATGTGTTTACAATTTGCTACAAATAATATTGTTCAAATTAAACAATATAGCTTTGAAAATCTTACTAGTAGGTATTATAAATGGAACGTTTATCACGTATGTATGTGTCTGAATATTTTCCGCAGAAGCTACTAAACGGATCTTAATGAAATAAAGTCATAAATATAATATCTTTTTGTGTGATATTTGACATCTACGCGGGATGAACCTCGTCCAAAAGTAACATCAAAAAGTGATAATATAGAAGTCGAGTTAAGTTGTATATATCCGAAAATCATAGTAAATCGCTGCTGATATAGTAACAAATCGACATTTTAACACCAAATATTCTAATACTGTCAAAATTGATCGACGGAAATATTATCAGCAATCATACAGTCAAGTTACAACGTAAATATTGGCGCTAGTTCAAGAAACCAACAAACTGAATGGGTACCGTAAATACATGGAGCACACATGATCTAACATAATCTAATTTTAGCACCGTTAATCTGATTCAATAGCTGATAGAAAAGGTGACTTTTGTCAAAGAATGAGGATAATGTTTTTCGAACGAAGTACCTACCTATGTCTTTGACGAAAGAGAAATTGTTTGAGTGACATAAGCTACTTTTTTTCCCAAAAAATTTAATATTCGGGTTTTTGTTGTTTCCTCTATTTACATTCCTTGCCGTAAAATAACTAAAGACTTCACAATAAAGGATGTTGACAGCAAAGAATTCAGTACAAGTAGGTACCTACACTCTCTTATTAAATTTAGTAAATACAGAGTGCCAACTGCCAATACGATGAAACGTTGATTTTACTCATTTATTACCGTTAACACCTTGTCCAATTAAATTTCTTAAACGAAAGAAAACACGAGAACTTTATCAACCTGACACTTACATGACAATAATGAGCCTGATATGAACGATGGACCCAAATTATAAGGTTGATAACAAGATAAGGAAAAAAAACAGTATCATTATCTTATAATAAAACCTTTTAAAATCCCTTTAACACTTTCAGAAAACTGATGTGTAATTTGATCGATCCCCTGCTGGATATAGGTAATTTGCGTCGCGACACCTGGTTCTCTGCCTTCCGCATCCAGTCCCTCCCAGTGACCTTCTTTTAGGTTGACGGTCCTTACCGCAGAGTACCTAAGTAAGTCCCCATAAATATTCTAATAGGTAAATACCTGTTCTTTACCTATTAGAATATATATGGTGAATTAATTGCGTGTAATATTTAAAGGTACGGTCCATTTATTAAACTGCCAATTCGTTTGAATTGCAATTCTCGGCTAATGATAGTTTAACGTTGTAGCCATGAAGGGCAGGGGTTTTGCAAATACCCTCACATGGTCTTTATAGTTTTGATTTACCTATTCATTAGATTATTAAATTCTTATCTTACGTTTACAGAATTGTAGTCTCCACTCCAGGACTCATTTCGCAGATATGGCCAGTTCATTGCTACGCAAGCTTTCCTTTCAATAATAATAATAATAATATAATTTTATTCCTCTCAAAAAGGTGCATGTTTTATTACATAAAATAATTTACAATTTAGTAGCATAAAACCTTTATGAGAGCTGGAGTCCATAGTAGGTTCGAAACCTGTATGACAGATCTCCAGAATGAATGAATATAATTATTGCGAGTTCAGTATTTTCTTATAAATCATTGTTTGGCAACACCACATTGTTGAAACAACACAAATACGCGTGGCAAGTAAAACTAAAACAAACTAATCTATGGATAGTGGAAATGTAGAAATGCATTGATGTAGAGACCAGGACTACGCCATAACCTCACAAAATCATCACAATAGATCTTTTAGGTCGCAGCGACTTCCGGGCTATATATCCATATACAATGGTCCAGGTCTATACGTCAATGTGGAAATGTAATGGGGGTAAGATGCTGCCATTAATATACTATACACTATATTAAAGGACTGATGCAAATTATATTATTAAAAAGTTGAGATAAAATGAAATCAGCCTTAGTGGGTACAACGTAGCAGGAGCATCTACTTACAACAAAGGTATATATGTTATATGTGTTTAATATTAGCCAAAGTACTGGTAACGAATGATTAAATATAAAATATTATTTCTGATATCCAAAGAAAGAAAATAATGGCCTAAAGAATGGCCATATGAAAACTTTCATGTTATTTGTGCAAAAAGAAATGCTTTCTTAGACCACCTACATTACGTTGGTATTGGTTATCTTTCATGTTAAATAGTTTTTTATAGTAACCTGCTACTGTGCCAAAGTTCGGATCTCCATCGCAAGAGAAAGTTTGGACCTGTACCCAAGAAATGATAATTAAATAGCTCCATGTTACACTAGCAATAACAAAATTAGCATAATGTGATGTAATTCTATATTACATTAAAATAAAGAAAAAATATGGAGTTCATTAGCAATACTTACTGTCGAAAGAGATTACAGGAAATCATTAATTAACGGTGACCCTACAACTATTGCTGTGACGAAGTGAAGGTTTTGTCGATTTTGCAACGCTGATATTCTGGTACCGCTATTAAGTTGTGTATCACTGGTAGGTATACAGTTTCACAACCAAAACTTTAGAAAACAATTAAGAAATACGATTGAAAATAAACCGCATTTAGTCAACATACAAACAACACAAATGCTGCTAAAAGATGGTGGTTGAATATGGAATGAAATTACCTATTTTAAGAACTTGTCTATATTTATGAGCAAATAAATGATTTAATGAATTAAAAACGGGGAACCTTTTTTAAAATGGTAAGTTTAAACGTAAGCGAAATTAAAATAATATGTCGACCTGTCACAGACTAGTGCTACTTCTTTCTTTTTCATTTAAAATTATTGTATAGGGTACCTTACCTATCTTTACTAGAGGTAAATGGCTTAATTATCTATCCTCTGTTTTGGGGGATTTTTAATATCCTAACAATAGATTATCATGATTATGGTACCAAATGATCAGCACAAAGAGGGTTAGATTGTAATTATCACAAGAATCATTTTGAAAAAATTACCTAGTGGTACCAAAGTACATGCTTAGGTATAAAGGCGTACCCAGATTTGGGGATTTGGGCATTAAAAACCTCCGCTTCAACTTTCCCAAAACCGTTTCACGGTCAGATTTTGGTTTTATTGTTAAATTCAGGCGCTTCACTCCCTTTTATACGTTAAACTCGGAGCTGTAAAAATAGCGACATGTCAGTTTCCAGCTTCCATTTATGTATGGAGTGGACTCTTAAATATTTATTATGTACTATTAGTTAACTACCAAACTTAGCAGCGGCTTCTACAAGGCACCAAATGTCATCATTAATCATTGTGTAGTCTTTGTGTAAATGCCTGTGAGGTACGGTTACTATTTATTTGCCAAATTACATTAGGTAAAGATCTCAGTTTAAAACAGAAGTGTGTTGAATACATTCTAACACACTTCTGTTTGAAATCAATTATGATATTATATCATGTTGTTAACAACGCGTGGTCAAACATGTGCGCTAGCACGACAATTGTCGCTACAATTACCTCGTGTTCAACCAATTACACTTTGGACGTCAACATTCCAACTCTTAACTATGGCAAGTTCATGGTCTAGATTAAGCCAGTTTCCAACGTGAAGAATGGTCTTCACGTTGTCATATATACTCTTGAAAGAAATAAGTATTTTGTAATATCAACACGGCTTTTTGTAAACACTTTGGTATGGTTATTTGCACAATTAGCTGTGGCTAAAATCACCTTGTATTTATTGACGTGATAACGTCTTATAAATTGACGTGGTGCACGCACGAGAAAGTGTCACGTAGCAACGGACACGTTATTGATTGAGTACTAAGCAGTCACGTAGCAACGGTCATGTTATTGATTGAATGCTAAGCAGTCACGTTATTGACTTGTTACTAAGCAACGCGAAAGTCAATTATGCCTGCTGATAGACTGAAGTAATGTGGCCGTCAGCTTTAGTGGACTCGGGCGCAGGCGAGGGCGTGCACCCGGGTCCACTAAAGCTGTCACAGGCATGGTTGTTTATTACAATATCATCAATGTTTTGGCGATTGCAGTGACATGTGATACAATTGTAAAAAAACTGTCACAGGCATGGTTATTTATTACAATATCATCAATGTTTTGGCGATTGCAGTGACATGTGATACAATTGGAAAAAAACTGTCACAGGCATGGTTATTTATTACAACATCATCAATGTTTTCTTATGACGTTACCACGTTAAATTATCGTCCGTAAACCGACTTTGTAGACAACATTTTTTTTTAATCTGATTAGCAGTTGCAGGGTAGGTACCTATTTACTAAATTGTTTCGCCTAATTCTCGCAACGGCTCAAAACAATTTAATAGGGTTTTAATGGACATGGAGGAGCTATATTTATAAAAAGTAACTCATGCGTTTAATTATAAAAATATTGAAGAACCTGTGCAAACTAAATAAAGATCAATTTTATGTGAATTCTGGAAAATGAACAGACATATTTTTCATAATAAAGAAGTAGTCGTGGGTTGCAACTAGATACATAAAAATCCGCACACGATCACAGCCACTTATGTCTAGACAATCAATATATTAAACCAAAGGCGCCGTCGATCATTGTAACACTAATTACTACATTCAAGAGATTAAATCAACTAAAGGCTAAAGTTTTAGAACACAGACAAAGGACTTTGTTTCCAAAAACATAATGACTCGAATCAAAATCGATTCGTCACTAAAAATTAGTACTTGGAATCAATCTACGACTTAATAATCCTAAGATTTGGATAAATAAATACGTCAATGATATTTAGTCGGCGTCAAGGTTACTCACGAAAAATATTCACAATCTCTTTTGTAAATTACAATAAGTACTTACCTAAATAGCGTAGGTACTATAAAGCTGTGCTGCTTGGATGTTACTTACTGTGTCTGTGCCGCGGCGGCAGAGTGTTCGACTGCTACACAAGAGGTCGTGGTTTCGATTCCTACAAGAAACACCACTTAGTGTGATCCAAAAATTGTTGTTACGAGTCTGACTGTATTTTGTGTACGTTAAATCCCCCACGATATAGGGTCTGTACTGTACTTCGGACGTTTTTAACAAAAAAGCATCTGCTCATTATAAAAGTAATGTCATATAATAAAAACCTGCCAAAGCAACGCTTGACTGTAACAAAAATTAGCACTTCAAAGCGTTCGTTAATACACGGATATTCTCTCGTTGTTCAAATCTTAATATTTCGCCAACAAAAAAAAATACAAATGGTTTTCCGATACGTCCGATACTTTTGAAACATCTATCTAACGACACTAATACCATGGGATAGGCAAGAAATAACATCGCCACTTCACATTTTATTTAACTTCTTGGTCAGCGTGATTAATATGCATCATATACCACAGTCTCTGAGCTAAGCTGCGTACAGACAAACTAAGAAGGTTAACAAAAATGTAAATAGATGCACAGGCCTAAAAATAGTAAACAAACAATACCCTATGAACTTAATATTTAAAAGCAAAATAGACTAGACCATAGTGAAAATGTGCTGCGGAGGATGCTGTGAAGGTTGCTGCGGAGGCTGCTGTTGCCCCAGCATAACAATTTACACTTGCCGTACCAAGATTTGCTAGACCGAGTGCCGGCGCTAATCCCGCTGACAAAGACATGGTGTCTGCGAAGTTGTCCGCGCCGGCCATACTTGCTTGTGCCGTTTTGTTGAAATATACTGTGTACCCAAGCGTTTAAGTTTTGTTGCCCTTCATGTTGTTATTCAATTATTCAATAAACCTAGTACAGTATCAGCATTTTAAGGGGATAATAAACACTAGAATATAAGTTTCATCTAAAATTAAGATTTCATTGGTACATATATTACCTACCTACTACCACAGTAATAAGGTTTATTAAAAGTACATTAAATAAAACATTATCAGTCCAAACTCCAACACGGATAAACGCATATCAATATCAGGCACATAACCTTTAATTACGTAAAGAATACTTTAAGCATGACGTTACATGCGCGTGCCGATAATTATTGCGCTCTGACGTCATCAATTTAAATTATATTTAAATGTAAAATAATGCGAAAGTGTTGACCAATTATGCGCACTCAGTTCCCCAGTATCTTGACCTTTGAGTTTCATGTCAACGTCCGAGACTGCCAGGAATGTATCACATCTTATGTCATTCGATGACATAAAAAACTAATTACAAATTTGTACGCTATAAGAAGATTAAAGCCTCCTAAATGTCAGGATGATTATGCCGACGAAACCGGCGCGATTCGCAAAGGTACATTCGGGGAAAAAGGGCTTTAAGAAACTGGAACAAAATGAGGAGATATTTTCAGACAATAATGACAGCACTCTTAACGAATGTCATAAAGATATCCGTAACAAAACGAACCGTGTTATACCGCCTCCATGCAGCAGCCTTCTTCTAGTCTCACTACGAGAAAGAAAATCTATACTAATATTAGGTATAAAGCTGAAGAGTTTGTTCATTTGTTTGTTTGTTTGAACGCGGTAATCTCAGGAACTACTGGTTCGAATTTAAAAATTCTTTCACTGTTGGATAGCCCATTTATCGATGAAGGCTATAGTCTATATAACATCACGCTACGACTAATAGGAGCGGAGCAGCAATGAGAAATGTTGCAAAAACGGGAAAAAATCACGCAGACGAAGTAGCGCGGGACAGCTAGTCATCAATAAAACATCTGGAAGTCTTAGTCCTGGTCATAATGTTGACCAAAACATAGTTTCTACTACCAATTACAACACAATACTGAAAAGACAAAAACGCTTATGTGAACTTGATGCTACGATGCTATAAATATCTTGATAAGTAAGACGAATATACTACGTTTGCAGAAAATGATGATTAATTTCTTCCATTGATTTTGATTGAAGATCCCATACACTGAGCTTCTGATAAACCTATCTAAGATTTCCGTATTTGTTTCTCTAGCAGCTCACTGAACCCACATTAATATTTCCAACATATATTAATAGCAGGAAACTTTATCATTGCATCAGGGACATTCGACCACTGGCTTGCAGCAGAGGCGTTCATTCGTATTCGTCCTCAGACGCTTTTAACTTATGACAGCTCCCTATTATTACAATACTATGATTGCACATCGCTCGAAGCCGGGTTATTAATAAATAGTTAATACGTACGTCCCTACTGTCCACAAAGAGACCATGGCCTTTAAATCACAAAGTAATTACTGTTCTTAGATGGGCTTTCTTCCCGAGATTGAGAAATGAATCGTTTAAAGATGGGCACAAATATAAATCACTCTAGTAAGATTATAGTTTGAATTTACTTGTCTAATATATGAACGTTTGGTCATTTGTAGCGCTTTGGTGGGCCTACCACGCATGTGTTCAGATTACAAAGAGATAGTTGCAGTATGGAAAGTGTAGTGAACATTTTTATGCCTATCCGTATATTCACTTTCCACAGCTTTGAGACTCAAAATTAAGTATAGATCGTTTGAATACTCGGGAACATAACCATTAGTAAGTTCGTCACCAATAAACGTAAACCATTACGTAGATACATAGGTAGATGGTGTTAAAACATAAGTGTTGTACAATGTAAGGCCATTATTTTAAAAAGTTGCTGAATATTGCAGAATTATTTGTGTGTTATTAATCCATACTTTATCACACTAATAATATAAAGGCGAAAGTTTGTGAATATGTGAGTGTGTATGTTTGTTACTTCTTCACGTCTAAACGGCTGAAGCGATTTTAATAAAATTTGGTATGGAGTTAGCTGACACCCTGGATTAACACATAGGCTAATAAATCGCGTTTAACACCGCGGGGCACAGCCAGTAATATTATAAATGTGATAGTAACTCTGTCTGTCTGCCTTGTTACGCTTTCCACTCAAATAGCTAAACCGATTTAGATTAAATTTGGTATGGAGATAGTTTGAGTCCCCGGGAAGGACATAGGATAGTTTTTATCACGATAACCGACATCCACGCGGGCGGTGCCGCGGGCGAAAGCTAGTTAATTATAATTGCAATGAATGCCCTGCCTGCAGTTTAAAACTCTAATATAGTCTAAGTGCTTAGTTAGTCGTAATAACTAAATAAGTATTAAGAATATAGTAGAGTAAGTAAAATATAATAATATAGCTAAGAGCGTAGACGGTTTAAAATTAGGTACCTTATTTTTAAAAAATAAAGTGTCTTTTTAAAAAATAAACTAATAGTAGTCACTTAGGGCCTAGTTGAAAATAAGCGTCAGGCGTCAGCCTAGCATGTGCATAACTAGGTCCTATTTTCAACATAATTAAATAATTATAAATACATGTTTTTTATTTATATTTTTATTTTGTTTGAATGATGTACGTTCTGTTTTTTGTAATAATGTATAAATGGTGTAAATATGTCGAAATAAATTATTTCTTATTCTTATTCTATGCCTTTCAAGACTGGGAATGGACCAGAATAGTTGTTTACATCATATCAACATCATAATAATCTGCCATTTTAGTATGACAAGTGTTTGTGAAAGCCGAAATTTTACTTATACATTACCTAACCCCGTCTTGACTTCTAAAAACATCACGATTCCACATTTGCATAAATAATACAACATACGTGTATGCCCAAAAGTATGCCCATTGCATGTTGAAAGTCACAATAGTACCTATAATTATTAACATGCGTTTTGTTTGATTTATGTAGTTGTGGCAATTCATGGTCTGAAATTATATGTTTATGAAGTCGTTAGGTACCTAATTAGAGCAACAATGGAAGAAGCAGTACAGTTTTGTAATATTTAAAAGCTTACAACTGAAAGCATAGGTTCTAAAGCTCTAAATACCGCATTCCTATCTCATACCATTTTCCAGAAACACCATTTTAGTGTTCCGTAGCCAAAATTGCAAAAACGGAACCCTTATAGTTTCATCATATCCGTCTGGTCCGTCCGTATGTCACAGGCATTTTACTCAAAGACTCTATGAATCTTAATGAAAATAGGTAAAAGGGTGTCTTGTAGTAGCCGCTACTTAGTTTGATAGCTTAATAATAATAATAAATATTTTTAGGGGGGAATATTTTATTATACATGTAACAAAAGATGATTTTTTTTTCTGCAAATTTCTACGTGTCATTGGACAGGTATTTCAAAAACATTTTGAGGTTTTTTTAATAAACTTTTTTGATTGAGTGAATATTTTTGGAAATAATCGCTCCGAAAGTTGCATAAATCGTGCCCCCTTAACTTTTGAACCGTGTAACCAAAGAATATGGAAAAAATCACAAAGATAGCGCTTAATAAATACTTTAAACTACAATTATTTCGGATAAGATCGGATATACCGTCATTGAGTTATTGCCAAAAAACTGCGTTTCTCAACAAAAGGGCGTAACTGCCATGAACATACGCTCTTCTACTGATGCAATTGTTCAAGCTGCGGAACCCTACACTGAGCATGGTCCGACATGCTCTTGCCCGGTTATCATTATATATTCTATCCTTATAAGTATTGAAACCCAGTTGTTAAGACATCGTATTCGTAATCGAAAGGCGGTGGTGGTGTCGAGTCTAACTCATCATACTAAAGACGAAAGGGATAACTAGAATGCTAGTAAAGTCCGTCCTACAATGTTTTAAAAAAGCAAATATACAAATAATAAATTAATTTTGGTACAAACCAAGAGGTCAAGAAAACTAGTTTCCTTAATATAGAAATGCCTACTGTCATAGTTTTAGGCAAGTCTTGGATTAATAATGATATTTTGTTATTATATTATCCATCCATACTAATATTATAAATGTGAAAGTAACTCTGTCTGTCTGTCTGTCTGTCTGTTACGCTTTCACGCTCAAACAGCTAGACCGATTTATATGAAATTTGGTATGGAGATAGTTTGAGTCCCGGGGAAGGACATAGTATAGTTTTTATCGCGATAACCGACATCCACGCGGGCGGAGCCGCGGGCGAAAGCTAGTACTTCCATAAACTAATATTATAAATGTGAAAGTAACTCTGTCTGTCTGTCTGTTACTCTTTCACGCTCAAACAGCTAAACCGATTTAGATTAAATTTGGTATGGAGATAGTTTGAGTCCCAGGGAAGCACATAGGATAGTTTTTATCGCGATAACCGACATCCACGCGGGCGGAGCCACTGGCGAAAGCTAGTACCTCGTAAAAACTAAAGTGTCTGAAAAAAGCTTTCGAAAAGCTGCTCGACTTTATTACCTACATACTACAACACACGGTATTCAGGGAAAGTTAAGTTCGTCCAACAGGACATCATAATACAGCGAGACTATCGAGTAAAGACTTGGCACGATAAGCTACATAGATAATTAAACCAGTAGCCGATAAATCGCAGCAACAAGGTTGCCGATGCTTTTCACTTTCTAAGTAAATATATCTAATTTAGAACATTTGCTGTAATTTTCAGTTGTCAAGGTTTATTTATAAGCGAGAGTCTAACGATAGATAAATATTGGAACTATGCACTATTATTAAAGTATTATAAATATGATATAATTAACTAGACGGGCATTTTAGTCTGATCTTTAAGATGGGAAATCCTAAGTAGTCCCAAGTACATTTTTATATCTACATTTAATTTATAAAATTATATATACCTACTAAGGGTCTTAATCGCATGAATAATTTAAGGTAAATTACCTTGTTTATTTCCTGACATTTCGATCGTATTGCAACGGCCGTGGTCACCGGTAGACTGGTACTGGTCTCGAAGTACCGACAGTTCCGTAATAGTGAGTGATAAAAATCAAGCGAAGGTAGTTTTCGAAACCCGCGCTTCACCGAGGCGATGCTAAACTGAACCAGTCTACCCGTGACCACGACTGTTGCAATACGGTCGAAACGTCGGGCAATAAACAACGTATTTTACTTTAAATTATTCACGCGATTAAGACCCGTAGTATATATAATTATATAATGTGTACAAATCGCGAAAGTTTATCAACATTTACATTTAATTTTTCTGTACGTGTGTTTGGGGTGAAAGGGCTCACGTATTTTTACACATGACAAACATCTAACCCAGGGGTTTTAAACTTTAAGATAACGGAACCCCCACCAAATACACTTTATTTTTAAATTATTACAAATCAAAGACACTGTAATTTATAAACGAGATTGTTTTACTCTTTAATCATTAATTGGTAATAATTTGGTATTATTTCCGATAGTTGTAAACACATATCTGGTAGCGGTAGCATGCTGAATTTCGCGAAACCCTAATGACTTTTCTACGGAACCCCTAGGTTCCGTGGAACCCACTTTCGAATCGCTGATCTAACCAATGGATCTAATACGATCGTGCAATGATGAAACTATGACGTTTAATCGGTTTTATCAAGCTGGATCGTTAGTTGACAAATTATTTTAAATGAAGATGGATCAACAAGACGAATAATATCAAAGCAAAGAATAACGTTATGCTATAATAATAATAGCCTTTATTAAGACACAAAATAAATATTTACAAATAATAATCTTAAGTTAACGACTCTGCTGAGTCGATAACATCGAAAACTTTGTCTGTTTGTCCAACTTTGGCAAAGGCCTCCTCCATTTCTTTCCACTCTACTCGGCTTAACTACATAACAACTAGCAAATATCTTCTAGTCTATTTAAGAAGCTACATTACAACATCGAAATCATAATACTTATCGCCAATCTCTACGCCTTTAAAAG
Source organism: Herminia tarsipennalis (assembly GCA_945859575.2). Lineage (NCBI taxonomy): Eukaryota > Metazoa > Arthropoda > Insecta > Lepidoptera > Erebidae > Herminia > Herminia tarsipennalis. The sequence continues at coordinate 17,735,657 of OX243837.2, forward strand.
AGTAATGCTCTATGATAAGCTGGGATGGTTGAACTCGCTATAGTGCATTCACCATCATGCTGGTGAAACATCCTGATAAGAAACAGTACATACGTCATACATTCCTCCATTTGCAATAAGGCAATGATCGATTACTTCGGTTCATTGCCATTGCAAATTAGGACAGTAGTTATGTCAACTTTGTTCACCCAGGTGAACAAAGTAAAATACTTTGTTCACCTGGGTGAACGAAGTTGACATAACTACTGTCCTAATTTCACCTCGAATCATTGCACCCAGGTGATATCACCCAGGTAAATTGAGATAACAAAGTTAGTGAATAATCCTTTGAATAGTGTCTTTCGTTCACTTTGGAATTATATTATCCAGGTTATAGACGCAACTTTTTTAAATATTATTGTGGACTTTATTTACTTACATTCTGGTCTGATTAAGAGGCACCAGTACCGACGATACATTACCAAAATACAGTGGACAAACAATATTCACGTCTTATTTTCACTAACCTTATTGAAATTAAATACTCAAATGACGAATTAAACGTTTTGCAACCTGGAACGTGGGTGTATAAAGTCAACCAAAATATTTATAAAAGTTGCATCTGTTCACCTAGGTGATTATATAGATATGTTCCCAGGTGAACAAACACCACTTATGTCCTCTCAATTCACCTAGGTGCAATGATTCCAAAGTGAAATAAGGACACTAGTTATTTCCAGCTCTTGAATTATCAAACCAGGCAAGAAACATGTGATTGTAAAAGCACATGGTTCAGTATTAAGTGCCCGTCGAGTCGCAAAATATCGAGAGTATAGAAGATATAACGCGTGCTCGAGCAACGCACAAGACTCCGCTCACGCATACGGAATATGTAGTTCCATTTCCGTGAACGATGTATACCTATATGTGCGTTGCTCGACCGAGGATTCATATGAACCTTTTATATAAAGTCTGTTCTGTAGTCCCGGCATTTTGTAATCAAGTTTATTAAGCGCATGTACTGCGTGACAGCCATGTTGCCACGAGAATTGTACCTAGTTAGCATTTGAATGAGTCAAAAACGTGAGTGGAGTAGGGCACCCGAATACCAGAGTATCAATTTATTAGCTTCACAGATTCCAAGATAGTTTGCAAGAAATTTGGGAATATGCCAAACGTAGTGTATGGTAGTTTTATTGCAAAATAATTTAGTTACGCAAACATAGATCTGCAATATTTCTTCTATGGTTTCCTATATTTTATACTCTTTCAAAATATGCCTAAATTTGCGTTGATTAATAAACTGATTATAGGAAATGTAAAAATTATAAACTCCTGGGAACAGAGCAAGATTATGTTTATCACAGCTTTGCGTGAAATTAATTAAAAGCATAAACTGTTACTAGCAGGTATGAACATTTGGCTAGATGCTATGAACTCAAACAGAAGAAAAAAAAACCGGGCAAGTTCATGTCGGACCATGCACAAGGTAAGGTTCCGTAGCTAACTAGCACAATAATGCGGTTTATGTGTAACGGTTGTTTACAACGTTAGGTATATGTATAACTTTTAATGGAATTTGTACGAAAATTTTGTTATTTCTCACTTGGTCGGCTGTCACTCGTAAACTTGTGAAGCCTACTTAGCAGTATAGTTTTCCTTTTAATTTCACTATATATACTACTACCGTGATTTTTTTCACATACCTAACATCAACCATACTATAATATATAAAATTTGCACATTAATGCTTAATATTTCACAAACAGATCTCTAAATTTAAAAATGATCTTCGCAACCCCTAAATGTTTTTAAAAGACCTATCTAATGATACTTCATAAGATCAGGTAGGTAAAAAAAATATCATCCCCAGGGTAGATGTGGTAAAAAAAAATATTTCAAGATTTTATTCTTTAACTTTGTCGGCGTAAGTAATATGTGTATCCATGCAAAATTACAGCCTTCTAGCACTAACAGTCTCTGAACCAAACTGCGGACGGACGAACGGACGGACGGACAGATATGCCGAAACTATAAGGATGCCGTTTTGCCATTTTGGCTACAGAACCCTAAAAAGACGCAGTAGCCAGAATAAGGTATACTATTTGATGAGTCCAAATACAAAATTCACAGTGTTAAGAAAGTACACAACATAATTTCTGCAGTTACTTCAGACGGCTATTTAGCAATTGCTCGATCAATAAAAATAATCAGGCAATGTCTGCCCTTACCTAATATGGAAGATAAAGACATTCACACTTTATTTATTGCTCACACTTGGAAACAACTTTTAAAAGTTTTAATTAACACTATAATATACTGTTTTGGTACTTTAACCAAATTAATGTTAAGTGTGCACATCGCTGAGCAATAAATTACTATAGAAAAGTGTTTAATCTTAAAAGGGATTCCAAAAAGGGGCAAAAAAATTTTATATTCAATATAATGTACAAGTTGTTTCATTATATTCTTTCTTTCATTCATTACACGTTGCTTGCTCGTATTAAGTTAATGATCAATAACGTAAAACTAAGTTTATAAGACTATCAATAGCAATAAATTGATCAATTAATGTCAATATAATGATTTTAAAATAATTGGATTCTAATAATATCAATGCCTGCTACACAGGTTCAAAGCCAGCTTATCTGGTCGCCTGCTCGACGCAATGAAACTTTTAACCACTTTATAAAAAAAAATCAATATCAAACCATACCTTAGGCAATTTTAATAAGATTACAATAATTATAGAATGTTGTTAAACTCTCCGAATGCGCGTAGGCTACAAGTTTTATATTCTCTTTGTAGGCTGCTAATGTTTGTTATTGCGATAATGTCGCTTATATATTTCCCCAAGTATTATATTACTTCTCTGTACTCAATTATAACATATCTAAACGTCACCCAGTTTCAGATATTAGTATATTATCCGCACCAACCAAAAATGTTTACTCTTTATAATATTATTGTAGAAGCAAATTAATTTCATTTTTGTCTCATCTAGCACCTGCCATAATACAACAAACCTATGACATATATTTATTTTATAATTTTTTTTGTAAGTGCTGTAGCGTTATATATATTAATGTTATTTTTTCTAAGCCCAATGCTATTATTGTATTGTTTTTATTCATAATCATTATTCTCTTCGTCATTATGCAATACAAATGCGGTCTTATTTTTTATCCTATTGTAAGGAAGGGTTATGTTTTTGTATAAAGTATCTTCTTACATAATTATTAATGTGTCGTTTTACAAGGTAGGCACTTATTTTAAAAAGTTTCAGGCTAAAGAAAGAAGGTGGCAGTGCGCTATTGTCCGACAAATTCGATAATCCCACACTGTCTTGCACAATGGTTGTCGGAATAAAGCGGGTCTACTTAGTAACGGCCGGTCTCAATAATCTACCTATCGATGGATTTGGCTACTAGTGGTAGAATTTTGACATATTTTGTATGGAGCTTATGTCAAATATATACCTCTAGTAGCCAAATCCATCGATAGTTAGGTTATTGAGACCAGACGTTAGTTATATAACACTACATAAACCTTCAGTTACTCAGACATGCTTCTATTGGTACATAAAATTGTTATTATATTAACGTACTTACTTCGTACAAAAGCGGTGCTAATGTAACCTTATTGTGCTCAAACAACAAAGGACAATCACAATGTTGCGGCGCCATTTTCTTTCTACTTTGTTGAAAGTAAAACGCCAAGTGTATCCATCAATATCCTATTATTATCACAGTGCAATATTCCGCCTTGACAGTGAACTGAGCATCGCACATTTACAAGCTATTCATTCTACACAATGTGATGTCAGTGCACGTTGAAATGGACAATTGGATCTAACTTTGATGCAGACATGCTACAAATGTCAGAAAAGTTTATTTTTTGTTGTTGTATGTGATATATGGTAAATATACCTATAAAGGTTTTTTGTTAGGGTTGAATTTTATCTGCATCGCAAGAACCTAACTATTTACTTTCGAATTGGTAACAGACGCAGATCCAGCCCCCAAATATGGTTATGGGCACAGTAGAAATAGTACTTTATGAAAAATACATGAATCTTTCGTGTAATTTTCATCGCTAAATGTAGCCACCGTGCCCACTCCGGTGAATCGGGGCCTGAAAGGTAACGCAAAATGTGCAAAGGTACCTACAAATTTCTTTATTTTACACGCCACGCCTTACAGGGTTATTTCATGATGAACATTATCTTCTTCATATGAGAGCCAATGTGTTCTAAACAGTACCAACATAATCTTTATTGGGCCCTAAAGAGTCCGCTAACTGCCATAAAGGTCGAAACTAAATCCATTCATCTATTGATGAGATTACCCAGAATGTAGAGATAAAAATTGTGAAAATCAATGATTAAGAACATAAAATATAAAGTAAATAAGAAATATATTTCGTTTTTTTTTTCATAGAAAAAAAAAACGAAATATATTGTAAGTATGGTAGTGTATTTTACACTGAATTTACTTATTAAATGAGTGTAATTAGGCTGCGCACCAAGTTCTTTAATTATAGTAGGTATTGGCAAACCACAGAAATTGTGAGCAAATTCTTACCCACATAGTAATACGTACGTACCTACACTACTACAATGTAACGAATTATGTATAAAGTATTTATCGAACAATCAACCCGCATTGCTTTATTGCGGTTTTTGTAATAGCCCATAGATCGCCCTCATAGAATACTCGCTACTATGTCGTTCTTGCTCGGTCCCTAAAGTTCGCAAGAGTACGCGAACCCATTAGCACAAAATAAATAGAGTACAGAAGCCAAACTTTTATACCTACTATGTACCACGACTTTTATACCTACACTCACACGCATCATCATCAGCCTATGGCAGTCAACTGCTGGACATAGGCCTCTCCAATTGCACACCACTTTGTTCTATCTTCGACTTCTCGCATCCAGCTCCTGCCAGCCGTTTTGCGTAAATCATCACTCCACCTGGCCTGACGGCGTTCCACACTACGTTTGCCAAGTCGCGATCTCCACTCAAGAGCTCACTGCCACTTCAGCTTGCTAATCCAGTGGGCTATGTCGATAACTTTGATTCTCACACGCATAATCTTTGCCATTAGCGTAGAACAGCATTTGCGAATAAACGTGCTAAAGTTTTTGACACATTCGCGGTTTATGAAGCCATGCCACTTGTTAACGCGCATGAAAATACGCAAATCGCACACTTTCGCGTAGTCTCCCATAAGTTCGCAAATGGCTTCACAGATGCTAATAACTTTGCCTTTAATACATAATTATACGCTGACCGTCTCTCACATGTGTGCAAAAATTCGTACAATATACAAACTCTCTGCACGCAAATGAGAAACCTCTGTTTGAAAAGGTTTGGATGAGGTTTGAAAAGGTAACCGATACAAGTGGCCACGTACTAAAAAAAAGGCAAATAGCACTAGGGTACAAGCCCATAGATACAAATCACGGACACAAAGTACTTACTCAGATTCAAAACAACAATTTGTGGATCACATAAAGTGGTGCCCCTTGTGGTAATTGAACTCACTTAGCAGTCATGGTCTTAGTGACCACTGCTAAGTACCACTAGCCCGTTGTGCCAGTCAAATATTTCATAGGAACTTTTATTAAAATGTCAAGTACCTAACTTCAACCTGTGTTTCTACTAAATCTATTACCATCGTAAGTTCTCAATCATCACATTGAATAACCTTTTATTTTACAAACTTCCCGCTGCTCATTGAAGTAGGTAATAATTTATGGTTGTGATGCAATAGGATACAGTAATTATACGTTGTTATAAGTCAATTCAAATATCGTAACTCAATTACTCTAAACATTCAGGAAACGTCAACGTACGGTAGCGAATACCGCGAGTACCGAGAGACCGAGAGGCCGAGAGTACAACGTAGGAATGGCGAAGGTCTTGCATAATGCTTTAGCAGGGTATACTGATAGTGGCGGCAGCCTATCTACGCGTACAAGAGCGCTGACAGCGGCAGTTAGGCCGTGTTCACACATCGCTTGTTAGACACCGCGCAACTGCCAATTACCGCGACATACAACCCCATACAACACTCACTTTCGCCAATGGACCAGTGAAGCCACCAATAAGCGTATGCTCATCGGATTTTAAATTGCAAACGAGATGGTAATTAGCGAAAACAACTGCTAAAGACGCGACTAAATGCCACTGAGGGACTCGTATGGAAATTAGGGACAAATTACGTCTGCACTCGCGCTTTCGTTTCTACTCGTATAACAACAGTTACATAAAATCAGTAATTTATTATTTCGAAAGCCACTTTATTGTCCTGTGTGAAGGGTCTCATTTGTTATAGATCGTATAAAAATGACGTCGATATATCGATAGAAATATCAAGTCAAGCGATCGATCATGACATGAATAGATCAAAACATTCGGTCAAACCTATTTCATATCTAGCGCCGATAATCGTATGCGTGCTCGGGCCGGGTTTGCCACTTATGCAAGGTATAAAATATTGCGAACTCATAAGCACAGTACGCCGCGGCAGCACTAAGATGAAACTTGAGATAGAGTTAATCTAATAAGTCAGATCTGAAGCCAGACGTCGACCGAAGTAATAACTCACGGTTGAGAAGCCAGAGGTTAATTAAAAATAGCAACTTCAATCTTACGTGTCAGAGATGGAGTTAGATTAGGAATCGTCCGATTTATACTCCTTCAAACACTAAAAGCGCAAACCACTTTAATGAAGAACATAAAGTAAATTACGATTATCAGTTATACAAAGAGAATTTCTCCGAAGAATGACTACAACTATAGTATCAATATCTTACTATTGTTTAGGTTGAGCAAACGGGCGGTAACACTTTTGTAACACCCATTTACGCTTTACAAGTGTTTATTTCTTATCGTTCTTGTACTAATTACGCAGCGTATAAATCAACTGTTGGTTTTAGTGCCAAATATCTCGAACGTATCGTGTTGCGGTGTACATATAAACCTAACAGGTATGACGCAATTATGCACTTGAGAAATTCAAGCTATCAGTTCGAAGCGTTCTTAATCGCGGTCGACGGCCAGTCATCACTAATCAATTTGGTGTATGTTCTCTGTATCTTACACAAACAACTATTGAGCCGAGCCTAGTTGCAAAGCATTGTACGCAATGTACGCAAAAGCTATTACAAGTAGTCTTGCGCATCCAAAACGTAAATGATGCGTACACTTGGAATACGACAGACATCTTGCGTTATATGTACGTACCGTTATTTCCAATTTCCAACTTAGGTACTTACCTTCACTAACACGGCCAAACCCTTGTATAAAAGCTTGTCGATCTCTTAGAGAATCGAATGACATACCTACAAGGATGTAAAGAAATATGTGGGTGGAGTTGTGAAATGAAGTATTTTACGATTCGACAAATCTGAACAGCCAATAAAAAGGATATTATTTTAAATCAGTCATCGTAACAAAGTACCGATCATGTAACAATACAGCTTTATGACAAAGTGAAACGGATAACTACTTCGTTACAGAAACGATTAATTGTATTGTTAAAACAGAAATATTTTGCGGCTAAACAATACCTGCAAACTGAAACCCAGCATGGAATATTTTTTTAATTCAACGAAAAGAATGTTATGAAAAAAAAATAGTTGTACCTAATGGTAAAATCTAGAAGTAGTAAAACCAATTCAAACCCTTAGATAATTTGAACCTCGCGTTCTGGCATATCCGAAAATGAATTTCTTACTTAAATCATTTTATCTAGGTACTTATTCTACACTAGCTATCCCGCGACGTCTGCGTAAATTTTCCCCGTTTTTGCAACATTTCTTATTGCTGCTCCGCTCCTATTGGTCGTAGCGTGATGTTATATATCCTATAGCCTTCCTCGATAAATGGGCTATCCAACAGTGAAAGATTTTTTATTCGGATCAGTATTTCCTGAGATTACCGCGTTCAAACAAACAAACAAACTCTTCAGCTTTATAATATTAGTATAGATTCATGTAGAAATGTTATTGCAATTTTCTCCATCGCTGCACCACTAAAAGTAAAATACCTATTTACTACTGCTTATTTTTTTACTAAATAATAAAGATATTATTAATTATCAATATTGCACCGTCTCTAATAATAATAATAAATTGGCAATGCAGGTGAGTGACGTTTTTTTTTTATATTTTTTAAATAGATTTGTTTTTTATATGTATATTTGAAAATGTAACATGGTTAACCAATAAATAAAGAGCATAATAATATTAATAATAAATTTTATTTAAGACACAGTCCATAGATAATAAATAATCTGAATCTATTAAACATATTACTTTTATAAAATTTTGCAATCTTGTCCGAATTATAAATTGGCATCAATTTCAGTTGAAGTAATGGGTCCCTCACCAACAAAGGAAACTGACCTTTTAAATCTTTGAAATACTCCACAATACTCATTATTGTAGTAATTTCTCAACACGACAGAATATCATTCAAAGTTAGGTTTGAAATGTATAAACTAGCCTTCAATGAAAAGGCCACATTACAATCACAATATAACTTTATATTTCAACCTCCTCGAAGGCTTATTCTTGTATTAAACCCATATTTCACCAATCATAACAGTCATAATACTTATGTAACTTGGGACTAATCCAACCAACACTTTAACCGTCACGGAAACGCTACACATAATAAATATATAATCACTCTCGGCGTTTTCATAGATGAAGTCCCAACAGTCCAGAAAAAATATCTTGCTATAGACAGCTTTAAAATTGCATGCAAATGATAAAGAAAAATGGATCTAGTTGCTTGCTCCTTGTTACTTTATTATGCTTGGGTGAATTTTGTTGTCACTTTGATTGAGAGACTTAAGAATATTTCCTTACAAAAGTCAAATTATGACTTCTGTAAGTAAAGATTTTGCGTGACGAATAAAGGCCAATCCAATCTTCCTTTTAATATCAGAATTAATATTTTCTATTTGATCATTCGTTACAAGTACTTTAGTCAATATTTAAGCACATATAGTTTTTACCTTTGCTGTAAGTAGATGCTCCTACTATATTGTACCCACTAAGGCTGATTTTAGTTTATCTCATATTTCAACCTTTTGTAATACAATTTGCATCAGTACTTTAACATGGGATGTAAGGGGGCGCATCACCATCTTTCGCTCCAAGCCAACCTCACCTGCACGCGGTACATCCTGCTGTACAACGAACGAGGATCTGGCGACCGGCTGGTGGCAGTATAACCATCCCAATTTAAGGCGTAGCTAAAGTAACAGGTCAGTGACGGGCAGCGGCGTCACTGATGCGAGAGCTACGCCCTGCGATCGCCAACCCGCCTGCCCAGCGTGGCGATTATGGGCATTACCCCCATATGCACCAAGCACAAAAGCCACGGCCCCCAGTTCCCGGTAGTCACGCTATTCCTGGACATGGTGGCGTCCACGGTAACGGCGTGGCGGGGGGTACTAAGAATCTCCGGGCTACGGAAGGCCACCACAACCGACTGACCCTGGCGACGTATAACGGACGCACGCTACGGCTAGACTCGCATCTGGCACAACTTGAGGTGGAACATGGGAATATTAGGTGGATATGCCACCTAATCTTCCCATGTTCCACCTCAAGTTAAGTGAAGTGAAGTCTGAAGAGAGGGAGAGGACACCATAACCCTCGAGTCAGGCCACCTTATGTACTTCCGCGAGGGAGACCAACAATCCCAAGGTGGTGTTGGGTTTCTGGTAAATAAGTCCCTTTCTGACAACGTTGTGGAAATGTCTAGCGTGTCGAACAGGGTACCTCATAATCAAGCTCACCGAGAGGTATAGCCCCAAGGTGGTGCAAGTGTACGCACCGACCTCGGCACATCCAGACGACGAAGTGGAGGATATGTTCGATGACATATCGAGGGCCCTCCACTCCACTACTAAGACCCACTACAACGTTGTTATGGGGGACTTCAACGCTAAAGTGGGAGTACAAAATTGCAGCGAATTGGTAGTAGGATCCCATGGATTTGGAAGCAGAAATCATAGGGGGCAAATGCTAGTCAACTTCCTCGAACGGGAGGGGCTCTTCTTGATGAACTCCTTTTTCAAGAAACGGCCCCAAAGGAAGTGGACGTGGCAAAGCCCCGACACTATGACAAAAAACGAAATTGACTTCGTCATGACGGACAAAAAGCATATATTCAGAGACGTCACCGTGATCAACAGGTTTAATACCGGTAGTGATCACCGACTTGTCTGAGGCTCTCTGAATATCGACTTCAAGGCGGAACGTGCCCGTCTGATGAGGTCCAGGCTTCGTACCTACCTACTTTGCTCCAAACCATGATAGGATCCGAAGCGTTCCAGTCAAACCTGGATAACCGATTTGCTGCCATGGAAACCACAACAGACGTAAACCAGAAGCTCGTAAATGTGATTCGGATACTCAGGGAAGAAGGTACGAGATTTTGTGATATGCAGCGTAAGGGCAAGAAGTCAAAGCTTTCGGAAAAGACTTTAGGGCTAATGAAAAAACGACGTGAAAACCCACCCGTCACTTCGTCGGAAAAGCGCGCTCTAAACCAAGAGATCAACAAGCTTATACGACACGACCTTCGGCGTTCCAACACTCTTTTCATTAAAAGAGCGATCGAACAGAACCGGGGGTCAAAAGTGTTCGTACAATCTCTTGAAAGAAGCCACCTGACGAAGTTGACCACAACAAGTGGAGAAGTCGTTTCTTCGAAGCCGGCAGTCCTCTCCGAAGTGGAAGGCTTCTATGGCCGGTTATACGCTTCGCATGCATCTCGACCTGATCCTGAAGATGAGGGTCCTAGAGCCACTCTAACACGTCACTACACCGAAGACCTGCCAGAAGTCAACATTGACGAAATCGTGCTGGCTCTTAAACAGCTAAAAAATAGAAAAGCCCCTGAAGAGGATGGCGTTACAACAGAGCTGTTAAAGGCTGGAGGTAAACCCGTACTGAGGGAGCTCCAAAAGCTCTTTAATGCTGTCCTGTTTGAAGGGAGAACTCCGGAGGCGTGGAGTAGAAGCGTAGTCGTCTTGTTCTTCAAAAAAGGAGATAGGACCCGGCTGAAGAACTACCGACCTATTTCTCTTCTAAGCCACGTCTATAAGCTGTTCTCAAGAGTCATCACGAACCGCCTTGCGCGAAGACTTGACGAATTCCAACCACACGATCAGGCTGGATTTCGGAGCGAATATGGCACCATAGACCACATCCACACAGTGCGGCAGATTATACAAAAGACCCAAAAGCAAATATAAAGTAAAAATAATCAGCCCCTGTGTCTAGCATTCGTGGACTATGAGAAGGCCTTTGACTCGATTGAAATCTGGTCCGTTCTGGAGTCTCTGCAGCGATGCCAAGTAGATTGGCGATATATCCAAGTGATGAGATGTCTCTACGAAGCCGCAACAATGTCCGTCCAAGTACAGAATCAGGAAACAAAACCTATACCATTGCATCGAGGAGTGAGGCAAGGGGACGTTATCTCCCCGAAACTGTTCACAAATGCAATGGAGGATATGTTCAAGACGCTGCACTGGAAGGGGCGGGGCATCAACATCAATGGTGAAGACATCTCTCACTTGCGATTTGCAGATGACATTGTCATTATGGCGGAAACGCTGCAGGGCCTGCAACTGATGCTGAATGACCTGGCTGACTCCTCTGTACGCTTCGGCCTACGGATGAACTAGGATAAAACCAAGGTCATGTTCAATGAACATGTACTACCGTAACCGATGGCGGTGCACGGCGCCGTTCTCGAAGTTGTTCAAAAATATGTGTACCTCGTGCAGTCATTGCAGTTAGGTAGAAACAAGTCGAAAAGGTCGGTTGGGTTGGGCAGCGTTTGGTAAGCTACGTCAAGTCTTCTCATCGTCGATCCCACAATGTCTAAAGACTAAAGTCTTTAATCAGTGCGTCCTACCCGTCATGACATACGGAGCCGAAACGTGGACACTGACGGTACGGCTAGTCCACAAATTCAAAGTCGCTCAGCGGGCTATGGAAAGGGCTATGCTCGGAGTTTCTCTTAGGGACAAAATCAGAAATAAGGTGATCCGGCAGAGAACCAAAGTTATCGACATAGCCCACCGGATTAGCAAGCTGAAGTGGCAGTGGGCTGGCCATATTTGCCGAAGAACCGACTACCGTTGGGGAAACGGCACAGCAAACGTAGTGTAGGACGCCCTCAGGCCAGGTGGAGTGATGATTTACGCAAAACGGCTGGCAGGAGCTGGATGCGAGAAGCCGAAAATAGAACAAAGTGGCGTGCAATTGGAGAGGCCTATGTCCAGCAGTGGACTGCGATAGGCTGATGATGATGATGATAGTATATTAGTCGCAGCACCTTACCCCCATATCAAGTTCAACATTGTATAATTGGCAATTTGAAAAGAGTGACCGAGAGTTTTTATTGCCAGGTTCTTTTCTCCGGTTTTACCTATTGTTTGCGAACTTGGCATTAAATGTAGGTACATGTAGAATTCCGACGTATCACAAGAGTTGTTTTGCATCCATTGCATTGCATGTGAATAAAGATTTTTGAATTGCATGGTTTCTAAATGTTCGTCAAGTTTTCACAAGTGTAGATATCTAATATTTTGCTTCCTATTGAATTAAGATTTTTTTTTAAAAACACAACAATAGATTTAACTAAATAATAATAATAGCTTTTTCCTTAAACCTTTCTAAAACCGGGCTTCTGTACAAATAACGCCGTTAATCTAAAATTTCTTCAAATATAATATGAAGAAAACAAAACCTTCTAATAAAAACGGATTAACAAACAATATGGTCAAACCACCATAACTTTTTTGGAAGACAGAACAAAACTAGTTGGGTTTTGTATAAAAAGAAAGCTCTCAATACTTTTATAAAATTAATTACTTTCACCGGTCATATTTACATTTATCTTTTTTACTACAGCCGCATGCATGGTATAATATGTATTAAAAAAGCCCAAATTTAAACAAAAATGAAAAACGGGCAGGAACAAGTCAGACCATGCTCAGTGTAGAGTTCCGCAGCCTTGAATAATTGCATCAGCAGAAGAGCGTATGTTCGTGCACTTACGCCCTTTTGTTGAGAAACGCAGTTTTACAGCAATAACTCAATAACGGTATATCCGATCATGTCCGAAATAATTTTAGTTTAAAGTGCTTACTAAGCGCTACCTTTGTGATTTTTTTAAAATTTTTTGGTCACATGGTTCAAAAGTTAAGTTCCAGAAATGTTCACTAAATGAAACAAGTTTTTTTAAAAACCCTAAATATTGTTTAAAATAATCTGTCCTATGACGTGCAACACGTTAAGGTTGTATAAAAAAAATTTTTTTAGTCTGTTACATGTATGGAGTGCCCCCCCCCCCTTCCCCAAATATTTATTTTTATTATTTAGCCATCAAACTAAGTAGCGGCTACTACAAGAGTTCTTTTCGCCAAATTTCATTAATACTCATGAAGTAGTTTTTAAGTAAAATGCCTGTGACATACTGAGACAGACAGACTGACGGACATGACGAAACTAAAAGGGGTTCCGTTTTTGCCATTTTGGCTGCGGAACTCTAAAAACGCATTTTACCAACATAGGTGCAGCCTGTTAAAGCTTAAGTAGGAACTTTGGCAAGCTGTTACTTTGGCTTAAGTTACTTTACTTTTACAAATTCCACAATAACACTTTAACGAGTTTACACTGTCACAAAGTGACAGTTTTAAAAAAATTAAAACCTTAAATAAATAATATAAAATCAGCCTTTTTTTTAAGACGATTCTCGCATTAGGGTACAAGCCCTGCGTCGCGAGGGACTTTACAAACATACAAATCACGGACACAAGTTACACCCAGACTCGGAACAACAATTTCTGGATAACACAAAGTGGTGTCCCGTGTGGGAATAGAACCCGCGACCTCTTGCGTAGCAGTCGGACACACTCCCCCACTATTAAATTTAGTAATAAAAATCGACTTAATATAAACTAATTATCTATGGTGTCGGATATCTATGCCTCACGCCATTTTGATCTTTTGGCACTCTTGACCTACCATTGACACGGATTGCATCGCCGTCCTAATAAAATTATCTACAATGTAATATCAATTCTGAGAAACCCGCATTTTAGGTGAGTATAGTATATATAGTAGTGGTCTACCTTTAAGTAATATATACTTTACTAGGATTGCTAAGAGTTGTCACGCAAATCCATTTTGACGTGATAACGTCTTATAAATCGATGGGACTCACGAAAAAGTGTCACGTTATTGACTGGTGGCTAAGTAACATGAATGGCGATATGTCATCAATGTTTTCTTAAAAAGTGTCACGTTATTGACTGGTTGCTAAGCAACATGAATGGCGATATGTCATCAATGTTTTCTTAAAAAGTGTCACGTTATTGACTGGTTGCTAAGCAACATGAATGGCGATATGTCATTAATGTTTTCTTAAAAAGTGTCACTTTATTGACTGGTTGCTAAGCAACATGAATGGCGATATGTCATCAATGTTTTCTTAAAAAGTGTCACGTTATTGACTGGTTGATAAGCAACGCGAATGGCGATATATCATCAATGTTTTCTTATGACGTTATCACGTAAACTTATCGTCCGTAAACTGACTTTACAGACAACCATTTTTTTTTACTTAACACGTGCATGCGCACACCTTCTTATTTGTATCTTCCCTCCTCAATAAGCTACTATATATGCCAAGCCAACGCCTTATGTCTCTCCGCAGCACGCCAATATGCAGTGAACCTCTACTTATAGCTTTGCCTTTTCTGTATTTACAGGGTTTCTTATACCACGTGCACGCCCTGCTGTCCCCCATCCATCTTGACGCGCCCGGCTGCTGGTCCCTGAGCTACGCGTCAACAGCCGAAGCTGTCCACTTCACCTTGAAGCCCGCTACCTCGGTCTGCCTCAGAACTGCACAACTTAGAACGATCATGACGTCAAAATAGAACCCCCTAGCTATTTTGTCGCGTCTCTAACAGTCTCATTAATGCTCATAGGTCTACTCTTTGTAACTTTTAATTCATTTCCTTTAAATTCTTAAATAAACTTTTACATTGTTAAACTCAGTAAACTCTATTAAATTGTTGAATTCAAATCCTTTATAACTTTTATTCAACACCTAAAAATGTGACAACTATAAAGGTGAATGACACAAATATATTAATACTACATTACTGCTTAGTACAAAAGAAAATGTGTTTGATTAGACACCGAGTACTCTGACACATACATAGTTACCAACCGTCAGATAGTAGAGTCTATGATTATGACAGCCATCGATTAACAATGTATGTACGACCCATCACCAAAATGTGTAAGTCACTATTTCGGATTTATGTTCGGTCAATGTGAAGCGTTAAAGACAAAATCAGTCTTCATTTATACGCTTACTACTACATACGTATACATTTATTAAAGTCTTCCCACAACTCATACATACAACATTAAAAAAAATAAAACCTTTGCCGGGTTTAAATGGCTATCACTTAAATGACGCAAAAAAACGCTATTAATAGCATTCACCTAAATGAGACAGTGACATCAACAGACTTAACGACGTCTTTTAGTCGAGTTTTGTTTAAAAATTACCGATTTTAAAATGTAAAAAAAATATTCTAAAAATAGACGGACATGTAAATGCCGAAATTCAATAAGTAGGTATGCCTTCCATCGTACTAAAGTATCAATGTAATTGAACATGTATCAGAATATCGGTCAAAGGTTGGAGCTTCAATCAAATCAATGATACAGGGAGAAATGTAACATATAAACACCACTGACCCACTTGTTCCTGTCAATCATAAATCGAAGAAGAAAAGGTAAGGAATTGTTACCGTTAGTCTACTATAACAAAGTATAGCACCGCACCACGTTTCGCACATTAAATAAAGTTAGTGCTTGGCCCTGATGACTGCAAGTAAAGTTATTACTAAGGTTCGTTACAACGCGTCTCGTTTGGCCGATTTCACGGCCTTCATTGATGTAGCTATTAACTATTTTATCCTCGTAATATTAATATGATTGACCAATCAATTTGAACTTGAAACGATCATTACATGCTTCATCTTAGTATCTGTTGTGCAGATCTTAATGTTGCTATAGATAGACGATATCATGCTTTTAGTCCAGCTTGATCATGAGTCACTAATGAGAATGAGTTACCTACCAATTGTAATGCTTATTGCACGCATTGTTCAGTAATTAGTGCAGAATTGGATTGAACATTTTAACGATTTATAAAAGAACTATAATTCCTTAGTGGTTTGATACCTATTTTGTTTCTCAAAAAAGATTCACAGAACTGAGAATCTGGTGAGTCCAGAATCTTGTTTAAGGCATCTTATTCAATTATGTACCTGCCTACCTGAACATGGTAAATAAGGTATATAATCTACTGCGAACTTGTACTGTGACTACTTGATTAATAACGATAATTATTTACATACATGACATTTATAAGGCCATGCTCAATGATGATGTATAAATTCTTTAAATCTATATATGTAGGTGCAGTATATAAGAACCGTACGAACGAGTTACTTACTAGTAATTAAGCCAAAACTTTGTAAGGAAAGTGGGCCGTATGTCTCTCGCTGAAATAGTTTCACCACTCATCGAGTTAATATTTAATTTTTGTGAGGTGAAGGACCGAATTGCGTGTATTGCTCGCGTGCATGATCATACAAGATTCGATTCCGGTACTTACTTACCGACAGGGCCATCAATTTCGGGACACATTCGGACTTCGCAGAACTTTCGCCAGAAGCACGATCCGAATCCGATATGTATCGTGAAATCAGCAACGTGGCAACGGCTAGATTCCATGTTTCAACGGGTTACAAACCAGCGCGGCGTTTTAAGATAAAATTCTCCAATTATTCATCCATATGATGTGTTGAACTTGACTTAGATAAAAAGTCCTTTATTAGTCTTATTAATGTACTTATATAGAAGAAAGTAATAATTTTGTAAATGTTATATACATGATTTCTCTAAAAACACAGATGTACGTATAGCAAACCTGATGCTTTATAAAATAACAAGCTTTTTTAGGAAAACATATTTTTGTTGAAAGTTTTATGACCAATAAATTTTTACTTCGACGAAAGTTGACGAACTCCTTCCGGATGGGTACAACTAAATTTCTATTCATTGTCACCTGCTCAGATAGACGCCTAACTTCTCTGTTAATTTCTCTTATTTGGGTGTAATTATATTGCCATATTTCTAAACATGATATAGCAATTGGAAAGTTGAACTTGTCCAATACATAAATTTTGCTAGAATTTAATATTAAAAATGTAACAAAAGTTATACTTATTTAAAAAAAAATGCGTGACTACCTACAGCGTACTTAACATGAAATAGTCAAAAAGTACAAAATTCTAAACATTGTTTATTTTGATCACATTGTCGAAATCCGAAATATGTAATAAATATTATTAATATTGATACAATGCAGTAAATATAAACAAAGTAAACACATAAATATCTAGTGTGAGGCTATTATAATAAATTATGTTAAACAAAAACTGTTCCACTCACTGTTGGAGCGAATGTTCCTCTCGATTCGTCTGAGAGCGGCGCCCTGCTGCGCCCATCGCGGGTATATCGCCATCATTGCACCATTACTGTCTCCCTTCGGCTACTGTACATCAAACTGGTGTGCAACCCGTCACATTCAAACTAGTAACGGTGCACTGCTACTTTATACATTGAATAATGAGAAAACCACGGTAAGTACATGTGTTGCCACAGCGCCAAAGATTAGCTAAGCTCCTAAGCTACTTTTGCCACTTTGCGTGTTCACGACAAATACTTAGATTTGCCGCTTATTAATAGTTTCTCACACCTTTGTAACGTTTTGCATCCGACGGGTGACCTACTTACCGTTCAGCACAGTCTGAATGCACGTGTCGATGATACGTTTTCCATAAAAACGACACGGCTGATGAATGATTACCTGTGCTTGAAAATATTACAGAGTACAGTTAGTGTGTCAAAAGATTTAATAACCGTGAAATACATTTTGGACTGGAAATGATTTGGTATTAACATCAATGAAGAATATAACATTCATCTTCGATTTCCGATTTATTAATGTTTTTTAATAAAAATATAAGTCCTAAATTCACATCCGTTAACAGCAATAATACTCCAAAATATAGAAGAGTACGTACAAGATACGTACAACGATCTTAATAATTTGAAAAATAAAGAATGTTAAGTACTTATAACATTACCTTCAACTAAAGAAACTAAAATTTTCTAACGTTTGCAATCATGATCTCAGGAATTCAGAGATAGCCCTTGATAATAATGAGACTCATAAAAACTTCAAGGCAAATGACTACGAACCTACGTAATCCAAAATGGGGAAAACCGAAGAAGACATACAAGTAGTTAGCCTTTTAGTGAATGGGAATTTTGGAAACGGAACATAACGAGTCACGGCTTATAATCTAGAAAGCCTTGTACCTAGTTAAGAAATTTAGACTACGATCAACAATGCACTTGATGCCATTTCTTGAACTTTAAAACATACCCTTTGATACATTACAAACCAAACACTTAACTATTTACTAAAGGATTTGTGATTCGACATCAAGAGATCAAAGGTTAACTCGGTGGTGATCTTAAAAAATGTGAAACTTAATAGGCATTGTTGTTAACTGCTTTGGACGTATTCCTTTTATATTATACGAGGCCACCGGTCATTATCATACGTCTGTTTAGAGCAATAAAGGCGTGATTGACATTTGGAGGTCGCACATCGCAAGTAAAAGCTATAGAATCAGGTTAAATGATATAGAAATTTTGGCACAATCATATTCTATGGTGATCAAACTGAGACATATACTACTTTGCACAATACATTTTGTAAATTCAAGTTGAAGTTTTGTTATTGCACCTGCTACAGTGTTTTCGATTACGTCAGTACTTCTTTGAGCAGAAATATGCAAACTACCACTTCTTTCTTTTTTGACAGTGGTACTTTAATTAAGTTGAGCTTTACTTAATTTGCAATAATAAATAATACACCAAACTCGTCTAGACGTACGTTCTAATTACGACATTAATGGCGCCAAAATCTGCTGCACAATGCTTCACACAACACTGAAACTTAAAAACCTCAAGTTATTCAATTTAATCATTTACGGCAACCATTTTATTATTCAGGTAACTAACGTTAATTGTTAATTGTGTGGTATTGACACGATAAAATTTCGTCATGCTGCAAGTGATTTGAAGAACAATTACACACGAAACAGAGATTTGTTAATAAATTTATTTACCGTTATCTTAACACGTTGTGTTCGGATAAAAGGCGAGAAATTTGTAATTTTTTTTCGGCCACGAGTTACATGCATCCATCATGAGACCGTTAACGGTCCGTCAGTACTTCAGCCCGGAGGGAAAGGTCGACAGAATTAATAGATTTTGTACTTCAATTTACATTCCTTTGCAATTTACCTCCCTTTTTATTGTGGCATAAATAATTTAAATCTTGCTGTGCATGGTACAGGACTATAATTAATGACCTTAATGGACCTCTGAGTTATACCTACACCCGATTCACCGTTGTAACACGAATCCTTGAAAGTGAAAAATTACTTGTCCCTAATTGAATGGGTTAACATGTTCAATATTATTGACAATAATTATTGATGTGGATTTAAAAAATTGCCAGGAAATATTTACTGGATAATATTTCTTGCTTTATAATAGGTTACCTAGTTTTAAAGGAATTTTACTAAGGTTAATGTGTAACAGATATGATTAATTTCTCATGTAACACGATAGCAACGTTATTCGTCCGTAGTTTAACACTAGTCTCTAATTTAACTCCAGCACGATTGCTGGCATTAAACTTGTGAGATACCAGTCATTATTGTTGTTTTTGACTTACTGGACGTACAAATCCATTATTATTAGCTCCCTTACGCAGCTTTTAGGAGATGTAGACTAAAGTACCTCCATACATACCTACGTTGCGTTTAAAACAATCCTAAAACGCGTTTCAACTATGCCATAGTACAAATTGTTATTCAATACGAAGTCTATGAGTATGACACAATGCCAACAATAAAAACTCTGGTCCAACAAAGTAATTAATTGCTTTCGCGTGAACTTTCCGTGATTGCATATATCAATCTGCGGGTCACAGAAGCGGTCAACTTTTTGCATTGTGATTCTTTATAAATGTTAAGTATTACGTCAACGCATTATTATTTAAAAGAGCGCGATAACAACCGCATTCTCTGCTCACATCATCAAAATGCCACCACAGCTTTATTGAGGCAATCTAGTACCGTTTTCTTGTAAAAATTGCAATTTATGCAGCGCATGTTTACTTCGAAATTACCTATGTTTCAGTGCCTTATTGTTTCCATTCAGAAACATGTTTTATAAGAAAGTTATACCACTAATCTACGTAAACACATTAAAACTGTAGCATAAAGCCTGTTGGAACTAAGAAAGGAACATAAAATAGTTGTTGCTCGTATTATGCACGCCCCTACGATGATTCGCGAGGCAATAAATTTAATGCGGTGGACAACAAAATTGTTGTTTTGACCGCACGACTTTGCAATGCTTTTATAAAAACTTTATGCATCCTTTTATTTTATTGCCTATTGACAGGATGCGTTTTGTACGTTGTCATCATTAATATCGTGCGTTTATTTATGTGGCGCTAATTGCCAAGGAGATTTTACACCTTTGTCTTTTGATTCGTTCTCACTTCTTATTACTTTTAAAGTCAATAAGTTCGTTGCTCGGATCGGTGATGCAATAAATATTGTAATGTGGAGCGGCAGTCGTACACTAGCGTCTTCTTTCCTAACACGGATCGTTGGGAGTAAAATAAAGCGGTCCCTGACATTCGACGGGATGCTGTTTTACCAAAACGGGGCCTGCTCCGCTGAATAAGGAACTCGCTCTTATACTTTTTAAACGTACTCAGTACTTTCTTACGATTTGTACGTGTAAAAACGTTGGCGAGCAAAACCTGAACAGAAAACAAACTTGATGTCATACGTTAACCTTATCGCGATGGTTTAAAATGGGTCCAAAGTTACCCAATTATTTACAGCCTCGTGAAAATTTTCTGTTGAAAACCGTTCATTATTTTGTTAAGACGTAGGTGCGTCCTTTGTTCTTAAGGTAAATTCCTGAAGCAGTCTTATCTTTTCGGCATTCCGTAACTCCTTTACAACACGTACATTTGTCAAGTAGGGTCGCGACGAGACACCATAAAAGTCAACCGGTAGAATGTCTGTGAGGCTCTGTGCAGTACACCGCCACCATGCAGACAGTGTACTCAACAAACGCATTTATAATTTCCTGATAGCAATGATATTGGCTATCTTTATCCCACAAAACAAGTCTTGCTAGTACCTAAATAAGACGTTGTGTCAGACTGAATATCTACAGTATACATAGATGTTTACTAGAGATGTGCTGACTAGCTGGCTTTATTTGTGGTCGGCCACTAGTTGGCAAAAATTACCGACTATTATTCCTAATAATATTAGAAATCAAAATTCTTGTTCGTTCACCTTTACAATACCTAAATATAGTTTGATTTCAGAATATAGGTACCTTTCTTTCCGTTCTTGGCGTAAAACGCGCTGAAAATACGCCGATTCTGTAAGTGCCAGTGATAAAAAAATTCGTTCAGCGAGATCTTTACCTTATCCCTAAAGGGTTACTGGGTGTGGAGTGCTATTAAATAAAAAGATATTTTATACCATCTGGTATACCTATGTAGGTACCTCAGTGTGGCAGTAAAAGTATTAACGTAACGACACAGTTTGAAGAAGGTGTGGTCTGTCTATAGCGAAGGCCAAGCCTATAAAGTCCTTGCCATCAGGTGACCTCTTTAGGTCTATTGTGACACCTCTTTTAGTACTCCAGTACGTGAGCACTTCCTACAGGCCGGTGCCAATAATGAAATTGACGAGAATTTTATATCTTCCGGTGCGATTTTATAGTCACTTAGATGTACTAGTAAATATGTATAATGTAGTTGCGACAGAGTAAGTACAACGTTAACAGAAATGATGTTTGCCAGGTCATGTCATGCCGTGACACTAGGGAAAGATATGGTCAATTTTATTAATATTCGATTAATTTCAACTATGATTAAAAATCCTAGAACAATTTACGGGATAATTGAGACACAAAAATGAAACGGTACCAACATTGTCGATCGAATCCAAATATATGAGAAAGCTCTTAGTTATGCCTGGGTGACCATTTTACCAGACCCGTAGTTTTTCTGAGACTGCATGGCAAATCGCCCAGAGATGTAAGAGAAGGCATGCCCGGATACCCCATATTCTTTCATCCGACCGATCCAATCAAATGTGGAGTTCATGCAAATTGTTCGGCCAATAACTACAATCCGTTTTAAGTTACCAAGAGGCACCATATTATTAAGAAAAAAATATTATATAGATCTAAATACAAGCATATATAAGCACGAGAACATTTGGCAAGCATTAAAACATCATGAAATCCCTAATACATACATCAAGATTATCAAAGATATATATATGAAAAGCACAAGCCGGGTGAAGCTGGGTAGGAATAGGAACCATAATAAATATGTGCCGAGGTGTGAAACAAGCAGACCCACTCTTTTCTAAAATTGTTTATAGCAGTCTTACAATAAAACACACACATATAGTAAATTATGATTACATAGGAAATCGCCTTTTAAGCAAGGAATTGCTTGTAGTAGGAGATTCCGCTCTTCTATTAGCAGTAATTCATAAACATGTGCAATTTTATATTACTAAATATTTAGTGCGAATTAACATAAAAACTTAAATATATTATAGGAACAATAATAATAAAGAGAATGGTTTATTATTTTTATTTAATGTACAATACATTATAAAAGACTTAAACTGGAAACAAAGAGGACTCTACATAGATGAAAAGAACTGTATAATCTTAGATTTGCGGGCAAAAACACTATCACAGCTAGAAAAAAAATTACAAGAACTCCCAATATTCACACTCCCTATACAAGTAAAAATATTGGACTCCATCTAAATACTTCAAAAACAAAAGTTGTTTCAAACAGCCCTCAAATTCCAATATCTGTTATTCAAATTGCATTGGAATATGTAGATAAGTACACATACCTAGAAAAAATAATATCCTTTAAAAACTCCAGACACATAGATGATGTAGAAAGGAGAATAAATATCAGTTGGAAGAAGTTTTGGCAGCACAAGGAAATTGAGAACTCCACACTATCAATAAAACTGAAGAAAATGTAATGGACTCTTGTATACAGCCCACCTTAACAACGGCACACAGACCTGGACATTTAATAACGAAATAAAAAGGAAAATACAAACATGACAACGTTCAATGGAAAAGAGCATCTTAAATATAAAAGTTAACGCCAGAAATCAGCAATAAAAATGTGCAAATATCAGAAATAAAACCAAGATCATAAACGCCTTACACCACTCCCAATACCCGAAGTGGATGTGGGCCGGCCATGTGGCATGCGCACCTGATGACCCAAAAGTCACTGCATGGTCAGGACCGAGCAGTCATAGAGGCAGAGGACGCCCAATAGAGCGATGGATCAACGATATAAAAAAGTCGCTGGTCCGAACTGAAAAGATAAGTAGAATTCGGCTCTTTCTGGGTATAGACCCCCAGAAAGAGCCTTAGCTCGAAACAAAAAATAAAATCTACTTTTATTAAATTCTTAAATTGCAAAACTAAGCAAATAAAAGGCTTATTATTGTTATTACTATAAATACAAGCATAAATTACACATCCTAATGATTGATTGATCAATTTGAGTTATTAAGCCTTGAGTAGATTTGAGTAATTAATTTCACTAGGCCTTTAATGGACAGTATTTGCATAATTTGTTACGATTTTGATTAAAACAAACATGGAAGTTTAATGAACTTAGGTTAAAACATAGCCAAAATGACTCTGCCTCATCTATTTTTCACTGTTTCAGTCAATATACCAACTAAATGAAGTACGAGTAAGTACATAACTACTTTCAATTTTCCGTTCGTCACAAAGGAGGTACCAAATATTTTTTCCAGCTTGGAATTCATTTGCAGAAATCCAATGTGACTATTTACACTCCGTCAAAAAATCGTCCACTAATACACATCTGTTTCCTTTCAAATTTCGTAACGGGTGACGTAAGAGGGAATTCCTTGAGTGAGTGTGACGTAGCACCGACAAGTCCGGCACTCACTCCTGCGCCCTGTAAATGTCAAGAGTGCATTACGTAAACGGCCCAGTTACCGTTCGACCTTTGCCAACACCTTTGAAAATTGACTCGTGTTTTAAGAAAATCTTGACACTCGTTGTAGTTTGTTCGGTGCTGGTTCAAAGTTCAGATCTGTTCACGTTTGCTTCAAATACGCAATGGTTCAATGAAGTACACGCCTAATGGTGATCATCATTACACTGGTTTTATTCAAGCTAGATGAAGGTATTTTATAATGCAATGCAATCGATACAAATCAAACGAAAAACTTTATTATGAGTAAATTAACGCCGAGCCATAAATTCCTTTACATTATTTTATTCATTCAAGCAAAAAATGTACAATTCATTTTATACTAAAATAATTTAAAAAAAAAACAATCCCTCACTTTCACATAAAGGACACTTGTCGCATACGTTAAGGCATTATAAACTGATTGCGTATAATTATACGGTTTCCGTCATCACAACAATTTTTGTCTGAATTAATAAACAAAAGATAAATAGCCCAATCAACCTAAATACTCACAATAATATACATGCAAAATATTACGCAACACAGGTGAGACACTCTCGAAATCTAGTCTGATTTTCTTTCCTACATAAATCAGTATTCATAAAATCGCATATAAATAAATCAAACATGACGTTTTAATAAAACAAAACTAGCAATAATCATCAAATTCGAGGCGTGTCTAATGTTTACATAAAATAAATTAGAATAGAACCGGTCCTAGCTTAATTGGAGCATAAGAACATTACCGTGTGTGAGTTTAATTTGTTCAGAGCAGTTTAGAGCTTATGTAATGTACGTGTGTAATACGAGACTAGCTGTCCCCAAGCATTAGTATCGAGGTTTGAAGCCTTATCAATAGACATGTTCACACTTTTGCAACTTTGTTTTGACCTTTTTAATTGACAGGCTGAAAAATATCGTGCACCGAATAAATAAGATTGTAAGTAGGTATTATGTAATACGGAAGCAATAAGGAAACGGGAAAAGTGATTGTAAACGCCAGGAGTTTAATCGCGTAGAAAATTAAGAGATGCTGGACGTTCGTGGGTTATTGTAACAGTTTAATCTATAAGGCATGTTTACAATGGACCGATTTGCTTTGCGGAACATTTAAGACTCCAAATATCAGATTTCATCATAACAGGTAAAATTCAAAACACTAAATTTAATAAACCCTCATTCCGTGAAACAGAAGCTAAATTGAAATGAGTCCAAAACCAAGATGAAGTTCCACTGTTCGGTCTCGTTCCGTAACTCGATACACGCGTAAAATTTCAAATGAGGACAGTGCCACTCTATAAACTGACATACAGTATAAACTTTTAATTTCAACCTCAATTACTATTCAAATCAAAAAGAAATAAAGAATTTAAGAAATCTATACGCAGTTAAATAAATATGTTTACAGTTTTATAAACTTATAAGTTTAAAAGAACCGTTACACGATTAAAATCCAATTATCACGGGCGTTTATGCAGCTTTATTATATTTCATTGAAATTTATTGAAGACCAGTACCGTTGGACTGTTGGAGGACACTTTTGTCCGTAGATCTTACTCGTAAGGAACAAAGATCGAAGACTGTAAATGATCATGCTTTAACAGTGAATAAGGAAATAATAAAATAAGTAGTTATCGGGACAATACATGTAATGATTAATACTGTTATACCAGTAATGCTTACAGTTAAGGATTGACAATACGGTCATAATACCTAAGGAATTTCTATGAACTTCGTCAAGTGCATATAGGTACTTATAGTATACGATAGGTACGCAGTGGGCGTTGTATCTATGGTTAACCATAAAGGTAGAATTCTCCAAATATAGACAAGGTATCGTAAGAAGAAAATAAGGAATTAATTTCAAGGCGGATTTTACTCAAAATAAGAAAATACTTAACAGTAATTTGTAATAGCGACAGTCATAATCACCTCACTTTTTATCGTCTCGATAAAAACGTAATAACTTAGAAAATAGAGATTTCTACAAAACGAGCCGATGGCGCCAATATTCTATCAGTAAATAGGGGTGGTCGGCGCACCGGCGCAGGCGCACCGCAGCACTAAATCACGCGCTAATAACTACCAACTGTGATACGATCTCAGCTTTCAATAATAAACCTACCCAATTGTGCTCCGTTCCTTTCATAGAAAGTAAGTAGGTACTTTGTAAAGTTCTTTACCGGTTTGCGCTCACCAACAACAATGATATTTCCATTAACTATTATTCTTAATGGAGATTATCTCGTTCCAGATACAGATCGTAATATTACATTGAAATGCATTTACTTACATATATATGTCAGGAACTTAGATAAGATAGACATTATTTGCTTGTACACAAGCTTTATTCTGAGATGACAAATCTGTTGTATTCAAAAGGAAACCAGTTCCACAGCGTTTGCTTTAACATTGGTCGCAGAAAATTAATAGCAGATTTATAGAATTGTCAAATTAGATTACAATACATTATTTTATCGTGAATAACAAACAATTACAATACAATAACAGTGACAAATGATTATAGTTGTATTAAATGGAAGTAGTAGCTATGACATGACAAGAATAGTTGTACGAAATAATCTTCTTCCTTCATTCATCAGGTCCATAACAACATCCATTGCAAGAGCTAATAGTTATCCCAGGAGCTCCTCTTGGACTAGACCCATATTCATAAAGTGAATGTAGGTATATTTTTATAGGTATTTGGTACCTAACAAATATTTTGAAGTTGTCTCTACCTCTAAGTCGAAAGCTAAGTCTATCCGCTCAAGTTACCTCATGTCTTTCTGAGCATTATCATCCAAGTTCTCCGTAACCTAGACTGCCTCGGTGGCGCAATCAAAATGCATACGTTCAATTCCCACACGGGACAGAACTGTGTAATATTCATAAATGTTGGTACCGAGTCTGGGTGCTCTTCACATGGATCATTTCCAAGCCCGGAGGGAAATGGAGAGAAAAAAGAATCTGCCACATTTAAGTATGTCTTGCCCATAACTGTGAAGAATCATAGTCATTCGATAAAAAGTAATTGTGTTGATATTGAGTAACAAGTATCCATGCCCACATTCAATATGGTTGGCTGTATAAGTTTTTTTGGTAACGTGGTTTTTCTAATGCTTCAAATGTTAATGTCCGCACTGTTGTCCCCGAATAAGGAAAGCGTGGGCTTGCTTGATGGTAGATTATGTAGTCGCGTACCTTACTTAGCGATCATAAAATTTATTACACTAACGTTTATACATCTGCATATTTTAACGCGTTTGTACCGTCACCATAAAAATGTTTGGCTGATGTAATTATAGACTTGTTCACTAACAGATTCATTTCACCTACACTTTTTCTTACCCTTAAATTTCACTGTACTAATTGCATTGATGAAAACGTAATTTTAAAGGCATAAGGCATAGCTGACGAAGTTATTAAAAGAAGCAAAGTAGTTCTGTGCAAGCTCTGAAATAGATCAAAATGCGGTCATATGAATTTTAAAGACATCTTTCAAACGCAGCACTACTTGGTGTCGAACCATGTCGAATACATCTGAAACGCCGGCCAAAACGCCGAAAGAGTAACCATTCCACCTGGCAATAGATGAAATTCCATTATTTTCTACACAACTCCCGCACCATCTTTCCCATTCTAGGAACGGAAATAAAATAAGCAAGCCGTATATTATTTTAATAGGCCATCAAAGTGAAATTCCTGTCCCAGGAAATTTATTATGAAGGA
This sequence comes from Herminia tarsipennalis, assembly GCA_945859575.2. Taxonomy (NCBI): domain Eukaryota; kingdom Metazoa; phylum Arthropoda; class Insecta; order Lepidoptera; family Erebidae; genus Herminia; species Herminia tarsipennalis. The sequence continues at coordinate 17,763,693 of OX243837.2, forward strand.
AGATTGACATACGCCTATAATAACTGAATGATTAGCTATAAACACGTAATTAGTTCGTAATTTGTAACTGTAATATGTAATAAATATGCTATCTTTATTGATAATATATATCTACTTTAATAGCAGGTACGTATGTTTACAAATCAATGGCCTCTTGAAATTGTCCTATGATTTGAAGTTACCATTTTAATTTCTAATATTTACTATCTAATAAGCTGCACTAATACTTACCCAAAAACTTGTTTCACGTTTGTTTGTATTGGTTTGTTTCGGTTAATTTCAGCAGCGGTTCGACGGATTTTGATAGGACTTTCACTAGGAGTACTAGTATTATTATATTATCTGTGCTGGGAGGTAGCTGAAAAGAGTCATAAAAATAACACTTCACTTGACTTTGTTCTATGCGGACAAAGTTACGGCTTGCAGCTGCTTCTAGGTAGTCTTTTCAAAATGCAAAATTAATTTTTCTTTTCAAATTGTGTGTTTGTGTGTGTGTGTGTTTGTGTTTGTGTGTCCGTGTGTCTGTGTGTGTCTTTTACCATTTTTCTCGGCAACAACTGTGCCGACTTTGAAACTGATTGTTTTGTTGTACAAGTCTCACATCCGAGCATGTTCTTAGTTATTTTTAATATCTTTACCGCCAGGGGGCACAGTGCTCCAGTTTGTCCAAAATGTTTTTTTCTCGGAGATGGCTAGGACGATTTAGGAAAGGTTTTTTGCTCTGTAAAAGTCTCATTCTTGAGCATTTTCTAATTCAGTTTTAGAAAGGGGTGCTACAGTATACGCATTTGTTTCTGAAAAAAACGCTTAAGCTCATTTTTTATTACTAAAACGGATTATATATTAGTTTCGTTACAATTAAATGTTTATGCCTAGTATATTTTGTAAGAAATATCTAAAAAGTTTTAAATAAACCCACGACATGCATAAAAAGAATCAAATAACATTTCAAAGCACCCCGACTAACAGAAGGTTCCGAAAATAAAATTCATCGGGGTCTGCCATTATCTGTCCTGTCACAGGCACTAAAATATTTGGGTTCAAATCGGGACAACTTCATTTGATTCATTTTTACGCATGTCGTGGATTTAAAAAAAAAAAAATTGTTTTATTTTGTAATGTAAGTATATTACAAAAATATTTTTTGCATTTTGAAAAGATTTGTTAATGTCAAAAAAATGGAAGTCAGTAAAGTCGGTTTACGGACGATAACTTTACGTGATAACGTCCTATGAAAACATTGATGACATTGTATTAAATACCGATGCCTGTGACAGCTTTGTGTGTCATGTACCCGTCGGCGACAATGTTTCAACCTATCAGCAGGCAGATTTGCCATTCGCGTTGCTTAGCAACCAGTCAATAACATGACTGCTTAGCAACCAATCAATAACGTGACAGTTGCTAGGTGACACTTTTGTCATGCGTACACCCCGTTATCCCGTCAAAAATGGGTAACCAATCTAATGAACAATTGTTATTTTAATCAAATTAAAACAAAGCAATTGTAGATAATCAAATAAAATTGGGTAAGTACTTAAACAGGAGGACGTGTTGATGCTCGTAAGTGAGAGTCAAGTCGGACGCAACTAAGACCTATATTTAGTCAATGCTCTTTATACTTTCTACAGAAGCTATCGTTTTGACATTTTATTAAGATGAACTGATTTGACTCGACAGTAGTCAGTCATCGCGCTGCTTAAAGTGCACAGATCAAAGATAAATTCACGATGCGGATTATTGAGAGTAGATAGATTGAAAACTTTCAACAGTGTTTCAACAGAACTGTACTCTGAATAAATGAAATGAAACTAAGTATCTACCTAACTTCTTTGTGGACCGCGACATGTAAAAGAGTGGTATTCTTGTATTTTTTAAATTTGTATTATCAACTGAAAAGCATTCCAGGACGATTCCTGGAATGCTTTTCAGTTGATAATACAAATTATACCGGAAAAATATTATACCGGAGCGACCTCCGGTATAATATTTTGCCTATTCCTATGTTGTGTTGGACATTCAACGATTTTCTTTAATTAATATAATTACCTTATATCCTTATTTGTAATTTGATGAACACTTTCCTTTTCACTTTAGTTTCAAATTTCATACAAGTATCTTTCTTGTATGAAATTTCACACTAATCAGATTAAAGATTTTTTTAAACTTATTATGCCATTGTTAGTTTCTTACTATTTTTACTAAGTACGTACCTACGTATATTCTAATCACGTAGGTAGTTTTAGTTGGGTGTTTACAAATCGCCAAGTCGTGTCGCCTGAAGCTCGTGAACTGAGTTTATCACATGAACGATGAGGCTTTTCCGTTAATCAGCGAAATGGACTTAGTGAGAAACCTTAAAAGGATAAATCCTTTTGATCCAGTCTAGTATTATGTACGATATATACCTATAAATATAAATTCGTATTTATGGTATTGGCCTAGGGGATAATTAAATATCTATATCTTTGGACAACATACACATGAGATGACCGCGTGTATGGTTTCAGACAATTGATAAACTTCATTGGTATGTATATGTTCGTAAACTTTCGCGATTTGTACACATTATAGAATTTTATAAGCTACGGGTCTTAATCGCGTAGTATTTTATTTTAAGGCTAAATACCTTTGTTTAATGCCCGACATTTCGACCGAATTGCAACGGCAACCTTGTTTGCCTATGACCACGGCCGTTGCAATATCTATAATTCATTGGTGTGGTACCAGACAATTGATAAACTTAATTTTATATTCCTAAATGTTATTTACTACCATACACTTGGTAAATTTTAAGATTTCTCAAACACCATGGTAAATTATGAAAATATATATATTACGGGTCTTAATCGCGTGAATGATTTAAGGTAAAATACCTTGTCTATTGCCCGACATTTCGACCGTATTGCAACGGCCGTGGTCACGGGTAAACAAGGTATTTTACCTTAAATTATTCACGCGATTAATACCCGTAATATATATATTTTCATAATGTGCTTTAAAAGTTTATCAACATTCACCATGGTAAATGTTGAAGAAGACATATCATAACGTGTTCGATGCGTCATCACCTAGTACTCATAACGATTTTATTTTAGTAAAACTTAAATTTGCTATTCCTAGCAGTACCTAATAAAAACATAATAATGTAGGTACTACGGAGGCACACCTACAATTACAGTTTATTTAGTACTAAAATACGCCGCCTGATATTTTCTTCAAGATGAATAATCTCATCATGACTGGTTTATTTGCTATCCATTAAATTTAATAACAACGTGGGAAAATCATAACAAAGATGTTATAATTACTACCACGAAAACTTGTCCACATAATATAAAATAGTAACTAATAGGTAGATACTTTATTTTGAATTGAAACGTCTGCATAACAGATATGATGACAATATCACGATGGGTTTATATTTGTACTGATAACATGACATTTAGCCTCTCTCCTTACCTCGCAAAAACTAGACAGTTTCCACAATAAATGTTTCTTATTGACTGGTAAAGTCTTTGTCTAAACCTTTCTAAACGTTTATGTGTAAATCATTGATAGCCTATTAATCAGGCTACCAATGCTTTACACATAAACGTTGTCATTGATCTTCTAAAACTATGCGCAGAACAAAAAAAATACTTGAAGAAAATTCCTACACGAACTTCAAACATGAAAAGTCATTGACATGCATCAAAGAACTCCAAAAGCTTCGTTCGGTGTTCCAATCATAAAATACCAAGCGTGCAGAAGGTAAGAATAATAATAATAACTTGGGAAAAACAAACTAAGCAGAGCTTGTACTATGGAAACTAGACAACTGATAAACATACTTATATATTTCTAAATACATACATATTATAGATAAAAAACAACCATCATGCTCATCACACAAAGTTTTATCCTGGGTGGGGATCGAAGCCACGACCTTTTGCGTAGCAGTCGCATACACTACCACCGCGCCACAGAGGCAGGTAAACTTTAAATAACTCTCGCTCGAGTAACGCACACATAGACATTGCTCACAGACACGGAATTTCCCACCAATGTCTTTGTCATGGGCGTACCCAAGGGGGACTTGGGTGTTCAACACACCTTCCCCCGAAATTGTAAAACGGTAGGTACCTACACATATACATTTGGCAGGTGATTAATTACTCAATAGTACCACCGAAACTTCCCCTGGTAATTTGGAGGGGGGTCCTCCAAATTACGAAAATCCCTCCCAAAAATGTCCCCTCCTCATGTGCGTTTGTAGCTAACGAGATGCTTATGAAAGTTGTCTTCTGTTCCCTCTATACTTTGTGTTCTAAGCATTCGTGATGTATTTAGCTGCACTTTCCAAATGGTTTATTAAAAGTACATCGAGTTAATAGATGATGGTCGTCGGGAAGGTTCGGCGTACGCGCATCACACGTCACAGGGGATACGATAAATCTTCTTTTGTTTAGTATACGTGTAATACGTCATACACATACATGTGAGCAATGAGCCGCTTGTAAACTAGAATGAACATGTGGTGACGCCTAACATTGTTCTTTTTTCTAGTACCTACAGAAAAAGTAGATAAATACTTCTATAAAAGCTTCAGTTGTTTTAGTTCTACACTATAGTGGCGGAGACTCTGAAGAAAATCATTATTTTCGGTCATTCATAAAATCTAGGTAGCTACTATAAGGATAAAGAATCGTGTCCAGCGAGATAGGTTAGTATATTTTGGTTAAGTAAATTCAGAAAAAAAAATCGCATCTTCTTAACCATTTTTGTCAATGATTCTTCAGTAAAACCATATTTTTCTAGATTATTAAACTAAGAAAATGAATTTAAATGTACGGAGGAAAAAATCGTATCAGGCGGGACTTGAACCCGCGACCTTAGGGGTACCGGCCCTAAGCCGTTACTATTACAATAAAAATGTCTTAAAATTTACAAAAAGTAATAAAACGAAAATTAAATATACGTCAGTGAAACAGTAACTTCGGCTCGGTTATATCTACCATTAAATAAACCACTCTTCAACCACTAGATAGGCACCTACATCATGTTTATTTAAGTAATTATAGGTAAGTCTTTAATTAATTATTATCAACTCCATGTTCTTTTTAATAACCTGTCAATAATAAATAAATAAAAATAAATAGCTATTCTAAACATTTAGATATTCCACACCATTTCGCTGTACTGATAATTTGTTTTTTTCCTTTTTGTACGCAATGTAAAGGAGGCGCTTAACATAACGATCATTAAAGATACAATGTACCTACGTCCATATGTTTAATTATGCTTTGGAAATAAACTCTCCTATAATTGGAGAAACATTATTGGAGCGTAATTTGTAATTGACTAGCAGCTCAGCGTTTTATTCGTGCGCGACTAATAACACCTGTATTATGTTTTATTTTTTATTATGCCTACCTAGGTAGATATTTTTTCAATTTTATTTGAATAGCAAACTGCCTTTTCGTTTGCACAGAAATAAAATTAATAAACTCGGGCAATATTTACATACGATGCATAATTGCATTCGATAGAGTCAATGAAGATGATCGTACATATAAAAACTACAACATAGGTAATTTAAAGAAGTCATTCGCTTACCTCGAATCTTCCCGTAGTCTCTCACACGTTCGTCTTTCATCTTAATTGTCAAAAGGAAGTTGCAATTGGCTTCGCATTTGATATGCTTACCGCCACTCATATGCGAGCAAAGAAGCATACAGTGTATGTACGAAACTCTGCACGCATATTAAGGACTGTCCTTATGTATATAATTATATTCATCTCTCTGACACAACTAAATCAACAATAATTGCATTTTTTAAAGATAGAAAAATTTGAAGTCCAGACTCAGGAATCGAACCCGAGACTTCCGTAGCCAAGCGAACCACCTATCTGGACTATGTTACTAGACCTCATACTTCTCTATCCCTTGATGCTCTTTTAACTCTCGGGTGCGATTCCTGGGTCTGGACTTCAAATTTTTCTATCTTTCAAAAATGCAATTATTGTATTTGTAATGTAATTGGCAAGAAATGCCTATAAAATTACAACAAAATCTATCTAACTTTTCAGCCCACATACAGTTCGTGCCACATAAGTTTGCGTTTGTGAAGTTGTATTCGAATGTAGTTCTGCGCAGGGACATACCTTACGCGCCAACATAAGACACGCTGGACAACTTAGCTGGCGACATGCCTGCATTAAATAAAAACTACACAACTATCGAAAAAAAAAACAGCAAATTGTACACACGACCTTCGCTATAACAGAAAACAATTATAAGTTGACATTTAAACAAAACAACTTCAATCAAAACAACAGAACAATGATAACATACATTTAAAACAATGGTCAATCGTTATCAACAGAGCCGTCACGATTCGCAAACCGAAAACCGCCCATTTCACAAGCAGTGATTAAATAATTCATAATTGCAGCCATTAGGAAGTAAAGGCCAAATTAACCGGATTCACCGGTACCTTACATAAAGCCACTGAAGAAACACGTTTAGATATTAAAGGATAAGCGCCAGATTTTTAAAAAGCGATTTATTATAATTGACAAGGACTTAAGTGTACATGATAACAGCTGATTAACTGGTATAGTCACTGGTGAAGAACAATTAACTTGCTAAATTGAAGTCGTCTATTTTATCTCTTCGATTGATAAAAGATTTGGTACAGCTTAAGAGATGTCGGAATACAGACTACTTTGCAACTAACAAAAACCTAATATCCCGTGTATTCGCACTCACAAACATTTGACGCCGTTTACAAAGGTGTAAATTTTTCCAATAAAATCATGTACCTATCATGACTAAAATCTTAAATTTCGAAATCCTACTAACATACTACCGACGTGAATCCACTCTTAGCATATCTATTAAGTATATAGGAACTCTTGGTAACCTTAAAAAATACAATGTTTCTACCATTTACATTGAAATATTGCAAAACTCTATTATCTATTATGAATCTCTACTTAAGTTCACTTATACCCTTGTGAAACTTACCACTATAAATTCCAATATGATTCCAAATAAAGCCATCAAATAACATTTCTAGAACATATCTTTGAAATTCAATCTTACACGATTTCTCTTAATAACTGCGTCACCTAGAAAATGACAAAGCGCTTTTGCCATTAACTATTAAATCAAAGAACAATACTGCAACAGAACGTAATAAAATGGAAGCACTCAGCCAATACATTTAATTCACTGGATAAATGTCAAAGTGAACTAAAGAAACGGAGTAGGAAAGCTGAACAATAAAGCTTAAAATACGTGTTGTGATGGTTGATGTTGATAGAAACGAGACAAAGGTCGGATTTCATCTGACTGCCTGGCCACTATTTTCATCTTCAATGTAAAGTTTTTTTTTTTTTCACCAACAGCCTTTATTATGTCCACACGCAATAATAATTAAAAAATATATATTTGACCAATACTAAACCGATGATGATTAATCTATAATCATCACCTAAGATCCTTAGGGTTACTTTAACGTCAACACCTTCTACACCATTCTGCCCGTCTCCTTTAGACTGTTCAATAGATGACGTTGTATCGGTGTTCTAAATTAGTTTAAACTAATTAAAGCCGTTTTTAATCAATTCTACCGAGTAAGTCATCATTAATATCTACACTTACAATCTGTCTGTGTCATTATCATATATTAATTCACCCCTTTTTGTTCCTTTATTCCCAATATCCAAGAATACATAATTAATTCAGTATTAATGCATTTTGAAGTGTTATTAATTGAGGCGTCTGTGCTATCGGGACCATTGAGAGCTTTAACGACGTACAAACATATCATAATGACACCTTGTTTACAAAAAATATATATCTAAGAATTGAAGATATTTTGTCGTTGGGTTCTGTAGATACATTTTCTTGTTTGGCTTTTTTTTTGTTCATTTTTTCATTGAGTATTTTGATTGGGGCTAATTGTTTCCCGCTTCTTTCCGAGGATTGGGTTAATAAAAAGTAGATTATAAGGGAGGGATCCCACCAACCACCCTCGATTTGTGAATCACCACGATTGAAGTAGAAAGGAAATGCCCTTAATACAACAATCGAAATAGATTGACAGACCGCACTCAAAAAGAGAGACCTGTAACAAAGAAAATTAGTTACAGGTACTCTTACCAAGTCGAGTGGTAGGCACCTCCGGAACCTTGACTTGCAATATTCCGCTTCCACGAAGTGAAACTTCGACACGTTCGACGACACTCTCTTTTTGAGTGCGGTCTGTCAATCTATTTCGATTGTTGTATTAAGGGCATTTCCTTACTACTTTAATCGTGGTGATTCACAGATCGAGGGTGGGTAGTGGGATCCCTCCCTTATAATCTACTTAAGATGGATTTCCGCCATGTAACGCCTGATTCAATCGGTTATCTTAATAAAAAGTGATAAACGCGTCCAAACAAAAAAACAAACGTAGTACTTACAGATATAACTGCCTTATACAACGTTAAATAAACTTAGTACCACAAAAAAGATAAAGAAAATTATCAGACATTTAGCACTTTTGATATCTTAGAACAACTACCTATTCTAGAGCCAGTTTTATAAAAGCTCGCGGATCCAGCCAAAGTCTAAGCACAATCAAAAGTGGACAAAATAACGAAGACATGTTTGTATCTAATATTAAAAGTTAATAAACGAGTTTGATACACTACTAAAGGTTTCTTTATATAACAGTTAGTTTACGCTAACGTAGATGATTATTACAACATTTATTGCAGTATTAATGTAAATATTTATTACTTATGGTTCAAACATTCTAAGTAAAGTAAAAATTTGAGCAAATAGTATATGTGAAATGTTGTCGACAGCAGTACCTATTAATTTTAAGAGTCGCGTGCAATGCCGATGCTGCAGGTGGGCAGTTAGCCAATAACAGTGATCACCAAAATAACGGATTTCTCACGGTTCTCTTGCATACATACAGGTAATAGAGGAATACATAGAGGTAATAGCCAGTAGAAATATTTTATACAAAAATTTAATTTATAATAATTTTCTTATAGCGAATGGTCATTATACTTCCTAAGTAAGGAACCCTAAAATTAGGGACAGAAAACCACTAACAAAAAGTTGATGAGCAATGTTATTTATCTCGCTGACAAATAACTAATAACGTATTGGGTTCCACTTATATTTTGTTCATAATTAGACACATTTACTTTCCATTAATTTTCGTTCTTTAAATCTTCTGTAACCATTTTCTACAAATTTAAATAGGTACCTAAAGCGTCAAAGTTTCTCCATGTATAAAATGTTGTCATCATAAATGTGTTCGTCATAAATAATGAAGAAAGCTTATAAGCATCAAGTCGCAATTAGCCAAGGAAGATGAGCCCTGCTCTCCCTACCTACGTATGCAGCACTTATATAAATTATCATTAGAAAGTTGTACTGTCTTGTGTAATACCGCCCTTACATCTATCGCCACGAATCCTGCGCCCCATCATTAACAGACTTTCACTAAGGAAATGCAATTTTCTAGAAAACGGTAGCGCGAAGACCATTGCAGTTTCTGTTTTTACCCGTCCGTGAGCCGCCTCGGGCTCTGTTACAGCATAATCTACCTTAACTAGGCTCTGAGACTCTGAGAGCCGACCTACATCGGCGAGAATGTAAATCGCTCTTAATTCCCACACTGTCGCCGGCAGATCCTCAAAAATGTGCAATTCCTACATTCCTCAAGCTGAATTAACATAATATCGCATCGTAAAATCTGCATACATGCCTTCATATCAATTTGCATAATAAACGGAGCTATAGAAGATGTTCAGATATCCCACATTCCGCACCCGGGCCCGTCCTTCACCTTTCGCTAAAGGAAAGGAACACGAGCCCTGGCATCTCAAACAATAGAACTAAGTTGACTGTCTACTTGCAAAACTTTCCGCGATGCTGAGCTCACGTTGTGACACTGCTTTTTGTGATTTCTTATCTTAGGTCCCTCGTGAAATATTGCTCACGGACTAGTTTTATGTCAGTTTCGCCACTAGCTGCATCGCCAAAGGTTATCATGCACCTAAATGGTATGATCTGTTTTGTTATGATGCGTTGACGGCTTCGTGCTTATCGTTCGTGAGTCAAGTTCATGCGCTTGCTACTTACTTTTTAAACAAACTGACATTGTTCGACGTTCAAGAGGTTCATAATTTAGTCATGGTTATACAAAGCTGACAATGAGCTGTTGAGTCAACGAAAGCTTCAATATATTTGTCTCAGCGTGAGTCAGTCGTGATCCGTTTATAATGACTCTAGTCAGCGCCTCGAGTGTATGTAATTATATTATAAAAATGTTGAGGGATTAAATGCCGAGTACCATAAGCTGAACTCACGCGAGTGTATAATCCTGAGTCCACACAGTTTATATCCAGCATAAAAACCTTTATTCTATAAATAACTTCAACATAGTTCCGATGAAAATATTTTCTGTCATTGATCAAACATTCTTAACAAAGAATGAGATATTTATCTTGATTTTATTTCAGTACAACTGTGTGTAGATATGACTTCTTATGAGCGATAATTGTAATGCTATCAACACATGAATGTAATGTATGCAAATCCTAATCTGCCTTTTGTAAACGATCAATAATATTTTAATCTAATATTATAACAACAGCTTTCTTTGAACAACTTTCATTCTCACCACTAAATCTTTTGAATGATTTAGTTACCAGAGACCGTGGGTCGTAACCGCCTTTTATTGGGTAACGTATTATAATATCTATAGTCATAAATAACAAAATTGCAAACGCTAATATTTGTTTGTTATAAGTTATAACATTGAGCGAAATCTTTAATTGCTTTTCATTATGTTTGTTTATGTAATCGATATTGATACGATCACTTGGCTGCATCCACATTCACTATTAATTTATTTTTGCACAGATTAGTAATTTAATACTTCAAGTTGGGTTCTGATTGTCTATACTAACATTTAATTTAGTTTTATATTCTATTATTTTAGTCTTGGGCATCTGTCTGTACTAGTATTTTTACTATACGATAATTGGTATCAGCGTCACTTACCATCATTCTTTTAGCTGTGACTTTACATTATTTAGTTAGCAGTTAGTTTTACGGTATAATGTCCACACAAGCCTAGTAACCGGACCAATATGCATGTACACTTGTCTTCATCTTTTTCTCTCCTTTTCTTTCTTCATTCTTCTTTTCTTTCACCTCCAAGACTCTGTCCCAGGTGAAGAGGTGATTGTTCAAAAGACTGTGCTCCATAAATTTATTCCGGCTACTGGAGTAGTTTACTCTGGATAAATAGCTCTTTCCATAGTCTAGACAAACCTAATAAAAAAGAAAGATATCACCTATAATTTAACTACAAAAAAGTTAACTTTAGGAGTTCTTGGTCCTGCCAAGATCTGAAGATTTTTTATACCTCTTTAATACTCTCGTTTACATGGTATTCTAATATGCGATTTTTTTAAAAAGATAAGTATTAAATATACTTATGTATAGATGTAGTCTGAACTGCAAAAAAATCTAACTTATAATATAAATGCGCCTGTAAAATGTGCAGTATCTATACCACAAACAAAAACAATCTTATGGTTTTACAAATTCTCGAACTCTCTGGATAAAACGACTATTAGCGTCCAAAAATAAACTTCGCCATTCACACACTTGAAAACAGGTTAATTTAATTTCCGTAACAATTGGACAAGGTAGGAGTGTCGAGGACCACCTCTCTACCGCAGCGGGGCGTCATCAAACAAAACTTGGTGAAATCAATAACGTAATGAGATAATTGCGCAACAAATACGACTATTCATCGACAGACGCTTATTACTACGTGGATGTGAGAAAACAATGTAATTTTTAAAATGGAAGAGACATTAAGGACTCGTCCATACGAAACTGTATCGCCTAATACACAAATGTCATACAGTTTTAGGATTTGTTTTCTCACCTCCGTTCCTATATTCGGGAGGACTATGGCACATTCTGTGCATCTGCCAGTTTCAAGGTTATTTTCTTTCTGGTGTTCTTTTTTGAATTTTTGGAAACGTAGCCGGTTTATTGGCTAATTTCTGCCTGTGTCAAGTATTTATAATACACTTTAACTACTCAAAGTCTCGTTCTTGTCCAGTTATCAAGTATTCCAAGTATTTTTTACACATTAAACGCGGTAGCTGTCAAAATAATGACATATTGTCAATTTGCCGCCATTTTCACAACTCTAAGTCACTGTCACTGAAGAATAGTAGCCATCGAAAGACTTTTAAATACGACTCAAAGTTTAGTTTCTTTTGAGTATTTGATATATCATTATATTTTTTTTAACGATTCCCGCAGTTGGGTACAAGCCCTGGGTCGCGGGCGACTTTACAAACATACAAGTCACGGGCACAAATTACAGACTCGGAACAACAATTTGTGGATCACACAAGGTGGTTTCCCGTGTGGGAGTCGAACCCACGACCTCTTGCGTAGCAGTCGGATACACTCCCACCGCACCACAGAGGCAGGCAATCTTATGACTTGAAAGATTCGAAATTAAGCAGAGACGGACCAGATGTAGAAATCAGTCGGTTAAATGACAGCCACAGTAAGGATTGCTACGGGTTGCTAGCCAGGAGGATATTAAGTATATGATATATATTTAACAAAAAATAAGATGGAACTTAAAATGGCAAGGTAAATAACGGGGCAAGTACCTAAATATTTAATTTATTTAAAAATTACAACTACATAAAAATAAAATATCTATAAGTATTTGCTAGACATTGAACTATAGGTGCAACGTCCCCCTGAAGTGAATGTACTCTAAATATTTGAGTTAGCAAATTTTACTGAAAGGAGACATTCTTTTATTTTAAAAATTAAAGAGAACTGCATTCAAAGATTTTCTATAAGTTACTTGCCAGAGTTGGGAATCGTACCTGGCATATGCAAAAACGTAAACAGCCTGTGTTTTAGGGTCAATAATAAGGAAAAAATATCTCTAGTAAATAATGGATCTAAATTATAGAATTTTATAATTTAGATACATACACACACACAACATTATACGGGTCTTAATCGCTTAATATTTTATTTTGTACCTTTGTTTTATTGCCCGACGTTCCAACCGTCCGACCGTATTGCAAAGGCCGTGGTCACCACGGCCTTTGCAATACGGTCGGAACGTCGGGCAGGGTAGTACTAGTATTGTATCTAAAATATAAAAAAGATAAGGTAATAATCAAAATAAATACTAATTATCGTGGTTTTCACCCGACTACATAAAAGGGTTATATGTTTGACGCGTACCTATGTATGTAGATTATTTGTATTATTGTTTGTATGTATCCTTCCAATGTGAATATCTTCGGTCATAACTCTTCAACGGCCAAACTGATTTTAACATCATTCATTAGACACATCTCGATGACGCGAGTGTCACTGGGTACATTTAAAAAAACAAAATGGTTGATTTTATGCTCTTTAATGTGCGGCCTGAGGAAAAAAATATGAAGGGTATGTTATTTCTGTCTTTTTGCAGGCGGGTTTTTCAGTCTTAAAATTACTAAAACTTATAATTTAGCTATCTACAATTTTAGTTTCATGTTACTGGCTTGGAAGGAACGTAAGTATACATGATAAAATTTTAATATATAAGCAGATTCATGCCAATGTGGATGTACGGAATCTAACTCTGGGGCTGTACAAGACCTAGTACTATAGCTATTATTCAGCGGTTTCAGAATAAAGAACATTGGACAGGGACATTCTAAGGGACATTGTCAATGCCCCTGGTATATCAAAATGAAAATCTCCATCGCGATCTCAACATGGAGACAGTCCACCAAATTATCCATACAAGTGCTGAAACACATTAACATAGACTTCGTGACCATGTGAATGTCGAGGCACTCCGGTTGACCGACCACACGCACTTAGTGCGATGACTAAAATTAAAAAGAACTAAACCGTTTGAGTTAGTGTAGTTATAATGTTGGGAAAGTTTAAATATTAGTCTAAAATTAAGTTAGTTTAAAATTGCTTATTGGCTAATTAATAAGCAATTTGCTCTAACCTTATTTTAGACGTTTACACTTACATGTGTTCTCTAAAATTAAGACGTAACGACGTATATAGGCTAGAGCGTAATGAATTGTAAAGAACTCTGTTCTTTATACCCAAGAATGAAAACTAAAAATAAAAAACCTACACACCCTTTCGAGTAGGACAGGAATTAATTACACCTTGTATAAACGTTGTTCCCTCTTTAGTTCTACCGCAGCACTTGCCAAAGCCCCACAAATCTTTGAAACTTATTATATAATACATAAGTCAATAAAATGCTACTGCGCATAGGAAACTAGATATACTGCCTGTAATAGGAATAGGTATCAAGGAAATGTGTTTATTTAAATATTTCAATTAAACAAAATCACCGTTAATTATAGGTTCTAAGTAGTTATTACGACACTATCCGCTAAAGATAAAATCGAAAGGAAAAGTATAACATTACAAGACGTTTATAATCATGTTTGAATAATAAACAATATTTTTAAGGGATACATTAGTGGGTTGCGAATGTGAACTAAACAGTTACTCAATTACAACATACTTGATAGTTATTTTTTAAATAAAAATCCGGCAAGTGTATCGGCCCGACGGCCACGTACTATGTAGGGTTCCGTAGTCGCACATCCGAATAAAGCGCCTTAAGAAGTGGGTTTTCTGTTGTTTTTGTTTCATACTAACAACGTTATAAGTATTTTTAAATGGAATCTGTGCGAAAATTTTGTTACTTCTCACTTGGTCTGCTATTACTCGTTAAGTTGTAAAGCACAGCTAAGTAAAGCTGTGATAGTTTTCCTTTTAATTTCAACCCAACGACAATCATTTAGCTGGCAGGGGATACTTGACTCTAATAAAAATTTGCACTTTAAAGCTTAATATTCCACAAACGGATCCCTAAATCGAAAAGTGGTCTTAGCAACTCGTCAGTGTTTTTGTGTCAGTGGGGTAAGTGAGAAAACAAAATCACATCCCTACTTAACATGAAGGGGAGGTACCTAAAAAAACTTTATCGGCATAAGTAACATGTGTATTCATGCAAAATTTCAGCCTTCTAGCACTAACAGTCTCTGAGCTAAACTACGGACGGACAGACGGACATGGCGAAACTATAAGGATTACGTTTTGCCATTTTGGCTACGGAACCCTATAAATAGCAATCCTTCTGTATGTATCGTAGACAACGGGAGTATCCATTACAGACACAAAATACACGTAAAGTTGGGAACAAAATATTTAATGCTTGCATATGTACTGAGTATTTAATTTCTTTTGTCAAAGTAAAAAAAAAATAGGCGCAACTCCACGGGGTATTCACGCTTTGTTCTCCTACCTATTTGTATTGATGTGCTTTACTTTAATAATAGTCTCTTAACCGATGTTGATTTCAGCGGTATGTCACAGACTAGCTACGCAGGATATATTAAAGTGCACAAATGTTTGCGCAGATACAAGTGCGCTCTCTATTGCCTCACTCTCATAGCCCAATGGGACGGAAATCCAACACACACCGGAGAGAAATTGGGCGGTATGCGGGTGGCGGCTTTGACATCTTTCAAAAACGGTCACCCATCTATGAATCGACAGTGATAAGGTTTGCTTAGCTTAACCTTGCAGATATCTCGACCTGATCGGTCGCCACTGAGTCAAGGACCCCTCAGGTTTACTTTACCAGCCTCAAACATATAAAAGAACTAGCTGACACACGCAACTTCGTCCTCGTCAATTTTATCCGTGTTTGCAATATTTTTATTGATACTTCGCTCCTATTGGTCGTAGCATGGTGTTATATAGCCTATAGCCTTCCTTGATAAATGTGCTATCCAACACTAAAACAATTTTTCAATTCGAACAAGAAGTTTCTGAGATTAACGAGTTCAAGCAAAAAAATAAACAAACAAACTTCAGCGTTGGCTCAGAAGTGGCTCCTACCGGGTGGTAGCCAACCTAAATACAATACCTAGCACTAATTCTTAATACCACATCCAGTAACATTAGACATCATTGATAAACAAAATGAAGACAATAAGCATAATAAACTCAAGGTTAAAACAAGAAAATATAGAAAATATTAATAGCAAGACAAATTGCAAAGTCGCGTCACACAATGCAGTGTCGCAACGTACAGTTATGATTGTAAGGCTTTCATGCACAGGTGTAATTTAATCATAATGTCATATACCGTGTACTTGGTCTATACATCTTGATACATTCACCTTGACTCGGAAGGTACTATTGCGTTAGAGTACCTTCAGGTGTTTGCAAAACATATCGATATCTACGTACCTATTAACTATACTAATATTATAAAGCTGAAGAGTTTGTTTGTTTGAACGCGGTAATCTCAGGAACTACTGATCCGAATTGAATAATTATTTCACTGTTGGATAGCCCATTTATCGAGGATAGCTATAGGCTATATAATATTACGCTCCGACCAATAGGAGCGGAGCAGCAATGAGATATGTTGCAAAAACGGGGAAAATTTACGCAGACGAAGTAGCGCCGGACAGCTATATCTAATAAGTGGGATATAATCGATATTAATATTATATATCATCACCCAAGGGAGCGGAGTAGTAATCAAATCATTATGTCAAAATGTCAGGCAGCCTTCTATACATTATTGTCCAACCCCAGCCAGGTGCCCAAGTGTCTACGTGTGGGGGGTGATTCCCAAATACCCATGCGTGTGGTGGGGGGGTTTTCCCAAGTGTACATCCCTATGTTTTCACCTTGACTCGTACGGTAGGTACGATTGCGTTAGAGTACCTTTAGGTGTTTGCAAAACATTACGATACTTACGTACCTATTAACTATACTAATATTTGGTTTGAAAGCGATAATCTCAGGAATTACTAGTACGAATTGAAAAAAATATTTTACTGTTAGATAGCCCATTTATCGAGGAAGGCTATAGGTTACATAACATCACGTTATGACTAATAGGAGCAGAACAGCAATATTAAAAATGTTGCAAAAATAGGGAAAATTTAAGCAGACAAGTTGCGCGGGTCAGCTAGTATCTAATACTTAAGTGTGACATAATCGATAATAATATCACATAGAGCGGAGCAGAAACCTAATTATAAATGTAAACAAATCGAGAAAACTTCCATACACTATTAATCTATTGTCCAACCCCGGCCAAGTGTCAGTCGCAGAGGTGGGAGAGGGCGCCCATGTGTCTGTTGTGGGGGTTTCCTAAATGTGTGTGTGTGTGTGTGTATGGTGGGGGGCTTCCCAAGTTGAGCTTGAATATGTCTGCCTCTGTGCCGCGGTGGGAGTGTGTCCGACTGCTACGCAAGAGGTCGTGGGTTCGATTCCCACACGGGACACCACTTTGTGTGATCCACAAATTGTTGTCCCGGGTCGGGGTGTACTTTGTGTCCGTGACTTGTATGTTTGTAAAATCTCCAGTGACTCAGGGCTTGTACCCTATTGCGGGAGTCGTTTTTAAATATATATATACGCAGGGCCGGATTAGGCAACTGCCTAGGGGCCCCGCATCGACTAGAGGGCCCGTTCTCAACACAATAAGACAAAAAATCCATTTCATCGAACGATTTTTTTTTTTTTTTATTTGTATACCTGCATAATATTGTTCCTTTTTTTCGACGCTTGTTGTCAGTGGATGAAATTCTTCATACAGTAGATCATTAGAAGTTTTTAAAGAAAAATGAACCGCCTTCAAATGATGTATCAAAGAAAAAATAATATCAACCACAATACCGAATGCAAATTTGGCTGACTTCGATGTTTTAGTCGATATCTCTGGCGTTTTATAAGCTAGGACAACGGAGCTTGCTTTCGAGAAAATCTCGAACATACATATATACATACATAGTGAATTTAATCTAAAAATAAAAACTTCGAACTTGGATAAGAGTGCTAGATTTTTTTATAAAGACTGCCTTGAGAAAATCGTCGATACGAAGAACGAGTGTTATTCAAAAACTAAAGTTATTATCAAGTAAGTAAGCTTGATAATTGATTGCGTGATTTGCCAGAAAACAAGCTTGATGAAGACACAAACCATAGCTATTCAAGAAGACACAAAATCTTTTACAACTCGGATAGTCACCAATCAACAAAAAATTAACATTCTCCAAGTACGTCAGCTAACAATACTACAAGTATGGCGGCGGATTCAGTGGCAGTGGGCATTCCTTGAGAGTGTTCTGAACAGACCAAACCAGAATCAAGCTACACTTTACAGCTTTAGCGGGTGCAGATGTATTTAAGGCCGAGACTGATGTCCAATTACTACACCAAAACGTCCACCTAGGAGTAGACAACCAGAATAGAATTACCAATGTAATTCTATTCTGGTTGTCTAAGCCAATGGCTTATGGCAAAATATTACCAACAAAGTACAAGATTTTTGGTGTACTAGCAATCCTAAAAAATGTGTTATTTTTCTGCTTCGAGCCCACTTCTTCAACCAATACGAGAATAGTGCAAAGCACCAAGAATGTGTACGGACATTGATTAGTAGACGGCGTATTCACGACCGAATTGACACCTATTTGGAAATCGCATTCAACAAGGAATGAGAATATTAGATGAAAGTTTTACAAAGACTGGTCTCAGTGATTAAATTTTTGTCATTTTGTGGATTATGATTTCGTGGCGGTGATGAAATCGTTGGTTTTCAATATAATGACAATGGTTTGGGAATTTCAGAATTGTCTCCAATGATTTGCGAAGAACTTATTGAAATATAGGGAAGTGAGGTTTTTAAATTTATTGATATTGATATTATTGAAGGCAAATATTTCTCAATAAGTGTCGATTCGACTCCAGACATATCTCATGCCAATCAGTTGGCTGTAGTGCTGAGATACGTTTTGTCAAATGGAAAAGTAGCGTTTTCGCACATTTATTCCTATCGTAAGTCACAAAGAGGAAGAACTAGTTACAATTTTCAATTTGTTAAATTAATATAACATGAGAGGTCAGTCCCACGATAATGCTTCAAATATGTATGATTAATACAATGGTCTACAGGCGCTTAATAAAAAAAATAAATCGCCTCGCACGCTACGTTCCATGTGTACTCACTGAGTACATGCTGCGGAGAGCTGCGTTGGAGCAATCTCATTTTTCGGATTTGTATTGGAACTGTACAAGTTTTTTTCGGTGGTAACTCATCACTGGGCAAACAAAAACAATCCTCGTCCTAAGTTCTGAAAAAAATGTTCGACACAAGGTGGTGTGCAAGGGGCGATGCAACTAAAACTTTGTCAAAAGGTTATAAGAGTTTTCAGAAAGCTTTGCAGTCTATTGCTGAAAATAAGACTCAAACTAGATGTAAAGGATTCCGAAAAAAAGAAAATGTCGTAAAGATAATATCTTAGTATATCTTTACAAAAAACAATTATTGAACTTCGAACGGCTTTTAAAACCGCTTTGATTTTTTTGCTTTCACAGTGAGAATTATTTGACGACTACTAGATGAAGGCAAATGCGAAAACTGATACCGAATATAGTGATGAAAATCAGCGTGTGCGAAGAAGGAAAAGGCATTACGATGATGGATCTGCAAAAGAAGTTGTGCTCAGGGGAAGAGAGAAGTTAAAAATTGAAACATAATTATATGCCTGTACAGACATACTGCATGCAGAATTGTCGCGACTAGAAACTTATCAAGAAATTATTTCTCTGTTCGGAATTCTAACCTATGTCTTGATAAAGTCTAACAATTAAATAAAGAGGCTTGTACAATTTTATGTGAACTTCCGAGGACATTGAGCTCTAGTTTGTAAACGAGATGGTGCATTTCAAGAACTTCATCTTACTTATAATGATAGCATTGCAATTATATAAACCTCTGGTGATATCAAACGCCACAGGTGATCCATTGCCTGTCCTGTCCTATGCAATAATAAGGTAAGAAAAGGGGGCCCCAGAATTGCATTGCCTAGGGGCCCTGATAGGGTTAATCCGGCCCTGTATATACAAGTATATACATCTCGATCAATGCACCTTGACTCTGAGGTATTATTGCGTTAGAGTACCTTCAGATGTTTGCAAAACATATCGATACTTACGTACCCATTATATCTAATAAGTGTGACATAATAGATATTAACGAAATGCTTAATCGATTACACATAAAGAGTTGTTGAAACATTATAAATTATTTTGAACTTATACTTGTATCACAATATATGAGTATAATTGACGGATTAACTTGAGGTTTCAATTAAAAAGGCTATTACCACAGTCGCTTGTCGATACGTTATTATTACATGCCAGCTTTTGACCAAGGCTCTACCCGCTTGGATGTTGGTTATCTCGATAAAAACTATCCTTTGTCCTTCTCTGGGACTCAAACAATCTCCAAACCAAATTTAATCTAAATCGGCCCTACGGTTTAAGTGTGAAAAGGTAGAAGACAGACACTGAGTTACCTTCACATTTATAATATTATAGTAGAGGTGAGATGACCATGCGATATGGTCATCTCACCTCTACTATACGCTTCTATACAAAAGGGCCACAACTAAAAACAAACCGAAATATTTTTTATAAAAAAATACGGTATAATATAATCGATTTTTCATTATTTAAAAAAGACCCCCATTGATTTCCCATTTTTTAATACAAAAATAATCTTAGTACCCTTTTGGCATTTTAGTGTTTGTACTGCGTGAATATGTAGGGTAGGGTCCCTAATGTAGAATACCATCATTTCTTGTAAGTAAATAGTTCTAGACACAATTTTAGAACGTTTTCTTCTGCCTCTGTGGCGCGGTGGAAGTGTGTCCGACTGTAACGCAAGAGGTTGTGGGTTCGATCCCCATCCAGGATAAAACTTTATGTGATGAGCACGATGGTTTATTCGGTGTCTGGGTGTTATTTATCTATAATATGTATGTATTTAGAAATATATAAGTATGTCAGTTGTCTGGTTTTCTTAGTTCTGCTTAGTTTGGAATCAGATAGCGTTGTGTGAATTGACCCAAGATATTATTAGATATTGTATTATTATTTACTCATAAGATTAACGTATAGGTTTCAAGGGTGACAAGACAATCGCGCGAACGCTGTGCTCGTAGTGGAAGTGTTTTGATTTGTCACGCTTCGAAAACTTTTTATGGTGACACATAAAGTATTAATCAAGATTCCATTGGATATATATTGGATTTACCATGATTATACATAGTATGCTTTTCTACGGTTTCAAAGCTTTTTAATGTATATTTTTGTTTACGGACAAGTGCATGATGAGCCACACACAATGTAGAGTTCCGTAGTCCCCACCCGAATAATGCGGCTTTTATGCATAAGAAGTGGGTTTTTTGTTACTTTTGTTTCATACTACTAACAACGTTATATAAGTATTTTTAAATGGAATATGTACGAAATAGTTGTTACTTATCACTTGGTCTGCTGTTACTCGTTAAGTTGTAAAGCCTACTTAGCTGTGATAGTTTACCTTTTAATTTCACTATATATACTACTACCGTGAAATTTTTCACATACCCAACATCAACCATATAGCTGGCAGGCGGGGATTTGACTCCAACAAAATTTGCACGACCTATCTAACGATATCCCACACGATGGGGTACGTGAGAAAAAATCAAATCCTTAATTTACACTGTAACGACGGACGCAGCTCTTGATCGAGTTAGTACCGGCTATTCCTCAGGAACTTTTAACAGGGTGTTCAAATAACAAGACGATTTCCCTCCTCATCCTCCTCATCAGCGTATCGCAGTCCACTGCTGGACATAGGCCTCACCAATTGCACGCCACTTTGTTCTATCTTCGGCTTCTCGCATCCAGCTCCTGCCAGCCGTTTCGATTTCCCAATATGATTATAATACTTGTTGCTGAAATAAACCTTACATGTATGTACATCACTACATCACTTAAATTACTATTTCACTTTATTAGATATATTTCGGGACTTAATCGCGTGAATTATTTAAAGGTACGAACCTTTTATTTACCCGACGTTTCGATCGAATTGCACCGATCGTGGTCACGGGTCGACACAGTTGACTACGATCGGTGCAATTCGATCGAAACGTCGGGTAAATAAAAGGTTCGTACCTTTAAATAATTCACGCGATTAAGTCACGAAATATGTCTAATATGTATAAAAATCGCGAAAGTTTAAAAACAATTATTTCACTTTATTAAACAGTAATTTATAAATTAATCATAGAATTACAACCTAAAAGGTTGGCAGTAAAACTCACAGTCCAAGACTGTCATTTATTTATTTTTAATCAAACGAGTTTGACGCATAAAGGTTCGTGTTTACACATACACATCACAGTACCTTATTTTTTTTTCTCTCACTTTGTCGGCATAAGTAGGTAATATGTGTATCTATGCAAAATTACATCCTTCTAGCACTAACAGTCTCTGAGCTAAGCTGCGGACGGACAGACGGACATGGTGAACTGGGTTCCGTTTTGCCATTGGCAAAAAAGGCAAAATATTAGTGACTTTACGGAACTAACCATCCTTCATTTTATTACCATATGGATCGATAAAAACTATAACGCCGGCTCCACAAGTTGACAACAACGTAAAAAATAGCATTGACACCAACGTTGGGACGAATGTTATTCTTGAATACGCGCGTTGAGGCCAACGTGCGTAGCCGGCGTAGGTCTGCTATAGCTTATCTGCCTAATGTTAGATGTGAGTTACAACTTGCGGCTTGGGAATCTCCTCGTCACCAAGTAAATACAAATCCATTGTTATGTCATGTTATGTCATCTGAACAATGGTTTAAAACTAAGAAGATACTCTACAACTGGAGATAAAGCTGTTAAATCTATTGAATAAATATTAATTGTTTGTCATCTACTGACTAATAACAATTAAATTATTGTTTATCAAGATTGTATTAGCACTCGCCTGTTTTTCAATTGTCATGGGAAATTCTATAATGTTTAAAATATTTTTATTGTTTATTCAAAGCACAATGACTGGTACCTATACCTGCCTATTTCCTTATAACGGATCGAGGAGTAATAAATCAATCCCATCTCTAAATACTCATTTATTGCACAATGCAGTTACAGGTAGTCCTTAAACATACATAGACCCCGTATATATTTGAATCGACGGTAGCCTAATGGCTAAGGCATCGGAATCACAAGCTTGAAGTCGCGGATTCGATCCCTACCCATTATACTACTGACGTGAACCCACTTCTAACACAAGCTATTGAGCTTAGCTGAAAAGGTTAACAGGATTGCTAGTAATGTGGGACCCTATCCTACATTGCTAGTTATCTTTAAAAAAAATACATATATAGGTATCTACTATCTTTTAATGCTATCACCTACGTCCTTAAGTTAAAATGGAGATGTGCATAACACGTAGCGCGAATGAGCGACGATCGCTGGACAATCCGCACGAGGCTATGGCCAGGCCCAGCGGGTACCCGGAAAAGAGGAAGACCCATAACCAGATGGGGCATCACACAAGTAGCAGGCAAAGACTGGCAAACAGAAGCCAACGACCGAGACTACTGGAGTTCTCTGGAGGAGGCCTTCACCCTCAAAACACAAAAACTTTTCTTAATTTTAAAATTATTAAAACAATGAAATTTAATTTTAATTTCACGCATTTTTTTTAATTAACATTATTATTATAAGAGCAATCAAAATGGTCATCATTACTTTTAATTAATCTATTAACTAATCAATTTTATATTATTAAAAATGCTATACAAAAATGTCAATATCGAATATTTAATGCAGCTTAGGCCTTTTTTATTTTTTGTTATTCATCATCATCATCAGCCTATCGCAGTCCACTGCTGGACTGCGATAGGCTGCCTCTCCAATTGCACGCCACTTTGTTCTATCTTCGGCTTCTCGCATCCAGCTCCTGCCGTTCGTTTTTTGTTATTACTATCCTTAAAATATTGAAGATAAGTAGGCACAGCCCTTTTCTAAAAGAAATTCGAATCGTACTAGTGATTTTATAGCCCTTTTAAAATAAATTCTTACTTCTCAAATATGTTTCTACCGGCCATTATTTATATTATTTAATATAAATAACCGGCCATTATTTATATTAAATAATATAAATAAGAGAAAACATATTTGAAACTACAATGACTCGTAAAACGAAATATCAAGTAGCTAAATCCTTTATTTAAAATGCCGTAGATCCTAACATTTAAAAAATACGTTCTTCTACTAAACATAAACAACAGTTTTAACGGAAGCTTAATCCAAGATGTAAAATAAAAAGTATATCGAAACTCGATATAGTTTTTATTTCTAACTCTTTGGTTCTTTTTTTCCGACATTGGAACGTCAGATACAAAGTTAGATGCAGGAAACACGGATTGATGCGTATCGGATAGCCGAACTATCCGGGATTGTTATCATGGGATCTTGTCCCGGGCCCCGGAGTTACGAGCCGTCCCGTGCTGCTAGTTATCGGACATCGGGATGTATTTGAAGGTAGGGTTGTACGTAACCGGGATAAAATCTTAAAGCTGTAAGAGACAAAATCGGTTTTGTTTTTTTTTTATTCATAAAAATATCGTATTTAATTTATAACAGAGAGAAGGAGTTTGCAAAGTTGTTTTTGCTGATCGAATGTGTTTTATCTTGTAACCTAAGGGATAATATTATAATGTTATTTAATCCAATATTATTCCAATATTTAATGAATAAGGACTTCATATATAAAGTATCAATAATCTAAAGTAAGGAACGCAAAAGTACCTACGACTTCTCCGTCCAACTATGAATTTGACAGCTATTCCGCTTAATAAGTACCTACCTACATTAACGATACTTAACTTTGGTCGTACTCAAAAGTATTTCTATCTCCACTCCCTTTAAGTGATAGTCACAACATGAGAGTTAGCGGAGTCTCAAAATTGAATATCGTTTGAGCGGAACGGATTACCAACTAATCCATAAACACCACATCATATGACCCACTTTTAAGCCTCGTTCTATATTGTTCACCTGTTCAGTTCCTTCAGTCAACAATCACAAATAACAACAGATTATCACGAACATCTGGCAACCCTATATAAGGCGGTGCATACACGACAGGTGTTTCCGCGTGAGATTTTTTATTTTAATTATCGGGTGTCATCGTGAAGTTTGTAGCAGAGGCGAGAAAACAGAATTGAAGCAATAAAATGAAACTAATTAGAGTGTTGGAACATTTAAAGCTATTGGGATCAGTTTCCTTTTATTATTATAACATCTCCAAAACATAGCGACTGGCGTTTGGTTTAGTAGTTAGTGACCGTTTAGAGGCCGTGGGTTCGATCGCCACCCAGGATAAATCTTTGTGTGATGAGCACGATGGTTTATTCTGTGTCTGGGTTTTATTTATCTATAATATGTATGTAATAGGTATTTAGAAATATTTAAGTACTTACCTATGTTTTGTCAGTTGTCTGGTCTCCATAGTACAAGCTCTGCTTAGTTTGGGATAAGATAGCCTTGTGTGAGTTGTCCCAATATATTATTATTCTTAATACTGTTGTGTTTTTCTCCTGAACGGTTTTATATAATTCGTCTGCGTAAATTTTCCCCGTTTTCGCAACATTTCTTATTGCTGCTCCGCACCTTATTTCTCCTCTATTTAATGGATGTTATTATACATATAAACCTTCCTCTTCAATCACTTTATCTATTAAAAAAACCGCATCAAAATTCGTTGCGTAGTTTTAAAGATTTAAGCATACATAGGGATATAGGGACAGAGAAAGCGACTTTGTTTTAAGGTTCATATCTGTGCATCGCGGCCGATCGCGAATCGCGCGCGTCTTACGACAAGCGTCTGACGCGCGCGGCCGATGCGACAATAGTCAGAGTATTAGAATATATGGTACCGTTTATACTATGTAGTGATAGTAATTATTCTCTCAATCTCATCGCCTGATAGGACACAGCACGATACACCGGGGATTAGGCGCACGACCGAACGCTAAATGTGCTCTCTAAGGTACAGAGCAGTTCCTGGGTACGCCCATGATAGGTACATTACATACAAATGTCATCCATCTACGGACGTGACAGTTTTAAGTTTTAACGTTGCAAAACCTCGCTGAACTTTCAATCTGCTCGATGGCTACTTTATCATGGACCTTCTATTCATACCTACCACTAGAATGACAAATAAATCCCTTGATTATAAGAGAAGAGGTTAGTAATACCAACCTTAGCAATAAGGATTTTTCAAATACTTAACGAAAAGCATTCCAAATTCTTTATTCACTTAGGATGCAAAACAACACTTGTAATACGTCGGGATTCTACATGTACATGCAAACAATAGGTAAAGCCCGAGAAAAAAACCTGGCAATAAAACCCCGCAGCCACTCTTTTCAAATTGCCAATTTTACAATGTTTGAATGTTTATAAACTTGATATGGGGGTAAGGTACTGCCACTAATATACTATACACCATCTTAAAGGACTAATGTAAATTATATTATTATTAAGCTGGAACATGAGATAAACTAAAATCAATCACAGTGGGTACAACATAGTAGGATTATCTACTTACAACAAAGGTAAAAACTATATGTGCTCAAATATTGGCCAAAGCACTAGTACATGAAGCATATGCAAGTGCATACCATATTGTGAAAGGATTGCTAAAGTTATGGATACGAAATACAATAGCTGTTAATTGTTTTCACTTTTATTCAAAATGGCAATTTGTAAGCTTTGTTCAAACTTTTACAAATTCCTAAAAGTCATTGGCAGTTGTCTTGTTTGTCTAATATTGTATGTTTTTTCTACTAATTAAGCTTAAAAGTCTGTGTCCCACTTTAATGAAAATTATGTTTATTTCGTTGTTATGGGTTAATTAACAAAGTAATTTGTCAAAGTTATTTCTTATAAATTAGGAAAGTGTTCACACAAAACGTTATAATATAATCGTTTAACAAAAAACTTTCACTGTCACTAACACAAGGTATCTTAACCACTATCAATGAAACAAGCCTATAAATAGCTCGTCAATAGTCCGTTTCATAGAACATTCGCGTCGTCGCTTAATCACCACTTCATTCATTGACATAATCTTTTAGTCGCCATTGTAAGCAGCTTTTGCATAATCTGCTTTTTATATGTCATTAAAATTAATGGGCCTTTATCTTTGTCAGGTTTTGTGACGGCTTTCTGACTTTAAAATTAAGCCCCATAAGTACCTTTGGCACGTTCAACTTTCGTATTCGTTTAAGCTAATCTGACAATTCCTTTTTTATGTAAAGCTAATTCCCGCACTAGAGTACAAGCCCTGTGTGTGTGTACAAACATACAAATTACACACAAAGTACACCCAGACTCGGAACAACAATTTCTGAATCACACAAAGTCGAACCTGTAACAAACTTTAAAACAAAGAGTTTGTAAAATAGTATCGGGACTTAATCGCGTGAAATATCGCAGGTACAAAACCTTTTTATTTACCTGACGTTTTGATCGAATTGCACCGGCCGTGGTCACAGGTCGACTGATGACAGCTTAACGATGTCCATTTAATATTCTAATACGTGTAAACATCGCGAAATTTCAAAAACAAAATGTTATTAAGCTTTTATTATATATATTTTTAGCCTGCGACAACTGCTTGCGTGAATTTTTTTTTTTTTTTGTTTAATATTTTCACAAATTATAGTTTAATATTGTGATGTTAACCCTATCAATACCTAGTTTTTACGTGAAAGAATAAACATTATTCATACATCCAACTATCTTCAAAAACTTTTCTATATTGGTGTAGAAGGTACCACCACTTTTGTTTAATTCTTTTACGGTTTGTTTTTTCTATATGCCGTAATCCTTTATTCAAAAATCTATGAACGATATTTTAATTACACTACCGGTTTAATAGGTCTGCTCGGCCATTATATTTTTTTGCAACAGTTATTCCCGCCCATAACTTATCGGTATTTTAATTAATACCAGATTGTTTGCACAGAGCTAATATCATAAATCATGGTCTAATCTAAGCCGGCGAGTTTGATATCTTTATAATGTCCATATTGAAGGCAATATCATAAAATCGTGATAAGTTTGCTATTAAAGGCCTTCACACACTATACAGTAACAACACTGGCTATAGCAGACGAGAATAAATCGAAAAAAAATGATCTTTACAATGCCTAAATATTTAAAAGACCTATCCAACGACACCACACACTATGGGGTAGGTGATAAATAAAAATCACATCCCCACTAATTAATAGGTAGTCCCCTACCTATTAATAATGGTAGTATGGTAAATTTTTTTTCAAGATATATATTACCACTTTGCC
The DNA here is from genome assembly GCA_945859575.2 of Herminia tarsipennalis. NCBI lineage: Eukaryota > Metazoa > Arthropoda > Insecta > Lepidoptera > Erebidae > Herminia > Herminia tarsipennalis. The sequence goes on from OX243837.2 coordinate 17,792,036, forward strand.
AGCGTAAGTAATATGTATATATATGCCAAATTACAGCTTTCTAGTACCAAGAGTCTCTGAGCTAAGCTGCGAATGGACAGACAAGGCGAAACCAAGTACCTAAGGGTTCCTTGTTTACTACGGAAACTTAAAACAAACATAGGAAAACCGAAACCCAAGTGGTGGACAACTGTTAACAAAGACATGGAAGGGCACAGTCGAACACACAGACAACCCAGGACAGAGTGTCCTGGCGCATACGAACGAAGAGGGCCAACCGAGTAAAGGGAGTAGGGAAGAAAAAAGAAACACTATACAGTAACAAACTCCTACGCACGATATGGATTCTTTGTGGAATCTTTTTTTTAATGATAATTAGCAATGTGGGGTTATGGGTCCCACATTACTAGCAATCATGTTAACCTCCCCAGCTAAGCTTAATTGCTTTTGGTAGGGTAGTTCATGTAAGTAGTTTAATGGGTAGGATTCGAACCTCACGATTGGTAGTCTGATGCCTTAACCATTAGATATATCAACTCATATGATGTTCCACTGCTGGGAGACCCGTTCTGCCCAGTAGGACCTATTTATTATAGATCCTGGGATAATTGCCATAATCGCTACGCTTGGCGAGCGGGTTGGCGATGACGCTGCTGCCCATCCTCAGGTGTGAAATCCCTTAATCGCCTTGACGACAACCACGGGAAGAGATGATTCTTAAGCCGGTACCACACGGCAAAACCAACATTAGGCTACCGCCAATTATTTAGTCTATTCGCTGGCTAAATAGATATGTTAAACAACTTACTCGTAATTAAGCGATTATTCCTACTATCCACCCCCTACTTGTCCACCCAAGGTGGACAGTGTCACAAATTTAATAAAAAACGGGTTACACTCTGGGAGTGCCGGCAGAAGTGAAAACGTGATCATAACGTTGTGCATTTTTGAATATTTTGTAATGGTTAGGGTTTTTTCTATCAGTATAAAAGTACTATCATATATATGGTAAATACAATATTCATCTATTGCCCTATCGTACACAAACATGACAATTTAAGAAGTGACAATGACATCGACATGACAATTAAATGAAAATTATGAAATATTAAATCATAAATTTAAAAAAGAAATCATAATATATAAATACAAAAGGGAAAAAAATATATTATTTGGACTCGAACGGGGGTCTTCCCGATTTCCCACCTGAGTTATTATTACATTGTAGATTGCGGCGAAATTTACCTTCGTATTCTAATAATCTTACGAATTTTCGATCAGGGTCACGTGATCCTGGCGCGAGTTTAACATTTTATACCCATTCCAAAAAAAGTGCACAACGCCGCTAAAGAAGTTTTCACTTCAAAAAACGGGAGTGGCCAGTGAGAATCATTATTAAATTAATTCACTGTAGCCACGGCTGGTGGACATAGTTACAACTTTTTCAAACATTTACAATGGCCACATCTGGTGGACAGCGTCACTATTAAAACCAAATATTGTCTATCAACCACTGGCACAGAGTGCAATAATGTAACAGTTACAAATTAAATCCATTTATGTATATTTTGCTTTGACGTTTATTAATTGTCTACAATATTTCAAATCAACTAGGTATTTAAAATAATCATCATAGATTGTTCATAAAATAGCTTAAGTACTACTTATACTATCTTAAAATCATAATAAAACTCTTGGTTTATTTTTACCTGACTGCGGAGAAGGGTTATAATATGTTTGTGCCGGGCATAATGTGAGATGGCCCTTTACTAAGTATTACAAGTCGTTCGCGGAATTTCAATCGCAATTTGTACTATTACCTCCGACGTAAAAAAAGGGTAGTATTACTGTGTACGTTTGTGATTTTGTATCTGTATGTGCCATAGTGCCCTTGTGTCCTGAGATACAGGCCTAGTTTAGGCACCAATCTCTCACAATATTTAAAATAATCAACACAAAGCAACTTTAATTAGTACTGTTATTAGATTTGTTTGATGAAAATCTGTTAAGGCGTTTTCAAGATAATCAACTTTTTCTCTCATGATCTTTTAGAAGCGTTTTAGTGGATTCAATCTTTATAAAATCAAATAACGTTGATAATGCTGTAGCATTACTAACATAATATGAATGGATAATAACAGTCTTTGCTAATGTAGGTAACTACTGCTAATCCAAAATGAAACATTATCATTATACCTACCTATGGATTTCAAGTTTTATTAATACCTGAACATGGTGAGATAATAAATAAACCTGTTCACTTTTGCAAATTTTGAATCCCGTTATGCAATTATGTACCTAAAATGGTACACAAATTGTACGTTTAAATATAAAGACTTGTCTTTTGGTGTTTGCAATTCTTGTCTTCAATTAAAGTAGATCTGAGTCATGTTTAATACCATCACTGTGATAATTATGTTAATGTCTCATCATTACTTACTCGTAATGTATAAGCTACGTTTTGAAATCTGGAGCAATTTAGTATAAGATTTAAAAATATTGTTTACATCGAAGTAGTGACACGCAAGTATTGATAAGAAAGAAAAAAACTAGTTTCTATTATTATTACACAGTAAAATCAGTCAGGGTTAATTCTAAGCTTCATAAACTTAGGTACTGTTGTTTCACCCTCTCATATAGTAACAACAATTCTTATTATAAAATGTGTTGAACAACATTCCAGCACCTTGTAATGAGCGGATGTCGGGAATCGATAGGAAAATTGTGGGCATATTTTATAATTTTGTCATTATTACAATAGAAAATTTACCCTACACACCGAATTTCAAGGTTCAATTTCTATTGATATCAAAATACTTTATAGCACATAGAAGAAACCGTAAGGTACAAACGTGGTTTGAAAGTGGCCTTTATAAACTTTGAAATAGGAGCTGCATTTACATCTTCTTCAAGAGAGACTTGCAATAAATATAGGTAATAGAAGCCGGCGCCAGTCGATTTGAGCGTGTGCGTGATAAAATCGCAGCTCTAGGCGTCAACACCATAGTGTCGCTATTTAAAATTAAGCTAATTTGTTAAATCAACTATGTTGATACCAACAACATGAATATTCGAATCGTGAATCATTTATTTACTTGTAATTTCACGCAATCATGTTACAAAACATCAAAGACTTGAAACCCAAATTCTATACATTACGGCATCTGGATAAGTAGGGAACTAGTTCTGAAAATTGTGCAAGTATTTAGGTCAATACATTTCCGTTCGTGATATTTCATTTCTCACGTACATCATACATACAGTGCCAAAAACAACACTTCAAAAGTATAAATTATAAATAAATAGGTACATCATTAGAAAGCAATAAATAGGACAAATTTAACATCCCTGAAGAGTTCATCTTTTAGTTGAGAATAAAAAAATCAACATCGAACACAAGTTGACTCTCAAGGACTCATTTGATTAGACAGTCAACTACGATACAGGGTTTTGATGACCATTATTTTAAGGTATATTGCCTAATTAGTATAAAATAGTTTATTTTCACAATAATAATTTACCTATTGTCAACAAAGACAAATCCGACAATATCGAAGCCTTAGGTATACGACGGTAATCCGACACGACCGCTCTGAAGGGAAATGAAGCGCAGCTCCGTAGCTGTTTAACATACAACTTTTTAGGAAACGATCTCTGATCTGTAAAACGAAAAATAGTGACAGAAGCTTAAACCCATTGATCCAACAACGACTTGGAGTAGAATGTCTAAGAATCTTTTGTTATTTATAAGAATTTATTTACCAAAAATACGGGATCCTCTAGCCTAGCTGTTAACATCTACGGGTATCTATTTTAAAGTTGTGGAAAAATATTGTATCTCCATTAGTTTCAAACTAGTCAAGAAAGCAAAATCAACAGTATGGACATAGGGTTGAATAACGTAGGTACTTTGTTTGTCCAAGTCTCAAGGCGAAACAAGAGTGGCGTTCCATGTACTGCAAGTGAGTAATCAGCCCTTTGTTTGGTCTCCACACAAGGATGCACCAACAAAATTAAAATATATCCAATATGTACACAACGATGGGTTTGTTCTGAGCAAATTTTGTGAAGCAATGGCCTCAATTTTTCACTGAAGGCACTTTTGATTAACAGCTGATAAACTTCCTTATTGCATGTTAATTATGGATTTTAGTTGCAGTTATGATCTGTAAAGATGCTAAATACCTTTATGTTTATGAAAACAAAATATTGAAATTTATTGTATTATTAATAATATGAAAAATAATTATAGTTCCTGATCTTTTTATGTTGTTTTTATAATTAATATTTAATGGTTGCATGTCAAACACGCTAGCACATATACCTATGTATACACGTATGCACGTACATGTATACGCCTTAGCAACTATTAGTCGCGTCAATGAATACATAAAACAGGCAATCCTGGAAAGTCACCGATTTTGATGATTTTTGTTTTTTAGTTAGCAAACAAAACATCGTCTTCGCTCCAAAATGAGGGAGAATGTAAGTTTGTTTTTGATTTTAAATAACATAAGTAAATTTAAAAAAACGGGTTGCACTCTGGGACTGCCGGAAGAAGTGAAAACTTAGTTCATTTTTGAATATTTCGGAATGGTTAGGGAATAATTTCGCACGAATTGCTTTATTTATCAGTATAAAAGTACTATCATATATGTGGTTAAATACAATATTCATCTATTGCGCTATCGTACACAAATATGACAATATAAAAAATGACAATGACAACGACTTGACAATTCAATCAAAAATATGAAATATCAAATCAAAATAAAAAGGCAAAAAATAATCTGACCGGGGTCTTCTGGTATCTAGACCGTCCGATTTCCCACCTGTCTACCCACCAATCCACAAATCTTACGGTCAAGTGATCCTGACGCTTTTAGTTTCACATTTTATACTTGCCTGCCTCTGTGGCGCAGTGGGAGTGTGCTCGACTGCTACGCAAACGACCTCTTGCGGGTTCGATTCCTACACGGGACACCACTTTGTGCGATCCACAAATGGTGGTTCCGAGTCTGGGTGTACTTTGTGTCCGTGACTTGTATGTTTGTAAAGTCCCCCGCGACACAGGGCTTGTACCTACCCTACTGCGGGAGTCGAATTTAAAAAAAAATAAAAAAAAAATACTCATACCAAAAAAAGTGCACAACGCCGCTAAAGAAGTTTTTACTTCAAAAAACAAAAACCTACAAAAAGATCAAAAATCATCAAGATCGGAGCTCTTCTTGAGGACTTTTGAGGAAAAGACTTCATTGACAATATATGCGCGCTAGTAGAGCTGTTGTTAAATTCCCACCCAGTTATTATAACCAGTGTGCCATCAGCCAAACAAATATTATCTTCATCTTGTAGAATTGAAAGCTATAAATACATAAACAAATCATAAATCGGTCGAATTGTCACGGACTCCTATTTCAGAGGCACGAACATATTTTAATTAAATTAGCTGTTTAAAGTTTTTCATGTAGGTACCTATGTAATAAATACATTTACTTAATATCAATTTCAATTTTTTTTATTTGGTTTTTATATAGGTACTAGCTGACCCGCGCAACTTCGTCTGCGTAAATTTTCCCTTTTTTTTTTACAACATTTTTCATTGCTGCTCCGCTCCTATTGGTCGTAGCGTGATGTTATAACCTATAGCCTTCCTCGATAAATGGGCTATCCAACAATAAAATATTTTTTCAATGCGGCCCAGTAGTTCCTGAGATTATCGCGTTCAAACAAACAAACTCTTAGAGGGATGAAAAATAGATGTTGTCCGATTCTCAGACCTACCCAATATGCACACAAAATTTCATCAAAATCGGTCAAGCCGTTTCGGAGGATTATGGCAACGAGAACTGTGACACGAGAATTTTATATATTAGATTCAAGAACATAATTATTTTTCCTAACAAATGTATTTGCGTTTGCATTATTTAGTAAAAATATATTTTCTAAAGTCATTCTGTAATTGATCGAAATCAATTGAACACGATTACGAAGATTGTTAGCCGACCTGACACTGTCTTTAGGCTTCGCATGAACTCATTATAACTCCCCATAATTCTTGCTGTCTCGTCTGGATCCGGTTTATATTGTTCCATACTTTTTACTGTTTATAGGCGATTTATAGTTTCCTACAGTAAATGAATGGTTAAAGGTACTAGTACATACTTTGATGCAATTTGCGCTATGTTAGCGCCATTAAACTTCAAGTTTTTAATATCAATCTAGTTCTCTTCGCTCTTCCTATTGAGATTCTAAGAACGGCTTCTTATCTTGTATAATGGCACTATAAAAAGAAACCTTATACTTTAATTTTGTAATAATAGCTTTGGATTAGTAGGATAGGTTGGATTTATAACACCATATTAGATAGTGATATTTTATTAATAGTGTTAGGGGTCGGATTTCGTGTAAGGTAATACAACACTTCGTTTTATTAATTCACAGAATTATATTAATAGTAAATGCTGTCCTAAAGCTTTTTTTGTTTTCATCAGTTACTTACGATCCTTCAAAATATTTAGTTAACCAAGCTTTTAAAATTATTTGAAAATCTTTTAAAATTAAGCTTGGTTCTATGTAATGATTTTCAGCAGATTTTGTGATACATTTTGAGGCCTTCGGTACTATTCCAAAATACTATCTAAGAAGATTTTCTCAAAACAATACCTATCACCAACACAACAGAACAATATTTCATAACAATACGTATGATACGATACACATTACGTTCTAGATAGTACTATAGACATCTCTTCAAAAGACAATCAACATACGTTTTGAAAACAAAACTTCTTGAAAGGATAATACAAACATTCATTATGTTTTAAAGAAAAGGTCGTCAGAAATATTCCATTCAATACATAGATATAATAATATAGATAGACTGGCTTATGCCTGCGGCTTCGCCCGCGTGGATGCCAGATTGTTACCTAAATATTTTAACGGCGTAGTTTCATACTAACTTAGCACCCCCGTTTTACCCCTCAGGGGGTGAATTTAAAAAATCCTTTCTTAGTGCTCCCCTACGTTTTTAAAGGAACCCCTATGCAAAATTTCACGTTTGTAACCCTTATAGTTTAAGCCCTGTGTTGATGTGTCAGTCAGTCAGTCAGTTTCTGCTTTTATATTTATACATATACAAACCATTTCAACCTCGTACCTACTAGGATATATTTAAAAAAAGTTTTTTGTTTACGTTCAGGGTGCCGTATAAATAAATATTTTTTACAAAATATTTTCATGTGTAGAATTTCATGTGTAGAATTCTTTGGTTGCAGATAGTTTTAAAATAAAAATTTATCACATAATGTTGACATTTTAGATGCATGCATTTAAAATAAAATATACATTTCCTACTTTAGTTTAAAACTTTTTGTAGAAAAATAATAGTCTTAGAAAAATAATAGTTCCTACTATTTATGTAACATGCTTTTGGTAAATTTAAAGTCTTAGTTCCTTCATCTTCTTACCAAGTTTCTTGTATAGAGTAGAGCTATCGATAGATTGGGACATGAGTCGAATCATGATTCACATGTACAAAGTTCTACTTGAGTGACATTATCGGAAGAACGCGTCCATTCCACTGATGTTAACAAGCGGATCTTGTTCCTACATAATGAATAGTTTACATCTTAGTTTTAGCACAAAATACTGAGAGTACAGAAGGTACAACTTTTACCAAGTACACAGTATCACAGAATTAAAGACCACTCAATACCATATTAGAATATTATCGGGACTTAATCGCGTGAAATATTTGGACTGTTCAGTTGACCCGTGACCACGATCGGTGCAATTCGATCCTAATGTCGGGTAAATAATTTCACACGATTAACGGCCAGTCTCAATTATCTATCTATCGATGGATTTGGCTACTAGAGGTAGAATTTTGACATATTTTGTATGAGGCTTATGTCAAATTTATAGCTGTAGTAGCCAAATCCATCGATAGATAGATTATTGAAACCGGCCCTAAGTCCCGATAATATTCTAATATGTGTAAAAATCGCGAAAGTTTAAAAACAATCACTCAAGACCACTTTGTTCGGAAGGTGGGGCGAGAATCCGTGTCCGTAAACCATGTCTATGTGTGCCGTAATTACCGGCCCCAGGCCAGATTTAGGTTGAAGCAAGATCTAATTTTAGCGCCCCAATATTATTCAGATTTCACTCAATATACTACCAATGTGATGGTGTGGAGGTACTTGCATGACAGGCCCAATATGATTTACACTCGAAACCCTCCCACCCCTGGGCTAGGTGTAAGTCATTTCACTTGACATATTAATTTACCGCCCTTTCACAGCATTTGGTGCCCTAGGTTCCTAGCCGGAGGACGCTTTCGGGCCGAACCCCGACCTATGGCGCCTGTTCGCCCTATGGACAGACAGGCGCGGGCGCCAGCCCTGTGTACGCATTGCTATTGCGCGTGTTATAGAGGGTTACCTTTTATACTCTCGGTATTTTGTGGTTTTAACGTGTACGGTGTTGGCTTGTAACGTTTAGTTTCAAGTTATGTTATGTAGTTTTACATCACTGTGTTCGAGTAAATCTTGTAGATTTATTTTTTTAAATGGAAGGTCTAAAGTCATGTAATCATTAGGCTACAGATTACTGACATTTAAAATCATTATTTATTGATGCCTCATAGTGATGCATTGGACTTATCATCAACGTGGTAATAATCTAATACTTGTTTGCTTCGTGTATTTCTTTCTAGATGAATAAGAATTTTGAATTGATCATGTTATCTTGATACTTTACATTAGGTACATAGGCATCTTCTCCTGAGAGAATCATCTACCTGATTATGTATTACAATGCTGAAGAAGGTACTAACAATGTTCAGTTACTTATACAGAGTGTCCCAAAATTATGCCACACGGAGGGAAAGTACTTTAAATATTGTAGATAGAACATTAACACAAAATATACCTAATCAAAATATACCGATCGCCAACCCGCCTGCCCAGCGTGGCGATTATGGGCATTACCCCCATATGCACCAAGCACAAAAGCCACGGCCCCCAGTTCCCGGCAGTCACGCTATTCCTGGACATGGTGGCGTCCACGGTAACGGCGTGGCGGGGGGTGCTAAGAATCTCCGGGCTACGGAAGGCCACCACAACCAACTGACCCTGGCGACGTATAACGGACGCACGCTACGGCTAGACTCGCATCTGGCACAACTTGAGGTGGAACTTGGGAAGATTAGGTGGCATATCCTCGGGTTAAGTGAAGTCCGAAGAGAGGGAGTGGACACCATAACCCTCGAGTCAGGCCACCTTATGTACTTCCGCGAGGGAGACCAAAAATCTCAAGGTGGTGTTGGGTTTCTGGTAAATAAGTCCCTTTCTGACAACGTTGTGGAAATGTCTAGCGTGTCGAACAAGGTAGCGTACCTCATTATCAAGCTCACCGAGAGGTATAGCCTCAAGGTAGTGCAAGTGTACGCACCGACCTCGGCACATCCAGACGACGAAGTGGAAGATATGTTCGATGACATATCGAGGGCCCTCCACTCCACCACTAAGACCCACTACAACGTTGTTATGGGGGACTTCAACGCTAAAGTGGGAGTACAAAATTGCAGCGAATTGGTAGTAGGATCCCATGGATTTGGAAGCCGAAATCATAGGGGGCAAATAATTATAATAATAATAATAATAATAATAACCATTTATTTCAGGCTACTAAGGCCCATATCAGCAAATGCTAGTCAACTTCCTCGAACGGGAGGGGCTCTTCTTGATGAACTCTTTTTTCAAGAAACGGCCCCAAAGGAAGTGGACGTGGCAAAGCCCCGACACTATGACGAAAAACGAGATCGACTTCATCATGACGGACAAAAAGCATATGTTCAGAGACGTCACCGTGATCAACAGGTTTAATACCGGTAGTGATCACCGACTTGTCCGAGGCTCTCTGAATATCGACTTCAAGGCGGAACGTGCCCGTCTGATGAGGTCCAGGCTCCGACCTACTTTGCTCCAAACCATGATAGGATCCGAAGCGTTCCAGTCAAACCTGGATAACCGATTTGCTGCCATGGAAACCACAACAGACGTAAACCAGAAGCTCGTAAATGTGGTTCGGATACTCAGGGAAGAAGGTACGAGATTTTGTGAAATGCAGCGTAAGGGCAAGAAGTCAAAGCTTTCGGAAAAGACTTTAGGGCTAATGAAGGAACGACGTGAAAACCCACCCGTCACTTCGTCGGAAAAGCGCGCTCTAAACCAAGAGATCAACAGGCTTATACGACACGACCTTCGGTGCTCCAACACTCTTTTGATTAAAAGAGCGATCGAGCAGAACCGGGGGTCAAAAGTGTTCGTACAATCTCTTGGAAGAAGCCACCTGACGAAGTTGACCACAGCAAGTGGAGAAGTCGTTTCTTCGAAGCCGGCAGTCCTCTCCGAAGTGGAAGGCTTCTATGGCCGGTTATACGCTTCGCATGCATCTCGACCTGATCCTGAAAATGAGGGTCCTAGAGCCACTCTAACACGCCACTACACCGAAGACCTGCCAGAAGTCAACATTGACGAAATCGTGCTGGCTCTCAAACAGCTGAAAAATGGAAAAGCCCCTGGAGAGGATGGCGTTACAACAGAGCTGTTAAAAGCTGGAGGTAAACCCGTACTGAGGGAGCTCCAAAAGCTTTTTAATGCTGTCTTGCTTGAAGGGAGAACTCCGGAGGCGTGGAGTAGAAGTGTAGTCGTCTTGTTCTTCAAAAAAGGAGATAAGACCCGGCTGAAGAACTACCGACCTATTTCTCTTCTAAGCCACGTCTATAAGCTGTTTTCAAGAGTCATCATGAACCGTCTTGCGCGAAGACTTGACGAATTCCAACCACCGGAACAGGCTGGATTTCGGAGCGGATATGGCACCATAGACCACATCCACACAGTGCGGCAGATTATACAAAAGACCCAAGAGTATAATCAGCCCCTGTGTCTAGCATTCGTGGACTATGAGAAGGCCTTTGACTCGATTGAAATCTGGTCCGTTCTGGAGTCTCTGCAGCGATGCCAAGTAGATTGGCGATATATCCAAGTGATGAGATGTCTCTACGAAGCCGCCACCATGTCCGTCCAAGTACAGAATCAGCAAACAAAACCTATACCATTGCATCGAGGAGTGAGGCAAGGGGACGTTATTTCCCCGAAATTGTTCACAAATGCAATGGAGGATATGTTCAAGACGCTGCACTGGAAAGGGCGGGGCATCAACATCAATGGTGAATACATTTCTCACTTGCGATTTGCAGATGACATTGTCATCATGTCGGAAACGCTGCAGGACCTGCAACGGATGCTGAATGACCTGGCTGACTCCTCTGTACGCATCGGCCTACGGATGAACTTGGATAAAACCAAGGTCATGTTCAAAGAACATGTACTACCGGAACCGACAGCGGTGCACGGCGCCGTTCTCGAAGTTGTTCAAAAATATGTGTACCTCGGGCAGTCATTGCAGTTAGGTAGAAACAACTTCGAGGACGAGGTGAACAGGAGAATTCGGTTGGGTTGGGCAGCGTTTGGTAAGCTACGTCAAGTCTTCTCATCGTCGATCCCACAATGTCTAAAGACTAAAGTCTTTAATCAGTGCGTCCTACCCGTCATGACATACGGAGCCGAAACGTGGACACTGACGGTACGGCTGGTCCACAAGTTCAAAGTCGCTCAGCGGGCTATGGAACGGGCTATGCTCGGAGTTTCTCTTAGGGACAAAATCAGAAATGAGGTGATCCGGCAGAGAACCAAAGTTATCGACATAGCCCACCGGATTAGCAAGTTGAAGTGGCAGTGGGCTGGCCATATTAGCCGAAGAACCGACAACCGTTGGGGTAAACGAGTTCTTGAGTGGAGACCGCGGCTTGGCAAACGTAGTGTAGGACGCCCTCAAGCCAGGTGGAGTGATGATATACGCAAAACGGCTGGCAGGAGCTGGATGCGAGAAGCCGAAGATAGAACAAAGTGGCGTGCAATTGGAGAGGCCTATGTCCAGCAGTGGACTGCGATAGGCTGATGATGATGATGATACCTAATCACTATAGGTCTTTAATATTTTAAGAGTTCCCACGATATCTCCAGGATCTCATTATCAGATCCTGATCTGGTGACAATGAGACCACCTTGGAAGTTTAACCCTTTCAATCACATTTTTTTTTTCAAATCGGGCACGCCGTCTTTGCATAATCGGGTAAAAAACACACAAAAAAACTTACAGTTGAATTGAGAACCTCCTCCTTTTTGAAATGTTTATTTTTTTATGACTGACTCTGTGGCGCGGTGGGAGTGTATACGATTGCTACGCAAGAGGTCGTGGGTAAGATCCCCACCCAGGATAATACTTTGTGTGATGAGCACGATGGTTTATTATGTGTCTGGGTGTTATTTATCTATAATATGTATGTATTTAGAAATATATAAGTATGTGTATCGGTTGTCTGTTTTCCATAGTACAAGCTCTCCTAGTCTGGGATCAGATAGCTTTGTGTGAGTTGTCCCAAGATATTATTATTATTATTTTACGTGTTTAATTTCCAGTCCAGATTAGCGATTATTTACAAATCATTGGATGCAGTTCGAATGATTTTTAAATCAAAATGAATTCTTCTTTCAGTAAAGTCCCTTGGTGTGGCACAGTTTTAGGACAGCCTGTATATACAAAACTAACGGTTAGGTAAACATATTGAAGGTAAAAAACCTAATTTCAACAGTAAATGTGAACGCAACAGTGGAAATAATGTTGAAAAGATTGCTAATTCATACAAAAATCAAAGCTTAACCTTAGAACCGTTGAAAACTCTGTTGGTACTTCAAAATACATCCATCATTAAACGTCATACTAATCTCTCATTGATGTAAACATTTACCGCAACTAACGGCCAAATGCATTACGTGGACGAAAATAACGTGTTTGTTATGAATATCACTTTCATATCATAGGTATCGGTAAGTATCAGTCATAACTGTGCTGTCAAATGTATACAGTAGCGGATCAACGTCTTTAACCACTCCGTGACTTGATTTACGCAATGTATGCTTTACAAATTAGCCGTTTAGTGTTATCTGAGTGCTCGCTTCGAAGTGCTTCGAGCGTCGGATCCACTATTATATTTATACATACCACTTGCCTAGAAGCGGTAGTTTAGACATTAATAAATTGAACATTGAAGCTGGAACAGCCTGCTATAAAAACTCTTTTCTTGTTTCAAGTTAACTGACACGTTAAATGTAGTAGCTCCTCTTACGGCCGGTCTCAATAATCTATCGATGGATTTGGCTACTAGGGGTAGAATTTTGACATATGTTATATGGAGCTTATGTCAAATATTTACCTCTAGTAGCCAAATCCATCGATAGTTAGATTATATTGAGACCAGACGTTAAGGGTTTATTACATACAAACACTTATTTTATCATTATTTTCTTATGTTTGCATATACCTGCTTACTTATTTTTTTTTGTGTGGATAATCTATAGTAATATTAAGTAAATTGAAGGAAGACTTGTTTTCAACTATCGAGTGGTTAGTGATGACTTTAGACATAAAGATAGCTTAAAGCTTGGTGTGACAGACGACATTTTATCACGACAACCAGTATACATTCGAACAAAATTGTGACAACTAGTTGTGTGTTGAAAATAGCCCCAATATGGTCCAGTGATACAATGGGTATTAATATAACAAAGTTAAAGATTACGTATCATGTCTTTCTTCAAACGAAGTTTAAAAAGAGTTTTCACTTCACGGTAGGCAGTGGCTTGGGTGTGTCCCTGACATTCTTGTAGTCCATGAGCGGCGGTTAAGGCTCACCATCAGCTGGGCTGCTGGCTCGTCTGCCAACTATTGGCAATAAAAAAAATCACAAACAATAAAATTTAAGGAGCTATTATGTAATCTTTATCTAAACGTTTCAATTAAAAACTTCCATAATATATGCCGTAATCCAGTCACGCTCATAGCATATCCAGTTGTTTTGACTCTTTAAAAATATTTCACTTTCTCCGATGATTCCGATAGGTCTCTAACGACGACTTCTCATTCGTCAACCGGTAGACAGGTGCCTCATTGATTATCAGCATTAGACTCCATTAAGTCTTTAACTCGATACATTCGTATTACCGGTTTTGTGTTGTACAAATTATTCAATGTAATCTCACCATTTTTTACTTGTTATGAAACACTTGCAATATTTATTTTATTAATGTTACTTTTGTTAGTAGCCATTATGTGTAAGTGAAGTTTTGATTTGAGAATTAGATAAATGGATTCGTTTAATTTGATAGGTGAGGTCTTGGTTTAGCTATTTAGTGTTTGTGATTGTTTATCGTTTAATCATCACGATTCTAGTTTGAAGGCTATTTTCAAATGCTGGACTGATATCGAATATTACCTACCTATCAATTATATGTCATATTGTCAATCAATTTTGATTTGTTTAAAAATGCTAAACTGATTACCCACTGATATAAACACAAATGATAAATTATCTAGAATAAAAACAACCTGTTAGAATTCCAATATGCTATATTTTATATTTAAAGTCAAAGTCCATATCACGGACGTTTAAGCTCATACCCGATAGATAAGGAGTGATTCGTAAACACTAATAAATCCCGTTTGTGGCTTCTTTACATTACACCCAATAACTTGGTAATATCAGTTTAAAAACAAGCGATTTAACGATTAAGGGTTAAAAACATTTTAACCCTTATCCTACCACCTACTTTTGGCACAAAAGCACCTACCACACGTCTGTGACTCCAAAGTAAAATCGTTGTTTTTTTGTCAGGTTTAGGGCATAAACTTCACAATGAACCAAGATTTTATTCCGGTAAATAGTCTGTAGGTGGTTATGGTCATAACTTCAAAAACTAGTGGGTAGGTGATTGAGGGTTAAAATATTAATCAGAACTGATATTACAAAGTTGTTTAGTGTAATGTAAAGAAGCCACGAGCGAGAGGTTATTAGAATATTACAAATCGCCCTGTGTAATCATTATACTATGTTAGAGTGCCTAATGCCCTTTAACAGTTTACAAGCTTGCGAGTAGCCGCACATAAATGGAATAAGTACAGCAAATATTGGCTTGTATTAAATTAAATGAGGTGTAGTACAAATCGAACTTGCAGGTAAGTAGGTACAATTGGCAAGGACACGTCGCGGTTGGTGCGGCCACATGCACTCAGCTGACATCGTAAACCTACTCTCTTAAATCAAAACCTCGACGTTCCTGTAACATTACGAAAGGAACTAAAATACATTCAATTTTATTAAGACAAATTACAAACATTTAGAAACGGTTCATTTCAACTCATCTTAATACATAATTTCAAAACTAAGATGATATTTTATTTGACAACCATTTTAAAATATTATCCAATAAATTTTATCAAACGTAAACTTGTGATGATGGCTATAGTTTTAAAGATTCTTCTTGACATATTATTCACGTTTGTAACGCTACTCTTTATCCTTATAAGCAAAGTAAATCAGAGATCATCTCGTTGGCAGGGCTATCTGTCTTTAGATCCAAATCACGTAGCAGCTCGATCCTCAGTCATGCATAAATCTCAATGACCGATTCCAACCGAGACAAACACGAGCAATTAGACGAAACAAGTAATCGTTTAATCTAAAGCGAGAGATGAAAGTGGCTGATAGTTTATCTACCGGATCAAGATTCCCGATGCACGGGCACCACGACTTACATGTCATATTCTTGTCACTGCGATGCCCCATCCATATGTCGTGAATACTATCGTTTTTATACTTATTTCATTTCATCATTACGCTCAATTAAATACGCTTCGGGTACTCTAATTAGATTAGAATGATGAACATGTACGGCAAATATTAATAGATCGGCTTTATAAAACAGGTTATCTAGAGACGTCTGTACGTCACTGGCTGTCCGCTCGAGGCGTACTATCATACCATCGTGTACATCATCGCAATTTTACACAGTATCCTGTCTGATTACATCTAAAGCTTTCACCTGGCTCGTCGTCTGCGGATTCATTAAATTCTTTAATTGACGTTAAATGCTGCGATGATTGCGAGGGTCACTCGTTCTTGACCTCTCTTCAATGAATTAGTGACAAAGCTTTACCATCTATTGAAGATTTAATACTTTCTTTGTTAAGATTTTATTGAATAGTCATAACTTGTGCGTTGAGCTGTTGACCTCTTCGTTTTATTGATTATTGAATTCATTGCATTTCATTAACACAAATTTTATCGATCTTCATTAAATTTCTCCTGAGGAACTTGTGTCAAAGGGGTAGTACTAAAATATAACTCCAATATTTATAAATAATGGAGCAGAATATTTCGTACGATATGAAGTATGGAGCCGCTTACCTGTATCGGCTAGGAATGTACGATGCAATAGATAGCAATCGCTACCCTCGGCTCTGCGCGATCGTTGTGGCAAGCGGAACGTTGGCGCCACTAATGCGATCAAGGGATCCGATTTATTAGTCATATCTTTGCATCAACCGATACACCTGTATACTGTACGTGCCCGATTTAATGCCACAGCGGAACAACTATGGGAACATTTTATTGCCCATTGCGTAACGGCCGGGCTTACTATTACTACTATTAAATACTCGCCGCTTGTATAACCATTCGTATCTAAACCGCCTACTTCATAAATGTAACGTATTTATTTATCTACGTGCTCTTGAACTTGATCGTGTTATCAATGGTTGTATATCTATCTGATTATTTTCAGCTCGGTAGCGATCTGTCAGATATATTTATGTAGCATCAATTTGTCTATCTCGATGTGTAATTTCTCTAAGACCTTGAGATTTGCACTTGTTGCTTTCACATGTAACTTGCAAGTCTTGTAACGTGACATTCGGTTCCTATGTTAGACTTTATCTGTTGATCGAACGTGCGGGTGTGTTCCGACTCTGACACTACGACGGGCAGCCTAGCAGGCTGAATCGTGGCGAAACTCTCTCCGGCTATTGACTACCCTGTCCGATCAATATTAGTTCGACAACAGCGAGACTTGTCAGACGTAGACCAATGTGACACCTGGGCACTTCGCTAGTGAAAACAGATACTCATTAGGGCTTTTAACGACATGTATACGAGGTGCAACATATTGAATCCGATGTGACGCTATCGGCTATGATCTAAGAAAGTGTACGATATCTACACTTTATCCAGCTCTACTAAATATGTCAAAGCTTGGTTTATTTTGTAGCATTTATAGTACGGCAGCTATCTTCAGTTGCGAATCCAGGATTATATTATGAGGTAGAAAGGGATGGCCCGCTAAGTGTTGGTTTTGTCTTTCACCTAGCAAAGTATGTATAAGTATTTATCTCTTTTGTTGCTGACCTGAATCCTTTCTCATATGTCAAATGAGAAATGTAAACACGAAATTCCTTTCCAATGTTTATATTATGTAGATCTAAAAAAATACCGCATCATTAGAGAGAAAGAGAACGTATTTGAGAACTCTCTGCTAATTTTATTGCAGAAGTAGGTATTCGTAATATAATGTGTCAAGGATTGAATGATAAAAAAATGTTGTTACATTTTGGCTAACAAGTAGATATGTACATAGTTTTGTACGAAAATGTAAAAAAAATGTTTTTTTTTATTTGATGACACTTTAAAATAATCTAAATCAAAATCAAAATCAAAATCAAAATCAAAATCAAATATTTTATTTGTAGATCATAGGTGTTACAGATGTTCAGTTATAATAATATATGGATCGCTATGTCTTGCCGTCAGCGGCGTACAAATATATTAGGTACTCTAATAAAGAGAACGTACTTAAAACAATATTTAAATAGTTAACTATTTATACTTATACATATTAAATTTATATCTATACATATTAGAATTTGTCAGTTAAGAATTCATTAACTGTGTAATATGTTTTTGTGCAAAGTAATGTTAGTAACTTATTTCTGAAATCAGTTACATCTTCTATATCCCTGATAGACAGAGGTATCTTGTTATAGATCCTAGGGGCCATACCTAGAAAATATTTTAAAAATAGTGCGGTCGTATGTTGTATTGCACATATTTCTTTATTATGTCTAAGAGATTTCAGTGTTTAAAACATATGCAAGTTCGACTTTACAAATACTGCAGTTTCAAATATATATAAACAAGGGAAAGTAAGAATGTTATATTTTTTAAAAAGTGGAGCACAGCTATCTGTTGATTTGAGCTTAAACACTGCACGTAAACATTTTTTTTGGGCTTTGAAAGCTATCTCTCTGTCAGAAGAGTTACCCCAATGTATAATGCCGAATCGAAGAAGTGATGTAACGTAAGCTTTGTACGCGGTAAGGACTACTGTTTCACTAACTATTTTTGCTAAATTATATAGTGCATATGCATACTTATTTAGTTTCATACAAATAGTTTCTGTATGTTTTTTCCAATTTAGATGACTATCAAGTTGGAGTCCTAGAAATCTAGCACTATTGGTTTCTGTTATTTTTTGACCTGCATATGTAATGTTAAGATTTAGGTTTTTTGTTTTTTGATAGAATGACATAACTTGTGTTTTTTCCAAATTAATTTTTAAATTATTCATGAGTAACCAGTTTATTACGCAGTGTATATAGTGATTAATATCGTCTTCGTATCTACATATGTTTTTGCATGGAATAATGAGCGTAATGTCATCAGCGAACAAGACAGTTTTACAATTGATGGATGTGGGCAAATCATTAATGTAAATGAGAAAGAGTAAGGGTCCAAGGACACTTCCTTGTGGTACCCCCCTCATAGTATAGCGGATGGATGATCTGTGTGTAACTTCTACTTTGGATGTGGAGCATATTTTATTAATAACTGTCATTTGTTTTCTATCCGTTAAATAAGATCTGAT
This sequence comes from Herminia tarsipennalis, assembly GCA_945859575.2. Lineage (NCBI taxonomy): Eukaryota > Metazoa > Arthropoda > Insecta > Lepidoptera > Erebidae > Herminia > Herminia tarsipennalis. Next base: position 17,810,899 of record OX243837.2, read on the forward strand.
CAAGGTTAAACTGTTTCCTCTTATGCCGTATCTTTCTAGTTTGTCTAATAATATCTCATGATTAACGTGATCGAATGCCTTAGACATATCCATCAGTACTGCTTTAATAGGGTTTTTTTTATCAACATTACTAACTATTTCTGAAATCATTTCATAGACTGCTTTATTAATATTTCTATTTTTCCGAAAACCATATTGTTCACTGGCAAATATATTGTTTGTTTCAAAAAATGAGTTCAGTGAATTATAAATTACTTTTTCAAAGATTTTGGATAATATTGGGATAAGTGCTATAGGACGGTAATTGGAAATTGTTGTTGTGTCACCTTTTTTGTGAAGTGGCTTGATTATAGTTATTTTTAGTTGATATAAATTGAGGGCTTTGAAGCTTTACTTATTTTAAATAATATGTACTAAGACATTTCCCAGCGGCTCGTCAGTGCATCTCGTGACCAGAAGGCTGGCCTTTTCTTTGCACAAAGAATAAGCATTACCATATAACGTGGCAATGCTGCCAGCCTTCTGGGCACTATACCAGTTGATATCAATGGGTAGGAACTCTTCGATGCCTAAACTGGTTGTGCCTCCTCTTTTTATGTGACCCCTTTTATGTAGTTTTTTTCTGGTAAGTTGTAAATAATATGTGCTTATTTTATTAACTTATGAATGCTCAAAATTACGAGGATAGGTAGGTAGGTTGAAGGGGTAAAACGTAATAAAACAATGGCATAAATAAAAATAATGTAATGAGATAACTGTAGACCTTAAACAAAGGTACGCAAACGTTGTTTTTATAAATATTTACACCTTTTATAATGAAGTTATAATTCTAATGCGAGGTGTATAACTTAGACATAATGTTTATATACAATTTATATTTACATAAGTCAGGCTCAAATTCATCATAATATGGCTGAAACAATAGCAACATCACAATATGCAATGTCTACAAATAAACCTTCTTTCGATATTTACAAGTGAAGATTTGTCTTAATAAAATGGCTATAACAAGGCTACATAACAAATAAAACTAAATTAAAATTAATTATATACAACCAGTCTGGGGGATCTATAACTAATAATTAAAATTATTTAAATGCTCAAAGATGGCCGTTTCTTTCTGACACTCTTGCTGTTTTTGCCGAATATTGTGCCGATAACCTGCAAACAAAAACATAAAGTTAGTTAATATTGAACAAAAATAGGAAGAGTTTACTAATCAAGTTTAGATAGCCATTCTCATAGCATTATAGAATTATATAAGCTACGGTTAGACCGCGCTTTACGGAGTCGACGCTGAGCTGAACCAGTCTACCCGTGACCACGGCCGTTGCAATACGGTCGAAATGTCGAGCATGAAAACAACGATATTTAGCCTTAAAATAAAATATTTACGCAATTAAGACCCGTAGCTTATAAAATTCTATAATGTGTACAAATCGCGAAAGTATACGAACATATATTCTCATACCATTCAATATAAGTCTATCTATTGTAGCTTTCTAATTAACTCAAGTCAAATATAGCTAGAACAAGAGTGTAGCGTTGCATTCAACAATTTTTACGACATCCTTGCTAAGACTCGGCCTTCTTTACCACGAAAAAGTGTCACTTGAATCCTTCGGCAAATTTTTGAACCTGTCTAAATTTGACACATAGTTTCTGAAGTCCCCTTAATCAACACTAAACTATAACACTTGTTTCAATTACTCGTATGCCTACTAAGAGCAAAAAACACATTATTTAAGATAAATCACCCAACATAATTTTTAATCGAATTATTATTCTCACCTTAGAAACAGAATACGCGGCGAGCTTGCGCCGTGGAGCAGGTAACAAGAGCGCAAGCGCGCGCGCCTCCCGCAGCAGCGCGTGGAACGCTAGCGCGGCGCCGGCGCACGACTCAGCCGCCGACACCTCGTAGAATTGACAACCGAACCTTAATGACAGCTCCTGGCCCTCCTCTGCGTGGACCTCCCTAAAGAAACAGGACTAATGTTAGTACGGCATTTAGATTATCTTTCCACATTGGTCTATAAAAAACGTAAAGGTATAAATTACTTATGGGAAATAATCATACTGTGTAAAATCAAAAAATATTAAGAAAAACAAAGATGTTTACTTTTACAAGCTTTTATTAAACATTATGTTTGTGTTTGGCACGAATCTTGGAAGCTAAATTAGAACCGCTTCCCGGCGTCCGATTGAGCTTTAATTTGGTGTACATATGTATCTTTGGTGACAATACATTTAATTAATATGGTACCATGTAGGTGTTCTGACGATGGAGCCAGAATACGAGCACAAGAACTTCGTAACTAAATAAGATAACCTATAATCGAGTTTGGGTTCATTTGGTTGGTCTTAGTGAGTACTTTAGTGTTGCATGATATCTAGGGGCTGATGATGGAGTCGGAAGGCCATAAGAACTTCTGTGTCATTAAAAAATATTAACCCATCGAGTTTGGACTCGATTGGTTCGTCTTTAGGAGTACTTTTTTAACACCATATTTAGACTTGAAAGCTTGTTTTAACAATAACAAACAATTAACTTATTTCAAACTACAGTAAAACCTATTAACTGTATGAAAGAAATCGGTCCCCGGAATTCCGGTCATCGGAACCTACAAACATCAGGGTACCATCCCCACAACGTCATTTGCTCTGACGCCGAGCCATGTTCAGAATTCAAAATTGTCATTCATACATTTGATATTTTTAAATTTATCTTTAAAATGCCGTTATGCGCTTCCAGAAAATCAATAAAAATTCTGGACAATAAACACCTATCCAAGCGCTGAAATAACGCAAAAAGATAAAAAGAGGTCATATTTACCTGGCGTGTTCGAGGTCACGTTTGTTTCCCAAGAGCGTGATAGCGGCGCAGCCTGGCAGTCGGGTGCGCTCCAGCAACGACAATAGTTCTGCAGCCGCAAGGAACGATCGTCTCTCGCACACTGAGTAGACAACAGCGAATGCATCCCCCCATCGTACATGTTCTGCTAGGCAACCGCGAATCTGAACAAATATTGGATAATTAGTTTTGTTTACAAAAGAATAGCTTCGAAGCTATGCAACGGGTCAGAGCTCAGTCTAAGTCAAAGTTGTACCTAATAATTCCATTATCATCATATGCCTTTATCGAAACATTGTTAGACATAGACCTTTCCTTTGTGCAACAAAACCCGATCGCTCGATTACTAACAAGAAAACTGCACAATATTTGATTTAGGTACCTACTCGTTTTCTTTCCTCGCGATTGTAGTTTAGAACTCGGTATTACTTTATTTGCATTTGAATAATATACTGCATTCCGTTTAGCTTCAAACCCTTTTATTGGTCGCATTACAATTATCTCAATTAAACTAAAATGTTCACCTCGAGAATCTGAAAATAGCTAAATTGTAAATAAAGTCAGTGAACTTCAGTATAATGAAGTCGCGAGCCACAACTGGTACTTGGAATCTCGTATCGGGGCCATACGCTGCACCGAATAAAATCGCCGGTTGCGCAATACGAACATCCAATCTGTTTTGTTCTTTAGTTCCGTTATCGATGCATTTAATAAACCATCATCGTTGTTTAGAAGGAAACAAAACGTGTTCACGAATCATGGGCCTACATAACAATAACGAAAACATAAGAATTACGTAACACAAATTCTCTTCTGTATTCTACTGCGCGTAGGTTCGGACGTAGGATTTCGCCCGCAGGCACACCGATGCAGCTACGATCGCATCTGATAAGCCGATACAAGCCACATAAACTTCATCTAATTAAATTGTACTGCGACCATCAGCCGCTACCAGCACAGTCCGCGGTAGATTAACATCTCCATTGTTTAATGGTAAATTAAGTTTGACCGTCTATCTCTCCGTTTGCTATTCGAGCTTCGAGTTTTTATCTTATCGAGTCTTTTGTTCATGGTGACTGATATCACACAGCTAACGCTAAAAGCAACATTGTGGTTGTCTCGTTACTTACCGCGCAATTAGATGTATCTAGTATTTCTACTTCTGAAACGGCACCGTCGAAAGCCACTCTGTGTTGATAAAGGAAATCTGCAACAAGAGAGAACGGTGAACAACTGTGCGATACTCGTAACGGTTGTTTTGAACTGATATTGTTGTCGTCATTCGATAACAACAGCATTTACTATGACATCGAGTGCTGAAAGCTATTTCCTTAACACTTTAATTCACCTCCCGAGAAATACGGCGTCAGTCTGACGCAAACGTCATATTTAAGGTCGGAAGGAAGCAGACATTTTAATTTAAATGCATAATGCACAATAATGCAATAAATGCCAGACTCAATTGAAAACTTTGCATGTTGACGCAACTGACGTCATGAGAATGTCATACAGTGGTTTAATAACATGACAAGTCATTATAGTAGATACGTAATATTGGTTAGCATTTTTTGTAAGCATGGTAATGATTCATTATACCAACCTCCTGTTGAGCTATATTCTCCGATGTACCGCTTTGTTAGATAACGCACGACCACCGCTGCAACAAAAAGAACACCAAATGAATACTATTATTATCAGTACAACTTTATAAAGAGATACTGTAAATAGGAGAACAATTAACAGGTCATCACTCCCAACTTTCTATCAGCGAATCAAACATTGATTAGTCCTTTCACTCCTGGAATTTCTATCAAAGGGATGGCCACAATACAAACAGTTATCAACAACAATGACGCAGCATCTTTTTGAATAGAAGTCGGTTGTAAGACTTGTAAGCTACCGACAAAATGAAGTGTGGAGAATCCTGGAGGCCATCAAAAGGAAATAGTGGCGCTATTCACCAGTTGATTGCTTGTCCTCGGTATGTCTCGGACGTAATATTACGTGCCTACTGTAGCCCTTTCAAGTACATTAAAGCTGTTTCTGTTATTCCGATGATGGAAACGTGTAATTTGAATTCTGAACACGCAACATAATGTGCTTATAGAACGTTATGTTCTTCGTTGTCAATTGTAGTTGAAAGCAACTATCTATTCATCGTTAATAGTTGCGTTGATTTAATAGTCATGGCATAACTCATGTGCAAGCACAAGTTCAAGGCCTGCTGTTGTACGTACTAAAACTAGTAATTGAATTTATAACTCACTAGCTGTCCCGCGCAACTTCGTTTGAGTCAACGTTTACCGTTTTTGCAAGATTTTCCATTGATGCTCCCTCGATAAATGACCCATCCAACATTAACAGAATTATTAAATTCGAACCAGTAGTTCCTGAGATTATCGCGTTCATTCAAACAAATAAACTATTCTGTCTTACAAAATTAGTACAGACATAAAAAATAATCACTGCCCAAATCTTGAGACCAATCCCCAACGGCTATAATTGGCAAGTAAATCAATGATTACATTCATCGATCATATATTTAAAGTATCAATAACTTATAAGGTTACAAAATCAAAAACAATATAAGGCAACCAATAAAAAATCGAAATTGCTCAAGAAAAGCAGATCTGTCTTGTACTAGATGACTATCAATTTTTAAAATTCTAATTAAGATTCCATTACAAGAATGGTTTACGACATCACTGGATAATACTCCCGAATGAGTTATCTGTGGTACTATTTGCGTCGAAGTCTTGACCCAAGCCAGTTACACAAGCGTCCACAATGCTTTTATGCAACTGCACCACGTTGTCGCATGACAATGGACTTGGAATGCATTCCGTACGCATTCTGGTACAGACGGTTAAGGCTAGGATAGGAAATCTATTACCTTACAATACTATTCTATTCCAAGTGGCAAACGATTGTGTTGTTAGAAAGGTAATCCTCTTTAAATGTTACATTAAATTAGTTTGTATCCCTTTAACCGCCCGATTTGCATTAAAGAAAGAAATATGGCTCTAAAATTACTGAGGGACAAAGAGTGAGTTACCGGGTCTAAAGAAATTAGAATAGATTCTATTTTTAATAGCCTTATGTACCTAACCATGTTTGTTCCATTTACCTTTTTAAAAATAAAGATGCAAATTCATAATATTAACGAACTAATTTAGATGCAAGTCGACAATTATGTGACACCACGCACACTCATGCGTCGCACGATGACATTTATAATTGAGAAAGAAGATCGATATCTCAGAAGTTTGATTGACGACCGGCTGCCGATAAAACATCGCCATGTCAATAAAGCTGCGTGTTATAAAACCTTTTCAAGCGTTGATAAAAATTACAACACACAATATATCGTAGTTTATGAAACACGATCGAAATTCCTCACTCTCATTTTTCCTTTCGATTTTTTCCCCGTGTGCAATGTGTATTAAATGCATTACTTTCTCTGCGATCCGATTACGTACATAATCGCCGTGATAAAGTTTTATCGGTCCACTTTTAACTAAAATATGCGGAATTCAATTAAAAGGCATTTCTTACTTCGATTTGATAATTATCATTTTTACGTTAGACCAGTTAAATTCTTGAAATACTATCACAGCTCTAGATTTAACATCACGTTTATGTTCTTACATATTTCTAGTTTATTAAAAAATACAAGCACGATGTATACAAGTGTAATAAACATAAAAAGAGTTAATTTCGAAACGTTTCACCATCAATTTATATGTAATAAACAACAGAGTTTATGGTAGAGTCTAAAAATGATTAACGGATCGTCTGTGACAAGATTCTCATAAAAAATTAAGTCAAATTACAATCATCGAAGCATACAAGACAAATCACTGTGATCAAACAACAAGGCACCACGTGGGTTGATCGATTGAATGTTATCTACAGGAACAATGGATGCAACTATCGACAGGAATCTTTAGGGTAATTAATAGATTAACGAGAACATCGATCATGTGCCGAACTGACCATCATGAATCCTCTAGGAAGCGGTCCACATGTTTTCACTACGATACCATCTATAGTATTTATGATAAAAAAACTTCTTTGACGGTAAAAAAGATCAACATGTCTACATCAAATTGGTAATTTTCAAATGAGCCGCGAATAAGAGTCGTGTCTCCAAAAACCTGTGTCAAATATATGTCATGTAAAAACTTAATCTTTTGGACACTTTACAAGTGAATCTGTCAGGATCGGTGTGGTGAGGACGACGATGCTTTAATACCTCGACAAAACTCATTCATCATGCCGTGCCGTGAGAAGGTCGTCGCACGGAACACTGCGCTCGCTTCGCGCGCTGACACATCGGACCTCGAATCGACGATTAAAGTTCACGCCGCAATCATCGTATGTGTTAACATCACATTTTGATACCTTAGCGACAATCCAGCCAAATAAAAATGCCAGACCTTTTATAACAGCAATCTCTCATTGCATCAAAAAATTGTGGCTCCTTTCCAAATTAAAGTTCGTTGCTCTCAACCACAATCCATTTCTGAATTTCTGACAAAAACGTCCGCACGTTGACATGTACGAGTACTACCATTCTGTGACGGACTCGTTAAGTTCAATATTTTAATGGCTCATGAGTTCATACTGTTTCGATTAAACCAAGTGCTGGATAACTACAGGGTGCAAGTCCAACAATAGTTTATTATAATATGTGGTGAAGGTAAAGCTATATGCAACATGATCCAGATACAGAGAAACAATATTCGAATATAATGTACCCTGCACATACTGTTAGTTCAGTGAGAATTTACAGCGGAATTCATTATAATGTGAAAATAAAGAGCGTCATGAAGAATGAGGTTCGCGAATAATGTCAGTACTTAAGGGATTTAATGAGTAGATAATGTTCCCGGGGGCATTAAACGGCGTCGACGGCGTATCCGTGACGGAGGAGAACCACTCCCTCTGAGGCGTTCGTAGACAGGATCTACTTTGAAAACAATTTCGCATGTCGGGCGGGCCCGCTCCCGTCTGTAATGAATTGCAAACGCATGCGTGTCGGAGCGGTCGCAGCCGGTCCGTCAGCCGTCAGCCGGCCGACAATTAGGGCGGTGCAATTACAACCAGTTGGCGGCGACTCGGCCGGTGGGTCAGCGGCGCGATTTCCCGACGGCTACGACGCCTGGCGCCACCAGACGACGTTGTGTAACTCTTAAACGTCCGATCAGCCATTAACGCGCCGCGTGGAGGTCGTTGCTCTACGCATGTTATATCTATACCACACGCCAGTAATCATGCTTAATGAACTAATTGAATCATAGCAGATCTAGATTAACATCTTGCATATGTAGTAGGTTATTTATACGCCAATATAATACTAACTACTATTTTCAGAGTGACTAATTGTAAGTCTGACGATACGGGCCAGTATCCTCGACCTCTATACTGTAGAAATTATTTCTTTTCGTATTACACATGGAGATGTGTCATAATGAAGGCTCCTGCTTCCCCGTTAGGAACTAGGTTAATGATGGATTTAAAATAAGAAATATGGGTACCACCTATTCTTAATGAATATAATAAAACTACATAAACTGGTTGCAACAGTTAAAATTATTTTATTACTTAAGCAATAAACGTCACGACGCAATAAATTATGGAAAAATATTTCCTAAAAAAATATGAAATGCATATTAAAAACTGTAACTGTCACTAGCCTATTTTTTTATTGTAGACATAGACTAGCTAATGCCCGCGACTTTGTCGGCCTTGAAGAAAAGTTAAGATTTTATTTTTCCACCAAAGAAAAACCTATCGAAATCCGTTCAACCGTTGCTGCGGTTAAACGTACTAAACAGGCAACAATTTAAAATAAAAAATTGAGTAAACGTATCATGTAAAAACATTTCTGTTAAAAACAACCATTTAGCGAATAGAGTCGTCTATTTAGATAAAGTGGAATGTTTACAATACGCTCATAGATAGAGCTGCCCAGATTGTAGAGTATCTACTGTACAAATAAATGTAGCCAACTGTTTACATTGCACTGCAACAATGCATTAGACTAATATATTGTGTATAGAGATGCATACCTATACGATAGTATAGTATTATATTAACTGTGACGATAGTAACTTATTTATTTAATGATCCTATTTAGGTTTAGTATCGACATAGAGAAATACCTTTGAATAATTTGGGTAGGTTTTGTGAATGGGAGCTGCTGCAATATTTGCTATTAGCACATACTCGCATTACCTAAAGTTTGTAAAGGTGGATTATACAATGGTACATAATTATATCTGCGGAAGATTCTTATTTTTTTATGAGAAAACTACTAAACTGTTTTTTTACCTTAACACAGTTGTGTAGAGTTAAACAGATAGCATTAACTTGGATCATACCTATATTAACAATAACTTGTAAAATTGGCCGAAATAGTTATGTTACTTATACACATATTTTACTTAATTCAAATCAAATTATTTATGTACATTTTTCTAATCAGTACCTCTTTTTATAATAGGTATCTATAAAAATTAAAAAAAAAACAATAAGAAACTACATAGCAGGTAAACAAAAAAGTTAAGTAGGTACAGAGTTGTCTCATGCCACGTGATTAATTTCGAAAATCAATTAATTCATAACATAGAGTGTGAAATGCAGTATACATACGTCTTAATACATTTTTCACAGACGAAGACACGATATCATTAAGTAGGGTATATCATTAAGTAGGGTATATTATTAATTTAAAAGTTTATATATTTTATTTTAAATTTTAGATGGCTGCCAGACTATTACAACAAACAACTAATTTATTCGCTTATGTTCGCCCGTGTCTATGCTGGTTATCTCGATAAAAACTAACCTATGCCCTTAATAATAATAATTTAATTTCAATTGGTTCACTTTTTTCAATTTTAATTTAGATTAGCTTTTCCCGCGGCTTTGTCTCCGTTAAGTTTGATTACTTTTTTCCAATTGAACCTCGGACTTCAACGAAAAATTGACGAACTGATTCAGTTCAAGTTTTGCGCTTAACAATAGATTTGGCGCTATTTCTAGATCACTCGCGGCTTCTTCAGAGTGGATGATTTTACCCCGTTAAAAGTTGATTCGCTTAAAACGCTGAAAGACCTGTTTCTTTATCCACAAAGCCAATGTTTCATAGATTTAACTTAAAACCTGAAGAAGATACATACAAACGTGCAACCCCTATTTTACCTCCTTAAGGGGTGATTTTAGAAAAACTCTTTGTTTATTTATTTTAAACCAAAAAGCCGAATAAGAAATTCACAGATCTAACTTGAAAACTAACGAAGTGTCATACAAACTTGCCACCCCTATTTTACCCCTTTAGGGGTTGCTTTCCAAAAACACTGAAACACATGTTGCTTTATTTTGAAACAATATTCTAAATATTATTTTTTTAAGATCTTACTTTAAAACTGACGCAGTTTGATAAAATGTTGCAACCCGTAGTTTACCCTGTTAGAGGCTGCGATTTTCCAAAAACGTTGAAACCCGTATTTCATTATTTTGAACCAAAAAGATAAATGCGAAATTATAAACTAACTTTAAAACAAACTTACAACCACAATTTTACGCCCTTGGGGGATGGATTTCCGCAAATCCCATCTTATCCATTCCACAATTCCACGTCTCTACGATCAGCGGTTTAAGCTGTGCGTTGATCCATCAGTCAGTCAGTCAGTCAGGACTCAGGACAAAGAACTTTATACGGATGACTTTGAAATCAGTCGACAAATTGATAGGGGAGTACCGGTAGTACTTACATTATGCATTGACAAATTTCGAATTTAAGTTGTAAAAAAAACATCCGATTTTATTGTTTAAAACGATGGTGACAGATCTATTAAGGTTTAGTAAACTAAAAGAATCAGTACATTATCATTATTTCCATATGTCTAAAACTTAAACAAATAAATAAAATGATCAAAGTTTCAAAATCGTACGATGCGATATAAAAATCATATGATCATAATTTCGTAAACGCGTAGTTCGTTCAAAGGGCCATTGGTTATAAACACCATGTATATAGATTACATAAGGATTTCCATTAATTAATAAAACTGACAAATCGATTTAGGCATAATAGAAATTGAATCTTGAAAAATTTCCACAATTGTTACAAAATATTATAGATCGTCACTAATAAACATCACATCACAATAATAAGGTTTAAAAATAAATCAATATTAAAAAGATTACTCGGCGTCTTCTTGATAAGTAATAGGATCAAATATAAGTAGCTATATTTATATAACGAAAATTATATAACATTAACTAAGTATAAATAAGGTATTTATTTACCTTATATTTATCTAATCCTAGTTGTTACTGTGATTAGATAAACGTGAAATGTAATATATAAGTACCATGATCTTGTTAAATCATGGTACTACCAAGTAAGTATAGATTATACCCTGTGATTGAAGGATCGCTCTCAGGATTAGATTCACCGATAATAAGCTCGCCGAGTACTTTTCTTCTTACAATTATAATTTTCTATCAATCCAATCCTCGGCAATGCATTATATATAACATAACTTGTTATGTTTACAATTTGTTTCTTGGTACAAATAAAAATAAATATTTCCGTTTAGTTTTTCTCCGGGATATTATTATCTTCGGTCACATTATTATTGTATCTACTGCTTCTTATTTTTGCTACTTTTATATTCCAGCCAGTGTCAAGTATTTATTGTACATTTTAACAACTCAAAACTAGGTCTTACAGCTTTCTGCACTATTTCGAGCATTTTATACGTTAAAGGCAGAACGATCGCTTAATTTGCCGTAATACCCATTTTCAATATAATTAAGTGTGTTTAAGATAAAAAAATAAATAACACTAAACCAGATTCACTTGTCGCACAAAAATAAAAAGAATCGACCCTGAATAAACGGACCAGAGACGGAAAAAATAGAAGATGGAAAAGTTGTCTATTTTTAGTAAACGACTTGTCAACGGGTACACAATAGATTATATTATACCATGAGGAGCCAATAGAGATATAAAAGACGAAATGAAGTTTTTTTTTTATTTTATTTTTTTGTAAAGATATCTAGCAAGTGAATAATAAAATATATTTTTTAATATGTATCGAGTTCTGTATAAATAAATATCGGGACACGATAATAACAATTATTTAGTCTGCATTATACAGACAAAATAATTGTTATTATCGTGTCCCGTTACCCGTAACCTGGTGTAATAACAACTTTTGGACGGGCAAATTATAGGTTTCGCACCTAAAATCGCACTCACTTGACTTTAATAAGGTATTCCTTATTTTATTACTGTTCTTAATAACAAATATTAACTGCATCAGATAACATTTTAAATTTTATATAATGACCACTCTGAATTTAAATACGAATAATAATATACGATATGCATTAATGTACCTACTTAATTATAAGGTTTTACTGTTTGAAATTATTAATGGCCTCGTTTAATTTTTAATTTTTGATTTTAATTTAGTTTTTATATGGTTTTCAGCAAAGCTTGCAGAGACCTATGGCTAGACAAAATTTGACGTAAAGACGTTTGATTGTTTTTTGCTAAAATTCATATTAAAAAATAAACATACAGTAGGTACTAACCAGATTTGCCACTCCGCGGACTCCCTAGCACCACCACCCTTATACGATTCACAGTCATCTTCATTTGGGCAGCTTTAATTTATCACTGTTTTTCAACTTAAATGTTTTAACCGGACATTATCGCAGTAGCGTCCAGTAATCACATAAATTGATGTCACTATATTCACGATACACGTCGCAATCTTATCGATCAATCTAAATTATCGTAAATATGATCGATAAATATTGTTCACAGACGTTCACAAGTCGTCGAGTCGACCGCACGCCGCGAAGTTTCCCGCGCGACTGCCGGCGTCTCTAGCCGGTGCTTGGATCAAAAGCGCGTGCGCAGCCTCCGTACCAACCTCCGAACTAGCCAGTATCAAGTATGCATACGACGGAATTTGTACTGCGCCCATACATTATATCCGATCGCATATTCATACATTGGAGCTGCGCCAATATTGACTGTCAATATTTTAGGAAGAGACAATAGTGAAACAGAAGCATCACTGACAACGATATATGCCAAGAAATGATTTATTTATTTCCTGTCATTATAGGCATACAGATAGGTTATAGTTATGAGGAAAATCGAAGGAAAGTTGAGGAGTCTGTTCCAGAATAGGGCCGTCTGCGACATGTCAAGGTGAGAGCGACTGAGACGTTCGCCGCAATAAATTCGTTCGTGCTGAGACATAATTGGATCCGCCCCGCCTACGCACCAGCTACCCTGCTTCCTTTATGTCACATAGGTACTCCACTTAGTCTCTCTTGGATATATAACGGCAATGAATCAAAGAGAAAAATAATTTTGCAAAATACATGATTGATGATCGAAGATTATCCTCAGTTTACTAAATTAATCTAATGAATTAATAAATAGGTATTATGAGTGAATAAGATAAATGGATTGAATTAAGTAGTTACCTACACAATTTAGACTAGCTTTCTAGAAACACTCTCTCTCTATCTCTCTTTCTCTCTCTCACTTTCTCTCTCTGGATATGCTTTTCTCTGTCGTTTTAAGGAGTTTGACTTTCAAGGGATATGTATCCTTTATTTTAAATGGGACTCTTGCCAATTGGTGTTGATACTAAAATGCTAATTGATAAACAGGATGAGATTGTTCAAAACCATAAGATATTTTGGTCTTTTAATGTTTCTTACGATACTCGTATTTTTACAGAACAAATTCATTTTCAAAAACTACTACAATTAAATTGAATGAAGCATTGGACTCGCAATAGATAGGTCAACCGCAATAGATACCAACATTAAATCACCTCAAAAAAATATAAATACTGTGCCTTAAGACTTATTTTTAGTTTTTATTGGCACTTGATACTCTCGACTGTTTCTTTAAAACACGCTGTGAAGCAGGTTTAAATTTTCTTCACAGGTTACCTACCGTTTTCCACGCAACAGATTGGTTAACATGTTCGCCAGTGAATAGCAAGTAAATTTAAGATCTTAATATTTCAAAAAGAAAATAAATTGTCTTACTACATACCAATTTCATTTACCTATTGAAGTCAAACTCACTGAACCAATAAACATAGGCACATAAAAGTAAAACCCAATGAATCGGCTGTCAGTCTTCATTAGCAATCTCACAATATATTTACCTACGTACCCGTAGATAGGTACATACTACACATACTTTCGAAAATAGAAGAAAATGCATTTGCATAGAAGTTAGTTCGGTGCGCGGATTTCTCTGCTCATTAAGGAAGGTTGAGACGTTGAAAAAAAAGCGCCGCATGTCTACTTAACGTAAATTGATCGTTACTTGAGAACAACTTCCTCAAACATGCTACTTTACCGTATTTATGCAATCGGCGTCACACGGGTAATAGCAAACTCTTTAATTTAGATACAGAGATAGCACCATGAAGGCTTACTTTAGCACCCGACCTACGCATAGATAAATTTATGCATACTTGAACCATCCACAAAGTAGGTACTGAAGCCGCTAAGAACGAAAGATTAATGTTGCACGCATACTTTCGAGTCCGGATCATCGCGCAACGTCGTAAATCGATTATACTAGTATATCGAGATTACCACATTTGTATCAAAATTATTGCCTTTGTTATATCCAAATACGTTTTGCAATAACAAATTGGTCGGTTGAACCACAACAAAGCAGCTGGCACAGCGCATATCGGCGTCGGACGCACGCGCGTATCATAATTCCGATTAATTTGTTACAACAGGACAAAATATCAAACACCGCAACCTCCATCTCGATATTATTTCCAATATTCAATTAAGCGCGTTCTAATTAAATTACTTATCAGTTGCTTGGGTAACGATGTAAATAAGCATTTATTTATTTAGTCGTGAGCTGGACATTTCGCAAGTCGACTCGCGTGTCAAAACTAGTTTGTTAATGGGCCCAACAATGGCAACACTGTTCTGTTCACACTTGCCTATTAAACGATTCGTATCTCTACATCTTTTAACCTCTTTAGAGCAATGTTACTAAACTTCTAATGGTTTCATGCTAGGCACTGAAGAAAAATCTATTGCTGGTCTATTCACAGGATTGCTAAACTATATAGAATGAAAAAGTGCTTTGATTCAATTTAATGTAGTGTTATATAAGGTGTACAATAAGTATGCGATTCACAGATCATAGGTTCGAGTAGATATCATCAATCACTTAAAGGTTTATAATAACTGGAGTATTCAAATCTTTTACCGTGTGAATGGTTCATTAAAGTGTGAACTTTGCGCCATACTTTATTGTGCTGCCTTGCGAGACCCCTGTAGATGATAAAACCGGCAATAAAACAAGCTTTTTCCACTTCAGTGTCGGTGTAGAAACGAACGAAACACAAACATAGATATAAACTGCAATCACCAATGCGTCCTTCTTTTAACAGTTTTAAGTCAATGTTTAAATAATACATTTTCACAGTAACATAACGATGTAGGTACGAGTATTGATCTTTTACGGTAATCCATACTTAATATTATAAATGTGAAAGTACTCTGTCTGTCTGTTACGCTTTCACGCTCAAACAGCTAAACCGATTTAGATGAAATTTGGTATGGAGATAGTTTGATTCCCGGGGAAGGACATAAGATAGTTTTTATCATGATAAACGACATCCACGCGGGCGGAGCCGCGGTTGAAAGCTAGTACAAAATAACAGAAAATTTATAAATAATTTTGATATTGAACTAATATTATCTATTTACTAATTTTCTGCTGAAATCATTTTTCGCGTAGACTAAATTATAGTCGGGAAGGTATTAATGCTACTTCTTATTCTGGAAATTTGCAATCTTTTAAGAATATTAGCCTTGTGGGTAGTTTAGGTATTGTCGTTATTTGAAAAATTTGAACATAAAAGCCCTGGACAAAAACCAAAAATTTCAATCAAAGAAAGTGTAAACACCTCTTTGTGTGGGTATACATTGGGAACCGTTACAAAACTCCTTCGGTATGTATTACAAAGTTGATAATGCAAAGTTCAGACGGTCGGACGGAGGGCCGAACATACAGTCGTTAAATATAACTCAATATGTACCAACAGACTCAGATCGGGTCACTTGATTACTAGGTACCCAACGCTTTGTATTGTGATCCTTGAACGCCTAATTTAAAAAAAAAATGAGAATTTCAAAGCGATAAATACACTCTTAACCATAGTGCTTATCATAGATTACGTAGATACCTACAATATAGATTAATGAGCAAATGCATTCATGAGCAATGCTAAAACCGAAACCAATACTAAGAATAAATTCCTTCATTTATAAATGGGGTACAGCTATTGCCTTCACATTCGTAACACTTGTATGAATCATTAAAATGAAAGAAGTCAACTATTTTTATCGACGGCCTTCGTCAGACCATAAAAAAATGACTAATTACGTGTAGGTAAGTGTTGGATGGTCATGCATGATATATCGGCCGGCTAACACTAAAATTACTGTCAACAATCGCGACCCTGAGCTCATAATTCACAGCAGAAGGACCGAAAACTTGAAATATCTCGGCTTTCGCCTTACAAAGATCCTCATAAACTTTAACATCAAGAACTTGTGTATTGGCTTGCGTGTCGGTCCAATTAATTTTATTAATAGTTTTCTACGTGGCGCCGAGTAATCGTTGTCATATCATACCGCAAGGGAATAATAAAGACGTCGATATATAAGAATATAGCTCCCAGGGTTTTGAAACCGTCATTTTGTTGAGTTAACGATGGCGATCGACCGAGTTCGCCAAAATCCACTTAATTTCGTTATCGACTTACGCAGTTATATAAAGCGCAAATGTAATGTAATGCAATGATATGGATGATTTTATTGTTATGTTCGTTTGTTTCTCGATAAAGACATTTTAAAAGTCGGATACTTCGACACTTTGTGTTGTGTTGCAGTGTGCTATGTCCCAGCGGCGCATGTCTGCAGACAGACTACGAGCTTGCAATGCGTCCACTCCGCACAGATTTCACCGTCCACATTTCGTCATTACGTAATATTGTCAATATAATAATAAATATTAAATAATGTAACATCGGTTGCTCCACACGGTGTTGTACACAAAGAAATATGTAGGTAGGTATGTCATTAATAAATAATTCGCTGTCTTCTATCTAAGATAAAATTCCAACACGATTCGCTGAAAACAACGTCGCGTGGTTTAGAGAATACACACTGTAATCGGTCTGGTATTTTACGCTGGGTTTAAATAATATGTAGGTATATGAGACAACAATGACATTTTTCATTAATGACATCAATACCGAACAAAGAAACGTAACTAATTTGACAATATCGGTAACTTTTAATGACGCAATTTGACTTTGTCAAAGCATTATTTATATGGACAAACGACAAAAACAAAGACATCAAGGTCTATGCAACGTACATAACATAATTTTGCCTGTAAATGAATAAGTATCTAAGTACCTACAGAAACGCAGAGAAGATCAATTAACATTGTAACTGTGCTATTTACGTCTAGACTCTCGTTTTATACGACGGTTCGTGAAGTTGAAATTGTGCCGGTGATGTCCGGACAACAGAGAAAGCATGAATCGTAGTAATAAATGGAGGCAATAAATAGTCTAACTAAATAAATACAGACAAAGCTCTCGCGATAATTTGCGAAACATTCGAAAACCACCGGAAAGACGAAGAATCGATAAACATGAGTACTGTAACATCAACAAGACATAATTCAGAACACATCTTGTTTGCAGAGATATTTTGTTATTTTACCAGTAAAAATATATTTGTGAAACGCATTTTGCAACAACGACAGCTGCCACAAACAACATGTTAATCTTATAAGTTATTTGTTTCTTTAATCAATACGTAGCATCAATGGAACGGTTTTTGTAAATCTTTGGCTCAAAAACGAAAAAAGCTTGAGGTGTCAATTATGTAAATGTTGCTATGATAGATAAAGTTTAATGGTCGGCGTAGTTATCACACAGTACAAAACGCCTCTACTACCAATAAAATCTAGCAATTTGACAAGATCGACGCCGAGCCGTCTGGCTGATTAACTCTTCCGAACATAAACAGGTATATTGGTCTATCATCAAAATGATTACAGTATTCAATTCGGGCCGGTTTATAACGTACAATTTAGACGCTGCAATTGTGCTTGATTGAAAACATAATAGTTCGACACCCAATTGGGCTTTTTGTTTTGATCTAATGGATAATAAGACTGAGATTGCCGTATTGAAATATCTTCACGATGCTTGAAGATTTATGGGTTAAAACATAGTCGATTTACTATCAAGTTATGCGGGCAAGATAACGTATGTAGGTATGTGTGTCAAAGGACAGCTGTTACATGATTTGTCCAACGAGACGACCAACGAGACGGTAAGTGCATAAAATGCGAAGAAACCTCGTCATCATATTTGGAACACAAATAATAAAAATAAACGAAGTCCGGACTTTAGTACGAGTTTTCTCCACATTACACACGACGGCAATTCATAAAGATAACATATTGAAATGCGATTAACAGTTAACGTAATGCTTTTTGACGATGTAAAAACTTACGAGTCCTTTCAATAATAAAACATTATTTACAGTTTAATAAATCCAAGTCTTCAAACTAAGATAAATGTACTGTGGAGGTTAATGTAAAATTGTGTTTTATAGACGCTTTTGAGTTGAGCAAAATGCTATTCTACAATGTTACTGTTAGGTAAATAAATACGTTTAACCCAAAACCGTCAGCGCGGGCACGGAACGACTTACAAACTGATGGCCCGTGGATATATTGTCCCGCTCTTTAACAATTTCACTAGCCAATGATCCATTTAAGCTCCCCGTGGACCCGACAACAGCGGCTAACTGTTTATCTCAAGATGGACAGATCGCGACCGCATCCTTCCCTACAAGTCTATTACAAGACGTTACTTTTTATAAAGACTAGGTAACTGTAATCTAATCGTAGTTTTATCGTTTTCCCAGAAGGAGTGGAAATATCTTTGAAAATGAAAAATATTTGCGTGACTGCCTCTGTGGCGCGGTGGGAGTGTATCCGACTGCTACGCAAGAGGTCGTGGGTTCGATCCCCACCCAGGATAAAACTTTATGTGTTGAGCACGATGGTTTATTCTGTGTCTGGGTGTTATTGGAACGAAGTTCCTTATCGCGCGTTGTGAAAGGGGGCTAGACGGAAAAAAATCATACGAAAAGTTGTAACGACACTTTTTGCTATAGTAAGCTATTGTAAGCCGTGCGGCGTGCGCATGTTTCTCTGTCTGTCTCTCTCTCTCTCTTATAATAATTATTACTATATGATTAAGTTTATATTACATTATATTTGTTATTAATAAAAAAAAATATTATAACTTAACAAAAATATACATATATTACAATTCCTTCACTAATTAATCGAAAGGAACTCCCTGAAGAGAAGGAGCTAGAATTCCCTGTCGTGGCATGACTATTCTTTACATTCATGATACACTATTAGCAGTATATTACATTAGTTAGACCCACTTACAAACGTTTCGTCGGCCGATAGTTTGATCGGGCTGTTAGTCAGTATAAGCATGTATGGAAGTGCGCACATTACACCGATTTGGTATCAGCCGGTATTAGGTATAAAGTCCAACCTGATCAAATTATCAGCCGATTAAAGAGTTTGTAGTCTTTAGGGCCTCTATGGTAGACCACTTGTCATCAGGACATCAACGAAAATGTACGGTACAAGCGATCCTTTTACAGCTACATGGTGTAAATCCAAGAAGGTCTACATCGAGGTGCTATCTTTCAGTATAGTAAGTACCTAATGACACAATAAAGGCCAGCGAGCACTATGAACTAAATTTCTAAGAACAAATAATCTTTACAAAGTATAGATATATTATTTTAGTGATGCAAGCTTTCCTTAGAATATGTCGGTAACAATTTGTTGTGGATAAACAATAAGTCGTGAGACGACACACCCTCCCGCCTCCGATAGCGGGATCTGCCAGGAGTATCCGATTTATCACATAACTGTGATCTCTAAAGTATTCGTCAAATTGTTACCAATAGAAAACCTTCGGCTATTTAAAGGTTAACCTTTCTAACATCTTTGTTAGCCCGCTAATGCGTACAAATTACTGTTTTTTTTCGAGCATAGGGCCTATGAAGGCTAAAACTACTGGATTATCTTAAAAGACATTATTTGGCTTCCTAGCAAGTGCTCTCTTATTTCATACGAATTTTATGATCAACCCTAATCAACCTAAAATTTTTACTATAAAACTAACATTAATTCATTTATGTGACGTAGGTAACGACATTATTGTGATAAACTGGGTTTTGCCAAAAATGTTACTTAGTCCAGACCCAGGAAGCGAACCCGAGACTTCAGTAGCCAAACCGGGGCCAGAATCTAACCACCTATCTGGACTATGTTACTAGACCTAAAATTTTTCTATCTTTTGATGCTCGCGAGTTGGGGCCTCGCATGCGCCATCTAGCCGGCAGTTAAAGAACTATCACGGAAGTCTTTGGTTCGATTCCTGGGTCTGGACTTAAAATTTTTCTAATTTTCAAAAATGCAATTATTGTATTTGTAAAGTAATTGGCAAGAAGTGCCTATAAAAAATACTTCAATGTTACTTAGGATCGAATCGCAATAAAAACCCTATATACGTGTATAACCTTCGTCACTCTTTAAGCCTCCTCCATATTAAATTTTATCTGAATCGGCCGAGTATCTTTGGACAATAGCACGTTCTCAAATACACTCTTCACAGTTTTGTTTGTTATTGTGCATATTTCGTTCTTAGCAATAGTTTTCGTTGTTTACGCTGCCGTGTATATTAAGTATAGATTTGCAACTTAGAGCATTATAATAATAAGCACCTAGTAGATGTGGAACACGTCATGTCTCTTGCTGAAACATGTGGTTGCACACTATTACTCGTAAGTATACAAGGCAGCGTAAACAACGAAAACTATTGCTAAGAACGAAATATGCACAATAACAAACAAAACTAAACACCTGCAAGGCCCGAGGACGATCAGTACAAGCGTTCACCTGCCATGATTTATATAACAGCACCGCTATTGTCCTGTCTTGGACGCCTGCGCCCGCGCGCTTGAGGAAACTTATGAACATCTAACCTCTAAATGTCTTTTCAAATAACGAATCACTACGACATCTACATAAACATTTGTTACTTATCAGTACTACGTTTAAAGTGACAAGTTTAAATTAGTGCTGACTGACTCGTTAACGTAGGGTACATCTACGTACTAGACTCAACCTCAGAACAAAAGATATATTTTGTTCTAGAGGACTAACTATACCTAGAGCTCAAAATGTAAGATCAGTGGTAAATCACCAAGGGTGAGAAAAGATTTTTTGACGAAGATTATGACGCTCGATGGCCAACCGGAGGGAAAGCTAGTATTTTCAGTTGGCTACGGTTAGACATGGACTAGATACTTTAGAACTATTTTTGGCCATTTTATCTAGATTTCGTTTCCAGCTCAGAGTTAAATGTAAGACATTTTCCTGACGAAAAAGTCACGTGTTGTAAGTTTGTTTATATTTGTATTGTTTGTCTATTTTGTCTTTCGGTGGATTAGAATGGTGACATAGGTAAGGTATGTCTATTAAAAAAAATCGTTCAATCGTTGTTGTGGTACTAAATCGCAGTTAGTAGGTAACTTCTATCTACTGAATTTGCATTGGATAGACATTTCCAAATCAGGGCATTACCACACAGCTACGGCCCCCTATCGTTTGTTTTGTAAAGAACAATTAAAAGAGAAATAGGTAAAATAACTACCTATATCTATATAAAAGCTTGCAAATTAAAATGTCTGTCTTATTAATTTCAATAAATTTCTAATAACAGCGAACGTTGTAATACCTGTTTTTACAGCGTAATAAAAAGCCTACGCTACTCTATGATCACGTAACGGTAAGTCATAGTCTCATAGATAATCCTTTAAGCTCGACTAATAACTGATAGCTCAATTTATTTTTTAATATCGCCACCGATGTTAGATTATCTTGTTTATCTAAACCAAAAATAGTATGCAATGCATTAACAACTTTTGAATTTACGCTATACATAGATATAGGTAGATACCATACCTAGTCTTACCTACAGTCAAAGTTATGACCATATTAAAAATAAATAACAAAATGGAGTAATCTATACTAATATTATAAAGCGGAAGAGTTTGTTTGTTTGTTTGTTTGTTTAAACTTTTGTGTACTGGTCCGATTTGAAAAATTCTTTTTTTGTTGGATAGCCCATTTATCGAGGAAGGCTATAGGCTATATAACATCGCGCTATGACAAATAGGAGCGGAGAAGCGACGAGAAATGTTTCAAAAACGGGGAGAAATTACGCATACGAAGTTGCGCGGGACAGCTAGTAGATAATATACCTAGAAGGCTGTCTCTACGTATTATAGAAGTTAACGAAGCGGCGGTAGCCTAATGGCTAAGGCTCGCAATCGTGAGGATCGTATTATACTACCGATTTGAACACACTACTAACATTGCCATTGCCACTGAGCTTATCTGGAGGGCCCCACAATCCCATATTGCTAGTTATCTTTTTTTAAACTTTAGGTTCATCCTAGACAACTTTCTGTCAGTGAACCAGGTCTCTACCAGGTATTGTTTGAACTTGGATTCCAATGTTAAAACATATTCTTGAAAAAAAAGAAAAATATAGATACTTATAATAATCATTTACACTGCAGTGAAAGAAAACGGTGCATGATTACTACCTATATCCGAAGGAAACTTGCGTGCTTGAAATGAATAATTAAGGACAATTTAAGAAAGAGGAACACGAAGATTATATTCTTTAGAACACTCATTTAACACGTCTTGCAACAAATTCGCACCAAAGTATTGACATGCACACAAAGAGAAATGCAAATTATTTTTAATTGCCTTCCGGTAGAAAGTGGGTGAACCTGAACACGGAACGGGCCGGGCGAATCAGTTTGATTCTTGTCGAAATAATGACAAAGCGGCGGCGGACGGTATCGAATTCACACTGGACTTGGTAACAAGCGACTTCCTACGAGTCCTAACAGCTTTTTCAATTATAGGCTTTGTGTCTCTGGTTTCATATTTAGAACGGATAATGTTGTCTGTAACCGAGAAAATTGATTAGTCTGCCTTCTATTGTTTGTGGAACATGATGATGAGAGAGCCACTACAATATACCTAGCTGAATGAGAACTAGGTAAGTAAGGAGGTATATAATAATACATACTAATAGCCATACTGGTAGGCATACATATGGCTAAGGCATCGGTCTCGCAATCGTGAGGTCGCGGGTTCGAATCCTACCCATTATACTACCGACGCGAACCCACTCCTAACACAAGCCTTTGAGCTTAGCTGGAGGGGTTAACAAGATTACCAGGAATGTGGGACTCAATCCAACATTGCTAGTTACCTTAATTAAAAAAAATGAATAACACTAATTTAACAAGAATAAAGCAAATTATAAAACTCATATACGCACGAAGGATCTAATATGACTGAAGTCTTTACCACCTATGCCATAGGAATAGAGCTGGTGATCAAACCACTTGAAGATTTTCATCAAACTTATCCAAGACATAGGTATACTTATTAAACCAAACGTCGGATAAAAAGCTTTTAGCGATGCTATGGTACCTCTTATTTCCCCCATGAGATAAAAACAGCTTGACATTCCATTAAATAGGTCATACGTAGCCCTAGATGACAATACGGAAAACCGTTAAATGGTTTAATTTTGATTTATTCAGACACTGTAATCCTGTTACAAAATACCATGCTGTACATTAACGTTACTTCACCGTCCCAAAAATACTAAACAAAGCCATCCGTCTCTGTAATAATCCTCAATCAATAACTAATAATGTGTTCCGCATATGTGGGCGGACCCTGACATATTCCCATTTGTTTTACTTAAACGTTAATGCTCTTATGCATCGGTGGCGGTGCGCCTGAGCATCCAGTCACATTGTGCGATGGATCACATTGTTTAACGGTGATCCTTTCCCGATTTTTTATCAATACCTTGCGTGTGGGTGTCCTTTTATAAATATAACTGACCCTGGGGTCATTTAATCTGACGAGATATTTTTTTATAAATTGAATATCAATCCAACATTGATCTGAATTATTGTTTTTTGATTGAGGCTTCAGGGTTATGAATGTTACGTTGATACCAACAGTTTCTTATTAAATCTTATCATAAATATGCCGTTTTGATCCATCCAATGCAAGTTTATATCGAAGCCTCTAATATTTTTTTATTTTAGTCGTACTGCCTTTAAACCTGATTTAAATTCAGTTATTAGGTCCTTAGTACCTCGGTAAAAACCATTAATTTGTATTTAGATTACCTGTACGATGATTTATCGTTACGTGTTATAAAACAACGTAAATTAATAGGTGGAGTGTCCATTCATTTTATGCTTGTAAAGTCAAACACATAAAACACGACTTGTATAAAAAAATATAAATTGTTCAAGGCTGTAGTGTTGGGCATGTCCCTACTGATCTACAGTTTGATCTGCCCTCAGTTTAACTATGACTGAACGCTCTGGCGATATAACTCCATCACTATCGGAAAAGGGAGTGTAACGGCACTGAGTGAGCGGCGTGGTGAGAGTC
This sequence comes from Herminia tarsipennalis, assembly GCA_945859575.2. Taxonomy (NCBI): domain Eukaryota; kingdom Metazoa; phylum Arthropoda; class Insecta; order Lepidoptera; family Erebidae; genus Herminia; species Herminia tarsipennalis. The sequence goes on from OX243837.2 coordinate 17,835,483, forward strand.
AGACTCAAATCTATAGATCTTGCTAATACTTAGCTAAAGCTTACCTTAAGGAAAACTATGAAAAAGAACTTGATAAAGCATAATAATGTGATGACCGTTTAAATTGTTTAAATCATATTATTGCGCAGCTTAGCATAAAAGTAGATGAATATGATTTATGTCCACGAATTTAAAAGTTAGAAAATGCTTAAATTTTCTTTGGTTAGTTCAAACAGAACGTATTGGCATAACCAAAGCGGCCCAAGCAATCGCAGCCATAAATGTAAAGGGTCCAAAAATAAAAATCGTCACCAACAGCACACCAGTACCTGCCCTGTCAAACACTAGTATAAACTTGACTTTTATCCAAGAATGCTATGAATCACTCCAGGCCATTACCCAGGCTAACGAAGTGACCCTGCAATGGATAAAGGGACACGTCAATTCAATTCGAAGCGAAGCGGTGCTCCAAAACCGATAATGTATTTACCCCAAGCAAGATACGAACCTGGCTGCGAGAAAAGACATAGAAAAACACCTCTCAGAATGGAGAAATAACAAGGGTTGCAGACAAACAAAAGAGGCTATTCCAACAGCGTCCAGAAAGTACGCTCGGAACCTTATCAAACTGAACAAAGACAAACTACGCAATAGGCATTCTGATGGGCTATTGTCCCCTCAACTTGCCTCTGCACACCATTGGGATCACACATAGCCCACTTGTAGTGATAATTCTTACCTCATATATATATATATATGTCCTTGTAGTGTTATTTCGTGGCATTTCTGTATATATTTCGCCATTTTTAACATAATAAATATCTCTGTAAGACTTATTGTAAACAATATTTTTCATAAGTCAAATCTGTCATGTCGACAAATATTTTCTATGGTTGCTATGACAACAAGATAAGCATAGAGTTATTCGTAAAGTATGGACTACATTGTGAAACTGGCTGTGCGTAAATTCTAAATTAAAAATAAGTTAAGCTTTAAAATTTTAAATTGCTTCTAGAGAGTTTTCTTTATGAATACAAAACCGAAGAAGAGTCAGTGAAGAGCCAGCTCTCTAAAAGAGAAGGAGTGAAGAACCAGCTCTCTAAAAGAGAAGGAGTAAAGAACCAGCTCTCTAAAAGAGAAGGAGTGAAGCACTAGCTCTCTAAAAGAGAAGGAGTGAAGAACGAGCTCTCTAAAAGAGAAGGAGTGGGAAATTAAGAGAAAGAGACCATTCCTACCGGCGTCGCCTTTCTACCTACCGGCGTCGCCTCTCTACCTACCGGCGTCGCCTTTCTACCTACCGGCGTCGCCTCTCTACTTACCGGCGCCGCCTCTCTACCTACCGGGCCGCCTCTCTACCTACCGGGCCGCCTCTCTACTTACCGGGCCGCCTCTCTTATATACCGGGCCGCACCTCCACGACGCGTCGCACCTCTACCTGCCGACGTCGCGCCACTACTACCTACCAGCGCCGTGCCTCTGCCTACCGGCGCCGTGCCTCTACCTACCGGCGCCGCGCCTCTACCTACCGGCGGCGCGTCCCTACATACCGGCGCCGCGCCTCTACCTATCGGTGCCGCGCCTCTACCTACGAGTGCCGCATCTCCGCCTGGACGCCGTACCTCTACCTACCAGCACTGCATCTCCGCCAGCATCGGTTCTAAATTATCATTAATTTTAAGTAGTCTTTAAGTTCTTGTAAATATATGTAGTCCTATCTTAAACTTACCTTTTCATTACACTACACACTATGCAAAGGATGCATGGAACACGAAGAAACGCCCAAGCCCATGCTCATGAAGTGCACAAATGTGACCGAACACTGGGCACAGTTCCTACCAACACAGTCATCCCACCCTGAGGCCTGCAGCAATCTGGGAAAACTGCTGGGTTTCTTGAAGTGTAGACTGGCTAGAATGAGAAGAACTGACATGACACGAATGTTCGCACAATGGCCGAATCTGGAAGCTAAATACCTTATTACAGCCTCATTAAAACAAACAAACAAATGCTTTTCGTTTTTTTTTCCAAAGCTAATTTTGAATTAAGCCTAAGCAATGTATAGATCTCAGCTTCAGTTCTTGCGCCCTAGACTTCATTAGAGATAGAGAGCAATAGATAAGATCCTGGTCTTAGCTCCTGATATAAATAGTAATAAAAAAAAAGTATCGTTTCAAAGTTTATTACTTACATAAGGTTTTTTTTATTCTTATTCCTCTTCCCTCATACACTTGCACAGAAGTCCCACATATCAGGTTTTACAGTCCAAGATTTAAAAAAGTTATTTTTAACATTAAGCCATCTTTCAGTATACCTTGTTGATTTTCTTTTCATAAGATTATAAGGAATATTAGAAATACCATCTTGATCACATAACACTTTTTTTAAATTAGGCTCTGTATTTACAATATTTAAAAATGTCCTATAAATGTTATATTTGCTTATACATAAACTGCTATGTGGTAAAATAGCTTTTTTCTTAGTTACTCCTAGTTTTTTTCCTTGCACTGCTACTTCTGATGATCTGTAAAAATAATAATAATATTTATTTTTATTTAATTTTTGAACAAGCAATATTGAGTAGGTATTATTATATTTTTATCAGTTCATAAATAAGTATTTTATAATTAACATGCATGCTAATAATATAATACCTGATAAAAGCCTAGCTTTCACTACGTCTCCGCCCGTGAGGAAGTCAGTTATCACGAAAGAATTAAGAGCATTTTATTTCAAAGTTTGAATAGAAGTTCAATATTTAAAATGCTCTTAAAACATTGGCTAATTTATTTGTTTATTATGAATAAGAGGGTTAAAATTCTATCTCCTTCCTCAGTACTCAGACTATATCCATATCAAATTTCATCCTAATTGGTTGGGCGGCTACAGGTAGTTACTTTAACATTTCTGATATTAGTATAGATTCACTTTATATTAGATGAGACAATAAACAAAAGGTTATGTTATAACTGCACTTACTGAGAATAAGTCTTGACCCACACCATGCTCCCTGGTGCTGGACGAGTATTGATTTCATTTCTGATATTCGTAAATACCAAACTTGTATGATAGAATTCAGGTACTACTTTAAGATGAATTGAGGAATCAGAATGCCTATTCAAAAGAGCTCTGTTTAATGATTCTTCAGAATATGGAACTCCCGCACCAAATATAAAGTAGTTTATATAAATAGGTTCACAAAGCATGTCTATAAGACTACCTTGTACACCTAAATGTATCCATTTTGCTATTTTATCACTGCAAGAGACAGACAAGGTTCTGTCTCCTCTGCCAGGTTTAGTTCGTACCTGACTGAGAAGGTGGTAATTATTTCCAGCCTCTTTAGAATCTTGTTCACAATGAGGTAGACATTTAGCACCTGTTCTATAAATATCATTTTCTATCTTTTGTTTTTTATTTTCACCTTCAATTACGTCTTCATCAGAATTTGCTGCTCTCTTCTGTGACTTTAGTATATCACCATAGTGTTCCTCTTCCCCTGTCTTTGGTATTATAGACGCGTCACCACAAGGCAGCTGCGACGAATAAAAAATAAATTCTATATTTTCTATTAATTTTAATTTATCATTATCCTTAATAAATATTGAAGTGTCGCCTTTTAGAGCTTTAGAGATATTATCATATAAGTATAGTAAGAAGCCTCTTCTAGCAAATACTTCTGCATGGCTGTCATTCAATATATCGCCTTTTGGAGACATTTTTGAGGCCCCAATGCACTTTGATCCTGTTCCTAGAGAGATTACCTCAATGCTTTCTCGAGTTCTCTCGTATTTCACAAAACATGATAGCACAGTCCATTCTGCTTCAATAGGCTTTCCAGTTTTAGGTAGTTTATTATACAAATCAAAACAACTTTGAACAATTTCGTCCACAAAAATGTTATTGAGGTTAGACATTTTTATTAAACTTTTCAAACGATATACAGCTTATAGCGAATACAAATATTAAGTCAATTGTTGTACAATTCAAATTTCACACCAATAACTCGTCATTAAACAACATATTTAATTACAGTAGCTAAGTGTAAAGTAAACAAACAACAACTTGTCAGTTTTGAAGTATTGACAGATGACAGATGAGATAAAGGACGCCTTTTCATTGCACGCAAAATTAACGTGATCAATGTTCCAGTTCTGTAATGTTCTCTTCTGAAAAAATATAACCCACCTATAATTCGCACATTTTTCTGAAATTTTGGATATTAGCTGGAACAGACAGACAGACATAAAAAAAATTAAAGTATATTTTTTTAAGTACTTTAAATACCTATTATCATATGCATTTTTTTACCTCTTTCCTCCGATATTACTCGCACATTCTGTCCTACGCCAGTTTCAAGTTTATTTTCTTTTTAGTTTTATTATTTGCATCACAAAGTCTCGTTCTTGTCCAGATAACACGTATTCACATGTTAATCGACGAGCTGTAAAAATAGTGACATGTCAGTTTGCCGCCATTTTTACAATACTGAACATTTTAAAAACACAGTGCTATCTCTAAATTATAAAAAACTGTTATTTTGACATTGCAAACGTGTTACAAACAGACGCTTGAATGTATATATTTGTATCATAGTTGTATAGATGTAGGTATACACATGGATCATGGTCTTGGCGTACCTATACCGGAAACAACATTGGTGACCAGAAGCAAAGGTTTCAACGGAAACATGAATTTTGTGTTAAAACCTTTGCTTCTGGTCAGATTTTATTTAGAACTAGCTTTCGCCCGCGGCTCCGCCCGCGTGGATGTCGGTTATCGCGACTCGGGACTCAAACTATCTCCATACAAAATTTCATCTAAATCGGTTTAGCTGTTTGAGCGTGAAAGCGTAACAGACAGACAGACAGACAGAGTTACTTTCACATTTATAATATTAGTATGGACTAGCTTCCGCCCGCGGCTTCGCCCGTGTTAAGTTTGGACTGCCATTTCACCCTTTTATTAGATTTGCTTTAGGCTTTGTAGTGGGTGCCTACATTGGATTATATTGTAGGTGCCACTCTCATGGCACAATATCATCCTAAAGGAGCTAAAACTTTCTTTGTCCACGAACCACTTGAGAACAATTAAACAAAATTTGGTACCTACAATGCTAATTTAAAGCACGTGGAAGAAAACAGGGCAAACATTGTTTGTAATGGGTAATATATTTTTTTTATTATTAACGTTAAAAGTATATACATTAAGTACATAGGCTATTTCGCTATGATTGGTAAGAGTGAAACAGGAATAATAGAGGAACGCTGGGTGGCTACAAACGATACTGTGATCTTTGAATTTAAAAATAAAATGTAGGCATATAATAATATTATATAGGTATTTGTGTGGCGTACTTTGTATTTTAAAGTACTAACATAGTAATACATATATATTTTTTAAATTAAATACAAAACAAACTTTTAATTTAAAAATGTTATTATACTAAATCGCCAAAAACATTAAAAAAACAGTTTGCTGAACACAGCCGTTCCATAGGGAGTATGCCGTGCGGCTTACCTCGCAGTGCTACCGGCCGGACTTAGTAGGTACGGTGCCCACATAACCGTTCACCTCGCACATAATTCCGTGAAAGGCATATGGTTCTTGATTCTCCTTCCAGCAGATTCGATGGATGGAATTTTTTACACTGGACTGATGTGTTTTGACAGGCATATTCCTCCCCCTCGGCAGTGGTGGTTGATGTACCGGTATTGAATCTAATGCCCCTCCAGTCATGCGAACAACTCACACTTGGCCAGTTGAGCCAATAGCTGTACCCACCTGAACATAATTATGAAGTAAAAGCAGTTTTCTTCAAAATTAAATATTTGTGATGAATAACGTATTTATTTTGATAATACGATGTTTATTAAAACACTTTCGCCAATAAATTTATTATTTTAGAACAAATTTGATTAACTTATAAAGGGTAATAGTAACTTTGTTTTAGAACTCTTCAAGAGGAACAAATCCGTCATACATTATTGTTGTGTTACTTTAACAGTTTAGCATACGCATTGGATGCTCTCAAAAGGAATATTTTTTCCCCGTTTTTGTATTATTTTTCATTGCTGCGCCGCTCCTATTGATCATAGCGTGATGTTTTATAAAGCTTAAATGAGCTATCCAACACATAAAGAATTTTGAGCCAATAGTTTCTGAAATCATCGCGTTCAAACAAACAAACAAACTCTTCAGCTTTAAAATATAAGTATAGATGGAACAAGTACTAATGAAAGCAACAAATTGGCTTGATTTTAATACGTACAGATTTTTTTCCTAAGAAATCTTACCCTACTTTAAGTATGAAGCCCTGTTGTATATTTTATAACAAGGAGATATTGTAATTGAAAGAATTCCTTTTCACCATTTCTTGGGATTAAAACTCCTACAAGAATAATTTCAAGTTCCTTACCTTATTTTAATACGTCTAAACTTGTTGTGTTCTTGTATAATTTGGTCATACAATAAAGGGTTCATCAATCACACTGATTTTGAAGCGGTTGACTAACGGGAACACGAGATTATAACGACGCACGGTACCTACATCATAACAGAGCGGTGATCGTCAGTTTAAAGACGGCCGCTGCGGTAGGCATCTGGTAGAATGTTCCATGTAGAAAAATCATAACGTTAGGTATGTTTTTGTGTGGTTGTTTGGTAAACTAGAAATTACCTACAGACGGTTTTGTCTACCGAATTTCTTGTGTTGTATTCCCATTTGATCTAGTGTCTCCCATCCCAGAACGATGATTTTTCTGGTACACCCCTCCAATGAAATCCTAGAGCCGCCCATGAATCACAGTCATTGGCAGGTATTTATTTGAATAAATGAGGAAAGGCAAGAAATGAAATACTACTAATACTGTTTTTGTTATTAAACTTTCGCGATTTTTATACTAATTAGATACATTTCGGGACTTAATCTCGTGAATTCATCGAAATTGCGTGATAATAATACTCTTTTCTAATTCAAACTTTTTATGCATATGTACCTAACGCCAATTTTCTTGAGGTAACCCGATATGAAAATGTATCTTGTTAAAGACGGTTTTGTACGTACAATATTACCTAGCTAAATACAATTTAAAGGGAAACCGAAAAGAATGCGGTATTCTAAGGACCCTCTGCGACTGATAGGTACTTTTGGAACGAAGGTCCTTACCCGCGCGTTGTGAAAGGGGGCTAGACGGAAAAAAATCTCACGAAAAGTTGTAACGACACTTTTTGACACACACAAGCCATGCGGCGTGCGCGTAAGATATGAACATCTAATTTGACGAAGAAGTCACCTGTCGATTTGGTCTAGAGGCATAAATTCGGTACACAGTATTGGTGACAATTGTGTAGTTGTGGGTTCGAGCCTTCGGTATACAATCGTCTTTTTGTAAGTTATTTTCGTTTCGTCTTTCTATTTCGCATTGAACAGTGTGGTGTTGTGAAGATTATAAAAAAAAAAAAAAATTAAGATAACTTCGTTCCATCCGGGTGTCCCTTGACACCTCTCAAGTTTTTTAAATCACTTCTATATTTTTAATGCAAAATAACGGGACAGAGCTACGCTACAGTGCATTGTCCTCCAATTTAAATCTTATTTTTATTTTATAAACGCTAAGTCACGAATACTAACCATCTATTATTACAAATACCGAAGTGATCTTTGAAAATCCTTCAAAGCATAAAAACTGCACAATACAATAGGTAGGTCACACTATCTCTCGCATCTGCATTTATCATAAGTTGCCGGATACGGATATTAACGTTCCCAGTGTTCATTATACTGACCAATAGTGGGCGTTGATAAAAGAGGGTAGTTTGTCATTCCACGCCTCATTATAGAACGAGATGACGCGCCTGATCTCAGCACCAATTTGAATATCAAAGCGATCCCTTCGACACCTATCAAGAAAACTCTATGGCCAATAGTGACTTTCAATCCAACCTCTTTGGTGATTGATTTAATCGATAAGTTTTATTGATCCTCACAAAAAATCGCTTTGCATAATATTTTGACAGGATGTTCCTAACATAAAAAATATGCATTGTGCATTAAAGATTTTCATTACCTATTATTTGGCCTTGGAAAGTGAATTTCACATATTCATGTAAAAGTTGTAGCCTTGTAAAAATGTAGGTACATAAGCATGATTGGCATTTTTAAATGAACAGAAAATGCAGAAAATGTAATATGATATGGAGCCAGTAGGTATGTAAACCTCTTTATGATAGTTCATATAAAGTATACCTACATTATAACATTAAATTCATTCAGAACGAATTAAGAAAATGATACAGGAATCAACATTAAGTTCAATAATATGCAAAGGAAATGCAATATAAACGAAGGTAAATGATAACATTACAAGCGATTGACCCCGGCAAAATACTCCGCTGGGTGACAATTGATGTATCGGCAGTCTTTTAAACAAGATATTACTTTCAATATTTTTATCATTAAGTCGAATAATAAAGACATTTACTTACCTACCTTTTGCAAATTATTTTTAAAGATATCATAACAGGCTATCGTCTCGAATTACTTGAACCAGTTTGGCTAAAAATTCAGTTGCAAATTGCACGGTTTGAGGAGAAGTGGTGTTTTAAATTGTTGTGAATCAAAAGTTCTGTGGTTACGAAGTGTACATTAGGGCTCATTACTGAGTCCTCAAACACAGGTCTTGTAAAACTCAAATTGCACAAGTTGGGCTTCCTGTTTTCGCTTCGTAGAAGGAAATACGGTGTTATCAATTACCTAAAAATAATGTTGTTTAGTACTTAAATGTTGATAAACTTTAAAATCACGTGAATAATTTTAGGGTAGACTCTACCTGTGACCACGGCTGTTGCAATACGGTCGAAACGTCGGGTATTAAACAAGGTATTTTACCTTAAATTATTCACGCAATTAAGACCCATCTTTAAATATATATTTCATGTGTGCGTGTGTATGTCACTGATCTCCTCCTAGACGGCTGGACCGAATTTGATGAATTTTTTTGTGTGAATTCAAGGGGATTCGAGGATGGTTTAGATTCACAATTGAACCGATTATAAAAAAAAAAAAAGAGTCGAGACGAAGTTCGCCGGGACAGCTAGTAGTATATATAATTTTATAATGTTTAGTACTTACTTAATATTTAAAAATATGGATTACCTACTTAATTATACTCATTAGGTGTGTGGCGGTACCAACATATAATTATATAAATAAACTGACACTTGACAGCTCGCGTCAAAATCCTGAATCGCGACATAGAAGTATTCACAGCTGCTAACTACATATATATACAAGTTCCCAACGTTAACCGTTGGGCCGCGGCCCGCCAGGCATGATCACCTCGCCTGGTCGGAGGATCCTCCCTTTGTGTTGGAGGGACTTAACACCTTGCCCTCAACAGGTGCCTTCCTCAAAAAGTAATAGCTTTTTTTACAAGTTGTTCATTTTTAGAGGGATAGGAAGACCGAGACTCTGTGCGCGTGGAATTTAATTTAAAAATGATGATACCTGGGTAGGTACTTAAAGAATTTTTACGCTAAATAAAAAAAATGGTTGTTTGTAAAGTCGGTTTACGGACGATAATTTTACGCCATAATGTCATAAGAAAACATACCATTCGGCGTTGATTTGCCGCTTTGGTCTCGTAATGGAATTGAAACTAGATACCCCGTCGAAGTGAAGAAAGTAGCTATCAAAATTCCCTGCGCTTCTCGATCGCTTTACTTTCGTAGGAGTTGGTTGGTTCGGTTTAAAACAGCCAAACAGTCGGCTGAATCTTTACTTCTGGATTTGTCACTTATCACAATGTCGTAAACGCGCCGAGACAAGCCTGCTTCAAATTTTTGAATCATTACGGCACCACTACAAACAGGCCTGCTTCTGAGCTTTGGTGAGATTGTGCGGCACGCAGCGCGAAACTGTCCTCCTCACGCAAAGGTGCTCGTGTAGAATCTTGTGAACACTTTCCGAACCAATCTGCAGTGTATGCTGAATCTCTTCGTATGTAATTCGCCTGTTTTCTTGCATTAATTTTTTTACTGCCAGCACACTTTCTTTTGTGATAGCGGTCGTAGGACGACCACTCCTTTGTTCACCCCCCAAAGTAAGGCGACCGTGCTTGAACTCTCTATGCCAACGGTAGATGGTTGATTTTGAAGGTCTTTCATCCATAAAAGCCATCTTAAGTCGATCAAATGAATGAGGTTTTAGGCCACATTTAAAATTGTAGAAAATCATCGCACGAAAATTCGGCTCTTGGAATTTAATTTGACTCTTGAAAAAATGTAGAAGGAAATTCGAACAATGGTATTTTAGCAGACTTCAAAAAGTTCTCAATTCGACTGTATTTTTTTTAATGTCTGTTACATATTTACTCGCACCGGCTGCACCGATTTGAAAAAATATTTTTGTGTTCGAAAGGGTATAATTCCAGATTGGTCTCATTGTCATCAAAGTTTGGATCTGATGATGAGATCTTGGAGAAATCGAGAGACTCTACAAATATTAAAGGAACAGCTATAGTAATTTGGGTATTTTATTATAGAGTGAAACGGAACTGATGATGAGGACCACAGATGACCAGCGAAACTATTCACTGATACTTCACCTCCATCAAATCATGTAATGTTTGATAGTCTAGTAACAAGTGAGCTCCTCAAAAATCAACGGCGTTGAATCACAAAATATAACATTTTATTTGAACATTTTAATTCAACATTTGGAAATGAGCAGTTTTGATTATGCTACTGCAACTTATATCAACTACAAACCCATAGACTAAAACGTGAGAAATGAAAACAAAAAACTACATTTCCTGGCACCAATTTCAAAACGTTTAATTATTTTTTTGTTGTTGTATTTTGCTTTATATTTTTTTGGAAAAAGTTTTTATTACTTTTAAATAACCAATTTTTTCTAAATTATTACAAGGGGCCAGTGCCTTATACATAAAAACTTTCTGAGTGGCCTGGTATAATTAGTTCCATAAGAAAAAAATGTCAGGTGTTAAAATCAAAACAGCCGCGAGCGGTGAACACTTGAACAGTGAAAGGGAAGGAAACAAAGCAAGGTACTGGAATGATCATTTCCTAGAGATTTCTATACGCGTCGTTGTTTATTTGTGTTATTAACGCCCGATCTGTTATTTCCGTATTTGTGAAATAACAGACTGCAAAAAGAAGGAATTAATATTTGGATTTGTTTTACTTTACGATGGCGGAATAATCAAACGCGAATAACACTAGTGACAGATCATTTATGTAACTACTTCATAGTTTTTTTTTTATTTATTAATTTCTCACAATGTAGGTCGCACCAAAGATAATTCAAACACCATTTGTTTGTATTATGATTAAAGTGAGTTCACTTCGGTAGTGTAGATACCTATAAATAGGTAAGTACGTACTACGGAACGATTCGGGTGTGGGTTCGAATTCGAACCTTAAAGTGATCCAGGGGCGGCTAGAGCACTGAAGCGAGCCCCAAAATCATCTGAGTTCTTTCGTACAAATCATTAACTAAATTCTATACTCGACAGTGTTAAGGGAAATGGAACATACAGAATTTGTTCTTGGAATCCTAAAAAAGGGCATTCGATTCATGTCAGTAGTTCAACAACTGCCCTATCTGTTTTCCCCCTCCCCCCTAAACGACAATCCAAGCGCTCCCCAAACTACAATCCTGGATCCGCCACTGGGCGCTTTGCTAGTGCTTTACCTAGTACCTTTTAAGCTATGGCTGCGTTTAAATTAGAAAAGTATTTGTTGGATTATATGCATATGAGTTTCTTATCTCCAGTAAAGAAAAAAGCCGGGTCTCTTCACTAGTAAATCATCAATTCTATAAAATACCTGTAGGTATGCAAGGCATCTGCAAAATATTGCTATCTTATCTACCTAGCATGAAGGCATCTATTGACAAGTTAAAATCAGGGTTGGATCCAGGGAGTATAAGGGGGTGCCAAATCGGGTGATATGATTTGCACCAATCGTCAAGCTTTTGTCCTGCCTCGAAGTTTTCCTAGATCCGGTATTACTTTATATAATTACGTAGGTACGCAAATGATACGCGTTATTTTTTTATAATTACAGGTATCAATGTTGCAGGCAGCTGATCGTGTTGTTAAATTGATTGATACACTCACTATTATTCTATTAAGTTCAAGCCGATCGAGGGGAACTAAAAAATCGTGCTAAACTTAAGGTCATAGGTGATCCATGAGAGATAAACAACTCCAACACCAAAACATTGATTGCAAACTGCATTACAAGGTCGTACAGTCAATTGCGCAATATATGGGAAGTTTTATCTTACGATAACATCTTCAATGTTATTCGTGGTCGTCATTCAAAAGTTACATGAATTATTTAGTTCCCCTAAATTATGCAATCGCAAGAATTGAAATCGTTTTGGTTCAACAAAGTCCCCTGCTGTGCACTCGTAGTTCTACCAGTAATAAAAATGAAAAATATATTATTCTGAATCGAATATTGGTTGATATCTTTCGTAACTTGAGTCCAGACTAAGTATACAAATAAAGTTAAATGCTATAGTTATGTTCACGTACGGTTTAAGTGAGTCGTAAAAGTATTTCAAAACATAAAATGCAAATGACAAGTAGTACACAAATGTGTGACATCGAAAATAAATTATACTCTTTCGTTATTTATTGTTTAAGGAGTGGCGAAGGGACTGGTCCACACCAAAAGGTATCGAGGATAAAACTGCTTATAAATTGAGTAATATTAAGACTGAGTAGGAATACCAGTGCTACAGTTTACTAAAATAAATAAAAGTAATCAATAAAATGTAACCCAATTATAACAAAAAACTAATTTCTATTAAAATACTAGCTGACCCGTGCAACTTCGTATGCGTTATTTTCTCCGTTTTTGCATTGCTGCTCCGCTCCTATTGATCGTAGCGTGATGTTATATAACCTATAGCCTTCCTCGATAAATGGGCTACCCAACGCAATTTTTTTTTTCAATTCGGACCAGTAGTTCCTGAAATTGCCACGTTCAAACAAACAAACCATCCAGCTTTATAATATAAGTATTCTAGCTGACCCGCGCAACTTCGTCTGCGTAAATTTTCCCTATTTTCTTCCTTTTTTTTTTACAATATTTTTCATTGCTGCTCCGCTCCTATTGGTCAAGCCGTTTCGGAGGAGTATGACAACGAAAACTGTGACACGAGAATTTTATATATTAGATATGTCTAATAAATTAAATTATATACAGGTTGATTTTTAATACACTAATCTCTTAATTTTTGATTTTTAATATACTAAGGCTCTTGGCTTCTTTAAATTACAGCATATTTGCTGTTCGTAATATATTTTTAAAGAAAAATTTACAAATTAACAATCTTTACCACTTACTACTACATACCTGCTTTTGTCTCACAATCGTTTGTAAAATCGAAGTTTCTTTGTTAGGTTTACGGCTTAAACCTGACAATAAACTACTAGTCTGTAGGTGGACTAGGTGGTTAAGGTCACTCCTAGAACGAGTGGAAAGTGATTAAGGGTGGTATTAAATATTTTCCAAACCTGTTATTACATAGTTATTTAGTATTATGTAAAGAAGCCACGAGCGAGAGGTTATTAGAATATTCTAGTATTTTTGCAAGCTCTCCTGAGCACTGCCTAGGATTGCATAGAGATAGAGCTCTGCTTGGAAAACGGTGGGGTATTGTATTGACCAAGCTTACAAGATCTTTTTACCACTGTGGAATCCAGCACCTGCAAATTCATCCTTTTTCGAACCATCTGTGAACCAGATAATGACGCTAGGGTCTAGATTTGCTTGGTATTCCCATCCCGATCTATCTGAAATGGTGGTTGTGAATAGCTTGTCAAAGCTATATTCGGATAGCATGACATCGGATGGCATTGCCATCATTCCGTCTTCTATGATGTCGTTGTGCAGAGTTATCATTGCCACTGATCTCCATTTTGTACATGTAAGTATTTTGTATCTGTATTTACACAGTAAGTTTTCGGAAAACCATAGATGCTCTTTCATCTCTGCATCAACAGTTGCAAAATTCAATCCTGCAAACAATCTGCGTTAGGAAATGCGCTTAAGTAATGATAGTTTAAGTAACTTAATAAATCATCTAATTTTCACTTCCAGACTTTCAAAAAGTTTTCTAAGTCACAAAATACCCAGGATCTTTTTCGGGAGAAGGTTTGTACCTTGTGCGGTACCCCGCGCGACGTGGGGACGGTAGGAATAAATTATTTGATTGATTGATTGACTGGGGCCCTGGGATTTTGTAATTTCGGGAGGGGGGAGGGTTGGTGGTATAATTGACTATACAATTTTCATTATTTGGCAATAGCTGTGATAAAAGTTAGTTGTTTACCTCGGTTACATCCTACAACCACTAAATAGTATTAAAAAAAATGCAATAATAAAAAAACCCCGCCTCGAAGTCGGAGGTAGTACAATGCTAAGTTCTTCGAGATTCATTAATGCCTCCGACTGCTTGATATTACATACTGTAGATCTTGTTTAATTTTTTTTTGCGCAGGAAAGTTTTTTTTATTTTTAGTATTTTTTTATTGTAATTAATTGACTAAGTACCTACTTCGCTCGAGGAATATACACTTCGTTCACAGAAACGGAATTCCAGACCACTTTGTTTAGAAGGCGTTCCGAGATAGATGTCTATTTTGTGCGTTGCTAGAACGCGCGTTGTATGAAAGTTACCTTCTATACTTTCAGTGTTTTGTAGATAAGTGTTACCAAATCAATTTTTCTAATACTTTTATACAAATCTCGTGTCTCGGTGTTAGTGGTCGAACTCCTCCCAAACGGCTCGACAGATTTTAATGAATTATTTTTGTATATTTGGTAGGTATTAGAGTAGGTCGTAAAATAAAACATAATAACTAATCACGATTTCATGTTTTCGTATGTATTGCTAATATGCGGAAAATAGACTCAGACGAAATGCGTGCGACAGTCAGTAATTCAATATACCTAATTTCCATTATTTATAGCTACATGAAGCCCCTACTACCTACGGTCGGACGAACCCCTAAATCCATTGAAAAGCGATATAATGTTGTATAAAATCGATAAACTATAATCGATTGGTGGCAATAGCGTCGACCGATTAATCGATACCGTATTGACAGTGACATTGATAACAATGATGACAAAGAACTTCGTGATCCGGGTAATGTAGGGAAGCTCAATTGAGGTCAAGTGGTACAATCAATGTACAGTCACACAGAAAACACTGTAGGTGCCTACTTAGTTCACAAGTGATTTGTGCTATGAGGCAGGAAAATGTAGGTAGGTACCTACCTAACAACCTACCTAGGTCGGTATACATGGACGTATAGCCGATTTTCGCGCACGTTTTAGTGCGGTTAAAATAGATTTTTCAATGTTTTTTATACAATTACAGTATAAACAGGTGGACCACCAGGGCACCTTTAGCAATTGTCATCCAGGTTTATACCAATAAACCTGGATGAAAATTGCTAAATGTCTAATGACCAAAATGTACCCAAATGAGAAATTATTGGCAACCCCTCATAGGATCCCCTCTTTCCATTTTAATAGAATAGTAGACTTAAAATGAGTACACAGTACCACAGATAATATAATACTATACTAGACAGTACCATGTCGTGCGAGCGACTCACACTTGGCCGGTGTTGAGTTTGAAGAATTGTTAGCAATAATCAGGAGTTAATCTAAAGACAAATTATATAAAAGCATCTTGTAAGGTTAGGTACGTTTCGTTTTCAATACGGTAGATAACAAATCAGAATCGTGCCGGGACCACATTAGCACGCGGCACGTTCCGGAGCGCACGGCATCTGATAGGTAATACACCAGCCCAGCCCGTAATGCGCTCCTCGGTACACTATTTCAAATGTTATTACAGTTGCCATGTTGTTCTAGTCGCGTAGACAGCGAATATCTCACAGAATAATCGCCAAACCCCGCTCTACCCCATCCGATAAACCAAACGATTCCTTGGAACAAGTATTGCGTGAGACGGAAGCTACAAGCCCCAGCACATTGTTTAAATTTAAATCACGTTTGTATAATTTTAATCTCAATAAACACAAAATCTAGGAAATGAAACATAATATACGGCTCAATTTCATAGGCCATAATGTCTTAATGCAAAACCAACAGTTTGTAAGCCGATTTGTATATAAATTAAGCGCCACTTAATATGACAATTTACGAGCATAGCTAACACGGCTCCATGTCTCGTGGCCGCAAAGCCGGTGGCGTGGACCCAGTCGACCAGTGATCAATTAATTCCACTCCTAGTAAGGACATCTTTATGTGTCCGCCACGGAGAGTTTTAACGGTTCTTAGTAATAAGCATAGGACTCCTCGGCTCCTATGTCAACCTGGTATTAAGTTTTGAAATTGTACACATGACAGATTACAATTTGATATACCTAAATGAAATTAATCAATTTGCAATTTACTAACGTGTTCTTTGAGATTGTACTAAAGGTAAACGTGTTTTTTAATTAATTATGTAGGAGTCTTTCTTCTGTTCTACATAGACTGCTGTTAGGTAGGTACCCTTGCTTACAATACCCAGATAATAGAGTGGGGGAGAGACGTCTAGGTGTGATTCTAACAGGCGCGGATCCAGAACTTTGTTAAGGGGAGGGGGTGGTCAACATTTGACTCCACCGGGCAATATGAGTGATGGGAGGGGGTCACCAGCCACCACCGCCTTGCGGAGGGAAATTGCCTGTCAAGTCAAAACACATCGGTCTAGTGTCAAAATTCCCAAAAAGGTGTTTCGGTCGAGTCAGGGGGACGGCCAATTGCTCCTGTTTGCACCCCCTTGGATCCACGCCTGGATTATAATTCTAATAATAAAATAATTAAAATCGCATCTAAATCCACCTAACTGTTTGGACGCCATCATATCACAGACATACACACAGATACACACGGTAAACTCCCCTTCCCCACTCTCTTTAGGTGATGGTTAAAAATAGATATACCTGACCCCAATTAATAAAGGAGAGTGACTGAAGGGAAGTATAATTTCAATCAAGAAGTGTTCATAACTATTCTAGAGACATAATTCATTAGAGAATATCACACATACTTAATAGATGCATTACAATGAACACCAATTTCTTCAACTAGCGTAATGCGGGCAATGAATGCAGAAAATCAATTGCTTGTAATAAATGAACTACAGTCATTCATAACACTTGGGTGGTCTACTTAATAAGTATTATAATCATAGCTCCTTTAAAATGCTTTGATGAAGACAATTGCAATCAGTACCTAATGTCAATATACGAATTCATTTGTAACAAAGCAAAAACGTAAGGAAGATTATAACTATAAATGCATTTGGCGGGAACTAACACTTAACTAGGCTGCAATTTGCTCGACGTCGACCGAAACCTAGGGTGTGTTACAAATCATGATTGGAGGGAGGCAATTGTCTATCAAGCGGAACAAATGTTAGTAGGTATGGCTAAGACTTAAAAAATCATGACTTTATTAATTTTTTTTTAGTATAAAGATATCTAGCAATGTGGGATTGAGAGGTTATGTATTCGTTCCTGCAAGATGCATTTATTGTTTTAATCTTTCTTACGTTTTTGCTTCGTTACAAATTAATTCGAAAATTGACATTAGGTAGGTGCTGATTGTAATTCATCAAAGCAATTTAAAAGAGCTGTGATTATAATACTTATTAAGTGGACCACCCAGGTGTTATGAATGACTGTAGTTCATTTATTACAAGCAATTGATTTTCTGCATTAGCAATCTTGTTAACCCCAATAGGTAAGCTCAAAGGCTTATGTTAGGAGTGGGTTCACGTCGGTATAATGGGTAGAATTCGAACCCGCGACCTCACGATTGCGAGACCAATGCCTTAGCCATTAGGCTACCGTCGTTTATTTTAACTGCTCCTGTTGCCTCCTCTTGGATTCGAGTACGTCAGAAATGCAGACTAAGCAACTAAGATATAGGTACCTACGGGACGCAAGGAGGGTGTGGACGATGACTAAAACCTCATTGGGTGTGGGAGGCTTACCCTCTTGGTGTTTCCCGTTACTCTGTCTAACCTCATTGCCATATCCCGATCGCCAAGTTCACAGTTGCGGATGTGGACTATATTAAGTAGGTCTATAAAAATCACCATGCCTGTTATAGGTTTGTAGGTATACCTATTGCCTTGCCTATCAATAAATAACCTAGGTATGTTAGGTGCTCTCGGTGGGTATTTTGTGCTATCAATCTGTGTAACTGCTAACTACTCAGGTTGGTAGTGGAAAACCCCAAGTTTACCTAGAACCTAAATATTGTTTATTGTGTAAATCTATACTAATACTAGCTGACCCGCGCAACTTCGTCTGCGTAAATATTCCCTTTTTTCTTTTTTCTTTCTTTTTTACAACATTTTTCATTGCTGCTCCGCTCCTATTGGTCGTAGCGTGATGTTATAACCTATAGCCTTCCTCGATAAATGGGCTATCCAACAATAAAATATTTTTTCAATGCGGCTCAGTAGTTCCTGATATTATCGCGTTCAAACAAACAAACAAACTCTTAGGGGTATGAAAAATAGATAGTAGCCGATTCTCAGACCTACCTACTGAATATGCATATACCTAAAATTTCATAAAAATCGGTCAAGCCGTTTTGGAGGAGTATGGGAATGAACATTGAACAACACGAGAATTTTATAAATTAGATTATAAAGCTGAAGTTTGTTTGTTTGTTTGTTTGAACGCGGTATTCTCAGGAACTAGGTCCGAATCGATTTTTTTTTTCAGTTGGGTTGCCCATTTATCGAGGCTATATAACATCACGCTACGGCCAATAGGAGCAAAGCAGCAATGAAAAATGTTGCAAAAACGGGGAAAATTTACGCATACGAAGTTGCGCGGGTCAGCTAGTAATATATGCTAGTAATACATGTACGATGTATCAAGTACGAGTATCTACCTACCTGCACTGATCTACCCACTGAGCTACCTACATATCTATGGTTCTATTCATTATTTACATTTTTAAATGTAAATCAGTGTAAGTAGGAAAATACTTATGTACCTAATTAAGGAACATATTACCATTCCACGTATAGTAATAAAAATCACGACCACGCTTCAGTCAATAAATGACGTCGTAGACTTCAGCAATGTGACCAAGTGACCAGCCAATAAAATTGCCTACCAACCTTCTACAAAAAAAAACATAACCTAAGTAAAAAAAACTCCAATATAGCATGTTGATAGAGTATTACTTGGTCGGGCGTCATCGGGCAGCGGCCGGTAAATTGCTTTGCTATTACAGGAATTTACGCCGAGTAATAGCATCCATTACCAGCCCTTCCTATCTCATTGGCATGCACCAACCCTAGAATAATGCAACAAAGCCTCAAAATGAGTTTGTATTATTTGCCCGCGTGTACTTTTGCGGTTGCCTCTGGATGAGATTCCTACTTCGTCAGTCAGAATTGCATGTTGCATAAATTAGATATTTACCACTGTTTTGTTCTTACTTTCTCATTATTCTAAAACGCAAAACACTAGGTAGGTACTGGCTGCAGTGTTTTGATCAGGGATTTTGAACCTTAGATGTTCATTAATGTTAGATACTTATAAAATACAACACAGTAACATGCCTAATTCGTGATAGTACGTTATTTCGTGAGTTTTGTTTTTGGTGTAAAAAACAATTATTTATTTAAATTCTACATTGGTAAAAAAATCTGTATTCTTTCAACTGAGTAAAAAAACAGATACCAACATTTTAGCGACTAAACTAAGAGGAATGCGACGCTCAAAACTCTATTTCGACTATGAACATCTTGTTTAGCGTGCATGTACCTGCCTTGTCATTGTCACGTTTACTGAAAGGCAAAAGTCTATTTGAATAAAATTTTTAATAGTCCCTTAACAATTGATTTGACTGAGAAAAAAGTTATATTACTTATAGCTTTTTTCTAAGTCAAAGTCTAAGTGTAAGCATAGGACTCACGAATTAGCGGACATTTTTTTTTGTGTACCTAGTTCTAGTAACTACCGAATCGAGGACATTTTTGATACATTTTAATAATAAATACCTACATAAAAAAAAAATTCTGAGCTAAATTCGGTATTTATAACTAGTCCGGCCATAAATACTGTTACATAAAAACTTTTCTTTTTGTCTAGGTTTTAATTAATACAATAATTGCATTTTCGAAAGATAGAATAATTTGAAATCCAGACCCAGGAATCGAACCCGAGACTTCCGTAGCCAAACCGGGGCCAGAAGCGAACCACCTATCTGGACTATGTTACTTCAAATTTAGACCTAATCTAGACCTCAATATTTTCTATCCCTTGATGCTCGCGAGTTTGGGCCCTCGCATGCGCCATCTAGTCGGTAGTTAAAGAACTATCACGGCTTTTGTTATTGTTTCGTTACATAGAGCATTTTAACAAATTATGATGTTTCAGGCCGAATATTGAAGTAATTTTTATAGGCATTTCTTGCCAATTACTTTACAAATGCATTTTTGAAAGATAGAAAAATTTTAAGTCCAGACCCAGGAAACGAACCCGAGACTTCCGTAGCCAAACCGGGGCCAGAAGCGTTCGCTTCCTATCTGGACTATGTTACTTCAAATTTTCCTATCTTTCAAAAATGCAATTATTGTATTTTTAAAGTAATTGGCAAGAAATGCCTATAAAAATTACTTAAATAGGTTTTAATTACTTTGAATTTGGAACGCGTTTATTATTTTTAAAAGTTCTTTCGATTTCGCTCCATTTCGCATATTTTTTCGTGTTCATTATCAAATTACAATATGGATTGGGGTGTTAAAGAAAATAGGATTGCGGTGATCGCCTTGCACAAAGTGGGTATGGAGCCGTCGGTCATATTCCAGACACTTCCAAAAGCTTGGTATCAGCCGTATGTTCGTATAACGTACTATCAGCAGATACAACAACACTCCCTCTGTTGAAATCCATAAAAGATCGGGGCGGGCGTGTGCTGTTAGAACTACAAAGCCTGTTAATACTGTTAAAGCCAGAATTCGTCGAAATCCCATTAGGAAGCAAAAAATCTTATAGGGAGATATGAAGATTCCCGCTAGGACTCTGTCACGTATTATAAAACAAGACCTGAAGCTCGGTGCTTATCTATACTTTTATTATGAAGAGTTCGTTTGTTTGAACTTTAGGAACTACTCATCCAAATTGAAAAAATGTTTTACTGTTGGATAGCCCATTTATCGAGGAACGCTATAGGCTATATAACATCACGCTACGATCAATAGGAACGGAGCAGAACTGAGAAATGTTGCAAAAACGGGGAAAATTTCTTCACTATTGAAGGGCACTACAATAAGCAAAATGATAAAGTATACGCTCACAGTTCTAAAGAAGCTGCTCAAGTGGTAGGAAAGCAACATTTTTATGAAAAAGAAGTGAAAACTTCAGCCATAGTGAATCAAGAGACAGTCTTGGATCGTGTTGTGAAACCTCTCAGTAATACACTTTTTAAAAATGTACCGTGGACTTTCCAGCAGAACTCTGGACCTCTGGTCTCAAGGCACGAACTAACCAAGCCTGGCTTGAAACCAACGTTCTGGACTATATAAGAGCTGAAGACGGCCAGGTTTCTCATCTTTCCTAGACCTCATTATATATATATATATATATATATATATATATATATATATATATATATATATATATAATTAAGTTATTTGGTGTTATTAGTAAAAATCACCCTGTATATGGGGTAGGTAATGGTTAACTTACCTAATTTAAAAATAATCTTCATTATTGAATTTTAGGAATTGTCAATAATGACATGAATAATAATAATAATAATAATAATAAATTTTATTCGCAGTAAATAGGGTATACATAAACAGGTGTTGAAGTATAATAATGTTAGTTCAAGCCTATTTAACTATTGACAATAGCATGCAAATCAGTTTTATTATTGTTAAGTAATTAATTACATTAGTATATCTCTAATAACATTACAATACATTAATATGTTGATAGACACATTATAGATTTTCTTAATATTGTATATAAAAAACAATATATATATTTATTTTTAATGGATTAAATTCAATATTATTAATTAATGGAAAAATTTAATACTATTAATTACATTAGCTAATCTCCAATCAAATAACAATACATTAATAGACACATTATACCTCTACGCAACATTATTTAAAATTTAGATATTCTTTAATGGAATACAGTAGAATCCGTTTATAATGACATCGAAGGGAATTGACAAACACGTCATACTAAGCGGACGTCATACAAAGCATTTTTGTGAAATAAAAATAACCTTATTTTTTTAAGGTAAATACTTATTTTAATAGAGAAACAGCATATTAAATCAAAATCAAAATTGCGTGTAATACATGTATAGTATATTTTTCATTTTTTTACTTAAAAAATCAGATTATTATATTTTTTACTTAGAATTATCACTAAAAACAATGCCTGACGTTCAACTGTTCATTGAGATTCAAAACAAAAACAAGCCATGTGCCGAACGTCGGTCGTCGGGATTCAACGGCCATTGCCGAAGGTGTAAAGAATCATGTCGGTCACTATAAATGGACAAAATGTAATAAAATTGGATCATTATAAGCGACATGTCACTGTAAGCGAAGTCATTATATCCGACTTTGTTACAAAGAATTTTGTATGTATGTATAACCAAACTTCGTTGTGTAATTACGTCATTATAGGCGGTTGGTCAATATAGGCGGAGTCATAATAAACGGATTCTACTGTAAAATGTTTTTTCTAAGAGCCATTTTTTTAATAAATTGGTAAACCTGCTCAGTGGTAGCTGTTTTATTTCTTCAGGAATCTTATTATATATTTTTTTGCACATTATGTAGCAATTGTTTTTAATTTTTTCGGTTTTAGGGACTACATCAACTATCAATCTATTTGGGTTTCTGATATTATTACGTTTAATAACATCTTTAGCTTGTTTAAAGAGACTAGAGTTCTTCTTCACAAATTTTCCCACTTCTAGTATATAAAGACAAGGCAAAGGTAATACATTTAGTGCTTTAAAATAAGGGCGACAATAGAGCAATACCGACTATAGATCGTATGCAGCGTTTTTGAGCTATAAATGCTTGGTGTTTATTTGTTCCATTACCCCAGATCAGTATGCCATATCTAAGCACTGATTCAACAAATGCGTAATATGCTGTTAAAGCTGTATTCTTGTTAGTAACTTGTGTCAATTTGTACAGCGCAAAAGAAAATCTATTAATCTTTCCACATACATTCTCAATATGTTCCTTCCATTTAAAATTTGTATCCACAATAAATCCTAAGAAGGTAATACTATTTGAATTCTTCAGAGTTAGTCCATCGTAAAATATGTCAATATTTTGATTTTTATAATTATTAAAATTCATTAAATTACACACATCAAAAGTGTCTAGGGATCAACATATATTTTTGCAATAACTTTTCTCCTGATTGATTTTTTTTTTTTATTTCTTTAAGGATTCATCAAATAAAGTGTTTTCGTTTGTCACAGTAACGATAAACCAAGTCACCTTTGCATTAATAAAGAAATTTGCCATTTTCCTAATAAAGGGATTTTTGACATTTGAACCACTAACATTAAAGTTCGAAAAAAAGACTGAAATAACAGTTTTCTTTAAAATTTTATTGGGTAACTTAAACAATTAATAATCCGTGTTTCTACCGCGAACACTAACAACACAAGAACATCGGTTTGGCATACTCAAAATGAGTTCATCCAAATCACGCTGTGGAATGGCCGCCCATGTTCGTTGCAACAACAAAAAAAGGTCTTCTTGCGACTGGATACCCTCCATATTCGGCAGAGCTCTTCTCTGTAGCATATCCCATGCATGCTCAATCGGGTTCAAGTCTGGCGACTGAGCAGGCCAGGGCAGGACATTGATGTTAGCTGCGGCGAGAGTCTGTCTTACAACTCTTGCGGTGTGCGGTCGTGCATTATCATGCATTAACTGAAATAAGGGACCGATTTGCACTTGTAGAGGAACGATGACGTCTGATACAATCGTCTCAGCATAAATTTGAGCGTTGAGGTTGCCTCTGATCCAAATCAACTCAGTTCTTCCGCCGATCCAAATATCCGCCCATACCATGATGGTTCCACCACTATAAGGATGGACTTCCTGGCAGGATTTTAATCGCTGTTGGCGTCCAGGGGTTCTCCAGTGTCGTATACGTCTTGTATCCGGTCTCATACCAAAACGAGACTCATCAGAAAAGCACACGAAACGCCATTGTTCTTCTGCCCAATTTCTGTGTTCAAGAGCCCATTGATATCGAATCCTACGATTGTGCATTGCTATAGGTGGTACCCGTAGCGGTCTTCGGGAATGAAGGTTCACTTCATGCAAGCGGTTTCTGACTGTTTGGTCGCTAATTAAGTTCCCTGAAGAGTGATGAAGCCTCACGGCTAACATCATGGCGGTTATTGTTGGACCTCTTCGAGTTAAGATTTGAATGTATCGGTCTTGTCTCCGTGTGGTGCAGCGATACCGTCCTCCATGGCGCTCAGCCACGGTACCAGTGCTTCGGTAACGTGTCCAAAGTCGACTGATAACACTCTGACTTGTATTCAGAGCTAAAGCCACAGTACGTTGCCGGGAACCAGCTTCTATCATTCCCACGGCTCTGAGCATTTCTTCCCTGCTTAAATGACGTCGCCGCTCCATAATAACGTTGGTTTTAATCAGTAGTAGGGAAACAGTAGCACTAATAATGTCTTCAATGCGTTGTATGTTTTTATAGGGAAAATATTGACAGCTGATTTTCATCTTTTACTCGAATTTGATTCACAGTTCCTGATTCAAATTATGAAATGCACCAAAAAGGATCCATATAAATTTATAAAATCATAAATTTATTACAAAGCCACATCTCAATCTCAAGAAATCCGCATAAAAATGCTTGATCCCTAGACACTTTTGATGTGTGTAGTTTTAGATAAATTAATTTTTAAATTATTATTATTTAACCATTGTATAATAATTGACAGAGTTTTACTAATATCAAGTTTATGTTGCTCTAATGTCATGTTTTTATTCGATGATATAATAACTGAAATGTCGTCTGCGAATAGAATTGTTTTATGTTCAGTAACCTCGGGTAAACGAGGTGCTTTATTTTTACCCGACTGTAAAGAAGGGTTATGGTTTTCGCGCGTATCTTGTATGTATGTATGTAACATTCTTTATTACCTGATATCTCACAATCCATTGAACGGATTTGTACAATTAAGATGTCGCTAGATTCGTCTTGATTGCCCGAGTGTTCTTAGCTATGTGACATTTGAAAAAAACAAATATGGCAGCTCTGAGATGTCAAATTAAAGAGGTGTGAATAATATAAAAATAAAAAACCCGCCTACACAAAAAAGATGGGAACAAGATCCCCTATATAATTATATAATTTCATGCAGTCGGAGGCACTAAATTCATCCAGTTTCATTAATGCCTCCGACTACTACCTAACCTACGTGTTTATAAGGTACCTACCTCCTTATACAATATATATATATATATATATATATATATATATATATATATATATATATATATATATATATATATATATATACCTATAATTTTAATTGAGAAGATAGTTTAATATAGGTAGAGTTTTGTTTATGCTTAATTCTAGTCAGGACACAGACTGTTATTCCATTAACAATATGTATATGTATACATATTGTGTACAATGGAATAACAGTCTTTATCCTGCCCTAAGAAAAGTGGTTTTAAGTTACTTTCTGCACCGCCTACTAGTGTTCCAAGTGAGCATCTGCTTAGTGCTGCAGGAAAAATATACTCAAATTGTCGAAACAATCTGCTTGGTGCGAACATGGAAAACCCTGTTTTTCATAACGGCATACCGTTTGTATTTAGTTTCATAATTGAATGGTGAAATAATAATTTATAGTAGGTATGCCTACTATGCAAAATGTATGTAGTATTTTAAATTTTTATTATATATCAATGGTTATCTGGTTTTACTGAGAACATAACTTTGTTATACAACATTTATCTTCTATAGTATAGTAATACTATAGAAGATATGGTACCTACGTGTATATTCTCACGTTATGAATAATTGCCACTGAAATGAAATAAAATAAAACATTAGGTACTTAATAAAAAAAGTACTAGCGTGGCGCGGGCGGGAAAGCACGAGTTAGCTGAACACTTGAGTTTCGTCGCGGCCGAAACGCGAAACCGAAACTAAGGCCGTATCTGTAGGCCTACTCTGTTTCTTTAAAACGAAATTCATGAATTTTCCTTTCCTTCAATTTCTTATGTTTACAGGGACTAAACTAAACTAAAACGAAACCGAAACCGAACTTTCGGTCGGTCACTACTTTTTATACTTACTGTGGCAATCACAAAATAATTAACATGGCAAAATATTATATGTTTTTTTTATGGACGGCAAGGAGCGACTGGTTTACTTTTTTTTAGAGGGGCGCCTTACCAAAGAGATTAATGTTAAAAACCAATTGATGTATTTTATTGTAGATACTTACATCAAAACTAAATTTTGAGTTAAGAGCAATCAAAAAAAGTTACCCACTTACAAACGAACTCAATAGAAATCACTTAACCAGAGGTAACTAATTTACCAGTACGCACAACTGAGTCTATCAGGCGGGGGCACCGTGCCCCGCCAAGACGACACAGCAAAAGCGCAGGACACTACCTACCTTTTCATATCTTAAATTAACTTAATTTAAACCCGACTTTCACGCGAACATAGGCGCGTGCACAGCTAGTAACATAATAATTATGAAATCTGTACATTTCCCCTCCTATCCCTTATAATAGGGGAATAAAAGTTTACCGTTTTTTAGGGTTCCGCGAAAATGGCAAAACGGAACCCTTAAACTCGTAGTTTCGCCATGTCCGTGCATGGATACACATATTACTTACGCCAACAAAGTGAAAGAATAAAATTTTGAAAAATGTGTACGGTACCTCCCCTATAATAATAATAATATCTTGGGACAACTCACACGACGCTATCTGATCCCAAACTAAGCAGAGCTTGAACTATGGAAACCAGACAACTGATAAACAAACTTATATATTTCTAAATACATACATAGGTATTATAGATAAACTAGCTGTCCCGCGCAACTTCGTATGCGTAAATTTTCCCCGTTTTTGCAACATTTCTCGTCGCTGCTCCGCTCCTATTAGTCGTAGCGCGATGTTATATAGCCTATAGCCTTTCTCGATAAATGGGCTATCCAACAAAAAAATATTTTTTCAAATCGGACCAGTAGTTCCTGAGATTAGCGCGTTTAAACAAACAAACAAACAAACTCTTCCGCTTTATAATATTAGTATAGATAACACCCAGACACAGAATAAACCATCGTGCTCATCACACAAAGTTTTATCCTGGGTGGGGATCGAACCCTCTTGCGTAGCAGTCGGATACACTCCCACCGCGCCACAGAGGCAGTAAAGTGGAGGTGTGATTTTTTCTCACCTACCCCATCGTGGGGTATCATTAGATAGGTCTTTTAAAACGTTTAGGGATCGTAAAGACGATTTATAGCTTTAGGGATCCGTTTGTAAAACATTAAGCTTTGAAATGCAAATTTTTGTTGGCCCTGGCAGCTAAATGGTTGATGTTGGATATGTGAAAAAAATTACGGTTGTAGTATATATAAAATGACTAGCTTTCGCCCGCGGCTCCGCCCGCGTGGATGTCGGTTATCGCGATAAAAACTATCCTATGTCCTTGCCCGGGACTTAAACTATCTCCATACCAAATTTCATCTAAATCGGCTTAGCTGTTTGAGCGTGAAAGCGTAACAGACAGACAGACAGACAGACAGAGTTACTTTCACATTTATAATATTAGTATGGATTCGTAAAAAGGTGTCATTAGTATTACACAGAAGTACCTACCTACTTTAATGAACTATACTTGAGCTCTGTATTTTACTATTTATTATTTTATATATGTTTTAGTTAAAAAAATATCACATCTGACTTCAAAAGTGTAGAATATTCCTATATTGTGCCTATTTACTTATTTCTGTTTGGCGTTTAGGTACGAGTACATAGTTCAAAGAAAATAAATATTACGTCCGTTCCATTAGCATACACACACGTACGTTACCCGACTTGGGAGTTTTTGTTGCTTTAGTCGCAATATCCATCCATTGTACAAGACTACAACTACAAGTCGTATGTCGATTAAATACCGCTTACTTATTCCAATCCAATGTTTTAAGGCGCTGACAACAGCCAAATAGGCTTATCCTAAACAATTTTTTAGCCAAATCTACGTAGTTTGTGACGGCGGAAAAAATATATGTTAATCTTGAACATATTTCTAAGAACCCTGTTGTATTCAAAACACGATTTTGAATGTTTTTCTCGATAAAAAAAAAATACAAACTAAGCTCTTAAAATGATCTTCTAACAAAAATATCTGTATTACTTAACAACGTACGTTGGTAAAATACTTAACAATAACGTATGATGTTATAATACAGAATCTGGTTGTTTTTTATTTTCGAGTACTCGACTTATTTTCAAGTAATTAATTGTTTTATGGTTTATAATTAGTTACGAGCGCTGCGTGATCGCGCTTCTCTTTCTTTTATAAGCAATCTGACAGTGATCGCAGAGACGCGCAGCTAGACGGACGTATGTCGCTTTGCCTCGCCATCCATTCACTTCATATTTTGTTTGTTGTTTGAAAAATTATAGACATTGGTAAAGAATATAAGTTTAATAAATATACTATTAATTTATACTATCTAAGTTGTTAATTTAAATATATTTAGTTCTAAGTTTAAAAATATTTGTTACTATAATCGGGAAACAAACAAAAATGTCGGAGGCCAGCAAAAAGCGCTTCTATACCAACAAACAAAAACATCTCATGGAAGTAGTAAAATAAGTATTATATTTTTCATATTGACAAAATATTGCACGAACAGAAGTGAAATCGTAACCAAACCAAAAAGCTACACTAAGCTGTTTTGTACAACGTATAGCGAAAATTCATCTGCAACTGTGAAGCTCGTTTGGTCTAGCGGTATCTGCGTTGGTTCAGAATATCAAGTCTCGGGTTCGAAACTTAGGTTCGCTTGTTCAATTTTTGTACTTAATTTTAATATTTTCTTTTACCTTTTCAGTAAAAAGAGACGTTTGGCGAATAGTTCAGAAGCAGGTGAAACTTCGGAAAGTTTTTCACCAATAAGTTTGTAATACATACTAATATAGATAATAATTTTATTATTTATATTACATTAACACATTACACAAAAAGAATCGCCACATGGACAAAGAGGATCCCCTTTACATTTTAGAAAGATAGTTACAAACAAGTATAATGATAAACTATCACATTTGCATAGACCTACGACTATCTTAGAACTGGCCAAATAGGAAAATACTCCTAAAATACTTGTAGCTTTATCCATTGTTTCTTGCCCTTTCCATACAAATAGTTTGTATTTTTTACCTATATATGGCGATCTATACATACTGAAGTGTCTGTTCCTAATGTCAAAATAGCAGTTTTTTACTAAATTCTATGAAAGTACGCATAGTACTTAAAACAAAAATACAGTTTTTTTTTATCTGGCTGTCTGCCTGTGTGTTTGTTTCGACAAATCTCCAAAACGGCTGTACGGAGATTGACAGGACTCACTGTCAGACAGCTAATGATGTAAGGAGTAACTTAGGCTACGTCCACAGCTAGTCTACGGCTAGTTAGACATAATAGGTAAGATTAGTGCTGAATAAAGTTTTTCTTCAGCACTAATCTTAAATGTGGCTGTTGCAGTTACATTAGAAAGTGATGTTATAATTCCTCTAGAAAATGTTACCAGGTAAAGATGATACCCAAGTGATATGAAACTTCCTCATGATCGTTC
Organism: Herminia tarsipennalis; assembly: GCA_945859575.2. Lineage (NCBI taxonomy): Eukaryota > Metazoa > Arthropoda > Insecta > Lepidoptera > Erebidae > Herminia > Herminia tarsipennalis. The sequence continues at coordinate 17,865,423 of OX243837.2, forward strand.
TTATACTTCTTAAGTTATTGTGAGTCATAGTTTTTTTCCATCACTGGTTTGAAGTATCGGCAAAGGTATCTGAGACAGTTGAATCCACCGATAATATTCCTAAACTTGAGGTAAATATTATTATTTTGAACAGGTTGTCGAAGATAAAATCTGGCAGTTAGTATTTAGTTACTAACGCATAGGTAAGCTTTAAGTATTATTTTTTTTAGACTACTACATGTCACCCTGCACAACAAAAAATCCTTATAATTATTATTATTATTATTATATCGGACGACGAATAAACTTATCGCATTTATTTTTAAATCTTCAGAATATTTCTCGCCCTTACCCCTAAACCCTTGGGTTGTAATTTAAAACACATTAATTTGGTAGGAGAAAACATAAATGGATTCTTGTCGAAGTTCACTCTTTTGTGTAGGATGTGCAATTTAAAATTTATCATTAAAAGTGATTCCAGTGACGAAAATTATTTACCAGTGAATTATAGTGCTGTAGCAGGTATGTTATCAATTTTCGGAGGACTTCAAACTTGGAAGAATTTTCTTCTGCTCTAAATTTACCTTATGTCAAATAAATAATAATATTATCAATAAAAAATAATATATATTATTAACTATCTGTGCAAATAAATAAAATTGAAGAGTCTGTTTGTAATATCAAAATAACAGTTTTATGCATATATATTAATTATTATGGATAACATATATCCATAATAATTACTGATAACAAAAATACAGTATTTTTTTGTCTGTCTGTCTGTCTGTTTGTTCCGGCAAATATCCGAGAGCAAATAAATTATAATTATGCGAAAATATTTAAAATGTTGCTAATATATTTTCGAGTTTTATTTTTCTTTCTTTTATATTGTTTTGAAGTTCATAGCAAATAAAGTCTACTGAAATAATTAAAAATACAAACGTATAAAAAATATTTATTGTTTTTTTTAATCGCCCTGTCTAATTTCTTTCTAGTTCTTCATATAGAACAAAAAATAAAGCGCCATCTATTGGTTTATTGTTTATTATTGACCGCGTCCTTGTGTTGGTAGTTCGCTGTTTTTACCGTCCTTTATCAATGGCACTAGGAAATCGGAGAAATAGTGGGCGTGGCTAAAATAGTGAAACATCGAAGTTCAGTAGCTGTCAATGTTGCCAACTTAGTGCTTTCGGCACTAGATCTAGTGCATTTCTTGATGTTTTAGCGCTCAAAATTTCATAACAGTGCCTAGTGCCCTAACTAGTGCATTTTTAAAAGTCTGCAATACCAAGCGCGCATTGATTGGTTTTATGTTTTTACGCAAAAACATAAAACCAATCAATGACGCGTTCTGAAACACAGATAATTATTACGTGATAGTAGCATACTTAATAACATTATCTCAGGCAACAATTGCCCAACTTCAGAACGCACCTCTAATTAATTGTATCTAGGTATTAATAATATATTATCTGTGATCTAGGTATGGAAATCCGTGTCGTTTATCCGAATTTAAACTGCAACAATCAACTCCTGGCCCCTCAACTTGTCAAACAGCCACCACAGCAACCGTCAATTCTGACCATGATTCCAACTCTGATTCGGACGACGATCTAATTTTGTAATAACAACATAATTATTCTCAATAAAAACTGATTTTTCAAATATTTTGATTAATTTTATTTATTTGGTGCTCTTTTAACAAAATTAGTATAACTCTGGTGCATTTTAAGAGTCGGTTAGCGCATTTCTTACAATAGCAGTTGGCAACACTGGTAGCTGTTGTCAGCGTCTTAATAGAGAACCTAAAGTTACAAATTGCTTGGCACATCTAGCGAAAAATATAGGCGGCAGACTATCTGGACCAAACCCCTTATTTATGTAAAGTCATCTAAGTAAACCTTTTAAAAATATCTGATTCGGGCAAGGTCACAGTGTTTAGGAACGGGAACCATTATCAGAAGAATGTTTTGGAGTAGCAGGAGTACACATAGAGTGCGTTCTTTTATTAAAGATAGATGAAAAATGCTTAGCAATTAAGTTACTAATATTGATTACGTCAGTCGCTTTATCATTAGCTAAATGTATTTCAGATGGTATAGGTACTACTTGCGCAATTATATTTTGGTTTTCAGTAAAAAAAAACTTAGTAGGTAAGTAAAGCTCCACTTAAGGTTTTTAACTCGTAATATATCCTTTTTGAATGAAATTAATTGTAAAGATATTTAAGACGCTCATTATAGACAGGATTTAGAATTAAAACATTAGATACTAGAATTGGGGAAAATTGAAATCGAAAAGTAGGCATCACTACAATGTTTTACTTTGAGGTTATAATTACAATCACACTAATATAATAAAGGTGAAAGTTTGTGAGTATGTGAGTGTGTATGTTTGTTACCTCTTCACGTCTAAACGACTGGAGAGATTTTAATAAAATTTGGTACGGAGTTAGCTGACACCCTGGATTAACACATAGGCTAATAAACCGCGGGTAACACCGCGGGGCACACAGCTAGTATTAACATAATAATTGAATCAGAGGATCACTTCAAAGCATAGTACTCGATGTATTATTTTGCAATATAATATTTTTAACTCATCGAAATGTAATTTCTTCGGTTTTCCTTTTACTGGGGCTCTTACAGCCTAAGATGCTGCAGCCACCCATATTCCTTACACTTAGACTATTTTTAACAAGTCCTTTACCTCGGTACACAAACAATTAGTGAAATCACAGATAATATAATACTATACTAGGTGAAATAAACAAATATTCGAATAAACATAACTCGCGTTAGCTTGCTTGGCACAGTTTCATTGTTCGCCACAGTGGGCCAAACAGAAAAATCCGGATCGCAAAAATAAGTTTTCATCCTTTTCTATTTCATTGGAAACAATAACTATCCTTGTCTATCGTCTCGATGACATCACATCGTTCACTAATCACACTAATAAAAAAGGCGAAAGTTTGTGAGTGTGTATGTTTATTACATCTTCACATCTAAAGGACTGGAGCGATTTTAATAAAATTTGGTATGGAGTTAGCTGACACCCTGGATTAACACATAGGCTAATAAACAGCGGGTAACACCGTGGGGCACAACTAGTAGTATTTATTCTGAGGTCCACAAAGTATCGTTGTCTCTTTCTAGAGAGTGGTAAATTTTGTGACGCTAAAGCGCAGTCCGTCTCTACTTGGTCTCTACCACAGAGTAAGTAATCACTTCGTTTTAGTCTTTACGTCAATGGTCCCCACAGAGAAAATACTGTCACTGTCATGTCAGTCACTGTCACTGATAACATTATTTACGTAAAATATTCTTGATTTTAATTTGGAAAACCTAAATATTAATTAACATCAACACACAGCTTACCAAAATGGGAAACTGGAAACTAGAAGTCGGCCGAATGGCAATGTACACATCATTCCCCGTCGGTTTGTTTTTCTTTTTTAATCAGCCGACTTATTTCGAAGAATGGGTCACAAATACTAAGCGAGAAATATTCCCACCAGAAAATATAAAAGATCGAGAAGCTATTCAGCAACTAATTAAAGATATGCGAAAAAAACAGATGGACGCCCTCGAAAAGGAATAATATAAACGATAACGTTTTATTTTTGGTTATGTTATACAATAATAGTTTTGTACAAACGAAGATTATATTTTATTATAGGCAAAAGTAGTTATTTAAATTAAATTGGTGTCACTTGTTTAAATGATCATCTTGGAATGTAGATATTAATATCCCACAAGAGTTGCTGAAAAAACTCCTTGGCAAATACTACAAGGATAAAGGCATTTAATAAGACTAGTAATAACAACTTTTTATTAATATATTATTAACAGTACCAATAAATATTTGTAAAAAAAATTAATCCTCTTTTAATTTTAATCTATGTCTATAACTTAATACCAGACCAATAAGGGTAGAAAATAGCGAGGCATAAATGACATATGTGATGCCAATATATTGTGCAATAATACCTGCAACCATTGGAGCAACCACACCAGCCATAGACCGAACACTATTTGAGGCACCAATCAACGTCCCTGTGTGCCGTTTATCACATCTCTTTAAAACCATTTCTAATGTTACTAACCTACCAATTGCATTACCTATAGCTAATGGAATCAACCAAAATGAATAAATAAAAACATTAAACGATAAAATCATTCCTAATAATGCTAAACTTAAAAGTAAAAATACATGGAAATTTCTTGTTGTATAGTCTTTGTCGTTTGTATACAAACTATTAATAAAACCTATAAAGTAACAGCATATAGAGCCAACTATTCCTTGGAATGATATCACATATCCTATATACTTTGGTGACAGTTCATATAGTGTTGTTAAATAAATAGCATAATTCGAGTAAAATGTTCCCATAGCAAAGCTTACAAGAACTTTGAACATAAATATATCCCAATATTTGGACCATTCTATGTGGTATAACTGAATGATTGATTGCTGAAGACTCGTGTACAATTTATAAATTAAATTTGTTTGTTTTTCCTGTAATTGTTGAGCTTCTTTTTTTGTACTTGATGCTGGATTAGGCAGAATAAATTGTACAATACCTAGAACAAAGAATATAATAATTATTTTGACTTGAAAATAGGGTTCTTCACAAAGGGAGTAAAAAGGTTTTCATAGAGTTAGTGGGCGACACCTCTGATGTTGCAGTAGCTGTATGCCTGTTTACAACCATTGTAGTTAAAAAAAACAGATTGAGCACTTATGTAGCCTAGGCTGATTATTAGTGTCTAAAAATCAGTGGTGGGTGTTAGTGTCTAAGAATCAGTGCAATAAACAAGGTATTTTATCTTAAATAATAATGTGATTAAGCCCCGTAGTATATAGAATATTATAATGTGTAGAAATCGCGAAAGTTTATCAACATTTAAACTATTGGGTCCTGTTACTTGTTTTTGTACTTGGTTTGTAATATTATATCATAACAAATAAAATCTTACAGGCATTCAAAGCAAAACATAAACCAACAAGGATTCCAATACATAAGTAGCCATTCTCAGGATAATCTTCTAGAATATGACCACTAATCAATGGACCCAAAGTTATGCCTCCACCGGAGATGGCAGCCATTTTGCCGTAAATAGCTCCTTGGTTTTGTTGATTTCTTTCATATTCAGGCACTAGAGCTCTTGATAACACTTGAGTTTGTTTGAATACACCTGTAATCAATATAAAAATTACATTACATGTAGACATGGATGGTTTGCATTTTGAAAATATTAAAACTGTTAAAATGATTTCATTTGGTATGTCTCAGAAAATTACGTAAACACACACCACAAGTTCTCTGTATTTTGAACTAAATAACTAAGGATACATTATCATCAAAGTTGACTTAAGGGAGCATGGTACAAATTACATTATATATAATACTATCTGTCCCGCGCAACTTCGTCTGCGTAAATTTTCGCCTTTTTTTTATAACCCTATGTTACTTCTAATACCTCCAAGAATATGTGTACAAAGTTTCATGATGATCGGTTGAGTAGTTTTCAAGTGAAAGTGTAACAAACAAACTTACATTCACATTTATATATTAGTAGGGATTATTTACTTACCTAATATACCTCTGATCAGCAGAATCACAAATATAGATTCGACAATACCAAGATACACATAAGCTACACTGGACACTATTAATGTCAAAGCCAATATTGGTCTCCGCCCCTTCAGGTCACTTAAGCTACCCTGAAAAATAAAAATTAAATATAATTTCTTTTACATTTTTATTACATTCTATATCACAGAACTCCTGCTGATGCCTGGACCAATTTTGATGAGTGACAGATAACTGGCCCCAGTAGACTCCACTGTAATCATGATCAAAAAAAAATTTGTGTACCAAATGTGACATCTGCTGAACCTAATAATATTACAAACTAATAATATTACAACCATGTAACTTTGTCTGCATAAATTTTCCCTGTTTTTGCAACTTTTTTTATTGCTGCTCTGCTCCTATTAGTCAGTGTAATGTTTTATAGCCTGTAGCTTTCCTCGATAAAAGGGCTATCTAACAGTAAAAGATTTTTTAAATTCGGACCAGTAGCTAACAAACTTTAACTTTATAATATTAGTATAGATTATGGTAACAAGTTGGCCATTGAACAATACTTAATGAACTTGAAGAATTGTTAGAATAGTTTTTCTAATTGGATGGCTCTCATTCTCAGATTAGCTATATTTATACTATACATAATAATTTATTTCTTACAATGACTGGTCCGGATATCAGCTGGCATCCAGCATAAATTGTTCCCAATAGGCCCACGTCAATTTCATTGCCACCCAAATTGCGAACTCTGCTGGGTACTATAGGAACAATAAGGCCAACTGCTAAAAGATCCTGAAAAAAATAATGATGGCAATTATTATGCAAAAAGGAGGTACTTAACCACTTTTGGATTTTAAATTATTTAAAATTTCTAACCACGAACGTGACTGCTGTTATGAGGTAAATTGGTAAAGACATCTCGGAACGTTATAATTTCACTACATTTATAAAGATTGTTGCTTAAATATACTACGTGAACAAGGGCAAGGAAAACCATAACAAAGGGAAGCTGCAGTGAAATATAAAATTGTCATGTTGTCATTTCATCGTCAAAGTGTCAATGTCAGATCATCAAAATCAAAATCCATTCAAAATCGATTATAATGTGACCAAGTCTCTCAGTAGAGTGGAGAATACATAAATAAATACTTAATTGAACTCTTTAAATAAAGGTGTTATGAGGGCCCGTTCCGAATTGTCGTATCTCGGATCCAACAACCGACATTTTCAATGTCCTTCAACAAAAATCGGGTACTCTTCTGTGAGTGAATGTTCTACCACTAATTTTTAATGAATGTAATGTATAACTGATGTTGTATTGTTGAACAATGTTTGAATTGTCAGGTATCGGATTAGCTCATGATGACACACGACATGTGGGAATGGGCCTGATGCTCTTTTCTTGAGGAGAAGAGAATGAGAAGAGATCTTATTTGGCCTCATTATTATTCTGAGAGTGAGGCGACATTCAAGTAAGATGTCAGTATCTATTCAAGTAAGATAAATCGATTGATAAAAAATAATTGAGATGACTATAGGCCACTGACTTTTAAACTAAAAGAGTGTAGGGGTCAGTGCTGCAGTGCTTGGTAGAAGAGTTGATGTGAATGTCTGCCCTGGTCATATAATTTTATTAAATTTCAAATGGCAACATAATGAAACAGAATGTCAGCATGACATGTTAGTGACACTTGACAGTTTCGGAATGTTTTGATCACAAAAATTGGTGTAATTTCATTTTCTGTGAAGTACGTAATTAAATTAACTTATTTTTTCAGATTACGGAATCATGAGTTCTACTAGATTTTTAGTAAGTCCAATTTCTATCTAATTACAATATAAACAAGGTAATGGAATCTTCAAATTGTATTCTATTTATACTGCCTAAACCCTATTGGAAATGCCCAAAAATAAATATGTAATACAACTCCATACAAAAAATAAAACTTGGATACGATTTATATGTAAATCAAAAATTAAGAAGCATCATTACATAGTATAAAACAAAGTCGCATTCTCTGTCCCTATAACCCTATGTATGCTTAAATCTTTAAAACTACGCAACAGATTTTGATGCGGTTTTTTTAATAGATAGTGATTGAGGAGGAAGGTTTATATGTATAATAACATCCATTAAATATAGGCTATATATTTTATACCCGTGCGAAGCCGGAGCGGGCTGCTAGTTATATATAAAACAATTTTAGTGAGACTATCTTACTTGCCAAGTAACCCAAGTTGATGTTTTCTTTTGCAGGTTCTACAGAGCTTTAAAAAATTACATAAAACTAGAATGAAAGTTTTTGCTGGAGATGAAAAAGCACTAACAGCTGGCAAATTAAAAATAAATGAAGAATATAAGAAAAATAAAAATGTCACTGATGAGGATTCTATTAAAGCAGTAATTATTACTTAATTTAATAATTTTACAGTTCATTTACAGATTTCAATGATGTGTACAATGTTTTAAGAATCTCAGGCCAGTATTTTTAAATATGCATATAATTTGTGGATTTATTTTGATGAAAACCTACAGATTTTTAACTAACTTCAAAAGAAAGTGTTCCTGCTTGCTTATGTGCCTTGGATTATTGCTATTTACAAGTGTGTTACCATTATAACTGTTACTTAATTACAAAAAATATCAATTATGGTTACAGTACTCCCAAATTAATAATGCACATGCAGATCTTCGCTAATTGTCGTATTCCCGGAAACACTCGAATCATGGAATCGTAAGAGCCCTAAACAAGGCATTTGCATTTTGCACCTTGTTTAAAAGAGATAGGAGTCAATATCATGTGTGCACAATCGAAAACAAATCGGGCGTTCGGCAGCTGTCGCCGGTCAGCGAAATGTCTGTCAGTCGTCTTTATATATTGGTAGTGACTGCACGTGTTCTCTATTTGTGGAAATATATAGAGCTGCTATTACACACCCTTCTTGGTAAATATAATTTCAACATTAATTAGCTTATTCAGATTTAAATAGTATATTTTGAAAAAAGGAAAATAAATAACATATTTCACGTTTTTTTAATATTAAAAAAATAAAATACCTACATTAAATACATATTAAGTACTAGAAAAACATTTAAAAAATGAGATTTATTTAAATTAAATAAATAGATAAACATGCATAAAAAATATATACCTAACTCTGCCCATGCCATTTTCTTTCAGACGAATTCTTCCAAAATGGATAAATTTAAACGTGGAAAACCGCTTAATTCACAAGCACGGCAAATGGTATTTAATGTGTACCTTTATTTCTTAAATGAAGCCAATGTTTTCAACAGAGACCATGATGGTTATTTTAAAAAAATTCAAGACCGTGTTACAAAAGCTACAGGAATTTCGCGACGAACTTTGAGTAATATCTTAAACGAAAAAAAACATAATCAATCAAAGAAATTTTCTACACCGAAAAAAGGAAGACCTAAAAGTAGATTTCGGCTGGTACTTGATGATTTCGACTACTGTGTTATTCGTAATATGATATACAATTTTCAATTGACGCTGAAAGAACTCCCAACTGTAAATAATTTAAGAATAAAGTTGATCGAAGCTATTAATTTCAAAGGCTGTGCCGAGACTTTAAGGTTGATCTTGAAAGACATGGGGTTTAGGTTTCTGAAAACTGATAATAACAGACAATTACTTATGGAAAAACATGATATACGCCTAAAAAGGATCAAATATCTCAGAGAAATACAACAGCTGAGGAGTTCTGGTAGAAACATAGTATTTATGGACGAGTCGTATGTGCACACATCACATACTAAGGGTAAAACTTGGCAAGATAGCAACAAAAAAGGTATCAAACAACCCATTTCCAAAGGAGAGCGAATAATTATTGTACACGCAGGCAATGAAAAAGGCTTCGTCCCAGGGGCTCTAATGTTACATAAATGTGTCGACTCAGAAGGTGACTATCATAAAGAAATAAACGCGGAACGTTATCAAACTTGGCTACGCAATCAATTGATTCCCAACTTGCCTCCTAATAGTGTGTTGGTAATAGACAACGCCCCATATCATAATAAGCTGTCTGTGAAACCACCAAACTCAAACACATCTAAACCACAAATGACAGCTTGGTTACAACAACACAACATTCCGCATGACCCAAAGAAACTGAAACCCGATTTGTATAAAATTATACAAAGATACAAAGAAAATTACACAGAATTTGCCATTGACCGTATAATGGAGGAACATGGGCATAAAATTATACGATTGCCACCATATCATCCCGATTTTAACCCTATTGAAAATATTTGGTCCCAAATAAAGCAACACGTGGCCAAGAGAAATATTGCAATGACTGTGACGTCAGTTAAAGATGCTATATTAGAAAAAATCAATAAAATAGGACCAGAAGAATGGAAAAAAGTTTCTGATCATGCGGTTCAATGCGAAGATGAATATAGAAAATTTGAGCCAAGAATCGATAGTTATTCCGATAAACTGATTATTTACACAGGTGATAGCAGTGAGGAAAGTGTAAATGAACAAGAGCATAATGAAACTTCTGATGAATCTGCGATGTCGGGAATAGAGGTCTTCCTCGATTCTGATTAATTTTTTTATAATTGTATTATTTTTCTGGAATGATTAGTGCTGTAAACAAATTTGAACTGAGATTTTGATTATATTTTATGTAAACCTCTATTTGAAAACGTTTTTTTCTCCTTCTAATAAAACCTTATGTTATTTAAACCTTTTCCTCCATAATTACACCAACTTCGGTAAGACACTTGAAAACTAATCACTCCAACAATGATTGTAGCGTTTTCGCTATTTACTTACATGGAATTATCGAATCAAATTTCGTTACAGGTAAATCAAATCTGTTTTAGCACAAAACACATAATATATAAAATTAGGCATAGAGAAATTGCTCTTAACCACTCTATATAAATATCGTCTTTCGACGCTCGGGTAATACGACCGTTGCCGAACAATGACGAAGATTTCCGAAGATTTCTATGCGCATTATTACTTTTGGAGTACTGTACTTTATTATAATTGTAGATTTATGATTTATTTATTTTCTGTAACTATATATAAAGTTAATAGTGAAACTATCCAAAAACTTCTAACAGGGAAGAGGATAAAAGTAGTAGTTTAATTTGCATTCTACACAATTATCCTTAATCAGAGGCTACATCAACTCTTACTAGCCCATAAATTTGTTATTATTTTGCTACTGACATCTTATTTGTTAAAAGTAAATATAAATACTGAAATTATAAATCATTATAATATTTATATACCCTGTTACTTTCAGATGATCAAGTTTGCGGAGGATGTTGACATTCAGCTGAGAACACAAGTCATACAGGCACGAGAAGTTCAACCTGGTGTCTATGGTAAGAATTATTATCTGTTTAATAAACATTGACATATAGACCTGGACCGCTCCATTCCTTTCAATTAAACATTAAATAATAACTGCAAAGCTTTAAAGAGAGAAATAACTTGTGCACCCCTCTCCCTTTGATAGGTATTGTCCAGAAAGTAACGTCTCTTTCTAGAGAGTGGTCAATTTTGTGAGGTTATGGTGCAGTCCTGTTCTATATGTATGTTAATAACACAGACCATAAATATCACCTTACTGAGTTCAGGAATCCATTAAGAGTAACTAAAAAAAAATATTCTTTTTTCAATAAACTCTTGCAATTTGTACAAATTATTTATTAAATATACTATGGGTCTTAATCGATATATAAATAAGGTAATCAAGGTATTTTATATAAATAAAGGCAATAAACAAGGTTACCTTGAATTATTCACTCTATTAAGACCTGTAGTATATATATAATTTTATAATATTAATTTTTCTTTTGTTTAATTTTTTAATTTAATTAAATAAGTAATTTTCATTTTTAATTACTTATTTAATCTGATATCTTATGCTTATCTTAGCTTATTAATCTAAAAATATATGTAATTATATTAAAATGGACAAAGATAAAAAAAAAATATTATGTTAGTAAAAATTTTAATGTATTTTGGGAATTTGGATTTCTCATCAATAAGAAGAATTAGACAATATTGACCTGGGTATGAAATAAATTGACCATAAAGTAATGGTTGTTTTTTATATTTTCAGAGGCCAGAATAACTGATGAGACAGTTAAGTTTGATAATATTCCATATGATGACAACGCAGTATTAGAAGATGGGACAGTTAACAGGCCATGCTGCCAAGATCAGGCACAAAATAAATAAACATTATAAATGTTCACATTTTCAGTTATGTAGTTATTATAGTATCTAGGGTGATATTTATTTGTTTGTTGTAATAGTTGTAAATAACCGATTAGGTTCTAAATAAATGTGTTATATAATCAAACCTTATATTTATTATACCTATTGCAATAAGATGCTCACAAAATGGAAAGGTTTGATATGTTTGTAGTCAATAGACATGGAACATTCTTTTAGTGGGGCTAAGAGTATATTAGGTTGTATAAATAGTCAATGATAGCAATCCCCACTGCGCCAGTGTAGCCAGATGACTATGTGATTATGTCTCTCAGAGCAATCATTGTGAATTTCCCCCAACTTTTATCAAAATCCCCCCGAAAATTAGCTTGTATAAATACCACCGAACCATGTATTATTCTATGCACCAGACTCAACAACAGTTAGTCGAGTAGATCGTGGCTCGTGTCGGGGGGGGGGGGGGTGCAATTAATGGTTTCTAAGTCAATTTGTTACCTATAAGTCCTAGAGAATTTCCCTTCAAATTGCCGAAAAATCTCCAATCAGGAGGAAATGGTCAGGAGGCACCGAAGCTGTAAAAATATAGGGTTGTTGTTTATCAATGGGCAACACTGAATAATATAACAATTATTTTAAGTCAAATCGTAACATTCTATTCAAGTTTTAAAATACATGAGAATATTAAATATGTGTTTTTTTTAAACGACAATTTTACTGTCCAGAAGTTTAAGTTTTTATAATTTATAAGCAGTATAATTTGATGCTAAAAATGCCAGTTTCATCAAATTAAATTGTGAGGTCTGGAACGCAAGTCGACAAAAAAAATATTTTTACGAAGGGTTTCTTTCTGTCAAAGGAATAAAATTTGAGATTTCAACAACAACAACTAAAATGTTAGCTAAAACATTAGTTTCACGAGCTATACTTCTTCGTAGTTTAAACAATGCTGCTAGTAACCTAAAGCAAACCAAGAGAAATGCTGGGCATGGGTAAGTTGGCTGTGTTATGTCACCATGTTTTGAAGAACATTTTATCTCAAATACTAATAAATAATAAAAAAGGCATTGTAATTATAAAATTGACTAGAATTGAAATGCATTGCCTTGTGTTAACTTCAATTGCCTAAACCCAATTAAGCAAAGGAAAATAATAAGTAACAAACACTTGTTTTAGGGTTTGGACATACAGAGTGCCACCTCCTATGCCTTCTAAGAGGGCAATAATGCTATCCGAGGTTCTTGGAGGGCTAGCCTGGTGGTGGATTCTATATCATTGTTACACAGAACCTGATCATATTTTTGTAAGTACTTTATTATGGTATAGGTAGGTAGATACAGGATAATATGTTACAAGGTTTGGGATCTTGCTACTCCAATATATAATTTTAAACTATAAATGATATTTTTGACCCTACCTAATTTCACATACCTACAACATGGGCAATTGCCCCCCTCAGACGCAACTGAATGACCTAAGCATCTTGATCAGTGCATGATCAGAATTTAAAAAAAATGTTTATTAAAGTACAATTATGTTTAAGTACAATGCTTTAGACATTAACACACATTTTTTGGTTTCTTGGTTCTTTACATATTGTTTATATTCAATGTTTAGATTCAATGCTTTTGGTGTTTTGGCCCATAATGCTGTGATGGATTATAGGCAGAGGGACTTGAGCCTCCCTCTACCAGAAGTACCTAAGTCTTCATGAATATGTGACCTTTATTAGTATTTGTCTTGACAAACCAACATTCTGGATCCACCACTGCTTTACTTGTTGACTACCAAAAATAAGTTTAATATTTGCAATTTTTTTTCAGGGTGAATTCCCCTATGTTGACCCCAGCACCTACACCGATGCTGAACTTGGCATCCCTCCTGACAGTGAGGGATCATTGAGGGCTTAATTAAAATAATAATAGTACCCAATTGTAGATACAAAAACATCTGTTCCATTACTTGATAAATGATTACCTGAGTCTAAGATCTATTTATCAAATTCATACAGCTAATGGACAATATGCAGCAAGGGTAATAAGATTGTAGGTAATTTATGTTGATGTTAAATAAAAATCATAAGTGTACATTCATTATGTAGTTTTATTCAGAAATGTGTAAATTACATGACTCGCTTGAAACATTGGAACACAGGTAGGAAGAAAGAAAGACACAGACCAAGACCATAAACGAAGTTGTAGTTACGGCCTCCTGGAAATTGATGAAGTTTAAATTAGGCTACCAAATTGCATATAATGCAAACCAAGAACTTTGATCTAGACCAATGGTTCTCCACCTTTTTGATCTATTTATAGTTTTTGAGTACTTCAAAAGTTTACCCCTAATGCCAAGTGCGAGTAACTCACGATGGGATGGGCTATACAATCCACTTTCAATAAACCCCAGACAAGCTGTTTTACTCCTTTACTACCCAGTATCTTAAAGTATTGAACAACCTGAACTGGTCAAACACACGAGTGTCCCAAAACAAAAACCAATAAATAAGGAAAACATTAAAACTTTCGCGTTGCATGATTATATAACTATTTATTATACGGGAATTAGGCGCATTATTTACCTTAAAATTGTCTGACGTTTCGACCAGGTTGCACCAGTCGTGGTTAAAACGTAGTGATTACTTTGTGGCCGTGGTCACAAGCACAGAGTAAATAATCACTTCGTTTTAGTAACAAGCGAACTGTCGCAGCGATGTTAGGACTCAGGTCGATGAATCGTCACCTACCCTCACATTTTTGTTTCTCGAAATGTTAGGGTCACTGCACACTACACTGATTGTGTCCATGATAACCGACTGCGAACTAATACAAGGTTGCGTTTTACGAATCACTTGATTTCACGTCACGGATAGTGCGTAGTAAAATAAGTACGTAGCTGCATTATTATCTGGAATTTAGTGTGTTAATATATTTTAAGACGATTACCCTAAAAATCTGCTTACCATGTGCCCCATCATAGGAGGTTCGATTACTGTGTATAAAGTCGTTAAATCGATGGGGGATTCCCACTTGAAAAAGTTGGCAATAATGCAATAAAATAAAATAAAAAAGGTGTGTAACAGTATAAGAATAGTACCACTCCATCTCTTCCCGTTAGTGTCGTCAAGGCGATTAAGGGATGTCACACCGGAAGACGGGCAGCAGCGTACTCTGCGTATTTTAAAGCCTTACTGCGATCGCCAACCCGCTCGCCTAGCGTGGCACCCAGCAGCGGGACATCGTGATTGATTGGTTGTTATAAGAGTCCAAAACCAAAAGAGGTGATTAACTCTCCCCAGTTTCCCCTACTGGTGGTCTAAAGGGGGACATACCACTATGCTACACACAATTAATAGAAAATCACTAAAAAACGTTATACGGATATGACTGTACTGCCGCTAACTCTACTTGAATATTCATTGTGAAGAATCGGTACGACTTTAACAGTTACAAAAATAAAAAACGGATTTTGTACAAGTCATTTATTTAGTACTCGCTTTCGCCCGCGGCTCCGCCCACGTGGATGTCGGTTATCGCGATAAAAACTCAAACTATCTCCATACCAAATTTTATCTAAATCGGTTTAGCTGTTTGAGCATGAAAGCGTAACAGACAGAGAGCTACAGTTACTTTCATATTTATAATATTAGTATGGATATTCTTGCGAAGTGTTCCATTGGTATGAGTATGCAAATCTAATAATTTCTGATTCAGTTCGACATCATTAAAGATAAGTATTATCCATAAAAACAATGTGGTGACCTTTCATCGTTTACGGCCTCAGTAATTTCATAACAACTTGTTCGGTTTTCTTACCATATATTGTGTAATTTTCGCCTTTACCAAAGTACATAATAATATTCAGAACATATCCAGTTGCACTAGTTACGACATAACCTTTTTTTCCCGTATCTCGATTTTTTTAGTTTGTAATGTCTGAAATATAATTTACGTCTGTATAAAATTAATGACTCATCCAATGATACTCGTAGTTCTTTACTAGGAACATGTATGCGACGATAGTTCTCAGTTAATGCTTCAATAAAGCTGGTAATCTTCTTTTCGCTTTTTGCTTCAATATCGGATACGTAAATGCTTCGTAAAATTTGATCGAATTTTATATATAACATCACGCAAGAAAATATCGCATGAAAATTCAAAGGATCAGAATATGAGAACAGTTTTAGCTTTTTTAGAGCTTTTATTTGGCCCTGTAGCAAACAAAGACTACTCGTTAGCCCAGACTTTCGTAATATCACGGAAGGAAAATTTTCCACTGTGGCGAGTGTGAGGTCTGTTCGTATTTGTCAATTGGTTGCCATACGCATTTGTACTAGACACTAGGAACTCAGGTTGAGCATTGTCAGGTTCTTTCTGATGCGTAATCAAAATAAAAATCTGGTATCTGCTCCATAAATTCCACCCAATCATCATCGTCTGCTTCTGAGCAATCACCTGATATTGGGTGAACTTCAGATAAATCATAAAATTTTTCATGGCACATCATCCATATTCACCGTCGTCACTGTATGAGTCTGGTTCTGCAGTCAACTTTGGAGTGGAGACACCTATAAGCTGCCTGATACGGTTACTATCTGTTTGCTTTTGTTTACTTATTTGAAACAAATATATATACCCACGTTATACGTATTACATTTATAGTTATTCATAATTAGTTCAATAAATACCCAAACTTACTTTCTTACAAACTACTGTTGTTGTATTACAACATTACACCAAGACTATTCGAATCAATCAAGATTTTGTGAATATCTCATAGACGTTGAGCTGCTTAAACCGTACTGATAATTTTAAGAACATAAAACTCTACTGCAATAACCGTACTGGCGGTGTTTGAAATCGATAAAATCATAGCCGTTACCGCGCTCGAAGGTGCTCCTTTTGTGCAGCAGTTATAGGTACACATTTAATAAACTGCGCTTACAAAGAATGTGGAAGCAATGGGGGTCAAATAACAAAAAATCAACCTCTAACAAAAAAACGCAATTATAAGACAATCTTACCAACGCTGACTATAAAATATTGTTTTTAAATCTGTAAGGCTAAAAGACCTAGTATCCAAACTTGAACACTACAACACAGCGTAGAAGAAAAAAAGTGACGTAAATCAAAAACAGTGAAATAAATTTCTCTTCTGCACGCTTGCTTGTCCTAATTTTAGTGAATTTTATTATGGTTTTTGTGATAATTTAAATAAGAATCTACACTAGTTCGTTTATTAAACAGTGCTATTGTGATAATGTGATGTGTTCATAACATTTGCAATGGAGACAAATGCAAATCAGAAGGGTGAGTACTTTGACTCTTGGAAAGGTTTACTCTTGTTTGTGTATGAATAACTGTATCTTGCAAGACTTGCGACACCAATTCGGCTGACGCAGATCCCCTAAGCATAAATAAACGATGCGTCCACAATAATTTTGCATACATTTTACGATAACTGGACAAAAATGTGTTAGTATGTTTCGGGCGTCATACGATGAGAAATACGCTTATCATGTTTTTGATGACTTTCTTATCGCAAATTCACCGTGAAGGTGGATTGAAACAAGCAAATCAGTAAAGTACTTATGATAAATAGCAGTGTTGCTTGTCTTCTTGTTCCTGTGTTGAGAATGACTCACTTATTGGCATTGTGATGTCATGTGCATGTTAAATACTAATAAGCTAAGCGCGACGTGCCTATAAATTACGAAAACAAACATGTTGGGTGAGAACCTTTACTTTTATACAACTTAATATGGTCAGACAACCTTTTTTTAATTTTACATTGTATTTAATATTAAATGTAGGTTATGTTTTGATCTGAAAGCAATAGGAATTTAAATAAATAAACAATAGTTTCATAATAATAGTCTGGTATGTTTACATTAACATTTATCAATAATAAACACTACACAATGCTTTTTTATCATTGGGCTGTGAATAACAAATTATCTTTATTATAGTTTTTTGAATCTTTGGGTCCAATACCTATGTAGCAGATTTAATATAATGATCATTAGGTTCATTATATGATTTGTCATACATTACATACTTGTTCATTTATCATAATTTCATACTGTTAATAATATGGAAAACTTTACATGTCATCCCTACTTTAAGCTTGTTAATCAATTGGTGGTAGCTATATAACTAAATGTTTGAATCCTACCCATTAAACTACCAATGTGGACCCAGTCCTAACACAAACCATTGAGCTTAACTGTAGAGGTTAACAAGATTGCTAGTAATGTGTGGCCCAATCTCACATAGCTGATTTCTTTTTAAAAAAATATATATATATTTATGTGAAATGTTTAATTAAGGTTGTACTTAAATAAAGCTGATAGGGGTAACTGCCTAGAATTTTTGGTTTCAATTGCACTCCAATGGCATTCCCTATTGAAACTGTTTATACATATATGTTGCAAGTTTCTTGCCTGTTGCATACAATTATATTGAAGGAATGAAAACTTGTATGTTCTAAGGAAGTTGGCATTGTTAATAAGCCTTTATGAGCCAATTATCACTCTTGAATTTGCAAGAAAATGACAGCATGTCAATTTTATAAGTCTTTATTTATAGGGTTACTTTGCCAGGCTTATCTATTGCTTTGCTAAGTAAATGGCAATGTTAACTAAAACATGTAAGATCTAGAAACATGACTTAGGACTTGGTATCACAAGTGTACTATTTTGTTTTCTGTGAATATCAACCAGTCTTCACACAGACTTTTCTCTACTTTGTATGAAATCAAAAAAATTGTTAGTCCTAGTATTAATGACCTTAACTATTAAGCACACACAGATTTATCCAAAATTGAACCCACAGCTATAGGGTTCAATTTTCCCAAACAATGTTTGTTCTGTATTTGTGTAGAAATAAATTACTGTTTATGTGGTCAGTTGTCGTCTGGTTGGTATAACACAATCTTTATGTATCAGATGACTCTCTGTGAGTTTTATACTTTTATATAGGGAAAACTGTATCAAAATCCAATGCAATGTTTAGTAGTGGTATGTGGAGAAACATACACAGAACCATATAAAATATTTTATACTAGCAGACACCTTGTGGTTTCACCCGCATAGTTACCATTCCCGTGGGAATACAGGGATAAAAAATAGCCTATGTCAGTTGGGGTTAGTGTAGTTTCACAACAATGAAAGATTTTTTCAAATCCATCCAGTAGTTTTGGAGCCACATACAACCAAATCTTTTCTCTTTATAATATTAGTATAGAGTATTTAAAGATGTATTGAATTATTCTTTTAAAGTAAAGGCTTGTGACATAGCAGAGAGTATCTTTTGATATGTTATCTATCATAAATAACTAACTAAACTTCACCCAAGTCTCCAATGCAATTATAAGGCATACCTTTCAAGATATCAACAATTGATTAAGGCTTTAAACATTACATCAAATTGAGCTGATAATATCAATTTCAGACATGTGAAAATTAATTAGAATTTAATGTTTGTCTGTTTGCCCAAACATTGATGTGTTAAATATAATATACTTAATGCAAAAATGTTTAGAAAAAAAGTAGTATAATATTTATTTAATTAGTTCACATTATATAATGGGAAAAACTAATGCATCACTGTTAGTTGTGCGGTTGTGCCTAATAAATAAACACAGGAATGGCCAATTTTGATTAGATTTAGACCTAGATTACCATCAACTCAAAAAGAAGAAATATACATCTATCATGTATTGCATTATAATAAGAGTCCACATCCATACATCATTTTCTTATCATGTTTTACTCATAAAGTATTGTAATTTGTCAGTGCAGCTCCCAGGAGGGAGAGTATGTGTATTTTTTAGAGTTTGCAAACCCCCTTTTAAACGTAAATCCCTGATCCGCCACTTTAATGTGTATTGAGAGGATGCAACTTTAACAATGATGCATTCTGGTCTTACCTCAAAACTCAATATTATCATTTCTGCATTGTAACTTGCAGTCTGCTGGTTTTTTTTATAATCCTATGTTACTTCTAATACCTCCAAGAATATGTGTACAAAGTTTCATGATGATCGGTTGAGTAGTTTTCGTGTGAAAGCGTAACAAACTTACATTCACATTTATATATTAGTATAGATAGAGATAACACACAAGATTATTATAAGAACTACAACATTTTGTTTATATTCAAAAACAAGCAAACTGGCAAGATTCATTTGTAAACCATGTCATGTGTGATGTGATGACTAACTTATTACATATTCAAGATGGCATGTTACATGGAGAATTTTGTTCTAGTGTCTTGTAAGGTGAACTTTCCGTACGACGCGTCGGAGCCGGACGAGCTGACCATAAGACATGGTGATGTGATAAGGGATGTGGAACGGTTGCCAGGGGGATGGTGGAGAGGGCAGCTCCATGGCCAACGAGGGATGTTCCCCGATAACTTTGTGGAAGTGATTGAACATGCTAGTTCTAGGTGAGTTGTTTATGTAATATTTTAGACTATTCTTGTTAGCTGTATTGTTTCTCTTATGTAAGGAAGTACTATTGCAAAGAATCTTAAAATATGTTGACAGCAAGTCAATCCTTAACTCAATAATATGTTGAAAGGGAGTTCTTCTGGAACTGCTAAAAAAGGCTAATAGAATCCATACACAAATATTGTCCTGGCGATTTAAAATCAATATGATTAATATAGTGTGGCCATTAGTGCTGTGCACTCCCTGAGGTATGCACGGCGAGGTGGGGGGCGAAGAAAAAAGTGCATGAGTTCACATGAGGTCGATACATGTCGGACAGATCTTACGATATCAGTTTGCATTTCTAAGGCAAGACTTGTGGCGGGACGTTGCGTTGGTCGGAGGCTATCTATCTGTAATATATACTTACTTTGTTGATTAAAATGTAACCCAAATATACTCATATTTTATTAAAAATATGCAGGTGATAAATAAGAATTGAAAGTTATAATTCACAACAGGACTTGTTTTATTAAACATTTTTTATATTTACAAACAATTATATATTCTAACGAAAGTTATTCTGACATAGATTCTGTTTCAACTTCATCTTCCATTTCGTCATCATCTTCATCTTCCTCTTCGCCACCGGAACTTGAATCAGAGTCTTGCAAATTTATTATGAATGAATCGATAACATTATCGAACCTACTATCGCGACTCCAGTAATCATTTTCATTTTTCTGGACATGATCGTCGCATTTCTGCCATTTTTCCGCCGTGAATTCCGAAAACAATTTATCCAATAAGATTATCTTTTCGTCTAGAGAAGAATTAATATAGTTTTGGGCTATGTTGTTTTTAATATCAGCCCAGACCAACTCGATTGGATTTAAATCTGGATGGTACGGAGGTAAACGCAGAACAGTGTGTCCACTGGCTTTCAGGAGTTCGTCAATTCTATACACGGGTTCTTTTTGTGTATTTTTGATAAGAAGTAGCAGTTGAGCCTTTGACATGGTTCCTGAAAATTCTACATTATGGCGTAGCAACCAGTTCTGCATTTCACTTTTGAGGCTTGATATAGTTGGTTTCTTCTCAATCTGAACGCTGTGGTAAGACGCGTTGTCCATTACAACCACAGAATTCGGCAGCAACTTATCTTTTAACTTTTCATCTACCCACTTATAAAAAGTAGGTCCGCTCATATCTCCATGATAGTCACCGGTTCTAGCATCGGATTTGAATATAGTCAATGTATCATCCACTAAGCCATTTCGACACCCAGCGTGGAGTATTACTAGTCGCCGTCCTTTCCCAATATCAGCATGAATACCGGGTTCTGACGATGATTGCCAACATTTGCTGGCATGGTGACTGGCGTTGATGTATGTTTCATCAAGAAAATATATGTTTCGGTTTTCCGTTCTGTAATTTCTGATTTGTGTAAGATATTTTTTCCGCCACACTGTAATATTAGGCTGCTCTATAAGGAGATGTCTCTTTGATTTGCATTTTTTGTAACGGTAGCCCATTTTGTGTAAAAGCTGTCTTAAATATTCCCGTCCACAATTCAATATGCCATCCTGTCTCAAACTTGATAGTAACTTACGGACACTTGGTATTTTTTTTTCAACTTCGTAAAACTGATGAATTTTTCTTCTGATAACTCCAAGGTCAAAATCATCCACAACGTGTTTTTTCTTTAGAACTTTTGGTTTTTTTGGCGATTGAAATTTTAATTGGCTTGAATTTTCAATTGATAAATAGCCCGCAGAAATCACATTATGTACGGTTCTTTTGCTGTATCCCGTAGCCTCCGCAACGATTTTAGCAATATTCACGTCATTTTTAAATTCAAAGCTTTCTTTGTCTGCTTTTCTTTTCTTAAAATATTCAGCCACCTTAAAAATGACAGTCTTCATATCACGAGATAACGCACGACCCATCTTTGAATATTTATCTCGTGTGCGTCTGACATAGACAGTCCGATACAAATAACACTACCTGCCGTCACAAGCGTTGACGGCGCACTGACAGCGCAGCAGCCGATTCTAACCCCCCCGTCTCACCGCGCGCATACCTCAGGGAGTGCACAGCACTAATGGTCATACTATAGTAAAATGTGATCTGCTAAAAGTATTAAATAATATACTAATTTTGGTTATTAACTTAAATTGATTTATATGATAAATCATTGATTAGTCAAGGGTCATTCCTTATCAAGTGATCAGAATATTTTTTTCCCCCTTGTATTTATTTTTTAATAGTTTTTGGTTTAATGAATTACCATAAGAAACACAATTAAAATATGGAAAAACATTTTTTTAAGAGATATATATATTAAATTTAATTTATATATATTAAGTTTCTTTTGCATATATGTGTCTGATGTAACAATATTAACCCTATAAAAATTGGTGAGGTAATTGGGATTTGGTCACCTGATTTGGATTGACCATGGAAGTTTTTTAAATGTTATCATAGTTGACCTCATTTTAAACCAAGACTACCTACCGCCTAATGGGGTGCACCCCCTAAGGAGGTACAGCCATAGGCAACATTAATATTCATTAATATTCAAATCTTATAACAAAAAAGCTTGTGTTGAACAAATTTTACTTCAAAAGCCCCCTTGTTTATTATGTAAATGAGCCGCCCCCGAATCCGTTTAGTTTCCGTGTTATTAGATGTGCAACTAGGTTGAATAGACCAATATACATCGCGTGTTGTCTGAGAGAAAATCAACAGATATTACTTAAACTAAAATTGTTTCGGCTTCTCGTCCAATTTGCAAATACCGGTTCTGCTGTAAAATAGTAGTTTAATCCGATCATCGTTCTAACTTTATTAAGATTGTTTAAAAATGTGTGTCAATCGATTTGATAAGGTTAAGCAACTTTTTTGTAGTAATTTTCATAGATGGGTGAGCATTAATCATCCTTCTGTATCATGTCATCATTTTACAGTCGTTCGTTAACCTGTTGTGTTGCAATTGTTGCGAATCTGATGGTAGGAGAGTTCCGATTCCGAGTCAACTGCTCTAGAAAGCATGATTAGAAAGAAGTAGCAACAAGATATTATATTATGTTAACAATAGTCTTTTTTGCTTCAGACACGGATTTTAGTTTTTTTAAATAGCTCATTTAGTCGACATTGTCATTGATATTGATCTAGAAATCTATTGTTGTAGCAATATGGATGTCAAAGTTCAATAGCAATGAGAGAGATTTATGCTAAGGTCACCAGTTTACTGTTAGGACGTATCTATGTTGTAGAATATTAGCACAAAATACTGAGACTACAGAACGTAACGTTCATACAACGTGTGCTCGAGAAACATGTGCACGGCTTACGCATCGTCGTGTAGAATCAGTCTACGCGACGCGCTGCAGTGCCGGGGCAGCCCCAACAGCATCCTGAACGCTTTATGCTGTACACGGAGAACGTTATACTGCTTTTGGGTATATGACACCCACAAGCACAAAACAGGGACGTACAAAATGGTCTGAAAAAAGTTACTTTTACGGCCCCCGAGCAACGAACAAACCTGCGGGCAATCATATTGACCCTCACAGACAACGCCCGCCGCTCCCTATCAATGTCTGCATCGTCCCTTAGGTCAGAGAGCACGATATGCCCGAGATACTATTGAAATCGAGTGAAGTACGTATGAAGGTTACCTTCTGTACATTCGGTATTTTGTGATTTTGGTCTAGGCGCAGTTCTTACGGAACGGGTTCTATACCGATATAAAATTACCATGTGTGTCTGACTCTGATGTCTAGTTCACTGACACACATTTAAATTACTTACCTACTTGTTTTAATCAATATAACTGGTTTTGTTTTAATTGTTTATTTTCGATTTGTTTATTGATTTTTGCGTACTACTGTTTCGTAATTAATGTCTTTACGAAGTTTGCGTATTATTTAATTGTGAGTTTTACGTTATCAATCGTGCGGGAAGGTTGCTGATAGTGTTATCTTATATCTAAGATATAAGATATTAAATGCGTGAACTTTGAAAATTTTCGTTTAGTCTCAATTATAATACGAAGGAAATGAGATTTCATAAGTTTAAAAGGTACTGTGCTATATAAAGAATATATTCACGCTTTACAACGTTTAACGCGATCGTGCATTTATACCTATATAGGTATTAGTAAGTACTTGATGCCGTGGATTTGTGACTTCGGTCAATTTATAATCAAATCATGCAACAAGTCATACCTCCAGGTATAGTGTTTGAATTCTAGATAGCTGTCTACAATCTCAATTAGTATTTGCCACTTTTAGTGTCCCTAAGTCAATACGAAACTGTTATTCCTACGATTACCAGAGGGCAAGTAATTAACACAACTAGCATAACTTTTCTTTAAAGTTATGCTAGTTGTGTTAATTAAAACGTTTTTTACAAAAAAATCTAACCGACTTCAATCACGATTGATTTGCTGGCATTTATTGAGGAGATAGGAAATTTATGTGGGACCTTTTCGGAATAAACTCTTTCGAACAACGACGAACTCTTTCGACGGAGTAAAATAAAATAAAAAAACCCGCCTGCACAAAAAAAGATGGAAACAAGATCCCCTATATAATTATATAATTTCATGCAGTCGGAGGTGGTTTTTTTTTATTAAAAAAAAAAAAAATCGCCCGAATTAAGAACCTCTTTCATTTTGAAGTCGGTTAAAAATGATATGCTTTATAGCAATGAGCTGTCTACGTAAGTATATCCGTTCAGCACTATAAAAGGGGGATCGTCGCTACACATTCATGCAATAATAATCTCGGTTAAGATTACATTCAATTATATAGGTTCGACACCATACATCCAAGCGTTTCTCAAATTGTCGGTACGGTACAGAAGATCTGATATTAACATCAAGTTGTTTCACTGCATGTATTATGTATCGAAATTTGATAAGTTCAGGGTTAACAGACCTATTAATAACTAAACATCTATGTTATTAGACTGTAGAACGTTTCGAAGAAAAGAATACACGTAAGCGATTAAGTTTATAACGGGTCTTAATCAGGTGACTAAATGTCTACTTTGTACTAACTACAATGTGGAACAATATTTTTCTTCAATTTATATGCTATACCAATGTATAGTAGCGCGATACAGTCACACATTTGCTAACACAATCAGTGATGTCATACGCAGAGAATGATTGTTACAAAACCTACCCAGTACAGTTATATTTGTTTATAGACGTTATTTTATACCAAACTGTACAAAAATGACAAAGCATCCGGGTGTCTCAGCGAAAGTTTTTCTATAACTGCGACCGTCTCATAATAAAAAGATTTGGTATGGTCTTTTAAATTATATTTTCGATTAGTAGTATAATAATGACTGTGCTCGGTATCTAATCAGTTTGGATAACGTGATAAGACTTGCGATCCACTAGTCTGTGTTTGTTGACGGCCCTTGGTGTTGTATTTTCATGTCTTTAAGTTTTTATAGTGATATAGGCAATATTGCTAAACCTACAGCCCAATTTAGAAGGTACGTGCCTAATCTTCTCTATTCTACATATGACGTTTTATCTCACTTTATTTATAAGAGAAGCGTGACATGATTTGAGTCGAGTTTGTCGAGTGATATGAATGGGGTGGGATCCAATTTATAAACAACTTGTATGATTTATTTATGCGTGTGAGTCAGGTAACTAGTGTTACTGTCCTGACAGTTAGTCATCAGGAAGTTACTGTACCGAGCACCAAAGGCATTGGCGAGTCTCAGCACATATAATGCTTCTCATACTATGATCATAAAACTGATCGGCAATGTACTAGTTATTCTTGAGGCCGTGACTTTGGTGGTGTTTATTATGACTGATTATGAGTATTTGTACGGCTCTTTCTGTTTAGATTCTGACTATTTAGCACACTGAGAAAATCGTCGCGAGATAAAATTTCTACATAAACTAGCTTTGTGTCCTCGTGCAGAAATAAAACAAAAAGGATAATTCCCTTCGATTCCTTTAGATTCAGGATGACGTAATAATTAGCTGTCATAAATTATGCCGTTTTTTTCCTAAAACTCAGCAATATGGCAATTTCATTACAAAATATCTTCATTTTAGTTCCTAGCCTATTAGAGTAATTGTAACATAGGTTCTAAGTGGTTCGTCACGTTTGTTTAGACCGGCGAGCGCGCTGGGCCGCTGTCGAGCCGTGTTCAGCTACCAGCCAGCCAATCTCGATGAGCTGCCGCTGTGCGTCGGCGACGTCCTCGAAGTACTTGGAGAGGTAAATGAACTGATATTTATTTGCAAAAAATGTTATGCTGCCCACACGCTGGTCTGTCGCTGTCTTTGGTCGCCTATGTTCATCTAGTGTTCTATGTACTTTGACTGTGACTGTGACAAGTGATTGCATCGTGTGTGAGTGGCCTTTATTTTGAAGTTTATAATTAAGGTACATAACGTACACTTACCTAAACAATTTATAAATACATTAAGGAAACACGTTTGAATGACATTGGTACCAAACATTGTTAATCCGAAAATTTCGAATTACCTCGATATTATTGTGTTTCAGACGCCCTTAGGTAATAATACCAGTTGACCAGATAGACAGTTATTTGCACATGTGTTTTAAGTAAATAGGCTCAATTTCAAACAGTTGGAAAGCCTAGATGAGCTAAGTAATCTTAAATACATAATATGTAAATACTAAAGGACACGCAATACTCTTACAGAATGTGAATATTTATCGTACAAGTACTTGTACTTATCAAATAGCAAATAACGGTTGTTCTAACATAGAATTACTTACCGATTACTTGTCCAGCATTTAGTAAGCATTTCCAACTCGAAACTATCGAGTCACGTTTATTTATTGCAAACGATGATCGGTCACAACCAAATAGATGGGTAGATACTAGTGCTTTATAATTTTATTTAATCGATACTAAATCCTAAAGACCTAAGCTATAATCGACTGCCTCTGTGGCGCGATGTGGGAGTGTATCCGACTCCTACGCAAGAGGTTGTGGGTTCGATCCCCACCCAGGATAAAACTGTGTGATGAGCACGATGGTTTATGTCTGGGTGTTATTTATCTATAATATGTATGTATTTAGAAATATTTAAGTTTGTTTACGAGTTGTCTGGTTCCTATAGTACAAACTCTGCTTAGTTTGGGATCAGATGACGTTGTGTGAGTTGTCCCAAGATATTAAGATATTATATTATAATCGATTTTTGGTTACTGATAAATGTAAATTTTGAACTCCTTGTTACGAAATAAAAGTGAGCAGAGATAAGGAGATCAAGGGGCATGTTCAAACGTTATGTAACTCTTAATTAACTAAAAATAATAGAATAAAAAATATGGCTGTTGATTCCGCGAATTAGTTCATTTCGAGAATTCGGACAAGGCATACGTGCAAATTATATCGATTGAATGGTGTTCAAAAAATAGCTATAGATTTATTTAAACTTGAAATGAAGAAACGTGAGAAGGTTGAAGCAAAAGTAAGTACGCCACGGAGGTAAAGCGCTTTAACTTAGTTTGTTAAAAGTCAACTTTACTAAACACTAGTTAACCCGTGCACACTTCGCTGGGTCTATGACACAAATATAATGGAGTTCTTGAGTGGAGACCACGGCACGGCAAACGCAGTGTAGGACGTCCTCAGGCCAGGTGGAGTGATGATTTACGCAAAACGGCTGGCAGAAGCTGGATGCAAGAAGCCGAAGATAGAACAAAGTGGCGTGCAATTGGAGAGGCCTATGTCCAGCAGTGGACTGCGATAGGCTGATGATGATGATGATGATGATGATGATGATGATGATGATGATGATGATGATGATGATGATGACACAAATAACGTGGTTTCCTATTGGTAAAAGAATTTTCAAAACCGTTTCAGTAGATCCAGAGATTACCCCCTACAACCTTACAAACTTTACCTCTTCATAATATTACTATAGATATAGATAGGTACTATCACTTAACTGATAGGAGGATAATTTGTCATTGACAAATGAGAGTGAATCGTCCTTGACTGACTGATTGAGTGGTACTTGGAATTTGTCTTTACAATATGAATAAGATAGAGTGAAGATGAGGGGGAAATGTTGAGCAGATTAACGGATTATTATGAAAGTTAAAATAAAATTATAATTGTCAAAATTATTGACGGGTAACCGTTTCCTAAAAAAATCCAGCGCGTATTAAGCAGTATTAGGCATGACAGTGACGCTTGGGACATGTCACACACGGTCATCTGATTCCAATCCTGGCAAAGCCTAAAATGAATAAAAGTGCCTACTTACTTAGTGTACGAGTTTATTACGATTTCATCAAACTTATACTTTCCCATTACAGGGACATAAACTTCTTAATATGTATTATGTTAGTAGTCTGATATAAATGATTAAATTATTTTTATTTCAGCTGCAAATCCGAAATTTTCTATCACAAAGTCCCAACCAACGTATTTTTACCATGTTGATTTTGGTCTCCGTGACATGGCACACAATACCAACAGCAAGAGATACAAGCTCTCATAAAATAACTATTGTTCGATTGTTTTTTTTTATGTAGGTTGAAGAAGGCTGGTGGCAGGGTCGTCGTCAAGGTCGTGTTGGCGTCTTCCCCTCAAACTTTGTCGTGATGTTGGATCCACCCCAGGCAGCGCCACCGTACGAACCCGCGCCCGCGCTGCCACCAAAACCTGGTAAGTATTTTTATTTCATCTTTGTTAACGAGTTTTTGTCTGTGCCGGGTCCAGGATTATTTCGAGGCGGGGCAAAAACTTGATGATAGCGCCCTTCACCTTCGGAAAACGTGCTTACGACGGGGATGCCAAATCGGGCGCAAATCTTTCACCCGACTTGACACACCCGGGGCCGGTGCTCCGGTTTGGCCGCCCCCTAGATCTGAATGTTTTTGTCCACATTGCAAGTCAACTACATTGGACGTTCTCCTAATTGAAACATTTCTAAATGAAGGCCAAGGAAAGCGAAGCGAAGCTTTTTTGCAATTTTAGATGTAGGTTGTTCCAAAGTAGCATCATTTTTTTTTTTGAAAAAATAAGATTTACGTGTTTATATATCGTGTGTCATCGTAACGCTAAAACGGGTGGACGGATTATAATATGGTATTTCAATTAGAAAGATAGTTTAACCGGGATGGTTCTTAGCTTGTTTGATGAAAATCTGTTCAGCCATTATGAAGATCATTTTTTTCATTTTACTAGTCGGGGTAGATAAGAAACGTAACACACGTAACAGTGGTAACGGCCGCCGAGTTGAGGTGGGAAGCAAAAGCACGGCCGTCTATGGTAGTCTATGGACGCCAGCAACACCAATGGTAGTATCATTGATCGTAAAACTTTGAAACTTTAGTATTACTGACGTTTTTAATTAATTCATGCTCCTATAGGATTGGAATACAGATAAGTTGAAGTTAAGTCAGAATTTCATGGACTAAGACAAATTGACTTAAGCAAGAGCTGAGAAGATCGAGCATCCTAACCAAGGCCCTGAACCTAATATGATAGCAAATAAAACAGACAAAATAACTAGATACTCTGACCACAAAATAAAAAGCTCCGCTGCCCGCTGTACGTAATTTGTGCTCTAACTAAACAAGATAGTGTTCTGACTTTGGTATAGAAATTACTATGAGATGGAAACAGCAATAGGGATGTTGACTGTCAAATAAGTCTCTTTTTGTGAAATCTTTATAAAAAATGTGTATGGAATAACAACCTGTGACATCATAAGTTCATATCGTCAAATCATTACTTTTAGTATTTGTTTTCATGCTTTTAAATTCAAAAACATGTTAAATTGTAAAAATTTCAGAGCATTTTAAGATCTACTATTACCTGATTAATATAAAATAATTTACTTATATTATAGTCAACTAATCCAACAGCCGTCACACGCTCGACGACGAACGTTTTCGAATGTTCGCATCGCCCTCATTCGCACAAGCGATTTTTTAACTCGCGTAATATAATCGCGCAAATAGAACAAATGCATTCCCAAGTGCACGTCCACAGGGCGACGATATGTATTTTTATCGCGTAGTGTTGTATTTTCAACGCTAGGTTTTGAGAATCGGATCGACGGATTTTTGACGCCCGTTAAAAAATCTCTCGTGCGAATTATAGTGCGCAAGCACAAGGTCACAAGTGCTCTCTCTATTCCCTCACTCACACACGACCGGAGAGAGATTAGGCGCACGACCGACGGTTTAATATGTTCTCCTAGGCACGGAAGAGTACAACAATATTCGAAAACGGTCACCCATCTATAGGCCGACAGTGGAAACGTTACTTAACCTCGCAGATATCTTGATCTGCTCGGTCGCCGCTAAGTCAGGGACACAGGGAATTGAAGATCATCGCCTGTTTATCTTATACGTCGGTCATATCTTCTCATAAAGTTATTGCCTTTTTTCTACGGCTTTGCCCATTTTGATTTTTATAACCGGTGCTATTCAGATGTATAAATTAGACTCGAATAAAATTTTATCAAAATCCATTCAGTAGTTTTTGCGTAAAAGAGCAACGAACATCCATATACCCTCCAAAAAAATCCGGAGTATTGTTACTAGCTGTTTAAGTGCAGGTGTGCTCATTTACAATTGAACTAACGCTTTAGTTGAGCGCAGTCAATCAAACAACAAAAGTACTTAGTAAGTAAATAATGCAAACAAAAGAATTTGTCCTTCAATATTCTTACTTAGACTCATACAATACAAGTACTTGCGACCAGTAGCATCCATATATCACTGCTTGATATTTACACAAAGCACTGAAAGAAACAGAAGGTATACTTCGTACGTACTTTGCTAGAGCAAGGCGCATATATAGTCATTGTTCATGGACATGGTATCTCAGAATATCTTCGGAACCAAATTATCCTTAATTTGAATTTTAAGAATTAGATTATTAAGGAAGCCAGATTGGGGGTAAGTGGAACACTTACCCCCAACCTGGGAATCCCAACGATTTAAGTAGTCAGGAAATACCCTTAATACAACAATCGAAATAAATCAACAGACCTAAGATCCTCAGTTGAAAGAAGAGAAACCTGCAACAAAGGCAAGTAGTCTCAGCAATGACGGGTTAGTGACAGGTATTCTCAGCAACTCAAATGGCAGGTGTCTCCAGGGCCTTGACTTGCAATATTTCACTTCCACCAAGTGAAACATCGACATGTGCTTCGCCTCTACACAAGGCATCCTCAGGACAGTTTGGCAGCGACTGAGCTGTCTATTTGTAAATGCGTTGATCGAACGCATTTGCATGACCCATAGAGGTCCGTAGCTATTACCTGGACCGGTACTGACAGGTTACCGGTATAATTCCTTGTTGAAGCGTAAGCAATAAAAATATAATGTCAATATTTGACATTATATTTTGTTATGAAAAATAAATGATGCTTAGCTTCTGAACTCACGGCTTTTTGTGACGTATCTCACATGGTTGTGATTCACATTAATAAAGTTTAAGGTATTAGTACATATAAAGTGGTTTGTCATACAGTCTCGTTGATGTATTGTGGACGCTATTTGAGTTAATTGAATCAATGGGACCGGACCGCTGGGGACGAAACGCTTATCATTTTTGTGGACAGCTTCCGTTAATGTTGAGCTGTCGCGTAATATTTGCGTGTGATAAAACCGGGTTATATTTGAATTTATTATCATAAAGTGAGAGAATATTATACGCATAAACTTAAAGTATATTAAGCAGTCTGTCCTGCGTCTAATTTCCTTCGGTCTTGTTAGAGTTACCGTCGCATCGTATTATGTTAGTGAATACTATACCTGCATGTGTTTGCTTACTTGTATTCCATTATATTTTATGTGTGGCTAGTCTCCGTTGTGATAGGTGGCCGTAACCAATATCGGTAAGGACATATTTCAATCCAGAGATTCCAGATTGATGAATCTAGCTTTTGTATTGGAAATTGCAATATAAGTTTGATTGAAATAGCTTGAAATTGTTCTTTTTAAGGTTCCGTACCTCAAAGGAAACAGCGGAACCATTAGAGGATCACTTTGTTGTCCGTCCCACCGTCCGTCCGTCTGTCTGCCAAGACACTTTACCTCGGTAACACGTGGAGGTATGAAAAGATACCTACGGCCGTTTATTTTAAAACTGCAATACTCGATTCCTAAACTATTTATAATACCTATAATTTTGTAAGTACATATTATAAATAGCCCTCGGTGGGCGAGTCCGACTCGCACTTGTCCGGTTTTTTTTAAATATCCGACATAAACAGAGCGCTGTTATAGATTCACGTTAGATTTATCAGCCATATAGGACGTATTTGCAGTTTATTAGAAAGTTTTTATTAGAAACGATAATTTACATGAACGGTTTATTTGATGAAAATCCGTCTAGCCATTTTCAGCATATGTATTTTTATTTCACGTGTCCGAATGGAAGGGAAAGCTTTCAACCTCTCATATAATCTTGTTATTTGATACATTTGAAATGAATATCATAGAAAGTTCTAACACCAAATATTACCTATTAATATATTTAATGGTTCAAAATAGTAGGTAACCAGCAATGTGTCAACCAATCAATTAAAATGACGCGCCCAAAGTTCCTATTTAAATTTACTTTCAATTGTACAGGGAATTGACGTTATTTCGACATAACATAATGCTATGAGTACTTAATTTTATAGGTAATATTAGATAATTACATATTAAATATCAAACGGAGCTTAATAATCGTGTTATATGATATCCTCTTTTCCTAGCGCAGTATGTTGTAATTACGTTTATTATTACTGGCTTGTATTGTCCTACTGCAGAACAAAAACTTCTACTCTCTCTCCACTTTTCTCTGTCTCTTGCGATATGAGGCCAATCTTTATCAAAGGTTCCTAAATCGTCTCTCCTGCGATGAGGTCTACCACGCTTGTCATTTTGTGGGATCTGCGATACATTTGTCCCTAAGGTTGTTTGGCATGCGACTTCATTACGTACTTCGGTATTTTGTTAAGACATAATTCATTAACGTCATTAACCTACTGTCCTTTCTATAATGTCAGTTTTTACAACCTTCTATTTGTTTTTGAAGATAAAGCAGTTCCTGTTTGATACAATGCCCTTTTTATAGCTTATCGTACAAGAATAAAATAAAGAACAGAGGCATAATTACCTACTATAAAAACGAATTCCCAAAAAATATAAGATAAACTTAGTGACATTCATAGAATTGGTTCAAAGCATAGATAATGTACAAGGTGTTCCACGACAATGCCACACGGAGGGCCAAGTATCTTAAATATTGTAGATAGAATATTTTACAGAAAGAATACTTTATTTTGATTCTAAAAATACTTCTACTAATACTTGACTACCTTTGTGGCGCGGTGGGAGTATCTCCGACCGCGACGCAAGAGGTCGTGGGTTCGATCCCCACCCAGGATAAAACTTTGTGTGATGCGCACGATGGTCTGTGTCTGGGTGTTATTTATTTATAATATGTATGTATTTAGAAATATTTAAGTATGTTTATCAGTTGTCTGGTGTCCATAGTACAAGCTATGCTTAGTTTGGGATCAGATAGCGTTGTGTGAGTTGTCCCAAGATATTATTATTATTATTACTTCAAACTGCTTTTAAGAATTGCCTGTCTGAACCGGAAATCGTATCTTTACGACACATCCAAAGGGCCAATCCCTTGAATACTTTGGAAGACAATGACCTTGATACTTTGCAAGGCTCTTCTATCTCTTTTTACGATATTTGTATATTCGTCCAGACGAGAGAGATCTCGATGAACTCCATTAGATATTATCATCTTCATGGTTCAATTTAGTTTTGATTACTTTGTGCAATAATAGCTTCTATTTCAATACAGTGAAGGAGCATTGTCGCGTGCTGTTCGCGTACACGGCAGTGAACGAGGACGAGTTGACTTTGAACGAGGGTGACATCGTGACAATCATCTCTAAAGATGCTCCTGACCGCGGCTGGTGGCGCGGCGACCTAAACGGGAAAGTGGGACTATTTCCTGACAACTTTGTTACGTTGTTAGCTGGTAAGATTTCTATTATTTTATTGGAATTACAGCCGAATACTTTCGGCTCTTGATCGAGCACACTGGAGAGAATTAGAGGAGGCCTTTGCCAATAGGCACTCCGAAATTAGAGACACAATTTAGGTGCATTTTTGTAATTGAAATCATATCAATACTGTACATTTTCGGAGAAATAAAGGTTTTTTTTTTTATACATCCGAATACTAAAATGACTCAACACGCTTCATTACTGTCAAGTTAAATCAGTATCTTTTAAGGAACGTCAATATAATACCCTCCGTAAAAAATTGCATGGAATACACTTTATTGGTTTTGATGACTTAAACACGATAAATATAGATGTGGAGTGAGAGTACCTTAAGACGGATTATTGCCTGATTAGTAGTCTCTAGCCAATAATAGCACATTGAAAATTAAATCTCATGTAATAGGGTATTTGACTGAAGTCAAATCAGCCTCTTTTTAAGAAACGTCAAAAACGAGCCGCTTTGAACAAATTTGTATGGAATGCTAGCATATGACGTCACGTTTTTTATGGTCAAATTATTTACTTTCAGTGTTTCTCTTTATGATTATAAATTAAGTAACACATTAAATTAATAAATTAACATATTTTTTAGAACACTTCATGACATATTTTTACCTGGTTATTTTAAAATATTTTATTTTAATAGTAGTCAAATACCCAATTGTCATTCTTAGGTAAATAGCAGCGACGGAAATACACACTAACCTCCTTATTTAAATCCGTTAAAACATAGTTTTAAATATCGAATGTTTTGTCCTTCATTCTATTTTCTAAATATAATAGAAGGGTTGAGACAAATATTCGATAGTTATAAAACTGATATTGAATTATAAATGAGGGGTAAATATCTTTTGAAATGATATTCCAGTCCGTATTTAATGTATTTGTAGCAAAACCTTTGGTGTGATTGGACAAGTATTACTAAATTATCTCACTTGCAATGTTGTCGGTCCAGTTATAAAACCAAAATTAGAATGTGGTTAAAAGGTATAAAATGTCCATTAACTTGTCAGCTGTTATGCTAACGAGATACTTGTGTTTATAAAAATAATGAACAGGTCTGTTTAAACGTTTTCCTCCTAATACAAAACCTACATCCTAAGTTCAAAATTAAAATTGATTTGTTAACATTTACAAGAAAATAGGCTTAGAAAACTACCCGCATTAAGCATTAGCCATACTACCAATCAAAACAATTGAAACGCAATCATTAAAATATAGCTATCTCTTTTACTTTGTTTGTTATATCTTATTGTTTGCCAATAACCAATGTGGACATTATCACAATCTTCACATAGAAGATTATTAGTAGAGATAGGAAACGATTTACGTGTAGCAATCTTCCTTATACAATGACATTGGACGGGCCATTATACTAGCTATGTATAGTGAAGACCATTCCCTACACTACATACATACAATTCACTATGGATATTTTCATGACCATTCCGAAAGTTGATTGCGATATTAGTTACGGTCTTAACTCTTGATTTCCTTTGCTCCAGTATTCTATGTATTCTAATGTTCGTATAAGGATGGGTACAGAAATAGGTCATTACATCATCTCCATGGAGATGTATATGAATCTGCGCATCACTGTCAGGGTATTGTTTCAATGAGTATTTATGGATATACTTACTACATTGTACTTGAGTATTCAATGCTTAGCTGAATATTTAACGTTGTTTTTATTTACCAACAAGAAGTAGGTTAGTCATTTTGACTTAATTTTATTTCGTAATACTAAATTAGTGACTATGTATTGAACAATGTCAACTATTTATAAAAAACTAGAGGACGCCTCGCGGTTTCACCCGCGTAGTAATACAGGGATATAAATGTTTTTTCAACATTTTATTCTTTCACTTTGTCGGGGTAAATTACTACTTACGCCTGTGTATCCATGCAAAATTAGAGCCTTCTAGCAATAACAGTCTCTGAGCAACGCTGCGGACGGACGCACGGACGGATAGACAAGGCAAAACTATGAGGGTTTCGTTTTGCCATTTTGGCTACGGAACCCTAAAAAGTAGCCTATGTCACCCGGGGATAGAGTAACTTAACGGTCGAAATAATTTTAATATCAGTCCAGTAGTTTTTAAGTTTATCCGATACATACAAAAATAAAATTCTTTCCTCTTTATAGTTATAAATTAGGTGACAGTGTGGAGTTTAGACCTTTTCTTATTTATCTGGAGGAGATTGAAGTGACGGTAAACGTCATGCCTGCCCATAGCAGTATCAGCGCCACTTGAATTCTTGTTTCGCAAAGAGCCGAGCGTCACCACACAACTCTCCTCAATCTAAGGCCCTTCAACTGGAACATTGTAATGTGTGTGCATTACAATTTTACTATAGAATAACTGACATAGAACTAAAGCTAAAGGAAAAAGAGTTCAGTTGCCTCTTTGCCTGGTTATTCTTTTTGGTCAAGGGATCGAATGGGATTTCTTTGCATATATATATTTTTATTAAAACCGCTATTAGCTCTCTCTGCTGTTTAAAATAATATTATTTTAAACAGCAGAGAGAGTAGTTTATGAATGTCAAAAGGGCCTGTTAGATGTGTGTAGATTACACAAGAGAATTCCCGGAGAGATTCAAAATGTATGACGTATGTAGGCCGCAGTCTGACAGAGGTTGGTTGTTGTTAACCTTATCGTTCCAGTTTTAGAGGCAGCTATAAACGTAGGTGTTTGTATCACCAGTATCAAAGGCTCTGTCACTTTTTCTTACAGCAAGTACTTTGAACCTAAATACTTATTTTTTAATAGACTTCAAAAAAGTATGTTATGTATTCGATACGTATTTGTAATATTATTAGAATTGCGTGATTTTCACAAATGATGATCAATTAGGACTTCTAAATAGAATGATTAATAATAAAAAAATATGTTGTCTAATGATTTATCCGATACTAGAGATCGCATTGTTATATTTTCATATTTATTCCAACTGAAGGAACAGTGCAAGTTTTATTAAATATTACATAGGTAAATTTTACACGTTTCGACCGTATTGCAACGTATTACCACGGCCGTTGCAATACGGTCGAAACGTCGCGCAATAAACAAGGTATTTTACCTTAAATTATTCACGCGATTAAGACTCGGTAACATATATATTTTCATAATGTGTACAAATCGCGAAAGTTCATTACATTTTAAATATATCCTACCTACCTATGTTCTTCCCTGGGACTCAAATTATTTCCATACCAAATTTCATCTGAATCGGTTTAGCGGTTTAAGCGTGAAAACGTAACAGACAGAATTACTCCCACATTTATAATATTAATTTTGATTATTTATTCGGTTAGTAGTTACCTAGTAGTATTTTCTGTAATAACTAGCCTTTATGTAATGAAAATTGATACGCTGAAAACGTCTTTATTTCATACTATGTAATGACTACCTATCAATTTTTGACATACCTAAAGACTTACGGCCGCCTAATTTGTATGTTTGTATCACCCTGTATTTACTGAGTATTGTTATGGGGCAGTCCCTCTTCTAAAATTGTATCAGTTCGATAAACGTTACCGAACATTGCCATCGACACAGCGGTTTCTATAATAAGTAGGTGATATAAAACTTGTATTTATCCTAAATGATAACGATAGTGATACTGATCAAAAGATAACGACGTTATATTTTGTAATGATAAAATTAGCATTACATAGTGAACCGCACAATCACAAATGCAATTCGTACGAAGAAACAAGCTCTTAATTCGTTTTTA
This sequence comes from Herminia tarsipennalis, assembly GCA_945859575.2. Lineage (NCBI taxonomy): Eukaryota > Metazoa > Arthropoda > Insecta > Lepidoptera > Erebidae > Herminia > Herminia tarsipennalis. Next base: position 17,903,470 of record OX243837.2, read on the forward strand.
ATTATCCAGTTAGTTGAACTATAAAATTGTGCAATTTAATTACGAGTAAGTAACTACTGTTATTGTGAATGATTAATTAAATTTTAATGGTTGATACTTTATATATTTTTGATTGAGGAACTGTAATATTAGCTGCCTTCATTGTTCTGTGTTCTTAACAAGCAATTGAAAAGAAAGCCACTGGATTCTGGATACGATGTGACATTAGCTTTATTTTTATTTGGTGTATAGGTATGTTGTTTCTCGCTGTATGTATACCGATCTTTCCTTTCTTGTATTTTTTCTTTCGTGTTTTTTTATAAAAGATTTTGGTTATAACCACGTTAATTAGGCGTAACTAATTCTAACATTAAGACTTTCATGTTATGTTTATAAATACTAGGAATGCGAGTATTAAAGCGGACATGCATTATTGTGAATTATCTACCTTTACGAGGGTCAAACTGAAAGTTCTTAGAACTGGCCACTTATAAACTATATAATAAAAAAATAATTCTAAAATTTAAAAATATAACTCTTTGCCAATATTACTGAGTACATATTTCATTCATTTGTCATTTGTTTTACGATTTGGCGGCAAATTGAAAATTGTCTGTGTCACGTCAACATGAACGAGAAAATTTTCGTGCAATGATTTTTTATGACTTTCGATGTCATTTAAGTCAACAAGAAAGTTATGATAGACTACGATTGGCCTTTCACGATGAAGCCCCATCTCGTGCGACTGTTTACAACTGGTTTAATGAGTTTAAACGTGGTCGCACTAATCTCACTGATGATTTACGTGAGGGACGGCCTTCTACGGCGACGACTGAAGATAACATCTGTGTTGTGCGGCGTATGATAGAGACTGACAAAAGAGTGACCTATCAGCAGATTCGGACAAGCTTAGGCATCGGTATGAGTCAAGTGCACAAAATCCTCCACGAACATTTAGCGGTCAGGAAGCTTTGCGCCCGGTGGATACCTCATAATTTGACTGAGGCTCAAAAACTCCATCGTGTGGACTGGTGCCGTAAAATGATTGAAAGATTTAACGGAGGTGACTCAAATGCTGTGTTCGACATACTAACAGGTGACGAAAGCTGGATTTACTGTTATGATCCTGAAACCAAAAGACAATCTGCTCAGTGGGTGTTTCCTTTCGAGGAGTTGCCAACTAAAGTGAAAAGAGATCGAAGTGCGGGAAAAAAAATGGTGGCCTCGTTCTTTGGAAGGATAGGTCATTTCGCAACAATTGTGTTAAAGGATCAAAAAACAGTTTCTGCAGAATGGTACACTACCAATTGTTTGCCACTTGTCTTGGAAAAAGTTCGAGAGAAACGACCTCGCAGTAGGATCCTCCTTCACCACGACAATGCCTCGTCGCACACCGCCAAGCGAACGATCGACTATTTGGCGACATCAAACGTTGAATTACTGGGTCACCCGCCGTATAGCCCCGACCTCGCGCCTTGTGATTTTTATTTATTTCCAAAAATTAAAGAAAAACTTAAAGGAAAGCGGTTTATGAATGCTGAAGAAGCGGTGTCTGCGTATCGCGATGCCATTGAAGAGACCCCTAAGAACGAGTGGGCAAAGTGCTTTTCCCAGTGGTTCCATCGCATGCAGCGGTGTATTGACGTGAATGGACAATATTTTGAAAAGATATAATAAAACTAATAACTGGCTAATGTAATCAGTTTTTGATTTTCTAAGAACTTTCAGTTTGACCCTCGTAGATTGCTTGTCGTTTCAAGCAAGTTGCAGCAAGCTGATAAAGAGACATTAGGCATAAGTCGAATTAGGCGTACCTAATCGTTTGATTTTTTATAATTAAAATAAATATTCCCAAATTAATTGTAGAAAATACTCCATTTTACCTACTTTATATTTTAGATAAAGTCCCAAATTTACCTATATGTAGGTAATTTTAAATTTAATGTGATCGAGGTGGTTAATTAAGTTATAATGCATCTGAGGTTTCATAAAATCTTATTAAAGTGTTGTCATTATTGTGATACACTATATCCATTACTTTATCACGTATTTAATTAACATTCACGCAGTTTCTCAAACGTATAAATCTGGTTGCAAATTGCACAAGTCAATACCAAAACTGCCGTATTTCGTATTAAAGTATTTGCATATTTCGAATGCGCATTTCATAATTTGTCTGTCACACATTTTCTATAGTCAGAAATTACGAACTAACTTATATATTACTAGCTGACCCGCGCAACTTCGTCTGGGTGATTTTCTTCTTTCTTTCTTCTTTCTTTCTTTCTTTTTTTTTAAAGATAACTAACAATGTGGGATTTACGTCCCACATTACTAGCAATCCTGTTAACCCCTCCAGCTAAGCTCAATGGCTTGTGTTAGGAGTGGGTTCACGTCGGTAATATAATGGGTAGGATTCGAACCTGCGACCTCACGATTGCGAGACCGATGCCTTAGCCATTAGACTACCGCCGCTTCGATTTTCCGTTTTCGCAACATTTTTCATGGCTGCTCCGCTTCTATTGGTTGCAGCGTGATAGTAGCCTATAGCTTTCCTCGATAAATGTGCTATCCAACATTAAAATATTTTTTTCAATTCGGACCAATAGTTTCTGAAATTTTCGGTTTCAAACAAACAAACTCGTCAGCTTTATAATATTATAATTTCAGGCGCTACTGGACCGAATTGAATAATTATTTTACTGTTGGATAGCCCATTTATCGAGGAAGGCTATGTATCATCACGCTACGACTAATGTGAGCGAAACAACAATGAAACATGTTGCAAAAACGGAGAACATTTACGCAGACGAAGGGTCGGCTAGTTATTAATATTTTAGACCCTGTAGTTCCGTTGTACTTTTCTTCCTCCTGTTATGTTCTTAAAGAACGAGACTGAGAAAGCAAATAATATAGTATAATAATTAGTAAATCAGTACGGCTACAAAATGTTCTCTCTCTTTAAACTACTAAGTATTTTTACCATTTAATTAAAAGTTTAAATTCCTAAGACATAAGAATGATGAGCTGCATTCTAATTATACTTTTGGTTCAAATTACCTGTGTTTATTGTACATTATGTAATTGAACACATAACAATTTCAAGAATTCCGAGCATGTAAATAATTTGAATAGCTGAATTTTAAGTATCATTATTTAAGTTAGATGTAGCTATTCACGACTCAAAATAAAATTTATAAAAACAACGTGTTTTACCACTATATATAATGTAATTAGCTAAATACAAGGGTAATATAAAATATTTGTAACAGTAATCGGCCCAATGACAAAGAACTGATGTAATGCCCACACCCACCTTGAATATATGTTTATACATAGTGATGTTAAGTATGTGTCTCTTAGCAATTATTCGATGATGCTCAAGTTAAAACCCGTTTTCAAGATTAATCATCGCTAAATGTTGTCAGATTAATATATCAAAAGATTGTGCAAATTTATGTAAATTTATGATAACCGGCGAAATTGATAGGTATTGGATCTAATCGCCAGTATGCCGTTTGTTTTAAGTAGGTTCTTATGCCGGCCAACTGATTGAAACTTCACACGTCACGTTACTTGTGTAAACTGTTGCGTGTTTCTCGATTTAAAAGGTCGCCTACATCTTACCTTAGTTTCACACTAGCTAAGTAAGTACAGAGATTACCTATCTCCTACATCCAATTTCACAAAAATAACCTCTTCATAATGTTATTAAAATTAATAAGTATATAAAATTAATACAAAAAAAACCTATTGCTATCTATCACGTTGAGACGACTCCAACACTTCACATGATGAAATCAGTCAAGTTCGCGGATTCACGAGGGGGGGTAGGGCAGCAGATGCTATTTCCCCGTCCTCCCAGACTCATGAATTTTCAAATCTTCGCCATATATTTGGTTCGCGTTGATATGCTATTGCCCTCGAGAGACTCATGACCTTTTCACTCCCCCCCCCCATCGCACGAGCGACTTACACTTGGCTGGTGTTGAGTCAATACACCCTCCGTGCTCCGCCAGAACGTGATCCAGGATCCGCGCCATTACCCTCCTTCTTAAATAGTTGGATAAAGATGATATCAATGATGTACTAAGTTTATAAGCCAGTAACGAACGAGAAGATTTACTGTAAAATCGTTGGCTTGTTTGTTATTTAACTCTTTAATTGACCTTGGCTTTAGCAAATATTTGGTCAGCATATTTGTAATTCTTAACTTGGTAATAAAATTATAGTATGTAAATGTTTGTTTACAAAATATTACATAAACCAAAGGAAGCAGGTCTCGTAATCATGGTGGATATTTTACATGGCAGTTTCTGTTCAGTGCGTAAAATGTATATTAGTAAATGCATACGTACCAAATGCAATGAAAGAATGAAACAAGGCACTATGTGTGGTAATCATGTTTTTCAAAATTACTTTCTTTGTGATTGGGTTTAAAAAAACATCTCAGCTATCCTAAGGAGTTAAAGGAAACTATTCCGCAAGGGACCTATGGCCATGGACTAAACTTACGACACATTGTGTGATTTTTTCCCACACCTAAAATAAACTGACGATATATGTAGGTATTAATTGATTTTCAATTTTCTGATGCAAGTAAAAATAATATATATTTTTTAGATATTTTTTATTATAGAATTTTATAAGGTACGCGTCTTAATCGTGTAAATATTTTATTTTAAGGCTAAATACCTTTGTTTATTGCCCGACGTTTTTTCTGTCTACCCGTGACCACGGCCGTTGCAATACGGTCGAAACGTCGGGCAATAAACAAAGGTATTTAACTTTAAAATCAAATATTTACGTGATTAAGACCCGTAGCTTATAAAATTCTATAATGTGTACAAATCGCGAAAGTTTACGAACACATATTTTTTATTAGTTCTTAGGTGCAGATGAGAGACTAATTTACATGGAATAAAATAGGATTTATATCTAGAAAGAGATTAATATTTTGTAATGTTGAGACTTAATCAATTTGACTTTCTAATTAAGATGTGTGTCGATATTTTTGTGTGCAAATTCACTCCCTAACATTTACAAGGTTATATTAATAATACCGGTATATTAATTTATGCGTGATAATCTAGGTGACGTAATGCTGTATCTCGTACAAATGCAGTTGGTTGTTGCAAGACACGCAATATTATGTTGTGAATATCTAAACTAGTGTGTCGGTGTTAGAAGATTTGTGGTGTTATGTCACGCGATTTAAAGTGATACATATGCAGTTTTTAAGTTATTCGGTGGCATATTGTCTGTGCCATAAAAAGAATGAGTTATTTTAACATATTCGTTTAATGCCATAAAAAAGTCTTGTTATATTATTCTACGTCTTCCGTGTGTGTAATGAATGTGTGATACTTGTCGATAAGTAGGTACTTTAAGGTGTTGGCACGGAATATTACATTGTACATTTTGAATACCTATAATATAGTTATCCGAATGTTGCAAATCTAGAATTTCTATTTTATTAAACGTGTAGATTCAGCATTTTTAAAAAATGTATCGATAGTTAAAAAAATAATTGAAAAGTTGTGAAAAATGGTTTGAATTTCCACCTATTTTCCTCATATTTTAAATTGATTAAAAGCCCGCGAAAACGTTAAGATAATGGTAAGTTACAAGTACCTAAATATGTTGCTTTCAGGCGTTCCGATATCTAATAAACTAAAGACAAAATCACAGCACAAGTAATTTATTAACAGTCACGTTAACAAATTACTTAACAGCGTACGTTTTACTTATTCCATTTAAAGTGATAAATCTCTCGCATGACATATAACCCGAAAGTCAAAACAATAACAGAGCACAGTGTCTGTGCACAAAATACCAAGAATGCAGAAAGTAAGCTTCATATAAACGCACTCTACCAATGCACAAACAAATAACGTTTACGTACACAGCCGGCACCACTTTGTTCCGAACGTATTCCGAAATTACTTTTTGTCTCTCCGTGTTTTGTGGTCTATTTGCGAAGAGTCCTTAAAACACAATTCTTAATTCTAAATACTAGCACAAAGAACAATGTCAAGCAAGATATACTTTTGTATCGAATTACATCTGCCAAATGTAAACACTTCGCCTCTGTTATGTTCTTTAGATTAACGCGCGAAAGGGCTCGAGTAAAACACAGACACACTAAACAAGCCTGTTGGTAAACACTCCACCCACTCTAGTTTAGTATTCGATGTTCTGCTATTGACATTTCTCATGAAGGTTGTGCGAGCCAAGTCGTGATTTTGCGTAACTAGCCAACACGCGCGTCTCGGCACTGTCTTTTTATAACTAGTTGCCTCACAATTCGCGTTGGTGTAACACAAATGTTACTCGTTGCTCCATTCGTTTGACTCGATTTTGTGATTTTCTATAATGGTTTTTGAAAGTGAGTTTGTTGTTTCGATGTTTTTGTGTTTATATATTTTTTTTCTAATTTTGTTTCTTAAAAATGGCTGTGTTGTGTACTAGTGTTTTATTGGTGAAGTTTACTTACTTCTATGACATCATGCATTAGAATACTATTACTTTTGTGTTATAAAAAGTGTTTCATAAAATATTTAAAGGAGAATAATATAATATATATATTGTAATATCTTGGGACAACTCCCACAGCGCCATCTGATCCCAAACTAGGTAGAGCTCGTTCTATAGAAACCAGACAACTAATAAACATACTTATATATTTCTAAATACATACATATTATAGATAAATAACACCCAGACATAGAATAAACCATCGTGCTCGTCACACATTTTATCCTGGGTGGGGATCGAACCCACGACCTCTGGCATAGCAGTCAGGGTCACAAATCACTAGACCAACAACAAGTTATATAAATATGGGATGCTTCGTTACCAGGAAATGTTCAATAATATAAGAATTTTCAAACTTCTAGACTCTAAAATAGCTGGAAATATCAGGAATCTGATTATTGTAATATTTTAAATTCTAAAATCTTCCGTGGAATATTAGTTTATTTAAAAAATTTGAATATTGAAAAATATAAACTGGCTGTAACTTAAATACTATCTACTTGACTGGGGTTAAATATGGTTTATTTAAATTTCAACTTTATTCTAATGTGCTTTGAGTTATTGCCTTGTCAGTGGTAAAACACTGCAAGTTGCAGGTTCAATCTCAGACTCTTACTTGGCTGTATTCGAAATATTTTACGTATTTGGTATTTGGTACTTATGTGGGTGAACTACTAGTGTGCTAAAACTAACTACGCAATAAATACGTCATAAAATGTTCTGATAAAATAGACTGTTCACGATTCAACGTGTTAATGAAGTTTTAAACATTTGTATTTAGTAAATGACTTGACTAGTTTGTGGCAAAGCTTGCATTTCATACAAACTTGTAAGGAGTGTGTCATTTTTGACGTTATTTAAAAGCGAGAAGTCAGAAGAAACCCTATTATACCGTGTTTACATGGGAGCTGACGACCACATACAATTAACGCTATTGTTAACAAACATGATTTATTAAGATAACTCAGATTCTTAATTTTCTATCGTCAGAACAAATATCTTCTTAGAACAGTACAATAGCCAACCGGTTATAGACTTCCTTAATAAATTGCAATATTTATTTTATACTTATAGTAGCGCCAGATGTGGAAGAAAAGAAGCCGGATCGACCGCCATCAAAAGCCAGCAATATCTACCCCATCTTGAATAAGTACTCGGAGAAGACGGCGTCTGTCAAAGAACTCACCACATCTAAAATAAGGTACCTATGTTTTATTTCACTCTAGTGTCCGAAAACTGACACGAATGACTCTACATGACTCTTCATAAGAGCCCGGCTACATAGCCTATGTATCCGGGCCCTTATGTAGAGTCATTCGTGTCAGTTTTCATGTTTCAGTTTTCAAGATTGAGCATGTGCTCAATCTAGTTTGTACAAAATTACACAATTAAGCATACATGCATGCTTAAACTGACCCGAATGACTCTACATAAGAGCCCGGATACATAGGCTACCTAGCCGGGCCCTTATGTAGAGTCAAGATGGTACAATATAAATGGCCAAACGAACTTTTGTGTTTTGTAAACAAGATTGCGTGTGTAGCGCTTTTTGCGCCAATTTTTGCACAAACTGTTTGCGCAAGCAATTCTCTATCGTGTGGTCGCCCCACAGTTTTTACACAAACTGTTTGCGTATGCAAGTCGTTATCGTGTAGACACCATGCAGTATTTGCACCAATTTTTGCACGAACTATTTGCGCAAGCAATTCGTTATCGAGTAGACGCCATGCAGTTTTTTGCACAAATTATTTGCGCAAGTAAGTCGTTATCGACTAGACACCATGCGGTTTTTGACTGTTTGCGCATGCAAGTCGCTGCGTGTAGCCAGACCCTAAAGTCCACACTAACTTTATTTTATTTTTCTTTATTAGGTAGTATTCTTGATATACTGTGGAGGTCCATCTGTCTATTTTTACGATGTCTGGCGATCTGTCCTTTCCAGACGAAAGATTTAGATAAGGTTTTAGATATTCATACTATAGACTCCATTTGTTAACTATATTCAGGCTCAAATGCAACTCAATTGTACATATTTATGTATTATGCTGTCACTGTAATTTGAAAAAGAATAGTAGCAATATTTTTTTTTCGGCTTTTATTACCTATCCTCGATTATTAAAATTTACCCCAGTAAAGTTATATATATTTGACAACTAACTACAAGTAATTTGTGAATGAGATTTTTTGCATTTGATCAACACGCCCGTTCAAGTGACCTTACTATGTGTGTTTGTTGTTAACTATATACAATACCCGATAGTCGTAAAGACTTGCGTCAATAGAGTTTTACGACTTCGCAAAATGACAGTCAGTTGAAAGGTTTTATGTTTACTTTTTATACATTACTACATAGTATGTCTTACAACTATCATAGTGTGAAAGACACGTTGCTACATGTACCTAATCGTTGATTGAAGTATTGTATCTAGTAGGCAGATTATAAATGTTGATGTAATGCTTTAGGCGACTAATTTTCCTTTTGAAAGCATTAGTAGTTACTATTTACCTAATATTTAAGTGTTAATAGACAATGTTCGAAATTGAATGCTACCCGAACCTGCGACTTAAGTATACCATTCTTATCGCATTAACAAATACCCCCGAGTACGAGTGTTCGACCTTCTCATTTAATATACTTGACAACTATGAAGTGTAAAAGCAATGTTTCTGCAACCGAACAAAAAAGTTATTAATCTATTAAAAAGTCATTAAAATATGTATTGAGGTCACAAACCCGCCCGGAAATTATTGAATGATGTGTGAATTATACTAATTTGCAATAATTAGGTCATTTATATACATTATTATCTAGTTTGAAATTATTTAGAGAAACAAGTTTAAAAAAGTTTCATTCAATGACTACGGTAATGTTGTCATCATATATACCTACTTTATTTGGAGTATGAGACGTACACGCATACTAACGGTTTTGTTTTTATTTGGAAAAGGAATTAATTCTAAAGCTATAGTAGAGTTTTGAAATTGGCGGCAAATTAAGCTGTTATCGTTTTCACTATTTTGCTTATGAATAATTTTATTTTATTTATTTATTTCAAAAGTATGAAGAATTTACAGAGGTACTTATATGTATAAAGAAAACATTAAAGTTGACTGCTAGCCAATTACAAATCTTCACTTATAGGAACATTATTAACTAAAAAAATGTGAACAAACATTGTAGGCATGTATAATATTGCAACAGTTTTTTTTTAAACAAACGCGATTTATCGCTCAAGAAACGTACAGCAGATGTATTTTGTAGATCCCGTCCGTGTAAACAAAAGAGAAGCAGTATAGAGCGAGTACTCGCCGGCAGTGGGACCGATGAGCGATCAACTATTAATATCTGTATCTCTTTTGTTTACACGGGATCTACATAAGTATGTACATTTCTTAAGCGATAAATCGCTACTCGCTACTCTTTTTCTCGCCGTTGGTCGGACCGGTGCCTAAGAATAATACACACTTTTAACCCTAGACATACCCTAGGTAAACCGTAGGTAATAATATAAACAAGGGAAACAAGAAACAACGCTTTTCAGTTCTAAAGATGATATTACTTTCCAGTAAAATAGGGGCAATAGATGAAAAAAAAAACAAGGACAGGCATTTCCTTATTCAGACTATGCTTGCCTAAAAATATCTAAATCATATATCTTATAGAGTTGCACGCACTGTTTACGAATGTTGCCTAAAATTTATCGAAGCAAATCACATGCAACGGTAGATTAAACCGTTTAGGGTAGAATGAAGATAGGATAGCGGAACAATTAATATCATGGTTGAACATTTTGAATAGGAAAATACAATCAGCGATCTTTCGACGGTTAATTAAAGGCAATAAGTGAATTTTAATACAGAGTTTTAAGATAGTTTTCTTTTGTTACCGAATTCTTTGATAAAAATAGAAATTTATAAACCGTCTCTGTATGCTTTCGATACGATCAATATATTTGAGTTAGCATGGGTTCCATATTTCAGAAGCAAACTCCAGGTGGCTTTTAACAAGGGAACAATGCAGATTTTATAAGGTTTTAGCTTGTGTCATAATAAAACATAGCGAGTTGGATGCTTTAGCGACGATTGCATCAATATGTTTTTCAAAAGTGAGTTTAGAGTCGTTATTTTGCAATACTTACGTTAAAACATCCTACTAAGTAATATTATAAACGCGAAAGTTTTGAGAAGATGCAACCGTTTGTTACTTCTTCACGCAAAAACTACTGGTTGATTTTTGATGAAACTTTACGATATAATAGCTTATACATTAGAAAAGCACACCATCAAAGTTAATGGTGAGAAAAAGCTGTATAGGATAAAATTATTTTTAATTTTTGCGTATTTTTGTCTAGGTAGCTAAAGAACAGTGCTCATGTTTATTTTTTTTAATTCCAGCCAGCACAAAGAAAACACAACAAATAAGGAGACAAGTACACAGAGTACAATTACTCACACGAATAAAACTGAATCGGAGAAAATAGTACACAATGAGACCGTCAACGACGGGACATTGGAACAAGTAAGTGTTGCCATTGTTTATTTATTTTGTGGTGATTTATCATGATAATTTCCATTCCTCTGATTCTCTTTGTTGTAATTGGAGTTGTAACACTCATATTTAATTAAAAATTTTTTTTTTTTAATCGTCAAAAGTAACATTTTAGTAAATTATTTGACGACATGAACTTATGACGTCGTGATGTTATATTCAATATACATTTCCATGGAGCACATCACTTTGATACTATAAACAACATTCATAAATAGATACAGTTTTGACTTGACCGTCAACTACCCTATTGTCACAGTCTTGAAACACCTTCGGCACTTGACAGAGTAATCTATACTAATATTATAAAGCTTTTGTTTGTTTGAAGGCGATAATCTCAGGCACTACGGGTCCGAATTTAAAAAATTATTTTATTGTTGGGTAGCCCATTTATCGAGGAAGGCTATAGGCTATGTAACATCACGTTACTACTAATAGGAGCGGAGCAGCAACGAAAAATGTTACAAAAGCGGGAAAATTTACACAGACGAAGTTGCGCGGGTCAGCTAGAATACCAACAACGATCATTCATAGATTCTGTCATAGTTGTTATAAAAATATCCTATTAATTTTATCTAATGAATTGCTTCGATAGACCGGATAGTTTGGTATATTAAAATCACATTAAAGTTAATCATTAGTAATTATTATGATAAAGAATGGAAATATTAGTCATTAAGTCTTGATAAACGTAAATATTTAGCTTTCTACCTATTTTCTACATTTATATGTTTGTTTTTCTAAGCATAAATTTAATGAAGTTTTGTAGGGGTGTGGCGATTATGGCAATTACCCCCAGGATCTACATACTAGTAGGTTCTACTGGGGAGACCCGTGCCCAGCAGTGGGCCATCATATGGGTTGATATGTATGTATGTATGTATATGTAGCGGTGTACAAAGTATTTTTCAACCGTTTTTAGGTTTTATTACTTTGTCCCCGACGCAGATGATAAAACCCAATAATGTCATATCAGACTATCTATATATATAAAAATCAATGTTTGTCTCATGTCCTCTATGCGTTCCGAAAACATTGATCAGATTGTGATGAAACTTTAGCATTTAGAATGTTCTGGGAAGGCCGGCGAGTGTTCCTGGCTTTAAAATCCACAGCGAAGCGTAGCCGAGTTCAGCTAGTCATTGATAAAACCTCAAATAATAATAATATTATCTTGGGACAACTCACACAACGCTATCTGATCCCAAACTAAGCAAAGCTTGTACTATGGAAACCAGACAACTGATAATAATATTTATATATTTCTAAATACATACATATTATATTTATTTATATAATATATAGAATAGATGGGCTGAACGATGTTTGTATTTTGTAAATACAGTAAGATCTTGACTCGGTAGCAAGTGAGCATATTGGGATATATTAAACAGTGTTACTACTATCGGTCCAAAAATGGACGACCGTTTTCGATAAATATCACCCCCTTTGTGCCTGGGTTATGTTAATTCGACTATTCTGGGCCTAGTCTCTGTTCGATCATATTTCCGTCCAATCGGACTACGAGAACGAGAGAATAAAGGCTGCTCTTGTGTCAGTACATACTTGTACTTATAATATATGAAGTATGAAGTATTGTACTTACAATATATGAAGCGGCGGTAGCCTAATGGCTAAGGCATCGGTATCGTGGGTTCGAATCCTGGCCATTATAATACCGACGTGAACCCACTCCTAACACAAGCCATAGAGCTTAGCTGGAGAGGTTAACAGGATTGCTAGTAATGTGGAAGCTCAATCCCACATTGCTAGTTATTTAAAAAAAAAAAAAATCCTGCGTCGTTTGCTAGTCTCTGAAGAGATTGGGTGCAGTAACATTTATTATTACGTTTGTCCGTCGTAGTTTTTATTGTTATGTTGTTTATGTTCTTAACCATTCGGTAATGGAGTAATTTTACAATTGCAGGTAAAGAAACCACCGGTGCCATTAAAGAAAAGTCCTACGCCGACTTCAGGTGTAGGCAGCCTATTCAGCGGGCTAAAAAACAAAATGCTGTCTTCTACAGACAAGTGAGTACGCTACACGATGTTTTTTTTTTCAGGTCTGATGGTTTTTTTTTTAATTTTACTTTTAATTTTATTTTGCGTAAAAAATGTTTATATTTGTACCAAAACCTTTTTAATATCTTATACCAATACCTGTAAAAATAAATTACATTGGTGTCTGAATGCTTCGTCACTAAGCTGGAGTTCCTAATGTCCTATTTCACCCAGTCTTCGGTACTGATTAAATATAATATGTTTAGAGTCACAAGAACAACAATAGGTACCTACTAACCGATTACTTATACCTGTTTTTTTTTGTCTTGCCGCCGATATTACTCGGTAGGGTTTATGGCTTGCACATCTGTGTATTCGTCAGTTTCAAGTTGTTTTCCTTTTAATCACAAAGTCTCGTCCTTACCGACACGTATTTCAAATATATTTTTCACTCGTAGAGTATATTTGTTCTGTGATTTGCCGCCATTTTCACAAGTCTAGTTTTGAATCCGAGCGTTTTTATCGTAATTCCCAGAGAGAAGTCATCGTCGACCACAGTGTCGAGCAGCGGCAGCAGCAGCAGCGGCGAGTGGGACCGGCCCGACGGCGCCGCCGCCAGCCGCGCCGCGCCCGCCAACACCAACACCAACACCAACGCCAACACCAACACGCTCGACAACATCGAGCGGAACTCCATACTGCACGATCCTAGGGCTGGCAGGTATGACATCACTACGTGGGTTTTTTTAGCACCCGATGCAAAAAGGTCATTTCTATTAATGTGTTTTTGTGCCGGGTGCACGCACGAAAAAGTGTCACGGTCACGTCACGTTCCGCCTGCTAATAGGCTTAGTGTCACTTTCCGCCTGCTGATAGACTGAAGTATTGTGGCCGACGGACGCATGCACCTGGGTCTACTAAAGCTGTCGCAGACATGGTTGTTTATTACAACGTTACCAATGTTAATGGCGATTGTAGCGACATGCGAACAAAAAGCTGTCACAGGCATAGTTATTTATTGCAATGTCATCAATGTTTTCTTATGACGTTATCACGTAAAATTATCGTCCGTAAACCGATATTACAGACAACCATTTTTTATCGTCTGCCGGTGACAAAGTACAAGCCAAACGGATAACCAAAGAATACAAAGTAAAGTGTCTGTCATAATGATAAATGCAGTTTCGTTCTGAGTTATAAGGAAATACATCACAATAGTATGGTCTTTCCAAAAGCGCAACCGCGCGAACGTGAATGACGCACGAGGTGTAAACAGATGAACAAAGATAGATAATTAAGTACAGTCGATAGTAATTTTAATAATAAGCAATAAAATGAGATAGATATAAATAGATAAATTACATAAATAGGGTGCACTGTAAAGATAGCAAGAGATAAGATGTTGTATAGAAAACATTATAGTCAATTGTGTTTTACTATTTCAGAGTGAAAGCACCAAGACGTCGACCTCCCAGTCAGGCGTTCCGTGAAGACATTCCCGTGCAAATAGGACTTAGCAATGGACATGAAGGTGAGCATATAATAACAATTTATTTATATCCTATATAGTTCCCATTCAATGTTCGTTATTGATGTTTGTTATAAAATGTTTGTACAAGTTTGATATCACATTGCAAACCACAAATATTATGTTTATTTGCTTAGTTTCACAGTTAACACAAATCTTGTTATAAAAAAGATTGTTAGAAACCTCGAAAGGGTCTTAAATTTTTATTTTCTTTGTATGAAAAATACGAAAATTCTTTTACCCCGATCTTATATAATAAGTATGTATTTAGTAATATATAAGTATGTTTATCAGTTATCTGGTTACCATAGTACAAGCTCTGCTTAGTTTGGGACCAGATGACGGTGTGTGAGTTGTCCCAAGATATTATTACATGTTATATTAATAGTTGATCACTTTGAACTTTGTATACTGATTTTTATTGATTTAAGATTTAATTGAACTCGCCGTATACTGTATACAGTACTCCCAAATTAATAATGCACATGCAGATCTTCGCTAATTGTCGTATTCCCGGAAACACTCGAATCATGGAATCGTAAGAGCCCTAAACAAGGCATTTGCATTTTGCACCTTGTTTAAAAGAGATAGGAGTCAATATCATGTGTGCACAATCGAAAACAAATCGGGCGTTCGGCAGCTGTCGCCGGTCAGCGAAATGTCTGTCAGTCGTCTTTATATATTGGTAGTGACTGCACGTGTTCTCTATTTGTGGAAATATATAGAGCTGCTATTACACACCCTTCTTGGTAAATATAATTTCAACATTAATTAGCTTATTCAGATTTAAATAGTATATTTTGAAAAAAGGAAAATAAATAACATATTTCACGTTTTTTTAATATTAAAAAAATAAAATACCTACATTAAATACATATTAAGTACTAGAAAAACATTTAAAAAATGAGATTTATTTAAATTAAATAAATAGATAAACATGCATAAAAAATATATACCTAACTCTGCCCATGCCATTTTCTTTCAGACGAATTCTTCCAAAATGGATAAATTTAAACGTGGAAAACCGCTTAATTCACAAGCACGGCAAATGGTATTTAATGTGTACCTTTATTTCTTAAATGAAGCCAATGTTTTCAACAGAGACCATGATGGTTATTTTAAAAAAATTCAAGACCGTGTTACAAAAGCTACAGGAATTTCGCGACGAACTTTGAGTAATATCTTAAACGAAAAAAAACATAATCAATCAAAGAAATTTTCTACACCGAAAAAAGGAAGACCTAAAAGTAGATTTCGGCTGGTACTTGATGATTTCGACTACTGTGTTATTCGTAATATGATATACAATTTTCAATTGACGCTGAAAGAACTCCCAACTGTAAATAATTTAAGAATAAAGTTGATCGAAGCTATTAATTTCAAAGGCTGTGCCGAGACTTTAAGGTTGATCTTGAAAGACATGGGGTTTAGGTTTCTGAAAACTGATAATAACAGACAATTACTTATGGAAAAACATGATATACGCCTAAAAAGGATCAAATATCTCAGAGAAATACAACAGCTGAGGAGTTCTGGTAGAAACATAGTATTTATGGACGAGTCGTATGTGCACACATCACATACTAAGGGTAAAACTTGGCAAGATAGCAACAAAAAAGGTATCAAACAACCCATTTCCAAAGGAGAGCGAATAATTATTGTACACGCAGGCAATGAAAAAGGCTTCGTCCCAGGGGCTCTAATGTTACATAAATGTGTCGACTCAGAAGGTGACTATCATAAAGAAATAAACGCGGAACGTTATCAAACTTGGCTACGCAATCAATTGATTCCCAACTTGCCTCCTAATAGTGTGTTGGTAATAGACAACGCCCCATATCATAATAAGCTGTCTGTGAAACCACCAAACTCAAACACATCTAAACCACAAATGACAGCTTGGTTACAACAACACAACATTCCGCATGACCCAAAGAAACTGAAACCCGATTTGTATAAAATTATACAAAGATACAAAGAAAATTACACAGAATTTGCCATTGACCGTATAATGGAGGAACATGGGCATAAAATTATACGATTGCCACCATATCATCCCGATTTTAACCCTATTGAAAATATTTGGTCCCAAATAAAGCAACACGTGGCCAAGAGAAATATTGCAATGACTGTGACGTCAGTTAAAGATGCTATATTAGAAAAAATCAATAAAATAGGACCAGAAGAATGGAAAAAAGTTTCTGATCATGCGGTTCAATGCGAAGATGAATATAGAAAATTTGAGCCAAGAATCGATAGTTATTCCGATAAACTGATTATTTACACAGGTGATAGCAGTGAGGAAAGTGTAAATGAACAAGAGCATAATGAAACTTCTGATGAATCTGCGATGTCGGGAATAGAGGTCTTCCTCGATTCTGATTAATTTTTTTATAATTGTATTATTTTTCTGGAATGATTAGTGCTGTAAACAAATTTGAACTGAGATTTTGATTATATTTTATGTAAACCTCTATTTGAAAACGTTTTTTTCTCCTTCTAATAAAACCTTATGTTATTTAAACCTTTTCCTCCATAATTACACCAACTTCGGTAAGACACTTGAAAACTAATCACTCCAACAATGATTGTAGCGTTTTCGCTATTTACTTACATGGAATTATCGAATCAAATTTCGTTACAGGTAAATCAAATCTGTTTTAGCACAAAACACATAATATATAAAATTAGGCATAGAGAAATTGCTCTTAACCACTCTATATAAATATCGTCTTTCGACGCTCGGGTAATACGACCGTTGCCGAACAATGACGAAGATTTCCGAAGATTTCTATGCGCATTATTACTTTTGGAGTACTGTACTTCTCTTTTGTTTACACGGGATCTACATCTAGTGTACATTTGATCAAATAGTTAATAGTTGTTCGCTACTCGCCGGCGGTGGGACAAGTGCCCAATTCAATTGCCGTATAAACTGTCAATATTCCAGTTGTGTGGTCTCATATCCTAATCAAATATATTTAATTACTATGTCATGTGCGAGGAGGTTAGATAACAGCGCCCTTTGACCGAATTATGCTCTAGAAACATGTTTTGAATAACCACTGACATTATTTACGTTACTGGATGAAAATGTTGAAACAGAGAGCATTCTTGAAAAACAGTTTATAAGTATGTTTTGACATGAACTGAGAGACTAACGTAAAGCAAAGATTCTGTAAGGCGAACATGATCTAATTATACTTTCTATTAGGTAACGCAATTGGCTTATAAAGTAGCGCTCCGTATGCGTATTTTGAATTAAAATGCGATAGGTAATGTGTAATTAAATAAAGTATACATTCTCTTTTACTACTATTTTGAAGCATCCGCAAAATTCTTTAAATGAATTTCAATGAAATATTTAACACAATTTGATAACTAATAAAAATGCATTCAAGTACTTTGATAATGTCTTTACACTTATCTATAATTATTGATTTATGACATCCCTTGAAGTACGATAGTATTGAGTTATCAATTTGTGTAGAATTTAACTCAATGATAATATTGATATCTATTTAACCAATAAGTACAATAAACAACATATTTGTAAATAAAGATAAATAATATCTTGTTTTTTTGCTAGATTGTAATTGCACAAATATTTTATAATTGCAAGTTTGACATGCAGAACATATTGATACGTATTTACTTTAATACCCAATTCTAACCTGCCATAAATTTGATGTTGTTTGATGACTGTTTTTCAAACAACGCAATTTATTGAACTAAATTTTAATCTAAATTATAAGTTTGGCTTGCTGTTGCCCGTCTGATAGTTTGCTACTTCAGTTCTTAAGACCCAAAGCGATTAGAGTCAGTTGCATGGAACGAACCACAAGCTGTAAGTATTTTTCGCGTTGTTAAAGGGTAGGCTTTATCAAATTAGATATTTACAACAAACTTGAGACAATGTGTAATCAAAAGTGTAGAATTACTCATATCCTGTATTATTAGTAATACCTATTTTGATTTATACTGTTATCTATGTTAATATTTGTCATTGTCTTCCAATTGACTTATATATTGTTCGATTCTTGTAGCTATAAGTCTTGCATATATTTTCATAATATAAAACAAAGTCACTTCCAGCTGTCTGGTACGGTGTACGCTTAAACATTTAAAATCCTCTAAACTACGCAATATATTTGGATGTGGTATCCACTAATATTCAGATCATTTCTTCCGCGAATTTTATATGCATTATACTTGCATATTACGTGTTTGGGTAGTAGAAAGAACTCCGAGTGAAGCCGGGGCGGGATTTCCCACAGAGGTAGTCTTATAAAAATGACTAAATACTTATGTTGAATGATCTAATAATGTGTCTGCGTCACCACACTATTCAAAGCCGTGACCTCCTTTTGGAAACAAATTTCTATATTCTTTTGTCATCTGACTCACACTATGCTTATTCATAAAATACATACTTTCTCTTTAGCCGAAAAGCCACCAGAAAAGGCAGAACGAACGGAACGGCCGGCAGAGCGGACGGAACGGCCACCGGAGAAAACGGAACGAGCATCCGAAAAAACGGAGGAAATAAAACCTCGCACTCGTGAGTGGGAAAAACACAAAGCGCCTTGGATGGAAGAGTTGAAACTAAATCAGGCGAAAAAGACTAGTTTTATTGCTGATGGGAAGCGGTCTGTTTCTGTGACGTCAGAAGCAAGCAAAACTGGCAGTACTGACAGGTATGGTTTCTTTTCATTTTGTACCTTATTAAGTGGTGGTAGGGTTCACTTTTGTTGGATCAAAACCCAGGCAGGCATTTGATATTTTTTGTTGATTTGATTTGCTTTTGAATACATCGTTATATCCATAAGAGCTGATAATGTTATGTTACGTTTTTTATTTTCAGAATCCTAGATTGCGGTCTGGAAGAAAAGAGATCTACTCATTCTATGGAAATGTCTAAAAGTACATCGTCTATAAGCAATCGAATGTCAATATTGGAGAGTTTTGAAGAGGTAATACTTACTCAATTTTATTAACTGTGTGTGACTTAACTTTGTCACAATACTCAATATCCATATGGCCCTTTTTTACCCTAAAATATTAGGGTTAATTATAATGATAACGAGGGGTCCTTAACTCTATGGGGACCAAGCAGACCAAGATTTCTGCTAGGTTAAGTAATATTACCACTTTAGGTTCATATCCTGTTGGTCTAGTGGTTAGTGACCCTGACTGCTAAGCCGAAGATCGTGGGTTCGATTCCCACCCAGGATAAAACTTTGTGTGATGAGCATGATCGTTCATTCTGTGTTTGGGTTAATTTATCTATAATATGTATTATGTATGTATTTAGAAATATATAAGTATGTATATCAGTTGTCTGGTTGCCATAGTACAAATTCTGATTTGTTTGGGATCTGATGATATTGTGTGAGTTGTCCCAAGATATTATTATTACAGACGGGTGACCGTTTTCGAAAAATGTCACACCCCTTCGTGCCTCAAATATGATGATAAGCCGTCGGTCCTGCGCCCAATATCTCTCCGGTCGTGTTGGATCGCCGTCTTATCAGACTATGAGAGTAGATAGAAATTGGGGTTTCTGGATCAGAGGAGATCCAGAAACACCCAATTTCAATCATTCTAATATTTCAATCATCCATTGGGGTTTCTGAATCAGAGGAGATCCGGAAACCTGCAACTTCAACCATTCAGTCATTCAAATATTTCAATCATCCATTGGGGTTTCTGTATCAGAGGAGATCCAGAAACACCCAATTTCAATCATTCTAATATTTCAATCATCCATTGGGGTTTCTGAATCAGAGGAGATCCGGAAACCTGCAACTTCAACCATTCAGTCATTCAAATATTTCAATCATCCATTGGGGTTTCTGTATCAGAGGAGATCCAGAAACCCGCAATTTCAACCATTCAAACATTCTAGTATTCTAATATTTTAATCATTCTATCATTTCAATCATCTATTAAAAGCTCAAAGTATAATTTTTCCGCTGTTCAGTCAACACATTGATCAATCATCTTTATTTTAGAACTGATAAACATGAGATGTAACTGTAACATCAACTCCTTGTAGAGAACTGAAATTAATTATCAGTTTGTAACTGATAATTATCAAATGCATAAAGTAAAAATATCAGCTGCTTTTTTCTTATCTTGATTTTTTGGAACTGAAGAATCTGGATGTTGTATTATGAAGTTTCATTGCCTTTTCAACTAATTTATAAATATTGAGTGGTAGGAAAGTAAGTATAAGAAAAAACATTTTATTTATTTAAAAAAGTTTATTAACAAAACACCATTTTTTTAAACACAGTACATTTTTTAAAGCACAAATTGATTCGTGATAAATACAACTATACAAACTAGAAGACGCATATCGATCATATAGACTTAACAAATTAGGACAACCTTTATCCTCTAAATTAATAACACTATTATTATTATTATTTAAAATTTTTTTCAACCATAAGACTTTTTCAGAACCTTTAGTGTAAATACATTTATTTTTTAGAACATCTAAAACTAAATGTTGATAATTTGAATACGGTATAAATCCTTCACCCCAATATACTTTTCGGTTACGTTCTATCCATGCAACTTGCCGCCTTTCCTGTTTAGTTAAATTGTAAAAAGGAAATGGTGGCTTAATTAAAAGCACCTGCAGTTTTCCATCACACCATATAGCAATTTCTTTCAGTATAAATTCGTTTGCCTCTGTTTTAAAGCCTTGAACGTCTACTATGGCAATCATGACAACCTGCGCACTATGTTACTTAGAGGTTTGTATTCTACTAATCGATCGTTTATGATCAAACAATATGCAGCAGTGTTATCCGGTATTGATTCTGAACATTCAATTTCTAGCCGTACGTCTACCGGACCTGTTTTTAGGCTATCGTTTTGCCTTGAACAATCTATTATAAACAAGGGAGCCTTTTCTTTAAATGCCTTCAGGTCGAGCAAGGGATCCGCCGAACTGTTGTAATACGACTGACGAAATTTTGCATACATTTCATATAATATACTGTATTTGTTGTCAGAAAATTTTAGACCTAAAGGTTCATATGGATAATATTGCGAATTTAAAAAAAGTGTTACGTTCGTCACTTCACAGTGATCGAATAGTGTTGAATCTTTTAATTTATTATTTTTCCTATTCGTTTGTAAACCGAAAATAACATATCTAGGTTTTTCCAATTGTGAAGCAGTTTTAACTGACCATGAATGCTTTGTCGTTTTTGGTAGTAAAGGGTACTCATACAAATCCCAATTTCTGAACGCTATTTGAATAGGTTTATCTTTTTCTAAATGTTTTAAAAGTGTCAGTCGTTCTCGATCTGACACTTTTATGTGAGGTACCCTCCATTGCACCCTTTCTATATTCATTTGAAAATGTCCTATATCATCAGTGAGTATAACGCTGTTTATATTAGAGTTACTTCTATTCAATATAAGTTCGTGTTTACAATTTATCACAATTTTATTGTAATCTTCCGCAAAACCTAAAATTTTATTTAGCGGTATTACAGCACTAAAACAACCATCACTTTTAAATCCGTTTAAGTTCCAACCCCACAAGGTAGCCATTTTATTTTCCGCTTCGTTTAGCGACACATATGATTTTATTGTTGCCGTAATTCCAGAATTTTTGATACGATCTATTTCAATACCATTTATTTCGTACCTGATGTCTTGAAACAAGAACATAATAGGGTTATTACTGAACTTAACAGGCTTCTCAATCTGTTTTCCGTCTTTGCCGAAGAGCTTTGCTTGACCCTCAATGTAAATTGAACTGGCTGATGGGAGCACGTATATGTCTTGCTGGTGTATGGGGATTCTGATTTCATCATTTTCTCGAAAGCAGTTATTGTAGGGATTATAAGAATGAACTTCATAACTTTCAATTGAAGTATCGAAGTGTGGTAAATCATTAATTTGTAGTAGATTCATACTTTAAAACCTAAAGCTTTAAGGAAATCTATATTTGCTTTAGTCAACTTCTTCACTTTTTTTCTACGTCTATGCACCTTAGCGGTTGTAGAAGCAATAAGGCGTTTTATATTGACTGGAGGATTTATATTATATAATATCATATTGTTTTTCTTAAATGAAGACGTAGTTGAATATTTTCTATAGGGTTAACGCAATAACCAAACTGGTCAACAATCTTGACGAATATAGAAGATATTGTATTTTTGTTCACTGGAAAATAAATTACGCTTTGCGGTATTTCTATGTATTGATGCCCTGTGGTAGTGTTACATACAAATTCATGAATAATATGTGTTGGTAATCCGTCAGAGTAGGATCCGTATATTAAATCACACTCAATTTTTATTACCCGCGGAGTGTCATTATTTTTGTTATAATGTACTTTTGTTATTGAGTTTATTATTGAAACATATAGCAACCCGCATTCATATTGCCCAGACAATATTAGAGGTGGTTGAAAATACGATTCTAATTCTGATGTTTTTCCAGAGATGGTCACTGTTACAGACATGCTTATATACTGACCACTTTGGATTGTGCCGTTTTATTTTATTCGATATCTATACCAAAACTGTCTTAAGAAGTTTAAACAAAGATGTCCGCAATTGTAAGGATGATCACCTTGAAGATTTTCATAATTATAGTTTATTTTAGTACCTAAATATTTTATAAATTCTTTTGGGGGCTTAAGATTGCCATAACTGTCAAAATATTCAATAAAGTCATTGTATTTTGCATAGGCTACCCAATGCGAGCCCGGATTTTCAGAGCTATCTAAATTAATAATTCCACATTCTTTTTTTAAAGGGTAATTAGGGAGCTCATCTCTCATAAAAACACCTCTAAAATAAGGAATCATTTGTCCATATTTTAAAATGTCTAAGTTATTCAAGGCTCGTTTGGGTAGCCGATAGTTTAGTTTTTTGCTTTTGATATGTAAATACCAAGTCCATCCTTATGAGGTTTAAGATGTAGCCCCTTTCCAATACATAGAGCCTCCATTTTTTCATTGTGTCTCCTCGATTCCTCATACAACTTTTTAGCCATCTTGAATTCGTTGATCGTTTTTGCAATACCGGCTGCCCCGCCTGCTAAAGCTCCTGCCGCCGATAATCCCGCGAATATAGGAATCAAAGGTAATACTCCACCAGTTTTCGGTATAGGAATAACGCGAGGGAGTTGAATGGATGAATCATTTGCTAAATTTCTGACAGCAGCCATTGCTAATTCTATCGCTGCTTTCTTGCATCTTGGTTTTAACTTTTTCATATGTTTTTTCGTAACAGTAATGAGATTTTTAAATTTTTTCTTAAGCAGTTTTCCAGAATTGTTGCTTTTTGAAGGGTTGTGGCTACGAGGTTTTAAACCAGCACCAGTTTTAATTTTTGCTAACATAGCATTGCTCACTAGATGAGCAGCTATTTTTTCTCCTTCACTAGCATCAGAGGCAACTATACGTTTTTTCGCCATTTTGAACAAAACGATATCTGCCTTGTGTCGATCCTTCAGGTTTGATGACTTGTTATATGCAATATCGTGTTCTTTACAATATTCGTCTAATTTATTTACACCTTTATCTCCACGAGCTAGTCGTTTAATTAATTTTGTACCAGGTCCACAGTATTGGTATCCAGGTAAATGTAATTCAAATGGTAAATGATTTATAAGCCAATTGAGAAGACTGTTCTCTCCAACACACATAATAAGAATGAATAATTAATGATTAAATACTTAATAAATATACATGAGAATCAATTTTAATCATTAACTGTTAATTTTTCTCTTACAAAACGTTTGACTTTTCTATCCAGCTATTTTCAACAGAAGATAATCCCAACCACTTGACGAAAACTTTATTTCCTTTTCTTTTAAGAACTTTCTCAACTAAATATATATTGGGATGCTTTGTTTTTTGTAGTTCTTGTTCATAAAATGCTCCTAAAATAGGTTGACCTCTGAGAGTATCTTCAATTAAGTAGGTGACAGGAGATGTATTTCGTTTGAATCGGATTTTAAATATTTCTGTTGACCAATTGGGAGTGTATCCTTTTTCAAATGTACCTTTGTATTTACTTATACGAACATAATCACCCATTTTGAACTTGCTTTTAACTGTATTTTTTTTTATCAACCTGTCGTATCTTTCCAGTATTCTTTTTTTATTTACATCATCCACATTGGCAGGGATTTCATCAATTGTACGATGGTGAGTATGGTTATAACTATAGGTTACATCGTTTAGGGTGTTATTTATCCAATTATAACTACCTTTTAAACTAAACTCTTTGTACAATTTAGATTTTATTGTTCTAATGAATCTCTCAACTATTGATGCTTTTTTCGATGAAAATGTTGAATAATGATTAATATTATAAACTTGCATAAGATTTTGAAATGCATTATTATAAAACTCTGTCCCATTGTCAGTTTGTAAGTTCTTAGGAATACGGTCACTATTTAGCAAAATTTTAAAAGCTTTGTATACATCTTCTTTGTTTTTACTTTTTAAAGGAAATGTCCAAGCATATTTCGAAAATGTATCAATAACAGCGAGAATAAATCTATACTTTTTATTTTCCTTTGAAATAGATTGCATATCAATTAAGTCTGCTTGCCATAGGTCATCGATATCTTTCATAATAACGCTTCGTCTCGGAAAGTTCACTCTCGCATTTTTATGTATTTCATTCACTACATCGACTTTGCTCATGCTTAGAATTTTTCTGTCCCTATATTCCAATTATTATCTTTTTTGAGTTTAAATTTTTTACGACTGTTTTATTCGTAACTTTTATTTTTAACTGAAGTAGGCATTCAATTACAAAATTAAAATTATTACATATACCAAATTTCACAATATTCATGCAGAATGTATCTGTGATACTGAATCAAAGGCTTTATGTTGTCAGTATTTATTTCTTAATTATATCAGCTTCTCTTAATTCTTCTATTATCGATAAAATTTCATTATCATGATTTGTATTACCTGCATCTCTTGAAGCTACTAATAGTTTTAATCTCTCAACCAATTCATTGGGATCGTCCCAATATACCAAGTCAGTGTTCACTCTATATTTTTTAAGCTTCGGTAATGCGCCCCCAATTTTGTTCTCATTATTTTCTGTTGCGGTCAAAGAAAATAATGGTTTGATTATTTCTCGATATTTAACTCCTTTGTCGCCTCTTATTTGACCCCCTACATTAAAATCTCTTTTATGTGCGTTTGTGCAAAGTAAGATATCTTTATATAAAAATTTATCTATGTTTGTTATTAACTTTAAATCAGGTTTCTTTCGAAGTAACAGTTCTTGAAGTCCTGGAGTAAAGTCATAAGTTTTGCCTCCAATCGTAATCTTAACTAAACCTGCATTATTATCAGAACTCTCAATTTTAGAAAAAGATACTTCAGAGTTACCCATCATTAAAGTTTTGTTTTCGGTTCTTATTCCAAATGGTACATTTACACCATCGTACATACCATAAATATCTGCTTTTTCTAATGAGATTTCTAAAACATTTTTCTCTTCACTTTTAGGAGAGCTCACTGCATTTATATCAGCATCGTAAAAATCGTCACACCTTGTAGAAGAGCCTGCAATACTTTCGTCTGACTCTATTCCCGCAGAACTTAGTGATAAGTCTTTTTCATGATTAATGTTTTCTAAAAATCTATTCGTATTCACAAGAGTTTTGAGGGGGTCCGAAACAGGTTTAAGCATTTTATCAAGAGATAAGTTAATTTCGTGCTCCTGATTTTTCATTTGTTTTAATTTACGTTTTATAGAGTCAACGGACTTCATTAATTCCATTTTAATATTTTGCTCCATGTTATTTTATAACACTGAAACCATCTGAGGTAGTAGTAATACTGAATTTAATTTATGAATGCCAACAATTTATAACTTTATTCAAAATGAAAAAAATATATCCAGATTTTTTCTGTATCTTCCATTGTTTAATGGTGAATCCTTGCTAATACTAATAAAATTATGTGGCTCACTCCAAACTGTATTACAAATATTTTTGAATTGATTCCATGACATGTCAGAACTCACATGTTCTTCGTAAATATGCTTCAAGTTTACATCATCTTGTTTAAATATTATTAGAAAATTAGCATTGTCACGTATCAATTGTTTCGGAATTTTCGAATAAGTTTGTGATAAATAAAAGCAATCGATTTGCTTATGTCTACCCATGCAAAAATAATTGCGAATATTTATTTGATTCTCACAAGCAACGTCATCAAAAATAAATACGGAATTGCTTAAAGCTTCACTTGGTGCAATTACATCTTTATCATGACTAAACTCATAAAACTTAATCATAGGGACTCTTCTTATTATTTCACGTAAGAAACAATATTTTGGTTGAAAATTAGTTTTTGAATAAAGGTAGAGATTTTGAAATTTAAGCCCATTTTCATGTAATAGCAAACTTATCATAACATTAGTTTTGCCACAGTTTGATGGACCACATATTATACAGCGAATTGTATTTGGCAATAATAGGCTGTGTCTGACCTGGCGAATAGAGTCATGGAAATGTATGTTATTGATATTTAATTTTATAGGCTGTTTGATCAGCTTCATTTCACTTATACTTATAGTTTTATTTAATCTTCACATGTATTTTATATAGTTTGTGGGTCGGCACTCAATCCACACTAGAATATTGTTACCATGAATATTTCAAATACAGTGTATTGTCTTTGGTCAGTTTTCCCTATAACGATACTTCTTACTTATCCAAGTTTGTGTTTACATCTATCGTGAAATGATATTCGTTGGGGTATTTATATGATTTATAAACATAACAGACAATTGGAAAGACAGACATAAGAAGTAAAATATATATTTATTAGTTTATTAAATACATTTCATGGGTATACAAATTTTACGACAAAACTTATCATACTACAATTTACAAATTGTACCATAGCGATATACATTATAAAATACAATTGTTTTAACAAATGAAATCACAATGACCCCAAGGTGTGGTGTCTATTTGATTTGGTTGAACTAGTCTTTTGTCGTCTATTCTATTTAAAATAACTTTATTGATTTCTTGCGAATATAGTACATGTTTGCTTGATTTTATCATATGCATCTTTGATTTTAAAGTAATGTTTTTAAACAAAACTTTCTTATAGTCAGATATTCTCAAGTTTTTTGTAATAGGCTTTGACACACCTTTGGCTTTGTTAATCTGTGCTTTTACTGACTTAATACAATACAATTTTGCCCTCAAGCCAATAAATTCGGTTATCACATCACCACCTAATTCATCTTTAAACAAACCAGGAATTTTAGCATTTAATTTAGGTAAACAATAAGGATTATTAATATCAAAATTACTGCTATCGAATTTCAGTATATTATCTTTCATATCTTTATAAAAGTTTTGTGTGTATAAAAGGTATAACAAACTGTCAGTATCGGTATAACACAATTTAGCTTTTTCACCATATTTATTTTTTATAAAGTCATAGTGAAAATTATATACATGTTGTTTAGCATATTCCAATACGGCAAATCCTATATAAATAGGTCTATCTAAAACAAGTTTTTCAGGATTCAATGTAACAGCAATAAAATCTTCACTAAAAACACAAATACTTTTTAAATTTGGTTTTGTAATCAGTTTCTCTGCACCTATTTTTTTATTTGTTCTATTATTGTTATCACTCCACTTAGTCACCAATTTCACATCAACCTGCTTTCGTTTATTTTCGATAGTTTTTCCAAATATCGAATTATTTAAAAGTTTAAAGAAGTCTCTTTCAAATGATGTTATGGCTGATTGTCTTAATTGAGTATTTAAGTCTACATACTTCTTCAAAAAGCTTTCTTGTTTAAATTGGAGTATACGATGAATTTTTTTCAAAACAAGTCCATTTTTTATACATTCTTTCAAATATACATAATGGATAACATAGTTATACTTGTCATACAAATTTGCAATCAATTTTTCTGTCTTTCCTCCTATGGGTACGAACTTTTCTGGAGCGAAAGGCAAATCACTATGTATGTTATGTAAATGATCAGGGTATGCGATATCTACATCTAAAATGTAGCCATACTCAGCATCATCAGAAATATTAGATAGACAAAAATTTTCTATCTCGGAATTTGTCATGAATTTAAAATCTGATATAGGTAACTTTTTCGTCATTGCATATCCATAAAGATTATTACAATCAAGATATACTAAAAATGTTGACGGTTTAGAATCATCAAAATGAGGTGTATAAATATTATTGGCTTTAGCATATCGGTGAGAGCACTGTGCTAAGCCACCGCGTATTCCTTTTTCTATCATATTATACATTTCTAAATCGTGAATCAATTCTAACTGAACACCTGTGTAAAGCAGCATAGCATCCCAACTTAACCCAGGTGAACTTACATAGTATGCAGGATCCAGATTATAATGCTGAAGACATATTTTTCTAAAATTTTCAAATATATCGCATAATAATAATACATCACACTTTAAGTATAAATCAGTATATTCGCCAAGACTACTAATGTTAAAGTTATTCCAAATATTTTGGGCATGTTCATATTCACTATCAGTGATATGTTTCATTTGCAAGCTGTTGTAAAAATAATGTTTCGGAGGTAGTTGTGGTTCATCATATTTCTGCCATGAATCTATATATTCATATGGATATATTCCTTTTCGCTGCATTAATTCGAACTTTTTGCTATCAGGAAAATGTATTCTTAAATTTAAAAAATCACGATCTATTAAACTTTTACTTAGATTATCGAGACTGGTGCTAAGAAATTGAAATGAATCTATGAATTTAATTTGTAAAGGCTTATATTTATCAGTTTTAAGGATTTTTGTAATGGATAAATATTTTTCTTTTGTTTTTGGAATTATTTTTATTTCACCATCATATTTTGATAATTCTTTGATAAATATGTGGGAATCATAACCTGATAAATTATGAAATATCACAGGTATGAATGAACAAACTTTATAAATTAAATTACACTGTGAATGAGCAGCACCTCTATATTCTGATGTGATATGATCATGATCACATACTTTGTCATCAAATAATAGATTTTTACAAATGTGACATCTGTCAGCATTATGGTAATTACTAATTTGTTCTGGAGTCAGGGGTTTCATAGCATTTTCAGTTATTAAAATGTTATGTATTAACTTTGTTTCTTCAATTAATTTCTTAACAAATACTTGTACACAGTCGGCTCCTCGATAACTTACAAATTTATTTAGGCTGTTATCATGTGAACAACAAATATAAAATGCAAAACATGAAGGTTGGTGCAATTTATTTCTTACAGTATTTTTATTGGTATTTGTTTCATTAAAATTGTGCAATATACTTTCAAAATCAGCGTATATAACAAAATTGATTTTTTGCTGTCTCTCAAAATGTTTAAATTGTAACGTGCTGTATTTATCTGGTAATAATGTTATAATTTTCGAGCATGTATGAGAGTTGTACTTCATTTGACTAGTAAAAAATTGCAAACATGTTTCACACAAATGCATTCGACCTTTATGGCTGGAAACTTGACGTCTCACTAAACGTAAAAGGTCTTTTATAAAACAATAGTGAGCTCTATTATCTTTCTCGAAATATAATAAATTAATATGTTTATTTTTCTTAAAACTTGTTACATAAAGAGGACCAGTTACTTTATGATATTTATTCAATCCATAAATATTAATACTCAAATGATTATTATTATTTTCAAACAATTTAACGTCTTTTATGGTTGGTGGGAATGACATACCTTTTATATTAAATACTGAACTAAAATGCGGATAAGAGCTTGTCCTACAGACATTATTTTTTGCAGGAAATAATGCTGCTAAGATGCTCCATAAAAAACAATATTCATCATTATTATTAATATTTATACAGCTCTTAGTATTTGTAATAACAGCAGGTAAATCTATATAAGACCCACCTCTCATCGGAGAATATTTATTTATATTTATTTCTAAATGACTTAGTGATGTGAATGACCATCCAGATTCACAATGCTCAAATTCAGTTAATTTCATCTTAAAAATCTCTTTTAAATTTAGGTAAATGTTATTCAAATCAGTACTTTCATATATAACTTCGTATTTTGTATTAAAGGACTTCAACTGCTGCTCACCCGATTTAGGTAAAACAAAGTAAGCAAACAGCTCAAAGTTCATTTTAATACATGTATGTTTCAATAGCGATAACTCAATTATTTTATAAACATCGTCTCGCTTACCATCTAAGAACGCCTCTGGAAGGAGGTACTCGACTTCTTTGGATGGGTTTAAGCGATAAGTCATTATTCTGTTTTTAAATGCTGTAGCTATTATGTCAATATGTTCAAACTCAGACTTTATCAAACAATTCGATTTATGGATATTAGTTCGTTTATGATATCTGTATTCATGTATAGGTATCTCAATTTTACATTTATCACAATTGATATAACTTGGTGGTGACTCAGTAGAGGGGGATAAAACTGAAAAGAGAAAAAATTATACATGGTATAATATATCCATTTAATTAAACAAAATTACATTTAAAATACATAGGTAGTTATTATAGTTTATAGTAGCCTTATGGTAAGAGTTAGATATAGTTTCATGATTAATATACGGATTATACATAGCAGTTATCTCTAGATCTACTTATATAACCACTTTACTGGTATGAGCTTATAAAAGTGGGTGTACAATTATTAAATTCATTCCCGGTCTCCTTGACAAATTCGCTTAAATGCTTCCAGGACTTGGACTCTGTATTACTTTTATTTTTAATAGTAATTATTGAATGTCGCCATCGATTGATCGGTAGAACCCGCTCGATTTCCTCGCTTTCATAAATTTTTAGTTCTATGTAATAATTTCCTGATTTTACTTCGTCTATTTGACGTGAAAACCCATTAGCTAGCCTACGCGTCATGTATGAGTAGATAGGTGCAGGTTTTTTACCAGCGCTGCAAATAGGTTGACCATCATTGCTATCCGCACCAAACAGGTCACAGACCGTCGCTCTCGACTTCAGTTTCTTGGTTCCCGTTGGCTGAGTGTCCGAAGGCTGACTGGTTGATGCCTTCTCTGCCATCTTTCGCTTATTTTTGCTAATCTTGACTGGGACGTTAACTTCCGACTCATCTGAAGACGGGAACAACTGATCAGCCATTTGCTTGGACCTGAAAATAGAGACAACTTTATAAATAAACGGTAAAAAAAGGACGAATAGTTTAAGTTTCGCTTTGTTACTTTATAGAGATTATTTGTTAATCATTGAGTAGCAAAATCATTGAAATGATTGAATAGTTGAATTATTGTAATAATAATATCTTGGGACACCTCATACAACGTCATCTGATTTTAAGAGTTGAATCACTGAATAGTGGAATGATTGAATAGTATTCATATTAAGTTTTTACATATAAAATGACATACATAAATTAAAGTCACTTACATTTTTATATAGAAGATCTGGTAGGTACGTAAACTTGTAAACACTGGTAAGCTCGTTAGCCCGTGATGACTGGTACTCTGGGTTGATTGTTTTGTGGCGAAACTTTGGTGGGCAGGCTCTTAAATAGTGATAAATCTACGTCATAGTATCCCGAATATGGAATAGGGGCACGTGGCGGTAAAATCCTGTGTCAGATCACTGCACCCAAATATGATTTGCTTATAATCAATATTATATTACTTACCTACATAGCACTTTTATAAGGATTGGTACTCACTATGGCAATCTGAGCGCAACAGTTCAGATACGAACAATATATCAGTACAAAAGAACGACTTATGCATTGTTACATTACAAGTAACTGCTGTCAGTCTGTGCTCACCCTAATATTTAACCGACCATTTAAAGAATGGCAAATTATATGTAGCATTTATTAAACTGTAATATTCATGTTCGTTTTTTGTTTTATACGTAAAGTATTAAAAAATGTTGGGTACACTTACGTGAAGTTATTATACATATTTAGGCCATAATATACATAGACTATACATAGTTAATTTATAATTATTATGTGATAACCGCACCTTGAATTCGATGCTGATGGATATACTTAGTACCTGCTTAATATAAACATATTGTTTATGCCCATATAAGGCACTAAGTATACATCCCTGACAAACCGATGGAGAGAACCGAAAAGTGATGTTGATGATGAATGTTTCTGTTAGTACCTTCCATTGCTAAAGTTCAACACAAATAATACATTATAATAATAAAAGCAGGTGAATCTAAATGTATTAGTAGTATGCGAATACTATGATGGTTTGATACTTAAATATCGCGAGATCAGCGTTTCTTCAATCACTTTTAAAGCATTTTTGTTGTTGTTACACGTGTGACATACAACTAATATGATATGACTATGCTTGTTAAATCATTTCGATGGATTGTATGAAAAAAAATCAATGAACAAACACATAGTAGTATTTATTATAGTCATGCATATTTTTAGTAAACAATGAAGTGTTGGGTGACATGAAGTCATGCGGTTTCAATTGCATCTACCATTTATGGTGGAAATCGGGAGATGAAATAAAAGCGTTCTATTTTGAACCTTATTACAAACAAAACTAAAAATATCAATTAAGTATAAATAGATAAAATTATAATTTTTCTCTTCAATTCGAATATTTGCACCTGACCTGTAGAGCGTTCACACCAAAATGTCGGTAAGTAATAATTTATTTAATTTATTTATCAATTATTTAAATACTAGAATATTACCACATTTATATTATGCATTTGATTATTTATTGTGTGATTGTGTGTAGTAAAAGAAACTTATGTTTAACCTATAATTTAATTGTACAGCGAAGCTTAGGATCCGAACGTTGGTTATTAAATTAAATATCTATGCCAAATTTTGTATCAAATAGCTATTGAATAGTAAATAATTTAAGCACGATTTTTTTCAGGACAATGAAGATCTCTTCAATTTTATTCCCGAGAATCAACCAACTATTCAAAAATCTGGGCAGAAAACACTGGGTCTTGCTCGAAAGAGAGCAAATACTGAACAATTTTATCAATTTATAAAGAAACCGGTCACCCGAGGAACGAAAATAATTAAAATAGAAATTTACGATGCGGACAGTTTCCCGAAATCAAGAGAGTTGTTATGTGATTGTGAAGCTGAAATATGTGCTCAGCATGTTGTAAAAACTATATTATTTGATGACATTTATACTAGTACTAGAGAACTGATAACTAAAATACAGGATGATATGGAAACAAAGCTATAATAATTATTATTATTTACTGAATATATTATATGTACCTAATAACTAATAAGTAATGAAATTGTTTAATTTATATCAATAATAAACGAATTTAAATAAATCGTCTTTTTCTTTCTATCAATAGGTATAAGACAAACCCATATTGTAGCTAATTAAGGTAGCAGAGTACAATACGCAATTTTAGCATTAAGCAGGCACGTGTAAATGCGAAACCCTTAGTTGTCATTTATGTACGAGGTATAATACGTACCCGATACAAAGTAGTGTCAATCATTTAGGTTTACATTGAATACGACCATTTTAAATATTACAGGGTATTATTTCACTGTTGGTTTATAAGCCAAGACATATTGGTTAGCAATCATTACTGTCTCGTGCTGATATAATATATGGCTTACTACCATTGCCCAGCTTCTGGTTTTCAGCTAAAATCGAGATAGTAATTAATAATAAACCATTTATTTCAGGCATCAAAGATACCAAGAAATACCTTACAGAAATACATAAAATAAAACAACTTAAAAAACTACTTGTGAAGTTATGAGTCTGCACACAGTATCTTATAGTTCAGGTGTCCTCGAGCCAATCTGGTCACGGTAATGGGTATATGTGTTAACGTAATGCCTAAGTACGTGGAGAGACATGAGACAATCTGTCCTGAACTTTAGATTACTGATTAAAATTAAAATTTAGATGTCCTCGAACCAACCTGGTCACAAAAAAAATTGTGGAGAGACATGAAACAATCTGGTTTAAATTTTTTGTTTAATGTATGCAGTATCTTATGACTTAGCGTAATTAAAAAAAAAGGTTCTTTTTAGGACCACCATACGAATTATAATCGCAAAGTATAATTTATAGATTACTGATTTAAATTAAAATTTAGATGTCCTCGAACCAACCTGGTCACAGAAAAAATTGTGGAGAGACATGAAACAATCTGTTCTAAATGTTAGTTTAATGTATGCAGTATCTTATGACTTAGCGTGATTTAAAAAAAGGTCCTTTTTAGGACCACCATACGAATCATAGTCGCAAAGTACAATTTATAGATTACTGTTTTAAATTAAAATTTAGATGTCCTCGAACCAACCTGGTCACAGAAAAAATTGTGGAGAGACATGAAACAATCTGTTCTAAATTTTAGTTTAATGTATGCAGTATCTTATGACCTAGCGTGATTTAAAAAAAGGTTCTTTTTAGGACCACCATACGAATCATAGTCGCAAAGTACAATTTATAGATTACTGTTTTAAATTAAAATTTAGATGTCCTCGAACCAACCTGGTCACAGAAAAAATTGTGGAGAGACATGAAACAATCTGTTCTAAATTTTAGTTTAATGTATGCAGTATCTTATGACTTAGCGAGACATAAAAAAAGGTTCTTTTTAGGACCACCATACGAATCATAGTCGCAAAGTATAATTTATTATACTTAATGTAACGACTGTTTCTTTAAAACAACTATGAAGTCTTATTTTCGTGTTTCGTTTTCGCGAACGAGTGTTCACAACAAGCCCGTCTATTCAAACATCCGGTAATCAATGTCAGATTTTTATATTAGATATTGGGCATTCAAGAACAGTTTTACACGACAGCGAACGTAGTGAGTAAATATTAGAATTATTAAATTATTGGAATACTAGAATGATTGAATGGATGATTGAAATATTAAAATACAAGAATAATTGAATGGATGATTGAAATATTAGAGTACTAAAATGATTGAATGGATGATTGAAATATTAGAATACTAGAATGATTGAATGAATGATTGAAATATTAGAATACTAGAATTATTGAATGGATGAATGAAATATTAGAATGATTGAATGGTTGAAATTGGGTGTTTCTGGATCTCCTCTGATCCAGAAACCCCAATTTCTATCTACTTATGAGAGTGAGAGAATAGGGAAGTGCATTTGTGTCTGCGCATACACTTCTGCACTATAATATCTCCTGCGTAGTTAGTCGGTCTTTGAAATTGACTGCCATAACCGAGATCCCTTTATTATTATATTATCTATACTAATATTATAAAGCGGAAGAGGTTTGTTTGTTTAAACTCGCTAATCTCAGGAACTACTGGTCCGATTTGAAAAATTCTTTATTTGTTGGATAGCCCATTTATCGAGGAAGGCTATATAACACTCGCTAGGACTAATAGGAGCGGAGCAGCGACGAGAAATGTTGCAAAAACGGGGAAAAATTACGCATACGAAGTTGCGCGGGACAGCTAGTATATATTATAATGCTGAAGAGTTTGTTTGTTTGAATGCGGTAATCACAGGAACTACTGATGCGAATCGAAAAATTATTTCAATGTTGGATAGCCTATTTATCGGGGAAGGTTTATAGGCTATATAAATGTTGTAAAAACAGGACAGCTAGTTATACATATATGGATATATATTTTAACAGTATGACAATATTTCCAGACGAAGGTGCGCCACTCGCTGGACTCGAAGAAAGACGCGACGCCAGCGCCGCGGGACGCCGACAACGTCGCCAAGATCGTGCACTCGCCTACTGCGGCAGGTTCGTACTACTTTACTATATACTAGATTTCAAATATACAGTATGGAATAATCACTGCATCATGGGGATCTTATTAGCATCAGACAAATAACAACATACACTAAAATTGAAACCAAATTCGGTTGTCTGTAAAGTCGGTTTACTGACGATAGTTGAACGTGACAACGTCATAAGAAAATACTGATGGAATGCGGACGCATCGCTCACTCAAGTAGGAGAGAGACAGATGTCGAACGCTGCCGAACGCGGAGGCCGATTGTGCATCTTTGTCGCTCGTTCCGCGCTCTCGCTTGCACTTATATGGAACGCCTCAGAGCGAGGTAACGCCTCATGAGTCATGTTTTTTCGTGCGTTCAGCCGGCTCCATCGAATTATAAGACGTTGTCACGTCAAAAATTATAAATCACTTAAAAATCTGACCGGGTTCTAATCACATTTTCGACACGTATATAAATATATAGCTGTCCCGCGCAATTTCGTCTGCGTATTTTTTTCCCGTTTTTGCAACATTTCTCATTGCTACTCCACTCCTATTGGTCGTAGCGTGGTTATATAGCCTATAGCCTTCCTTGATAAATGGGCTA
Source organism: Herminia tarsipennalis (assembly GCA_945859575.2). Taxonomy (NCBI): domain Eukaryota; kingdom Metazoa; phylum Arthropoda; class Insecta; order Lepidoptera; family Erebidae; genus Herminia; species Herminia tarsipennalis. Next base: position 17,940,436 of record OX243837.2, read on the forward strand.
TCCAACAGTGAAAGATTTTTTTTAATTCGGATCAATAGTTCCTGAGATTACTGCGTTCAAACAAACAAACTCTTCAGCTTTATAATATTAATATAGATATAAAATGTGTACCTTTGTTTACAGGCCGAACAATACTATCAATGCTTGACGAGATAAAGAAACCCCAAGCACCTCCACCACCGATATCTCCGCTCACCGCAACAACACCGGCGACACTTGCCGCCACAATACCGGCCACTTTTAGTGCGACAGTGCCGACTAGTTTTAGTGCAACGATACCGGCCACCCTTAACGCGACAATACCGACTAATAACGCAACCACCGACAAATCGCCCAACGCCAAAACGGACAAATCGCCTAACGCCAAAACGGACAAATCGCCCAACGCCAAAACAGACAAACCTATTCTAACACCGGAGAAACCGCTCGAAATGAATGCAATAAGAATGTCGAGCAGCATCTTAGAAAAATCGAGCAATTTCTTAGAAAAGACGAGCACTATTGAGAGAATAGAGAAGTCTTTTGAGAAGGTTGTACCGTCATCGAATTCTGTAGAGAAACCTAGTTCGGGGACTTTGGAAAGGCGAGTGAATGCGGTTAAAACTGAGAAGGTGGAAAGTAATGACGCTTTGATTGCGCAGCTCAATAATAGGGTGAGTTGATTATATTAAATTTTATGAGTGTTAGTCATCTTTAAAAAGCATTTTTGCATCAGTACTCTAATATGGTGTATAATATAATGGTGGCAGCACCTTACCTGCATATACAGTTTATAAACAGAAAAACATTGTAAACATTGGCAATTTGAAAAGAGTGACCACGAGTTTTTATTGCCTGTTTTTTTCTCGGGCTTTACCTATTGTTTGCGAACAGGCATTACCAGTAAATGTAGAATCGACTTTTCACAAGTGTAGTATTTTGCTTCCTAAGTGAATAAATCATTTTTATTATTATTATTATTACATTAAACATGACTAACACTTCACCCAAAAATTGTCGCACGTTACCTGCCTGTTGCTCTAGTGGTTAGTGACCTTGACTGCTACGCTAGAAGTCATGGGTTCTATTCCCACTGTGCTCATATATAAACAATCGTGCTCATCAAAGAAAAATAAATCATGATATATGTTTCTTTGATGAGCATGATTGTTTATTCTGTTTGGGTGTAAATTATCTATAACATATGGAATGTCCCAAAACTTTTGTCACATGGAGGGAAAGTACCTTAAATATTGTAGATAGAATATTTTATTGAAAGAAGACTTCATTTTGATTTTGCAAATAATTCGAACTGCATTTAAAGATTTTAAAATAATTGCCTCTCCGAACCGGAAATTGAACCCGCTTAATGTAAAAAGCATCATACTGTATTTTTTTGTCCCCTATGTGGGTTAAATAGGGACTGCAAGTTTGTATGAAACTCCATCAGTTTTGAAGTTAGATTTTATTTTAAACGATAAAACTAAATACAATGTCATCGTTTAAAATAAAGAAACACGTGTTTCAGCGTTTTTTGGAAAATCAATCCCTAAGGGGGTAAACTAGGGGTTGCTAATTTGTGTGAAACTTCGTCACAAGATAGTATGGAACTCAGTCAGTTTTAAAATTAGGTCTGTGAAATTTAGCTCTTGGATTTTTGGTACTAAATAAATAAAGAAACACGTATGTCAGCTTTGTTTAAAAATCAACCCGGTGGTAAAATAGGGGTTCCAAGTTTGTATGTAACTCCGAAGTTTAGGTCTGTGAAATTTCGCACTTGGATTTTTGGTACAAAATAAAGAAGCACGTTTCAGTGTTTTTGGAAAATCGACATCTTAGGGAGTAAAGTAGGGGTTGCAAGTTTGTATAAAACTCTGTGAGTTTTGAAGATAGATTTATTAAATTTATTAGATCGTAACTTTTTACTTTAAAATAAAAAAAAAACGTGATTTACCGTTTTTAGAAACTTAACTCCCAAAGGGATGAAATTGAATACAAGATTGTGTAAAATTCCATCAGTTTTGAAGTTAGGTTTGTGAAATTTCATATTTGGCATTTGGGTTTAAAAATAAACAAAACACGTGTTTCAATGATTTTGGGTTATCAACCGTTAAGGGGGTTAAAAGAGGGGTTAGAGGTTTATATACATTTCGGTCAGTTTGAAGTAAGGTCTGTGAAAATTTGTGTTGGGTTGCAAATAAAGAAACGTATTTTAGCGTTGTAATCGAAAGCAAAAATCAATCCTTAACGGGGTAAAGTCGTCCACGCGGGCGAAGCCGCGGGCGATAGCTAGTAATAAAATAATGATTTGTTTAAAAAACAAATAAAAAACTAAATGAAGTTAGGCGGTAGGTTCAAGTGAAGAAGCTGTCAAGAAACTCTTGGACCATTCTTTTAGATCAAGTTTTTTTACAGTAATAAACTTTCTAAGAAATTTATGAACGATCCAGTGTGTCACGGTGTATGCTAATACTATTTCTATTCGAAAATATAGCAAGTGTTGCATGCTACTTATGTCGTAATCGAATATTGTCATGGACGATTCTATCGAATTGTAAAATTTGTGTTTATTTCCAGATATCAAACCTGGAAAAGCTCATAGAAGTACAGGACTCCATATTCAAGGCTACCATCGAGGAATTCAACGCTAAATTGAAACTAGAGGTAGAGAAACGTCAAGCGTTGCAAGCTGAGGTGGAGAAGCTGGCTCAGTGTGTGACGCAGGTGTAGCGTGCGGCGCCCAGGGGCCAGGGCCGCCTGTACTCTAGTTATGTGCATCTCTAAACTAACGAATACGCTTTAAGTGCCGTGTTGTGAAGTCTACGGATTGTAAGTGATAAAAGTTTCTTTATTGCCGCGAATACGACGTGCGACCTATGCAACCTTCAATTAATCCGAACATTAGGTATCTACTATGTTATTGTGCTACCGATATTTTTACTAGCGAAAAGTGGTGTAACCAATTTTAATGGAGCGCAAAAATATATGCAGCGTGCTCAAAATGTAGCCATTATTTCTCATATTATTTACCTGGATGATGAAACAAGGATACGTTTGTGTAATCTATAGGTAAATCACGTGTGTTCTATCATAAATTTTAAGCAGGCTGAACTTTTTTTACGCCTCATGTAAAGATAGTTATACCCCTTTTCACTATAGCCGAAAATTTGACTTTGAGATGTTTTCGAAAGTTAAAAACTTTTGCGTGATATAATTCGACATGGGAATAAAGGTTTCGACCGATTTGCACTGACTATGGTCACAAGCTGACTGACCTTGTGGCTACGGTCGGTGTTAAATCGCCCGGTGTCGAATTATATTTATTGTATGCTCTTCAAAATATTTATGTCGCTAGTATTCACTATAGGTAAAGTGACAGTGATATCATGATACATACCACCGAATACTCAAACGATATTTTACTTAGAGACTTGCTCAAAAGTAATATTGTAACTTCTATTCTCTATTACCTTTAGAAGGCGGTGACAGCATGAGAGTTAATAGCTTCTCAGAACTGAGTGACCTTTTGTATTCAACCATTATTATTGTCTTATTATTGAATCACGTTTTAGTATTCGGTTGTAAGGCCGGCACTTTAAATAAATTTATCTCTGTTGCCTAAAACTATATCCATTTTAATACAGGTGTGAAGTGCCGGCATAGTTGAGATGAATTGCATTTGGGAGATGATTAATTTACATGAAGTCTGGTATTTCATAGTTAATAAAATATTATTTCTCACTGGAATACTATTTTACAGCTATATTGAACAGAATATTGAATTGAAATGTGATCGCGTTAGAGCTAGGTGTAAGTGCAGTTTTATAGAAAGCAGCTGACGCAGTTCATTAAATAGGTGCTGTTGCGTGATACAATGTTAGCTTTAGACTCGAATGTCAGACTTTGTCTAGAGTCATAATCGTTTCATGTAACGCAACACGTGTTTTTTTTATAACTATTTATTATACGGGAATTAACGCGCATTATTTACCTTAAAATTGCTTAACGTTTCGACCAGGTGTGCAACCTGGTCGAAACGTTAAGCAATTTTATAAATAGTTATAATCATGCAACGCGAAAGTATAAATGTATTTTTTTGATAACAGAATCCCAATTATGCTAAAAAAACATTAATGAATTGACCTAATAAAACTTAATACTAAACAATGTAAATTTTGTTGTGTTTGGTGCCTAGTATAACTCATTGATGAGCTTTAGTCAATTTAAAAACATTTTCTGAAATACTTATCAAATTATTTTCAATTCACTTTATTTTCTAGGGAAGGCTGTACTAATTTCATCAAAGATTCAGATCAATTTCATAATATTCAAAACATCTACCTGTTCAGTGAGCTGATAATATTATATTTTTTATAAGTCAAATGTATGTGCTATGTATTCTAAATGGTGTAATATTTATTCAAATATACATATTATTAGGTTCTAGTTCATCAAAAAGGATATGACTTTGGTATAAATAGAACACTAGCTATCGCCCACCTGTATGTCTGTTATCGCGATAAAAATGTCCTATCCTATGTAGATCAAACTATTTCCAAACCAAATTTTATCTAAATCGGTTTAGCGGTTTGTGCGGTTTAATGCAAACTCTGTCATTATATATAAGTACCTGGATGACTAAGCTTTCCTAGGTATTTTTTTTAAACGACGTTTTCTAAAAACCTATCGAGATCGATTTATCGCTGCCGAAACCCACTGCATACTAAATTTCATGAAAATCGTTGAAGCCGTTGCCGAGATTCAGAGATATATATATATATATATATCTCTCTCTGAATCTCGGCAACGGCTATATATATATATATACATTTATACAATAATTGCTCGTTTAAAGGTATAAGATAATATATATATAAATATAATATCAGCGGCCCGCTCCAACTTACACGGAATTTTCTCGATTCACATTATATGCATATGTTAAACCTAAAAACCATCCGTAAGAAATTGTCTGAAGGATAGTTAAAACGGCATCAAAAACGAAGGATAGAAAATTGAACCGCATATAGGATAGCAGAAGTAACTTTGTTTTATACTATGTATATATCCTTTTTGATAAACTACGACTTGTTGCCTTTGCAAAGCGGTGTCGCTTGCTTTAGTGATTGAGGTACTTATATTGTCAGTCAGTTTCCTTGCTTTTTCTAATTTTTTTTATTTAACGGTCACTATAGCCTTATAAAATAATTTTCATATCGTCTCTAGGGTAACTACTTGTACCTTAATTGTTCAATAACTGTATATTCTAATATTATTGAGTTTCTATTATTTGTTGTTTATTTTATGCTTTTGTGTAGTAATTATAACATTATGCTGAATGTAAGCTTTATTTTGATATTTTCTTGTGTAGTCCCATTAAATGATAACGAGATGGGCATTAGTCATAGATGCGTTTTGTACGTTAACAAAATTATGTGCCATTTTATTTGAACGATGCACACGTGTATATGAAACCTTTATTTTATATGTGTAATACAATAAAACATTATGTGATGCAATTAGTTAATGTCAGCCTAATTATTGTGATTGACACATTCCATTTTTGTATACAGAATCGTTCACTTACAAAGTAGCCCTTTGTTCTACTAAATAGTTGTATGTTACAACTAATCAGTTTTTACTACTACTAACAATGTCTTTGAATATAGCACAAAATAAAAGCAATGTTTATGAACCCTAAATCACTGTACGTATTCGTTTATCGAGTGAGTACTTTTTACAAGTGAAGATTGGGATTGATTTATTTTGATGTGTAACTCGATTAATGCTTAAGTTTCAGTCCTTTTAAGCGGATTTGGTGCTTAGGATAAGCTGAAATGTTTTTGGTTACACTCACGTATACATATTTACTACTATATTAATTATAGCCCGACCAGGAAAATAAAAATCCTCGCCATGCTAATAGAATTAACTTCTGCAACTAGCAACTGTAACGTCAAATGTCACTTAAGTCAATCCATAAAGTTACAGATAGAGTAAGAGATATATTATGACTGCTAAATCTCTTACGAATAGAAAGAGAGCAGCTGGCTTTCTCTCCTACTCTATCTATAATAACTCTGTCTATGTATATTGGGTACGACCAGGGGCTCGCGCAATTTGAAAATATTTAGTTTGCTTTTCGACAACCGCAACGTTTTCTAAGACTAAACGTCAATATAATCCGTATAAAAGACATTGCTGTGTTTACGGATCTATAATAAACACACTTTATTATCTTAAAACTAATAAATGAACTAGGCACAAAAACTTCTCAAGTGACAACCCCGTGCGGATTTCGCAGCTCGGTCATAAAACTGGGGCGCGCAAAGAAAATTCACGGTTTGCGTGCGGTTATAAGTTTCAATTTTGATTGCAGGCGAGTCTAGGTATATTTTTATACCTAAACCTGACTTTTGTTAGAGAGGAAACCTTCTGTACTGTAGTACTATTACTTATTCTGTGGCACGATTACACTTAGTATGACAGATAAAATTGCAAAGACGGTTTTTTTTTATTTTTCTAAATGGGCTATACATATGGATGCATTAGGACTTTGTAAGTGAATGTATTTGTACAATAAGTAACGAAATATGTACGTACTATTAAATTTGTTGTTCTTTGATGTAATATAACCAAAGTATCATTTGGAACAGCATTTATATAGTGGAAATTTGTACGTATCTATATTTCATTGAGATTCAATATTTTTATCTATAGCAGTTAATATATTTTTGTACTTGTACAGAGATTGTTTACGTTTTATTTAGACACCGAGGGTACCTTTTTGTAAGACATATCTCGATATTACTTTCCGATTGTTATTATATAAATTTTGGATCGTTATTGTAAATTATTGACGGTATATTCGTATTTATTAATGATTTGTAAACTTTAAAAAACCAGGTTGTGTTTGCCATCCATTCTAACCCCATTTTGGCAATTAAATTAATCGTAAATTTATACAAAAACATAACAAAACTCCATTACAGAAATTATACATAAATACAACTTGATAACTGTAACTGATATAGTTGTTAATTAATAAGTAAAAGCTTAGTATTATCCTAGTGGTTGTAGAATTAGGTTACTATGTGATAGACATTGCCTAACTAACGGTATTTTTCAAACTAACTTTTAATACGTTCCAATGGCTTTAATCATGCACAAATTATGTCACACAAACATTTTATAGATGTTTTTAATATATACTCTCTCTATGTACTTCAAATTCAAACTAAGTTCAAAAGATTAAGTTGTACCAACCATACCAATGTATTTACAGCCAAATAACAAGAACGTATACAATTATACATACATTTTTACACGGGGAACTCTAAGGCACTTGTCCGACTGCCGGCGATTAGCGAGCAACTATCAACTATTTTCTCGTACAAGAAACGTACAATAGATACCTAAATCTATTATATTCTGTGTAAACAAACGAGATATAGTGTAGGGCGAGTCCTCGCCGGCAGTGTGAGCAATCACTGATCAACTATTAATAGCTGTATCTCTTTACCTATTGTTCGTTCCTTGAGCGAGAAAATAGTCGATAGTTGCTCGCTTTCTCGCCGTTTGTGGAACAAGTGCCTTAAGCTAAGATCAAACCAATGCGTTAGCCGTTAGCCCGTGTTCTAAGTGGTTTGCACTGTGGCGATTAGTTTTGTGTACGCAGTTGTAGAATGTGATCGTTACATACATCGTGGCGATATTATACACCGTTCGTAATATGTTAATAACAGGATCTTATTTGGCGAGTGTTTTGTATTTCTATTTTTAAAATAGAATAGAATAGAAAAAACATTTGCTATTTAAAATACTTTTGCTTTTTTTAAAGTATTATGCATAGTAATTCGTCTTGTATAAACTTATCGTGAATAACATGCGAGCACCGATGTTCGCTTTCGCGAACGCTTTGATTTGACCTTATGGCGATTTATGTCGTGTCCAATAACTCCGATTTCCAACATATATTTTCCATACGAGAAGAAAAAAAGCATTTCTATTTTAGTACAAGAAAACCCCGGTATTTTTAGAATCATCTCAATCTGCAGCTTAATATTAAGTAGCTATAAAGTTCATTGTGCACATATAACTTGAGATTGATGTTGTATTATTTTACAGGGTTGTACCTGACATTTTTATAGACTGCGGATGTATAGTACGTAATAAATGAACTGTAGTTGGTACAGACGGTTTTGCGATACGTCGTCTTTGTACGGGAATTATGCAGTCAAATAATTCTAAAGTAAGGCTAGCACATTATTGTGCAATATAGAAAGATTCAAGATTTCAGACATTTTGCAACCTTAACGGCTTAAGCGTCAATTGAAACTAGGTAAAGAACTGCTTTAGAATATTTACGATAGTTAAATTTCGTCCTTATTCCATTCAAATAGAGTCGATATTAGTCTACAAAAGACAATTTGCTTAGGTTGACAGCGCCGTGGGCAACACACAACTCAGTAGCGAATTCAAAAGGGGCTAAGCGGCTTAAGCCTTGACCTCCTCATCTCTCCGCTGTCTTCCCGTGGATTGCTTTTTAGTGTCTCACCTATAAAACATAATTCCTGGATTGCTCAGCCGGGTCAAGTCCCCACCAAACTAAATTCGTGTATTCGGCATTGTTACAGCTCTGTATATTGGATCCGGATGATATTTAACTATTTCATCGGAAAAAAAAATATTCCAACTCTTGGCGTTAAATCTTTTATTAGTTTTTTTTTACGGTAGATACTCGGAATGTAGATAATAAGGCCGGAAGGTGTACTTACGCAAAATGTAATAAAATTGTGAAGCTTGTGTGTGAAGAAAACGGTCCGGTTTTTTTGAAGCAGGATGTCGCGTGTGATACAAACCTTATTTGTTGCTCTTTGTAACTCACCAAGCTGTTTTTTTTTTTTTTAATTCGGCAGCATTTTTGGAGCCTATAAGCAGTTGCATTTAACCCTTTGTGTAAATAAATATAAATACATTAACTACTAGGTATTTTAATATTGTATATAAGAGCTTGGTGAAAAGTACATAAAATAATTATAAAGGTTTATATGATAAACCATAGGTAACATTGTATTATATAGGACAATTTTTGATGTAATTTTTTAGTACTTAATTTATTTTTATGTATGCTGTACTTCCGACGATGCATTCCTACGATTAAACAATTCAAAATATTCATATGATTAATGAAATTAAATAATAAACTATGTTTATGGATAAACCACTAACTTGTTTGATTGAAAACCCTGGAGAAAAAAAGTTTGAAGATATTATCTGTTAATAACTAAAAAGTAATCTCTTTTATTCTGTTAATAAAAAAGTTGTGTAGTGCCTGCAGAAAGAAATATTGTAGGCGTTGTTTAGACCCATAGACATAGAGAGAGACTGGACTGCGCGTTCTCTTTTAGGTATTAAGTAAATAAAGGCTGCAAAGCGACAAAACAATCGAGCGGCCAGTAGTGGTCTCTTTCTAGAAATTTGATTAGTTCACGTCACAGGCGTATGTCTATGTCACGTTTGTGTTTGACTGGCCATATTTTTTTTTTTTTTTTAAAACGACTCCCGCTGTAGGGTACAAGCCCTGTGTCGCGGGGGACTAGACAAACATACAAGTCACAGACACAAATTACACCCAGACTCGGAACAACAATTTGTGGATAACACAAAGTGGTGTCCCGTGTGGGAATCGAACCCACGACCTCTTGCGTAGCAGTCAGATACACTCCCACCGCGCCACCGAGGCAGTCATATATGAAAATATATATAGTACGGGTCTTTATCGCGTGAATAATTTAAGGTAAAATACCTTGTTTATTGCTCGACGTTATGACCGTATTATATATATTTTTATAATGTGAACAAATCGCGAAAGTTTATCAACTTTGACTGGCCTGTTGGTGTAGTGGTTAGTGACCTGACTGCTAAGCCTGAGGGTATGGATTCGATCCCCATCCCAGGATTAAAGTTTGTGTTAGGGTTGAACTAAGCTGATGAGAAAAAGTTCCGGGTCAGTTGAGCGCCCTGTCGATACCGCGGCGTGCGGTCGCAGTCCGGCCCTTATTCTCGGTTAGTAGACGGTTTTAGGTGACAGAACAGAATAGAAGCATTGGAAAGTACGATTCGGTGCGGCCAGAGATAGTTCTTCAACACTAATGAGAACAATGGTTTATTCTGTCTGGGTGTAATTTATCTATAATATCCTAGCGAACACTGTCAAAAAGTACTTTTTAACTGGCAAAATCAGTTAAAAGTACTTGTGTCCGCAGCCTTGTGTCTAAACGCTACGGACAGTTGTCTAAAGTTAGACAATAGTCTAGAGAGTGGTCCGGAGTGGAGTTATGGCCCAGTCCAGTCTTTATATCTTTAGACCCCAGAAATGGCACATAAGTTTATGACTAGTTTAAATAGGTCCTAGTATTAGGGTAGAGCGACATCGTCATAAATGTCGAAGCTCCTTAAATAAAGATATAAAAAAAGTATTAGGGTAGGTAAATGAAAGGGAAGAAAGAAACCAAATGATTGTTGTAACAAAACTTTATCATTATAAAAATATTCTTAACTTATTATAATATAAAACAAACACAACAAAAATATATGGCAGTTGTTTAAAAATATTGGGAGAAATTTTAACATTAAGTAAAAAAAATGGGGATTGGAATGTGTTTTGTAGTAAAGTAATATACGAGGAAATTGTTTTTAATATTTATGACATCTTAATGGCTGGTTTTACTGTCACGCTGATAGTCGGCCAAGAAAATTTAACACTTTGTTCAATGAGAAGGAAACGTTTGTTGTGAGCACCGACCGTCAGCGAACGCTCAACGTAGAGATATAACCAGCTTACAATACATCAAGAAAGACGAACAATACTGTACACAGATCAAAATTTAATAATTTTCTGCGCAAAGCACTGTAAATAAACAAATAATAACAATGCTCAAAAATGTACTTAGAAGTAAAAAGTTTGTAAGTAGGTACTTCAATTAAATTCTTTGGGAGCTAGTTAATTATTTTGAAATTATGGCGACTAGTCAACACGACAATTTCTTTACCGTAAGCGATATTAAAAAACAGACCAAGGGCGCGTTCCCATTATGGCCGTGACGACATTTTTACGGTTCACGGTAGTCTCCTTGTTGTCATTGTCGACGAAACGATATTTTAATTGTGGCTACGATGTGTAGCAAAACGACACTCGATTTGCCGTTTACGATTTTTTATCGTTTTACGACTGTCGTGCTAGCTGTTCTGAGAATCTTTCGTCACTGCATAAATGTCGTGGACGACAGCTAATCGTGTCGTCCTATAAGTGAACACCTTTATTATAATACACAAGCCACGACGCTTTAAAAGACACGATAATCTGTCGTCACGACATAGTGGGAACGCGCCCTAAGATCGCACACGGTATGTAATCTCATACATCTTCATCGACATATTATGGAATGATGAACATAATATAGGTAAACAGATTATTTGAAACTTAAAGTGTAAATAAATGACTTTATCTTCAACTTAAACAGGTCATAAGTCATTATTTCCTATGAATCTGTTGCCCTCTGAGTGTTTGCCAGTGTATTTGTAATTGCATTTTCCGTAGGCACCTGTAACCGAAAGGAATTAATGAAATAAGTTTTATTTACAGCTACTAACTGTTCTACGTGACTTCGAAAGTCGCCTCCGTGCATATTGATTATTGCAATAATAAAAAAATAAAAAACCCGCCTGCACAAAAAGATACCCTACATATATATGCAGTCGGAGGCACTTTAATAATTTCATCGAGATCTATTAATGCCTCCGACTGCACGTTGTAGGATGTAACCACTAACTATCATAGTTATTGTCAAGTACCTATTGAAAATTGAAAAAAGAATGATTGCTTACGAACTTATTTAGTATTACAAACAACTTTCTTAAATGCTTAGAATCAGCCCTTTAATTTGATGCCTATATTGCAGTATTCGACACAACATTTTTTTTCATATCTATTTATTTTGACGTCACACAGCCGCCATGTTTGTTTTTTTCAAACGTCACTCATCTAAGAACACTTGGGCTTTCAAGATGAATATAACGACGTCTTAATTGTATAAATCCGTCTAGTGGCTCGTGAGATATGAGGTAATAAAGAATATTACATACATACATACAAGATACGCGCGAAAACATAACCATTCCTTACAGTCGGGTAAAAAGTAGCATATATCCTTCCTCAAATTCTAGCTATCTGCATAGGCGTACTCCGGATTGTTTCGTGGGACTCAGTCCAAGTGTAAAAGGCGGGAGGGAGGGTCACCGAGGTACAATGCTCACCCGTACCATCCACCCACGCCCGAGGTATTCATTGATTAAAACTTTAGGGATTACAAACATCGTCGAGTTTCGCAAATATTTATATAACAAATTGATTTATACTATCTCGGGGAATCCTTGACCCTAGAGAGCGTCTCTAGGTAGCGGATAGGGGGATGCTCGTCAGCAGTGAATATCTGCTGAAGGGTAGGAGAGAAATAAAATACCTCCCGCCGACCATAAAGGCTGAACTTAGCTCTGTTCTAGAACGACGTCGCATTAACATGTATTGTGTGCAAGAAACAAAATGGAAAGGTTCAAAGTCACGTCAAATCGGGAATGGCTTTAAGCTGTTATACAACGGAAAATAGAACACCAGAAATGGCATTGGAATTATATTGGATCAATATCTTAGTAATAATGTTATCGAAATAAACAGGATAAGCGATCGCCTCATGTCAGTAAAATTAACCTTAGATAAACAACCATACCTGAATGTTGTCTTCGTCTATGCACCACAAGCTAATTGCTCATACACAGAGAAGCTAGAATTTTGGGAAGAACTGCAACCCATCTAACAACTATACCCAAAGGGGGACAAAAAATCATATATAGAGACCTAAATGGTCATGTGGGAAGGGATAGAGATAATTTTGAAAGCTACCATGGTGGCTTTGGACACGTGGAACAAAACAGGGAAGGAGAAATTGTTTTGGATTTTGCAGCCGCCCATAACCTAGTAGTAGTAAACACTTTCTTTCAAAAAAAGGATGATACTCTAATAACCTATAAGAGTGGAAACTCTAACAGACATATAGATTACATTCTAATTGACATAATGGATTTGAATCAAGCCAAAGACTAAGGTTATTTCAGTGAAACCACTAACCTCCTTGTCCTAATTAACTGTCTTGAAACTAAAAACACCAATTAAGACAAAAAGACCTAAAGTCGAGAAGATCAAATGGAATGCACTACACGGCGAAAAGGGCGATACTGTCAAAAATCAATGTTACTATATAGATACGGTTAAACGTGAAGTAGGAATTAGTAACATAATAATAATATAAAGAATATCAAATGGTGGAACAACCACCAAGGAAAGTAGCCAATAAAAACGATTGTTTAAAATTTGGCTGGATACAAGATAAGGAAAATTACAAACAAGCTAAAAAAAGCTCCAAGAAGAACAGTGGCAGTTGAGAGGGAGAAGGCTAATTTCGATTTCTATCAGCGGTTAGAATTAGCCACTGGACATTACATACATAAAGTACGACGTGACTTTAAAATCACAAAATATATCAAAGATAAGAAAGGCACTCTACTCACGAACTTTAAGGATATCTGCGAAAGATGGTATGAACACTACCAAAATCTATTGAATGAAGAATTTCCCAGGCAACAAGAAGAGGAACTGCCAGCAACAGAAGGACCGATTAATGAAATAAGTCTCGCAGAAGTAAGGAAAGCTATATCTCAAATGAAAAACCGTAAAGCAACTGGCCCTGACGATATACCCTCTGAGTTTTGGAAATTTCTAGAATCAAATGGAGAGTTAGTTAACTAATATTTGTTTTTAAAAGTATAAGGAATATTGCAGACTATAACACACTTCGCACAGTTTATTTTGCACTCGCTCAATCCATTATCACCTATTGTATATCATCTTGGGGTGGCACTGGTAAAACATACATGTTGCGTCTAGAAAGAGCACAGAGGGCTTTGTTGAAGGTGTTAATGTGCAAGCCCGTTAAATTTCCTACATCTGATCTGTATGTTATTTCCAAAGTCCTAACTGTTCGACAGCTGTACATCTTACAGGTTATCCTACGCAAACATACTGAGACTCCGTATGATAAAGACTTTGTTCAAAACACACGCCGATCGGATAGGGTATGTAATTTAGTTACTACCCGAACATGCCTTGCACGACGCCAGTATCATTCCCTCAGCCCAAGGCTTTATAATAAAATAAATAGGCTACTAAATATATACCCCTTAACACTTACAATGTGTAAAAATAAAGTCACAAACTGGCTAAAGTCCCAATCGTACAACAACTGCGAAAAACTAATACTGTAACAACCATGGTTTTCATTATTATATTCCATTAAGCACTACTATTTATAGTTGAATTTATGTTATGTAAGTATGTAAGAATATAAATTATATATTTATTTTTAGTATATATGTATCATTGTAAGTTTATTCCCTTCAATAATCTATTTGCCCAAACTTATCTATAACATTAAATATATTTATCTTAGATCATAACACACACACTCACACACACATACACACCACACGCGCACACACACAAACACTCACACACACACACACGCACACGCGCGCACACACACACACGCACACACACACACACACACACACACACACACACACACACACACACACACACACACACACAGTCACCACCTTAGTTAGATCGTTTATTTTTAGATTAAGTATACTTTTTTGCTACTACTTTGTTTGTTACTATCTGTTTTTAAAGACAATTATGAATGTGGGCGCTAATGGCTGCGTCACAGTTTATACTATTGCAGCTATTAACGTAACTTATTCTTTGCTGTACATTAAATGGTAATAAATAAATAAATAAATAAATAAAAAAAAATAGAGATATGGCCCACAAAACTATTTAATTTAATATTAGCCAACGAAGAAATGCCCCATGCTTGGAGGAAAAGTATATTAGTCTAGTTCTACCAAAACAAGGGAGATGTTAGACATTGCGAAAACTTCCGGGGGATTAAACTTACATCGCACACCCTTAAGGTCTGGGAGCGAGTCCTAAATGAGCATTTTCAAAGCTTAATAAATCTGGCAGAAAATCAATTTGGTTATACTGCTGGTAAGGGAACATCGGATGCAATACACATGATAAGGCTGTTAATAGAAAAAACTCGTAAAAACCAACAAACCTTATGGACGGTTTTTATAGACCTTGTATTCTCTTCTTCTTCCCTTTTATGGTCGCAAAATATTCCCGAGCGGTATTAAGGTCTCGAAACATTCCCAAGCGGTACATAAGACTCATTGCAGATATATATCTGAATGCACAAACAAGTGTCCGAAGCCCAGCGGGTATATCTAAGCTTTAATATCAATGTGGGGGTTCACCAAGGCAGCGCTCTTAGCCTCTTACTATTTAATATCATATCATTATGAACCACCTAACAGAGATATTTCTAAAAACCTTACCATGGAACCTCTTATATGCTGATGATGTGGTACTGATATCAGAGAGTAAACAAGACGTACAGGACAGCTTGGAACAGTGGAGAACTCTCGGGTCAAACGGACTGCGCGTTAGTAAAATTAACTTCGGCCCGGACAAATCTAGTACAACACATACCGAACTGATGCTTGATGGAAAAATACTACCAAGAGTAAACAAGTTCAAATACCTAGGTTCCGTAATTTCTAAGGATGGCACTATTACAGCTGACATAATTCACAGAACAACGTCTGGATGAAGTATATGGCGCGAATTAACGGGAGTTTTGTGTGACCCAAAAATACTAGTAAGAACTATAGGCAAGGTCTATAAAACCGCTGTTAGACCCGTTCTACTATTATTTTTTTTTATTTTATTCTTACGACTTTTCCGGCATAAGTAATATGTGTATCCATGCAAAATTACAGTCTTCTAGCACTAACAGTCTCTGAGTTAAGCTGCGGACGGATGGACATGGCGAAACTAAAGGGTTCCGTTTTGCCATTTTGGCTACGCAACCCTAAAAATAGGAACAAGACTACTTCAAATGTTCCCTGCCGTAAGTACTGTGTTCCTCTTTAGCATATCTTACACATTCTTATACAGTTAAGGAGACAAACAAGTGTGAAATGGTTATAAGGTGCCATAGAAGAACTTTTTAACATATTTTTTTATTGCCTTATTTTTTTAAGACCAATCCTGAAGTTTCTACACTAGACTAGTGTCATGGGAGACTTTACAAAGATACTATTTTATACACAATCATCAATCAATCAGCTTTTATCGGTCAACTGCTAAACATAGGCCTCTCCTAATTTAGAGCACAGCACCGGGTAACATTTTCTACACCCAGGATCCAAACTTTGAACAAATACTTTTGTCCCGTGTGTCCCCCAAATTGTGTGTAGTAAGTAGTAGTAAATAGGACTGCTGCACAAAGTCGTACTTACTACCGCTGTGTCAACACATCTAATCTCTAATGTAAAAAATCTCGTGTCTCCGAAACTATTGTACCGACTTTAATGATTATTTTTTGTATATTTAGTAGGTATGAAAATAGGTAACGTGTTTTTTTTTAAATCGCGGTTTTAGTATTTTTCATTTAAAAACGGGGAAAATTGACGCAGACGAAGTTGCAAGGGTCAGCTAGATATATTTACGTACCTCTATGTTTACCCAACGCTCCCAAATCCACAGGCAACGCTCGCACAGGGGCTCCTCTCGTTTGGAAGGTAAGTGAGGCAGGGGCATCAGTGACGTCACTGGGCGGTCGTCGCACGCGCATAAACTCGCCCCGCACGGCTGCCTCACGTCGTTCCTCGGACGAAACACGACGAGAGTCCAAAAACTTCAAGTTTGGTAGAATGTATATTACGAAATATCTGGAAATTTTTCAAAGTAAATTGTACGGGCATATAGGTTGTTTACAGTTGTGATTTTATAGATTTATTTTTCTGAAACAATAATAAACGCATTACAAAGAAATATTTGCAGTTAATTTGACACTCAGGGATCGAGAGACAGGAAAGGGTCCACAGAAACATTTTTTTATGTGCGACCTCAACACCCTTGGATATTACATAAGGCGGATTTCTACGAATTTAGGTGAATTGAATTACAAAAATTTCGCTTCTTATTTACTATGAAACTGCGTTCATTAGCGACTAGCCACGGCATCGAATCGAAAAAAACAAAACTTAAGAATATATATTTTAATTTGCTTCAACACGATGCTTTTATTACCTAGCCGCCTACAGGCGTTGTATACTTTTATTCCATATTGACTTTATTACTACTGATGTTGTGATAGCTTACTACATAGTAGGTAATTTAATAGAGAATATGCACGTATTTTTTTATTATTTTATACGTTTCACCTAGCTATTACATTATAAAAAAAATAAAACATCCAAAATAAAAACCACTAAGCTAAAAAATAATAATTCAAATCACTATAATTTTCGGGCGACTTAAACGCGGTAACTTTGGCACGTTTATTGTGTGACGTCAGATTACACGAGTTCGATGTCAACAACAAGTGTTTAGTTCACAAAAAATATAATTGATAAAATCAGTGGAAACCATGGAAAAGCAGTGAAAAGCTTATTATAGAATATATCGTGTCGTTCCTATTTGCTAAAATAACATGAAAACTAAACCTGTATAAGAAAAAAGTGGCGCAAAGCAATGAGAAGAGACAATGTATAGTGTTTAAGCTATTTATACTGTTGTGAAGATCATTTTAACGTAGGTAAGTAACGACATTAAAAAAAACATAAAATACATATATCAATCATTTTTACTTAGTTACTTGCACATACTTGTTTTATTTACAAACCTCGACGATAACATAACCTCGTTTATGAAAAGTTTGTAAAGATATTCTCAATATTTAACACATAGGAATTCATCTATAGATAAATTCCTATGAATACTTCGAGCCTAAAAAAAGTAATAAAACCTCGCAGCTTTTAATCCTATGAGTTCAGCAGACGTTAAATCTGAATTAGATGCAAAATACGTGATCATCATAAATAAGTCTTTTTAGGAAGATTATCCTATTGTGCAACAATAACAGAAGACGTAGAGTATAAATTGACGTCACGTTTTGTATCACCAATAGCGTTGCGTTTTAAAAATTTGCGAGGTAATTTAGAACCAGTCAATTTTTGATGATTATATTTCACTATTCAATTATGATAAATTTTAAAAATATTTGTATATTAATTATATTTCATACTTGTATATAAATTTATTTCACGTGCATATTCCCTATTAAAACACATATGATTATCAATAGATACATACCTATATCTCTGATAGTCAGAATCATCTTTATCGATATCCGATAGTTGGTTAGGACAAGCTTTGTTACTGAGTAAGCTCAAATATGTAAGCGAAGGAAATTTCTTGCTGATTTTGTTCATTAATTCCTCCAAATCACTTAGCTAAAAGAATAATACAAGATAAGAGATAGAAATATATCCATTTATACAACTAGACCAAACCAACCAGACCACATTCTCGATTAGCAGATCGGTGGAATAACTTAGGATATCATTAATTATACACTAGAAAAGTACCAGACAATGTAATTGGAATAGTAACATAATTATTCCTGTGAGAATTTATCATAATAATATTAGTATGCATTTATTATTTACAACTAGCTGCGCCCACGACGCTTCACGCGGACGAATTAGTAGGGAAAGCCATATAAACGTTATCGTGATGATAAAAAAAACCCTAGCCAAACCTATAGCCTAAATTACTCCTTACATCATCAGTTGTCTGACAGTGAAAGTCCCGTCAAAATTCATCCAGCCGTTTCGGAGATCCAGGAACAGAGTATCGGACAAAATAATTAAAACCGGGCAAGTGCGTGTCGGGCCACACAGAATGTAGGGTTCCGTAGTCCCCCATCCGAATAATGCGGCTTAAGAAGTGGGTTTTCTGTTGTTTTTGTTTCATATTGCTAACGGTATGTAAGTATTTTTCAATGGAATCTGTACGAAAATTTTGTTACTTCTTACTTGGTCCGCTGTTACTCGTTAAGTTGTAAAGCCTACTTAGCTGTGATAATTTTTCTTCACTTTAAAGCCTAATATTTCACAAAAGGACGGAAGACCATTTTTCGATTTAGGGATAAATCGAAAAATAGTCTTTACAACACCACAAAGGTTTTAAAAGATCTATATAATGATAACACACGCGATGGGGTAGGTGTGAAAAAAAAATCACATCCGTAATCCGTATCCGTTTCCGTAGAATTTTATAAGCTACGGGTCTTAATCGCGTAAATATTTTATTTTAAGGCTATATACCTTTGTTTATTGCTCGACGTTTCGACAGTATTGCAACGGCCGTGGTCACGGGTATTTAGCCTTAAAATAAAATATTCGATTAAGACCCGTAGCTTATAAAATTCTATAAAACAAAGGTATTTAGCCTTAAAATAAAATATTTACGCGATTAAGACCCGTAGCTAATAAAATTCTATAATGTGTACAAATCGCGAAAGTTTACGAACATATAAATACATATTTATGCAAAATTACAGCTTTCTAGCACTTATAGTCTCTGGGCTAAGCTGCGGACGGACGGACGGACGGACATGGCGAAACTACATGGGTTCGTTTTGCCATTTTGGCTACGGAACCCTAAAAATTGTGTTTAACTGTTATTTTTACATTACAAACAGACACTTCAATTTTATTTATTTGTATAGAAGTATAGATAATAGTAATTGAAATCGGAGAACTCTTTAAATAGTTATGCGTGATTATGATTATACATACAAAAATTACAGTACAACTTGAGAACTTCCTTCGTTGTTAAAAATTAATCATAACAAATGCAACTATTGTTACTTTAGTATTTCGTAATTGTTTAATTATTTCGTTGAAACCGTCCTAACAAATTGGGGCCTCTAGAGACCCTGGGCGACCTCTAGCTTCACGAACTAACGAAGGGATAATGTGGTCACATTTAGAAGATTGGATCTAATCTACCATGTGAGCTGTGACTTATGTGTAGCAGTTTCCGTCCCTATGAGGACAGGAAATCGCCACAACGGAGTACCAATTATATGGACCTAAATTTGGTACCTAACGGCCGAATACTCACGCTATTCAGTTTTAGGTCGCAGTACACTGTTATTGTCACTTTATCGTTTTTGGGAGACTGAAATACTTTTGAACACGACTCAAGGTTATAAGTAGCTTCGGAGATATCAGGGTTACGAGTAAGTTTGCAATTTGAGAAAAGTTTTAGTGAACATGTTAACTCCAAAACCTCAGTTGACCCCAAAGTGACTGGATTGTTATAGCAAAAGAGCATTAAACATTTTTTTACAGAATTACATACTGACCGTACTTTTTTCAAGTATGTATTTTTAGGAAACCGTTTATTATTTTTCCAAATAATGAGAAATGAGACTTTCCCGTACCTACATGGGCTATATTGCTGCCTCGTTCATAAATACTAGATTAGCCCTCTTGGGTATATACTAAGTTACCTGCATGCACAAGGAGGTACCTAACCTAAGGTACCTGTCCCACCGACGACGATGAGCAAGAAGCGAGTAGCGATTTTATCTCTCAAGAAACGTACAATAGATGTATATTGTAGATCCCGTCTATGTAAGCAAAAGAGATGCAGTATAAAGCGAGTACTCGCCGGCAGTGGGGGAACGTTCAGCGATCAAACTATTAATATTGGTTTCTCTTTTGTTTACACGGGATCACCATAAGTTCGTTTCTTGAGCGATAAATCGCTACTCGCTTTCACACCGTTGGCGGGGCAGGTGCCTAAGCCAAACAATAAAGTGGTTTTCATTGAGCTATGTAGTTAATTCTACTATTCGATTACTATTCGCTGGAATGAATATTCGGGACATTAAATACAATCTATTTAGCCGAAGTAAGTCTCGTGCGATAACGTTCACGTAACATCTTGTATCTGGTTTTGACGGATAAATTGTTGTGCCGATTTTCGTGGAATTTGAAGCTAGTCTCTTTCCTCAAAACGAAACTCAGTGGAATCCTGCTGGCTGTCAAGAAATACTAACTCACCTGATTGTTGTTTAGTGAAAGTGTCCTCAAGCTTTCCAAATAGGGAAAAGTAATAGCATCACCTAGTTTGTTGTTGTCCAATATAAGCTCCTCTAATACTGTGAAATGGTCCAATCCTTTCAATGTTTCGATATTATTATAGCTGTAAATAAACAAAAGAATATTTATCATATAGTTAACGTATGTGTATCCTGAGAAGTTTGCAGATGGCACAAGTTTAAAGAGTTACATGTTCACTCACTCTATAGCGTTATACCACACATATGTAGTATCTATAGTATCTATAGTATTATATACACATCTTGTCATCATGCAAACGATCATAAATAGTTTTCATACCTACCTCAAATCTAGACATTTCACTTTAACGCCATACATTTTCTGCAGTGCAGGAGGTATTCGCCTGCAGTCTTGTCCGCAATAGCTCAACTGGAACAAGTCAACGGATAAAACAAGTCACATACCATTGACTGCCTCTGTGGCGCGGTGGGAGTGTGTCCGACTGCTACGCCAGAGGTCGTGGGTTCGATTTCCACACGGGACACCACTTTCTGTGATTCACAAATTGTTGTTCCGAGTCTGGGTGTACTTTGTGTCCGCGACTTGTATGTTTGTAAAGTCCCCGCAACACAGGGCTTTACCTTACTGCGGGAGTCGTCTTAAAAAAAAACCATACATTGTACCTTATGTACATTTGTACATAAGGTATTTTTTGGGTTTTACTTTTAGTCTTGCTCACGGCTCCGCCCGCGTGTATTTGAGTTACTTATCATGATAAAATGCAGCCTTGGATTGAGCACCTATAATAATATTAGATACCACCTAATGTAAAATTTCATCAAAATTAATTTGATAGCTTAAGTGTCATATTAATCATTTATTTTATTTATTTAAAAAATTAAGAAAACTTACAGCTAAACACAATAGTTAAGAATAATAAATAACATAAAGAAGGCCAATTAAAAGTTTTCGCTAATAGAACATAATACTTATATACAATAGTAATTATATCAGTAGACAATGAATTTATTAAACTAAAGACATGTGAATTATACAACACAAAAGAAAGATACCATAAAAAATACATACTAAAAAAAGGAAAAACCAAAACATACATCATACTTTTATACTGGGAAACTTTTGCATTTGGTATCTATAAAATTAATAGAATTAGTTGGGGTAAGTTTGATATAGCTCTATGCATATGAAACACAAGTCATTTATTTATGTACATGCATTAACAAATTTTATTTGGGTAACTACTTAAACCACTTAACTATATTGTAAGTAAGTAGGTACCTACAAGAATTGCTCATTTAGACGTTGTATCTAGGTACTTGTGCATCATCAAATATTTACAATAAAAGCTGATGTAATGAAGTTCTTTATTTTGGCCATAAACAAGTAATGTCGGAAATATGAAAATGGACAAAATAAAACTACTATCACAAAGTCACAACACACTCTCATCTGATTTAATGTTTCGAGGGCGGCGGATCCGAAGAAATTCCAGCGCATTCCACACAATTCATTTACTGTCGAGGCAGCAAGACTATGGAATGCACTGCCTCTTTCTATAAGACGAGCTCAATCGTTGGCATCTTTTAAAAGAATGTTGAAGGATCACTATCTTTCTAATTAAACTTTTAATACGCATTAATTTATCAATTCCTTTCTTTTAAATTATTGATATTTTAAAATTAATATCTATTCATTATTTACGCTGTACACTACCCCTATCTATCTTTTCACTTGTCTGTTCTATCCATCCAAAGGTTGCCTGGAAGAGTTGTTTTTTATTGTATTAGTGTACAATAAAGAATATTATTATTATTATTATCCATGGTAGATTTACGGCTTAGGTACTTGTATGGGTGTTAGACTCGACCTAGATCTAAATACAAAAAGCATTTTTACTTGAGACAATCCAAAATGAATAAAAGAACAATCTTCAACCCATTGACCAATCTTATCTCGGTTCTTACTGCTCATTAAAGCAATATTTTACAGAGTAAGCCATGTAACATGACCGTAATCTGACGATTAGACAGTCCACAAAAGTTGTTCAAAGTACGACATAAAAAATTTACTTCGCCATTTACGTGGCTACGTATTCTTCTAAGTTTATTGCGCCCACCGCCAAGGTTTTATTCTACTTGCTTTATCTTTACTGAGGGTCATTTTATTAGCTACGTAACAACCTATTTATGGGTTTGATGTAACCAGATACTCCAAATTTGCGTAACCTGTAACCACTACGTTACTACTACTGTCACGTTATAGGTATATTTTTTTTAAAGAATTTTTGTTTCCTTCGAACTAATGGCGATTTATTGGTAGTGGGGATGAGGGAAGTACGAATCGAAATATTGGTTAGTACCTACCTACAATATTAAATTGCTTGAATAGAGCTTGTATTACTTTCCACGCGAATTCCCGTGAGAGTAAAGGCGAAATAATACATGGGTGTTGTAGGACGAAAATTGTTTTTTTGTACAAATTTTAAATCGCGGTCTAACCATGCCTCGCCTCGGCCGTCTGACCATCTCAATCGATCTTCCATTTACTTTACTTACACTAAACTTTTTAAATTATTTTTTTCAAAATTAAGTTATGCGGCCCTGGGAACATAAACATAGAAATAACGGACATTCTTGTATCGATTGGTTTCTAATTTTGATTGTCTCATCTAAAATATGTCTGAGTAGGCGGAAGTTGTCCGACTGGTCTGTAGACCAGTTTATATGCTATCGTAGCGGTTATCGCTTCTATTTAACATATGAGGTCATGTAGGTTGCCAATCGTCTTCAAGACATTGATCCCGATGAACGAGGTTTTGTTCTACTGTTATATGTAGTGAGAGCACTCTAGCGATTGTCAGTTATGAAATACATATAGGTAACATAGGAGCGGCATAAAATATAGTACATAAGGCCGGTTCACAGGTCAACCACAAATCCAGGCGCACAAAGACGCACGGTACGCGGTACGGACGAATACGACGTGCACTGTTTTATTGAGATTCGACCGAGTACGACCAAGATCTTCGTACGAGCGCGTCTAAGTGTGCGTAACCGCGTAAACAGGTCTTAATTATCTTGTGGAAACGGTCCTGGAATGGTAGGAACTCTAGGTCAAAGTTTCTTGATGATAACATGAAAGGAGTAATATAGGGTAGCAAGTATATATTATTATAGTTTTTTCATAAAAAGGGACTGATTCTTGAATTGTATGCATACAATTCAAGAATCAGTCCTTAAGTTAGTACTTTTATTTTACAAATTCTGTAACTGTTTGTTTTGTTCTTTTTTGTTTTTTTTTTTTGGCTTTAAAAAGACGTCTTGTACCCTAGTACAAGCTCTGTGACGCGGGGCACTTTACAAATATACAAGTCACGGACACAAAGTACACCCAGACTCGGAATAACAATTTGTGGATCACACAAAGTGGTGTCCTGTGTGGGAATCGAACCCACAACCTCTTGCGTAGCAGTCGGACACACTCCCACCGCGCCACAGAGGCAGTCAAATCTATCCTATTAATATGTATTAAAAATCCAAAAGTTTGTGGCTTGGAAAAGCTAGTATTATAAAAAAAATGTATATTTTAAAATTCATTTCATAATTTATTTGATAGGCACCATTCACTAAAGACAAAAATAATATCCTTACTTTTTGTTAAAATTTTTATTTTTTAAAGACACCTTATTACTTGTTAGGACAGAAGTGATCAAAAACTGTTCAAAATTATCTTACGCAATAAACATATAGCGCCTTACTTAAACTAAAACAACTATTTTTTACGCATATGCATACCTGAACGCCTTCATCCTCAAGCAACATGCTAACATTTGACATTTGTTCCACCGTTTCGAAATTTGGTAACAAGCCATCTATTGTTATCAACTGCAATTTATATCTATAGCAAGTTTTTAGAACTTTTCTACCCTCTAGTCTTTTAAATTTAGCTATGTTATGTCCATATCTTGTTATAACCATAATCCATTTAATAATTGTAAAAGGCAATAAGTAAGATTCTAAAAATGTAAGCACTAACATGCCAAGATTGAATACACTGTCCAAATTTCTATACACTTTATTTGATATGTTCCGAGTTTGAGATGACATTCTGTCTAGTTCTTCAATTGCAAGATATTAAAGCTTAAATATTTTTTTCTTCATTTCCATGGACTATTAAATAACATTGCAATCTTTGTAACATATTTTTTCTTTAACACCAACAACGGTCCATTTCTAAGTCTATCTTGGAAAGTCAGACAAGGTTACAATATACACAAATAGATACTCCACTAAATAGTCAAGTGACACTCACTATTTATACAGGTAATTGGATAAATATTATTATTGAGATTAGTTGCTACTTTGCTAGGGGTAGATGCACTATGTTTGTGTTTTCTTCACCGCATTTCTATTTATTTTACCCATAATTCAATTAGTGTTTGCTTGGATAGGTGTTTCTATATTAACATAAAGTATGTCAAAGATGTTTGACATATATGTACTGCGAGTTCAATGTGAGTAGTAAGTTTAAGACTATGTAAAGATAGTAGATAAGTATGTTGTTAGGATGTGAATAGATGTTTGTTGCTTTGTCATGCTAAATCTATTAAGTGGATTTTGATTAAATTTAACAGTAATATAGTTTGTACATCAGAATAACACATAGGCTTAAAAAATGTGTGTGAAACTACAAAGAGAAT
Organism: Herminia tarsipennalis; assembly: GCA_945859575.2. Classification (NCBI taxonomy): domain Eukaryota; kingdom Metazoa; phylum Arthropoda; class Insecta; order Lepidoptera; family Erebidae; genus Herminia; species Herminia tarsipennalis. The sequence goes on from OX243837.2 coordinate 17,966,240, forward strand.
CTAGTTTTTTACAAAAGTTTGGATATTATCCTGTCCTATACACCACTTTGATACACAAAATAATCAGAGTTGATAAGTGTTATTTTTATGAGTAGTTAATATTACCTTTTTTGGTAAAATATACAGGTAAAAGGTCTTGTATATAAAAAAAATATAGTATTAATCAATTTCAACTAAAATAAAAAATTAAATCAATAGGTATCTGTGGCGGTCAATAGGTACTTAAATACATAAATGTATATATCAAGTTGTTGGTAAGTAAGTAAGTAGACTCATAGAATAATGAACTCATACATTTTGAAATAATTAATCTTCTAAATGTCTTTAAAACAATAAATAACTATCTACAACAAAAAACTTTTAATTAAAATTCCACTCGTTTCGCAATTCAATATTGCACAATTTAAAAAACTTATCAAGGCACTTACTCGATTATTTTCAAAACATAATGCAGAGTGATTTACATGGCTTTCATCCATTTTTTTTTTCTTTTCAGAAATCCAAAATGTGGCACGAATAAAACACTTCTTCTAAAACAAAATTTGCTGGTTGTTTACTTTTTCTATCCACTTTGCACTATATAGACTTGACGAGACAACTGGAGATAACTTTTGTTCAAACAATAGGAAGGAACAAAAGAGAAAATTTCAAAAAGTTCAATGAATGGATAAACACTAATGACAGTGACATTAATGACAATAGCGTGATAAGGGGCTTCTTCTTCTTTTTTTATGACAGAAGGTGGAGTTGTAAAAATGGCGGCAAGTTAAACTTCTCGTCTCGTCTTTATTTTTACAGCTCCGAGTTTAACGAATTTACACTACACATACTTAGACACATAAATATAAACTAATTTCTGTCATGGAGTTTTATATTGGTAGATGTTGACAACAGTAAATGTCTGTGACACTTTAGGCAGGGTTGCTGCCTAAGGTGCCACAGACATATAAAGGGGGAAATGTTTTTGTAATCATTTTTTGCATTTTACAATCTAGGGGGGCAGGGGCAGGGCGGGGTGCAGCTGCCCTCCCCCCTGGAACCCGAAAGTACATACCACATATTGTTGATAAAACTTAAACATAAGTCCTGCTAGAACTCAGTTATGACCAGGGAAAATATTGTTAATAACATATTGTGAGTATAAAATACAGAAAAGGAAGGGCGCTGTAGCCTCGATTCAGCTTTTTTTTCTAACTGGTCCCTAAATTGGCCCCCGCTTATAAATCTTCTGCATGAGATAAAAGTCTTATAAAAAGGTATCTGTGATGGCGCATTGTGCGAGCTTTGAAGACATTGCGCGATTGCTAGGCAAGTTCGGTTCTAGGGGTTCATCAACCTCTACCATTCAATTATATTTACTTGCTCGAATTAAAATGGAGAAAAGAGAATCCTGTATACTTGGGCCCGCTATTAAAATGTCATTGACAGACAGACCAGCAGATGTGGTGACGATCCATCGAAACAACACGGACCTTGGTGGACTCAATATTTTCCATAAACACAGCATGGTGACACAAAAAAGTACGAAGGAGATGGTTTACTGGAGGGAGACTCAGACATATGCCCTAGTTCTTCATTAACCCTCATGAATTCAATGTAATGACATAATAAGATTGAACTTTTTTCTGAATCGAGTTTCTAAATTAAGAAATCTCTTTTTTGCTATATTTGCTTTGCAATTTAGTAGTAATCTAACAATGAATTTGCAGTTATTTAAACGAATAGTATTTTGCATAAAATGTTTTTCAAATAGGCCCATTTGGGATTTCTTCAATCTCTCAGAATTTAGTAAGTAAATTGATAACATGGGGTTCTTGATCACTATTCTCAATGCTTGTAATTAATGTTTTATTGTACTGTAGTTTTTGTACATTCATTGTAAAACTAGAATTGTGTAATTTTAAGTTACTACTACCAAAAGAAATTTGTTTACTACCTAAGATATCCCAAAAGAGATGAGCTCCAATTATAAAAGCTAGGATCTGCCAACTTAATGTGTTGTGGAATTTGAAACTGAAATTCAATGGGTTGCTTTGGAAGTACACCAGTCAATTCATTCGTTACAAGTAAATTCAAAGTTATATTAAAATTATTGCATAAAGACTTCTACTATACAGTACAGCTCTCTTCAACTCTATCTGTGGAATGATTTCCATAACCAATGATTTTAATACCAGTAAAGGTATAAAATTGAGGGCAAGTCTATTTTTCAATGATTTTGGAACAAAACTGGCTTGGCTGTCACAAGTCAACAATGCAGGTACCCTTTCACAACAATTATCTACAGGATTATGGACCTCAATCTGCAGCATATGCTGTCAGCAAAGTCAGACAGCTTACGGATGTGGAAACAGCAAGGCTAGTTTATTTCGATTATTTCCACAGCGTTATGTCGTATGGCATACTGCTTTGGGGCAAGACGGCTGATAGTCAAACAATTTTTATGATTTAAAAACGTGCAGTGCGTGCGATTTACAAACTAGATGCGCGAGTTTCCTTTAGACAAAAGTTTAAAGAGATAGGTATTATGACAGTTGCATCTCAGTATATATTTGCAAATATTATGTTTGTTAAACAAAATATGCATTTATATCAGAAAAATAGTGACGTTCACCCTGTGAATACGAGAAATAAGCACAAATTAGTAAGTCATTATCATAGGTTAGGTCGACGAGGTCACATCTTAAAGAGGTGTCAGCAAGTGACGGGGCCCCATTGGGCCGGCGCCCACCGGGATTGCGGGATCGTTCGAAAGAGTTACCGTGCTCCCGGAACACCAGGGCGAAAGAAGGAACACAGATGGGTTTTAGTCAGTAAGAGTCTGACACGCCCTCCCGCTCATGCCCACGGCGGGAGAAGTCATTTGATGATTTCCCATCTATAAAAAAAAAAAAAAAAATATCATAGGTTACATAAAACTCATAATTAATTTAAGGGTCTTTCTGTGAGAGTATTTAACAAGATACCATCTATCAGTGATTAAGTTCAAAAATGTGTATGGTTACAGTGGATGAATATTTAAATGATAAAGAAAAATGGATCTAATTGCTCGCTCCTTGTTACTTTATTATGATTGGGTCAATTTTGTTGTCACTTTGTTTTAATTGTTACATTGAATAATAGCATGATTTTACTTTTGTAAGTTAAGATTTTGCGTGACGAATAAAGGCCATTCTTTTCTTCCTTGTGATATCAGAATTAATATTTTATATTTAATCATTAAAATCATTGAGCACATTTAGTTTTTACCTTTCTTGTAAAAACTAAATGTGCTCCTACTATATTGTACCCACTAAGGCTGATTTTAGTTTATCTCATATTTCAACTTTTTGATAATACAATTTGCATCAGTCCTATATAATTATTAGTACATTACATCCATATCAAGTGTATAAACCAAGTATAAACATTCAAACATTGTAAAATTTGTAAAATTGGCAATTTGAAAAGAATGGCCGCGAGTTTTTATTGCCAGGTTCTTTTCTCCGGCTTTACCTATTGTTTGCGAACTTGTCATTACATGTACATGTAGAATCACGACGTATCACAAGAGTTGTTTTGCATCATAAGTAAATAAAGAATTTTGAATTTTGAAAAAAGCAACGGCAGACGATTTTCACGTTGCTAAAATTCTGGCAGACAATTTCTAAATAATACAATACGAGACTTTTGAAAGTGCCTGATAAATTATGAATAGCTATAACTAGGAGATACAAGGACAGAAAAAGTTCAAAATTATTACAGGCGCTTTTATATTTTTTGATGATTTCAAAATTGTTTGCCACGATCTTAGCCACTTAAAAATCGGTTGCCGTTGTTATTATTCAACAATAATAATAATATATTTTAAAATTACAACGCGTCAAACTTTGTTAAATACATATAAAGGACCTTTAATTTCTGTACCGGATGAACCTAAGGATCCCGCGCGGCAGCCGCTCTGGGGTTAGCGAGTCCCGACTTCATGAATAGTATGTATGACAGATTCTCTATGAAAAATTCCAGGTTTGGCAAAGTACATACTGGTAGCCTTTCATTGTCTCAACAACAACGTTTGAAATAAGCGACACATGTAACGAAATATCAAAACTAGAAAAATTATCTAGTTTTGACGTTTCCTTATAAGTGTATCTTCATAACGACTATCTAAATGACAGTTTTTAAAAAATAAAACAATAACCGATCCTTTTAAATTAGACAGTTTTCCAGTAAACTTAAATTGAAATTCGTCCATGCGCTTAGGCGCTGAGATGACGTAAGCAAACTGAAGTGTATCTCAGTTTACATACCGACGTTGAAAATATATCACTCTCCCTTTGTCTCTCTATGTTTTATTTTATGGTTTATGTGTTGTTTGCTTAAACTGTATTGTGTTAGTGATCGATTTGTAGTTAGCCGGGAAGTCGCACAAGCAGAGAGCGCATTTGGCAGGTGTGTATCTATTTTTTTTTGCACTCCGAGATTTTGTGGGCTTCCGCGCATTTGATGCACCTATTTGGCCGCATACACATGTTTTTCGAGTGACCGTAGCGCGGGCAGCGTTGGCATTTAAAAATACTTTTTGATTTTCGAGGATCCTCTATCTTAACCTTTTAGTTAAATATATAGGTTATATTTTTGGCTGCAGGGTTATTAACACTGGGTTCAATGTTTACAATTCTTTGTAAACATTGACCTTCTGGTCAATGTGGGTTTCTTGTCGGGTTCATATAGTGCGTTGATAAATTCGCCAATAATTTAATTGTTAGTTGCCTCAATGGCTTCTGATATCGCTTCATGGGGACTGCTATGGTGGAGGTCTTTATTGACAGTGTGATAGCATTTGCTGTCCTTAGGGGTAAATCTGTGTCCTATGCGACCGCTCTTATAACCATAATGATTTTGTCATACTTTTCAGCAGTATAAGACAATCATAATGGTTATAAGAGCAGAATATGGAGTAGACATTTGGTAATTTAGTTTGAATTTTCAGATGGTACCTTTTGCCAAGGTTGAGGAGCAGGAAGTTGAGGGGTTTAGAACAGGTGGAGATATTTTTAAGGATTTAGCCAATTTAGTGACAAAAAAGATGAGGCTGACATCGAACGGTAACGAAGGACACTGTCGGTTAGAGTGAATATGGTCATGATGGTTTGCAAAATTTGCATGGCTTGCTCTAACGATATTAAAATAACTTATTTTAGAGCCTACAGCAGTCACGCAAGAATCAGTAAATCGAGGTTGGTCGTTGCTGCGGCGAGTGTGGGAGAGCTCCAACACAATGCTGGACGCGCTCGCGGATCGTTTGGGGACTACTCCATTATGACTGACCTTTAATGGAGTTGAAGAGCTTGTTGTAGATTACACGTTGCAGTTGCACACAATATGTACTCTAAAACAGTGAGTCGTATGTTGATTTTGAAATAAATATTTGTTTTTTTAAATTTATTTTTCATTTAAAGAAATAAACGGTCCATGACGCGCCAGTAAGTATTTAGATTCGACCTTGTATCTTTATATTTTCACAATTTATGTGTGTGTGTGTGTGTGTGTGTGTGTGTGTGTGTGTGTGTGTGTGTGTGTGTGTGTGTGTGTGTGTGTGTGTGTGTGTATGCGTGCGTGCGTGCGTGCGTGCGTGTGTGTGTGTGTGTGTGTGTGTGTGTGTGCGCGCGCGCGCGTGTGTGTGTGTGTATGGGTTTAGGTATGTTAGTAGGTGATGATTTCTAACTCATGGTAATCTAGAGAACGGAAAACGGACTTGTAATTAGGATCATATACTGGTGCTTGCGCAAAACTGTGTTTTCTATAAATGTGTGTCGAACTGTAAGAATTTCACATAATTTCTATAGGTCCATTGTAGAAAAACACAGAGGTTTATGCAACATGACCTTTAAAACAGCTCTCTGACTTCTTTTCAATGTTAGGAAGATAGACTTAGGCCAGCGGAAACCCATGCGGTTATGCAATACGTCAGTATTGAATGAGCCAATGCAAAGTATACCGTTTTCAACGTAGAGATATCAGCCGATGAACAGAGATTTTTTAATACAAAAATTATTTTTCTCTAGAAGTGAGAGATTTTATTTGATCATGCAGGACAATTTACTATCTATTAATCGCATTAATTCGGCACACGTACACTGATTATTAGCGCGGAGATAGATATTTTAGCGAGATTAGGTAACTGCTGGACAGGTATTTAGATGAGTGACTGTGTAGTTTAGTTGAGAAAGTCCCACTTCTCCCTGTTAGCCCTGGATCTGGGTAGTTTTTCAGAGCGAGCAGAGGTCGACGTTTTTCTATAACTTCAAAGTCAAAGTACTTATTCACTTAGGTTACAGGATGCAACGCGATAAATAAGAGTGGCGCTACAATAGCATCTCCAATGAGCGTGCTTCGATCAATCAGCCAATTCTCCAATCGGCACACTTAAACCCTTTTACCACTGGTACGCATACGCTATTGCCACTTTGGTAGTCAGTTAATTACCGCAATGTAAAGACAGGTTAAAACCACATTGAATATCTACTTTTAAGTACATAGGTACCTTATCAATTCGAAGTGATTACCTGCCATTCCTGCCACCAAATAAGTACATAAACAGAAGTTATCCTCAACTTAAAATCTAATCTAATCTGCAATAGTATGCTATGATACTATATACAGACCTGATGTGCCTCGTCATCGATAAGAAGTACATTTGCAACAATACAAATGATAATTAGGCATGTACCTAGGTAATATAATATGATAGTACCACCAGATAGTACATAATTAGGGCTATTATAGTATAAATTAATGTTTGTGATGACAGTGCAATATTGGACTCGTTTCATACTACTTGTTGATGGGTTTTTGATCGAGGTACCCATTAAAATGAGTCATTTTTTATTACACAACAACTATAAAGAATAAAACTCGCTTCACGGTCAAAGTCGGAACGTAGTATGTAATACGTACTTACTACTACTTACTTTACCCACTACGTAGATACGTAGAGGGTAAAGTAAGTAGGTACTTATGTACGCAATAAGTTTTCCTGTGTGGAATGAAAGTAAGTAGGTACCTACTTATGTACGCAAAAAGTTTTCCTGTGTGGAATGAAAGTAAGTAGGTACTTATGTACGCAAAAAGTTTTCCCGTGTGGAAAAGAACCCACAATAGGTACTTAAATGACGGATATGCTTTTCCGCTGCTTGCCTCGAATTTAATTATATTGAGAGGAAAGAAAGAAGTAAAATTACCTTTTCAAACAGGGATCGTAAAATGAAAACAATGAAATCAACTAAATTGGAAGGCAAATCTATACTAATATTATAAAGTTAAAGAGTTTGTTTGTTTGTTTGAACGCGGTATTCTCAGGAATTACTGATCCGAATTGAAAAAATCTGTTGGATAGCCCGTTTATCGAGGAAAGCTATATAGGATAAATAACATCACGCTACGACTAAAAGGATCGGTGCAGCTATGAGAAATGTTGCAAAAAGGGGAAAAATTACGCAGACGAGTTGAAAGGGGAAAAATTACACAAACGCAGTTGCGCAGGGTCAGGAAGTTACTTTTGTTTTATATTACACTAGCGTCCACACGCGGCTTCGCCCGCGTTTTGTTTGGATTGCCATTTCACCCCTTTAAAGATTTGCTTTAGACTTTGTAGTGGATGCCTACATCATAACAACTATCTTTGTACCAAATTTCAACCCAATCCATTCAAAAGTGTGAGCTGTGTGTTGATTTATCAGTCAATCACAGTTTCCTCTTATGCCTCTTAAATACACAGATAGCTGATCCTTGCAACTTCGTCCGCGTTACACGAGAGAGCTAGAGAGAGTGGACAGTTGGGCGCCTACAATATAATCTTAAAGCAGCTAATTTTTTTTTTGTTTTATCTACGAACCACTCGTGTAATCACACTAATATTATAAAGGCGAAAGTTTGTGAGTATGTGAGTGTGTATGTTTGTTACCTCTTCACGTCTAAACGGCTGAAGCGATTTTAATAAAATTTGGTATGGAGTTAGCTGACACCCTGGATTAACACATAGACTAATAAACCGCGGGTAGAAGATAATATATTTTTTATTATTAACGTTAAAAGTACCTATAACATAGGCTATTTTAGGGTACACCACGCTATGATCGGTAAGAGTGAAACAGGAATAATAGAGGAACGCTGGGTGGCTACGATACGATACTGTGGATTTTATAAATAAAATGTTGGCATATAACAATATTATATAGGTATTTGTGTGGCATACTTACTTTGTATTTTATAGTAATATATTAATACATATATTATTTTAATTAAATAAAAAGTCGGTCTTGTGCATGACGAGCCACGCTCCGTAGTGTCGGTGTTGTGGATCCGCACTTGATTTTGTTGCTAATATTTTAAAACTATGTTACCTCTTATGATATTCATTGAAATCAAATGAAGTTAGAGCAGGTTTATTCAAAATTAGAATTTTTAGAACAAATTTAATTATTACACAACCTTAAAAGATAGGGATTTGGTGACCCGGATTTTTTTTTAGAACTTTTTTAAAGGAATAAATCCGTCATACATTATTGTTGTGTAATTTTATCAGTTAAAGCAGCACACTTGTTAAATAGATTTGACTACTAGAGGTATATATTTGACATATGCTCCATACATAATATGTCAAAATTCTACCTCTAGTAGCCAAATCCATCGATAGGTAGATTATTGAGACTGGCCGTTAGAAGGTAAACTATAGCCGCCTTATTACAAAGAAAAGACCAAATCAAAGTTTAAACCAAGACTTTCAAGTCCAGGATATAGTACAGTGCTATTGGTCTTATTACAAAACTTAGATAATCCGTGGACCAGCTGATACCAAAGGATCTAGCAATCAGCCACAGATTATAATCAATTTAGTTCATTCATTGTTCTTATCATTCAAATATAACGTTCCGTTTTATACCAATATAATTTGAAAGTAAAGTTTTCATTGAGAATAAAATATTTAGACGTTCTATGTAGCTAAATTATTCGCCAGCACTACGTAATTTTCAAAATATTAACCTGACATAAAAGCCCTCGGCCTGCAATTTACGAAAAATCAAATAAATTCTGTCAGGATCGGAACGTTACACAAGTAGTTGTCATTAGTACTAAAAATGTAAACAAATGATGATAACCTAAATTTAACTAACTCAGACATTATTAGGGATGTTAGAAGTTTAATCTGAGTAACTATAGCGCCCAAACACTTAGAGGAACTTGGATGCGAGTTTTTATTACAAAGCTAGTTTCATTGGAACAGGTCTTAGCATGGAAGGATACTTACTCAATAAGATAATCCATTTTTGATATACTTACTGTTTTCTTTGTTGCACTCGTTGTTCTGAATGTATTGTGAGAAAGTATGCCTAGATTCAACATAGGTACTGAAGCTTCGGCTGAAGCACAACAAACAATTGAAACAAATTTTATGAATATATTTATTATTTAATATCAGTGAGCTTGCTATGAAATGAAAATCTCAATTATCTACATAGAATCATTATTTATTAGATACCATTTATTCTCCCTAAGAACAGAGTTCATTTTCATGAGAATCATAAATATAATTATCTAAACTGTTAGGTAGCACTTAATAGTTATTCCATTTGACAACAAAATGGATGTTTACAATTTCAATAACCTGTAACCATTCTGTATTCCCTGTTCAAACTATGTTTGAAAAGGAATATTGAGTTGATATCCCTTAATTCTATTTAGATAGACTAGCTTTCCCGCACAACTTAGTCTGCATAAATCTTCCCTGTTTTTGCAACATTTCTCAATGCTGCTCCATTCCTATTGGTTGCAGTGTGATATTATATAGCCTATAGCCTTCCTCGACAAATGGGCTATCCAACAGTAAAAAGTTCAAAAGAATTACCCCGTTCAAACAAACTTTTCAGCTTTATAATATTAGTATTTTACAATAAATTTTAAATTGTATGCATTTTTTGTATAATATATAAACAGTGATCAATAATATATTTATATAATAAAATTGATAATTCTATATTTAGATCCACCTTATAGTTCACTAGTAAGTTTTAGGTACATTATACATAGAATCATTATTTATTAGATACCATTTATTCTCCCTAAGAACATAGTTCATCTATCAGAGAATCTTAAATATAATTATCTAAACTGTTAAGTAGTGCATAATAGTTATTACATCACAATTTCAATAAACTGTAACTAATCTGTACTCTCTGTTTAGTGTTTAAACTATGTTTAAAGGAACATTGTAGCAATGTATTAACTAGCTGAGCTCTTATAAACATAATATTCAGTTCTTGGTACCTACCAATAACCTAAGTTTACATCTGTTCCTAGTGATAGGTATACCCATGGTTACACTTTACCAACTAAATTTTAAATTGATCAATGTTTATTTAGTTCCACTATAATATGTATAGTTCAGTAGTAAGTTTTAGGTAAGAAATTTTGTCATAATGATGTTTCTATTACTTTGTTTTGTGCATTTTGAGTAAATTCAACATTGGTTTTTGCCGCACTACTCCAGACCACCTATCAGACATTCCAAATGTGATTTTCCAACTTCAATATAAATAATGTGACATATTATAAGTGGAATGCATCAGATTGTTTTACATAGAGCACTAGTTAATGATACTATTGTCGAACAAAATTAATCTGTGTTGATCTTCAACTTTCCACACTGCATAGGTACACTTCACGTCGAGTCTGGTTGACCCAAACATTGCACAGACCACTTTAATTTTAGGACATCTCTGAGTTCTGTATATTAAATCTTCTCTCTCAATTCCAAGCTGTGATAAATGTTTTGAAAAACAATATTATTAAATCTTTGGTCACACATCGCATTTCACTCGATTTTTGCGTTTATTTTGTTGCCACACCATATTTAGTTAGTTAATAATTTAAAGTCACTAAACACGCATTATTCGTCATTAATAATTGAAACTAAAATACGCAAAATTGTAAATAAAATAACCTTAAAATGTCAAAATTTTTGACATTTTAAGGTTATTACCATAGTTAAACTAGGGTGATCGAAAGACTAATATATAGACCAAAGAAGATCATCGATTAAGCGATGAACCTCGTTTTGTAATAAAGATTTTCGTAGATCCATGGTTTAAACTAGGATTTTCGTCAAACCAGGTTTAGTCCAGCTTTTGGAATAAGGCGGTAGGAGTCGCGCCGGGAACTCTTCAATAAAATAAGTCCATTACTCAATGAGTTTATTAAACTGGTACACAAAGAAACACATTTAAAAAAATAAATAAAAAAATACCGCCTGCACAAAACAAAAATGGAAACAAGATAACTTGAATAATGATATAATTTCATGCAGTCGAATGCAATAATGAATCTCGATGAACTTAGTGAAGTGCCTCCGACTGCATGAAATTATAAAATTATTTAAGGGATCTTGTTTCCATCTTTTTTGTGCAGGCGGGTTTTTTATGTTTATAATTTATTTGTTATTTAATACTTTTTAGTAGTTGTAGTATGTAACCGATGTAACAACTAACTTTTATTACTAAAATTCAAAAAAGAATGGTTGCTAACTAAATTTTTTAGTATTACAGTCATAATCATGTTATACGAGTTTGAAATACTTAAAATGAGCCTTTTAATTTGATACCCATATTGCACTATTCAAAACAACTTTTTTTTTCACATCTCCTTATTTTGACATCTCACAACCGCCATGTTTGTTTTATTCAAACGTCACATATCTAAGAACACTTGGGCGATCAAGACGAATCTAACGACGTCTTAATTGTATAAATCCATTCAGTAGATTGTGAGATATCAGGTAATAAAGAATACAAGTACCTGACCCGTGCAACTTCGTATGCCTAAATTTTCCCTGTTTTTGCAACATATTTCGATTGATGCTCCGCTCCTATTGGTCGTAGCGGGATGTTATATAGCCCATAGCCTTCCTCGATAAATGGGCTACTCAATAGAAAAATAATTTCTCAATTCGGACCAGTAGTTCCTGAGATTACCGCGTTTAAACAATCAAACAAACTCTTCAGCTTTATAATATTAGTATAGATTACATACATACAAGTTAAGCGCGAAAAACATAATCCTTCCTTACTGTCAGGTAAAAATAGCACGGTTTATGTCCTATACCTACTTGAGAGGACATTAAGGGACGGCGTAATGTAAACGAATGTCAAGCCCCGTGATTGAATGCACGTTATCGGTTATATCCCGTGGGAGTGAAAACTTAAAAAAATATTAATAGTAAACATAGGTGTCGACAGGCTGCTACAAGTGTATAAGTAGGTAGGTACTCTATAGGTTTCAGTAAAATAAGCAGCATTTAACAGTCGTATTATTTTTGTGTTGACTTGAAGCTCCAAGGGAAGGGAGACCTAAGAATTTACTGAGAACTTTTTCTTTTCGTTAATTTTATGCCAGACAGTCAGATACCGAAGTGATCTTAGGTTGGTAAGTATTTCTTTCGTCAATGAACCTTAAAAATTTACGTAACTGATCACGGCCAGAGTATTTTTCTTTCAATATACCCACCTACCTGCTTTAGCGATGACCTATTTAGATAGGCAAGGACTTTTTTTGTTTGCACACGGAACCTGACTAAAATCTTCAATATTTTTTGATGGTAATTGATACAAAAAAGTAAGTATTTACGTTCTTCAAACTTCTGATCGAACGGTTTTATCTACCGTTTAGTCTAAAAACGTCATAAGTATATATATTGTATAAGTTGCCTTATCTCACTAACAGTTTGGCATCGCAATGCAAATATAAATACATCGTTGCGAATTGTCGACATCTACTTAAGTACGATATATAGCAAGTGATAATTTATTCTCCCGTCAGTATTATTTTGACTTGTGAACGTGTTGTGATAATGGCACCGCAAATAAAATATACGAAGGTAAAATATACAGACATTTATTACAAATATTGCTTTTCGTGATTATGTAAGCATTTTTATGGCCTTTATTTTAGTTGAGTACTGATATGATAATTTGTTACCACAAATACGTTTTCAAATGGGCACCGCAAATAAAATATACAAAGGTAAAAGAATAATTTCAGACATTCATTACAATTTTGTATAACGTATTTGTGTAGATACCTAATCTTTTTTTACCTAGCTACTTTAACATTTCAAAATGAAAATGTTTTCCAATTTTATTGTTTGATTTATAGTAGGTAACATGTATGTTTTATCATTTACTAACATTTTGGCGCTAAGTGCAACTATTATTATCACTTATAGTATCATAAATGTTATATAAGAGTTCAGATTATTACTTTTGACTGATTACGATAAAACATTTAAATGAATCCTTTAAAAAGAATAACAGTAACAAAGAAAAATAATGTTACTTAAGGCGAAGTAACTAACTAACCTAACCATAGTATGGAACTTATCGGAATCATTATTAAAACCCTGAAAGCAAGGTGTTCGCTAACATTTACTACAGGCTAATAATGTTGAAAAGAGTTAATTAAAAGTATTGTAGCATTTCGAGACTTAGACTAATAGCTTTAAGGACCGCGGAACACTTAGTATTAGAAACTTGTCCACTAACACTTACAAACGGCTCACGTTCTTAAATATAATTAGGTATTTAAAAATACATTGTACGACCTAACGAGTTCCAATGAGCAGCAAGAGAGCTATTAGAGCAACAAGAAAGCTATTAGAGTCTAAAAGATGTTCATTATGAATCTTATAGAGCTTGATAGGTACTGCTAGAGTCAGAAATGACTATTACCTAAGGAGTTGTACCTTATATTTATATTGGAGTTACTTGGTCAACCTTCAGTGATAAAATAGCATTTAGAAATACTTGTTTAGGGCAGCAAGCATTATGTCCAAGGGACCGTTTCCAGGGGCGAGAGAATCGCGGTTTATAGTATATAATAGCTGGCACGCGATATTATCGTCGTGCCAGCTGTTTTATAAATTATGTGACATCATTAATGACCGCTATTTTTTTAAAATTGTAACAGTATTTATTGGTCGGCGCGCTCGCCGCGCTCTCACAGCGACACTGCGGCGCTCTCGCTGCGATACTACAACGTTTCTCTCGCACTCAGCCACTCGTCACAGCGCCGCGATAATATCGCCGGAGACACGTTCTAAAAGAATATATAGTATAACAGAACGAGCTTCTCCCCAGTAAATGCACTGAACACTTGTCGCAGTGTTTATAGCTCATGAATAGTCTATGCTTAACTGAACTCTTTAAACGAAACATTAGCACAATACCTCATCGCGGAAACGTGGCGATTCCATATTGAGTCGTTGCGGATACGCGGCTATGCAGTTACAACTCGCGACGATACGCTGGGGGAATAATCGCTCGTTCATGGAGACTGCCCGATGATAGTAGTGCCGAATCGTCGCGATTCTCTCATCTGTGTAGACGGCCCCTAAGCTTTATAGCTCACTAGATGTCCCGCGCAACTTCGTCTGCGTCAGTTTTTCCCGTTTTAACAACATTTTTCATTGACGCTCAGCTTCTATTGGTCGTAGCATGATGTTATGTACCCAAAACTAAAAGATTATTTCAATTCGAAGCAGTAGTTTCTGTGTCGCGTTCAACCAAAGAAACTAACAAGTTAACAAACAAACAAACTCGTCAGCTTTATATTATTGATATAAATAATTAGCTGTTTACGTTGAGTTACATAATTTAAATAATTTAAGCACATTTTAATGTATGCTAGCTTGTTAGGGCCCATGACGACTTTGTGTAATTATAATGATCTTCTGTGCTATAATGTTCAATATTCAAGTTACTTATTTATTCCGACAAACACGTGATAGTTATCTTAGCATGTTTTTTATCAATAACAGAACCCTGAAAAGATTTAGAAGGGAATTTTTTATTCACAAGTAACCATCAAAAACTGCGTTAAATGTAGTAAAAATATATTTTTTTTCATAATTTTTGAGCGATTGTGATATTCATACCAATGACTCACACTTGACCAGTGCCCCCCCCCCCCCGTCATGCGAGTGACTCACACTTGACCTTTGACCAGTGTTGACATAAATATGAAATATACGTGAGATTCCATAATCTCCCTAAATCACCCCCTCCCTAGGGGTCAAGTTAAATCTCACGATAGCTCACCGGAGGGAGGGACGGGGTCCAAAATCGGCGAAAACCACCTCACGTAATTTATGTAGCACTCTTATAAATATAATACATATTGTCTCTGTATAACTGCTGAATCACTGTAAGAGCAAATCGTGGGCCCTAATCAGGGTTATATGAGAGTTATATCGCGTTATCTGTGGCGCGGTGGGAGTGTATCCGACTGCTACGCTAGAGGTCGTGGGTTCCCACCCAGGATAAAATTTGATCTTTGTGTGATAAGCACGATGTTTAATTCTGTGTATGGGTGTAATTTATCTATAATATGTATGTATTTAGAAATATATAAGTATGTTTATCAGTTGTCTGGTTATCATAGTACAGGCTCTGCTTAGTTTGGGATCAGATAGCGTTGTGTGAGTTGTCCCAAGATATTATAGAATCCTAGTTTCTTAAAATTCTCTTAAAGAACTCATGTAGCATTTATTCTTATTACCAAATGGTGGTTTAATGATATTTTATACACAAACGTACCGTAAAAGTGTTCCAACCTTTTGAATATTAATAGCGTCACCGAGAAAAGCAATGCGCCATCGCTTGTCCCAGTACCATTTTTCGTTTGCGAAGGTGGCGATTTTTTAGTGGGTCAGGTCTCACACTACCTCCAGCGTCTGCCCCTGCGGTGCTGGCGGTATATAGATTTTATTTGATTGAGGTTGAGTCGAATCAAGGAATTCTTAACGATACGTCTTGGAATATGGATGTCACTCTATTGTCTTCAGAAAGCGAGACCTTGACCTTGATAATGTAACAACAAGCTAGGCTAGGCTGATCTAGCTCGAGATCTTGTAGTTAACCTTTAAATTTGGTGTGTTTGTCCGTTGGTGGGCCATACAAGAAAGTAAGCAACACTCAACCGCTACGAATTAAAAGTAAAAAAAAAAAAAATGAATCCGTTTTCGTGAAATGTTTATTTGAA
Organism: Herminia tarsipennalis; assembly: GCA_945859575.2. Lineage (NCBI taxonomy): Eukaryota > Metazoa > Arthropoda > Insecta > Lepidoptera > Erebidae > Herminia > Herminia tarsipennalis. The sequence goes on from OX243837.2 coordinate 17,982,311, forward strand.
GATATAAAATTGTATATAACACGAACAAAGCAACCCCTCACATAGCTCAGGAAACGATGGAGAATTTGAGACACCCATTTCCGGGCCGAATGATTTTCCTATTTAAAAGGCAGCCTACTGACCGGTTGATCTATACACATAGTTCAAACCACTGAACGGATTCGGCACGCATAATTATGGGATGAAACCTAGGTCCAAAGTTTGTATGAAACTTCGTCAGCTTTAATCTACATATATCAAAGGAAAACTAGACTCGCTCTACACAATATTATAATTATAAGCATACGTTATATGTATGACAGAAAATGTATCATCAGCGTGTCCCTATATTTTTGATGTAACTAATAAAGTTTGGAGCTAACCTGATCTTTATTTTCTATTTCAGCTGTTCATCGATAATGAATGGGTGGATTCGCAAAGTGGTAAAACATTTGATACTTATTCGCCACACGATGGCTCTGTCGTTGCTTCAGTCGCTGAAGGAGACAAGGTAAGAAACGATAAAAAACTTAGCAGCTTAAGTTACTAATAAAATATATAAATAACATAATCTATTTAAAAAAAAAAACTTTGAACGTCAAGTCTTGAATTTGAAGTTTCCAGTATAACATGGATTTTAAACTACTAATCTAACCTAAATATGAACAAATACAGGCAGATGTAGACTTGGCAGTGAGTGCAGCCAAACGTGCTTTCCACCGCAATTCAGAATGGCGTCTGATGGATGCGTCGCAGCGAGTTCAGATCCTGACTAAATTCGCTGACTTGGTCAAGAGAGACAGTCAGTACCTTGCTGAACTGGAGTCTTTAAACAATGGAATGGTTATTAGTATGGCTAATGTGTTTGTTGAAAGCTGTGACAAATACATTCGGTATATTGGTAGTTTAGCAGACAAGATCCAAGGCTCTACCATTCCTACTGGTAAGTATTTTTATTATTTTCAATACTTATGAAAAAATTTAAGTGATAGGCAGCAGCATTAACGTAGATTATGGTAATATGTTACTGAGATGAGATCACCAATACATAATTATGGCAAAATCCTTCACGCATTTTAAAGATGGCATTTGGTTTCGCAGATGGCGATTTATTCACCTATACACTGAAACAACCTGTGGGTGTGTGTGGACTTATTTTACCTTGGAATGTACCAGTTTTGATGTTCGTCAGCAAAGTAACCACAGCACTGGCAGCAGGTAAGTTACTCAACTACAGATAGGTCTAGTTGTTAGTGACCCTGTCTGATCCCTTCTCCCAGGACAAATCTTTGTGTGATGAGCACGATAGTTTATACTTGTCTGGGTGTAATTTATCTATGTATATGTATTTAAAAAAAAATAAAAATTGTTGTCTGGTTTCCATAGCGCAGGCTTTGCCAAGTTTGAGATTGAGATCAGATGACTGTGAGTGAGTTATTCCAACATTGTAGAAAATATGTTAGAATTAGGAAAACAAATTGTTTTTTATTGTTTTTAAACGTTCGCGATTTTTATATATGTTTCGGGACTTAATCGCGTGAATTATTTATAGGTACGTTATAAAAACTGTCTTGTGTTTCACCCCAGGTTAGCTAGAAGATCTCGAGTTTACGCGATTAAGTCCCGAAATATATCTAACAAATTGTTTTTATTCAGGATGCACAGTAATTGTGAAGCCAGCAGAGCAGACTCCCTTAACCGCATTATATCTGGCTGCGCTACTAGTTGAGGCTGGTCTGCCGAAGGGTGTTATCAATGTAATCAACGGTTATGGTGAAACAGCCGGTGTAGCTCTTACACACCACACTGACGTTGCTAAGATATCATTCACTGGATCTGCTGAAGTAAGGATGGTTAACTTGTTTTTAATCCCAAAAAATAAAATAAAAATCTACAGACGAGTGGTAGTCTACAACACCATTTGACAATTTTGTGTTTTAGACTGACCGCTCCAGACACGTCAGTCTAGAGCACCATTTTACAGCCACTCTCGATAATGGAAATGTGCCACTTTAATTGTTCATTTGTTATGATTTATAATTTCTAAAGCTATTAAGAGTTTTCTCCGTTAAGAAAATCTCCTAAAGTACAGTTCTGTGTTTGCAGGTTGGCAAGTTAATTCAACAGGCAGCTGGCGTAAATAATCTTAAGCGTGTCACTCTTGAACTTGGCGGCAAAAGTCCTCTAGTTATAATGGACGACGCAGATTGTGAGATCATTATCTTTTATTCCTTCTTATGTCCATTGTTATATACGTCGTTGTTGTGACTTATTATTTTCTATGTATGTACCTAACGTTTAAATTCTAAATTCTCAGTGAACTTGGCTGTACGATTTGCTGGTTATGGCGTATTTACTCATCAAGGTCAGATTTGTATTGCTGCGTCTCGACTATACGTGCATTCGAAGATTTATGACAAGTTCATTGAAGCTGCCATTCAGTATGCAAAGAGTATTAAGATTGGTGATCCAAGCAATCCTACTACAGGACAGGGTCCTCAGGTATTACCCAACATATTAGCGAGTACACATCAAAATTATAGAAATCTAGAATAATCTAATCGATTAATTACATTTATCAAATTTACCATACCATACATTGCTATAAAATATACTAGTTTTGTTAAGTAATGCATAGTTAAGCTTCACTATGAAGTAGTTCCTTGATACCTGTATTTTATTATTGCACGAATAAACATATACAAAAACAACAACAGACAGACAATTATCAAAACAGTTTTGGGTGTGCTGTGTGCGTGTTTTCTAAAATTCCTGATATCCTATATCATTAGATTTGCCTACGTGGAATAATATGAAGCTATATAGCCTAGTATTACTTAATAAAACATTAATCATGGGCAAATACACCCTTGATTACGGCCAAAAGTGCATTTACCCTGAAAATAGTTTTTTTTATCTTTTTCTTAAAAGATTTAGATCCTTAGAAATTCGACTAGAAGAATTGACTGAACTGAAACTGAATTTCTAAAGTAGAATTTACGAGTACCTAATTATCATTTTCAGATTGACCAAACCATGATGGAAAAAGTGTTGGGATATATCGAAAAGGGTAAACAAGAGGGTGCCAAGTTGGTCACAGGAGGAAATAGAATCGGTACAAAGGGATTTTACATTGAGCCTACCATTTTCGTTGACGTAAAGGATGAAATGACTATCGCTAAAGAAGAGGTACGTAGGATAGTAAAATTACTTTTTGTGATTTTACGACAATCACACTGTATTTATTTTAGTCTTTAGAAATAAGTTCTAACATCTGTTTATGTTAATTTATAGATATTTGGGCCGGTGCAGAGTATTTTGAAGTTCGATACTTTGGATGAGGTGATCGACCGCGCTAACGCAACTAACTACGGCCTGGCTTCGGGTATATTCACTACTAACGTCAACAATGCCCTGCAATTTAGCAAACACATTGAGTCTGGAGTCGTCTGGTAATAGAGATTTATCAAAGTCGAAATACAAAGAAATATTTATTTAAGTTTATGTAAAATAACTTTTTTTGTTTTAGGGTTAATACTTATTTGGCGATGAGTGCCCAAAGTCCATTCGGAGGCTTCAAGGAATCCGGCCTTGGGCGTGAAAAGTAAATAAGTTTTTATATTTACCTAGTTTTTTGTAGAATTTTACAAACTTGGTCAGGCAGTTGAACAATGAAAAAATATTACCAAAAATATATTCAACTACATTAGGGGTCATCTATTAATAATGTGAGGCTCGAAGAGAGTGGGGGGGGGGAAATCACAATAGATCACCAAATTTTAGGGGGCTATAGTAAGAAATCAAATGTATTTATTCGGTTCGTGACTGCTCAGACGGTATTGAATCAATTGACCGGTGTTGGATCAATTGCACCTCCCGTCGTTGGAGACTCACACTCATGTTTAAATGCAATCATCACGTGATTATACTTCCCTTCATCTATGAAGTCCTTTTTGACATAAGACGACATCCTCACTTTGAAAATGAGATTCGAGTGTTTTATTAATAAATTAATACGGAATAATTTGTAAGCCCCGGGCCATTAGTATAATTTGAATAACATAATTTTGTTAAAATCTGTCCAAAAAAAGTTAACAAAGTTAAAGTTACAGTTTTATTTGCAAGAACGGTAGTTGCCATGACAACTGAACTCTCTCTGAAAGTCTGTCTGTTACATTTTCATGCTTAAACCACTGAACTTAATTCGATGAAATTAGGTATCTATGGTCATAGTATAAGACCAGGGAAAGGACATGGGCCATGGGACAGTTTTTTATCGTGATAAAGGGGTGTGTCTGGTGACATATCGCTAGAGAAGGACGTAGGATAGTTTTTATCGCGATAAGGGGCGTCCATAAATTATGTGAGGTGATTTTGGCGATTTGTAGAACCCTTCCTCCTTCTGGGAGATATCCTGAGATTTGGCTTGACCACCCCTCTCTATCTCACATTTGACTCAACACTGGTAAGTGTGAGTTGATCATGTGACGGAGGACAGGGGTGGGGAAGAGGGTAGCAGTGAATGTCAAAATCGATCAAAAATTATGAAAAAACCGCCGCCGACGCCCCCCTCCCCCCTAAACCGGGGCCGGAATCGAAGATAGGGGTCTCGTTTTCGGCCCCGGTTTGGCATACGGTAGTCTCGGGTTCGATTCCTGGGTCTAGAATAGTATTGGTACGCAGGATTGGTTACCCCGCCGATTCGAATGACCGTCATGTGAACTCTTTTGACACGACAAATGGTCGTTTTAGTTATCCTTGTAAGTCTTCTAACCATTGACGTAGACTGAGCAATCACGAACTGAAAAAACACAAGTGATTTTTTACTGTATTTGGTGATCTATTGTGATTTTCCCCCCCCCACCCTCTTTGAGCCTCACATGATTAATGGACTACCCCTAATGTAGTTGAAGAATAAAAATATATTTTTGGTAATATCTTTTTATTGTTCAACTGCCTGACCAAGTTTTTCTATCTTTCAAAAATGCAATTAATGTATTTATAAAGTAATTGGCAAGGAATGCCTGTAAAATTACTATAGTATTATAGAGGTAGGTGTTTTAACCCCTTGCCAAAAATAAATGTATTATTAATTTTAGGTGCACTTATGTAAATGTTAGCTTTAACGTTAATTTTGTTCCAGTGGTTTCGAGTGTGTGAATGCCTACCTAGAAGTAAAGACTGTTGCCATGGCTTTACCTAAGAAAATATAATTATAATATTGTACATGCTGTATATTTAAATGAATAAAATTGTAAAATTGTTAAGTTTTATCTTCTTGTTTTAAATTATAAATATAGAATAAGAAAAAAAAACATTTTGAAGTTGGTGCCATGAAATATCCTGTATATTTCTTTGAATTGAGTCGACAAACTTCAATGAGTAAAGCTACGTGTATCCAAAAATTTTTAGGACATATTAATAGAACCAAATATTAATGATCTATGATACTTTAAAATACAAAACGAAATACGTAAGTATCTAGTGAGTAATTCCTAGCCTCGCAAAATAACAAAACAATGTAAAGTCAATTTTTCCTTCATACTTTTACCGGCTTAGGACTTTTTTTCTCTTGCTTGGGCATGGGTGGGAACAGACTACTTATCGAAGTCCAAAAGGTTTCGAGCGGCACTTAGTATCCTCTCTAAGTACGGTTGGTTTTGGTGTGGATAATTTTCTCGCCGTCTTCGCTGCGTTTCCCTTAAATTGTTAGTTTGGCTATACTAAATCACCATATTTTAATTTGTTTGTTGGTTATCAAAAAGTTCTAAGACATCTTCGAAAACTTATCACTTAACAGTACACAACTTCGATAGCTACACAACCGATTACTCTTTTAAGCTCACGCGACCATCACCTCAATAAGCTTTCGTACGACTGGTGAATTGTTTATTTACATTAGCAACGATTGGCATGCGCCAGCGCCGGTTAGGGATTATACTATAGGAGTAAATGAAATTTATCGATATTTCCGTAGATAATGATCATTACTTATTTTATTTACATACTGGTAATTACTTACTCGTACTTGTACTTACGAGGACTGAAGTGTCTCGCATACTGTGTTGGTATTAATGTATTGTTCTTAGTAAGTATGATTTGTGTTTTTAATTCCACTTTTTATAAATAAGTAAGGTTTGTTAAAAATGTACTCAACAACAATCCTAACAAACTTTAATCCTCAGTTTATTAGGTTACTGAATAGAGTATGCAAACGTACTAGAAATTATAAATTGGTTTAATTCTAAAAAAAACCATTAACACTTCTAAAAATATTAATCCTTGTACATTCGAGAATTCTACTTTACAATTATGTGATTTAGAGTAAAAGTATCGATACGGTATGTTTCATTTTCACCTGCGGCACCACTCTCGTTACACGTGCCGGCCGGTGGAATACCCGATCGGGTTTGTCGTCGGGAGTGCAATACACAAACCACCGAGAGTACAGAAGAAACCTTTACACGTAGCCATGCACACGTACACATCGTTCACATGGAACAGGGTATTAAAGATCACTTTAGACCACGTAGTTCTGAAGGCGACGCGAGATTTCGTGTCCGTAAACGGTGTGTAGGTCCGTTATATAGGTTACCTTCTGTATTTTCTTTATTTGGTGTTTATGACCAATGACCCTTTGAGCTCGCGTTCCCATTGAGGGACCATAATGTCCAATTTCAGTTTTGAATGCGTCCTTTTAAAAGCTTTTAAACCTTTAGTAAAAGTTCTAATACAATTGTAAATACAGCCAATTAAACTAATTTACCAAATATCAACCCTTTCTGATTACTGCTTATAAAGAACGATCATGGTAAAGGTGGTCCGTCAATAGATCACCATATGTTAATTTTGGTGTAGATAACAATGGAATTTGAAATTTACTAATAATCTATTATACTATTTACTTATAATTTACTAGCGTTAGTAAAAGTATTTTAATGTCTGTAAAATCAATCTTTAGTTTGTAAAAACAGCTATTTAAAAGTTACAATCGATCAAAGGTGGTCCCTCAATTAAAACGTTTATCGTACTAAAAGCCAATATACGCAATACTGGGAAGTTAAATAGACGAATGCTATAGTCTATCCTTTAGTAAAAAAATTACTAACGAATGCTATATTAGACAGTAACAAAAAGTGCAGCATTTTTTTTTAAATAACAATCGTCATCCTACCAAGATATAGTGAGATGAAGGTGACCACACGACAGGATTTTTCATCCGGATCGGTAAAATCACTTGGAAGCTCTTGATCTATTTGAGCTGTAGGTACATGAAAAACACATAAAAATGTCGGGTCATGAGAGTTAATAATAATATTTAATGCCGACTTTTCGTTGTTCAAAGAAACTTTGGTTTGGGTTCGAGGTCAATGTGCCTCCAGTTTCTTACTTGCCTCCTCTCCAGTTTTGTGGAAACGGTGTCGTTCCCTGTCTCAAAACCTAAACAAAGTTTTTATGCTATCGGTTTTATCAGCTTTACTTTAAAAATCCTTTTAGTAAGAGACGCTTGAGCGTAAGAAATAGATTGAAGAAATAAATCATTTCATTGACGTCATGAGATTGACTAGATAATCGCCAAGGTATCGCGTCCAGATCTTTCTCGATTTTATTTTTTCAGCAATGTGATAACTAGCAATCTTGTTAACCCCTCCAGCTAAGCTCAAAGACTTGTGTTAGGTGTGGGTTCACGTCAGTAGTATAATGGATAGGATTCGAACCTGCGTCCTCACGATTGCGAGACCGATGCCTTAGCCATTAGGCTACCGCCGCTTTTAGAATTGTTAAAACACTATGAGTATGTTTTTAAAGGGACGACACCCCACCAGCCTCTTCATAGGTTTATCCCGTTTAAACAATAACTCGCAAGTGTAATAGCGTGGTTGCCTAGTTAATCTATAGGTACTACAGGTACCGCCGGTAGACGCTAAGTACCGGTACGTACCGGTACGTACACTACGTCGATGCGTGGTGCTATCAGTCACTAACACAAGGTACGTCACCGGTGAAACAATCTGGTTTATGTTGCTATAGTCACAGATAATATAATACTATACTAGTACTATAGTGTAGAAATTGTAACAGCTATTTTGTTTAGGGTTATTGTAGTTGAGCATGTTGACATTATTTCCCACGAGTATTATATTACTGTAAGGCGCCAAGACGCATGTTATGCTCTTAGTAATCACCTCCAAAAAGTGTCCAAGTCCAACTACGGCGGCTGAAATGCAGTATCCACCAAAAGTGTTTTAGTGTTTGTAGTTACACTGAACCACATTTTCTCCACTGTCGGGTGTAAGAGCATCTAACGCATGCACTAGCGCGTTATTCGTCTATTTAGGGTTCAAATAAATTATAATACTGTTACAAATGAAAACGCATTTTTTATTAAATTAAGTTATGTAATATTACAAAACTTATACGTACCTACATATTTATTAATAAAAACTCAGCAAAAAATAAAAACAATATTCTCTAATGGCCACCTTTGGCTTTTATACAGGCTTTTAATCTGTCTAGCTACGAATCTATGGATTTACGTACTGTTTCCATGGGTTTTTTTTAAAGGCTCAATGTCACCATGCCGTTTAGAGCAAGCCATGTTCTCTAAAACTGACCATAATTTGTTGTCTAAAGGGTTGCGATCTGTTCGTGCCTTGTGACCAGCTGCAGAGTCCTGCTGGAAAGTCACGGTACATTTTTAAAAAGTGTATTGCTGAGAGGTTTCACAACACGATCCAAGATTGTCTCTTGATACACTTTGGCTGAAGGTTTTACTCCTTTTTCACAAAATGTAGCTTTGTGACGCCTTAATAAGACACGCATCACCAAACCATCACTGACGCAGGATGATGGCCACGTGTACCTTTCCGACCACTTGAGCAGGTTCTTTAGAACTGTGAGAGTACACTATCATTTTGCTTATTGTGGTGCTCTTTAATCGTGATTTTTTTTTCATCGGTAAAGAGGATGTTTCTGTGCCCTTTACCTATAGCGACAGAAGGCGTTTTGATCAATCCACTCTCTTTAATTGTAAAGATGGATTTAGAGCATGTCCTGTCTATCGACGATAAGCACCGAACTTCGGGTCTTGTTTTATAATACGCGATAGAGTCCTAGCGGGAATCTTTATTTTTCGCGATAAGATTTTTTGTTTCCGTATGGGATTTCGACGAATTCTGACTTTTACAGCATTAACTGCCTTTGTAGTTCTAACAGCACGCAGCCGCCCCGATCTTTTATGGTCTTTGACAAAAGAAGTGTTGTTGTATCTGTTGATAGTACGATATACGAACCTATACGGACATACGGCAGACACCAAGCTTTTGAAGTGTCTGGAATATGACCGTCGGCTCCATACCCACTTTGTGCAAGGCGATCACCGTAATCCTATTTTCTTTAACACCCCAATCCATATTGTAATTTGATAATGATATGTGATACGGCGCGAAATCGAAGGAACTTTTAAAAATCATAAACGTGTTCCAAATTAAAAGGAATTAAAAAGTTGAAAAAAGAAAAGTTTTTATGTAACAGTATTTATGGTCGGACTAGTTACTTTTTTGACTAAAATGCCTGTTACATACGGAGGGACAGACAGACAGACAGATGGACGGACTTAACGAAACTACCGCCTTATTCCAAAAGCTGGACTAAACCTGGTTTGACGAAAATCCTAGTTTAAACCATGGATCTACGAAAATCTTTATTACAAAACGAGGTTCATCGCTTAATCGATGATCTTCTTTGGTCTATAGATTAGTCTTTCGATCACCCTAGTTTAACTATGGTAATAACCTTAAACCGCCTTATTCCAAAAGCTGGACTAAACCTGGTTTGACGAAAATCCTAGTTTAAACCATGGATCTACGAAAATCTTTATTACAAAACGAGGTTCATCACTTAATCGATGATCTTCTTTGGTCTATAGATTAGTCTTTCGATCACCCTAGTTTAACTATGGTAATAACCTTAAAATGTCAAAAACTTGACAATTTGAAAGTTCGACCATTTACAATTTTGCGTATTTTAGTTTCAAATATTAATGACGAATAATGCGTGTTTAGTGACTTTAAATTATTAACTAACTAAATATGGTGTGGCAACAAAATAAACGCAAAAATCGAGTGAAATGCGATGTGTGACAAAAGATTTAATAATACATGCTTATTATTGTTTTTCAAAACATTTATCACAGCTTGGAATTGAGAGAGAAGATTTAATATACAGAACTCAGAGATGTCCTAAAATTAAAGTGGTCTGTGCAATGTTTGGGTCAACCAGACTCGACATGAAGTTTACCTATGCAGTGTGGAAAGTTGAAGATCAACACAGATTATTTTTGTTCGACAATAGTATCATTAACTAGTGCTCTATGTAAAACAATCTGATGCATTCCACTTATAATATGTCACATTATTTATATTGAAGTTGGAAAATCACATTTGGAATGTCTGATAGGTGGTCTGGAGTAGTGCGGCAAAAACCAATGTTGAATATACTCAAAATGCACAAAACAAAGTAATAGAAACATCATTAAGACAAAATTTCTTACCTTAAACTTACTACTGAACTATACATATAGTGGAACTAAATAAACATTGATCAATTTAAAATTTAGTTGGTAAAGTGTAACCATGGGTATACCTATCACTAGAAACAGATGTAAACTTAGGTTATAGGTAGGTACCAAGAACTGAATATTATGTTTAATAGAGCTCAGCTAGTTAATACATTGCTACAATGTTCCTTTAAACATAGTTTAAACACTAAACAGAGAGTACAGATTGGTTACAGGTTATTGAAATTGTGATGTAATAACTATTATGCACTACTTAACAGTTTAGATAATTATATTTAAGATTCTCATGAAAATGAACTATGTTCTTAGGGAGAATAAAATGGTATCTAATAAATAATGATTCTATGTATAATGTACCTAAAACTTACTAGTGAACTATATAGTGGATCTAAATAAACATTGATCAATTATTGATTGATTACTGTTTATATATTTATACATAAAATGCCTAATTAAAAATACACTAGTGAACTATAAGGTGGATCTAAATACAGAATTATCAATTTTATTATATAAATATATTATTGATCACTGTTTATATATTATACAAAAAATGCATACAATTTAAAATTTATTGTAAAATAAATATCTATACTAATATTATAAAGCTGAAAAGTTTGTTTGAACGGGGTAATCTCATGAACTACTAATTCTTTTGAACTTTTTACTGTTAGATAGCCCATTTGTTGAGGAAGGCTATACTTAGGCTATATAATATCACACTACAACCAATATGAATGGAGCAGCATTGAGAAATGTTGCAAAAACAGGGAAGATTTATGCAGACTAAGTTGTGCGGGAAAGCTAGTTATCTAAATAGAGATAAGGGATATCATCTCAATATTCCTTTTCAAACATAGTTTGAACAGGGAGGACAGAATGGTTACAGGTTATTGAAATTGTTAACATCCATTGTGTTGTCAAATGGAATAACTATTAAGTGCTACCTAACAGTTTAGATAATTATATTTATGATTCTCATGAAAATGAACTCTGTTCTTAGGGAGAATAAATGGTATCTAATAAATAATGATTCTATGTAGTTATTTGAGAATTTCATTTCATAGCAAGCTCACTGATATTAAATAATAAATATATTCATAAAATTTGTTTCAATTGTTTGTTGTGCTTCAGCCGAAGCTTCAGTACCTATGTTGAATCTAGACATATTTCCCCCAATACATTCAGAACAACGAGTGCAACAAAGAAAACAGTAAGTATATCAAAAATGGAATATCTTATTGAGTAAGTATCCTTCCATGCTAAGACCTGTTCCAATGAAACTAGCTTTGTAATGAAAACTCGCATCCAAGTTCCTCTAAGTGTTTGGGCGCTATAATTACTCAGATTAAACTTATAACATCCCTAATAATGTCTGAGTTAATTAAATTTAGGTTATCATCATTTGTTTACATTTTTAGTACTGATGACAACTACTTATGTAACGTTCCGATCCTGACAGAATCTATTTGATTTTTCGTAAATTGCAGGCCGAGGGCTTTTATGTCAGGTTAATATTTTGAAAATTACGTAGTGCTGGCGAATAATTTAGCTACATAGAACGTCTAAATATTTTATTCTCAATGAAAACTATACTTTCAAATTACATTGGTATAAAACGGAACGTTATATTTGAATGATAAGAACAATGAATGAACTAAATTGATTATAATCTGTGGCTGATTGCTAGATCCTTTGGTATCAGCTGGTCCACGGACTATCTAAGCTTTGTAATAAGACCATTATTACTGTACTATATCCTGGACTTGAAAGTCTTTGTTTAAACCTTGATTTGATCTTTTCTTTGGAATAAGGCGGAAAATGTCAAAAACTAAACAATTTGAAAGTTAGACCATTTACAATTTTGCGCATTTTACTTTCAATTATTAATGACGAATAATGCGTGTTTAGTTAATTTACATAATTAACTAACTAAATATGGTGTGGCAACAAAATAAACGCAAAAGTCGAGTGAAATGCAATGTGTGACAAAAGTTTTAATAATATAATATGCATAATATTGTTTTTCAAAACATTTATCACAGCTTGGAATTGAGAGAGAAGATTTATCATACAGAACTCGGAGATGTACTAAAATTAAAGTGGTCTGTGCAATGTTTGGGTCAACCAGACTCGGTGTGAAGTGTACCTACGCAGTGTGGAAAGTTATTGAAGGTCCACAAAGATTATTTTTGTTCGACAATAGTATCATTAACTGGTGCTCTATGTAAAACAAACTGATGCATTCCACTTATAAAATGTCACATTATTTATATTGAAGTTGGAAAATCACATTTGGAATGTCTGATAGGTGGTCTGGAGTAGTGCGGCAAAAACCAATGTTGAATATACTCAAAATGCACAAAACAAAGTAATAGAAACATCATTATGACAAAAATTCTTACCTAAAACTTACTATATAGTGAATTATATAGTGGAACTAAATAAACATTGATCAATTTAAAATTTAGTTAGTAAAGTGTAAGCATGGGTATACCTATCACTAGAAACAGATGTAAACTTAGGTTATAGGTAGTTACCAAGAACTTAATATTTTGTTTAATGGAGCTCAGCTAGTTAATACATTGCTACAATGTTCCTTTAAACATAGTTTAAACACTAAACAGAGAGTACAGATTGGTTACAGGTTATTGAAATTGTGATGTAATAACTATTATGCACTACTTAACAGTCTAGATAATTATATTTAAGATTCTCATGAAAATGAACTATGTTCTTAGGGAGAATAAATGGTATCTAATAAATAATGATTCTATGTATAATGTACCTTAAACTTACTAGTGAACTATATAGTGTATCTAAATAAACATTGATCAATTATTGATTGATCACTGTTTATATATTATACAAAAAATGCATACAATTTAAAATTTATTGTAAAATAAATATCTATATTATAAAGCTGAAGAGTTTGTTTGAACGCGGTAATCTCATGAACTACTAATTCTTTTGAACTTTTTACTGTTGGATAGCCCATTTGTAGAGGAAAGCTATAGGCTATATAATATCACGCTACAACCAATAGCAACGGAGCAGCAATGAGAAATGTTGCAAAAACAGGGAAAATTAATGCAGACTAAGTTGCGTGGAAAAGCTAGTTATGTATATAGAAATAATGGATATCAACTCAATATTCCTTTTCAAACATAGTTAGAACAGGGAGTACAGATTGGTTATAGGTTATTGAAATTGTTAACATCCATTTTGTTGTCAAATGGAATAACTATTAAGTACTACCTAACAGTTTAGATAATTATATTTATGATTCTAATGAAAATGAACTCTGTTGTTAGGGAGAATAAATAGTATCTAATAAATAATGATTCTATGTAGTTATTTGAGAATTTCATTTCATAGCAAGCTCACTGATATTAAATAATAAATATATTCATAAAATTTGTTTCAATTGTTTGTTGTGCTTCAGCCGAAGCTTCAGTACCTATGTTGAATCTAGGCATACTTTCCCCCAAACATTCAGAACAACGAGTGCAACAAAGAAAACAGTAAGTATATTAAAAATGGATTATCTGATTGAGTAAGTATCCTTAAACTATTGAACGGATTTTCATCCAACCATGCTAAGAACTGTTCCAATGAAACTAGCTTTGTAATAAAAACTCGCATCCAAGTTCCTCAGTGTTTGGGCGCTATAATTACTCAGATTAAACTTATAACATCCCTAATAATGTCTGAGTTAATTAAATTTAGGTTATCATCATTTGTTTACATTTTAAGTACTATTTTTTTTATAATGACAACTATATATGTAACGTTCCGATCCTGACAGAATATAATTTATTATTCGTAAATTGCAGGCCGAGGGCTTTTATGTCAGGTTTATATTTTGAAAATTACGTAGTGCTGGCGAATAATTTAGCTACATAGAACGTCTAAATATTTTATTCCCAATGAAAACTATACTTTCAAATTATATTGGTATAAAATGGAACGTTATTTTTGAATGATAAGAAAAATGAATGAACTAAATTGATTATAAGCTGTGGCTGATTGCTAGATCCTTTGGTATCAGCTGGTCCACGGATTATCTAAGTTTTGTAATAAGACCAATAGTACTGTACTATATCCTGGACTTGAAAGTCTTGGTTTAAACTTTGATTTGGTCTTTTCTTTGTAATAAGGCGGTAAGGGTTCCGCTTTTGCCATTTTGCTTAAGGTTAAAATGAAGTTCAAAGTTATTTGGAAGTGAGTACACGTCAGATTACATTCGAAAGTTCTACTCTTCAGAGAAACTTTTGACACAGTGGCCAGCAGTAAACATTATGTAGGTTTTCCAAAGATAATATATGGATTTTCTATTACAGAATATTGTACCTACCTACCTATTATTAATTATTGCATTTAGGATTCAATATTGCCAGCCCTGATTTTGGCAAACTAGAAGTTTATTTGTAATAAGTTAATAGGTCTTTTAAAAACTTTTTTGGTGGTATATTTATTTAATGGTATTTTGGATCTTTAGTAATTCTTCTATATCTTCTGAAGTACAGTAATATGCGTAATTGCATCTTTGTGGCATTGTGTGAACGCTACCTAACTTTTGTTTAGCGATGGATGCAAGGGTTCACCCTTGTTTGGTAGAACAACGTTTGGTCGAAAATCACTTGTTCGAACAACGTTTAAGATAATAATCACTTTGTATAATATCGATTCACATAATTTTCAGTTCATCGAATATTTATTTGCGATAACAACATTTGCGCTATTGATCAAAAAGTATAATGTTCATTTAATGTAATGTTCAGGTGGTATAACACGTATTTTATCGAATATTCAGTTGGTGTAATGTAGACTACACTAATAACGTTCATTTAGAGTACAGATTATGTATGTACCAATTAGTACATAACGTTCATTTAGAGTACAGATTATTTGGCATAATTTGACTACGCAAACTATGAAGATCATAGAATTTCAATTAGAATAATATAGATTGGGTTACTTTCTTCTTTAATTAAATGCGTAGGTTAGGTTAGGTTAGAACTGTGACCTCTTATGCACGAGTCGAGTGAGCGAAGCGAGCGTGCCGCGGTAGCGGCCGGCGAGTGCCAGAAACGAACATGCTCTCATGGGCAAGGATATAAAAACCAAATAATTATCATTAAATCAACTTTTATTTATTACAATTACTAAAAAAAAAAACAATTAAATTAATCAGAAAACAAAATTAACATTCGTATAAATAAAATTAGTGCATTTGAAAATTCGGTGACATGACATTATTTCAAACAAATAATTATGTTAACTAAAATTCTACCAATTAATTATTCGGTCAAATGAATAATTATGTAAAACGACTTTATGGCAACTGAAATTCGCTGAAGCGATTTTCGACCAAACGTTGTTCTACCAAACAAGGGTGAACCGGATGCAAGGATATTTATGTTTGTGTGAGTATGTTTGCTGTGGGTCTTGTCCTTCCAAGCTAAAAGAAAAGGAAATTTTCGTAAGTTGAAAATTTTGCGGGTTTTGGGATAATGTTGTAGTATGTCTAACCATTTATTTTATATCCCACCATTTGCTATATATTTCAATATTTTCATTGCATTAATCACTAATAATTGATTTTTATTGTAAAAGCTTTGTTTGTAGATTTAAATGTATTAAAATTCAATTAACAATTAATCTCAATGTTAAAAAGTAAATATTTACTGCGTGAAAGAGACAAAAAACTCGTGCAGCCTTTGTCAGATATTGTCCACAAAGTAGCGTTCTCTTTCCAGAGAGTGGTTAATTTTGTGAGGTTATTGCGTGGTCCTGTTCTCTACAAAGATAATATAAAACTTCGTAATGTTTTCTACGGCAATGATTTCTTAAAGATGTTTTTTTTAATTAAAATATTTTAATAAAATTATTAAAAAACATGAAGGTATTATTAGTTAAAATGATACAATCGACATATACTTCTATTAATCACCATTATTTATAGGTATTATTGTTAAATATCTTATTGTGATTATTTAGGAAAAAATAAAACGTATAAATGACAATGTTGAATATTTCGGAAATTGCAGAGCATTAAACTAATTTAAAAATACATTAATAATTATCCCTAATTATATAAAGCAGCTTTATAAGGCCCTTTAAAATAGGATATGTTTAAAATGTTGTATGCTTCTAGAGAGATTTCTATAAGGGAAAAAATTGGAAAAAAGTTGAGGAAAGTGTCAGTTCTTCGATAGAAAATATCATGAAATGTATTCCCGCAACCCGCTGCATTCTGAGGTTGCACCGCTATAGGAGTTGCATTATTATCTGCTGTAAATTCTCGTTTTAATTTCGATAGTAATTATTTTTAAATAGCCTAAGCTCTTACCCCTGTGTTTTTATCCCTTGACTGAAATTCCAACTAGTTTACAAGTTATCTTATTTATCTTAGCATTTATTCATTTTTTAATAGCTCTAAAACCCTATTTAATCTTTTATTTTATTACGACTGGTAGCCATGCATTGGCTCTTAAATTTTTGGTGACAATAGATATTTAATAGAACGTTTTGATATCTTCAGAAATAAGTAAATATGGCTTAAGTTGGTAGATAGGAAGATTAGGCCTCACTCGCGCTTTTTATTCGCCGCTTTGATCGTCCAAAATACCGACAAAACAGCAAGCGGCGACGAGGCGAGGCGAGCGCATACGAGTCGACACGAGCGGTTCCTCTTTACTCTCACACGTGCCTCCACTAGTGATGTGTACTTCACTCATGAGTCGCCTTATTTAAGCCCGAAAGACTTACTCAAATCTTTTACAGTGAACCACCTCAATCGTCCTCCCTTCCTCGTCCTCAAAGATTATACTCGTGATGCGAACGAGGGGGTCACGGTGGCACGACTCGGGAGTCGTGGCGAGGGAGTTAGTGATTGAAATTTATTCGTTCTGTACTTCATTCATCCTCACTTCCTTCCGCAGATTTCACAGATTGTACTCTCTAGGCAAACGAGGTGGTCACAACTCGTGACCGGTAGCAAGTCGTGTAGTGAGTGATTAAAGTTTGTTCGTGCTATTGGTATATGAGTGAGTATGGTTTAAGAGAAATGAGAAGTGATTTATGGACTTAGGGCATACCATAGAGTTTATGAGTAGGTATTTTGAGAAATTATCAATTTGATATTATTTTTAAATAGCCGTTACGTGCGGTGAAATGAATGAAATCGAGAAGAGGAAAACAGGTGCAAATAACTTTCGACCTTATTGACAAAGCATTAAAAACCTTATTTCAGGTAATATTGATCACGAATGTAAGAAAAACACAGGAAACAACGCAATGTCAATAAGGCAATAAGATGAGCGGTTAAAAAAATGTGCATTACATTTTTGACCTTATTCACAGTGCATAATTTTCCGTTTTTAACCGACTTCAAAAAGGAGGAGGTATTAAGTTCGTCTGTACATAGGTATGTTTTTATAAATATATAAATATTATTTTCTTAAGTGGTACATTAAAGATATTACGGTATTAGAGTGCCATATATATTTTGTCATTTTAAGACATGCAAATATTAACTTTATACTACAATATTAATAAATCAAAATATAACTTTTAAACTTACGCGTTGCATTCATATCAAAATATCTCAAAATCATTATTACAAAATATCAATCATATATCATTATAACAAAATAAAACTCACAATTAACAATTTCACGTTTCATGTTTTTAATGTTTGTTCACCGATTACGCGAAGATGACGGTGTTTATGAAAGCGTATATTTCTAAGTCCATTGTCATCAGATCAAGGAATCCTGGGTGCTGAAGCTGATCTGATGAAGGAATCCTGGAAAAATCTAGGAAATTCTTCAAATAATAAAGGCAGACTATAGTCACTTAGGTATATATCACAGTGATTCGTGCATTTACTCTCAAAACGCACCAATTGGTAAAGTGGAATTGATGATGACCAGTGAAACTGTTCAATGCTTCACAGTTTGTCATTCAATCACTTTATTATAGTATTGCATAGCACTTTATTTATTTATGCTTATCAATAGAGCTGATCGTGAAGTACCCCTGCATCGGGAAAAGCAATATTTTTCGGGAAAGCAAATGAGCTATTGTAACTTAAATAAATTACAAACTAACTCACTAAAAAGTGAGAAAGATTTTGATGTTGGTGCCAAAAAAAAAAAAAACAAAAACTTCATGCTATCAACTTCAAAATGTTTTTTGTTGTAGTTCTAATTTTATATTATTTCTTGTTTTTTAGTTAATTTGTATTAATGATTTTTTATTAATGATTAAGTTGCTTTGAGATCTATGCTTTGAATGGATAGATATATCTCGTAGTTAGCTGTACTTAACTCAGGTTGCAGAATTTCAATTTGTTTTTTTTATTTATTCCGTTTCGTCGTTTTCTTCAGACGTCATATTTGGTAGGTTATTGTTAGTGGTGCCACCTTTTGTTGTGGAATCAGACTCGTTACATGCAATATAAAGGAATCAATGCTTTTATTTGGTTCGGTCGGAGGCATAATGAATCTCGATGAACCTATTCTATGTTCTATCGTAAAGATAAATCTTATAGTGTTAAAGTGTATAACTATGTACTCTATAGGTTTGACTATGTGGAAAAATAAGCTGCATTTAACAGTCGTATTATTTTTGTGTCCACTTATAGCAAGGGAAGGTAGACCTAAGAATTTACTGAGAACTTTTTCTTTTCGTTAATTTTTTGTCAGACAGTCGGATATCGAAGTCATCTTAGGTAGGTGTTTCTTTTGTCATTGAACCCTAAAGCATTACATTACGCAGACCATTCCATAATATACCTACCTACCTACTTTAGCGATATACCTACCTATTTAGTTAAGCAAGGACTTTTTTGTTTGGGAACTGACTAAATTCTTCAATATTACTTTAATGTTGATTGATACAAATATCTAATCTTACTTTCTTCAAACTTCTAATCAAACGATTTTATCTGCCGTTTAGTATGAAAATGTCATCTGTGTAATATTATAAGGGAAATATTAAATTATATGTCTTATCTTACTAATAGTTTGGCATCGCAATGCAAATGGGTAAATGTCGAGCTACAACGTTGCGAATTGACAACATCTACTAGTTGTCCTGCATAACTTCGTCTGCGTAAATTTTCCCCATTTTTGCATCATTTCACATTGCTGCTCCGCTCCTGTTGATCGTAGCGTGTTGTTATATAGGCTACAGCCTTTCTCGATAAATGGGCTATCCAACAGTGAAAGAATTTCAACCGCGTTCAAACCAACAAACAAACTCTTCAGCTTTATAATATTAGTATAGATATATATAAAGCAAGCGATAATGTATTCTTTCGTTAGTATTATATTGAATTGTGAACGTGTTGTGATAATGGCACCGCAAATAAAATATACAAAGGTGAAAATATACGGACATTTATAACAAATAGATATTGCTTATCGTGATTGTGTGAGCATTTTTATGGTCTTTATTTTAGTTGAGTACTGATATGATAATTTGTTACAACAAATACGTTTTCAAATGGGTCGATCCAGATTATGTTAGGCTACGATAATAGGTAGGTATAAACAAAAGTTCCATATAAGTGTTCAATTTGGCTTTTGGAATTTTAATAGCATCAGAAAAGTATCATAGTAACGCTTGTCCCAGTATTTCGGATATCAAACGCATATCCGGCTGAATACCTGGTTTAAAAAAAGACCAAAATATATATTTTTTTTTAGCTAATTATTTCTATCACATAACAAATAGAATCAGTGCTTACCTAATTATAAAATTTTATTGTTTATCTTGGAAAATTATTACTAGCACTGCACTTATGGTGGATGAATACTGCTTTTTCTGCATTGGAAGAACCAAGCAGTTTTGCTTGTCGTCATAAACAAGGCTATTTTAGAAAAAAACATTTCGCTATACACACTACGCAAACGCACCCTGCTGAAAGCAAACTTTGTTAAATTTGGCTATCGCATAGAAGCCGGTTAAGCAGCTATCCGTTTCATCTTAAATTTATTATCATTATCATCAGCGTGTACCTATAATTTTTAATGTAGGTAGCTAACAAAGTTCAGAACTAACCTGCTCTTTATATTCCATTTCAGCTGTACATCGATAATGAGTGGGTGGATTCACAAAGTGGTAAAACATTTGAGACTTATTCACCACACGATGGCTCTGTCATCGCTTCAGTCGCTGAAGGAGACAAGGTAAGAGAGCATGGAGAGTTTGAAAATACCATTATAAGTCAAGTCTATTTTAAAAAAACTACTTTAACATGAAGCTTGAGTTCGAAATTTCCAGTCTAACATGAATTATGAATATTATCTGAATGAATACAGGCAGATGTAGACTTAGCAGTAAGCGCAGCGAAACGTGCTTTTCACCGTAATTCAGAATGGCGTCTGATGAATGCGTCGCAGCGAGTTCAGATCCTGACTAAATTCGCTGACCTGGTCAAGAGAGACAGTCAGTACCTTGCTGAACTGGAGTCTTTAAACAATGGAATGGTTATTAGTATGGCTAATGTGTTTGTTGGAGGCTGTGACAAATCCATTCGGTATATTGGTAGTTTAGCAGACAAGATCCAAGGCTCTACCATTCCTACTGGTAAGTATTTTTATTGTTCTCAATACTTATGAAAACTACAAGTGATACTACAACTTGACTTACAATTTGATAGGCAAACCATTAATAGGCGGCAGTATTCGCGTAGATAATGTAGTATGTTACTGAAATGAGATCACCATAAATTATGGTAAAATCCTTCACGCATTTTAAAGATGGCATTTGATTTCGCAGAAGGCGATTTGTTTACCTATACACTGAAACAACCTGTGGGTGTGTGTGGACTTATTTTACCTTGGAATGTTCCGGTTTTGATGTTCATCAGCAAAGTAACCACAGCACTGGCTGCGGGTAAGTTACTCAACTACAAAAAAAAAGAAGTGCGAATAATAGACTACAGAAGACAGATGAGACTGGCGACAGGTGTAGTTGTTAGTGACCCTGTCTGAACCCAGGAAAAATCTTTGTGTGGTGACCACGAAAGTTTATACTTGTCTGGATGTAATTTATCTGTACAATAGAAACACATTTAAAAAATATCTAAGCATGTTTATTAATTGTCTGGTTTCCATAGCGCAGGCTCTGCCTAGTTCGAGATCAGATGACTGTGAGTTATTCCAAGATTTTAGAAAATATGTTAGAATTAGGAAAACAAATTGTTTTTATTCAGGATGCACAGTAATTGTGAAGCCAGCAGAGCAGACTCCCTTAACTGCGTTATATCTGGCTGCGCTACTAGTTGAGGCTGGTCTGCCGAAGGGTGTTATCAACGTAATCAACGGTTATGGTGAAACAGCCGGTGTAGCTCTTACACACCACCCTGAAGTTGCTAAGATATCTTTCACTGGATCTGTTGAAGTAAGGATTGTTTCATTTTTACTAAATTATTTAACTTAAATTTAATCGGGAACAATAAAATTAAAATCTACAGATCGTAGTCAGTTTAGAGCACCATTTGACTGCCGCTGTCGGTAGTGAAAACGTGCTACTTTAATCGTAAATTTTTCATCTTCTTTATATATATCTTCTTATTATATATGACTGATGGGTCATCGCACAACTGATCGTAGAGACGAAACGCGATAATCGATATTAACGCGGGTGGAGCCGCCGGCAAAGGCTAGTCATTTATAATTTCTAAAGCTATTATGAGTTTTCTCCGTTAAGAAAATCTCCTAAAGTAATGTTTTGTATTTGCAGGTTGGCAAGTTAATTCAACAGGCAGCTGGGGTTAATAATCTTAAGCGTGTCACTCTTGAACTTGGCGGCAAAAGTCCTCTAGTTATAATGGACGACGCAGATTGTGAGATCATTATCTTTTATTCCTTCTTATGTCCATTTTTAGGGTTCGGTAGCTAAAATGGCAAAACAGAACCCTTATAGTTTTGCCATGTCCGTCCGTCTGTCCATCCGCAGCTTTGCTCAGAGACTGTTGAGTTAGAAGGCTGTTATTTTACATGGATACACATATTACTTACGCCAACAAAGTAAAATAATAAAATCTTGGAAAACATTTTTTTAGGGTAGTGTGCCCCCCCACCTGCCAGCATAATGCTTGATGTTGAGTATGTGAAAGAAAACCCACTTCATAAGCCGCATTATTCGGATGGAGAGAGGGGGGAGGTGACTACGTAACCCTACATTGAGCGTGACCCCACATGAATTTGCCCGTTTTTTTTATATTTGTTGTTGCGACTTATCATTTTCTATGTACCTAACATCTTCTCAGTGAACCTGGCTGTACGGTTTGCCGGTTACGGCGTATTTACTCATCAAGGTCAGATTTGTATTGCTGCATCTCGACTATACGTGCATTCGAAGATTTATGACAAGTTTATTGAAGCTGCCATTCAGTATGCAAAGAGTATTAAGATTGGTGATCCAAGCAATCCTACTACAGGACAGGGTCCTCAGGTATTACAACAACAAACAGACAATTATCAAAACAGTTGGGTCGTTCGTCATTCGGGACCGGGACCGCGGTCCCAAAAAGCGAATCGAAATTAATTATTTATTTGATATGGGACCACAAATAAAAACCACAAGTTCTTGACTCAGAAAAGTACAGTCG
The DNA here is from genome assembly GCA_945859575.2 of Herminia tarsipennalis. Classification (NCBI taxonomy): domain Eukaryota; kingdom Metazoa; phylum Arthropoda; class Insecta; order Lepidoptera; family Erebidae; genus Herminia; species Herminia tarsipennalis. Next base: position 18,005,500 of record OX243837.2, read on the forward strand.
ACACAAAAAATAATGGGTCACAAAAAATAAACTAATTGTATAAATCAACAAAATATTTATTTCAAAGAAATCACAGGCAATCGTCATCGTATTAAGAATAGACTTTGGTACAAATTGTATATAATGTTAAGAAAAATCACCTATAATAGTAAACTATTTTTTACATGTACCTACTATAATCAAGTGAAAGTGCCGATTTAGTCAGTCTATCCTTACAGGGGGATACCCCTGTAAGGATAGACCATGATACTGAACCAAAATATTTGATAAAAAAGTATAGTAGGATAATGGTTATTTTTTTGTGGGCGATCCCATACCGCACACCACTTTGTTTGTTGGGAATACCTAATTTGGTGGCAAAGTAACATGTATTATGTTGATAAATAACAACTCTGTTTGCTCGGCAAAGTACAAGGCCACACGTTGAAGTTCGGTAACCGTTGTCGAGGGTGGAAATGAGTATCTTCGGATTCGAAGTTTGATTAACATTTTTGTGAACAAAATAACATACTTATATTCGAAAAATTCGGCTCAATATTATGGTCTGATCACCCTATGCACTGAATAAATTGGCACCCTGTATATTTTGTAGTAGTATTCAGAATTGTTTATTCACTTAGGATGCAAGACAATGCTTGTAGTACGTCAGGATTCTATATGCATATGTAATGCCAAGTTCGCATACAATAGGTAAAGCCGTTGAAAAGAACATGACAATAAAAACTGATGCAGGTTTTGGAGAATGGGTGTGGTTATCACTTATGTTAACAATTGTTCCATTCCATATTTTGGCCTATTTAACACATAGTCTATTTTCGATACCCCTATAAATTTGACCTATCTTTGTTATTCCTTTTGTGTGAATATTCGTAATTGTCACTACAAAGAATTCCATCCTTGATTTCGAATAATGAAATACTTCTGTTGTAAGTTATTGATGTTGAATGATGATCGTTCGTAAAATTCGTTGACCTTGACACATCCCTTAGGTCAACAAGTTTTTGTTTAGCAAAATCAAACTCAAACTCAAATTATCTTTATTTCGTAAAATCAGGTTAATGATTATTTCCCAAGCGTTAGTCAACTTTTAAACAAAATAGTAGTCAACTTTGTAGAGAATCGAGTGCATAATAGGGGTATGTGAGAGATATACTACGAACGTACAAGTCATCATAGCGCGTGGTACACTTATGTATAACTAATATGCAATCAATTTATTTGACGACGTGTTTTTGTATAAATGTAACTAACATTCCCCTTTATTCATATTTTATCAAGAATATATTGCTTTTTTGACCGCTATACTTTTAAAAGAAAAGTTATTTCTTTATTTGTGGTCCCATATGACAAATCTAAATAAATAATTAAATTCAATTCGCTTTTTGGAACCGCGGTCCCGGTCCCGAATGACGAACGACCCGTTTGTCGGTCCCGGGTGTGCTATGTGTGTATTTTCTAAAATTCTCATGATTTCTGATTTCCTTTATCATTAGATTTGCCCCAATTTACATATTATTGTTCCACATAGGCAAATGCCTATGTGGAACGATAATATGTAAATTTTAACAATTCAAATCCTATTAGAGCTACTTAATTAAGCGTTAGGTATGGGTGAATGCACCTTTGAACTGCGGCCAAAAGAGCATTTACCCTGGAAAAGTGGTTTCTTTATATTTTTCTTATAATATTTAAAGCCTTTTAGAAAGTCGACTAGAAGAATTGACTGAACTGAAACTGAATTTGAAATTAGGAAATGATAATTATTAAATTAAATAGAATTTACGAGTACCCGTAAATTCTATTTTAAGAATTTACGAGTACCTAATTATCATTTTCAGATTGACCAAACCATGATGGAAAAAGTGTTGGGATATATCGAAAAGGGTAAACAGGAGGGTGCCAAGTTGGTCACAGGAGGAAATAGAATCGGTACAAAGGGATTTTACATTGAGCCTACTATTTTCGTTGACGTAAAGGATGAAATGATTATCGCTAAAGAAGAGGTATGTAGGATAGTAAAATTACTTTTAGTGAATTTACAACAATCACACTGTGTATTCATTTTAGTCTTTAGAAATAAGTTCCAACATTTGATTATTTTAATTTATAGATATTTGGGCCGGTGCAGAGTATTTTGAAGTTCGATACTTTGGATGAGGTGATCGACCGCGCTAACGCAACTAATTATGGTCTGGCTTCGGGTATTTTCACTACTAACTTCAACAATGCCCTGCAATTTAGCAAACACATTGAGTCTGGAGTCGTCTGGTATAATTTATCAGTCTATACAAGGTACAATAAAAAAAAAAAATGATTTTGTATTAAAAAAACTTGTTATTTTTTAGGGTTAATACTTATTTGGCGACGGGAGTCCAAAATCCCTTCGGAGGCTTCAAGGAATCAGGAATCGGCCGTGAAAAGTAATAAAGTTTATATAGTTACCTAGTTATTCGTAGAATTGGAAAACCTTCGTCAAGCATTACCAAAAATATCCTACTACATTACAGAAGGATTATTGCTTTTAAATTCAGTGTTGGTTTTGGCTTTAACAGTATCAGTCACTCTGCTTTTTCCATTTAAGTTATTCTTTTTATTTATGTCATCTCACTATGACCAAAAAATACTAGCTATTACAAAAACGGCCATTTGTCAAAATTTAAAAAGTGCATATTTCAATGGGATGTTGCACTAAAAAATTATATCATTGGGTAACGCACACCAGTTAGTACGGAATAACCAGTCCAGCGTACTAGTATTGCCAGTCAGTGTTTCAACCCCTTGACAACGAGAAAGGTGTTATTAGTTTTAGGTGTACATATGTAAGTATTAGCGCATTTAACGTTATTTTTCGTTCCAGGGGTTTCGAGTGTGTGAACGCCTACCTAGAAGTTAAGACTGTTGCGATGGCTTTACCTAAGAAAATATAATTATAATATTATACAAACTGTATATTTAAATGCATAAAATTGTTAAAAATGTTAATAAACTTTGGCGATTTGTACACATTATAAAATATATATACTATGGGTCTTAATCGCGTGAATAATTTAAGGTAAAATACCTTGTTTATTGCCCGACGTTTTGACCGTATTGCAACGGCCTTGGGCACGGGCAGGTTCGTTCAGCTCAGCGTCGCCTCCGTGAAGCGCGGGTTTCGGAAACTACCCTCGCTTGAATTTTATAAAATAAAACGACTTCGTTCGCGTATACGTCGGGTCTAAATTAAGGTAGTTTATGTTACTAAATAACTTCTGTTTAAATATGATGAAAACAGTCCTGTCGAATGAACCGCGATATGATTCAGCAGCGGAGAATAGTCATATACTCATATATTGATGACTTCAACACCCAAAAGCTTTAAGTACTTACCAAATACAGACTCTATAGGTATTCGTTTACTGTGTTTTAGATAGTTAGTTTGGTGTGCGGCTTAAGAACTGGGTTTTCTGTTATTTTTGTTTCATACTTACAACGTTATACCTACTTAATACATAACAATTTTCAATAGCATTAGTACGAAAATGTTATAACCATCGTGCTCATCACACAAAGTTTTATCCTGGGTGGGGATCGAACCCTTGCGTAGCAGTCGGATACACTCCCACCGCGCCACAGAGGCAGGCACAGATGTATGGAGTGCCTCCCTAAAAATATTTATTTTTATTATTTAGATATTAAACTAATAAGTAGCGGCTACTACAATACAAGATGTATTGTTACCACCAAATTTAATCAATATTCGTTGGGATGTCTTTGAGTAAAATGCCTGTGACATACGGATGGACAGACAGACAGACGGACATGACGAAACTATAAGAGTTTCGTTTTCGGCTACGGAACCCTAAAAAGCAGAATAAATGAAAATCACAATGTAATTTTTTTTAAACCACCAAATTATTATTTTTGAACCGCTCTGGTATGTTAGATTTTCATACCGTCAAAAGGGAAAAGCAAAATCAAGGTAACATTATATTCTAACAGGTTACCTAGTTTGTGCTATTTACAGAAACTACGTGTGTTTCCAATTTTTCTAATTACTAATTACGTTCTTGTTTGATTTCACTGTTTTTTTAGAAGTGTGTTAAACAAACCTTTGACTTTCAAAATTAAAGTTTGAACAAACGTCGTCTTTGTCTTAGCGGGTCGAAAGTTCTTATTATGATAAAGAAACCGCACGGTCCCCGTAACTTTCTGGCAGACACTGGCAAATTCAGTAAATACATTTAAATTATACATAAACTTTTTAATAGTTAGCAGTTTTACTTAAGCTAAGGCCAAATTGTTTAAGCGGTGTATAATGAAACTTTAAAAATTGGGATTGGACGGAAATAAGTACAGAGCGAGTGGCGCGGTGGGGGTGTATCCGACTGCTACGCCAGAGTAAGTATGTTTATCAGGTGTCTGGTTTCCATAGTACAAGCTCTGCTTAGTTTGGGATTCCAAGATATTATTATTATAGGCATATTTTAGCAACCAGGGTCATTGCTACCCTATACGAAAGAGAACTGAATTTACGGCATAGGTGAGGATTAAAATTTCCCTGAGGTAACTTAATACGAAAATGTAGCTTGCTGTACTCGGATCGATGTACTTATAATATTAAGTAACTAGTACTCAAAGGGAAGCCCAAATGAAATAAATGCGTTCTTAGAATCCTCTGCCACTTTACGACCTAGAGAAGGACTGGAGATCACTGTCTTACATCAGTAACGGGCGGTCTTACTAATGTTGGCTGTTTTAACAGATAGTTAAACCGTGTGGTACCGGCTCATGAATAGTACCACCTCATGTCTTCCTGTGGGTGTGGTCAAGGCGACTAAGGGATGCCACACCGGAGGACTGGCAGCAGCGTCCTTTGCGTAATTTAAAGCCTAACCAACCCGCTCGCCAAGCGTGGCCCCCATTATCTACAAAAAGTAGGTTCTACTGGGGAGACCCGTGCCCAGCAGTGGGACACAGTGTCATCATAAATTAACTATTGCTACCGGCCGTAAGACTGGGATCCCCTCCGGTCTCTACGTGGAGTTAAATACGTATTTAACAGCAACCAGAGATGATGGAGACATGATGCTTCATCCTTGAGTCGAACGACGTCGACCAAATAAGTAGGTATGTGAATTTTTGACCCCCAATGCGTGTCATCGAGAAAATAGCCTAAGTAGGCACTTTACTCCCAGCTGCTAATGTACTCATTGACAATTGAGCAGATCAAAATATGAGCGAGATGAAGCTACTTTATCACTGTCATCCTCCTGCCATCCCGTGGCTTGAAGAGAGTGAGGGAATAGAATAAGTAGAGTGCATTTGTTTCTGCGCATACACTGGTGCACCCTAATCGCTAGTCGTTATTGAGATCGGTCAGGAGATTATTATTATTATAAATATTGCAATAACAGTATGACTGCACAAAAATAATACAGATAACAATCTTAGCTCATGCTGTGACAGTATGATACCTGGCGGTAATCTTAATATAAGGAGTTCACACGCGTAGCGCATGCGGCTGCATGTGGCGTTCAGCTAATTTACTATGATAAAAGTATCTTTATCTACTCAAGCTTAATCAAAAATAATATCTTAGTACAACTCACACAATGCCATCTGATCCCAAACTACGCAGAGCCTGTACCATGGCACCCAGACAACTGATAAACATACTTAAATATTTCTAAATACATACATATTAGAAATAAATTACACCCAGACACAGAATAAATCATCGTGATCATCATACAAAGTTTTATCCTGTGTGGGGATCGAACCCACGATCTCTGGCTTAGCAGTCAGGATCACTAACCAGTAGACCAACAGACCAGTCAAATGTCAAACTACACCACAAACACGAAGAGTATAGATGGCTAGTTTCATACCTCAATGCACTTTATTCTTTTGCTAGAATTAAAAGAATAAAGTGCATTGATGAGTCTATATTTATGTATATTCGATTTCACCACCGTGTTTTATTGACATACATACTTATTATATAATAAGTACTATTACCTTTCAATTTCTAATCATAGTATTAAGCTATCAAAGAATAAAACAAAATAAATAGGTGACAAATACAAGAAAACGATAACGTTGATACTTTATCTTTTATCGGTATAATTTACCATCTTTATATATAAGGCAAGTGATAATGATTTGGGTGTGACTGTAAAGTGTAGACGCGAAGTAAGAATGGCACCGGAAATTAAATACACCAAGGTACGAACATTATCTTTAGAAATTGTTTTTTGCTTCTTGACGTTTTTGTACCATTATAATATTATGTATAAAGTCAGATCTGTGACATGTTTGACTTCGTCATTCTTTCACGTCATTAGTTCTGATTATAGCCGTAAATATACACTTAATATTCATCTGTATAGATTTAAAAAATAATTAAGACTATAAGAACCTTTTCGTAAATTTTGCATAATTGTATGAAAGGTAATTTATTTAAATATAAGTGTATTACATTTATTCCAACCTAAGAACATAATTATAATAAATAATATAGCACATTTTCATTAATTAAAGCGTTTTTGTAGTTTAATTTTATTTGTAAATATGTTTTATTTAAACTACACTAAAACCATTGTAAAACGGCAAAAATTGACGGTAGTTTTTATTTTTTTACAAATTATTGTACTGAGTTAAAAAATATATGTGTCAACAAATTTATGTATCTGATGATTTGGTATTTTTTAAAGTTTGTTTAAACAGAGTTTAATAATATTAAAAGAATTAGCCATTGCTAGAGGGCAGGATAGAGCTATACAGGTATTTTCCTTAAAACGGGGTATGGGAAATTAATCACTACAAAAGAAAAAAAACAGTATTTGAAAATGTGGTACATTAACCGTCAATATTAAAGATTGGTTTATTTTTAACATGTATTTAATAGTGTAAAAGTATTTCAGAACAGGCTAAATTATGCGCTTGAAAATGCCGATTACTGACATGTAAATGCGAAATGCCTCTTAAGCAGCTCACCCAAGCATACCATTTCATGATTTTAAGTTTAGATTCATTGATTGAATATTATTTTAACAAGCGATGGAGACCCTACCGTATGCAATTTCGATAGCCACCAATAGTTTTTAGGGTTCCGTAGCCACAATGGCAAAAACGGAACCCTTATAGTTTCGTAATGTCTGTCTGTCTGTCTGTCCGTCCGTATGCCACTGGAATTTTAATTAAAGATGCCTTCTAGTAACCGCTATTTAGTTGGAGAGCTAAATAATAAAAAATAAATATTTTTATGAGGGGGCACTCCATACATGTAACATAAACTAATTTTAGGCGCTCCGAAAGTTGCATAAATTGCCTTAACTTTTCAACCGTGCCGTGAACATACGCTCTTCTGCTGGTGCAATTATTCAAAAAATGGTGCAAATATTCTCCATTGACCATGGTTTGACATGCTCTTGCCCGGTTTATTAGATTAGCATAATCGTGTGAGCGTAGTAGTATTTCCTTTTCAACTTGTTTTTACCTGGTTGTACACCAATCGATTTATTTGTATTCCAAAATTTTTATCGACACAATTCAACACTAATTTATGTAATACTCGTAGAAGACGATATATGGGTAGAGGTGGTTATTTCACTTGTTCTTAAAAATGTTCATGGGTGAAAATAATGTCTTGTTTATAGAGAGTGGAAGTATTGTAGTAGAAGATATTTTTATTTCACCATATAGGTACTTAAAATTCGATATTGTGTCGTACATCGCTGCCCCATGGTACGACCGTTGGTACAACTGGTTCTTAAGTCCAATGTTTTCGCGTTGCATAATCCAAAACAGATATCAACGCAGAGATAGCATGGTAGGATTAACTCTTGTTTATCTATTGCAAGAAAGCATGACTTTGTATATTTTTTTTTACAAATGGCTTCCTTGTATCTATACGTCAGTTGTTATTTGTTTGTATACGGACCGTCCCTCGGTGTGACGGACACCGGTCCGGCGTAAGAATGTGAGGTCATAGTCATAGTCATTGTTATTTATTGGTAAGGAATTCTTACATGTCACAAAATTCATCGTCACCAAAGACCTCGTACAAAGTGATAGCAGTTTCAAATGCCGAATAGAAGGATTTACAGGTCGGTATTTTGATGGTATTTTGTCACTAATGACCAATGACCGTTGTGTTTATCCTCGTAACACAAGTACCTATAGCCTTCCATTTAATTTAGATAACTTTCCGTCCGTAATTTCAAAGTTTAATTAAAATAAATTGTTATTGGCGATAGCCTGGTCAGCGTACCAGTGTTATAGATTTCAGTCATAATTTATTCATGAACTTATCATTAGGTACCTTTATATAAATAATAAATAGCATAGTTGAGTATTTGCCTGAACTAGGTTGACACTTGTGACTAAACTAGAAAGTAAAAAGTATTTTAATAACATACGTTTGACGCCGCGTGTCCACCGCACGTACTTAATCGTCACGATCGACGAAGTGAAATAATCTCGTTCACGGTAACGTCCCGTTGACAGGTTGGGGTGGACAAATAGACCGCTTCTATATGTGCGTCGTTTTTGTCAAAATCATCGTATAGACATGACAATTAGGCACGCAAACGAACTGTTATCTCATGCAAGTGTGCAAACTACGTGCATGTTTATTTTCGCCTTTACTGGTGATAATTGGCAATGCAGTTTTATTGCCAATATGTGCGAAATGTTAACATAGTGAGCATTAAGCTGAAATGTATATCTTTTTCTTTTGTAGTTGTTCATCGACAACGAATGGGTTGATTCGCAAAGCGGTAAAACATTCGACACTTATTCCCCACACGATGGCTCCGTAATTGCTTCAGTTGCTGAAGGAGACAAGGTAAGAAAAACCAAAACATCTAAGTGTTTCTATTACCAAGAATAAAGTGATGCCGGTTTGACCATTCCTTGAGGAATATATAAATATATATAAGCATAGAATAAAAAAAATAGTTATCGCAATATTAGACGTAGCTCTAAAACAGGGAAAACACTACAACAAATTCTTAATATCAGTACTAAGTTCTATTATAAATGAGAAATGGTTTAATGGTTTCACAAAAAACCGCCAATTTGAATTTAATTCGTTCGTAAGTAAAAGAACGGTATATGCGGAAACGCTGTCAAAAGCTAATCTCGAATTTATGATACACATGTCAACACATGAGACATGACATGAGACACACGTGTTAGCTAAATTTATATGAACGTAAAATAAATTAGTAACTTACAAGTAATTGTTTACTTACCACTTAATCACCTGTTTTATTCAATAAATAACATATTCAAAAAATAATTTCTACCAAGAATACCGTGGTTCCTAATGAATATCTTAAATTTAGGCAGACGTAGATTTGGCAGTAAATGCAGCGAAACGTGCCTTCCAACGCAACTCGGAATGGAGACTGTTGGACGCGTCTCAGCGGGGACAGATCCTAATCAAATTCGGCGAACTGATCACGAGAGATGCCCAGTACCTTGCTGAATTGGAGTCATTGAACTGTGGCATGGTGATGGTTATGGCTAAACGATTAATGGAAGGTTGTCAAGGGCACATTCAGTACATTGCTAGTTTAGCTGATAAAATCCAAGGATCTACTGTTCCTGTTGGTGAGATGATTATCTAGAACCTTTTTTTTATTATTTAATATTACTTCCACCCGCCCCGATATTACTACATATTTTGGATGAAAATTTAAAGACCTTACTATTAACGGGCCCTTTATGCCGAGCGAATTATTTACAACGATATACTCCCCACACAACCATTACTTCACAGTGCACGACAAAATGAAGTCCAATATTCGTTCGTACATATGTTAGATTACGAACGCCATAACAATGTCAATACGATAATCCTTGTTTTTGCAACTTTTTGACTAGTCATACATTTTTTTTCGTATCCTAATATTTATATTTTCTATATAAACAAGGTTATTTTTCGTAATATTTTTTTTACTTCAAGAAATCATAAAAAAAAGAAAATGAAAATAAAGAAAGCTTGCAGAGTTATAAGCCAATAAAGTTGTCTTATGTTCTTCACAGTACCATGGTCATTGCGTCGCGTACGTCATTACTATGACGTACGCGACGCAATGAGCATAAAAATTAGCTGTCCCGCGCCAATTCGTCTGCGAAAATTTCCCTCTTTTTGCAACATTTCTAATTGCTGTTCCGCGTGTATCCGCTAGCGTGATGTTACATAGCCTTCCTCGATAAATGGGCTATCCAATAGTGAAAGAATTTTTCAATTCGGACCAGTAGTTCCTGAGATTACTGCGTTCAAACAAACAAACAAATTCTTCAGCTTTATAATATTAGTATAGATAAATAAACGATTACATATTCTCTTTACATTGTGAACAAGATTTGGACTGTTAGAATGATTAATTAACTAATTAATGATTGAATAATTAATTAATTGTAAAATAAAACATGGTCTAAAAACTATCCCATTAGATTGTGTTACTGATTCTGAGAAAACTACTTTCCGGTTTGCACTATACCAAGAATAATGTTGTTTATATAAATTTTATATTTTGACAGAGCTAAACCTTGTTTAGCGGAATCTACCCTTAACACAGTAGAGCTATCTTCCATCTGATCGCGATTTGACCTTTACTACAGGGAATCGCCAAAACCAATTAATGAGCCCATGTTCGAATATTTAACTAGTATCTAATTAAATTCCTTAACTTTAATTATTTACAATTATCCAATGTAATAAACGAGTTTAAAATATAAACCGTGGTATTTCTGGTTGGAGTCAATTATATTAGCATGTTTTACTTTAACACAGATGGTGATATGTTCGCGTACACACTGAAACAGCCTGTCGGTGTATGTGCACTCATTCTACCTTGGAATGTACCCGTTCGGATGTTTATAAACAAAGTTGTCACTGCTTTGACCGCGGGTAAGTAGCTATAAACATTCTTAGAAAGAAAGATCAACAAAGCCAGCCATTTTAAAACTTTTGGACAATTACATTTTTAATCAAATGTTGTGTGAGAGTTGAGTGAGAGGTTGCCGAGTGCCCAAAGGAAATTCTTTTGGGCATTGTGCAACTTTTATATCTGTTTCAGTTTTTTTTTAGCAATTTAATCCCGGGACATAATGCGAAAGGGACATAACGCAAACGGGACGTATCCAGAAAGGGACATATAGCGAAGGTTTTTTCGGCGGGCCTAAACGTGAAAGGGCCCAAACCGTCCCAATCCTTTTATTGGATCCCAGATACGCTTCGTAAAGCCCCAAGGCTCAGCGGATCACAGTTACGGATTACACTTTATAAGAACCAAAAGAAGTGAACAAACCTTTCATTTGGCAGGTTGCACAGTAGTTGTGAAGCCAGCAGAGCAAACTCCATTGACTGCTTTATATCTGGCGGCGCTACTGGTAGAGGCTGGCCTGCCTAAAGGTGTCATCAACATAATCAACGGTTATGGCGAAACAGCCGGAGTAGCCCTTACACACCACTCTGATGTTGCTAAGATATCCTTCACAGGGTCAGCTGAAGTAAGGACTGTTGCATTTTTGCTAAATTATTTACAAACCCCATGCTAAAAGCCAGATAACTTCCGCACTAGGGTACAGGTTCTCTGCCACAGGGAACTTTACAAAAATACAAATCATGGGCACAAATTAGACCTAAGACTCGGAACAACAATTTGTAGATCACACAAAGTGGTGTCCCGTGTGAGAACTGAACTCACGACCCCTAGCGTAGCAGTCCCATACAATCCCATTACGCCACCGAGGCAATCAAAATAAATCGTTTTTAAAAAACGTTCAACTGAAAAGAACTCTGTAGGTAATTGATTTTTATATTCAAAGTTATTATGGCTGTTAAAAGCTTTCCAATTCTCTTTAATAAACTTATTTAAATCCTGTTTTTTATAATAAAACGAGAATATTTCCGTTCTCTGTTTGCAGGTTGGCAAGTTAATTCAACAGGCAGCTGGGGTGAATAATCTTAAACGTGTCACTCTTGAACTTGGCGGCAAAAGTCCTCTTGTTATAATGGACGACGCAGATTGTAAGTCCATTTCTTCGAGACAATTATAACAATAAGTCTTACGATACTAGTCAATTTTATACTATCATTTCATTTTCAGTAAACACGGCTGTTTTCTATGCCGGTTTGGGTGTATTTACTCATCAAGGTCAAATATGTATTGCTGCATCTCGACTTTTTGTGCATTCGAACATCTACGACAAGTTCATTGAAGCTGCGATTCAATATGCTAAGCGCATTAAAGTAGGTGACCCGAGTAATCCTACAACTCAGCAGGGGCCACAGGTAATTCCATTCAGAGAAAATAAGTTAATCTAGGTACTAGGTTGCATTGCTGGAAATTCTAAAACTGTTAGAAACTTACAAAGCCTGTTTGGGACATTTTGAAATGGGAAATCATTTTTAGCTAATCCTATTACTTCCAATAATATCACAAAGGCAAAATTTTTCGAGGACGGATGGCTACTGTTTGTTAATCCTTTACGCTAATACTGCCAGACTTATTTTGATGAAATTGTACTATGTTAGTATGTATTCAAAAAATTCGTCAAAACGTCTGTCAAAAACGTTAAATGTGTAACCACCTTGTAGACCGATTTAAGGCTTGTCTAAGAACTTTGAGGATTTGTCGAATGATAACCATCAATTTGTCAAATTTGGTTTCTGTTAAATCTGATTATTGGAAAACCACCCTTAACCAATTTAATCTCATTTGCAGATTGACGGGACAATGATGGAAAAAGTCTTTGGATATATCGAGAAGGGTAAACAGGAGGGTGCAAAACTTGTCACAGGCGGAAATAGAATCGGTGATACTGGATTTTACATTGAGCCAACCATTTTCGTTGATGTTAAGGATGACATGACTATCGCGAAGGAGGAGGTATGAACAACATCATGGGCCTTATTCACGTCTATTAAAACGAGCGCGGTCGCACTTTTGCCAAGCCCAAATCACAATCACGACACCTTAAAACATTATTTTGATTGCTGTAATCGTAATAATTCGTTCTTAATAAGTATACTAAATGTAAACCTGCCAAAGCGCGACCATACGAATATGAATTGGAGACCCTTATCCGATTCCTAGAGGCCCCTGTCTTATTCAATTCCTGTAAAAGAGATTATTGACTCTTTACTTTAAATTTCAGATATTTGGACCAGTGCAAAGTATTCTGAAGTTCGATACTTTGGATGAAGTGATCGACCGCGCTAATGCGACTAACTACGGTCTCGCTTCGGGCATTTTCACTACAAATATTAACAATGCTCTGCACTTTGCTAAACATGTTGAAGCTGGAACAGTCTGGTAAGTATACTTAGTTATCGTAGTTAGAATCCCGAAGGGCTCTTGCTATTTGTTTCTTTGCTCCCAAAAAAGAAAAGAAGTTAAAATGCTTAAGTACTTACTTAAAACAACCTTTTTTTGCTTCAGGGTTAACCAATACCTAGGATCTGGTGTACAATGTCCATTCGGAGGTTTCAAGGAATCAGGATTGGGTCGTGAAAAGTGAGTATGAATTTAATAATAATAATAATAATATTAAACGTTTATTTGCGTAAAAACATGGTATAAAATGGTGTTACAAAATTGTAGTAGTACGTACGTGTTTTCGCTGTAACAATCACAGCATGCAAAAATTTCAGTTTCAATTTCTTAACTTACTCGTAACAAAATATATCATTATTTTCATTTATAAATTCTTTAATGCTATAGAAATTACAATCAGTAAGCCATTTGTAAAGTTTTATCTTAAACAATCTTATGTCTAAATCTTTTAAGGTGCTAGGTATCTTATTAAAGACATGTATGCACATTGCCAAGCAGCTTTTATTATATTTAGTTAGTCTCGGGAAATCTGTGAGTACTAACCTATGTGGGTCTCGTCTGTTCCGAGGGTTTATTTCGTCTGCTGTTTTAAATAATTTCTTATTCTTCTTAACAAACATACATATTTCATAAACATAGAGAGCAGGTAAAGGTAACAGACCAAGTTTCTTGAATACTAGCTGACAAGATTCATCAGGTTTTAGTCCGCAGATCGAACGGATGCATTTTTTTTGGGCAATAAATGCTCTATTCATGTCGGTGCTGTTACCCCATAAAATAAGACCGTAGCGTAATATGGATTCAATGTAATATAAGACCATGTGCCCAAACAGTACCAATATAAATACAACGTACCTATACAACTAGATTGTTTTTCTGTAAACGATAGTTTTGTTTTAGCTTCAGTTGTTTTCTGAGGCCCAGATGATTGCTTTTGCCGCTTAATGAGCCATCAAATAGAACTCAATTTGTACTAAGTGGAGGACTCCACATTTTTGATTCGATCATCTTGATTTTTTCGGTTGAAATGATATTCCTTTTTTATTAAGTGAGTAGAGGAAGGAATATTTAAAACAATTCGCTTCAATAAAGGTACTTAACAAATACGATTAATGTTTGTGCGACCCGCTAATAGTTAAAAACGGTTTAATCGATTTATATATTATGGAATGTGTAAACCCTAAAAGTATAAAAAAACCTATGGGTATGGCAATTGTCATATGAGATTATATTTCTTTAGATTTTTTCTATTAATAGCGTCTAATGGTAATGTATTTGTTTTAACTGTTCTGTATCTGTATAAGGGATTTTCATTTCAGCGGTTTGGACTGTGTGGACGCGTACCTGGAAGTAAAGACTGTTGCCATTTCTCTACCAAAGAAAATATAATTAAAAATGTGTTATTTTATTATGTACTACATTATTTACATAAATTAAAGTTATTTTTTCTATCTGTATGTCATTTATTGTTTTCTAAGAAGATACTGAAGGAAAGATCTGTACCCTTTCAATCCTAGAAATATCATGAATTCGAATATATTCGTAAACTTTGGCGATTTGTTCACATTATAGAATTATATAAACTACAGGTCTTAATCGCGTCAATATTTTATTACGTCCATATATTAATAAAATATTTACGCGATGAATACAAGTAACGTTTAAAATTTCATAATGAATTCGAATGTTTGCTGTAATTTCACTTAAAAACGACTGAACGGATTTAGATGAAACTTAACAGCAATGTGATTAGGGCACAGAATAGAATGATAATGATTTGACTTTTAATTTAGCAGCGTCTAGTCATGGTAATACAAAAATAAAAAATATTTTTTTGGCTAGGTATAAATTTTTTTGATTTTTATATTGCATGCGCGCGTGATTAAATTGTTAATTTGATTATTTTTTATTTGTTTAGGTAGTATATGCTTGACTAAAATAATAAAACATTTATATTTTTAGTTTATTTGTACCGATGGAAAACATAAAATCTGTTTATTTAAGTTTTTAATCGGCAATATTTCAACGTAAAACGAATGTATTACAGGTACTGAATCTCCCCTATCAATTTGTCGACTGATTTTAAAGTCACCCTGTATATTATCTGATATTTTGTAATGACAAAATTCAATGTTTTGATCAACAAGAAAGTATATTTTACAGAATTTATATAATAATTATACCAGTAGCTATTTAGTAGAACCCATAACATACAGATTTATTTACATTTTCCAAATGAATGTTCAGGTCTGTTCTCTGCAACTGTACCAAAGTAAAGATAAGCTGTTATTTTGAGGCTTCCCTTGCGGACAGTAACATTTTATTACCTACTATGTAAGCTACCATGATATTGGACGGATAGATAACATCGCAAGAAGTTACTTTACTATGATTATGTTCTTACCTATAGCCATTACCTATTCTATTTCTCAACTTATTTATGTTATATTTTTAAAAAGATAAGTCCCGCACTGGGGTACACACCCTGTATCGCGGGGGACTTTAAATACAAACAAATGACAGACACAAAGTACACCCAGACTCGTAACTCGACAGTGTAGTACGTAGGTACTAATCCAGCGTAAGAGTTCGTAGGTCCGATCCCCACCGAGGATAAAATTTTATGTGATCATGTGATCAATATATTTTTGTTTATTCTGAGTGTCTTTGTGTAGATTAATTGTGTTTCTAAAGTCCTCCGCGATACAGGGCTTGTAGTCTAGGTAGTATGGGTAGATGTAGTTAGTCCTAAGAAAAATAATTATTCAAACAATGAAACATGTACGTGTTATAGGTTTCGTTACTTGCATTATACCAATTTAAGTTGTCAATGTTCCTATTATTTAATAGACAAAGGCAGACCTTGTAGAATGTGAATCGATAGATCATGTGATCAATATATTTTTGTTTATTCTGAGTGTCTTTGTGTAGATTAATTGTGTTTCTAAAGTCCTCCGCGATACAGGGCTTGTAGTCTAGGTAGTATGGGTTCATATTTATTCCATTTTATTTCAATTAATAATTATTTTTCTTAGGACTAACTATATCTGTAGTTAGTTTCATTGTTTGAAAAATAATTATTCAAACAATGAAACATGTAGGTACGTGTTATAGGTTTTGTTACTTGCTTTATACCAATTTAATTTTCCTATTATTTAATAGACAAAGGAAGACCTTGTAGAATGAGAATCGATAATTCAATAACCGTTTTAGTTTAATGAGATATCGGGTCATATTCGTGAATTGTTCAACATAGATCTCAAGTTAATTTAAATTGTTCGTAGTTACACAACTATAATGAATATAGAATAGGTATCTGATACCCTCTAGTTAATATAAATTAGTGATTCGCTTGTGCTTTACATAATGAATGATATTTTTATCCAACTTCAAAAAGGAGGAGGTTCTCAATTTGGATGTTTGTATTTATGTATGTTCGGGCATAACTGACTGATCATAAATCAATGAAAAAATAAGGTTAATTCTAAATGGTTCCATATAAATTTTGTAAAGATCTGATGATGACTTTCGGAGACACACTACGAAACTCGTCAAAAAATGCCAGCAAGTCAACCGTAATTGAAGTAGGTTAGATATTTTTTGTAAAAATAGGTTTTTTAGTTATTCTGTTTCTGATAGTTTTTTATTAGGTACCTCTCTTCCTATTCAAACCGCGCGCTCGCTTTCATTTCTTCGAGTTCAGTTCAACAACGCGTTCAGGGTGCTGGTGGGACTGCCCCGTTACTGTAGCGCTTCCGGGATGTTCGCGGACGCTAAAGTCGATTGTTTTTATACCATAATGCGAAAGCGATGTGCATCTCTGGTGAGCAGGGTGCGGGGCAGTGGTAACAGCATTCTGAGCATGATTGCCAGCAGGTTAGACTGCTTGTAATCGCTGCAGTGCTATCTCTCATGGGATGGTGCGGCCGTGATTTAAATTTTATAATCTACTAACATAGTTCTTAAGTATTACTAACCTAATGAGTCTTGGTTACTTAAATAAATAATTTAAAATAAAAAAAATAGTTCGTTTTAGGCGAAACATGTCCACTGCTGAAAATAAATCTTCCCCAATGATGGCCACAACGATCAGTCATGCACCCTCATTCAGTGGTTTCCCGTAACCTTCACCAGGTCGACGGTCAATCTCAAGGGGCCTACCCCTGAGTACTCATACTGCGTATTCCGGTTCGTTGTGGTCTCTCAAAACAGGCTTCGGCTTCGGTTCCCTGGGTGGTCCACTGTGTTTGGCAATTTTTAGGACTATATCGGTAACCTTGGTTTTTCTAATAAGTTGCGATCGAAAATACGCGTGAAGTGAGAAGCTTAAATTTAGAAGCATGAACTCGTAACTTAGGTTGGTATACTTATCTACTTATCGCAACGATGTAATAAACTCTCAATTATCACTAATTAGGACTTATTTCCTGTAGTGGAAATATATTGAAATGCAAAAATTATTATGGTATTAAAAACAAGGATAATATTTAAAAAATAAAACCGCTTATGAAAAAATAAATAGTTTTTTGCTAATTCACAAAAGCATGTTTTTGTTTTTATTTGAAATCTCTTAAGAGGATCTTCCAAAAAATATACAAACGCGAATTACTCGCGATACTTCATAACGTACCTCACCTGTTTTCAATGTTTACGTGGACACAGAATATCTTAAAGAGTAAAGCACTAAAGCTCTTACAGCGGTACTAACAGTTGTCTTGTGTGAAAGCACCCAAGTAGGAAATCCTTGTATGGAAAAAAAATGTTGTCAGTAAAGTCGGTTTACGGACGATAATATTACGTGTTAACATCATAAGAAAACATTGATGACATTGTAATAAACAAACATGCCTGTGACAGCTTCTTTTATTTTATTTCCAATTGTATCGCATGTAGCTGCAATCGCCAAAACATTGATGACATTGTAATAAACAACTGTGCTGTGTCGGCTTTACACATTCGCCCGACTGCCACCATACTTCAGCCTATCAGCAGGCGAAACGTGACGGACCGTAACAGTCAGCCTATCAGCACGCGGAACGTTACGGACGGTAACACTTTTTCGTGCGTCCACCCGGTCATCGATTTATAAGACGTTATCACATCCAAAATAGATAAAGTTTAAAAAACAAACCATCCAGCATACCACCCAGCTCCATTATCAGGAGACCTCATGTAGGTACGAGCAAAGCTTCAAGATGATGGCCCAATAATCAGTAATTGTTTAATTTAATCCCGGTACGGCCAGTCTTATCTTTATATATATATTTCTTGTGTGCGTGTTTATGTCACTGTACTCCTCCTAGACGGCTGTACCGATTTTGATGAAATTTTTGTGTGAGTTCAAGGGGATTCGAGGATGGTTTAGATTCACAATTGAACCCGATTTACAAAAAAAAGAGTCTAGATGAAGTTCGCCAGGACAGCTAGTATATAATAATATTATAAAGCTGAAAAGTTTGTTTGTTTGATTGAACGCGGTAATCTCAGAAACTACTGATCTGAATTGAAAAATTATTTCACAGTTGAATAGCTCATTTATCGAGGAAGGCTTATAGGCTATATAACATCACGCTATGACCAAGAGGAGCGGAGCAGCAATGAGAAATGTTGCAAAAACGGGGAAAATTTACGCAGACGAAGTTGCGCGGGACAGTTAGTAGGTATTTATAAACGAGCAATTCTTGATATATCGACGGTTGAAAGAATATTATTTTGATACAACCACAAGCGATCTTTTTTGTGAGCTTACTGTTTTGTTTATCAAGCTGTGACTTGCCTAGCGTGTATAAAGACATTTAAGAGTTATTGTTGTTACAGAATAAACATTTACGTAGTCGTCTTTACGAGTCGAGTAGTGTATTAAAGCGATGTTCAGAGAATTCATAGAATCTGGCTTGGAATTTGCGACTTGATTATGTCTACCTTCATCACATACTCGTACATAAGATATAGGTTCTCGTAAGTCAATGAAATTCAAGTTGTTATGTTAGATGTGTGTCGAATACTTAAGTGACAATGTAATGTAGGTAAAATAATACCTACTATAGGATAATAAAATTATGAAATGAAGTAGAATTATTGATCAGTGTTTAATCTATACTAATATTATAAAGAGGAAAGATTTGTATCTTTGTATGTAACGAATAAACTTAGAAACTACGGGACCGATTTCAAATTTTTTTCATCGTTGTGAAGCTACACTATCGCCGGATGACATAGGCTACTTTTTATACCCGTATTCCTACTGGCACGGGAACTATGCGGGTGAAACCGCGAGGCCTTCCTTAGTTATTAAAATAAAAACATAAACTTTTCGAGAGATACATTTACCAGTTTTTTTTATCAAGAACGGCTAGATCTATATCGATTTTTTTTATCATTAAAGTCTAAGCTGATATGAAGAGAAAACTTGAGCGGAAACTAGAAAAAACTGGGGAGTTGTAAAAATGGTGGCTAACTGACATGTCGCTATTTTTACAGCACCGCGTTTAACGTCTTAAACAGTGTAACATATACTTGAAATACTTGACAACTGGACTTAAATTACAATTATTAATTACCGGATTAAAACAAGAACACTAGAAAAACGAGAGAATGAGACTTCGTGATTCAAGGATTTGAATAAAGAACCAATTTGAATAAAGAACTTTATTTGATAAAGTTTTATTATTATTATTATTATTATTATTATATTATTACAAATCACGAAAGTTTATCAACAGTTGTTGCAGTAGTAAATCTAAATGTCTTCCCTTTAAGATTAGCTGCCACTCCATTTGCTGACTACATCTATACATTAATTGTATTGTTGTAGTAACACGTGTCGTTTCGATGTTGTACGCAGAAGAACACCCACAACTACTAACACTAACACCCTGTAAAGTAATGTAGCGAGCATAAATACACCTATGGGTAGGTAACCAACGGCACAAAATACCGAGAGTACAGAAGGTAACCTTCATGCAACGCACGCAATAGCAACGGGCACATAGACATCGTTGACGGACATGGAATCTCGCGCCGCCTACGGCACTTGTCTCACCGCCGCCGGCGAGTAGCGAGCAACTATCAACTATTTAATAATAATAATAATTTATTTATTTGCGTAAATATGGGTATAAATACATGGAATCTTTAGTATATTTTAAAAATAGTTTCACCATATTTTGCTCTAGAGCATGCAAAGAACAATCAACATCATTTTTATAATATAAAACAATAAATCTTTGAAATTTAATAATCTATTGTTTCCACTCGACTCCACTCTATTCTGCAATCTATAATGCAATCAATTTAAATATAATCGTATCTCAATAAAAAAAATCTCGCTCAAGAAACGTACAATAGATGCAAATTCCATTTAAATAAAAGAGACTGTGTCCTTATACACGATCTTTATTCCGTGTCCACGGCAACTGTCAAAATCCTATCTTAATGGGGAGGTGTGCTCAGAAATGCATCAAGGAGCATATGTGGCGCGCTCAAAAATGTCTGCAGCATTTCTAAGCGCAGCTCTCCATTTACCATTAAGACAAGGCTTTGACAGTTCGAAGGGGTTGAGACACCAAGACGCAAGGGTTGAGAGGGGTTGGACATGAAAAAAGATCGTGAACCCAGTATATGGTGTGTTCATCAGCGATCAACGATACCTAGCTTTTTTTTTTTACAAGGGATCTATATCTATTGCATGTTTCTTGAGCGAGATAATAGTCGTCGTTTACTCGCCATTGGTAAGTGATTTTCGAAGAAAGCGGTCTTAAGTGATATTTTAATTACATGTCCGTGAACTATGTCCATGTGGGCGTGGTTCGAGCAAGTTACATATCAAAATTTATCTTCTGTACCTTCTCTCGTTATTTTCTACCTGCAGCCTCAACAATTACACTGGCTAATTAATACAGACTGGCATAAACAAACAGTTGTTATATTAAGGGTTGCCACCCGTACTTTATTATAAAATATTATTCGTTATTTCCGGTAATTGTACTCTGTATTTTATGATAACGGTAAAGTATGCGAAAATACTTTATTTTGCATGGTTGCACAGTTCGGAAATAAAGGTGCCAAAAAGCTACAACTAAACCTAAAATATCATGACCAAGCCTTATCTGAAGGAGACGAATTGTGTTTTCTTGCTATAGTACTTGACGCAAATTGTACCTGGAAACCACATGTAGACAAAGTTAGCAAAAAAAATTGTAGATTTGTTTTGTTTGTTTGATATGCATTATGGCGACTTACAGAAATTGCAAATAAGGAAACGGCGCTACAGGCATACCATGCATATGTAGTATTAAACCTCATATACGGAATCACTTTATGGGGAAATTCAGTCCAGATAAATAAAGTCTTTGTAACGCAAAAACAATGTGTAAGCGCTATATGTAATGTAGCGCCATGGACAAGTTGTAGACCTCTATTACGCAGATTATGTCTGTTAACTGTACCATGCCTCTACATATTCGAAATCTGTGTATTTGTTAAAAGACATCCTGTCTTTTAACAAAAAAAAACTGTTTGCCAATTTAGTACTCGGTATCCGAATAATCTAACTCTCCCACGTATACGGACGGAAATATGTAGCAGAAATGGTAACGTTATGTCAATACGAGTTTATAATCATTTGCCTGAAAGTGCTAAGGATTTGCCAATTAATAAATTTAAAAGCCATTTGTTTAGATGGCTTACTGAGAAGTATTTTGCTAATTTTTTATGTATTTCGGTATTTTTTTGGTATTTTACTATGTATTCTAATTTCATTAATTCGTGACATAAATGTATATTGACATGTTTTTAATTTTGTTGTTTTTAAGTATTAATTGGTATTTTAGCATGTATTTTAATTTATTCCTTAATTAATGTTTGCATGCCAGGACACTGGTAAATGTGCTG
Source organism: Herminia tarsipennalis (assembly GCA_945859575.2). Classification (NCBI taxonomy): domain Eukaryota; kingdom Metazoa; phylum Arthropoda; class Insecta; order Lepidoptera; family Erebidae; genus Herminia; species Herminia tarsipennalis. Next base: position 18,027,729 of record OX243837.2, read on the forward strand.
TACTTTTATTACACATAATCATCTTTGTTAACCACATTTGAGCAAATAAATTAATTTCATTTCATTAATTTTACTAGGTGTATTCATAATGTAGATTCTAAAGGTTTTGTACACTTTTTAACTTAACTGCAGACTGTAAAGGCGCTGTGCACCTGTTTAGTAGGGATAATGATTTGCTAAATGTAATGAAAAATATGTAAAGCAAAATAATAAAATAAAATAAATTGTACTTTATTTAGACACTTTGTACTTTTTACATAGGTTTCTTTTTGAACCCGAAAAAAAAATGTTTCAAGTAGGATTCATTTGTATGAAAGTCACTGGTAACAGCTAGTAGTAGTATATGTACGAGTACTTTTAGCCTACACTAACACGTCGAGCGCTTGACGCGCGTTTTGATAACGGGCGATTACATTTTTAAAGTGCGTTAACTTTGAACGCCTCGAATCTTTAGAAGCACTCACCGCTATTTGCGAGTAATCTGAATTTTCAAGCGCCTAATTTACCATGTTATGAAAGACTTTCACTCTTCTAAATTGTGTCTCTTAAAAAATAACATTGAAGCGTGGGTGGACAATGATACAAATACGTGTCTTTGATTTTAACATTATGACATGAACAGAAGACACTGATAAATAGCTTTATATATTTTTATCAAATCACTACAAAATATTAAGTTAATGTCGTATATGATAATAAGCTTTAAATATAGTAAACTAGTCCGGCCATAAATACTGTTACATAAAAACTTTTCTATTTTCAACTTTTGGAACGTTTCTTATCGCGCGTTGTGAAAGGGGGCTAGACGGAAAAAATCTCACGAAAAGTTGTAACGACACTTTTTGACACACACAAGCCGTGCGGCGTGCGCGTAAGATAAGAACATCTAATTTGACGAAGAAGTCACCTGTCCATTTGGTCTAGGGGCATAAATTCGGTACACAGTATTGGTGACAATTGTGTAGTTGTGGGTTTTCGAGCCTTCGGTATACAATCGTCTTTTTGTAAGCTATTTTCGTTTCGTCTTTCTATTTCGCATTGAACATTGTGGTGTTGCGATGAGTTTATTAAAATATGGATTGGGGTGTTAAAGAAAATAGGATTGCGGTGATCGCCTTGCACAAAGTGGGTATGGAGCCGTTGGTCATATTCCAGACACTTCAAAAGCTTGGTATCGTTTGTATGTTTGTATATCGTACTATCAACAGATACAACACTTTCTCTGTCGAAGACCATAAAAGATACGGGCGGCCGCGTGCTGTTAGAACTACAAAGGCTGTTAATGCTGTTAAAGCCAGATTTCGTCGAAATCCCATTAGGAAGCAAATAATCTTCTCGCGAGAAATGAAGATTCCCGCTAGGACTTTGTCGCGTGTTATAAAACAAGACCTGAAGCTCGGTGCTTGTCGTCGATATACAGGACTGCCCTTAATCAATTTTTACAATTAAGGAGAGTGGATCGATCAAATCGCCTTCTGTCGCGATACGCAGGTGAAGGGCACAGAAATATCCACTTACTACATAAGCAAAATGATAAAGTGTACGCTCACAGTTCTAAAGAACCTGCTCAAGTGATCTGAAAGGTACAGCATGGTCATCATCCTGCGTCAGTGATGGTTTGGTGGGGCGTATCTTATCAAGGCGTCACAAAGCTACATTATTGTGAAAAAGGAGTGAAAACTTCAGCCAATTGTATCAAGAGTGTAGTGTTGTAAAACCTCTCAGCAATACACTTTTTAAAAATGTACCGTGGACTTTCCAGCAGGACTCTGCACCTGGTCACAAGGCACGAACTACCCCCAAGCCTGGCTTGAAACCAACGTTCCGGACTTTATAGGAGCTGAAGACTGGCCCTCATCTAGCCCAGACCTCAACCCTTTAGACTACAAATTATGGTTAGTTTTAGAGGACATGGCTTGCTCTAAACGGCACGGCGACATTAGGTCGCTTAAAAAATCACAAGCAGTGGCAAAATTTCCCATGGAAAAAGTGCGTAAATCCATAGATTCGTGGCCAGACAGGTTAAAGGCCTGTATAAAAGCTAAAGGTGGCCCTTTTGAATAGAATATTGTTTTTATTTTTTGCTGAGACATTAATAATAATAATATTATAATAATAATAATAATAATATAATTTTATTCCTCTCAAAAAGGTACATGTTTTATTACATTAAATAATTTACAATTTAGTAGCATAATACCTTTATGAGAGCTGGAGTCCGTAGTAGGTTCGAAACCTGTATGACAGATCTCCTGGCTCCTTTCTTTGCAATCCTGAAAGGTAAGTTAAGGGTATTCTTAAATGTACATAAGAGTGTATTCGAGAGAGAGAAAAGAACTGAAAGTAAGTGTTATGAAGATGTGCGTGTGTGTGAGTGTGTGTATGTGTATGTGTGTAAGTGTGTGTATGCGTGCATAAGGGCTTATGGTTTGTCCGAGATATTTATTATACACAGGTTTTTAAAAATCTTTCTATTTGATCATAGTCCAGACTTAGCAGCCAATCAGTAACGGTTATTTTACATTTCTGTTTGAGCATTTATTAGAAGAATGAAAAAATGTGGGAGTACCAGTCAGATTCTCACACTTTAATACCTAAGGGCACTAATACGATGGAGGCAAATTTTTTGGACGTCATGGCTTTCAATTGCCTTAACCAATTCAACAACGTTTTTAATCATGGGCACCGTACATTGGACCTAGTCTTTAGTAATGCAAGTTACGACGAAATTTCTGTCATACAATCAACTGACCCACTTTTATCTATTGATACACATCATCCTGCATTAAAAATATGTTTAACATCTTCTTCGAAACAACCTATAACGAAAAATAAAATTCCTTCATTAAACTATTACTTGTGTGATTTTGAGATGGTTAATAGCGAATTATCGAAAGTCGATTGGGCATCTGTATGGCTTGGTGAAAGTGATGTGAATAAGATGGTCCTAAAATTTTATGACATTATACTATTGATTATCAATAAACACACACCAGTAAGTAAACCCCGTGACGAACGCTATCCAGTCTGGTACAGTCGAAGTTTGATCAAGTTATTGAAGGACAAGGCTAAGTATCATCGACGATTTAAAAAATTCGGTAATCCAAGGGATAAGATGGTATTTGACCATTTTAGATCTCAGTCCCAAGCAATGATTAAAGATTGTTTTTCAAAATTTAAAAACGATATACTATTAAATTTACGTAAGACCCCCAAATACGTTTGGAAATATCTTAAAAATAGTCGGAACAATAATAGTCCTATTCCACATGAAATGAATTTGAATAACACCAATCATGCAAAAGGAGGTCAAGAGATTTGCAATCTATTTGGTTCCCATTTTCAGTCAGTGTACAAATCATGCCTACATCTTACTGATTCCATTTCTAGAATCAAATCACCATCTAGTATTTCGTACAATGTTGATTCATACAGTAAATTTGTGATTAGTGTCAAAGAAGTGCAAGACAGCTTGTCTTCGTTAAATTATGATAAAGGAGCTGGGCCCGATACAATTCCTCCCTTCTTTTTAATGAAATGCGCTAAATTTTTAGCTGAACCACTTGCTACATTATATAATAAGTCACTGTTATTGGGTGTGTTTCCTGAAATATGGAAAATGGCCTATGTCACTCCAATTTACAAATCAGGGGATGTCAATAACGTAGTTAATTATAGGCCCATATCAATTCTTTCTACTTGTGGTAAGATTCTGGAATCATTAGTTCAAAAACAATTGTATCAAAACTTAAAACATCAACTTAATGACAATCAACATGGTTTTCGACCTAAAAAATCAACAATGTCCAACTTAGTTGAATATATATCAGACGTATCGATTGCAGTTGACGCCAAGAAGGAAGTACATGCAATTTACACAGATTTCAAAAAGGCTTTTGATCTAGTTGACCATGATATCTTACTGTCAAAACTGGAAGGGATGGGAATACACGGTTCATTACTGCGTTGGTGCGAGTCATACTTACGAAACCGGTCTCAGCTTGTAGTCGTTGGCGGTTTTAAGTCACTGAAATACATGATTCCATCTGGGGTGCCACAGGGCTCCCATTTAGGGCCGCTTTTCTTTCTTGTTTTTATAAATAATATTGGGCACGGTATTAAATCAAAATTTAAACTTTTCGCAGATGATTTAAAACTTTATCGTTCTATTGAAAATGACTTGGATATAGCACTACTTCAAACTGATATTGATACGATATTTGCTTGGTGTTTAAATAATTTTATGGAGCTGAATCTCGATAAATGTCATTTCATTAAATTCAGCAGGCACAAAAATCCACGCCCAGCTAGATACACTATTAACAATATTCCATTAAGAGAGGTAGATAGTGTTAGAGACTTAGGCGTTATTGTCGATAAGGACTTGAACTTTAGGAACCACTTTGATCACATCATTTCTAAAACGTCTAAACTATCAGGATTCATCGTAAGGCAAATGAAAATGTTTAAAGAACCCAGCGTTACTATTATAATCTACAACAGTTTCATCCGTAGTATCCTTGAGTACTGCAGTACGGTATGGAATCCGTGCTATCAAGTACACTCAGATAGGCTAGAAAGGGTACAAAAGCGATTTTTATATCATCTAACATACGCTGAAAATAAATGTAGTACCCTAAACTCTTATAAGTCTAGGCTTAACTATTTTAATATGTCAACCCTGAGGGATCGTAGAAAAACTCTTGATTTTATTTTTTTATACAAGATTATTCATGGTCAAATAGAGTCACCCGATATCTTATCAAAAGTCGATATAAACGTACCGCGTCCTTGTAGTCGCTTACATAATCGTAAGACTTTTCTACTTCCGAACTATCGTACAAACTTGGGTCAATCTGCCCCTGTGTGTAGAATGTTACACCTAGCCAATTCTTTGCGTAGCGAGATAGACATTTTCTCTGGTTCTGTAGCCTCCATTAAACTTCAACTTAAGAAATTTATTTCATAATTATAAAATATAATAATATATTAGAATAACATTAATCTTAGTTACCTAAAAATTAAGTGTTAATTTAATTAAGAATGCTGTGTTCACATCAAGTAGATGACAATCCGATGTACTTTATTAGACTTACTTTTACTAGAATGTTTGATTGAACATCAGTTTTGTGAACCAAAAAAAAAAAAAAAAAAAAAAAAAAAAAAGAATAACTCTTTGACTAGTCAGACTAGTCACACAATTTTTTCGTATCCGAGTATTTTTTTTTTATAAAAGTCAACTAGCGGGATTGAGTCCGACATTACTAGCAATCTTGTTAAACCCTCCAACGAAGCTCAAAGGCTTGTGTCAGGAGTGTGTCATGTCGGTAGTATAATGGGTAGGATTTGAACCCGCGACCTCACCTCACGATTTGACAGAATCAAATCCTTTTTCGCGTAATATACTCTTAAAGGTGGAGTCAAAAGCAGCAGACTGTGTATGGCACAAATATTGTACCACCCTTGGTAAAAAAAAATAATGCATATTTTAAAATTTATAAATCAACTAGTGATTAAAAATATCAGAGGGAAACTTGGGGGTTGAAACCCTCCCCGAAATTGTAAAAGGTACAAAGGTCAATTGCGCCACTTAAAACCACTATCCGAAATTCAACACTATAGGTACAATCAGAACCCCGCCACTGAATCGAGGACCCCAAGTTGTATTACACAGGTGACTGTCAACGTTAGGTCTGAAATACGCTTGGCAGTGGAATCGTAAACAAACAGTTGACTTATGGATCCCCGAGGACATATCACCTTCACACATCTTCGCAACGTAATGAAACCGTCAAAGCTTACTTATTACTTCGTTTCACATCCGTCCAAAAGACACCAATAGCACAAGTTATCGACTGCTTAGAATTTTAGATGCGAAGATCCATCCATTATTGATATATATATAATGTAAATGTGAGTTAGTTGGTATGTGTTTAGCAGTCTCCGTATAGACTGATAGTATGGTAGGAAAGAAAAGAAAGAAAACTCGGGACATTTATTTGTTGCAACCCATAATAATAATATTCTGGGTGGGGATTGAACTTCGGATCGGCTTAGATGTAAGGTTCACTAACCACTAGACCAACAGGCCAGTCATTGTGCCTCGCGGTTGCAACCAATAGGTGTACAGTTCAGCATACGCTGGACTGATAGAGTCTGGCGCTGGTTTTCAACTGGAACTCGGTATGTGTGTGGGCACTCGGTATCAGTATTTGAGGTGGGACGAGCAGGTCACCAGCTTCATTAAAAGTGAGATTTTAACTCCACTACAATAAGGGGTGTTTTAAGTTGTTCTTACAGGTGTCATAGTTGTTTCTCAACGATTGGACTGTCATTGATAGAGTTTTTTGTTGATAGTGAACTAGTTTAATCCTAAAGGTCTTAGTTTTCTTTGATAAAAACATATTGATGTTTTTTGTCAGTTTTAAAGCCTAAACCTCATAAGAAACAACGATTTTACTCCAATAAAATATTCTCCAATAAAAAAAAAAACTTTATGTAAGGAAGCCAAGAGCGGGGGTTATAAATATATTAAAAATCACCCTGTATACATAGTCGTAAGACCGGCCACGATCAAATGACCTTTGCTTGGCGGAAGAAGAGGAGTGAGGGGGGCGGGATGTCGAAGGCAATTGACTGACTCTTATAACTCTTACTCTCTACTATTATAATTCCAGCCAAGTGCGAGTTAGACTTGCACAACAGAGAGAGGAGCAAATTTACTAACTCTATAATATCACCGGCTAACAAGTGCTGGTTGGGTTGGACTCATATTGGCACTTAACAAAATAAACTGGCCCGACACAGGGATCATTTTTACTGTTTCTAAGGTCTATCTAAGATTTTGAAGGATTTTGGGGAGAAACTAGAGTGTTTGAACTTTCATCCCCTTTTCCCACGCCTAAGGTGTAAGGCCGCATTTACGGAGACGCGGGAAGTCGCGCGTTGCGTTGGGCGGCGGTTGGCGCGACGCAGCGATAGCCGCCACGTGCCTCGCTACACGCTTGAAGATTCGCTGCGGGCACCGCTACATTTCCCGTCTCGCATCTTTATAAACGACATCGTATAATGCCATATGTTTATGTTTACGCGTGCGATGATCTCAGACGCTTCACGCGCCACCGCTCCATAAACATACAAAAAATACAACGCGACGCGAGACACCACGCGACGCGCGACGCCCCGCGTCTCCCTAATTGAGACCTAAAGGGTTTTCAAACGTGCATACTTGTTTACGTCAAAGAAATGCCATATTCCCAGGGGTTGATACAGGAAACTTAATGGTTGACCCCGACAGTAAAACAAGCTCCGGCGGCCCATTCGCGTAGGTAGCGAGTGATATACGGCGGATTTTTTAGTGAGTGCAAACACCACATTATCTCCACCGTCTTCCCTGGACGGTGGGGATGTTCGTCAGGATTTTTCCCACCAAAACAAAAAAAAAGTAAACTTAAAGGTTAAAAGAAAGTAATTATTAGTAGGTGTTAATTGAGAGTACGCAGTTGTACTTACTTCGTAAAATTGCAATAGCCACTTCTGAGAATCGCTAAAGTTATTCAGTATATATTAAAGTTCAATAATATTGGCTGATGTGTTCAATATAAGACTTCGTTGTTTATTACCTCACTGTAAACTGTAAACTTTGACTTTGAAGGTAAAAGTTAGGAACACTTCACAAAGTTGTTTGTAGTGTATTTCACTTACCTAAGTGGAGAAGGCTTAGTTAGGTGTTTGTTCGCTAATCACTGCGGTCTAAAAGCAGTATTTAATGAAATCCTGTAATAAATAAATTTAAAAGTTTGTGTGGTTTAATGGATGGCTGTTTGTAGGTGCTTGCGCTCTCCAGTCATTATATTTTTTGCTTACAAGGTTTCTGTCGTAGGGGACTTTCCAAACATACAATTAACGGACATGTAAAGTCGGAACAAACTTTTATGGTTCGCACAAAGTTTTATCCCGTATGAGACTCAACTACCTTTTTTTACTACGGTAGTACCTACTTACTCATTTCACCGCTATCGAGACTTCTTCTTATTTTTAGTCATATGTGTTAAAAACAACTAACTTACTAGACTTTACTTTCAATTTGGTAGCATGAGGCATAAGGTTGGGCTATATTATGAATACTCTTAACAGGTATTTGGGAACTCGAATTCAAAAAATCTAGCATAATAATAAATATGTTCTGTCCTGTGTACAAACATTAAAAGCGTCACCAGCAGTCGTCAGCGTTATTCTGTTGCTATTTTGAGTACCCGTTTTGTTTAATTCACAATTGTTAATGTCGGTAACAGAGTCGTAGTATCTGACCCTTTTAAAAAATAACGACATGTTTTATTACAAAAAATAATTAATTGTATACATGTACAAAGTAAGTATGGTATTATGAGCGGGCATGCGCTCTCCCGCCAACGGTGGGCCATTTTCATCTCACAGACATCGGAATCGCCGAACAACGCGCGCGACACTCGGCACGTTGTGTAACTTCTTAACTTCGTCGTTCGGTGAAGAAATAAACCCAAAAGTTTTTAGATAATTAATAAAATTTTTGTTTCAAAGAGTTTCTACAAAGTGTTAATAATATTGTAGACATTTTACTTAAATCCAGACAGTGAGAGTGTATAGTAAACTTTGTCTATGTACTGTGTCTATTTGAGAAAATAATCCTGTGTTTCAATCTCCGATCAAGAAACTTAGTGGATTTTGTGTTAATGACTTACGATATACTTGTTTTTACTTTTGGGTAAGTGCCAATCCTTTCTATGTCTCTCAACATACGTGTACGATACGATACGTATTTTAATTATCATCAAACTTGTTAAACCTAATAAAAGTCTTATACAAAAACCATAAAATAATTCAACAATATTCTAGTTAGATACTATTAGTTATCTATTCACAAGTAACGTCTAAGCTTTTTTCAACTTTTAATTTAATCTTAACTTCATAGTAAAGAGTAAAAAATAATTAAAAAACTAACGAACACAAAATTTCAACGCACCAATTAACAAATTTAAATCTAATAGTTATGTAAATTAGTTCAGTTTATACAACTACTCATAATTGGATCAATTCCCAAGTTTGAACAAGTAAATTTGTTCGTGAATTAAGAACTATTGGGGCTATTAAGATGGAAAATAAATTACCATTTTAAATTCGCTAAGTGCTAATTTCATTTTATCCGAATATTTAAGTACCGCTCTTTGTTGTCGTGAACTGACTTAGTATTTAATCCTTTAAAGGCCTTCAACGAATATCAATAGCAGGTAGAATATAAATCGGATTAGATAAAATAATAGTATAGTAGCATTATACGTAGGCACAGGGTACTCGTAAATATTTTATGACTATTAGCGGTGACCCTAAACTCAAAATCAACCTTAAAATTACATTTTTAAGTTTGCGTCTATGGACTGAACAGTAGGTACTTCTAACATATTTTTTTTAAATTTTGTTATGTAAGTATATAAATAAATATTAAAAATGTTTTTTTTTTATTTCTCCAAATTGTATCGAATCGTGGTAACAAGTGGATTGTTACTATTTTGTCCCATCACGATCTTAGGAATGAATTTACGCACGAATAACTATTTAATTATTCCGTTTCGACGAAATGTGGCTACACGTTCGTTGAAAAGTCGTTAATTGTAATACAGTGGTATCTATTCAGAACTGTATTACCTACAGCACCTATTTAGTCGGTTCACTGCTGCGTGCTTTCCTTGGAAAGAGATCCGTGAGTCTTTTTGTGCACCTTAAAAGCAGAGGTTTGGTTCTCAACTCTCACTCAAGTCACAAATTCGTAATATCCATTTTTGACTCCTGCTTTGTACAATCTACCAATGGTTACCTTTTTTATAAACTGGGCCACACGCAGGTTTACTCATTGAAGTTTGCCAACGTTTTTCTGTTTAAAATTTTATTAAATTTACATGAGTACAATATTCATAGTCCATTTTTTGTTTTATTTTATGATTTAAGGGCTTCCTCTTGGCTTCAATCATGCCTGAAGTAAAACATTGACTTATTGGAAACATTATTGGAACCATTAATTAGAAACACTGACGCCGGCAGGAAGTTCCTCACTTTACCTGTTCGCATAACAAATGTAGAATCGTACCGCTTTGTGGTCGACCTTTCCATGACGGCGGGATCAGTGCATGGAGTCTTTGTGAACATTCTCCGTGGCACAATCTGTAGAACACTGACAAGTAGGCTACGTTACGCCGATGTTGCAAGCTATGAAGCTTTTTTCGGTCAACGCTTCGTCGTTTACAAGCCTAATAGCTCTGCGTTAAACTGCGTCTAGTGAGGCCAGTTGGTACTTAGCCGAGCCATCCCACAGGTGACAACAGTACTCCATGCAAGAAGACTTGTGCTTTATCTAAAGTTAGAAGCTGTCCTGGAGATAAGTACCTCTTCTCTTTTCAGATACTTGGCAGCAATTTGTGAGCAGGACTCAATTAGAAACACTGACGCCGGCAGGAAGTTCCTCACTTTACCTGTTCGCATAACAAATGTAGAATCGTACCGCTTTATCGTCGACCTTTCCATGACGGCGGGATCAGTGCATGGAGTCTTTGTGAACATTCTCCGTGGCACAATCTGTAGAACACTGACAAGTAGGCTACGTTACGCCGATGTTGCAAGCTATGAAGCTATTTTCGGTCAACGCTTCGTCGTTTACAAGCCTAATAGCTCTGCGTTAAACTGCGTCTAGTGAGGCCAGTTGGTACTTAGCCGAGCCATCCCACAGGTGACAACAGTACTCCATGCAAGAAGACTTGTGCTTTATCTAAAGTTAGAAGCTGTCCTGGAGATAAGTACCTCTTCTCTTTTCAGATACTTGGCAGCAATTTGTGAGCAGGACTCAATATTAGCACCGAAGTTGAGACTAGACGTTAACTTTATGCCCAGGTGATCAAGGTTGTCGGTAACTGAGACAGCTGCACCACGGAAAGTGGCGGTCAGGTCAAATTAACTTTTCTTCGTACTGAAGATACACACTTGCGTTTTGGCGGCATTGATTTCGACCAGATTGTCGAACTCTTAAAGGGAAACGAGGTTTAAGGTAGGTTAGGTTCTACCATAGCTACTCTATTGGAAAAGATCAACCTTTCCGGCCCCTGCACTGGAAATATACCTCTCTAACACTATGCTATCGTCTGCATATCCAAAGATAACCAGGCATTATCAAATCGCTGATGTAGAGCAAAAACAGAGTCGCAGAGAGGACTAAAATCCAAACTGTCGCTTTGCCGAGATATCTTGAATAAGACTAGGTTACAAATGTAGTCATTTGTAACCTCTTATCCGAGTTTCTGTTTTAAGCCGTCTAGTTAGATACAGCCAGCGTGTATCCGGCTTACGACGTTTGCGTAGGTACTATTAGCTAAATTAATTATGTTTGAGAGATTCACGACGGTGCTACTTATATAATGTTTCACGATTTGTATGAAAATTAAGTGTGCTTTTATTCGACAGCAAGGTTATGTTATGGTTATGTTGTTCCTATTATTTTCTATAAATTTATGTTTGTTCTTTGGCATTGCATGTACTTAGAGTGTTATTGCTATTTATTTTATAAGAAACTAGGTAACCTTCCCAATTTCGTCTGTGTCGCCAGTTTTTTTTATTTCGTACAAAGAAAATTACGACCTAGCCTTATACTCATCAGATATATAAAAAAAAAAACGTTAAAATTGGTCAAGCCATTTACGAGATTTATTGATTTAATTTATAGATTCTCCTACACTTATGTACAATAATTCTTTAACAATTGGTACATTTTTAAATTTTATAACTAAGTGCATAACTAATAACAGGTGAATACAACATACACCTTAATCTAATATATTAGAATTTGCGAAATCAGAATATGCCAGTTGAACATTTGAAAGCCTATAGTTTTTTTAATTAACCTGTTTGTAATTATATTTTTAACATTAATACGGTCGAACTATGACTATACCTTAAAAAAGTAAGTATTTATTCCTCATTTTGTTTATTTTTTACACTTTTACCGTTATCTAACTTTTGCAGAAGCTATACAGCTGCAAAAATAACTACTTTCAGTTACAAAAATTCTGTTTCAATATACATTTGCTTAGACTCATATGAACAGGAATGGTCTTAATTTTCCCCTACGTTTGTGTGTATTCAAGCCATATTTACTAAAATAGAATAGTGAAGGTCGGCTAAAACAAAGCGGAACTAATATTCTACAAAGAGAAGACTTCGCAAATGAGACCCGGACGTCCGCTATGTCTTCAAAGAAAGATTATAAATATATATAGGTACATATATATACATATATCTATTTAAAACGACTCCCGCAGTAGGATACTAGCCCCGGGGTTTGTCGCGAGGGACTTTACAGACATACAAGTCACGGACACAAATTGTACCCAGACTCGGAACAACAATTTGTAGATCACACAAAGAAAGTCCCGTGTGGGGATCGAACTCACGACCTCTTGCGTAGCAGTCGGATACACTCCCACCGCGCTACCGAGGCAGTTTTATATACAGTTTGATTTAATATCCTTGCTTTCACTCAGTTTTTTTTACCCGGCTGCAAGGAATGGTTATGTTTTTTTCATTTTAGATCTATGTGACATTTGACATTTGTATGAAAATGATATATGTTTGAAACTATTAAGTCCAACTCGTAGCACTAGCGTAGCTTTTTGTAAAGTATTGCTACGAATAGGTATTTATAAATCTACGTATGTGTGGGTAGCCCGATATTCGTAGCAATGTGCTACATTTTCGTCTACGTCATTCTGTCAGCCATTTGCGATTTTAACTAGCGGAAGCCAAGGGTGGAAATTCGACCATTATACATTATTAGACTGTGTCTTTCTTAAGCTCCTCAATAGGTACAAAATATATTAATAATCGAAGAGAACAGTACAGAAAAAGGTACTGGGCTGTTTTGGCTATTATTTGTATGCAGATAAAATAATTTTCTCATATTCAAAACATTTTTAAATAGTATTTTATCAAAGTAGGAGGGTGCCGTGCGGGTTAATTTACATTTGGTATGCTGCTCTCAAAACTAGTACTTTTTTTGAGCAAAGCTTTAAATATTCGTATTTTGAAATCCTTACTTGACAAAAAAGTTTTCAATAAGGCACGTTTTTGTATTTTGTATAAGACTTCCCGAGTTCGTCAACAGTTTCTTTTTCATTTTAAAATATTAGCATCTGCTGTGCGATAAATGAAATGGATGTTATTATATGAAAGGTATGTTTCCGCCATTCTTCATATTCAAAATGTAACAGTAAATGTGTACGTATATACCTATTTCACAAGTTTTCATAGGTAATTGCTGAACCGAATGTGACGTGATATACATATCACGTCACATTCGGTTCAAATACAAATAACAAATTTCGACATAAATAATCTTTAAATTCGTATCAATTCTAATGTATATTGGCACGGTGATTTCATAAATCATTTTTTCCCTAACAGTCCTAGTTTCTGAGATATTTTCAGTTTTACTTTTAGGGATATATTCCAATAATTTTTAGGGTTAGTTATCACATTTCTGTCAAGTTTCTATTAATTATTAAAATAACTGCGAAAAGGAGACGGTGTTAGATGACATATATAGCTTTTATGTTCATGCATGGGGTAAATATTTCCGACTCAAACAAACTATAGGAGCTAAACATTTAGTGTCAATATTGTTTTGTGTCTTTACAATATGTTCAAATGGGAAAAATGTGGTCCTCAGAGTCAAGACGGTAATTTGACGAAAACTTCGTAATCACACAATTGTTATTTTGCTGATAACAAAACACGTGGTGATTTTCTATATTCCTTTCTTCAAAAGACCTCTTCTACACTTTGGTGAATCACCTAGGCCAGTACCATTGACATCAATAACTTATTAAGAACCAGAAACCAAACCAAGTGCCAAATACCTATAAAACAAATTGCCGAAGATTATCGCGATTTCTATACATATTAGATACTAGCTGTGCCCCGCTGTATTACCCGCGGTTTATTAGCCTATGTGTTAATCCAGGGTGTCAGCTAACTCCATACCAAATTTTATTAAAATCGCTCCAGCCGTTTAGACGTGAAGAAGTAACAAACATACACACTCACATACTCACAAACTTTCGCCTTTATAATATTAGTGTGATATTTCGGGACTTAGTCGTGTGAATTATGTAAAGATACGAACCTTTTATTTACCCGACGTTTCGATCTATTTGCACCGATCGTGGTCACGGGTCGACTGATGGCAGCTTAGCGATGTCTCCGTAAGGCGCGGGGTCTTTCAACTATCCTCGCCTGGTCTTGATAATTTTGATAATTTGTACTGTCAGTACTTCTACTACCCGTGACCACGATCGGTGCAATTCGATGGAAACGTCGGATAAATAAAAGGTTCGTACCTCTAAATAATTCACGTGATTAAGTCCCAAAATATATCTTATATGCCTAAGATTAGTTCAGAAAAGCTAAAAACGAGTGTTTTTGATAATCACTCTAGAAAGCTGAACACAGATCAAATTTTACCAAATCCATAAAATGGTTCGAAAAATTTCCTTGAAAAATTCCTTGGTTTTGGTATCCAACATTTCTTAAGAAGCATATTATTTACAATTAGAACACGCTGTTATATTTAAGACATGATATGTTAGATTTAGATCTATTGGTAAAGGAATCGGACTCACAATGGAGAGGTCGCGGGTTCCAATCCTACACTACAGACATGAACCCACTACTAACCGATAATTAGAGACGTTCAACCCACATCGCTAATTATCTTAAAAAACGTCGTTATTGACATACTTATTTGAATAGATTTCCTAAAAATATAGCAAATGTTGTGAGGATTAGGATAAAAGATTTAACAAATGAATAACATTACGCACTTGTGTGTGTGTGTGTGTGTGTGTGTGTGTGTGTGTGTGTGTGTGTGTGTGTGTGTGTGTTTTGGTGTGTACAGTTTTCTGCTTTGTATAGGTCTCATTTCTGAGCATGTTCCCAATTAGACGACTGTAAGGAAGGGTTACGTTTTTCACGCATATCTTGTATGTATGTTTTTTTTTAAAGATAAATAGCAATGTGGGATTGAGTCCCACAGCAATCTTATTAACCCCTCCAGCTAAGCACAAAGGCTTGTGTAGGAGTGGGTTCATGTCGGTAGTATAATGGGTAGAATTTGAATCCGCGACCTCACGATTGCGAGACTGATGCCTTAGCCATAATCTATGTAATATTCTTTATTATCTGATATCTCAGAATCCACTGAACGGATTTATACAATTAAGACGTCGTTACATTTGTCTTGATCGCCCAAGTGTTCTTAGATATGTGACGTATGAAAAAAAACAAACATGGCGGTTGTGAGATGTCAAAATAAAGAGGAGTGAAAAAAAAAGTTGTTTTGAGTACTGCAATATGGGTATCAAATTAAAGAGCTCATCATAAGCATTTCGAAAAGGTATAACATGATTAGTTAGCAACCATTCTTTTTTAAATTTTCAATACTAGGCAATAGCTGTGATAAAAGTTAGTTGTTACATCGGTTATATTCTACAACCACTAAAAAGTATTAAATAAAAAAAATATAAAAATAAAAAAAAACCCGCCTGCACAAAAACGATGGAAACAAGAGTCGGAGGCACTTTACAAAGTTCATCGAGATTCATTAATGCCTCCGACTGCATGAAATTATATAATTATGCAGGGGATCTAGTTTCCATCTTTTTTTTACAGGCGGGTTTTTTTTTTTTTAATTTAATTTTAATGTTACAAACCGCCAGGGGGCGCTGGATTACCCATTGCATTTGTTTCTCCAAAAAAAGGTTAAGTTCATCTTTTCCGTTATAATTAAATGTTTACTCTCAACACGAATAGTAAGAAATCTCTAACAAAAAAATAAATAAAAAATATAATTAGAAAAATTTAAATAACCCGTAAAAAGAATAAAATTACATTTTAAAACCCGTCGACTAACAGGAGGTAGGTAAGTTACCGAATAAAATCCGTCGGGGTCTGCCATCCGCTGCCCTGTCACATGCACAAAAATATCTGTCTTCAATTCACGGCAATGGAAATAAAAATAAATAAAAAAATGAACTTGAGGGTAATTTAAAAACCAGATTCGTAATCAGTACCATTAATTTAACCGAAAAAAAATCTTACTTAACTGTAGAAAAACTTTCAGTGTTAGCCAGCGTAATATAAGTTCAGAGGAAGTCATAGCTATTTGCAACGGGTTTAATTTCAGATTTGTGCATAACTAGAGCCCGATTCAATAAAATTACCTCTTTATTTATCTTAATTGGTCTGTAGGTAACTTAACTGTTTAGTATTCTAGGAATTCTCATTAATTTACGAGAAATTTGCTGCTGGATAAACATTTTAAGTGACCAAAATATATACAATAACGTGTGGGAATTGAACCCGACCTCTTGCCGCCGCGTGCTTTGCTACACGCTTGAAGATTCGCCATTGTCGCAGCAGCGGGCACTGCTACACTACCCGCCACGCATCTCTATGAACAACATCATATATATTGTCATAAATTTGTGTTTACGCGTACGATATAAGACCAAGGTACTTCATCTTTGTTTACAGATGCACAAGTATATAGCAATATATCCTATATTTATTATTTTATCGATTGCGATAAACTTTTATAAACATTTAGACAATAAATAATGAAAATCTAAATCTCAATAGAAATCACGGAGTTTCGTATCCAATCTTGATTAAACTTTGGCTCGAGAAACCCTTAGTTACTTGATCAGGGTTACTATTCAATTTCTACTATTATGTAGTAAAATTGGTAAAGTAACTATAGACATTATTACTCCAAGAACAGTAGAAGAAGAAGTAGACATATTAGTAGCTGTTGCTTTACCTGTTTACCGGTAGGTTAAGCCGCGAGCTACCTACACGTCTACGACAAAGGCGTCTACTACTAAAATTTCAAATTTGCAGATCCAGCGGTGTAGGCTCTACGTTGATGATTATTATTCATAGGCAGCTGCCTATCTTTTCTTAACTTCGTAGTAGGTATATCCTAGCTGTTGACATCTATGTAACAGGATAGAATATAATCTACTTTAGCTAAAAGTAATTTACAGCTTAATTAATCTTTACCGCACGAATGCCATACTATTCACTAAAGTTTATATCAGACGATCCGAACGAACCGACGAATTAAATAAATAAATGTCAGATAAGATTTCTTCAGAGCGCAACTATTTTATAAAATCTCCCAGGAATCGGTGAAATTTATTTAGTCTACATTATCTAACGAGTCTGTTCCAGCACCGGTACTCGAACCAGCTTAATCAAGTTCGCCGTGGGGACGCTCTCTCTGAGGCTTACAAATTGGACTGTGGGGTGAGACAGGGGGGGGATTAACTTCACCTAAACGGTTCAACCTGTACGTAAATGAGTTGATCGTTGAACTCAGCAGTAGAAGTGTCGGATGTACAATGGATGGCATCAGCGTCAATAATTTGAGCTACGCTGACGACATGGTGCTGCTGGGTCTAACTGCCGGCTCAATCAAGGAGAAGCTACAAACTTGTGAGAAATATGCTTCGACTCATGATCTCGTGTATAATGCTCCCAAAAGTGTGTATATGGTTTTTGAGACCCCCGGTAGGCAGTTAACATATGAGCCGGTAGTAACTCATAGTGGAAATCCGCTTAAGAGAGTTACCCAATTTTAATACCTAGGTCATTTTGTTACTGAGGATCTCAAAAATCATATGGACGTTGAACGAGAACGTAGGGCTCTAGCAGCCAGATGCAATATGTTGACATACGATTTGCACGTTGTAGCAGCGATTTCAAAATCACTTTATTTAAAGCCTACTACCAAACGCTCTACACGGGTTGTCTATGGGCCAACTGTACGCGGAAAGCTCTAGACTACCTGCGTGTACAATACAACAACGGTTTCAGGATGTTGATGCGGCTGCTTCGGCTTTGCAGCGCGTCTGGCATGTTTGCCCTTGCGCAAACTGACGACTTTTAGGCTATCTTAAGAAAGAGGAAAGCGTCTCTCTTAAACCTCTCATAGGCCGGCGGCACACAAGCAGGACACGAGCCAGCCCTAACAGCATCCTACAAGTGTTAGCCGAAAAGTACGACGCGCCAGTTCTCAAGCACTTTGTGGGATTGCTCATACGATCGTGTTAGCCTTAATTATATTTTGATATTATATTTTATTATGTTGCATTTTTAATTTTTTTCAAGTTCATAATGATATTTTTACAATTTATTATAGATCGGATATTATATTTTATTTCATTGTATTGTTTTAATGTAATTATTTGCTCTAATTTTAAGTAAAATTTACTAATACTTAGGTAGTTTTTACTAACCATTGTACAATGTAGTCAATTAAAAAAAAATAAAAAAAAAATATATATATATATATATATATATATATATATACAATTATATAGAGGTAGGTAGGGAAAAGGGAGGTATTTAATCCTTAAAATATTTACATGATTAGATTTGTAGACATGATTAAGACTTGTGTCCACAAGTCTTAATCATGCCTACAAATCTATAATGTGTACAAATTGCGAAAGTTTAATCTTTATTTTAATATTATGGTTGGTATTTAGGCGTTCTTTCCTTCACGAGTTAGTTATAGATGTTTGCGTCTGAGAGCCGTAATGGCTCTTGTGACGCTATCATTTGTTTGGAAGGTGAGATAGAATCAAAAGCGTACAGTATATAGTACAAGTATAGCACCTCATATGCGCCAAAATCCGTTTGCATTATTACGGCAACGGCACAGAACTCTTGATTCATGTTTTAGTAAATTGATAACTTTTGTATTGCTAAAAAATCGCGGAATTTTAGAATTTAAATTTTGATAAAAATATTACACATACGTAACGACTTTAGAATTATGGGCTAGTTTCCAACTAGTCAAAAATGCAGCTCCTTATAAAATGTCAAAACAGAGATTTTATATGGATATCTCTTCCTTCTTTGAATTTATCGGCTGATTTTTGCCAGTCAGATATTATTCAGTCAGTCAAGTATATAGTGTACACTTATTGCACGAAGTCTCATTTTTATCAAGTGAACACGTATCAATTCAATTTTTAAAAATTCTCTTAGCTGCAAAAATAATGACAAGTCAGTTTGCCGCCATTTTTACAACTCCTATAGAGACTTGTGAAAATGGCGCAACTAAAATGTCATTATTTTCAAAGCTCCGCGTTTAACGTGTAAGCTAAACTTGAAATACGTGATAACTGAATAAGAACGAGACTTTGTGATTCAAATAAGGAAACTAGAAAGAAATTAAACTTGAAACTGGCGGATGCACCGATTAAATTGGAGCAAAGAGAAAAAAAACTCCTATGGAGATCTCATACAATGACGTCACAATTTTTCCAGTCAATTCACTTATTTTTATGATATGATTAATGATAAAAAAATATTTAACATCAAATTTTATCAGTACTTAATCGTTGGTAGTTTATTTGCTAGTTTAGTTAGCTAATTAGTCTTTTGGATTTTTTGTTTATATAGGAAACTAGCTGCTGAAATGAACATAATCTGCACTCATAAATAGCTGCTGAAATGAACATAATCGTATGTCACGTATCGCCATTAGTCTCTAATAATAAATATTAGGTCAATACGATACTGCTATCAATTTTATGTCGGGATGTGACCGCTAATATAATTTCTACCAAATCCCTTTGTCCACGGACGTGAGCCCTAATAGCCTACGTCACAGTTAAATCACAGAATTCTGGAGAGAACAGAAGGCAATTTTTATCTCTTGACGCACGCACACATAAACCAGTGAGAGAATTGGCACATTGTCACGCACAACGCTGCGGGGTGTGTGGTGACGGAGCCACACGCTTGGTTAGTGTATGTAGAGAGAGAGAGAGAGAGAGAGAGAGAGAGAGAGATAGAGAGAGATAGAGAGAGAGAGAGATAGAGAGAGAGAGAGAGAGAGAGAGAGAGAGAGATACGGTCGTAACGTATTGCAATATTGTGGTCACGGCTAGACTTATAAAAATCTACCTATAATGTGTACAAATCGCGAAAGTTTACGAACATATATTACAAACTTAATTACTCTCAACATACTCGTACTTATATTTCTAAATACATATAAGCAGAAAAATCTAGTCTAGTGACTATATCAACAGGCCAGTTAAATTATGGAAACATAGGCTATCTTTTCCTGTTATGTCATAAAATATAACTAATTAAGGAAATTTACTTGATGGTGAGTAGCTGCATTATCGTAGTTGGGTCATCAATCTACATGCCAAGGGTGGTGATAACGGCAAAACCCTTCATTATCGCGATTGCGGCCCGCTATTGGCAGTAGGATATATGGCTGGAAGCTTCATCGCATTCACAGGGGTTGAAAAACAAACATGGCGTTTCATAAAATTAAACCAATCTCATAAAATGAAAAATAATGATTTCATGTATTTTCTTTATTAAGTTTAAATTGTTAAATTGAAATATTGTAATAAAATTGAATTTTTCAATTAAATTTTCGCACAATGCGTTCTATCACTTCTTAATTTATATATTGAAATGTCAAGCTAATATACCTACTTAGCTACTTATAGTCTTTTTTTAAGAAATATGCTTTAGCTAAATCCGTTAAGTACCTAAGTCCAAGTAAGGAAATTTAGTAGGTTCGGGACTCAGTGGCGATTGAGCAGATCGAGATATGTGCGAGGTTAAGCAACGTTACCACTGTTGATCCACAAATGGTTTACCGATTTCGAAAACATCACACATCTCCGTGCGTCGGAGAGCTTGTTAAGCCTTCGGTCCTGCTAATAATCTCCCTCCGGTCGTTTCGGATTTCTGCCCCATCGGACTATGACCGCCTTATTCCAAAGAAAAGATCAAATCAAGGTTTAAATCAAGACTTTCAAGTCCAGGATATAGTACAGTACTATTGGTCTTATTACAAAGCATAAATAATCCGTGGACCAGCTGATACCAAAGGATCTAGCAATCAGCCACAGATTATAATCAATTTAGTTCATTCATTGTTCTTATCATTCAAAAATAACGTTCCGTTTTATACCAATATAATTTGAAAGTATAGTTTTCATTGAGAATAAAATATTTAGACGTTCTATGTAGCTAAATTATTCGCCAGCACTACGTAATTTTCAAAATATTAAACTGACATAAAAGCCCTCGGCCTGCAATTTACGAAAAATCAAATAAATTCTGTCAGGATCGGAACGTTACATAAGCAGTTGTCATTAGTACTAAAAATGTAAACAAATGATGATAACCTAAATTTAATTAACTCAGACATTATTAGGGATGTTATAAGTTTAATCTGAGTAACTATAGCGCCCAAACACTTAGAGGAACTTGGATGCGAGTTTTTATTACAAAGCTAGTTTCATTGGAACAGGTCTTAGCATGGAAGGATACTTACTGAATAAGATAATCCATTTTTGATATACTTACTGTTTTCTTTGTTGCACTCGTTGTTCTGAATGTACTGGGGGAAAGTATGCCTAGTTTCAACATAGGTACTGAAGCTTCGGCTGAAGCACAACAAACAATTGAAACAAATTTTATGAATATATTTATTATTTAATATCAGTGAGCTTGCTATGAAATGAAATTCTCAAATAACTACATAGAATCATTATTTATTAGATACCATTTATTCTCCCTAAGAACAGAGTTCATTTTCATGAGAATCATAAATATAATTATCTAAACTGTTAGGTAGCACTTAATAGTTATTCCATTTGACAACAAAATGGATGTTAACAATTTCAATAACCTGTAACCATTCTGTATTCCCTGTTAAAACTATGTTTGAAAAGGAATATTGAGTTGATATCCCTTATTTCTATTTAGATGACTAGCTTTCCCGCACAACTTAGTCTGCATAAATCTTCCCTGTTTACGCAACATTTCTCAATGCTGCTCCATTCCTATTGGTTGTAGTGTGATATTATATAGCATGTAGCTTTCCTCGACAAATGGGCTATCCAACAGTAAAAAGTTCAAAAGAATTACCGCGTTCAAACAAACTTTTCAGCTTTATAATATTAGTATAGATATTTATTTTACAATAAATTATAAATTGTATGCATTTTTTGTATAATATATAAACAGTGATCAATAATATATTTATATAATAAAATTGATAATTCTGTATTTAGATCCACCTTATAGTTCACTAGTAATAGGGTATGTGTATTTAGGCATTTTATGTATAAATATATAAACAGTAATCAATCAATAATTGATCAATGTTTATTTAGATCCACTATATAGTTCACTAGTAAGTTTTAGGTACATTATACATAGAATCATTATTTATTAGATACCATTTATTCTCCCTAAGAACATAGTTCATCTATCAGAGAATCTTAAATATAATTATCTAAACTGTTAAGTAGTGCATAATAGTTATTACATCACAATTTCAATAACCTGTAACTAATCTATACTCTCTGTTTAGTGTTTAAACTATGTTTAAAGGAACATTGTAGCAATATATTAACTAGCTGAGCTCTTATAAACATAATATTCAGTTCTTGGTACCTACCTATAACCTAAGTTTACATCTGTTTCTAGTGATAGGTATACCCATGGTTACACTTTACCAACTAAATTTTAAATTGATCAATGTTTATTGAGTTCCACTATATGTATAGTTCAGTAGTAAGTCTTAGGTAAGAAATTTTGTCATAATGATGTTTCTATTACTTTGTTTTGTGCATTTTGAGTAAATTCAACATTGGTTTTTGCCGCACTACTCCAGACCACCTATCAGACATTCCAAATGTGATTTTCTAACTTCAATATAAATAATGTGACATTTTATAAGTGGAATGCATCAGATTGTTTTACATAGAGCACTAGTTAATGATACTATTGTCAAACAAAAATAATCTGTGTTGATCTTCAACTTTCCACACTGCATAGGTACACTTCACGTCGAGTCTGGTTGACCCAAACATTGCACAGACCACTTTAATTTTAGGACATCTCTGAGTTCTGTATATTAAATCTTCTCTCTCAATTCCAAGCTGTGATAAATGTTTTGAAAAACAATAATAAGCATGTATTATTAAATCTTTGGTCACACATCGCATTTCACTCGATTTTTGCGTTTATTTTGTTGCCACACCATATTTAGTTAGTTAATAATTTAAAGTCACTAAACACGCATTATTCGTCATTAATAATTGAAACTAAAATACGCAATATAGTAAATGGTCTAACTTTCAAATTGTCAAGTTTTTGACATTTTAAGGTTATTACCATAGTTAAACTAGGGTGATCGAAAGACTAATCTATAGACCAAAGAAGATCATCGATTAAGCGATGAACCTCGTTTTGTAATAAAGATTTTCGTAGATCCATGGTTTAAACTAGGATTTTCGTCAAACCAGGTTTAGTCCAGCTTCTGGAATAAGGCGGTGAGAGTCTGCTCACACACTTGTATAAAATCTCATGCGTAGTGAATTAGTCGGCAACAACATTGGGTGCCGTGACCGAAATAGGTTAAGCGAGCATTATTGTAATTGCTAAAGCAAGTTGTTAACAGTTATTAGAAGTTTAATATCAATTCACTGCAAAATACAGCAGTATACAAGTAAAACAACTGCAGTGAATGTTGGAGGCTCCTTACTTCTATTTAAAGTAAATGTCTCTAACCACTAACGTCATTTCAACAGCTTTCACGCTACGATATTGAAATGAAAATTGTAAAATATGGATCTCTATTATATTGAATAATGTCAAAAGATACTATGAAGTATCTATCAGAGAAAATACTTTATTACGTTCGTCACTGGCTGACCCGGCGAACTTCGTACCGCCTTTTAAGGGTTCCGTAGGCAAAATGGCAAAAACGGAACGCTTATAATTTCATCATGTCCGTCCGCCTGTCTGTCTGTCTGTTACTATGTCACAGGCATTTTATTCAAAAACGACTTCATGAATATTGATAAAATTTGGAGCATAGATGTCTTGTATAAGTAAATACTTAGTTTGATAGTTAAGCCGTGTGGTGCCGGCTTAAGAATAGTACCACCCCATCTCTTCCCGTGGGTGTCGTCAAGGCGACTAAGGGATTTCACTCCGGAGGACGGGCAGCAGCGTCCTCTGCGTACTTAAAGCCTTACTGCGATCGCCAACCCGCTCGCCAAGCGTGGCGATTATGGCAATTACCCCCAGGATCTACTGGGGAGACCCGTGCCCAGCAGTGGGCTATCATATGGGTTGATATGTTGATAGTTAAATTAAAAATATATTATGAGAGCGAAATTATGTATGACCATAATTTTATTTTGTTTTTATTTGATATTGTTATTAGGATATAACTAGTCTTAACATAAAAACTTTTCGGTTTTCTTCAACTTTTTAATTACTCTGAATTTGGAACGCGTTTATTATTTTTAAAAGTTCTTTCGATTGTGCGCCATTTCACATATTTTTTCGTGTTCATTATCAAATTACAATATGGATTGGGGTGTTCATAAAAATAGGATTACGGTGATCGCCTTGCACAAAGTGGGTATGGAGCCGTCTGTCATATTCCAGATACTTCAAAAGTTTGGTATCAGCCGTATGTTCGTATATCTTTCTATATCTCTATCAACAGACACAATAACACTTCCTCTGTCGAAGACCATAAAAGATCGGGGCGGCCGCGTGCTGTTAGAACTACAAAGGCTGTCAATGCTGTTAAAGCCAGAATTTGTCGAAATCCCATTAGGAAGCAAAAAATCTTATCGCAAGAAATTAAGATTCCCGATAGGACTCTGTCGCGTATTATAAAACAAGATCTGAAGCTCGGTGCTTATCATCGATATATAGGACATGCCTTAAATTAATATTTACAATTAAAGAGAGTGGATCGATCAAAACGCCTTCTGTCGCGATACGCAGGTGAAGGGCACAGAAATATCCTCTTTACCGATGAAAAAAAATCACGATTGAAGAGCACTACAATAGACAAAATGAGAAAGTGTATGCTCACAGTTCTAAAGAAATTAGAAGCGGCGGTAGCCTAATGGCTAAGGCATCGGTCTCGCAATCGTGATGTCGCGGGTTCGAATCCTACCCATTATACCGACGTCAACCCACTCCTAACACAAGCCTCTGAGCTTTACTGGAGGGGTTAACAAGATTGCTACTGGACTCAATCCCACATTGCTAGTTATCTTTTAAACAAACAAAAAAAAAAGAAGCTGCTCAAGTGGTCGGAAAGGTACAGCGTGGTCATCATTCTGCGTCAGTGATAGTTTGGTGGGGCGTGTCTTATCAAAGCGTCACAAAGCTAAATTTTTGTGAAATAGTAGTAAAAACTTTAGCCAAAATGTATCAAGAGACAGTCTTGAATCGTGTTGTGGAACCTCTCAACAATACACTTTAAAAAATGTACTGTGGACTTTCAGGACTCTGCGCCTGGTCACAAGGCACGAACTACCCAAGCCTGGCTTGAAACCAACGTTCCGGACTTTATAAGAGCTGAAGACTGGCCTCATTTAGCCCAAACCTCAACCTTTAAGACTACAAATTATAGTCAGTTTTAGAGGACATGGCTTGCTCTAAACAACAAAGCGACATTAAGTCTCTTAAAAAATCTCTGGAGCAAGCAGTGGCGAAATTTCCCATGGAAACAGTGCGTAAATCCATAGATTCGTCGCCACACAGATTAAAGGGCTGTATAGAAGCCAAAGGTGGCCATTTTGAATAGACTATTATTTTTTTTACTGAGAACTTGATAAATATGTACATATAAGTTTTAGTAATATTACATTACTTTATTTAAAAAAAATGCACTTTCATTTGTTACAGAACTTATGGCCGGACTAGGTATAATACTATTATAAGGTACTCACGCGCCCCTTTTAAAACGGACGGGCTTTTTTACACACTGTACTTATAAAGTACTCAGTACCTCAGTACCTATAAATAATATTAGCGGAAATACCGCCGACTAACATAAACACATATTTTTTAGTGGATATTTCATAAAAATCTTTCCATGTCTAGTTGCCTCTTTTTGATTATGCTTGTGTTTACGTTTGTGATACATCTGCCTGGATAAATGGATAGCAGAATTCCTTTGTAAATATCAGTTAGTATTCCCCTTTACTGAATGTTCCGTTCAACATAAAAAAATGCATACAATTTTTATAAGTTACTGTAGAAACAAACGTTTGTGAATGATGAATTAAAAGAAGGAAAAAATACATCGCGTAGACTGAAAAAATAAGGCCTACCTAAGGAAGATTTAAAATAAAATAAAAACTTTGTATCTGAATCAACCATTTGTAATATTAATGTAACTTCTAACTGCACGTTTAATTGTTTGCTTTTATAATATTAAACCTACAGTCAATCAATCAATCACTATAAATTATAAACAAAAAGTGGCCGTAAACAAACATAAAATTAAACATTTATAAAAACCTTGTCAGTAGGCCTATAGTAGAATAATAAGGACTAAGATTTTAATATTCACGAATAACTAAAATAGGCTTCTAACACTTGATAATTAATATCAATTATAATATATAATTGATATTAATTACCAAGTGTTGTCCGGTCATAGGACATATATTTTAGGGATTCGTTTTTAGGTTTCTGTAGCCAAAATGGCAAAAACGAAACCCTTATAGTTTCGACATGTCCGTCTGTCTGTCTATCTGCCTGTCCGTCCGTATGCCACACAGTAGCGGTTGCTACTTAGTTCGATAGCTAAATAATAAAAATAGATAAATTATATTATTAAACAAATTAAATTATAATACAAAATTTAAAAACTTCTTAAGGGTTTTAATAAACTTTTTTGATTAAGTGAATTTTTTTGAAAATAATCGTTATGAAAGTTGCATAAATTTCGTTAACCCGCCATAAATTTGGACCAAAAAATATGAATAAAAATATAAGAGGTAGCGCATAACAAATACTGTAAACTAAAATTATTTTGGACATCATCGTATATACCGTCATTGAGTTATTGCCGAAAAACTGCGGTTCTCAACTAATACCTAAGTGCCACGAACAAGCTGCTGGTGCAATTATTTATATGAGCAACGGCTCCGGAACCCTATACTGAGACGAAAACGACGATTTTTTTATATATTTACTTAGACAATTTAATGGAATGTAAAGTTCATTTCACGATGTCGATTTTGCCATCTGAGCGGATTTTCTGTAAGGCATAAGTAATTTTAGTCTATTTTACTTTGAAAAGTTGGCCTTTTAGTCAAAACAGATCTACCTACATACAGCATTTATCTACATACAATTCACGCAGCTTTTATTGATAGCAATTAGTTTCTGAATGACGGGCAAAACAGTTGTGCAAAATGGGTAACGCAGATTTTTTGTAGTACAGAACAATTTCTTTTCAACAATAAGTTTTCCTAACAATGGGTGAACAACATATTAGTTTTGCGAAGGCTTTGTGCGGCCATTACTTGTCAGTTTTACTTGCCTTATTTCTTTTCGAGCGGTTATTCATTCGGCGTTTGAACTAGTGTTCTAACGCAAAATGTAAACTTTACAGTATAGTAGTCCCGCTAAAAGTTTACATTTTTGTCGATTCGTCATCATCGTTATGTTGCTAAGGATGCGACTAAATCATTCAATAATCAATGAACAGAATTTTGCGGCAAATCGATTCTAAATTGTGGTAATTTGTAATTGCTTAGAATATTACCTTCTGGGAAATGTATATAAAGAAGATACGGTTTACAAGGACAACAGCAAAAAGTTTTATAGGTACCTACCTAACTAGCTGTCGCCTGTGGCTTCACCCGTGTGGGTGATGTTAGCCCCTTAAGTTTAAGTTAAGTATTTTTTCCGATATAATTTCTTCCCTTCTATCTTTCTATCACTTTTCTACTCACATACACCGATAGAACGCAAATACAACCGCATCAAGGTCCTTATTCACTATCGTTTTTTTCGTTTTCGCGGCATGCCCACACGAACTGGCGCATGCGCGGTCTGCTCAAAGATGTCCGCGCGCGCGCGCGGAGGAAGGAGAAGCTGACTGACATATCAACGCAGGGCGTAAACTATAAGGGTTAGAAACTTAAAATTTTGCACAGGGGTTCCTTTTTTAACGTAGGGGAGCACTAAGAAAGGCTTTTTTAGCTTTTAAATATTGTGGTAACAATCTGCCATCCAGGCGGGCGCAGCCGCGGGCATAAGCTAGTTGATAATATAAGTACTACACCAGTTGCCTATGCTATAAGAGAAGTCGTGTTGTTGTCGGCGCGCGGCGGTAGCCAGCCTAAAGTACCTAACTACCTACTGTGCTAGTAGGTAGTTAGGTATGTACTTTGGGTATATGCACTGATCTCAATGTATATGACCATAACACCTCCTATCCGATTTTACAAGCTTTTATTTAAACTTGCTCTGTTATGTTAGTTTGTATGATGTTGGACCGACTTTTTTTTTCTCTCCGACAAAGAAAATGGACACTGATTGAGTGACGACAACACCTAATAAAAAACTTGACTCATTTTTTTAATCGCAGATCTATTAAAACAATATTTTGGCCAAATGGAACGCTTCTTAAAAGCTTTTCGAAGAGATTTCTATCAAAGCATCACGGTCAAAAAATGAGACGGTTTGGAAAGATAACATCTGTTCACATTACAAAGAATATGTTCACTCTAATAGATGTTTAGGAGCCGCGGGTAGACATCGCTACTATTTATATTAAGTAGCGGCCCAAGGTGTGAGACGTATTTATCGTAGCAGCTAAATATATAATAAATATCTAAAAATCTGTAACTGTTATGAACAGCATGGAACTGGAACCATACAGGTTCTACATAACCATACAGGTTCCAGTTCCATGCTGTCATCTTGATGCAATTATATCACCAGTAAGAATCTGTTACAACCTGTAACTTCAATTACAGGTAACTTACATTTTGAAACTGTTACGTAGGTAAGTCGATAAGTTTTGAGATAGATATTAACATTTATTTTATTTTTTTTTTTTTCAAAATACTCTCTTTTCTCGAATCTCCTTCATTCTCTATGCAATGTTTTATTCGCCTAAACCAACTATTAGAACACTTTTAAAAGTCTTGATCCGATGTCTTCGGCACACGAAATAAAAGGTATTTTGTTTTATTCAGACCAAAAAGAAGTCACAGAGAGCTAAATCTGGACTGTACGCTGGATGGGGCAAGGCGTGCCATTTAAAAATCATAAAATATTCGCGGTAAAGCTCCATCGTTGCAAAGAACAACACGGGAACAGTCTTAGTAAAAAAACTGGAACAACATTATTTTTTTTAAATCAACAACCTGGCTACTTGCGTCTTATTTTTAAATAAATTTGCTTTTCAAAAATATATAATAGATGCATTCCATTTTTAAATTACGAGCATCTCAAAACTTATCGAGTGACCTACGTATTGTGCTGTCACAGAAACAGGTGTACCAAATATTTAATTTTAACTGTTACTGCTTATTCCTAATTACTAGTATACTAATCAGTCTTGTCGCTGCTTCCAATTCCAATTATAAAGTTAAATTATTTCAAGTAGAACGAGTTCGCTTTTATTACGAATCGTATTCACGTTGACTGAAAAAAGCGGGTGGTCGCGTGTATTCCCAGATGAGAAAGGCTCGCCCGAACTACGAAAAATCCTTTTTTTTATTGTTACAATTGTGTACCTCTTGGAATCATATAGATGTTAAGTCTACTCACCTGTAATTAAAATTCCCGAACTGTGAAAGCTCACTGCGTCGTTTTTATTCGGGTGTTCACAGGAGTTAAAAAATTTCAAAAAAAATTTACAAATTTTCACTTGCATTGCAACGACTAATTCGTTAGACAACATGTCTCGGCCTAATTCCACGAGGCTGGGTCATGACTATTATAGGGGTACATAACCACTGTGTTCTTTGCCCAACGTGGAAGCTTTCGAGGGAATATTCGGGACGCTACAGTAATTTGTGATGAGAGTGTACGTGTCTAAAGTTGCTTTTTTGTCAAACACATTGTTGGTAAACTCAATTACCCCCACAGCCTGTTTGGAAAGACGTGACATTAAGATTATGTCTTTGTTGCAAATAATGTAATAATAATATCTTGGGACAACTCACACAACGCCATCTGATCCCAAACTAAGCAGAGCTTGTGCTATGGCAACTAGACAACTGATAAACACACTTATATATTTCTAAATACATACATATTATAGATAAATTCACCCAGACACAGAATAAACCATCGTGCTCATCACACAAAGTTTTATCCTGGGTAGGGATCGAGCTCACGACCTCTTGCGTAGCAGTCGGACTCACTCCCACCGCGCCACAGAGGCAGTCAAGTGAATGTTTACTTAATTTGTTAAGTTGTTTACTTGTGAAATGTTTAATGGTTTGTAATTTAGACCTAGGTCTTAGTTTACAGTGTTCGTTTATTTATACTTTGGTATTAAAAATGTTAATACAATTTTTGTGACTACGTACCATACATAATATCGTTCCCTGCAATCGAAGCGTGAAAAGGGAGGATTGATTGATTTGAATTGAATGAAACGAACGAGGTTTTATTATTACGATGTAAATAAGAACGGATCATTTTATTTAATGGTTAAGAGAGAGGTAATCAAAAATGCCGATTCCTACTTAGGTATTAAATCATAGCACTTTTGAATGTGTGCTAGAATTGATTCGGCATTTTTGATTACCTCTTACTAATATTTATAAATGCTCGTCGTGACTTGAATGACAATGAGCTTATGACCTGGATTAAGATATACCTAAGGTACATTTTATAGTGATGACACGGGCGAAAACTAATACCTTATAACTAAAACTAGTAGAGAACAAGTATCGTGTAAGTATTATAATCCATCCACTAGAAACCGGAGTCTAACTCCGCCCAGTCTAAGCCCAACTCTGGACCACCATTCTGTGACAGCTTTTGTTTAGCTAATATTTATTTGAATTATACACATATACTTCAAAGCTATGAGTCCCTCTTATAATAATTTCGTATTTTTTTTGGGTAGTATGTTATTCTGTATGAGCTATTCTTATATCATTTTTTTTTAGTTCTGAAAGTAAGTGATGCCCCAAGGGAATTCTATTAAATCGATTAAATACCACACGAATGAAGACAAAAGGAAGGTGTATATGAATAATAAACAACATAGTTATACTTTAATTCAAGAATATGTATGCTATCTGTCATTCTTCACAAGTTTTTATTACTATAATCTCTGAAGCACCGTAAAAAAGGGTGTCATAGTTTTACGAGAACCTCTGGCCTTTACATAAATGCGAGATAATAAATATGGCGCAGAATATCCTGAAATGTTTAGTACTAGAAGCGAAGATTACGCTACTAATAGCAGTTACAGTTTCGATACAACGTTGCCTATAAAACTGAAATAGTGAATATTGAATATAATATCTATCCTCCTACAATAAGAAAATATATTTCAAAAATGTTTTAAGTTACGAACTACTTACGGCCGGTCTCAATAACGTAACTACCAATAACTGCCTGTAAAAATAGCTAACTTAGGTGGCGAAACTGACATTTGTGCGTCTCAATAACCGTCAATGGGTAGAAAATCTTACCTTTGACATTAAACTATCGTTGGAAGGACTCTCACCTAACTCGGGTAAGAATCTTCATAGAAAAATTAAAAAGAGCGTTTCACTAACGCTTTTGACAGCTAACTTTAGTTTATAGAATGACTAGCTGTTATAAAATTATAAACTGCCAAAATCGACCGTTTAACAATAAGTAAACCAATGATACGCGATAAAAATTGCCGATACAACCTACAAAAGACATACAAAAATCAAGAAAACGAGACAAGAAAAATCAAGAACGCATTTATTAGGTAAACGTAATATCACTACTATCGTTGTAGGTTAGGTACGGCAATGAGATCGTTGTCTCAGTACCCAGAAACTTACATTACACTACCCGAAATCAGAGTCCTAAATCAAAGGTGGCCTTGAAAACTAATTAGATTAACCCTTATACACCTCTCTTTTTAAGGTTTTAGATTCTGTGTACTTAGTTATAATAAGCGCATCATTAGCAAGTTAGAAAAATAAAAACACTGTCGTCCTCAAGAACTAAGATTTATTTAACAAATTTCACACATCACATTTTTAACAAATTAAACACATCACATAATTAACAAATTAAACACGCATCAACCTATAAACTACAGAATTTTTTAGTTCAATTTTCACCCACTTCAAGCAGTCTGAATAATTAAAAATCTTGCACACATATTAAAATCCGATGAGAGTCATTGAGTTGGGTACTCAAGTAAGTGCGAAAAATTCTTTTACGAGAACATTTAATTATCCGGTTTGGTCTAAAAATAGAAATTGTATCCCAAATATATATCTTCCTTTTCTTATTCCTAAAATCCTACAATAATAAAATGTGCACAGGCGAATTACTAACCTGACATACACGTTATGGCATAAAGAGAAATGGCCAAGAAACTTGGACATTATCGTTATGCAAAATGCGTATAGTCTATTAGAATACCCAAGATGGAAATAAAAAAAAAAACAATAATAATAACTCCATCACATAAATTTAACGAGCAAATTGTCAAACGAAAAAGTGATCAAAGTGCTCAAAGAACCTTGACTTGGCACGATGTTCATTGTTCATCCGATCCGAAGACGTTTAGTAAATGGAAGTTATAGGATAACTATAGAAACATGAGCGGTTAACTAAACGAGATATAATCTCTCATTTCTCTGTTTTTAACTTTTCAAAGTCGTTTGCACGGTTTAAGTTGGTTAGCCAACACACAAAGTTCTCAACAGTGTAATTTAAAATATTATTGGCTTTAATTTCCTCATTATAAAATTATATATACTACGGGTCTTAATCGTGTGAATGTACTTATACGGCACGTTATAGGTAAATAGGCTATTTAAAGCGTGAATTATACATGGTTTATGACGGACGTAACACCTACGAGATTCGTTAGTTTTCTTGTAAATTGTTCGAAAAAGAGAGAATATATCATCACCGTTCGTTCTAACGTGGTTTATATTAAAAAAGTTTTAGTAATGTTAGAAACTGGAGAGTAATCTAGCAACATTTTGTGAGTCTCGTGTAAAGTGGGGTAAGGTTATTGTATTGTACGGGTAGGCTTTATTGAAAATATTTAAGGAAATCGTGTGCTTTGTATGAGTAAGCGCAACGAATTTCTTTCCCAAAAAAGGATAAAAGGCCTACTTGCTCCAAATCTGTCGGTAAACTAACACACAGAAGCTTTAATGTTTGTTATAAAATTGATTTTACTATAGTAACCTACGTACGGTGATTTTGCAAAAATAAAGTCGTCGTACGTAATAATGGTAATGAATACGTTAAAATATTGAATACCTTGGTGTATTGGAACTTTTTATCTTTACCCTTGAGAAAAAACTGATTGCATGAAGGAATAACTCTCTCATTGGTGCAGTGGTTTCGATTTCCGGATCGGCCATCGGCATCGGGAGAAAAATTTCAGTATTAAACCAAAAGAGGGAGATGGCAGAGACTTTTAGTATATCCTATTACATTTACTCACTTCAATTCTACTTTGTCCATCTATACATTTTTTACGTGTTATAAAATCCCGAAATATCCAATGGGTATATTGGATTGAATCGACTGAAATCAATATGCGATGGTCTTCAGCTAAGTATGTCGTCTTAGAATAAGTACATATTAGGCGTTTTGAAGCGCGCGCTTTGGTAACGCCGAACGCGCGTTTAAAAAACAAAATCAAACTTCACTTAGGATGCAAAACAACTCTTGTGATACGTCGGGATTCTACATGTACATGTAATGCCAAGTTCGCAAACAATAGGTAAAGCCGGAGAAAAGAACCTGGCAATAAAAACTCGCGGCCATTCTTTTCAAATTGCCAATTTTATAATGTTTGATTGTTTATAAACTTGATATGGGGGTAATATACTATACACCATGTTAAAGGACTATCAAAAAGTTGAAACATGAGTCAAACCAAAATCAGCCTTAGTGAGTACAATATAGTAGGAGCATATAATTAGTATCTATTAAGTATAATATGTCTGTCGAAGGCGTACACATTCAAGCGAGCGCTTTTGATCAGCTTCTAAGTACATAAGCCGCCATTTTGTCGTACATTTGCACCAAGATAGAGATGTAGCACTTCCATACAGATTTATTTATCGATGAAATTCAAAAGCGCTCAGCAATATGGGACATGGAAAGTCCTGGTTATTATAAATATAAAATGCTAATGCCCACTTCGCTGGGCCTATGACACTAACAAATAACGTGGCTTTCTATTGGTAAAATTATTTTCAAAATCAGTTCAGTAGATCCATTGATTGCCCCGTACAACCTCACAAATTCATAAATTTTATCTCTTTTTAATATTATATAGTAATATAACATAACCGATTGAATCAGGCGTCACATGGCGGGAATCCATCTTAAGTAGATTATAAGGGAGGGATCCAACCACCCACCCTCGATCTGTGTATCACCACAATTAAAGCAATCAAAATAGATTGACCGCACTCAAAAAGAGAGACCTGCAACAAAGAATTACTCACAGGTACTCTTACCAAGTCGAGTGGTAGGTACCTCCGGACCCTTGACTTGCAATAATCGGCTTCCACGAAGTGAAACTTCGACACGTGTTTCGCCTCTACACGAGGCATCCTTAGAACAGTTTGGCACCGACTTCATATAATATATAATATAGACTAGCTGTTGGCCGCGGTTTCGGCCGCGTAATTGATTTTACCTCCTGAATAGTTGATTTATCGCTTTCGATCAAAACGCTGAAACATGTATTTTCTTATTTACGGCTACAAAGCTAAATATGTAATCCCACGGAACCTCAAAACTGACGGAGTTCTATACAAATTTGCAACCCATATCACAGCCCCTTATGAGTTTATTTTCCAAAAACGCTGAAAAACGTGTTTCTTTCTTTTATTTAAAAAGTCAAAAACGTAATTTTACATATATAACTTAAAAACTGAAGACGTTTCATACCAATTTGCAACACCTATTTAACCCCTTAGAAGTTGATTTTTTAAAAACGCGACAACACTAAACTTGTTTATCTATTCTATACATATAAAAAAATGAAAATTTCACGTGTCTGTACATGGCCGAACTTAGTGAAAAAAAATATTAGGAAATGTTCGAAAAGAGTATTTAAACACTTTGCTGCATTTTTAGAAATGTCTGTCTGTCTGTCTGTCTGTTTGTTTGAACACGCATCACGCAAAAACTACCGGACAGATTCGGTTGAAATTTTGCACGTGCAATTTAATTGATGCGATTTAACATTTAGGCTATAAATTATCACGCTTTTTCCCATAGGAGCTAAGCAGTAAGGGCTTATGTCTGTAGCTATTTTTCGTTATAAAACAGTAATTACTAGACGGACCTTTATGAAAATTTGCAGATTTATAGTAAATACTATAGGATATTATTGACACTATGAATCATAACGCTAACGTCTATGGGGAACACGCAGCTACGTATTTTTTGTCGCACCATAATGGTTCATCACAAAATTTTCCACAGTTAGACATTATCTATAATTGTAACCCATGGAATACATAACTTCACGCTAAAACTATAAGGAGCTAAACACAAAATTTTTAAGCTTCCTAAGAACGTTTATTTTCTCGAAGCTATGCTAGCGGTCTTTGACGACGAAGTCCCAGGCTCTAATCTTGTGCTTGATTATGTTCTTTTTGTATTTTTTTAAATTGTCTTTTTCCTTTTTTAATATTTTTCTCAATGTTATAGTTATTTTTTCGACCGTAGGTAACTTATTTACTTTGGTTATTAATTTTTTATATTAAAAATCAAGTGAAATATGCACATATGTAAGATATTTATAAGTATTGCATACACTGCTGAGAGTAATGAATTAATCGTAGTAGAAGTGAAAAACAATATTACATTACAATTGAAAAGTGTTCGTATTTTCCAGAATTGATGTGTTCGTTGCTAAAAAAAACATTACAAACGTAAAAAAAAACATGTAGCGCCATCTATGAAATCAAATTGTTCACCGTGATCAAATAATTCCTTAATTGTGATAACATTTATTAGGGTACTAGCTGTGCCCGCGACCTCGTTCGCGTGGAAGTTAAGTTTATATTAAGGTAGTTTATGTAACAATTTAACTTCTGTGTAAAACATATTGGAAACATGCTCCACAATGCTCTGTGGCATCTATGGATATTAGGGCCGAGCTCTAATCAGGGCCCGACCTATGGCAAGGCAAGCCAAGCAAATGCCCAGTGCAGCAAAATGAAGGGCGACAAAGTTTATGGCGCCAGACGGTTAGAAGACAAATTATAATAGTATTTTACCAAATGATTTGCATCACATCAAATATTACTATTATCGGTTTCGGGTTAAATGAAGCCCGAAACCGCCCAAGTACTCGCGCGAAATAGGGCTAGTGTGAGATAAGTTTTTAAAAAAATATCCTGTTTTTAAAACATTGTATTCCCGTGGTATTGTGATGCGTGTTCAAACAAACAGACAACATTCAAACGTTTCTAAAAGATATACTGAATTAGTATATATTTTAGAAACGTTTAGTTTAAATACTAAACTTATTTCTTTATAATGTCTACATTGGTGAATTAAAAAATAGGTGTGTCAACCTGTCGTTGCCGAGGATAGAACAAAGTGGCGTGCAATTAGAGAGGCCTATGTCCAGCAGTGGACTGCGATAGGCTGATGATGATGATGATGAACCTGTCGTTAATTAAGATCATCATAAATTCATATCCCTCTACGCAAGAATTTCGGATTTATTTTTTAAATCAATTTACCTGATTCTGTTTCATTTGTATTTAAACGCCATCTATTTTCAAAACTGGATAAGTTTATTTTAATACTTGATGACTTTAAATTAAATTATACTTATACTATCATGCATATTAAACGTAGGTAAGCAAGGTATTTAACCTAAAATTATTCACGCGATTAAGACCCGTAATATATATATATTCATAATAGCTGTGCCCGCGACTTCGTTCGCGTGAAAGTCGGGTTTAAATTAAGGTAGTTTAGGTAACGAAATAACTTCTGTGTAAATATGTTGGAAACAGTCCTGTTGACTAAATACTTACTAAATAAAAATCGATCTGTTCTATTCTTTTAGATAGTTAGTTTGGTGTGCGGCTTAAGAAGTGGGTTTTCTGTTGTTTTTGTTTCATTCTGTCAACGTTATACCTACTTATTACCTAATAATTTTTAATAGAATTTGTACGAAAATGTTGTTACTGAAAATGTTGGTACTGTACTTAACTGTGATAGTTTTCCTTATAATTTTAGTATTTATACTACTACCCTGAATTTTTTCACATACCCAACATGAACCATTTAGCTGGCAGGGGGACACTTGACTCTAACAAAAATGTTCACTATAAAGCCTAATATTATACACAAAGGAATCCTTAAATCACAAAATAGTCTTCAAAAACCCTAAACGCTTTTTAAAAGACCTATCTAATGATACCACACACGATGGGGTAGGTAGGTGAGAAAAAAATCACATCCCCACTTTACATATAAGAGAGGTACCCTTAAAAAAATAATGATTTTCAAGATTTTGTTCTTTCACTTTATCGGCGTTAGTAATTTATTCATGCAAAAGTTGCAACCTTCTAGCACTAACAGTGTCTGAGCTAAGCTGCGGACGGACGGACATAAGGGAACTATAAGGGTTCCGTTTTGCCATTTTGGCTAAAAATGGGGTGTATTTCATATAGTGTTACAACGCAATACTAATAATAAAACTGCTGTAACACTTTAGTAAGCAAACACAGAGCGTGTCATGTGTGTCATGCCCGCGAAAATGTCAGATATCCCTAAAGGTACGGTTGACAAACAACGACCCCCCTCCTCCCGTCACCCGAACTACTAACACTTGACCGATGTTGAGCCATTCATTATCGTTGAATTGATGAACACGTAATCTCCAACCATAACCCCAAAACATGATCCTCGATGCACCTGTGTGATGCGTGGTCAAACAAACGGACAGACAGACAAACATTTCTAAAAATCATAGCAATGTGTTTCTTTTTAAAACTTTTTTTACTAAGTATAGAACGTTATTGAATACAACGCCATCTACTTTTAAGAATGTTGCCACTCAGCATCTCAAGCACCTATACCCTAATAAATGTTTTCACAATTAAGGAATTATTTGATCACGGTGAACAATTTGATTTCATAGATGGCGCTACATGTTTTTTTTTACGTGTGTAATGTCTTTTTTTTAGACGAACACATCATTTCTGGAAAATGTCGAATACTTTTTAATTATAATGTAATATTGTTTTTCATTTCTACTACGATTAATTAATTACTCTCAGCAGTGCATGCAATACCTATAATTAACTTACCTACGTGCATAATTTACTTGATTTTTAATATAAAAAAATAATAACCAAAGTAAATAAGTTACTTACGGTCGAAAAAATAACTAAAACATTGAGAAAAATATTAAAAAAGGATAAAGACAATTTAAAAAAATACAAAAAGAACATAATCAGACATCAGATTCGAGCCTGGGACTTCGTCGTCAAAGTCCGGTAGCACAGCTTCGAGGCTATACTGTTCGCTACTTACCACGTCAAAATAACTTTCTTATGAAACTTAAAAATGTTGTATTTAGCTCCTTTTAGTTTTAGCGTGAAGTTATGTATTCCATGGGTTACAATTATAGATAATGTCTAATTGTGGAAAATTTTGTGATAAACCATTATGGTGCGACATAAAATACGTTGCTACTCGTTCCCCATAGACGTTAGCGTAATGATTCATAGTGTAAATAATGTCCTATAGTATTTACTATAAAACTGCAAATTTTCATAAAGATCCGTCAAGTGGTTACTGTTTTATAACGAAAAATAGCTACAGACATTATCCCTTACTGCTTACCTCCTATGGGAAAAAGCGTGATAATTTATAGCCTAAATGTTAATCTGCATCTATTAGATTGCATGTGCAAAATTTCAACCAAATCTGTACGGTAGTTTTTGCGTGATGCGTGTTCAAACAAACAGACAGACAGACATTTCTAAAAATGCAGCAAATACAAAGGGTTTGAATACTCTTTTCGAACATTTCCTAATATTTTTTTTTACTAAGTTCGGCCATGTACAGACACGTGAAATTTACAGTTTTATTATATGTATAGATATAGATAGGTGCTTGCGATCATTGATTCGTTTCTTGCTGAGTTTTAATGTACTAAAACCATCTTGCTTAAATAAAAAAAAAAAAAAAAAAGTATTAGAAGAAACTTCACTGGTTTTGAAAGTGGATAGCGTTGTATTCAATAATGTTCTATACGTTAGTAAAATAAGTTTTAAAATAGTATTTGAAGGAAAACCCTTTGCTATCATTTTTAGAAATGTTTGTCTGTCTGTCCGTTTGTTTGACCATGCATCACACAGGTGCATCGAGGATCATGTTCTGGGGTTATGGTTGGAGATCAAGTGTTCATCAATTCAACGATAATTAATGATTCAACATCGGCCAAGTGTGAGTAGTTAGGGCGACGGGAGGAGGGGGGGGGGGGTCATTGTCTGTCAACGCGGACCTAATGTATGGCGAAGGCTTGAAAATTCATGAGCCTGGGGGAAGGGCATGTCTTTTTTTTATTACTTGCATCATTGTAACGTAATCACTTAAACATCATTGTAATGTTTAAGTGAAACATTTATAAAATCGGGTCATGAAAACAATCTCAAAATAAATGGATTCTCTCTAAGCTCGCGTTTCTCTAGATCAACAAAGAAAAGGGGAGGAGTCTGTATATTGACTAAGAATTAAATTTTATGTAGTAATCTAGAATTAACATCAGACTATGCAGTTGAAAAACACTTTGAATGTTGTGGAATTCAGTTATCTGGTACAAACTTAATAATATTATGTATTTATAGAACTCCAAACTCCGACATAAATATATTTTTTAACAAATTAGATGCACTACTCACCAAGCTTACTCGAGGGAACAAAACTCGTATAGTGATAGCGGGGGATTTGAATATAAATATGTTAAAGGTCACACCACACTCAAAATACCTTTCTGAGCTTATTTTGAGCCACAACATGTTTTTTCACATTAAGGTTCCAACAAGAAAACAAACATGTATTGATCAGATAATTAGTAATATTCCATCAGCAAATAGCGGTGTTCACCAGCTATGTCTCTCTGATCATAACACAGGACAGATCATAGAAATAAAACAAAAAGTCAAACAGGCAAAGCTGACGTGGTATGAAATAAAAAGAGATTATAGTCAAGACAACATAAGAAAGTTTAAAGATTACGTTTCCTGTTTGAGTTTCACAGAGGTTTTTGCCGAAATTGATACAAACAAAGCCTTCGCAGAATTTCATGACATATTATTGCTAATTTTTAATTTATGTTTTCCTAAAATTAAAGTAAAAATAAACAGAAAATCAAATAAAACCAAATGGTTAACGAAAGGTATAAAAAAATCATGTGTTACGAAAAGAAGGTTATACTATATGCGTCACTTTACCGCAGAAAACAAAATTACAGCCAATAATAAATATAAAAACTATACTCGCGTTTTAAAACGCTGTATACAAGGGTCTCAAAGCATAGGCAATGCAAAGATTATCAAAAACTCGACAAATAAGTGTAAAACAGTTTGGAATATTATAAAAAATCATACATTTGATCAACATAATTTAAACAATATTAATGAGCGAAAATATGAGGGAAAAATTATAAATCAACCTTACGACATTGCGAATTTCTTAAATAATTATTTTATTGACATAACAAATCTAAAACAAGTTAATTTGCCTAAAAGCATACCGTTTGATAGTAGTACTACCAGTATGTTCACTAACCCTACAACCTCACATGAAGTCTACGGAACCATTATATCACTGAAAAACACGAGGTCTACGGGTTATGATGAATTACCGACGCATTTAATAAAACAGATAGCCACTTATATCTCATCGGCCTTATGTCACATTATTAACATGTCATTTACACAAGGAGTATTTCCCAAAGGACTAAAATACTCGGTGGTTAAACCTTTATTTAAAAAAGGGGACATAAAAGACCCCCAAAATTATAGACCAATTACCCTTATACCGATTCTCTCTAAAATTATAGAAAAAGTCATGTTAAAGAGACTGGACCAATACTGTGACAAAACAAATATAATTAGAGCAGAACAAAACGGGTTTCAACAAAATAAATCTACCACTTTGGCCATGTTCAAACTAGTGAAACCTATTCTAAAGTGTATTGATGACGGCATACCAGTGGCTGCCCTGTTCTTTGATATGAGCAGGGCTTTTGATTTTGTCGACCATAACAGGCTAATAAACAAATTATATAAATATGGGTTGCGAGGGGTTGTAAACAACTGGTTCCGTAGTTATCTTGATGGTAGATTCCAATGTACTGAAATATCTTCATGGACCAAAAGCTTATTAAAAACGAAGTGCTTATCGGAATATAGAGCAAATAACTTTGGTGTGCCACAAGGTAGTATACTCGGGCCTAGATTATTTCTACTTTATATAAACGATCTACCCGATACAACACTACACGAGTCAATTTTATTCGCAGATGACACAACAATTGTAATCAAATGTAAAGATAAAGAATCCTATGAAGCAGAAATAAATAAAACTGCTAAACAAATTATTGAATGGCTCGCAAGTAATAACTTGCAGGTAAATGTAAAAAAAATTACGGTTGTTCAATTTCAAAGCCCTAAGTTGGAGCCATTAAAACTTAATATAAATTACGACGGCATCCCCTTACAAGAGGTAACATCAACGAAATTCCTAGGCTTGATAATAGATAATAACTGCAACTGGAAACTACATATTGATGATGTGTGCTGTAGGTTAAACAGATTTGTTTTTGCATTGAGACATCTTAGGGAAAGATCTTCAGTAGAAATTGCATTAAATGCCTACCACGGATATGTTGGATCAGTTTTACAATACGGTTTGATTATTTGGGGCAACGCTGTTGAGTCGGATAGAGTATTTAAAGTTCAAAAGAAGTGCCTAAGAGCAATCGTTGGGCTACATTTTTGGCAATCTTGTAAACCATACTTTATGAAATTTAAAATTTTACCCCTACCCTCTTTGTACATCTTGCAAATCTGTCTATTTGTGAAAAAGTATCCTGAACACTTTAAGAAAATGAAAGATGCATCCAACAGAAGACTTAGAGGTGCGGTACAAGAAAAACTGGTTGTTGAATACTGTAGGCTTCAACTAGTAAAAAGAAATGTGTTCCAGATGGCAATACAAATCTATAATAAGCTCCCTAATTCGTTTAAATATCTACCAACAAATCCATTTAAAACAAAACTACGCGAATGGTTATCAGAACA
Source organism: Herminia tarsipennalis (assembly GCA_945859575.2). Lineage (NCBI taxonomy): Eukaryota > Metazoa > Arthropoda > Insecta > Lepidoptera > Erebidae > Herminia > Herminia tarsipennalis. Next base: position 18,070,193 of record OX243837.2, read on the forward strand.
CTGCTTCTATTCAATTAATGAGTACCTGGAAATGAATGTTTCAAATTAATTAACTAACAGTATGTGACGACAAAGAGAATTTTAGCTGTATTATTAATTTAGGTATTAGTATTATTATTATCAAGACATTCAATATGACATCTTATCAATTTTTGTATTTAATTATTTTATCAAATGTCAATTTAATTTCGTGTTATTGTTATTTTATTAATATTTGTACACCTAACGGTAAGACATAAGGAACAGAATGTAATTGTATAAAAAAAACCACAAATGTAATTTTACATGTAATTTTACCTATGTCTAACAAATAAATAATTCTTATTCTTATTCTTATTCTAAGAAAACATATAAAACCCTCCGCAGATTTATAGTTCCCTTATGTCCGTCCGTCCGCAGCTTAGCTCAGAGGCTATTAGTGCTAGAAGGCTGCAACTTTGCTTGAATACACATATTACCAATTTGCGCCGATAATGTGAAAGAATAAAATCGTGAAAATTTTTTTTTTTAGGGTGTATATGTAAAGTAGGGATGTGTTTTTTTTTCTCTCCTACCCCATCGTGTGGGGTATCATTAAATAGGTCTTTTAAAAAGCGTTTAGGGTTTGTGAAGACTATTTTTAGATTTAAGGATTCGTTTGTGAAATATTAAGCTTTATAGTGAAACTTTTTGTTAGAGTCAAGTGTCCCCGTGCCTGTGTTGGGTATGTGAAAAAATTCACGGTAGTGGTATATATAGTAAAATTAGGTTTATGAAAAACTATCACAGTTAAGTACTTTGGCTTTACAAGATTACGATAAACATCTGATCAAATGGGAAATCATCATCAAATCATCTGACAAAATTTTCGTACAAATTCTATTGAAAATTATTAGGTATGAAGTAGGAATAAAGTTGAAAGAATAAAACGAAACAAAAACAACAGAAAACCCACTTCTTAAGCCGCACACCAAATTAACTATCTAAAAGAATATAATAATAAAAAATAACAATTTTAAAAAATACAAAAAGATCATAATCAAATATCAGACTCGAACCTGGGACTTCGTCGTCAAATACCGCTAGCATAGCTTCGAGGCTATACTGTTCGCTACTTCACACGTCAAAATAACTTTTATAATTTAACAGGAAAAGTCATGTAAAAGATAAAAAAAAAAACCAAAAAATAAAACATTAAAATAATAAAATAACAATAGACAAAGGGAAAAATGACACCAATAACACAAATTAATAACAGAAAAACTTAGTCAGTAAGAATACCTAAATAGTCTGTATTTGGTAGGTACTTATTTATTTTCGCATAACTTTTGGGTGTTGAAGCCATCAATAGATGAGTATAGGACGATTCTCCGCTGCTGAAACTTACCGCGGCTCACCAGACAGGACGGTTTCCAACATATTAGATATATTTCGTCGGTCGGACGGTCACGGGCGCACCGATCGTGGTCACGACCCGTGACCACGATCGGTGCAATTCGATCGAAACGTCGGGTAAATAAAAGCTTTAAATAATTCACACGATTAAGTCCCGAAATATATCTAATTGGTTTTCAACATATTTACACAGAAGTTATTTCGTAACATAAACTTCCTTAATTTAAACCCGACTTTAGTACTTTTTTAATACACAGCTAGTTTAAAATAAACTGAAAGGTAAAAAAAAAACAGAATTTACATACCTAACTTCAAAACTGACGGAGTTTCATACAAACTTGCAAACCTTATTTTACCCCCTTAGGGGACGAATTTGTAAAAAACCTTTGTTAGTGGATGCCTACAACATAAAAGTCATCAACTGCCAAAATTTTAGGTTTGTTTAGGCCTAGGCTATGCGTTGATGAATCAGTCAGTCAAAAGTCAGGACAAGTGATTAATATTGTATAGATTACAAATCGTAATTGGGATGAAATTGTTGAAATTTTCAGTGATTGTAAAGACAATTTAGAAAATATGGATGAGTGCAGGGGCGGATTTGCAGTTTTGGCCGCCCTAGGCCCCAGGTCACCAGCCGCCCCTTTCTCAGCACCCACCAGGGGTTCCCAAACTTTTAACATCACGGAACGCCCACCAAATACCATGACGCGGTAGGGGGGGGGGGGGGGGTAGACGTTACTAAATGAGAACTTACTTGACATTATTCAACGTGTTTCGTAGTTAATCTTTGTACGCACGCTATATATTTTTTTCAAAAATTATTTATCCAAAAAAAATAATTTTATGGAACCCTGGTAATTTTTCTACGGGAACCTTAAAAAACGCAAGCAAATGTTTTTGGAAATAACAGCTAACTTGCATAAATTGTGCCCTCCCCTCTTATCTATTACACCGCTTAACCAAAAAATATGAAAAAAATCACAAAGCTTAAACTTAAAAATGTTATTTTCGACATGATCGGATATACCGTGTTTATCAGCGCAGTTTATCAGCAATAACTCAAGCATAGGTGTTTGAGTTCCTGCCGTTCGTAGAACTGCGTTTCTCAACAAAAGGTCGTAAGTGCCATGAACATTCGCTCTTCTGTTGGTGCAATTTTTCCTATCGTATTTTTCATATCTCGTGCATTTATTGGGAGGCAGCGGAAGCCTACACTAAGCATGGTCCGACAAGACCATCTTGTTCGGTTTTAGCCGACTTCAAAAAGGAGGAGGTTCTCAATTCGGATGTGTCAATTTTGTTAAATGATTATTCGGGCTTATGCCCGAATAATCATTTAAAAAAACCTCCGTTATATATATTCTTTTTTCTGTTCGAAAGAGGTTTATTCCGATATGGTCCCATTTATATTTCGTAAAGATCTGATGATGAGTTTCGTAGGCAGACAACGAAACTCCTTAGTAAACAGAGGTTCCGTGACAATTTTTTCCCTGTTTTAGAAACCAGGACGGGACGTTGTCTGGTCCGACAGAACTATTTATTTGTAACTTACTAATGCCTACTCTATCATAAGTATCTGAAACATTAATAATGTTGATATAATTATGTGTAATAATATTGCACGAACTGACTACTTTTTCAACGTCAACCTTTGGTACTTCTACGTTTACATGATACGGTGCAGTGCGGTTTCGATCCGCAGTAATGATTCGTTTAAACAACCCAATATATATTTATATGTAGGTAGAAATACATATATATTGGGTTGTTTAAACGTATATAGGATAAACAACCCAACATATATGTACATCTAGGTAGATGTACATATATGTTGGGTTGTTTCAACGAATAATCAAAAATTGGTGATATTCTTCATTATTAATAACCTTGTTTCTACTGAAACACGGCAAGCCCGTGCGAATGTATTATTATGAAGAATGTCACCAATTTTTGATTTTTATCTAACTGTATACTCTATTAAAAACAAAACAAATGGATATTTTTTTTTGGATGTGTTCATACTCTCATACTCTCCGAAACATTAAGTTATTTAGGTAGGTACGTGCAGAGCGGGGTCGTTAACAGCTGTGACGTCACAACGCTCCACTCAGAGCGCGCTCGACTCCTAATCTATTTGTATGAATGGCGCCGATAATTGTTTATAATATAGATTATAAATTTATGAAATTATGTGTTGTGCCAAAGTGCTCAAATACAAGTACCAATGCAACCATATTTTTTCTGTTTACTTGGAACTTTTAATGAAATCATTTTAAAGAACTCTCCACCAGCCTCTATACAAAGTTTCATGCATATGAACCAATTTTCGAAACATTTTTTTCAGTCCACCGCAGACATCTCTTCTACGGCCTTCTCGAACGCTGCTAGCGCGTCTTCTGGGGATGAAAACTGTATTCCTTTCTGGTGATTTTTTATTTTAGGGAATAAAAAGAAGTCACACGGTGCCAGATCAGGACTGTAAGGAGGGTGACCCAAGACTCTGACCGGTGTGGTGTCCAGGAAATCCTTCGTTTTGAGTGCTGAGTGCGCGGGCGCGTTGTCATGGTTCGTTTTGAAACAGCCAAACTGTCGACTGACGCTTTGTTTCTGGATCGTATTAATAAATCCAGGATTCGTCACCTGTCACAATGTTAACGCGTCGAGACGAGCCTGCTTTAAATTTTTTAATTATTTCACGACACTACTCCTCACAGGCCTGCTTCCGAGCTTCGGTGAGGTAATACACCCACCGCGAAATTATCCTCCTCACGCAAATTCGAAGAATGGTATTTTTGCTTTTAACAACCAAATTTATCAAAATAATTACAAGTGCCCAGTGCCTTATACATAAAAACATTTTTTCGCAAAACTGTCAGAGTGGCCTTTTATGTACGGGCACAAATACGTTAGCGGTTTTGCATTTATACATTCGTATCTTGGCAACTCGTAAACCAATAAGAGACGAAATTTTACAGATCTAACTTCAAAACTGCCAATTTTATACAAATTTGCCACCTCTATTTCAACCCCCTTAGGGGTTGATTTTCCAAAACACAAAAACAAATGTTTGTGTGACACAGTATGGCGAGAGCGGGCCGCCGAGCGGCCGAAGTGTAGTGACGACAAGCGGGCTAGGCGCGTCCAACGACATTTTTAAATAATGCGGAAACGATAATTTATCGTAACTTCAAAACTACTCGCTCGATTTCGTATTCCTAGTAATGTGCCACAATCTCACTTTGCTAGTTATCTTAAAAAAAAGAAATCTCCTGCATAGTTAGTAAGTCACTGATGTGATTGGCCACTGTAACTGAAACCTGAGACCATTATTATTTTATTATGTTACTTTTGTGTAAGTACATAAACGTTGTTAATGTATTTATTATCGCAATATTACTCTTGGGAAAACTATAAGTAGAAAGTAATAGAGCTTCCTTGTTTTACTTATTGCTAGAACAAACTTTATCAATCCTGTGAAGTAGGTTGATCGGGTAAGTGGCATCCATCTTGTTCTTTGTTTTTTTAATATCGTGATGTCAGGAAGTGTTCAGCTGTGTCGATAGTATGTATAGGTTGGCAAAAAGGGTGAAGATAGAACAGTAGCGTGCATGGTAGCCATCAAATATACAAGTTAATCGAAAGCAGATATAGGCATGCCAGATTAATAGGGAAGGTTTATTTCCGTGCATCGTGGCCAATCGCGGCCGCGCGCGTCCTTTGCGACAATAGCCAGAGTGCGCGCGCAGCCTACGTCAGTCGTCAGCCGCGTACGTCTGTCGCAGACCTCAGAAACGGCACCATATATTTTCATACTCTGACTATTGTCGCATCGGCCGCGCGCCGAATGCCGAACGCCGCACGGAAATGAACCTATAAACATATAACAATAAGGTCTATGTTAGTCAAAGTCAAAGTCGAATATCTTTATTTCGTAAAATCAAGTTAATGACTGTTTGAAATCATGAAATTAATAATTACATGATAAAATTTTACAAATTTGCGAATAAATTCATCGTGTTCAATTTTGTTTGTTTTCAACTATTTCGAATGTGAAAAGAAGAAGAAAGTAATGTAGGAATTAACTTACGTATGATACTGAGTTTCTGTGAACTATGCTACAACATTTAATGAAAATTTAAGTAGTTAAGTGCCCTAAAATTTAATTCATTATTTTTTCTTTCGTTTATTTAACTTATATGTTAACAATTTTGCGCTGTTTGCTCTTGAAATTTAACAAATATAGAAAACGCTATAGCTATGCCATGACAAGGGAGAAAGAGGAGAAGGAGAAACGAGATACATGGAAATTTAAAAACCAAATCTATCCCACGGGAAGCGTATATTTTTCCGGAATAAAAAGTAGCCTACGTCTGGCGCGTAGGGTCCAGACTATAATTTAATCTATCTCTGTGCTATCATCCAGATCTGTTCAGCTGTTTTGGCTGAGCTCGGAGTAACAAACATCCATCTATTTAAACTTTCGCATTCAAAATGTAAATAGGATATCCGCTGATTAAATTTGACCACACCTCTCTGTTACACGTTGTATGTTCCAGTGTATAATATCATCATGGTACATATTTTGTTGAGATACAGAAATCTTTTAGTAGATTACATGAGCATTACGTTTTCTTTACCAGTTATTTTTACATCCGTTGAGATTACCCCATAAACCTCTATTCTTTTATAAAAGGATAAGCCAGTAAACTCAATTATGAGTTATTTCGCGGTTATACTTAAATATCTAAGGTTTGTTTGTAAATTTCCTTTGTTTTGTTTTTGATAAATTTTCACTGGTGTTCTGAATTATGTGCTTTCAAAACTAGAAAAGATTCTTGTTTATTTAATCCTGAAGGTGAGTAGGTACAGGTACTATATTAGTATTTAAATTTTTTGGCGCATGCCGAATCAACCCATACGATGTCCCACTGTTGGGTACGGGTCTCCCCAACCTACTTATACTTTCCTGGGGGAAATATACATAATCGCCCCGCTGGGCGAGCGGGTTGGCGATCGTAGTAAGGTTTTAAAATACGCAGAGGACGCTGCTACCCGTTAGGTAAGAAATCCCTTAGTGGCCTTGACGACACCCACGAGAAAAGATGGGGTGGTGCTATTCTTAAGCCGGTATCACACGCACCGGATGCGGGCATATTATGAGCTACATAACAGAATGTTCGATGAAGAAACGTTATCAAGAAGACATGACCGAAATATAACTTTTACTTTCTACCTTGTACCTAGTAACTTTTCAGTAAGCACTCATACCTATGTTTTGTGTCTTCTTGTCGGAATTGTTGTATATATTAGACGGCACGGCTTCCTACTACTTTTTGAAAGTTTTAATGCAATTTTGGTTTTTATTATCAAGCATGAGAGGGAAACATGAAGACTCACAGTAGTTATTGAACCTGGACTCGTAGATAATTCAGGTTAAAGTCGGCACTAGATAATGTTCAACAGATAGATTTTTTTTTTATCTCTTGTCCGGTTTTGGGAGATTCTCAATGTAGCTAACCCATCAGTTTAAATAGCTCTTGGATCAAGACGTTTTCTACTTATAAGTTATCCCAACAGCTAATCTCATAAAATTATTTGCGACATTTTTTCGGATTACTTACGGTTTAATTTGTCTATGACAGAACGTAAACAATCCTATGAAGGGATTATCTCTGCTGTATTTACATTGTTTAATTTATTTAATGTCTGTTATTCTTGTTTTCTTAAAAGCGGGAAGTTTTTTGAAGTGAAAACTTCTTCAGCGGCGTTGTGCACTTTTTTGGTACGGGTAAAAAATGTTAAAGTACATCACGGTCACGTGATCTACGAATCCGTCTTACGGAAGGAGAGCAATAAAAAACTGCTACAATATAATTAGAATACGAAGGTAAATTTTGACACCGTCTACAATGCTATTATAGCTGAGGTGGGAAATCGGGCGGTCCAGAAACCAGAAGATCCCAGTCCGAGTCCGACTAACGATTACTTTTTTCCCTTTTTTATTTTTATTTTTGATTTTGGTTTGTTTATTTGTGATTTATTATTTCATATTTTTTTATTATTATGTCAATAAATATAAATATTATTCAAATAAAAATATAAATATTATTCAAATTTCATCAGTACCATTTCATTATGTATTTTGTTCGGAGAGCCGTTGTTATTGACATTTTTTAAAATGTCATTGTTGTGTACAATAGCGCAATAGATGAATATTGTATTTAATCACATATATGATAGTACTTTTTTACCAATAAAAAAAAAAACACAAAAAAAAATCCCTAACCATTCCAAAATATACAAAAATGCACAACGTTAATGTTGAAGTTTTCCCTTCTGCCGGGACTCCCGGAGTGCAACCCGGTTTTTTTAAATTCAGACCTATGTAGTTAGCTTTTCACCACAGATTAGCTAGCGTTAAGTTTGATTTTATAGCTTACTAGCTTTCGCCCGCGGGTTCACCAGCGTGGATGTCGGCTATCGCGATAAAAACTATCTTATGACCTTCCCCGAGACTAGCTTATATTAGTATGGAGTAGCTGTTGCCCGCGAATCCGTTCGCGTGAAAAATTTTTAAAATAAATTTATTCCACGAGACAATTTATCCGGGATAAAAAGTGATCTTGCGAAATTGGCATTAAAAGTAGAATCACTTTATTCCAAATGTTGTCTGATATTCATAAGCGTTGCGTTCTGTACCTACCCTAAGTGAATAAAGTAATTTGATTATGATCTTTGTGCTTTTCAGACTATATATCTCTGTGCCAAATGTTATCCATATCCGATTACCCGTTGTCGGGTGACTGATTAACAAACATCCATCCACGTGTGGCGGTACCCACATATAATAATATAAAAATAAGTTGACACTTGACAGCTCGCGTCAAATCCTGAATCGCGATATAGAAGTTTTCACAGCTGCTAACTATATATACAAGTTCCCAACGTTAATCGTTGGGCCGCGGCCCGCCAGGCACGATCACCTCGCCTGGTCGGAGGATCCTCCCTTTGTGTTGGAGGGACTTAACACCTTGCCCTCCACACACGCATCCAATCTTTCGCATTTATAATATTAGTAAAGATGTGCTACTCTGATGTTTAACTTTAACATTGTTAAATTGTATTTTTACAAATTCTGCGTTTATAATTATTAGTAGGATTTGATTAATATTAAAAATTTTCTTTACGCCTTTTTAGGGTTCCGTAGCCAAAATGGCAAAACGGAACCCTTACAATTTCGCCATGTCCGTCCGTCCGTCCGCGGCTTAGCTCAGAAACTGTTAGTGCTAGAAGGCTGTAATGTTGCATGGATACACATATTACTTACGCCGACAAAGTGAAAGAGTAAAATCGCTCCCCCCCCCTCCTGCTAGCTAAATGGTTGATATTGGGTATGTGAAAAAATTTACGGTAGTAGTTTAAATAGTAAAATCAATAGTAAAACGTGTAAGAGTTTACGAGTAACAGCTGATCAAATAAGCAGTAACAACATTTTGGTACAAATTCCATTGCAAATTATAATTATGTAGAAATAACGTTGTTAGTATGAAACAAAACAACAGAAAACCCACTTCTTAAGCCGCATTATTCGGACTATTTCTACGAAAAACATTGTGTGTTTTATTATGTTGCTTAATCTATCTACTCGTACATTAGACGTTATTTTGTTTTTATTTAAAGAACACTGTCATCCTCATTTTTAATAAATAACCAACTTTATTCCACGAATTTTCTAAATAGGTTTTATCTTAAGTTACAGGATCATGTTAAAAATGTAGGCTTTTCTTATCAATTTATTTGATTAATGACTATCTTATCTAAACCACATCCAAAAAAGGTATATTCAAACTCTTTAGAGTTTTAGGGTCGGCCATATTTGCCAGCTTTATTTCAGTCTTTATAAATACCTTTAAGGGTATTTATGAAGATTGAGTAATGGTTGGCTACATTTTAAGTAAGTGCAGACATTTATAGGTACTTAACCTATATCAAGCCCGTAGGCGTTGATTTCTTCTAAGGAAAATTCCTTTCTATTTGATTCTCTTCAGGAACGAATTTAGAACTATATATTCGTTAAATGGTAATGCTGCACTTCTGACAGTCCGAAAGTTATTTTATATCATATAATTACAGAAGCATGAGAAATGTGGCCGGAAACGGCGGTCACATGCAATAACACATGTGTAATAAATGGTATTTGTGACAATTAGTATATGTTACAAAATGTGTGGTCAATTGTTATTGATCTGTTCTGTTCCGTAGGCCTGGAAAGCCGTATAGTAATTGCAGGTTTCATTCTTGGTCTAAACTTCTAAAATTTTCATCTCATGGATTTATTGTATAAGACGCTTGCTTTCAAAACAAGCGATTGGCTAGAGTCAGTAGAGATGATATAGAACTAGCCTGCCAGGGTGGCTTTTGCTCTTGAGCCCCTTAGCCCGTCCTGGAACTACCACGGGCAGTTCCATCTCACTCTCGGAACTCACGCGGGTATTTATTTATCCAATATTAACCAAAAACCAATATACAACATACTAAAAATGTTTGAGAATTTTAATTTTCAAGTTATTCGCAACAAAATATTGCGAGCTTCAGCAACAATGAATTTGGTTTATGAAATTCTATCTAATGTTCAGAAATAGAAATAAGGAGACAAATTTATTAATATGTATATGGAGTACGTTCAATAAGATTATTTGGAAAAGATCAGAAAATTTCATATGAATTCAATATTTGTTTTTGCTTTATGAGTTTTGGCCAATCCAGTACAGTAAATATGAAAAGTATGTGTATACTTTTCATATTGACTGTACTGGATTAGCCTTTCAAAATTTATTTAGTATCCTCAAAGAGATTGAGAAATCGTGCCCTAATTGAAATGCCTTGCTTATACATTCCACTCGATCTAAGGTGTCAGCAAAAGTATACATGTACCGAGTAATTTCTATATTAATACTTAGGTGTTAATGTATGTACCTTATAATAAATGTCTTTACATAGTATATAACTTTTATAAAAAAAATGAACCGCCATCAAGGAAAATAAAAAATGAACGATAAATGGGCTATCCAAAACAGTAAAATAATTTTTCAATTCGGACCACTAGTTGCTAAGATTAACGCGTTCAAACAAACAATCAAACTCTTCAGCTTTATAATATTAATATAGTTATACAGGATTTATTGTTTTATGTGAGGTTTAGACCCTAAACCTGACATAAAACAATAAATTTACTCTCACAGACCTTGAAGTAAAATCATTGTGACAAAAGTCAGCGGTAGATGATTAAGGGTTAATATGTAATTTTATTTTCAAAATTAATGTTACTAAGTTATTTGGTGAAATGTAAAAAATCTACGAGAGGGAGGCTATTAGTATATCTCTGTATATGGTAGATGTCACATGATAGCTTGAAAACTCATGTATTTTTTTGTTACATAGTGATTACAAAGTGGATTATTTTTGAGGTCAGGACATGTATTACCAGACAGACACATGTATATCGAGTAATAATTCTTATAAAGTTATTGTAAATATAATATTCTCTCCAGAGAGCATCTGTAATTTAATAGTGGAAAAATAAGTACATAGCAATAAAACGAAACCACAGGGGTTTCGTTTTATTGCTATGTGCTTCGATAATTTAATCTCTATGCAATATTTCGACCAAGTTTAGTGACTAAACAAGTACCTACCTGCTCATATAGGTAAAAATTACACAGAGGGTGTCTCAATAGCATTTGTTGGAAAACGTTTCTTAGAGCATTACGGCTCCTTTCGACACTTTGAATTATGAATACCCACGGGGATAATCTATTCCCAGAAGGAAACGTGTCATCGTCCTAACCATTTTTGAAGGCAATCAATCATGCGCCCACATTCTCTATTACGTAATACATATATCAGAATAAGCATCAGTAGGTTTACCACAAACCCAACTGTATCGTACAGTTACCCAGAGAACAAAGGATTATTTTTGAGAGTAGAGTCTGTGCAGGTACAAAAGGATGGCCAGACGAGAAGGAGTAGGGAAACAGTCAATACAATACACCGGCCAAGGAAAAAGTGAATCAGGCGATTCACAATGAAGTTAAATTAGAAACAAGCTTTCCATGTGCGTATTTTGTAATAAAACTTCAGAGATAACTTATTCGACATAATATTCTATGTCATCTTACTAGAGTTGTCTGGAAAGAGAATTTAACATAAGTTAAATAAAAAAATAAAAAATATATACGATAAGTTGGCTATCGGATATCAAAAACTTTTGCCGAAAAAATATATTACGTAACTGTCGTCAAGGGGGTCATCAAAGGGTTAGTGGGGGCAGGGTAGGTTAGCTGTTCTTACTAGTACATCTTTGATAAATAAATGTAGCCAAATGTAAATTAACCAACTTAGTCCATTCACTTGACCGATTCCTGTGAATGAATTCACTAAGTAATTCCATTACAATTCTCAGTTTATTCTTCTTCTTTAAAATTCCTTTTATTTTAATTTTCTGGTTAACATGATGAATTTTATGTTTTTATTGTTAATTTTATCTATATTAAAAATTATATATAAAATACTTTGTCCTGACTGACTGACTGATAATTCAATTAATTTATAAAATACTAAGCCGCTGATCGTAGAGACGTTAAATTTCGAGGACGTATTCCTTATATAATTTAGGCATCCGATAAGAAGGGATTTTTGGAAAGTCATCCCCTAAAGGAGTTAAATTGTGGCTGAAAGTATATATGAAACACTGTTAGTTTTAAAGTTAGAATTGTGAAATGTCGTACTTGGCTTTTTGTTTAAAAAAAGTTCAGCGTTTTTGAAAACTCCTAAGGGGATAAAATAGGGGTCACCAGTTTTTATCAAACTCGGTAAAGTTTTAAAGTTTGATATGTAAGACTTTTTTATATTTGGCTTTTTGGTTTAAAATAATGAAAGACGTGTTTGGTATGAAACTCTGTCAGTTTTGAAGTTAAATGTGTGAGAAATTGTATTTGGCTTTGTGGTTGTAAATAAAAACCGGTAGGTACACGTATTTCAGCATTTTGATTGAAAACGAAAATCAACCCTTAACGGGGTAAAGGCGGTGTCGCGGGCAATAGCTATTACATTTTATAAATGTGAAAGTAGTAATGAGAAAGTCCGTCGGTTGCGTTTTACCACATTTCTTTCTTTCTTTTGCAAAACTTGTATACTTATTCATTAAGTAGCAGTAAATAAGCCAATATTTAAGTGCATAAAGTTTTTACATTGTAAGTGGATGCTCCTACTACTCGTATATTGTGCCCATTGAGGCTGATATATCCAATCTCGTGTACTCTTCTTTTAATATTTTTGACCTCTTGTTTTTGTATCAGTCCTCTTATATAGTGTATAATATAATGATAGCAGCACCTTACCTGCATATACAGTTTATAAACAAAGAAACATTGTAAACATTGGCAATTTGAAAAGAGTGGCCGCGAGTTTTTATTGCCTGTTCTTTTCTGGGGCTTTATCTATTCTTTGCGAATAGGCATTACATTTAAATGTAGAATCGACTTTTCACAAGTGTAGTATTTTGCTTTCTAAGTGAATAAAGAAATTATTATTAAAAACGAAATTAAATGAAATTTGATTCAGAGATATTTTTTTATATGCAGGACACCGCAGCGGCACCGCTCAGGTGTCTTAGTTGTGAGAGTTAGAGTTAGGTACATCAAAATTTTGGTCTCCTAACCAATGTCGGTTACGGCGGCCAATCTCATTAGAGACTAGCCAACTACGCAGCATATATTATAGTGCAGAAGTGCATTCTCCATTCCCTCACTCTCATAGTTCGATGTGCCAGAAATCCGACACGACCTGAGAGAGATTGGGCACGGGGCCGACGGCTTGTCGGGCTATCCGAGGCACGGAGCGGTTATATAACAATAATAAAAAAAGTTAACAATTTTAAGCAGTCTGGTTTTTTGTTTTATAATAATTTAGCCATTAGGCCGGAGGTCGCAGATTTGTATTCTACCCATTTACCGTTGCGAACCCACTCCAATTCCCCTATGATATCTCATTGCTGGGTACTGGTCTCCCTAGTAGAACCTACTTATTATAGGCCCTAGGCCCTTTTTAGGGTGAATTGCCATTGGCGATCGCATTAAGGCTTTAAAGTACGCCGAGGACGCTGCTGTCCCTCTCCAGTGTGAAAACCCTTAGTGGCCTTGACACACTACGGGAAGAGATAGGGTATATATTGTGTCTCCAGTGGTAAAGTATATATTGCAAGCATTCATTCTTTCGTTCCTTCATCATGAAATAATGATCGGAAAAGGAGAATTTTGTACCTAAATCTTTGCCCTACACCACGTGCCCCAAATCACAGTTAAGTGCTAACCCAACACGACGCGAGCTCCTAATGGAGCGGACTAAAATAATGATCACGCTGAAAACAGACACTGGAAGCTTCGTTTTGTCTTAATATACATAATTCGAGTCTGATTTACATATTTTTGTTTTCTAAAGTATGTCAGTGTAGCGAAGGAATGTTTTAAGGGGATTAGCTGCTTTCTGTCTCTACGCAGAAACGTTGATGTATGTGGAAATTAATGCCAGTGCCTTATCACAAAATACCGAGAGTACAAACCGTAATCTTTACACAACACGCGCAATAACAATGCACATATAGACACGGACACGGAATCTCGTGCCGCCTTCAACAGAATGGTCGGAACGGAATGGGTTAAGAATGTTAACAATTTGAACAACAATTTTGGCGAAATTCCAATGCTTTAAGGCTAATAACTTTCAAAATATTCAATTATTTTTAATTATGGCTGCCTTCAGACCAAGCTTACAATAAAACTAATTGATATTAATTTAAACCGAGCTGTTATCACTTATGCGCGTTTCTATGGTAAAATCATCGACTAGGACGCCCTTAAGGCACTGACATGTACTGTATAGTGCTTATTAGCACTATACAATACATGTCAGTGCCGAAAGGGACGTTGGACTAGCTACCGTACAAAGTGACAGCAATTTCAAATGACGGGTCCTTATTCACGTTCTTTTTTTCCGTTTTCGCGGCAAGCCCGACGTCCGCCACCCATGCGCCCTGATGCATTTCTAAGCGCAGCTCTCTATTTACCATTATGACAAGATTTTGACAGTTCGCAAGGGCTTGCCGAGAAAACGGAAAAAAAAGAACGTGAATAAGGACCTGAATCGAATGACACTTTTTTGACACTTATTACAAATGGCCGTTAAAGTTATCTTTGTTAGACAAGTATAGACTTCCATTTGATTTTTGCAAATGACCGTCTAAATATTAAAATTAAAATCAAAGTCTTGTTAATATCAGCGATAGCCTGCCCAGTGTACTAGTACTATAGTGGTCAAAGTCTTAAGGGGTCTTTAATTTTGTGTCCGTGAACGATGTCTATGTGTGAGTAGCTCGAGCGAGGTACATATGACGGTTACCTTTTGTAATGTTTGCATTTTGTACTACATAACATATGATCGGCATGAAGTAAGTACTTAAACCTACTAAGGAACCGTCTCCACGGGCGAGAGAATCGCGACGATTCCGATCTACTATCGTCGGGTAGTCTCCACGAACGAGCGATTATTCCGCCCGCATATCGTCGCGTTTTCAAGGCGGGACGTCTACGTATAACAGTGCGCTCGCCGCGGAGCGTGGTGCTCTTGCAGCGAGAGCTAACGCTCCGCGCGAGCGCGCAACGATACCATGACGTTTCTCTCGTACTCATCCATTCGTCGACGAGTGGACGTGTGTCCACACGGCAAAATGTTGCTGTGTGGAGACACATTCTAAGAGAGTGTATATAAATAGGTTGTACGATGATAATATCGCCGCGATTCTCTCGCCCGTGGAGACGGTCCCGAACTTCTTAAGTTATACGAAGCTTTGGGCTTAAGTTGCGACACAAATATGTGCATAGAATGTGGGTAAGAAAATTATCACTATAGTGGATTACCTAGGTATATCGTGCCTACTAGCCTTAGATTGAGGCACCGCCCTTGTGCAAGTCATTTATAGTGGTTTATAATATGAAATGTGCATACTACACAACCAAGGACACGTAAGACAAAACGATTTACATAAAACAAAACTAAGAAAAATCTTGATCAAACTATTTTTGAAGTGAAAACTTCAAAAATAGTTTTACGTTTTACGTTTAACGCGCTCTCTTATCGCCGTGAGTCTGAGCTCCCGTGACTCTGAGGCGTAGTCCCTCATCGCAGGGAGCCTGAACTCCCTCGAAAGCGACGAGTCTGCTTCTCTTATTTTTAAAGCGTGCTCTCGCTGAATTTTGAGCCTCTTTTCTACGGATTTACAAATATTGTGAAAATTGTGTTAGCAGAAAAATCTGTCATAGTTTTTAAACTCGGCTCTCGTGATTCCAAGATCAGATCAGATCAGAAGATAATAACTCATGTTAATGCCTAGATTGGACCACGGTAAGTTTTTCATAATATGTTGTAGGGCAGCAGTGAATAGTTTTGGTGAGATTGGGTCACTTTGTCTGACCCCTCTTTTTATAAGAATTGTTTTGCCTTTTCTGTCTAGTTTAACTCTACTAGTAGTGTAGATATTTCTCAAGATGTTTATGTATTTTTTGTTTACATTTTATGCCTTCAATGCTTCTCAGATACTGTTGTGGGCAATAGAGTCAAAAGCTTTTTTTTATAATCTATGAAACATAAATATAACGGTCTGCGGAACTCATAAGTACTTTTCTATAACCATGTCAACTACTTGTATATGATCTGCTGTGTTGAAACCACTTCTAAAGCCGGCTTGTTCGATAGGTTGGTGTGCGTCTATGCCACGGCATATTCTTTCGAGCAGACAAGAAGCGAATAATTTATACAGGCATGGCACAAGACTTATGCAGGGTCAGGGTCGCCTTTTTTGTACAGCAATATGATTTCTGATTCTGCCTACAGGCGTGGCACTGTTTCTTCAGTGAGTATTTTGTTCCACAAGACCGTGATAGTAGCAAGTTTACCGCGAGTTTAATACATTCATTTGTTATCCCATCAGGTCCAGGGCTTTTTTCAGACTTTTAAAAATAAAATAAAAATCGTTTCTTATATCGACAAATACAAAAGTTCCATAGACCAAAAAAAATTAAGCTTAATTTTGGTATTATTTCATTATTTTCATTTAATTTTTGAAGACGGCTTAATTTTGTATAATTATTTTTTTATTACTATTATTTGTTTTACTAAACCGGTTACTATTTACCTAACTACGATTGTGTTACAGACTGTAATATTATAAAAAAAAATGGGATAAATCGCAGAAATAAAATATAAAATTATTCGAATTCTGTGAATTGTCCAATGGGCCAAAAGAGTCGTTTGACGAAATAGACAACAAGTCTTCTTCTTTTGCGTTGGAGGTTAAAAAGTATATGTCAGGCTACTAAATATGGTAATTACTAATAAGATAATTTATTTAGATGACATGACGTGATTAAATGAAATAAAGGATTCATAAAACAAAACTGTGTTAAAATAGCAATGATTAAGAATATAAAATAGATTGAGAATATTATTAGGATACAAACACAGTAAATACCTACGGAATATGTCTTTTCTGCATTTTATAACCACAATGGTTTTAATTAGTCAATTCCTTCCTCATGATAATTATTCTAAATAATGTATTCCTATACATAAAATGTAAGTCCTGATTCAATTAATTCATCAGCGCCGTGCCTTTGGACCCAGAAAGCTGAAATTATGCAAAGTTATTTCTTTTGTGATGTAGATATGTGATAAAATAAAATTTCAGAGCCCTTAGACAAGTGGCATAAACTAGATGTGAGATAACTAGACGTTGTGCGTATCACAGTTTTAATTAAAAGATTCGCAGTATTGCGCGAGCAGACGTCATTTTATTCGATTACTGTTTGTAATTTTTAAAGCGTTTTGTCTAGGGGTAGGAAATTCGAGTACAGGGGATTTCGCATTATAAACCGCGGACTAGTTAATTTAATACAAAATTATTCCATTTCGTAAGAGATAGGTATTGATATAATTTCAGAACTTGTCGGAGCGTAGATTATTAATGTATAAGTAGGTGACAACTTTTGCGGTATCACCAAAGTTTAAACGAAGTACTTTTTGATGTTGTGTTGAATAAATATCAGATCGAAATTGTGGCTTGCATGCGGAAAGCTGTTTTTTTACCTACTACGTATAGATATATAAATTGTTGTGTGTAAAAGCTTACGTTATTTGAAAAGCTACGATGTTCATCTACAAAGGTTTCCAATCACATAGGTATATTGATTCCTGTTTCTGATGCTGAAACTACGTCATACCTGGTTTTTGAAATAGATAAACTTTTTTGCGGAATGTGAGAAATGTAAAACGGAGATGAAGCTGTATTTATTTTTATACTTTACCGATTATGATGAAAATTAAGTTACAATATATTATTTAAAATTTAAAACTGTAAATAGAGGAAAAAATATTCAAGGAGTATTAGGTATGTTAACCCCGAACGAACAAACTAAATGTAGATTCAGATTTAAAAAACCATAAACCCATGACCACTGCCGTTGCAATACGGTCGAAACATCGGGAAATAAACAAGGTATTTTACCTTAAATTATTCTCGCGATTAAGATTAATGTGTACAAATCGCGAAAGTTTATCAACATGTAAACCATAAATGGTTAATCGTTTCGCTATGTCCGTCCGTCCGTCCACAGCTTAGCTCAGAGACTGTTAGTGCTAGAAGGCTGTAATTTTGCATGGATACACATATTACTTACGCCGACAAAGTGAAAGAATAAAATCTTGTGAATCATTTTTTTGTGGGTACCTCCGCTTTCTAGAAAAGAAAGAAAGAAAAGTTTCTTCAATGCCATAAATGACGTACAATCGGCCCACTTGATGCTCGACCACCTGTAAATATTTTACTATGAACGGTTCACAACGGTTCGGTCACACACACAAACGCAAAAACCACTCCCACATTTTACTTCCAACCAATTAGGACGGGGCTAAGGTGTGGGAACGGGAATATAAAACATTTTTGTTAACTTAGTTGCAATTTGCACTTCCTTGTATGATGACGCGCGCGTGTTTACTGTATTTTGATCACGACTTGTTCTGTTTACGTATTCCGATATCTTGTCATTTTGTTAACCCCAAAACTACTGATTGAACTCTGGTTGACTTGTGGTGTGAATTAGTGGACCGTTTCTTCTTCATCTGTTTACCTATGGTGGCTGTGTTTTATTGGACTGTTGGGTGCTTTCTTGCTGACCTCTGCGAGTCTTCACAATTAACCGAAATTTAAACCGGGAATCAAATTTTGGATCTTCATGGCCAAGGATACAGGACAAACCTTTACTAAATATCGCGGGAGTTAAATGTTACGGTAAGTCAAATTCAAATTATATTTTATTACAATAATTATTAATTATGTTTAACAATAGAATTGGCTATTGGTTGAAAAGTAATTGGGGGAGACCAAATTATAATATAATCAATATTTCTGAAGACTATGGTTAATTTCATAGCTAAGGTTTGTTTCGTTGTTATAATATTCTCAATGATGATGGCAGACATTAGGATTTGTTGTTTCATCATTCGCAGTTATTTATTCCTAATGTTTTTTATAAACTTATTATTTTAATTTTACTATGTAGTGTAGTGAAATGTATTTATTTCGTATATAATTAAAAAAAACAATAACTACTAAATGGTTTTGGTTAAGTAAGTCCGAAATTATAAGAAAATAAGTAATTTTATAAATAAAAATATAAATAATTAATATATATATATATATATATATACATATTATCATACATAGGTATAGGACTACTTATGATTTTTAACAAATAAATAATATTATAAATGATTTATTATAAATTCATATGCCGTTAATGTCTTTTTCATAAATCAATGTAAAATGAAAGTTAATTTTCATTTTTTGATGTCCAATAATATTTACATTTAGTTTACTTTAAACATGCTGTTCTGAGTCACTTGGTAATTCGTATATTTTTTAAAGGTGAACTTCTTGGAACTAGACTTTCACTCGTTCAATTAATCTGAAATATAATAACGAAACGTAGTACTAATCGGAACAAAAACTATTTTGTATAACGAGTGGCAACATATAAAAGGCTGTCTTTACTGAAATGTGAAGAGTAGGAATTTCGTGCTTTTATACACTTATTTTTTTTTTCTATGATTCATACTTAAATCCATTCTTATTAAATCATGGTGTTTCATTTTTATTTTTCTCACATTAAAGATGTTATGCACTAACTAACTCTTTTTAAAATATTTATGTTTAAACAAAATAAATTATGTAAAATGTTTTTAAGTATTGAAAATCCTAATTCATTTAAACTACTTTTGACAAAATAAATTGTTTTCTTTCACACGCTTTAGTAAATTTTAGAAATCATAAAGCGTATATTGTGTTGATAAAACAATAGTTAAATGATCCCCATAGTAAAGGTTGTAAAACTGAGAATCCTTTAATCAATTATCGTCTTTAAATCGTTACACAAGAACTGAAAATAGTTTGCATACAATAAGTTTTTGCTTTCCCACGGTTCGGTAATTCCAGGTGCCATAAATATGTTTGCCGAAAAAATAGGTTCATGATACCTACGCACAATAAATGTCTTAAAACTGGAAACGATTATGGCAATTATCATCTTTAAAATCAATTAAATAGAATTGAAAATAGTTTGCATGCGAATTTGTTTTCGCAGTCGGTAGCTTCTCATATTAACGCTTATTCTATTTCCAATCATATTACAACTATTTAAGAACTATTATCTAATTTTATCAGTCACAACTCGTTCATTGTCTGTTGTTTTGTAAAGAAATAATATTAGGTATAATAAAATAACACCTTTTTTAGAAATGTGCTTGTCTTACTGTTCTATTTATTCAAACTTTTAATGAGTGGGTATCGAAGATCTTTTATACATTTATTTTAACTTCGTATTTTTTTTCAGAGAGCTACAGCGTGCCGTTGGCTATAGTGGGATGCTGAGGAGGACTGTCTTAACGTCGGATCACGTAACTCAAATGGTCAGCACATGCGAAGTGCAGCCATTTATCAAGACGTCGACGTTCGCTAGACTATTTGACTGCGGCATGCAGGCTATAAGAAATGTGTGGATTATTCCGCTACAAAAATTAGGACAAGAACTACAAGAAGCAAGAGTGCGTTTCGCTCGCGAGTACGGAGGATTTGATTTATTACACGCTAAATCATCAGACAATTTTTTTTAAATCAAGTGCACACATTCGTCAGAACTTATGGCTTGTAAATAATACTAGATACAAGCCCAGAAATGTAAAGCCGGAATCGTCTGAATGTGAGGACAAATTATTGTTAGCACAGTTAATATATATATTGACGGTAGAGCCAATGGATTGTATTGAAATTAAATGTTTGTAATTATTTTAAATTGTAATCTAAATTACACTTATTGGTTATTTTACTGTAATAAATATAAGCTAGCATCTGAGATAATTTATAATTTATACATTGTTACTTAATTTAATGAAACTGACTATTTTCATTAACTAATTTTAATATAATATTTGTTGATGAAGTAATTGGTAATTAAGCACTTTGATGACTATAGAGCATGATAAAATAATAATTTAATAATATTAAAAATATATCGTTATTGTTAACTAATATGATTTTGGCCTATTGTTTTAGTTTGCAAACTTCATCCACAATTTTAAAGCGTAATTAAGTATTAAATGATTTATAAAATTGTTTGGCTGATCCATAAAAATAATAAAACAATTGACTCTTTTCTTTATTTCTTGCCCTCATTCCAGGTAATACATTTATTTCTATTAAAATAATCTGTGGTTAAAAATTAAATATAACTTGCTGAATTAAAACCATACTTATATATTAATTTTAAAGAGTTAAAGTTGTATGTAGAGGTTTACCCTGAAGCTACTAGCACGATTTAAATTTCAAATATTTTTATTTCGTTAAATCAATCCAATTATTATTTAAAACTAGCTGTCCCGCGCAACTTCGTATGCGTAAATTTTCCCCGTTTTTGCAACATTTCACGTCGCTACTCCGCTCCTATTAGTCGTAGCGCAATTTTATATAGCTTATAGCCTTCCTCAATATATATATCTAACAAAAAAATAATTTTTCAAATCGGACCAGTAGTTCCTGAGATTAGCGCGTTTAAACAAACAAACAAACTCTTCCGAACTACTTTATAATATTAGTATAGATTAAATTTAGATAAAACACAGTATAGATTAAATTTTAAAGCATAGGTGAAGGACGTAGGATTCTTATCACTCGAATCAAGATATACGCAAGCGGAATCACTGGGAACAACTATATATAGCATACTAGCTGACTTAAGCAGACGAAGACCCGTAAACTTCGTCTGCTTCAATTATCCTCGTTTTTGCAACATTTTTCATTGCTGCTCTGCTCTTATTGGTTGTAGCGTGATGTTATAGCCTTCCTCGATAAATAGGCTATCCAACAGTAATAGATTTTTTTAATTTGACCCAGTACTTCCTGAGATTATCGCGTTCAAACAAACAAACTATATACTATATTATAATAATATATTTAAGTGTAGATTAATCATTGAACTCATAGTTGCTGATGAGTTGAACTACCTCTTAAATACCTACGGAGTGCAAGCCAAAATAAAGACTTAAATATTTGAAAAATATTAATGATCGTTTTGTAACATATATTTTGTTACAAAACGATCATTTCGCATTTTTGAAACATATATTACTAGCTTTAGCCCGCGGCTCCGCCCGCGTGTATAAAGGTTTTCGCGATAAAAACTATCCTATGTCCTTTCACCGGTCTCAAACTATCTCCATACCAAATTTCATCCAAATCGGTTTAGCTGTTTGAGCGTGAAAACGTAACAGATAGAGTTACTTTCACACGTATAATATTAGTATGGATATGTTTCAAAAGTGCAAAATAATTTTACAAAAATTAAATTAAATATTTTCGATGAACCTACTTAACAGAATCATACTAAAACATACGCACAATATAAAACAACGAAAATAGGTCATAAATGACAGGCACTAGTTTTAAACTCCTCTACTAACTCTATTTATAGAAAAGATAGATTACAGATCAAAAAGTAATATAAAAAATATTAAAATCTAACGGTTTCCCGCACCTCCGTCCACAATTTCACATGTATAATGGTATTGAGGCAAAATATACTATATTCCTCTCCAAGCTTTAAATTACTTATTTACTATTTCAACAACACAAACGAATAATTATTAATGTAGATTTGTATGTATTACAATAAAATAATTCATTGCTATTTCGCGCAACTGCAAAAAGCGCGCTTACAACAAAAGTCACAATGCTATAATAGTATTTACAATCTTCTAATCGGTTCGAAATATGCCCAACAACAACGCAACGGACTAAAAAAAACAAGGACCCCGCCCCCTTGCATCCGATAAGGCGCAGGTGTTCCTGTGTGAGTGCGCTTACGTAGAAAGCGGACGTTTCTCGCAAGCCATTATAGCCTTAGGGGTGTACGACCGCCGAGTAGGCCGATTGTACATAAAAAAATTAAAAAATACAAAGTAAAAAACTTTAAATTAAACAACATTAGTCTTAATCATTAACTTAAACCTATAATGAATTTCAGTTTGCACGTCATAGCTATGACAATAAATGTTCCAATTCAGCTTATATGTTGCGAGTTTTGCGACAAACTTGCAACGCTGATTATCAATGAGACCATTATAATAATAATAATAATAATAATAATATCTTGGGACAACTCACACAACGCTATCTGATCCCAAACTAAGCAAAGCTTGTACTATGGAAACCAGACAACTGATAAACATACTTATATATTTCTAAATACATACATATTATAGATAAATAACACCCAGACACAGAATAAACCATCGTGCTCATCACACAAAGTTTTATCCTGGGTGGGGATCGAACCCACGACCTCTTGCGTAGCAGTCGGATACACTCCCACCGCGCCACAGAGTATGGATGTATGGATGCCAAGCCAAGCTAGCAATTCAATATAAAACAAATATAATAAATAAATCAGTACATATTTACCAAGTATAAAAACAAATAAATAAAAACAATCGTATTAAATAAATAAATAAAGAGTTATGCAAATACGTAATAGTTCGTACCTATATATATATATATATATTACTACATAGTATAAAACAAAGTCGCTTTCTCTGTCCCTATATCCCTATACGAGTATGGTTAAATCTTTAAAACTACGCAACGGATTTTAATGTTTTTTTTAATAGATAGAGTGATTGAAGAGGAGGTTTATATGTATAATAACATCCATATATTCTATACCCGTGCGAAGCCGGAGCGGGCCTATATATTAACTTATACGTGTACCTACCCAATACTTATAATTACTTAATTTTAAAACTAACTACCTACTAATGGTAAAAATCCATGTCTGTAAAAAGCAACAAGTAATTACAGCATATTTCTGCACCGTTCGCACGCCAGGTCTCTCTTTCGCCGGCATTCAGAGGGCGAAGCCGTTAACAGCAGCGCGAGCGCTCGGACATAACCGGTTTGGACTCGACTGGGATGTAACGTTTATCTTGAGACGGCACGACATGGGTCTTCTAACTTAGCGCTCACGCGACCTGCAAGCAGCTCGGTACCTATTTGTTGTAGGAAATACACAGCTTATGTATGTGTTACGGTACAGAGGGGATGGGATTTTTTTATTGTAAAGAGCATTTTTAGGTTTAGGGATCCTTTGTGAAGTATTAAGCTTTAAAGTGCAAATTTTTGTTAGAGTCATGTGTCCAGCCTGCCAGCTAAATGGTTGATGATGGGTATGTGAAAAAAATCAAGGTAGTAGTATACAGAATGACATGGAATTGAGTCGACAAATTTCAAGAGCAAACCTTCGTGTAGAAAGAATTTTTAGGACATATTATTAGAACAAAATATTAATGTTCTATGATACTTTAAAATACAAAAAAAAAACGTAAGTATCTAGTGAGTAATTCCATGCGTCGCCGTTTTTTATTTCCGTGAGCATGAATGAATACAGACAGTGCAACGTTTTCCTCTTTCTTGGACACGTGGGGGAACATGAAGACTACTTACCGAAGTCCAAAAGGTTTTAAGTGGCACTTAGTATCCTTTTTAAGGACAGTTGGTTTTGGTGTGAATAATTTTCTCGCCATCTTCGCTGCGTTTCCCTTAAATTGTTGGTTTGGCTATACCGAATCACCATATTTAAAATTTGTTAGTTATCAAAAAGTTCACTGTTTCTTCTCGTCCCCCCAGGCATCTTCGACAACTTATCACTTAACAGTACACAACCGACTCTAATCAGCGCACGCACACGACCATCACCTCATTAAGCTTTCGTCCGACAGGTGAATTTGTTTATTTACATTAGCAACGATTGGCACGCGCCCGCGCCGGTTAGGGATTATACTATGGGAGCAAATGAAATTTATTTATATTTCCGTAGATAATGATTATTACTTTTTATTTACATACTGGTACAAATTAATAATGCACATGCAGATCTTCGCTAATTGTCGTATTCCCGGAAACACTCGAATCATGGAATCGTAAGAGCCCTAAACAAGGCATTTGCATTTTGCACCTTGTTTAAAAGAGATAGGAGTCAATATCATGTGTGCACAATCGAAAACAAATCGGGCGTTCGGCAGCTGTCGCCGGTCAGCGAAATGTCTGTCAGTCGTCTTTATATATTGGTAGTGACTGCACGTGTTCTCTATTTGTGGAAATATATAGAGCTGCTATTACACACCCTTCTTGGTAAATATAATTTCAACATTAATTAGCTTATTCAGATTTAAATAGTATATTTTGAAAAAAGGAAAATAAATAACATATTTCACGTTTTTTTAATATTAAAAAAATAAAATACCTACATTAAATACATATTAAGTACTAGAAAAACATTTAAAAAATGAGATTTATTTAAATTAAATAAATAGATAAACATGCATAAAAAATATATACCTAACTCTGCCCATGCCATTTTCTTTCAGACGAATTCTTCCAAAATGGATAAATTTAAACGTGGAAAACCGCTTAATTCACAAGCACGGCAAATGGTATTTAATGTGTACCTTTATTTCTTAAATGAAGCCAATGTTTTCAACAGAGACCATGATGGTTATTTTAAAAAAATTCAAGACCGTGTTACAAAAGCTACAGGAATTTCGCGACGAACTTTGAGTAATATCTTAAACGAAAAAAAACATAATCAATCAAAGAAATTTTCTACACCGAAAAAAGGAAGACCTAAAAGTAGATTTCGGCTGGTACTTGATGATTTCGACTACTGTGTTATTCGTAATATGATATACAATTTTCAATTGACGCTGAAAGAACTCCCAACTGTAAATAATTTAAGAATAAAGTTGATCGAAGCTATTAATTTCAAAGGCTGTGCCGAGACTTTAAGGTTGATCTTGAAAGACATGGGGTTTAGGTTTCTGAAAACTGATAATAACAGACAATTACTTATGGAAAAACATGATATACGCCTAAAAAGGATCAAATATCTCAGAGAAATACAACAGCTGAGGAGTTCTGGTAGAAACATAGTATTTATGGACGAGTCGTATGTGCACACATCACATACTAAGGGTAAAACTTGGCAAGATAGCAACAAAAAAGGTATCAAACAACCCATTTCCAAAGGAGAGCGAATAATTATTGTACACGCAGGCAATGAAAAAGGCTTCGTCCCAGGGGCTCTAATGTTACATAAATGTGTCGACTCAGAAGGTGACTATCATAAAGAAATAAACGCGGAACGTTATCAAACTTGGCTACGCAATCAATTGATTCCCAACTTGCCTCCTAATAGTGTGTTGGTAATAGACAACGCCCCATATCATAATAAGCTGTCTGTGAAACCACCAAACTCAAACACATCTAAACCACAAATGACAGCTTGGTTACAACAACACAACATTCCGCATGACCCAAAGAAACTGAAACCCGATTTGTATAAAATTATACAAAGATACAAAGAAAATTACACAGAATTTGCCATTGACCGTATAATGGAGGAACATGGGCATAAAATTATACGATTGCCACCATATCATCCCGATTTTAACCCTATTGAAAATATTTGGTCCCAAATAAAGCAACACGTGGCCAAGAGAAATATTGCAATGACTGTGACGTCAGTTAAAGATGCTATATTAGAAAAAATCAATAAAATAGGACCAGAAGAATGGAAAAAAGTTTCTGATCATGCGGTTCAATGCGAAGATGAATATAGAAAATTTGAGCCAAGAATCGATAGTTATTCCGATAAACTGATTATTTACACAGGTGATAGCAGTGAGGAAAGTGTAAATGAACAAGAGCATAATGAAACTTCTGATGAATCTGCGATGTCGGGAATAGAGGTCTTCCTCGATTCTGATTAATTTTTTTATAATTGTATTATTTTTCTGGAATGATTAGTGCTGTAAACAAATTTGAACTGAGATTTTGATTATATTTTATGTAAACCTCTATTTGAAAACGTTTTTTTCTCCTTCTAATAAAACCTTATGTTATTTAAACCTTTTCCTCCATAATTACACCAACTTCGGTAAGACACTTGAAAACTAATCACTCCAACAATGATTGTAGCGTTTTCGCTATTTACTTACATGGAATTATCGAATCAAATTTCGTTACAGGTAAATCAAATCTGTTTTAGCACAAAACACATAATATATAAAATTAGGCATAGAGAAATTGCTCTTAACCACTCTATATAAATATCGTCTTTCGACGCTCGGGTAATACGACCGTTGCCGAACAATGACGAAGATTTCCGAAGATTTCTATGCGCATTATTACTTTTGGAGTACTGTACTTATTTACTCGTACTTGTACTTACGAGGACTGAAGTGACTCGCACGCTGTGTTGGTATTAATGTATTGTTCTTAAGGGACGTCTAAACGGGCCATTTCTTACGGCAATTTGTGGCATACATCCATATGTAAGATTTGTGTTTTCAATTCCTCTTTTTATAAATAAATGAAGTTTGTTAAAAATGTACGCAACAACAACCTATAATCCTCAGTTTATTAGGATACTGGATAGAGTATGCAATTGTACTAGAAATTTTAAATCGGTTTATTTCTTAATAACTATTAATACTTGTAAAAATTAATTCATTACGATTTCGAGTAAAAGTATCGATATCGGTATGTTTCATTCCAGCCTACGGCACAACCCGCTTTGCACGTGCCGGCCCGGCCGGGGGAATTCCCGATCGGGTTTGTCACCGGGAGTGCATTACACAAAATACCAAGAGTACAGAAGGTAACCTTCATACGTAGCCACGCACACATACAAATTGTTCACATAGAAAGGGTATTAAAGATCACTTCGGACCACGTTGTTCGGAAGGCGTAATTTCCCCGAAATTTCGTGTCCGTGAACGGTGTTTAAGTGTCCGTTGTTATTGCGCGCGTTGTTTGAAGGTTACCTTCTGCACTTTCTTTATTTTGTGTTTATGACCAATGACCCTTATAATGAACTACGTGTTTACGAAATTATGATCATATGATTTCTAAAGCGCGTCGTACGATTTTGAAACTCTGATCATTTTATTTATTTGTTTAAGTTTTAGACATATGGAAATAATTATAATGTACTGATTCTTTTAGTTCACTAAACCTTAATAGATCTGTCACCATCGTTTTAAACAATAAAATCGGATGTTTTTTTTACAACTTAAATTCGCAATTTGCCAATGCATAATGTAAGTACTAACAGTGCTGATACTCCCCTATCAATTTGTCGACTGATTTCAAAGTCACCCAGTGTATATAGTAAAATTAAAAGTAAATCTATCACAGCTAAGTGAGCTTTACAAGTTTCCGAGTAACAGCTGATCAAATTAGAAGAAAATTTTCGTACAAATTCCATTAAAATTATTATTAAACTAGCTGTGCCCGCGACTTCGTTCGCGTGAAAGTCGGGTCTAAATGAAGGTAGTTTATGTAAATAACTTCTGTGTAAATAAGTTGGAAACAGTCCTGTCGGGTAAGCCGCGATATGATTCAGCAGCGGAGAATCGTCTCCGAAGTACTCATCTATTGATGACTTCGTAGGCGGATCCGGGGGGGGGGGGAGCACGGGGGCACGTTGTTTTTTGTACTGAATTTTTTATATTGTATTGAATTTCCTTCCTTCCTTTTTACTCTTGTGGCCCCTCCTCCACCAGAACGGTTTTTTGGGGCACCCTCCCACCATGCGTGCAAATTAATACTTCGCCAAAACGAAATGCACCCCCACCCCGTCGTTAACTTGTTAGATCTGGCACTGCCATTTGCCTCTCGTGCCCCCCCAGAATGAAATCCTGGATCGCATCAACACCTAAAAGCTTTGTGAAAATAAATAAGTACCAAATACAGACTCTTTAGGTATTCGTTTATTGTGTTTTAGATAATTACTTTGGTGTGTGGCTTTAGAAGTACGTTTTTTGTGGTTTTTGTTTCATACTTACAACGTTATACCTAATTAATAATAATTTTCAATAGAATTTGTGCGAAAGTTTTGTTACTTCTCATTTGATCAGATGTTTAACGTAAACTTGTAAAGCCTACTTAGCTGTGATAATTTCCCTTACAATTTCACTATGTATACTACTACCGTGATCTGTTTCACATTCCCAACATCAACGACTTAGCTGGCAGGGAAACACTTGACTCTAACAAAAAAAAAATACTTTAAAGCTTAATATTTTACAAAGGGATCCCTAATTCTATAAATAGTTTTCACAAACAGTAAACGTTTTTAAAAGACCTATCTAATGATACCCCACACTAAAGGGTGGGTTCAAAAAACACATCCAAACACATCCCCACTTTTCATACAGGGGAGGTACCCTAAAAATATGTTTTTCAAGGTTTTATTCTATCACTTTATTGGCGTAAGTAATATGTGTATACATACAAAATTGCAGCCTTCTAGCATTAATAGTCTCTGAGCCAAGCTGTGGATGAACGGACATAAGGGAACTATAAGAGTTCAGTTTTGCCATTTTGGCTAAAAATGGGGTGTACTTCATGTAGTGTTACAACGCAATATTTACATAATGGTTGTTTCAGATTGTACTTTTGTCTGCAAATATATGTAACTGGTAATGCTTATAAGATTGCTGTAACACTTTAGTAACAAACACAGAGTGTGTCATGTGTGTCATACCCGCGAATATGGCAGCGTCAGTTAATATAGGATACTTATCTATGGGCAGCGTCCAAATATTTTAATTTGTACTCTGCGCAGGGTTTTTATATGTTTTGTTACGTTACAATAATGCAAATAATAAAAAAAAAGACACGCACACCCCCTCCCCCAGACTCATGAATTTTCAAGCCTCATGAATTGGTCCGCGTTGACAGACAATAACCCCCCACCCCCCTCTTCCCGTCGCCCGAACTATTCACACTTGACCGATGTTGAATCATTCATAATCGTTGAATGGATGAACATTTAATCCTCAACCATAACCCCAGAACATGATCCTCGATGCACCTGTGTGATGCGTGATAAAACAAACGGACAGACAGACAAACATTTCTAAAAATGATAGCAATGTGTTTCTTTTAAATTCTATTTTTAAACTTATTTTGCTAAGTATAGAACATTATTGAATACAACGCCATCTACTTTCTACTTTACAAAACCAGTGAAGTTTCTTCTTATACTTTGTTTTTTATTAATATATTAAGCAAGATAGTTTTAGTACATTAAAACCATAATTAAATAGGACATTGTTGCCACTCTGCAAGAAACAAATCCTTGATCGCACGCACCTATAACCCTAATAAATGTTTTCACAAATAAGGAATTATCTTTGCAACGAACACATAAATTTGAAAAAAAATGTCGAATACATTTTAATTGTAATGTAATATTCTTTTGCATTTCTACTACGATTAATTAATTACTCTGAGCAGTGCATGCTATACCTATAGATATCTTATCTAGGTGCATATTTAACTTGATTTTCAATATAAAATATTAATAACCAAAGTAAATAGTTTCCTACGGTCGAATAAATAATGATAACATTAAAAAAATATAAAAAAAGAAAATAGACAACTGTAGAAAATTCAAAAAGAACATACTCCGACATCAGATTCGAGCCTGGAACCTCGTCGTTAAAGACCGCTAGCATAGCTTAAAGACTATTTTGTTCGCTACTTCGCACGCCAAATTAACTGTTCTTATGAAACTTGAAAATGTTGTGTTCAGCTCCTTATAGTTTTAGCGTGAAGTTATGTATTCCATGGGTTACATTTGTAGCTAATGTCTCATTGTGGAAAATTTAGTGATAAACCATTATGGTTCGACAAAAAATACGTTGCTGCTCGTTCCCCATAGACGTTAGCGTACTGATTTATAGTGTAAATAATGAAAATTTACTATAAAACTGCAAATTTTTATAAAGATCCGTCAAGTAGTTACTGTTTTTTAACGAAAATTAGCTACAGACATTATCCCTTACTGCTTAGCTCCTATGGGAAAAAGCGTGATAATTTATAGCCTAAATGTTAATCCGCATCTATGAGATTGCACGTGCACAAATAATTTCAATCGAATCTGTCCGGTAGTTTTTGTGTGATGCGTGTTCAAACAAACAAACAGACAGCAATGTGTTTAAATTGGTTTAAATACTCTTTTCGAACATGTTACAATATGTTTTTCACTAAGTTCGGCCATGTACAGACACGTGAAATTTTCAATTTTATTATATGTATAGAAGATAGGTATAACGTTGTAAGTATGAAACAAAAACAACAGAAAACCCACTTCTTAAACCGCATTATTCAGATGAGTGGGGGGGGGGGGGGGCAAAGCCCAAACTGGGCAAGTGCATGTCAGGCTACGTACAATGTAGGGTTCCGTAGTCCCCTCTCCCATCCAAATAATGCAACCCTAGTCGATGATTCTACCACAAATATAAATTTGTCTTATCATAAATTAAGCCTGTAGCCAGCCATAATTGAAAATAAATTAATATTTTTTAAATTATAAGTCTTAAAACATGTAAGATTTTTATCAAATTGAACAACGATTTTGGCGATATTTCAATGTTTTAAGGCTTATAACTTTCAAAAGATTAATAAATTTTGAATTATGGCTGCCTACAGGCCTAGTTTATGATAAGACGAATTGATTTTAATTTTAATCTTTGCCTTACGACCTTAACAGGAGTAATCACTTATGCGCGTTTGTATGGTAGAATCATCGACTCGGACGCCCTTAAGAAGTGGGTTTTCAGTTGTTTTTGTTTCATACTTACAACGTTATACATATTATATTTATATGTTATACAAAATAATAATTTTTAATGGAATTTGCACGAACATTTTGTTACTTCTTATTTGTGCTGTTACTCGTAAACTTGTAAAACCTATTTACCTGCGATAGTTTTCATTTTAAGTTCACTATATAAACTACTACCGTGATTTTTTCCACATACCTTACCATACCATCAACCATTTAGCTGCCAAGGTAAAGGAGGGGTCCAAACTTGACTGTAATGAAAATTCGCACTTTAAAGCTTAATATTTCACAAACGAATCGCTAAACTTAAAAATGATCTTATCAAACCCTAAACGTTTTTAAAATACCTATCTACTGATACCCTATATGATGGGGTAGGTGAGAAAAAAAATCACATCCCCACTTTAAATATAGGTATGGGAGATACTAGTCCGGTCAATTTAGACATTCGAAGTTACATAAAGTCCCAACAAGCTGAATTTCTGTGAAGTTGTTCAAAATATAATTATAAACAATGTCTAGAAGTTCCCCATCATTCCCCTGTAAGGAAAAAAAATAATTCAAGGTCAAAGTTAAAAAAAATGAGTTTTTCGCGATTTTCAGCAAAACGGTAAGTTTTATCATAAAAGTACCTCAGACAAAAATTGTAGATCATAAAATTATCTATAAAAAATGTATCAATACTTTTTTTCTTACGAGCCACCGTTTCTGAGATATAACGATTCAAAAAGTTATAAAAGTTGTTATCGTCATAATATGCACACGTTTCCACGCCACCTATGAGGTAGTGTAATCTGAAGATTCTAAAATCTGAGGATTTTCTTCTTTCATTCTCTTCATTTAATTTCTCTCCACAAAATAAGCATAGTTCTTTGAAACAAAAAGCTGATTCACTGATACGTGATCTAGTACGAGGAGGACTTGCTGTGGATGTACTGGCTTCTTGTTCTTCACGTTGTCTTTTGTTAGCTGCAACAATAGAAGACTTTCGAGTATAATTTTTACGGCAATTTTCATGTATTGTCACAGATTTCTGATTTTTGACATGTTCCGAAAAATCATCAGCTCTTTCGATACTTGCATTAATTAATGTCTTCATACCACGTTCAACAGTAACAACTTCACTTTCAGTTAAAAGTTTAGCACAAATAAAACAATATTCAGACATTTTTAATATAAAACTCAAAACAGCACAATATAGGTTTGGATAAACACGTGTTTTCACTACAGAGTGACGCTCAAGACTAACAGTATTTCATTTATTATAGCAGGTATAAGACCCTAGCTACGCAAACAATAGAACAAGAGACAGATGTCTCGAAGTTACACTGGCTTAAAGTTTAAGGGACTGGGTTTCATTTTACCTGATATTCTTGTAGTTAAAACTTATGTATATTTTATATTGTAAGTATAAGTTACAATGACCGATAGAAAAATATTTAAACATTTAATATATAATATAAAATATTACAACTCTAGATGTATATACGTGGCGTACTCATGCATATTATGACGATAACAACTTTTATAACTTTTTGAATCGTTATATCTCAGAAACGATGGCTCGTAAGACAAAAAGTATTGATACATTTTTTATAGATAATTTTATGATCTGCAATTTTTGTCTGATGTACTTTTATGATGAAACTTACCGTTTTGCTGAAAATCGCGAAAAACTCATTTTTTGACCTTTGACCTTGAATTATTTTTTTTCTTTACAGGGGAATGATGGAGAACTTCTAGACATTGTTCATAATTATATTTTAAACAATTTCACTGAAATTCAGCTTGTTGGGACTTTATGTAACTTCACTCTCATTTTTTGGTCTAAATTGACCGGACTATACCCTAAATAAATGGTTTGCAACATTTTATTCTTCCACTTTGTCGGCGTAAGTAATATGTGTATCTATGCAAAATTACAGCCTTCTAGCACTAACAGTCTCTTAGCTAAGCAGCGGACGGACGGACGGATGGACGAACGGACATTTTGGCTACGGAATTCTAAAAAAGATAAAAGGCGATTGTTCAAGTGACTATGGAATCTAGTATCGCTACAAATTTTGTTGTGCCAAGATGAAAACTACTGATTTATGTAGACATTAATATATACTTTTAGAAAAACCAACAATGATTTATCTAATTTGCCGGGTTTAATTGATATGGGTGGATGAACTTCAAAAATCGAAATATTTATATACACTTTTTTTTTAAAATAGGACATAACTATGATATTGCGTATTAATTATGTATTACACATGATGTGTAACACTAGTTTTTGGCTATGAATTCAGCTTTTCAGTGATATATAATCCGAATCTCTATCTAACAAACACTTCACAATTGTCACAATATTGGTACGAGTCTGTCTCACAAAATATTTCTGATTGTTACTATGTATATATGGAGTCTCTATCTCAAACTCACGTAATGTAACCACAATATCATACACAACACAAGAAATAACAAAAGCTATTTGTTATTAATACTTTAAACTGTTTTCATAATGGACCGACGCCAAACAACAACAACAACAAGTGACATGACATTACATTTCAGTGTTGCCATAACTTTTGTCATATCCTACTCGATTTTTTTATTAAAATTCATTAGTATGTTCTTATTTTTAATCGAGCCGGGTCCTAATCTAAAGGTATCAAAGAATATGCTTATTAAAAAGTATAGTGTATAAATATTACCGTTCTTTACATACAAACGGTGCAACAATTAATAAAGTATTTATATTAATTATTTAATAAAAATCGATATTACGATTTTATTTTTGTAATAGTGTTACCACCGTTAAAAATAACTTCATACGAAAAAAAAGGAAATAAATAAACTGAAAGACTAATATTTGCATCTCAATATTCCGGCAAATGTGAGACTCCATATCATTATATAGTAACGTTATAATTAAAAACAAGAATTATACATTTAATCAACTTGTGGCACAACGTAAATACTAGCGATACTGCAGGTGGGCATACCCCTTTAGATTAGAAAAAAAGGCTTTAATTACTTGAAATTTTGTTATTGTTAAGGATTTATTACTTAAAGGTGTTGACAATAGCATCTTAAAGAAAGTTATTTTAGTTCAGCAGTGTCGGGTATCACCCTGGTAACTCAATACGACCAGTAACATTAGAGTTCAAACTAAAAGTGCTCCGTTACAGTCAAACAAAGTTGAAAGGAAATGATGCCTGCTTACTTAAGTCTACTGACAAGACATTTAATCGATAGAACAGAATAATTATTATATAATATACAATTTCTGTCTATAAGATCGTGTCTTTAATTTGTTGCGATGGAAATATACAGTTCTTTTTCTCTATAGATCAACCCATGCATACTGTGAAGTCTCTGCGAGAACCTCCTTACATAGTTTCACATTAAAATATTGAATAATTTAGGTACAACAAAACGTAAAATTTTATATAATTCATAATATTCAATTTTAGGTGATGTAAAGTTCGCCGGGTCAGTTAGCGAATCTAAAGTGGCAATTCTCATATATAATAAAAAAAATGAATTTATTGTTATTTATTTTCTTTTGGAGAAAAATTAATGGGGAGACCTATTATTTTTAACTATATCTGTTTTGAACCAGCCGTTTTTAGGGTGCCGTGGCCAAAATGGTAAAACGGAACCCTTATAGTCCGTCCGTTCATCAGTTCGCCCCTCCGTCCATCTGTCCGTAGCTTAGCTCAGAGAATGTTAGGGCTTACGCCAATAAAGTGAAAGAATAAAATCTTGAAAAACATTTTTTTTAAGGTACCTCCCCTATGTAAAGTGGGGATGTGATTTTTTTTCTCATCTACCCCATCGTGTGGGGTATCATTAGATAGGTATTTTAAAACCGTTTGGGAGTAATGAAGACCATTACTAGAATTCAGGATCCTTCTGTGAAATATTAAGCTTTAAAATGCATTTTTTTTTAGATTCAAGTTGCCTTTGGCCTTGCCAGCTAAATGGTTGATGTTGGGTATGTGAAATAAATCACGGTAGCAGTATATATAGTGAAATTAATAGAAAAACTAACACAGCTAAGTAGTCACAAGTTTAGGAGTAACTGCTGATCAAATGAGAAATAACAAAATTATCGTGAAATTCCCTTGATAATTATTATTAAGAAGGTATAACGTGTGGCTTACACGCATTATTCGAATAGGGGGGACAGGGACTACGGAACCCTATATTGTGCGTGGCCAGACATGCACTTGCCCGGTTTTTTAGTTTTATCGAGACCAACGTACGATTGATTTTTATATTAGAAGGAGGTATAGGATAAATAATAACCATGTAATATAACACAATGTGATTGAATCCAGAAAATATTTCGGCGTCTCAGTCAGAAAATATTTCGTAGTCCTACGCATTTCATTTTTGTAAAGCAACTAGCGGGTACTCGACGTGTTCTACTAAGCTTGTTTATTTATTATCTTTTTATTTTTATTATTTCAGTCTGAATCCTTCTCATTATTGCCTTTCCAATAAAACCATTTTGTTTCAAAGTGTATAAACATACGCAGAAACATTTTTTGTGTTTTATATAATAATATTACTAGCGGACATCCGCGACTTCGTACGTGTGGATTCCGTTCTCGTGGGATGATGTATTATATAAACCTTCCTCTTAAATCACTTTGCGTAGTTCAAAAGATCTAAGCGCACAGACAGCTAGAGCGACTTTATTTTATACTATGTAAAGATGATAAGATAAACGAATCAGTCTTGAGGGTCACATATAAAACATTCCATTTATTGCTGAAATAAAAACAGTTGGACGAGCCCCTGAGCGATCAATACAGATTCAATTACAACGAAATGTTATGATGATGACACATCCATAATTGGGGTATTAATGTTAGTCGATTGAGTCATCGATAAGCCCTCTTCTATCTATCTATCTATTGTACTAATAAAAAATTGTAAAGTAGCTGTGTCTGTACATTGAAGATATTTAAAAAAACAAACCTAGATCGACTAATTTAGTGTTTCTTAGTTCAAATCTATGCTTTGTTTTTTTCGTATCTGTTTGTTTGTTTGTATGTTTATTCGGGATTGGCGCAAAAACTACTAGACAGATTCTATTCAAATTTTGTGAGTATAATCGCTTACATCCGGATTAAATTATAGGACACATATCATCTTGCTATTTTCTTTAAGACCTGAGCAGTGACATAAAATGATTGTTTTTGGACTTCATCTTCACAATATTTTGCAAATAACACGACTACCATTAGTCAGATCTTTGAAAAAACTTGCTATTTGGTAGTTAATATAAAGGGCCATTACTTGACTAAGAATCATCGCGCTATCATCTATAGGAAACTAGCAGTGGTGCATATTTTGTCGAACTATGCCGTATCATCACAAAGAGTCTTGAGTAACATTATTAAAACACGACTTTTCAAAAGTTTAATTAGGACGAGTATTTCAACAAATACTCAGCATCTTTCGTGGTCCAGTGGTTCAACAATTATCCCAAAAAACGAAATCGGCTGGTCGAGGGTTCGAGCCAGCTGAGGTTACTTTTTTCTTTTTTGTAACCTTTTACTATTTTTCGGTATTTTTATATAAGTTTTTACAAGTGAATAATATAATAATAATAATAATTCGTTTATTTTCTCCCATTTTACAAGTATGAGTACATTATCATGATACAGTATTGGGTGGGAGACTGGTTTCCAAACTAAGTAAAAACCTGTATTATGGATAACCAGGCTTCCATTCCACGGAAGAGTCGTTTAAGTACTTCGAGTGTGCATATTAAAGGAATATCAAGAGAAAAACATAATAGGTAAGATCAAAATTAAAAGTAGATTACATTTACAAGTTACTTGTGGATGCATTTGTATGCCAGTGTGACTGTCCGGGTGTGTGATAAGTTTGTGAGCAAGAGCGTGTATGTGAGTGTGTGTGTGTGTGAGTGTGTATGTATGGAGTTTGTGTATGAGTGAGTAATAATGTGTACCTTTTTTTTTATTTTAGCACCTCTAACAGCTTTTCTGTTTGGTCGTAGTTTAGATTAAGTAGAAATTTTGTCACAACTTCTTTAGCACAATTTTTTGTTTTTGGATATATATTAAGACTTTTATTTAGTCTGTTATACAAGTAACCGCCTAAAAACGAGAAAGATCTGTGAGAGAAATTGGAGCCGGGTGTGGGTGCACAAACTTTATAATTTCGTCGCCTACATAAAATAGTAGTGTCGTAATATAATTTTGAGTGCTGCTTAAGGATGGTATATAAAATGAATAACTGTCGCACTGAAAGTAAGGAGCATTTTTTATAAAGCTCTGCTGTGGGAAAGCGAAAGGGAAGAGACAATGACGTTTTAAGCACTGCGCGTTGCGCTCGTTCAAGTTTTAGGAGTGATGTTTTATAGGTGCCTCCCCATATTGCAATACAATAGATTAATATAGATTGGCATAGGGCTATATATACCATCTTGATCGTGGCAGGATCAGCAACTCCACGCAGGCTTTTGAAGACGTAGCTCAGCTTTCGCAATCTTCCTGAGAGTAATTCGATATGTCTGTTGAACGACTAATAATAATTGTGGTCGATAAGAACACCCAGATATTTTATTTCATTTACACGTTGCAGTGTAGGACAATTGCACTTACAGTTTATAGTTCGGGGACGAGGGCAGCAATGGTTTACAATAGACCATATGTCAGGGGGACTTCCCCGTTTTGAGAAGGTCATGTAATTGGTTTTCTCCGTATTCAGTGTCAATACGTTTTCATTTAGCCAATCAGTAACAACATTAAGACCATTTTGAGCGTGGTAGAAGACCTCCTCCCATGACGGTGCCTTGAATAATAGTGCGGTGTCATCCGCAAAGGTGACGATGGTGCCATTGCGTAATTGTAGGTTGCAGAGCTCGTTAATGTACAGTAGGAAGAGACTAGGGCCTAGAATGCTACCCTGCGGGACACCATACTGGACATGAAGATCCTCACTCACGCTATCCCCGATTCTCGTGCGTTGGGTTCTATTGCTCAAATAGTCACTGAACAGTTTTAATTGAGTTCTCCTCACACCAACACACTCGAGTTTCCTTTTTAGGATTTGGATAGAGACCGTGTCAAAGGCTTTTGCTATGTCTAGAAATATTGCTATGCATTTCAAATTTTGATCCAGGTTTTTAAAAACGTAGTCGCTGAGAGCATGTACCGCATCACCTGTGGATAATCCGGAGCGAAATCCATACTGGGACGTCGACAATAGCTTATTCGCTTCTAAGTATTTAACGAGGCGGTCATTCATTATTTTTTCCAAAATCTTGGACATTGCTGGTAAAATTGAAATGGGTCTGTAATTATTAACACGGTCTCTAGCCCCTCCCTTGTGTATTGGGATTATAAGAGCTCTTTTAAAAGCAGAAGGAAATGTCCCCGAGCTAAAAGCCAAATTGCAAATGTGTGTGAGAGGGGGCACTATGATTTCTTTATACGACCTTAAGACTTTAGCACTAATACCATCACATCCTGCCGCGTCACTTTTTAAAGATGTGATAAGTTTCTCAACTTCACATTCATTGGTGGTCAAAAGTACAAAAGAAGTATATCTATTATTGACCGTGCAGTTCGAATCGTCAGTCCTACTTGCATTTGCTTGCCTTTGTATTACGCTTTCAGCAAGGTCCCTCCCGATGTTTATAAAAAACTCGTTTATTTTATTTAAGGCTGTCAAGGAATTAGGGCAATTGTGAAGAAGTTCATTTGGAGTATTTTTTGCTTTTTGTCTATTTGTGATTGTATTAATTGATTTCCATAGTAATTTGGGGTTATTTAAGGATTTATTGAGTTCGGAACTTTCATGGTTTTGCTTCAGTTTTTTAAGCAAATTGTAGTTAACTGTAATTGCAATGGTGTCATTATTAGAGTACTTTTTAACCTTTAGGTGCAAGTTATCTCTATTCCGCATGCATTTCAATAGGCCAGGAGTAATCCATGGTTTAATAATAGTTTTCCTTTTAGAGTGTTTAATCTGTATCGAATTCGAATGAATGGCTTCACTGATAACTGAAATCAGATAGTCAGCGGCGAAGTTAACGTCATTTGAACTAAAGACGGGGTTCAAATCCATATTATTTAGGCTTTTTGTGAGACCCTCGTGATTTATTTTAGTTGGCAATATCTTTACTTTATAATTATTTTCAAGTTTAATCTTTAGAAATAATAAGACTGTTTCGTGATCGGTTAGAGAAGTTTGGGCGACAAAGATATGGCCTTGTCTCTTAGTTTTTAATAGCACATGATCTAGGCAATTGTCAAATCGTGTTGGAAGAGTATGGGCCGGGAGTAAGCCATGGTAAGCTGCAAGGTTCAAATAATCCCTAGCATTTTCATCTAACGTATGACCGTTTATATTTAGGTTAATGTCACCGGTCAAAATAATTGTTTTAAAGTTAGAGTACTTCATTAGGATGTTATTTAATGAGGACAGAAAATTACTAACATTTTTATGCGAAGGTGAACGGTAGATAGCAATTATAATGATATTTAAGTTAATTTTAGCAACAAGGCAATTAGCATCCATAAAATCCGGTTCTTCAAATTGTGTAGGTATACAGTCTTTAATGAAAACTACTACGCCATCATTTTGTAATGTATTTGTGGATGTATTGTGGCTATTATAACCTTGCAGTGTAGGTAGGTTAGTGTTCGCTCGTAGCCAACACTCAGTTAATATTATTACATCCCAGCTAATACTTGTTCTAGTTATCAGAACTTCGAGCCTAGAAAAATTAGAATTTATACTGCGAATATTTTGATTTAATATTTTGACATAATTAACCACCTAAATTTCCTTTTATTAATTATCGCTTTATTTGTTGTTATTATTATCCCGATATGTTTATTCAGTCTCTCAAGTACTGATAAACTATATTTGTATGAAAGACAGGATCAGTTTCTTACTTCCCTGCTATCCTCAATTATATTATCAGAACTTATAGATATTATTTAGATGATTAAACATAATTGCGATATAGTTTTTCAAAAATGGCTGCATCATTTTAGACAAGTTATGTGAACGTTAATTCATCAGAAAAAGCGTTATAATGTTCATAATAATAGCTCAACATGGTTTAAAACTTAACTCAAATTCATAGAAACCATGAACCATTCGGGAGCTAAAATTTCCAAGCATAGAAATGGAAGGACGATGCGGAGGCCTTTGGAGATTTCTTATCTAAGAAAAATTGGATTACCATATCGAGGGTGCTTTACTACTGCACTTTAGCCGTACAGTAGCATCAACTTAATGCAAAATGTGAATTAGGGTATCAGAGTATCACCCCGATACCGCCCAGAAACAGTCGGCTTAAGCTACGGATACAGAAATTGCGAGACGTGCACCTTGCAATGCCTGTACCCTAAAACGAACGCCGAATGATCTGCGTCATAAATTAGAAAGCTCAAGTGCTTGGTAACAATCTGGCAACCATGCGGG
This sequence comes from Herminia tarsipennalis, assembly GCA_945859575.2. NCBI lineage: Eukaryota > Metazoa > Arthropoda > Insecta > Lepidoptera > Erebidae > Herminia > Herminia tarsipennalis. Next base: position 18,111,385 of record OX243837.2, read on the forward strand.
CGGAGCCACGGGCATAAGCTAGTCTATACTAATATTATATAGAGGGAAGATTTGATTGTTTGTTTGTGTTGAATAGGCCCCGAAACTACTGGATGGATATGAAACATTCTTTCATCGTTGTGAAGCTACACTAACCCCGGGTGACATAGGCTATTTTTTATCCCTATATTCCCACGGGAACGGGAAATACGCGGGTGAAACCGCGAGGCGTCCGCTAGTAATTAATAAAATTCAGACTGAATTCGAGCGTGTGCAGTGGCACGATAATCTGCGCGTAATTAAGCCTACGTTTTTTTTAATGATTGCGAGAGTTTCCAGATGTGCCTGCTGTGATTAACTAGAGCAAAATATATAAAGCGAAAAATATATTGTGTCCTTTTATACAAGGTCTAAATTGATCCCTGTGCGACCCGAAAGGGGTTTGTAGGTATTCTGTGAACAATGCTAAAAAAATTAAAAAAAAAAATATCCGTCAAAATGTTTTTTTTATTGAATATTAAAAGGCACGATTTAAGTACCCAAATTGGTCAAAATGTGTAAATTTTCAAGATTTAAAAAAAAAATTGATGTTATTTTCGTCATTAAATTTAAAAAAAATACATGAAGTAAATGGGAACATGATACCTAATAACACATTAACAGGTGGGACAGACATACTGTATATTTGCGGGAATTTCAATAAAAAAAAAATATATCAATGACCGAATGAAATAAATCTTTGATAAAGGTTCTACCACGATGTTATAATACCTATTATGAATAACCTTTGCCTGCGGCGTCGTCTGCGTGAATGTCGGTTATCACGGTTAAAAGTAGCTTATATTCCTCTGCAGCCTTCGCACTACTATTCCCATACCAAATTTCATCAAAATCTATTCAGAAGTTTATTTGTGACAATGTTAGAACTACGTACATATACAGACAAAGTTTACGGACACGGAATCACGGAATGTCTTCTTAACAAAGTGATCCGAAGTAGATTGACATTCTTGTCCGAGAACGATGGCTATTGCTCGAGCGAAGTACGTATGAGGTTTACTTTCTCAACTCTCGGTACTATGTGGTATTACTTTAGCACTGGCCTCTTGATTTGACCCTGACTGCTAAGCCAAAAGTCGTATCTTCGAAATATAAGTATGTTTATCAGTTGTCTAGTTGCCATAGTACAGTCTCTGGCTAGTTTGGAATCAGATGGCGTTGTGTGAGTTGTCCCAAGATATTATTACTTATAATTTGAAGTAAGGGTAGTTTAAGTGGAAAACATAGCCGTGGACGGACAGGGCAGATACGGAAGGTAGAAATTATGGAATCAATTTATAGGCTTGGCCCCTAGATAAACACAAAAAGCAGAAAGACTAATTAGTAAATAAAACTAGCAATTAAACTACTAACGATTAAGGCCCGATTATATAATGGGTAATTTTTTTTTTTAATTATTAATAATATCACAAAAAGAAGTGAATTGACTAGAAAAAATAGTGACGTCATTGTCCGGCATTCCTTTTTAATGAAAATTTTGTTTTGACATTTCTTAAAGAGTTGCTGTTTTGACTAGTTGGAAACTAGCTCATTATGTGATCCTAGCAATGAAAATCCAACAAAGAAAACACGTAAGAAGCTTTAGACCCGAGAAATCATTTATAAAGCAATGCAAATCTTGTCTACTGTCCGGGCGACCGTTTCCAGTGTTGTATTTAAAAAAACTTAGAGTGTCGAGATTGAAAACTTCTTGTTGTAATCAATAAACGTCTATAGAGAATGACAGTTTCGTAGTTTCTTGGGACGACACATTAGGACGCAGGTAATATTAAACTGGGAGTTTATTTTTACTAGTTTGATCTATCTCAAGATAATCAGTTTCACATATATTATAAGAATATAAAAATCAAATAAATATTAAAAGTCGTTTAATAAAGTTTAGATGAATTTTGCACCGAGACACATGCCCAAGGGATTTTAAACGTGATTTATAGTATACATAATATTATCATAACGTAGTGTATTAAATATGATTTTCTAATATAAAAAATAGTGGCAAAAAATTGTATTATTTATACATATAAACCATCATGACTGGCCCGTTGGTCTAGTGGTTAATGACCCTGACTGCTAAGCCAGAGGTCGTGGGTTCGATCCCCACCCAGGGTAAAACTTTGTGAGACGAGCACGATGGTTTATTTTGTGTCTGGGTGTAATTTATCTATTATATGTATGTGTTTAGAAATATATAAGTATATTTATCAGTTGTCTGGTCGCCCTATTACAAGCTTTGCTTAGTTTGGGATCAGATGGCGTTGTTTGAGTTGTGCCAAGATAATAATATTATTTATCAGGAAGAAATGAAAGTGGCATAAAATCCGTTGGGTAGTTTAGAATATTTAAGCCTGTACGCTAGATAGCAGTTAGAGAAACGCAACGGGAAGCGTCTTTGTCATAAACTATATAAAGATGTAGAAGCATCAATAAACTCCTAGAACGGAACAACAATGAATGAATCACACAAAATGTAGGAATCGAACCTACACACTGTTGCAAAGTTGTTCTACCTACGCTCTGTATCAGTAAAGTACAAGGAATTATGATCGATGATAGGCACTACTATTGCCTTTTGATTATGACAGTAATGTCTTGATTCCTAATCTGGAATTTCAAATTGAAACCGTTCATGTGTCAACCACCAAATCTTCTGTTTGGATAGGTTCGCTCATTACGTGAATCACATGAATGTCAGACATCAAAGATTTATATTATGATTGTGGCTTGATACCTATTATCTTTGACGGGCTTAGATACCGAGGGAACGCTCCATCTTCACAAATATACAATAGGTAATCAAAACCAAACCTGTTTATACCTAGAGAAATGTTAGGATTCCTAGACATCAATCAAGATATTCTGAATGGGATGAGCGCTCGAGACACAAGTAATATTTAAATGTAATAACCTACTCGTAGATATTCCGAGCAGCCATTAGTCTCACAGCAATTTATTCATAGGTTGTAATACTGCGCGGACTCGAATATGACCTTCTTAAGGTTTGACTGTAGAATAAGAAAAGAGGTATTGGTCGTCATTCGATAGATTTGTTCAGTAGGCTCACGTGGCCTTCAAAGATAGATATAAGTAAGTAGTGCGCAGGGATACCCTGGCTTTTGGGGCATAGCGATAAAATTTGACTTTCGTATTCCCTACAAAGCAGCAACCTATGATTTATCGCACGATAAAAAGAATAAATAAAAAAACCGGCCAAGTGCATGTCTGGCCACGCACAGTAGAGGGTTCCGTAGCCCCCCATCCGAATAATGCGGCTTAAGATGTGGGTTTCTGTAATTTTTGTTTTATCCTTACAACGTTATAGGTACCTATTTGAGAATAATTTCAAATGGAATTTGTACGAAAATTTTGTTACTTCTCATTTGATCAGCTGTTATTCTTTCACTTTGTCGGCGTAAGTAATATGTGAATCCATGCAAAATTACAGCCGTCTAGCACTAACAGTCGAATGAAAGGACGGGCATGGCGAAACTATAAGGGTTCCGTTTTGCCATTTTGGCTACGGAACCCTCAAAAGCAATAATAGATAAACGCCTTGCGATCATTTTTTTATTAAGGGTTATTACGCCGAGCGAATTATTTATTTAGCGTTACGCAAACAACGACACGGCCGCCCGCCACGCTCTCCTGCATACAACCATTACTTCACAGTGCGCGGGAGCGCACGACAAAATAAAGTCGAATAGTCGTTTGTACAATATCTTAGATAACAAACACGAACTATGACAGTACGGAATTATGACAATACGAAAAACCCCGTTTTAGCATTTTCCTGTAACTTCAAGGTTTTTTACGGGTTGATATTGAGAAATATCCTTAAATTTCTTTTCATCATCTACTGGATGAACTCTTTGTCTAGACAAACTATTATATTTTGTTATACTATAAAACGTCGTACTTCCGAGTGAAATGATACGTTTCTGTTATCCAACATTGTTAGAAGTGCGCCAGGTTAAAAAAAAAATAAGTACATAGGTAACTAACTATAGCCTCGCAATATAGATACGATATATATTGAGAGGCATTAGTTATATAGTAAACATATATATATTTATATATATATATATATATATATATATTGAATGGAGTCGACAATCGACTTCAATGAGTAAACCTGCGCGTATCCAAATATGTTAAGGACATATTATTAGATCAAAATATTAATGTTCTATGATATTTTAAAATACAGAAACGTAACGTATCTAGTAAGTAATTCCATGCATCGCCGTTTTTTGTTTCCGTGAGCATGAATGAATACATTGACATACCGTGTAAGGGACGCGGTACGGTAACGAGTCGACGAACTATCTGTACCTAATGCGCTTATTACACTACACTAAACCAGAAACCCTAAATCCTTAAAAAGAGAGGTGTAATAAAAGTTAGGGCCCTAATTCTCTAAAAAAATTTCAAGGCCACCTCGATTTAGGAATTTTGAGTAGTTAATAGTCGTTTAACCTACCTATCATGCCACGACAACAAAACAATGTAAAACCTATTTTTCCTTTATACTTTTACCGGCTTAGGACTTTTTTCCTCTAGCTAGGGCATGGGTAGGAACGGAAACATGAAAACTACCGAAGTCCAAAAGGTTTTAAGTGGCACTTAGTATCCTCTCTAAGGATGGTTAGTTTTGGTGTGGATAATTTTCCCGCCATCTTCGCATCGTTTCCCTGAAATTGTTAGTTAAGCTTTAAAATATATTGGTTATCAAAAAGTTTACTGTTTTTCTCGTCTAGGCATCTTCGAAAACTTATCACTTAACAGTACACAACTTCGAAACCGATTACTCTAATCAGCGCACACGACCCTTACCTCATTAAGCTTTCGACCGACTGGTGAATTTGTTTATTTACATTAGCAACGATTGACACGCGCCCGCGCTGCGGTCATGGGATGCTACTATGCGAGCAAATTAAATTTATCGATATTTCCGTAGATAATGATCATTACTTATTTTATATACATACTGGTACTTATTTACTCGTACTTGTACTTACGAGGACTGAAGTGACTCGCATACTGTGTTGGCATTAGTGTTTTGTTTTTAGTATGATGTGTGTTTTCAATTCCTCTTTTAATAAATAAATGAAGTTTGTTAAAAATGTACTCAACAACAACCTTTAATCCTTAGTTTATTAGGATACTGGATAGAGTGTGCAAAAGTGCAAGAAATTTTAAATTGGTTCAATTCTAAAAATCTGATATCTAATCCATCCAAAAAAATATATTAAAATGATTTCGAGTAGAACTATCGATGTCGGTATGTTTCATTCCTGCCTGCGGCACCACCCGCGTTACACGTGCCGGCCTAGCCGGCGGAATCCCCGATTGGGTTTGTCGTCGGGAGTTCATTACACAAAACACCGAGAGTACAGAAGGTAACCTTCATACGTAGCCACGCACACATACACATCGTTCACATGGAACAGGGTATTAAAGATCACTTTAGACCACGTTGTTCGGAAGGCAACGCTAGATTTCATGTCTATGAACAATGTTTAAGTGTCCGTTGTTATTGCGCGCATTGTTTGGAGGCTACGTTCTGTACTTTCTTTATTTGGTGTTTATGACCAATAGCCCTTTGAATAAACTACGTATTTACGAAATTATGATCATATGATTTTTATAGCGCGTCGTACGATTTTTAAACTTTGATCATTTTATTTATTTGTTTATGGTTTAGACATATGGAAATAATGATAATGTACTGATTCTTTTACAAACGTTTTAAACAATAAAATCGGATGTTTTTTATTGTCACTATTGTTGTCGCACTTATTAGTGAATAGACGTGCGTTTTAATATTAGCAAATGAGTGACCTGAATTTCTAAACGCTTGCAATTTATAGTGAATAAGTAAATGTTAGTATGACAACCAACTAAACCAAATTATGGCTACTATGGAAAGTAGCCCTCGCAGCCCTCCCAGTACACCTAAGTCACAACAGAAGAAAGATCTCACCGTTGAAGCCTTGAGGACCAGCGATATCAAGAATTGGATGTCAACAATAGAACAATGTCTGAATGAGGTATGCCAAATTGCTGCAGACGGGAAACTGAACTCTGAACAAAAACTGAGAATCAATTTAATTGCGCGGAAGGTCGGAAATGGAGTCTCTTAAATGACCGTGCACTACCAGTCATTGAAGGAAAACCAAGACTTTAAAAAATCTATAAGGGAACAGCAATAAACAGGTGACTTAACAAGACAAACCATCCTTTGCGGAAACGGTCAAGACCCATAACAATGATTTTCTGCACCCTAAAAGTTTGAGCTCAATAGCTATTTACCCTAAAGAAGGTCAAAAATCCAGTGACGACACTAAATCTCTAGTTCAAAAAATTATCTGCCCAGAGCAATTAAAATTGCACGTAAGAGGACTACGTTAGACCAAGAACGGTGGTGTTATTATCAGCACTGAAACGAAGGACGACATAGAGAAGATTCGAAAGTCGAACCAGCTAACTAGTTCCGGACTTAAGATGGAAAAGCCACATAAAAGAGACCTAGGATCATAGTCATCGGGATTCCAGTTACTTTACGTGACCAAGAAGTGTTTGACTTCATATTTGAGCAAAATTTAGCCGACAAAATGCCTCACGCATGAGTCGTACATGTCCTTTATGAAGTTGAGCCACAAATCGGGAAAAAAAGACGCACCAACATGCAACTTTGTACTGGAAGTGACAGCTAGCATAAGAAAGACCCTTATAAATCAGGATCGTATCTTCATCAACTTGACGTCCTGCCCAGTTCGTGACTTCACGTTGGTTACCAGATGCTTAAAATGTCAACAATATGGACACGCAGCTCGAACTTGCCGCGAAGCAACCTACACGTGCGGACAGTGCGGTGAACTAGGTCACCAGGTAAATGAGTGCACTAAAAAACTGACTCACTAAAATGTGCAACATGTGTACGCTTCAAAAAACCAAGCGATCACCAAACAGGGGACTCAGAATGCCCGGCGAAGAAGAATCGAGATATATAAATAGCATAGAATATAATAAGGACACCTAAAAGCGTCATAATATTACTCAAACATTGTAAATTATTATAAATTGTATTTTATTTATTACCTACCTATACATATTTCACTTGAAAATATTGTTAAATTTTATAGTTCACTACAAGTGCCCTTAACGACTGTGGCACAGGTTTACCCTAGTACAGACACCCTGTTATTATCCCTATATAAGATACTAGCTTTCGCCCGCGGCTCCGCCCGCGTGAATGTCGGTTATCTCGATAAAAACTATCCTATGTCCTTCCCCAGGACTTAAACTATATCCATACCAAATTTCATCTAAATCGGTTTAGTTGTTTGAGCGTGAAAGCGTAACAGACAGACAGACAGACAGACAGACAGAGTTACCTTCACATTTATAATATTAGTATGGATGTTTTATGAACTAAATATAATGTATACATTTGTAATTATTAAAATTAAATATGTTTAACAGTTGTCTGATTGCTATAGTACAGGCTCTGCCTAGTTTGGGATCAGATGACCATTTGTGTTGTACCAAAATATTATTATTAGATGTTATTATGTATCTGCTTTTGAAAAAACAAATAACACCATTGCAACCTTTGCCGACGACACCGCTATTATGGCCACAGGGTCTAATTATAAGGAAGCAGTAGATAAAGTTCAAATAGCTTTAAATCACTTTAATGACTTGGCCCAAAAATGGAAGATAAAATTAAACGAGTCAAAATCCATACATATTGACTTCACCAACAAAAAGGGGGATTATCATCCAATATATGTAAATGGCTTACAAGTTTTATACCTAGGTATGACACTTGACGCTAAGCTTCGATGGAAAGCTCACGTAAAAACAAAAGACAAGGAAGGAAGTCAAGTGTGTCTATACATATTAAAATTTTAATATATAAGCAATCCACTTTTGGGGCTGTACAAAACCAACTACCATAGCTATTATTCAGCGGTTTCAAAATAAAGTGCTAAGGGTCAATGCCCCCTGGTTTATCAAAAATGAAAATCTCTATCGTGATCTCAACATAGATATAGTCCACCAAATTATCCAGAAAAGTGCTAAAGCACATGAATATAGACTTCGTCACCACGTGAATGTCGAGGCACTCCTGTTGACCGACCACACACTTAGTGCGAAGACTAAAAATAACTAAACCATTTGAGTTAGTGTAGTTATAGTGAACAAATAAAAGTGACAGTGCTTTGAATTTACACAAGATCAAAGTGTTTTCATGTTATCAGACTCTAAAAAGTGCAACAGACATTATTCTTAGTTATAAAATTAGTGTATACGTCTAAAATTAAGTTAGAGTAAAATAGCTTATTAGCCTTAAAGGCTAGATCGTAATAAATTGTAAAGAACTATGTTATTTATACCCAAGAATAAAAAAAAAAATGCTGTCTAATTTTATGTATACTTATGTCATTTTTTTGTAAAAGTTTTTCGTAATAAATTTATTATTATTTATATACAAATATAGGTAATAATCTAATCATTAAGTGAGCCTGGCCTTAACCATTTCTAGAGGCATTTAAACGCAGGTTAAAACCTACGTAGAAATGCCTCTAAAATGGTTACGTACGTTACGTGTTCTCTCATTTCTAATGGGGGACTCCGGGTCTGTCTTTTCTTTAGTCACTGTGGTCTATCTTTTGAAACGTTGTACCTATGTAGACTCTTAACCTAACTGCCTTTTTACAAAATGTAAATGATTGCTGTTAAAACGAATAATATAGATACAAAGATACCTAAAATTACAAGTTCAATAATGTGTTTTTTCTTCAAAAAGAAAACGTGTGTTGTTTTTGCGGATTGTCAAACACAACAGTAGTATGTTTAACACAAAACATAATACTGAAGTACATGATGGCGTTATACTTTAAAATGTTTAAACCAACGGTTAGGTAAATAAATATTCGTTCTAGATAAACTGCCGACTTCGGACTGTACTATTAATTGGAATTAATCTGAATATTAATTGGAATTAAGTTTGTTCAACAACTTTGAAAAGTAAATATTTAAAGAATTTCACGACAAATTATAAGAAAAATTTATCAAAATCCAAATTATCAAAATATAAAAAGAGTGAGAGGTAAAATTACTTTCGACCTTTTTAAACTTTGTCAGGATATTGCAAGTAATTGTTACAAAGTTATTTTCGTTTTTAGCTGCTTACTGTGACTTCGAGTTTAAAGATGTTTTTGATTAGATAAGCAATGTAAAGATAACTCCCGAACTAGGGTGGACGTGCTAAGGGCACAAACCCTTCACTATTTTAAGGATCTTGCAAAAATCTGTGCGCAATCTTTTGTAAAACCTTTTCTTTTTGTGAAATTTTAGCAGCGGATAGAGTATCAAACCGTTTTAATTGGTGATTTTTTTAAATTAAAAACAAAAAAACTTTATTGTCATTAAACTGTTTCACTTAACTAGATTACATATGAAATCGCCTTTTAAGCAAGGAATTGCTTGTAGTAGAAAATTCCGCTCTTCTATTATCAGTAATTCCTTTTTATTAATTTTTTTACTCCAGAGGTAAAAAATACTCTTACGTATCTTCAGGGTTCTAGCCTGGGTATGTCGGACTCGATGTTATGATAACCCTATACCGACTAAAAGCCTCCTCTGGCGTCAACCTCCTATTCCCCCACGGTACCGCCGCTAGGCATTACTTCGTGGAGGGAGGCTCTAGCTACTGCTCTTCCGTCGTGCTACTTTCACGGATTCTTGTTTTCCGACCGTTTTCTTTCCAATCGACGGAGTTCCTGAAGAACTTCCGTCGCAAAAGCGCTCGTCGCCTGCCATGCTGCTTCCGATGAGAGCATAGCCTCTATCAAAGACTCTGGCTGAATTTTCTTCGTAAGGGCCTCTGCCCAGGTACTGCGTAGCAGGTCGAAACGAGTCGTCGGAGACAAGTGAGTTTAAAATCGACGGAGTTCCTGAAGAACTTCCGTCGCAAAAGCGCTCGTCGCCTGCCATGCTGCTTCCAATGAGAGCATAGCTTCTATCAAAGACTCTGGCTGAATTTTCTTCGTAAGGGCCTCTGCCCAGGTACTGCGTAGCAGGTCGAAACGAGACACGGAGACATAAAGAATACATGCTCTGCATCTTCACTAACTCCTGGGCAGGACGGGCACATTGGAGATACCTCGTGCTTATATTTATAGAGGTATGCCCGATAGCACCCATGTCCTGAGATCATTTGTGTCAGGTAGTAATTGACCACACCATGATTACGGTTCAACCAGTCAACTTGTGGTATAAGGCGGTAGGTCCATCTACCTTTTGTACTGGTATCCCACTTCGATTGCCATCGTCGTGTGCTATTTAGCCGTTCCTCCTTGCCAAGTTCTCTAGTGCTCAGTGTGGTCGTTACTTTACGGTGGTAAAGGGCTTTCCGTTCTTCGGCTACACAGCGTCGTCAGACACTGTGCGGAAAGCACTGGCAATTCTTAAAGCACTCAGCCGATATACTGGTGCAATTTTCCTTCGGGCTTCCTGTATTTCAAGCGCATCTGCCCAGATGGGGATTCCGTAGGTGAGTACGGATGTTACTACAGACGTCAGTAACGCCCTCCTTCTCTGCTTCGGGCCTCCTATGTTGGGCATCAGCCTTGATAAAGTCGCTCTGACCACCGACGCTTTGGCACCCACGTACTGTGCCTGTTGCTTGAAGTTGAGTCGGGCATCAATCATAACCCCCAAATACCGAAGAGACGGCTGGGATGTGATTTCGTGTGCTCCGACTTGCAGTGTGATGGTTTCCAACCGCTTCCTGCTAGTAATGAGTACTGCCTCAGTCTTGTGCTCGGCCAGCTGCAGTCCAACTGTGTTCATCCAGTGGCTAATCTTTTCGATGTCGAATCGAATCGTCAACGGCGAAGGTAATTTCTTCGAGATGCTTTGCAACAACCACTACGGCTACATCGTCTGCATATGCCACAAGTTTGACTTCTTTTGGAAGTTCTAGTTTTAATAATCCGTCATACATGATATTCCACAAAAGTGGGCCTAGAACCGAGCCCTGGGGTACTCCTCCAGTGACTTTGTATGTTTTAGGACCAGTCTTTGTGCCATATTTTAGGATCCTGTCGGTAAGTAGCTTGCAACCATCCTTCGTAAGTATGCTGGTACCTTAATTTCGTAAAGGGCTTTCATAATGCAATCCCATTTGGCGGAATTGAAGGCATTTTTTATGTCTAATGTTGCTACCAGGCAGTACTTCTTCGTGCCTCCCTTCCATTTGGTTCTGGCGATTGCGTCCTTAGCTGAATTGACGACAGCGCTAATTCCATCCAAGGTAGAGCGTCCTTTCCGAAAGCCGTATTGGTTGCTAGCAAGAAGCGGCTCGAGTGCTGCTTCGATCCTCCTGTGTATTATGCGTTCGAGTATTTTGCCAACTGTATCCAACATGCAGAGCGGACGATAGGATGTTGGTTCTTCCGGAGGTTTCTTTCTTTTGGGGAGGAGGACTAGCCTGTGCTGTTTCCACATCGATAGGTACGTACGTTCTGTGAGGTATTCGTTATACACCTCAAAGAATATTGCAGGGGTTGCTTTAATGGCAGCTTTCAGTGCAACATTTGGAATTCCATCTAGGCCGGGAGTTTTCGTATTCCCTACTCTAGAGCATGCTTCGAACAGCTGATCTTCTGTAATGGGTGGAATTTCATCTGTTTCATATTGCTCTATCTGATGATGTGGTTGCGTTTGGTAAGGAAACAGGGCACCGATCTTGTCTAAAAGTTTGGAACAAGTGGGCGATGGCATTGGCTGGCTTTTCAGATGAGTCATGACTACATTATACGGTCTGCCCCATGGGTCGTCATCTACCTCAAGGATCAGCTCATTCCAACATCGTCTTTTGCTTTCTTTGATGGCTTTTTTTAATCTTTGGCGAGTTTTTTTATATGATGCCACCAGTTCCTCATAGTTTGTTCTTTTATTACAGCGTTGTGCTGCTCTTCTCGCCTTAAGACACTTTTTACGGAGATTACTGATTTCCTCGTTCCACCAGTGCATCAAAGAAAGCTGAATCATAGCACTTTTCCTAGCCATGTCGCAGGCTTCTGTCATTCTCTTCATCAGATATTTTGCCATATTTTCAGCATTTCCATCGTTGATTGGTTCATCATTAGGAGCCGCCATGAAAACCTCGGGATCAAAGGCACTTATCTTCCAGCCAATTGTCTTAGTTTTCCTGTGCACTCTTCCGGTGCTTTGTTCGGCGGATACTTCCCACAAAAGTGCACAGTGATCACTGGCTGTGTAGATGTCCATCACCTGCCAAGAACAGTTTACCCTAACTAGGCTGCTGGAGACGAAGGTTAGATCAACGATGGAGTTCGCTTCACCTCGGACAAGCGTAGGTTTATCTCCACTGTTTAGCAACACTACATCCAGGCTGAACATTGCCTCCAGTAGTACCTTTTTTCGAGCGTTTGTCTCCTTACTACCTCAGTCGACTGCCCAAGAGTTAAAGTCCCCTGCGATTGCAATAGGGGAATATTGGTTTGCGTCTTCGGTCAGCCGATCCATAAAGTTCTTGAATTCGTTGAGTAAGAGGCTGGGCGGGGTATAGCAGCTGTAGAAATAAATTCCCCCAAGTTTTGCTACGACAAAACCGGTTTTATTATTATTAGCAGTACCCTAAAAGGTACATCCGCCACAGGCTCAAATCACAGCTTTAGTGGTGCTATCTGTTTTCCATGATTGAGTTGTGAGTTGTCTATATGGCTCCGAAATCAGAGCAAGGTCTGGATTTAGTTCTCGCACGGTCTGTATGAGCAAATCGCGTGCAGCCTCACAGTGATTGAAGTTTAGTTGCAGTATCTTCATAATTGTGTCTTTTTTCTCACCGTCTGGAGTGCCTCTTTGAAGACTGAACATCTGCTGCTACCAGCAATGTGGGCACAATTTTCCGTGTTGCCTTTTTCAAGACACAAGGCACATCGAGCATCTTTTTTACAGGTGGCAGCTTTGTGTCCATCTTCTCCGCTGCTGGTGCAGAGATTGGACCGATCCACATTGCTCTTACACTTAGTGGCAAGGTATCCATAGTGCCAGCACCTAAGACACTTGATTGGTCTCTCCACAATTCTTATTCGGCAGTTGACCCAGCCAATTCTGATTTTGCCGTGCTCCCTCAAGACCTTCTTCGCTGTTGACGCTGCAAGTGTCACCAATGCAGTCTGTGTACCGCCATAAGCTTTGCGCAGTGATCTGATGACATCCAGAGTCAGTTCATCATGTTCTTCAGCCGCTTTCTGTAGGGCTTCGATAACATCTTGTTTAGTCGTAGTGTCATCGAGGTCTCGTATTTCGATTTCCTCTTGCTGTCCCTTGCTTATGACTTCGGCTTCGTTCCCCAGGAGCTTAGCAATGGTTTTTTGTAGCCCGTGACCTTTGTCTGTGCTCTGTTTGGTAAGGATGATCAATAGATCACCAGTCGCTGTCCTGCGGATTTTATCTACCGTTGAGCGGACTTGCTCATCGGGAACATCTTTCTTGACCCGAGTGAGTATATCCGCATACTTCTCTTTTTTTTTAGGCCGAACAATCAGTGCATTGGGCCTCCCCACAGATTGTATTGGCTTCTTCTTTTTAGATTGCTTCTTCTCTTTATTAGATTTGACTGTCTGCCACTCTAATATCTTCTTGTCGGGTGTTTGTGTTCTAATTTCAGCGAGTAGGGTGGGTCCTGTTCCCTTCATTTTCTTCGCGGTCTTGCTCCCCGATTCTGGTGATGTCCGCTCTTTTCGTTTAGCCTTGCGAATATCACGTTTTCTTCCAGTAACAGACTCAGCATCAGCTTCGGGTTCACTGTCTATCGTCGTGGTCGTCTCAGTGACGCTCCGTACCCGAGGTGTTGGTAGTGTACATGAGACTATTGGCGCCAATTTGGTTTCAGACTGGCCCGTGACTCGGGCATCTTCCAACGTTTTTAATCTCTTGAAGGCACTGCCAATACTCGCCACCTAGGTTTTAATCACCTTATGGACGTTGATTTTAGGTTGGACAAACTCTCTGCGCTCGCTAATTAACTTCTCAAGATGGTCCTACGCTTGCGTCCTTTTCATGTCCGCACTTGCGTCTACAGCTGCTTGTTGGGCCTCCTGGTTACTGTTACTTCTTTGATCATTTTGGTTTTTATTGGTATTTAGACTTATCATTATGTTCCCACGAGAACCTAGGGAAATTTCCGTCCACTCCAGCAGAGCCCCGGTTGCTGGAGTAAGGCCACTAAATACGCCTGGGGTGGGAACCGGTGCCCCAAGTGAACCGTTCCGTCTTAACTTGGGGGTGTTTTGTCCGCGAGAGCTATTTAATTTCACTCCTACCCTCCACTCTTGCGAGCGGCGAGCATTCTCCCAACTGGTGGAGACGCGCCCGGTAGCAGTATCACCTCAGTCCCGGGTTGTGTGTGTGTGTGTGTGTGTGTGTGTGTGTGTGTGTGTGTGTGTGTGTGTGTGTGTGTGTGTGTGTGTGTGTGTGTGTGTGTGTGTGTGTGTGTGTGTGTATGTGTGTGCGTGCGTGTGTGTGTGTGTGTGTGTGTGTGTGTGTGTGTGCGTGTTGAACCAGTTAACGAATTTACAAAATAGCCCTGCTAGATTGGCTTGGGATCGGTATAAATACAATTTCTGTGTTTACTGTTAAAATAACAGTTTTGTGTTAAGTCGTTAATAAAGATTCTATCTCGTCGTAGTTTTTTGTTTTAAGCCACTCGGTTACGATTTTTTTATAGTTATCAGATTTTAAAGGGTATATCTTAACAATTTTATTTATCTGGTTAAATAAGTGGGTACACTGGCCCTCATTATTGTCTTTTGGCAAAGGAGGATCTAATTTTGTTAGTTCTTGCAACGGAGTGATTCCTCCTTCGGGTTAGAATCGCGTGATCAATTGGGAGGGTTTTATGTTTTTTTTAAATTACTTGTAGGATGTAAAGTTTTCTTACTGATAGAACTTCAGATGATTGGTAAATGGTCACAGTAGGGAACCTATATGGTTTAAAAAGCATAACTTTCAGTGAACACCTTTGCGCACGTTCTAGCTCCAAAAGTTTTGTTTTCGTAGCGCCGTCCCAACATGGTAGACAGTATGTTAGTAGCGATTGAGTTAGGCTTATGTATACTTGTTTCAGTAGGTTTTTTGAAGCTGAATGTCGCAAAGTCTTAAAGGTCCATATCATTCTTCTAACTCTTTTCATGGACAATTCAATATGTGTGTGCCAGGACAACCGTTGATCTATAATTACACCTAATGATATTATCAGCAAGAGTTTCACCTATATTGGAGAAGAAATTATTCACTTGATCAACCGACTGCTGTGGTGTAGAGGAGATTTTAAGGAGATCTGAGTTTTTGGATTTTGGAGGCTTCCGTTGGGTTATTGTGTTAATGATTTGCCATGTTTTTTTAGGATTATTGTGTGCGTATATTAATTGGTCTCTATTATATTTACGTCTTTGCTTTTTAATTATACAATTGCAGTAGTTGCGTAATCGTTTATAGGTTATTCTAAGTACCTCGTTATATGGATCAAGTTTGAGTTTTTTCTGCATGTTATTTCTATTGTGAATGCAGCATAATAACCCAATTTATAATTCTATTTTTCAGTGGGATATTCGAAGTAATTGTACTGTTGGTAATGCAATTTTGTAGAGTTATAATAAAATTATTCGTAAGGGTATTCGGATTATTTAATGTAAGTAGGTCTGTTAAGTTGCTATTCTTTAGGTACTCAATAGCTTTCTTAATACTAAATACTTTAGATTTACTCGGCTTTGCTATGCTCCTGTGGTTTGTAATTTTAATGAAACTCATAAAGTGGTCAGTTATGGTAGTGTGTATGATTGCTATGGTAGGAGATTTCCGCGACGAATTTAGTTTCAGCATTATATGGTCTAAACAGTTTTTTTATCTCTCGTGGGTAGTGAGTGTCCAGGGAGAAGACCGTGCATCGCTAGCACATTGAGGTAAGAGAGTCTATTGGAGCGCTCGTGGGATTGTTCATTCTGATGCTGTATTAAATTTATATTTATATCTCCAGTAATTATTATATTTTTGTTTGACGAGATAGTTGTTAGGTGATGTTTAATGAGTTAATGAATTCGTCTGCAACAGTTACTGACGGAGAGCGATATATTGCAATAACCGTACGATCAGGAGATACTTGAATCTTCAGACAAGACGCGTGATTAAGATTAATTTCTCTTGTTTTGGCGTTACGGGTGTTATTTATGTAGGCTACAACGCCATCGGCTTTATTAAT
Organism: Herminia tarsipennalis; assembly: GCA_945859575.2. Classification (NCBI taxonomy): domain Eukaryota; kingdom Metazoa; phylum Arthropoda; class Insecta; order Lepidoptera; family Erebidae; genus Herminia; species Herminia tarsipennalis. Next base: position 18,127,721 of record OX243837.2, read on the forward strand.
GTGTTTTTGTGTAAGTAATGAGGTATAGTTTGCTAAGTGAGGTAAGTGTTTTTAAATTGAAAACTTTAAATTAAATAATTAACGGGTGAATAAAGATGTTGTCTGAGATTTTATTACAGTTAGTTAGGTATAAACCTTAAAACGCCCCATGAATTGAACGACACTTTGTTTCACGTCGTATATGTATCTCCTTTATATTCTGTGTGCGTTGAAGTCATCAACTAGAAAAACAAAGAACTTGGCACGCCTTGTTTCTATAAAAAAACAAGGAAAATGGTCTTGACAATTTAACGTTGCGTGACTAAAGTCGAAAGAGAGATTTATGTCTGACGTACCAGAGAGCGCAAAACTATTTCCTTAATTCCGGATAAGGGTTGATATTTTACGTGCAGAGTGTATCGATAAATCCATACTAATATTATAAAGCTGAAGAGTTTGTTTTTTTGTTGGGTGAATCTGATAATCTGAGGAACTACTGTTTCGAATTAAAAAAATCTTTCTGTGTTGGATGGTCCATTTATAGAGGAAGGCTATAGGCTACATAACATAACGTATGACCAACAGGAGCTGAGCATAAATGAAGAATGTTGCAAAATCGGGGAAAATGACACCGACGAAGTTGCGCGGGTCACCATACTAAAATAAACAGTCTTTTTTAAATAAAAAGCCTTTTTTGCCGCATCTACAAAATTATTTGAATAATGTTTTCTACTTACAGTAGTGGACCGATACAAGCTGATTGATTGATTGAATGTTTTTGGTGTGTTTCTACACCAACTTAAAGATATTTTAAAATAAGAATAACTATTATTTTTTTGCTTTTTAGTTTGAAGTCGGTGATATTTTTTTCTAAAAAAGGTTTTATTTCTAGCTTTTTATTTGCATCTTTGTGTCTGCTAGTAATTAGTCTAAATTATAATAGCCTAAATACAACTGCTTATCACCTATTACCGAAGCAGAGCCGTTAGTTATTGAAGAGTTTGCTTGTTTACCATTCCTCCAGTACACCATATGTATTTTGATGAGCATAAAATATTGATTAACAGCATTAAGAGTCATTTCGCTGAATAACTTATTGCAAGTTTAGGTAAATTAGCTAAGTGGGTAAGAAGGAGACAGCGATAGGGCCACACAGCCATACACACTCGACAACATAGTGCGACTATTAATACTGATGCTTGCCACAGAATATTTTTGCTGTAAATAATAATATGTACTACAAAAGTACCTACATACTATTCTTGTAAAATAATTATGGTTATTGGTTATAGATACATTAGAGATCTAGCAAGTAAGAATTTTATTTTGCTGTTATTAACAAAGACATAAAAGATATTACAATTATTTTTCTTATTCGTTTTATATTTTTTTTATGTTTTTGTCGCCTATTTTAATACTACATGTTGAAATAAAAAATAAAAACATGGGCGATAAATCATTCATTCATTAAAAGAATTAAGTTGGTATGAAAATAAATAAATTGTGCGACTAATACCGAGCCGCAAAAAATACAAAAGTTGCTATGTGATAAAGTCTATTAATTTAATTGATGGGCACTGGCATCTAGGCATGTGTCCGATGTATCAAATCGCATCCAAAATCCGATGTCATCTGAACATCAGATGACATCGATATGATGTTACGAGTCATCCGTTTTCAGACCATCTAAAAAAAACTACAACTAACATAGATTAAAGTTATAGGTATGACATCGATATCGTAGTAAACGCTTTATTAGTAAAATCGAATATTGGTTCGACATTCGCTCCTTCTCTGTTTAACTTTACATCCGTCTGTGTGAAAGAGATGAAGCGAATATCGCAACGATATCTGATGCGTGTATACGTTATATGCTCTTTGTGTTGAGTGCGAGTTACGAACTGAACGTTTGGCTTGTTTGTATCTGTTGTTCAATTTTAATCCATGTTATGTTAAATCCTACAAATGTTTTCTAAAATAGCTTTTATGTGAATGGGATAATATCGCATTTGGTTTAAGAAAGTAACGAAGTTATTGTTTAAACTTATAAGTATTAATCAGATTTTGTCATACAATTGACTACATCTAATGTATAATATTGTTAATGTGCCTATCGCGCCGGAATAATCATTTCGACATTTTTAGTGCTTAATAATAATTGCACGGCATTCTTATTGCGATTTAATTAACTTTTTGTATATGTTATGTATAAATAATAATGTAAATAACTACATAATTCTTTCCTTCAACGTAATTCTTCTCGTAGTATGTATATTCAAATATCTAAATCTAAATAAAGTGCCAAACAAACAAATGTCTAAAAAAGTTAGTTAGTTAGTTTCCATCAGATTTTGGATGTCTTTGCCCGTTGAAATCGGCATCTAAAATCGGATGTCAATATCGATGTGCAATCTAAATATCGGTTGGACATCAGATGTCCCAAAAAATCGATATCGTCCATGCCTACTGACATCCGGATTTTTTTGTTGTCTAAATAATATTGTAGGCAGCTTGGAAGTATACATTTTTAAACTAATAAAAATATTGTAAATGCAATTTTATTATTGAAGTTTTTATTGCGATAACCGACATCGGAGCCGCGGGCAAAATCTAGTAAGTAATAAAATAAAGAAATAATAGAATATAAATAAATCCCTATTTAGCTTGGTCAGGGCATAACTAAAGAACGACTTTACCGATGTGAATAATTCTTTTTTTTGTTCGGCTTTATTAAAAAAAAATAGGCAAAACCCAAAAGAATAGCTAAAAAAAAATTTAATTCGGCTATCATTCATAAGACGTGCGTACAAAACATCGCGTTAATTTTAAAACTGAAATTAAGTAGTAGTGTATTCATAATTTATTTATTTAAAACTTTATGCTCAAAGTTATACACAGGCGGACTTAATGCTAAAAGCATTTTCTGCCAGTCTACTTTAGGATGATATAGAAATGGAATGTGTAGGTGCAGTAAACGAATTGGAAATTAATAACTTTATATTATTCTTACATAACAGACAAATAAAAATAGCTAGCAGAGAATATAACTGTGTACATAAAAAGGTAAATCAATATAAATCGCATCATTCATAAAATAAGCAACGATCAAGATTATGCAGTCGTAGAATTGCGCTTGGAGAATTCTTAGAAATCGATGCTAAACAATAGAAAGCACCGAATGGACTGTGGGGAAGGCCCTTCTGATGCAAAAAGGCGACGGAAACAGGTGTTGACTGTGTTAGAAGATGCATTGTTTGGTGATTCCGACGACGACTTCCAGCCTGATGAGGAGGAGTCTGAATTTGAGAATGAAGGTGAAGTAAATTTATTTAATATTGAGGTGCGAACCCCCCAAGAACATTCATCAATGTACTCAGGTCAGGGCCAAGATTTGATTTTAAATGCACCATCTACGTGTACAACATCTAGCTGGCAGCCAAACCAACCGTCAGCAGCAGGCTCGACGTCTCAGTGGACCTCAATTGGTTATTTGAAACAGTTTGAATTTGGCGAAGTTGTAGGTAGAAATAGATAATTTCAACTTTTATTTTAATGACGATTTTTTGTCTATGATTTGTACCGACACAAATGCGCAGGCAGATAGACTGCGAAATATACATAGAAGATTATCAAGAGGAGAAAGAGATTTCGCTAGGATCACTGGATGGAAACCAGTGCTTGTTCCAGAGCTAAAATATTTGTTTGGATTATTATTTCATATGGGCACAATACCTCTCAGTCGACTTCAAGATTATTGGTTGAAAGATAGGTGGTTTTCTATACCAATTTTTGAACAACAGATGAGCAGAAATAGGTTTCTGATTATAATGAGGTGCTTGCATTTTACCTCAGTTGCTGAGAGTGAGGGCCCATTGTACAAGGTTCCAAAAAGTAGTTGTAAATTGCAATTTATAATCTGCTAAGTCTCAGAGTTTTATTTTTTAATAATAATTTCTCTTTTATTATTAATTACAAGTTGCTAACCAACACAGACAATTGTTAAAATAAGAGCCATGGCAAATGATTTTTGATTGTGATTGATTGCAAAGTAATACGTACCAAAGCGTTCCAGAGTTTTTTTTTTGGCTTTAGTTTATTTGTTAAAATGTTTTATTTTTGAGTATATTCAATTAGGGTGTGTTTAAAATAAGATAAAAATTAACTAAATGAATGTTTATTATTTAATAAAAACATAAAACGTCTATTATGTTGAGAACGCACCAGTGCGTCCTTCGGCACTGGGATTGGATTTTCATTCTCAGTCCCGACGACGCACCGGTGCGTCAATTTTTCTCCCCCCTTATTAAAATACATATGTATTACAAATGCCAAAGTTTGATTTTCCTATTTAGGTAAATAAAACATTTTATAGGAATCACCGTCTTCTAATTGGTGTGATATTGCACTTTTTTCTTTAATTGTAAAAAAACTTTCGCTTTACAGAACTCATTTTAACGAGCTTTATATTATTAATATTTAATAATAATAATATTTATTAAGAAAAAACTTTAACACACAAAAAAACATACAATAATAATAATAATAATAATATCTTGGGACAACTCACACAACGCTATCTGATCCCAAACTAAGCAGAGCTTGTACTATGGAAACCAGACAACTGATAAACATACTTATATATTTCTAAATACATACATATTATAGATAAATTACACCCAGACACAGAATAAACCATCGTGCTCATCACACAAAGTTTTATCCTGGGTGGGGATCGAACCCACGACCTCTTGCGTAGCAGTCGGATACACTCCCACCGCGCCACAGAGGCGCGGTGGGAGTGGCAATGTCTACAATGGCAGTAAATATATAATAACATCTAATTAATAACATCTTAGGACAACCCACACTCGGTCATCTGATCCCAAACTAGGCAGAGCCTGTACTATGGCAACCAGACAACTGATAAACATACTTAATATGTATATTATATATTTATAAATATATATTTACTATAGATAAATTACACCCAGACACAGAATAAACTATTGTGCTGCTCACACAAAGGTTTGTCTTGAGTGGGAAACGAACCCACAACCTGATTATGTAATAAAAGTATTAAGCCTTATAAGAAAATTAGAAAATATATTGTACTATATTTTAAGTTACAAATAGTAGGTAAGCCTAATCAATTACAAGTTAGCCATATCCTGAACAAGATTAAATATAAACCTGTGTTTCTATTATAACACTTAAAACAAATATTTTTTTATAAAAATATATAAACATCTATCTATTTTCACAAACAGAAATAAAATGAACAAAATAAAATGTCTTATTTACACGTTTATACGTACTATACTATACATAATCTATTATATTACAAAAAAATACAATATAATTTTTAAATTAGCAGTTTATTGTCTGTGTATGCTCAATATAGTTGCTCTTAATATGTGAAAATCATATTATCTACAATTTATTGCATAATGTAGCGTAAAATAACATAGAAATATTTCACATCGTTTGAATAGGCAAAAAAATCACGTTTCGAAGAAGTATGTCACTTACAAGTTAGTGATTTCATTTCAATATTGCTGCGCTTACAAAATTAATGTCAGATATAGATAATTTTAATGAATATAATATAGACTAATGAATACAAACTACCATAATTTACAAATTAGCAAAGCACAAAGATGTTTATAACAAATGTTAATGAAGCGTTATGCGGTTTCATAGTTAATTGAATTAATATATTTATCCTCTGCGTGTTTATGTTCTGGTCAGTTTGCATCCCCAGTTTGATGGTCACATTTTCGTTTGAAACGTTTGCACGTCGCACAATTCGGAGGAGAGTCTCTATTACTACATTCCTTAGAGGAATGACCCAAATTGCCGCAGTGGTTACAAGTCGGGCTGGATTCTCGGCAGAACTTGGCTGCGTGTCCAAACTACTGGCAATTAAAACACCTGGTGACTAATGTGAAGTCTCTAACAGGGCATGACGTCCAATTTATAAAAATACGTCCTTGATTGATGAGCGCTTTTCGAATATTGGCAGGAACTTCTAATATATAGTTACAGGTCAAGAAGTTTTTCTTACCAGATTTGTGACTCAATCTGATAGTCTTCAACAAGGACTCGCGTGTTTCAGTTGGAAACTTCTCAGCAATGTTTTGTTCATATTAACAATCATAAACATCTTTTTCACTGAGGGCTACATGGACACCTATGATAGCGATCCTAGGGCGGCGTTTCGTCGGTTCTTCTACAGTCAGGTCGGAACAAGCTAATTTATCTGACTTCTTTAACTTTTCAATATCTCCATAACACTCGGTACTGATAAGAACGCCTCCATTCCTTACTTTCTTCAAGCCACGAAGGCGTAGTTTTAGTTCGTCGGGTGAAATAATTTTTTGCACGAGAGATTTAGTGTCATCACTCGTTTTCGTCTTATCGTTGGGATATATGGCCACAAAGCTCCAGTTATTAGGACGAATAAAGCTATCGGCACCTTTTTTTACCATGTCAGCAAAATAATTGTTTTGTACTGAATTTATCTTGTTTTCAATGACTTCTTTGAACTGCTGAAGAGAGTATCCTACTTCGAGCTGTTCCTCTAGGTGCTGAATGGTCGCATGCGCTTGCATAGACTTTTGTTTTAGCGCTTGATATAGAACAGCCATCTGTGATGTCCCACTCGTGACTTTGCGACAAAGATTAGTGACTCGCAGCTTCTGGTCTGAGTTCATTTTTCCCTCGGAGACTATAGAACACACTTCATTCAAAAGGGTGTCAATGCTCCCCATCCATCTCTGGATCTCCGAAGTAGGTACTACTTCCGTGGGCAGAGTTTGCTTATCGTCTCGAGAGTGACCTTGCCGAGTTGGCGTCGGCGGGTGGCTACCCATTGCTGTCTGGTTACGTCCAAACGGGCTAAATTCCTGGTTAGACATCACTAACACAAAAACACAATTTTAGCTATAATGGTTACGATATTTCATAATTGCTGTCTATGTAAATAGTAGATAGTCATTTGCGGCACACTTAATTTTACTGACGCTGCGGTATAGTTTCAATTTAACACTTAAACTTAATTATTTAAATTTATTGCATTGCTAACAAAGACACGTCTGTCGCGAATGAAGTCCAAATAAATAATCCATTATCCATATAGTTTATGAACTTATCCTAACAGGTGACAAACACTAACTGTGATTTACGCGCGCAAATAAGGAGAGGTGAAGCGCGCGGGGCGGGGTGATGTTGGGGGGCCGAGGTATAAGTGCGTACTATGCGTTTCAAATGAGTTGATAACTGTCATGATGACATTTTGATTCGCATTACGACTGCAACTTCATTAAATGACGTAAGGTCAGCAATAAAATGATTCGTAAAAAGGTGTCATTAGTATTACACAGAAGTACCTACCTACTCTAATGAACTATAAATAAGCACTGTATTTTACTATTTATTATTATAGATATGTTTTAGTTAAATAAATACTTATATCACATCTGACTGAAAGATCACGAAAGTGTAGAATATTATTATTTTTTACCTATTTACTAATTTCTGTTTGGTTTTTATTAAATAATAAATAATACTTTTATTATTATAATAAAGAAAAATGTAAGGCACATAGTTCAAAAACAAAAAATATTACCTCCGTACCAATATCATACCATACACATACGTACTTTACCTGACTTGGGAGTTTTTGTTGCTAGCGGTACAATTTTGACAAGTACAGAGTGAAGTTGTCGCGAACGCGATTATCTTCTCATTTGAAACGTATGCGTTTAGGTAGTAGGTTGCGTAAAGCAAACCATTGCGTTTTAACCGGACGTATTATCATAAAAAATGGTTTCAATAAGCAGTTGGGCGCTTAAACCGAAGTCGCACTAAACGGTTATATTTTCTCAATACTAATCTCTCCTATGAAACTTAACTTGAGTAAACATTATCGTCGCTAAAATCGGGTAGTCGTTATAAGCGAAGTCGTTATATATCAATTCTACTGTAGTTACATATCATAACTTATTTTATCGTTAATTTTGTATGTAATTGCGCTTTATTAAATTAAAAGAAAACGTCGCATGCTGGAGTCGTTTTTCGCAAAAATTGACGGAATTCTGCTTTTTACAATTTAATTTGATTATTTTTTTAAATTCTAATACATTATTTGTCAACAAATTAATATATCTGATAATTTGGTAACTTTTTACAGTCCGTTTATAAAGTATAAATTAAAGATTTAGGCGTTTGAAAATGGCACGACGAGCACTTTTCCATAAAACGAGGTTTGGAAAATTAAAAATTAACTGTCAAAACGAAAGATTGATTTATTTTGAACAGGTATTTAATAGTGTAAAAGTCTTCCACAACATGGTAAATTAAGCGCTTGAAAATTCAGATTACTTTTTTCTATTCTTTTGCCGGATATTCACTGTCAAACAGCTAAGGATGTAAGTACTAACTTGGCTTTTTATCACCACGCTAACGTTTATAGGGATAGAGCAGCACTGCAACTTTACGCGGACGAAGTCGCGGGCACAGCTAGTTTAATATACTTTTTAATATACTAGTAACCTCCCGTTCTTGGCTTTTTTAAATTACACCAAATAACTTCGTGATATAATTTTTGAAAAAAACAATCAAATTTTCTTTCACGACGCATCTGAGAGACCCCGAAGTAAAATTGATGTTTCTTTGTCAGTTTTAGTTTAGGGCCTAAACTATATTACAAATACTATATTACAAATCACCCTGTATAAGAAATACGTCCTAGAAATTTCAAGTTTCTATGATCAGTTTAGGCTGTGCATTGATCCATCAGTCAGTCAGTCTGTCAGTCAATCAGGACAAAGAATTTTATTGATGAATCAACGCACAGCCTAAACCGCTGATCGTAGAGACGTAAAATTTTGAGAACGTTGTTGTTATGTGCTGTAAGCATCTGATAGGAAGGGTTTTTTAAAAATTCCACCCTTAAGGGGGTGAATAGGGGGGTCAAAGTTTGTATAAAACTCCGTCAGTTTTAAAGTTAGTTAAGTAAAATATCGTATATTAAATTAACGTATTTTGCTTTTTGGTGTAAAATAAAGAAACGCGTGTTTCAGGGTTTTTGGAAAATCTACCCCTAAGGGGGTAAAATAGGGGTTGCAAGTTTGTATAAAACTCCGTCAGTTTTTAAGTTACATCTGTGAAATTTCGTACTTGGCTTTTTGTTTTAAAATAAAAAAAGCGTTTTTGGAACACCAATACCTAAAGGGGTAAAATAGGGGTTGCAAGTTAGTATAAAACTTCTTGAGTTTTGTAGTAAATATCTGTGAAAAAAATGGTTTGGATTGTATTTGGCTTTGTGGCTTTTTGACCGATAAGTTTCAGCGTATTGACCGATAGCAAAAATCAACCCTTGAGAAGAAGAAACGGCTGAACCTATTTGGCCATTTTTTTCAACTTATCGTTGAAGTCTTACCCCCGTATTTATAAACGAGTAATAGCAATTACTTAAGTAAAAGTAATTACTTAAGCAACAGTTTCTATTTTATAGTCAAGAAAATGAGTGAAGTAAGAAACGTCAAACGTTAGAATACTTAGCCAAGCAATAGTCACCGATATCGTTACTTGAGTAATAGCTTTAATTAAGAATTTTATGGAGAGGTTATTTTTCTTAACAGATATTTTAAAAATATGTAAGGTTTGGAAAATAAAAACAATTTATTTGGCGCTATTCCAGCCAGTGGGTAAATAATACAATAATAATAATAATATAACATTTATTTTAGTCATTTTTGGCCCACAGAAATCTATACCTTGCCGACTAACATACTTGTCATGTCAGTACAATAAGTGAAGTGCTAGTAAAAGTAAATACAACTTAAAACCACTATAGATTAAAACTATATCAGTAGGTACGCTTCACTCCCTCATAAGTACTATGCGTCGCGACTCCAGAATCTGCACCCTCGTCTTGTAGCGGAACTTCTGGTACGTGTCGGCGCGAGATGTACACCGGCGTGTTCGGCGCCGCGGCGCACAGAGTTCCCTTAGCTTAGCTTTGCCGCAGCGGTTCTTGATGGTTGGCTGTCGGCGCTTCATTCCTTGCACCGTCACAAAACCATCTTTTGTATCTTCTTTATCTCTGTTCGTTGTACTATCCGGGTAATGCTTGACAGGGGCTTCTAGCTACACTGACAAAATCTATTGGTTGTGGTACAAGTACCACAATCAATAGATTTTGTCAGTTCCTTGCTTGTCCCGGTGAAATCTCATTGAGATATCACTGGTGGGACAAGCAATGCAGTCACAACGGGGTGGCTGACCCCGGCCTTAGGCTTGCGGGCTTTCAACCATTATAAAATACACCCTTGCTACATATATTATAGTGCCTGTATTTAACCAACAAAACTTCCTTTAAATAAAACAGTAAAACACAGGTGATATCTTCAGTGATTAACATTTCATTTCAAATAAATTGTTTAAAATATTGTTATAACAATAACTTTTATAATTATTTATCTCTCTTAAATTCGAGAATCTATATCAATAAAAATATTAAATAATATTAGTGACATTTCTAGGGCGACGTCAAGCGAGTTTTATGACGCTAAATTAAAAATAAGTTCTGCAAAAATACTTTATATACGTGTGACGGACTATTTCATTTGGTAGCATTACTATTCAATTATGTTGCATTTCGTTACATACAGAAAACTAAAATTGAAGAATATCGATAAAATCAAAATTTGGTCTGATTAATTTCTGTATTATTAATTTTTAAAGTTTTAAAATTTTTAGCTATTTTAGCTTGTCGTAATATATTTTTGGTTCTCTATTTTGCAAATTTAATAAAATCTTGTTTATGAAATGGAACGTTTTTTGCGGCTCACCGGTTGCTAAGTAATAAGTAATACATGGTTAGTTTGCTCAAGGAAGTAAAGAATATTTCTTGTCTATAAAATAGATTTTTCTAAGTAATTACTTTAAGAACTAGCCATGTCTCAATGAAGTAATTGCTAAGTAATAAGTAATTACTCGTTTATAAATACGGGGGTTAGTATTAATTGGAAGAAAATATCGGGAAAAATACTCGGCGAACGGGGAAGCCGCGGGGAAAAGCTAGTCCAAACTAATATTATAAATGTGAAAGTAACTGTTGTCCGTCTGTCGTGTCGTTTTCACGTTTGAACCGCTGAACCGATTTAAATGAAATTTGTTATGGAGATAGTTTGAGTCCCGGAAAAAGACATTGAATAGTTTTTATCGCGATAAAAAGCTATTTTTTTATATAGCAGAAACCCTTCTGGGGCGAGAAAGGGGTCCAAAGACTTTTCTCTGTCTAGGGTGTATCAATATCGATACAAATAATTATGTAAGTACATCAATAATAATTTATAGGTATTAAAGAATTAAAAACTTAATTCTAACTTGACGATTAAAAAGAGTGACTCTTGAGTGTCATAAGCGCTTCTAGTTATGCGAGCTCTACACTAGGAATTACCCCAGGATAAATCCTAGCGTGCCGTGTGGTGCCGGCTTAAGAATAGTACCACCCCATCTCTTCCCGTGGGTGTCGTCAAGGCGACTAAGGGGTTTCACCCCGGAGGACGGGCAGCAGCGTCCTCTGCGTACTTAAAGCCTTACTGCGATCGCCAACCCGCTCGCCAAGCGTGGCGATTATGGCAATTACCCCCAGGATCTACATACTAGTAGGTTCTACTGGGGAGACCCGTGCCCAGCAGTGGGACATCATATGGGTTGATATGTAAAGAATTAAAAACTTAATTCTAACTTGACGATTAAAAAGAGTGACTCTTGAGTGTCACAAGCGCTTCTAGTTATGCGAGCTCTACACTAGGAATTACCCCAGGATAAATCCTAGCGTGTTGAACGCCATTGTCTGTAACTCTGCGTGATTAATGTGATCATTTATTTCTGTGTGTGGGTGTAATTAATCTATAAAATGTATGTATTTATTTAGAAAGATAATCATGTTTAGCAGTCTTCTTAAACCTAATCATTAATTTGGTGGAACGGATAAAATATTTTAAGGTTGAGATAAGATTATTGAAAATGAGATTCATTTTAGAACTCTTCTGGATACTCGATTTATATTGACTGATCAGTAAATTTAAGCGAATAAACTATAAACGAGTTCGATTAATTAAAGATTGAAATGTAGCGTGTGTGAATTCTCACATGCCAAAATGTATGCAAAACGAATAGACAAGTGCCAACCAGATGAAAACAGAGATGCAATTAAACTGGCTTTATATTGTAAAAGTGTAACTCCTTACTTAATAAATAACAAGCTTTATAGTATTCTTAGGAAAACTTTCGTTGTCTTAGCTTTTACCTCCCAGCATTAATAGCCGAACCTATTATACACTTGGCATCAACAGTTACCTACGTAAACAAAGAAAATAATGCTCAGCTCAAAGTCAGTCCGATTACAAAGGAAAATATATTATTTCGTATTAAAAATACGTGCGCGAACAGTTAACAGTCCACAGCTTATGAAGTATGTAACGTCGAAAAGCTTTTAAAGCAACATGCTAGCCTTGTTGCTCTAGGTATGGGACATCAAACTCGCTTGTGCACTTGAAGAATGTTGTAGGTATAAACCGTACGTGTCGACATGAGTTTTTGAATTGAAGTTATGACCAGCTGTTCCATTGATATAGAAACGCACATTAAACCGGATAAAAAAGTAGCCTATGTACAATTGGACTATTATCTATCTCTGTGCTGAATTTTATCCAGATCAGTTTTGCGTGATCGAGTAACAAATATCTATCCATCGAAATTGATATTTATACTCGCATTTGTAATATCAACAAGATGAAATGTCGTAGACTGTTTCTTATCCCGAAAAAATCCTTAGTTGTCTGTTTCAACGCACACTTCTACATACTTGTTATTCACTTATTTGTTCTGTGAAATTAGAAATGTCTTGTTCTGGAGCCAGATAAAATACTTGGCCTAAGATACGCTGAACCTCGACCTTTACCCATTTGATAACTAAAAAAATTATATCAAATATCATTGATTTATAAACACGTATGTTCATGGCTACATATTTTTTTTTCATAACCCTCAATCTTTTGATCACCGAACAAATTTAGTTTCAACTGATAGTTTTTAATATGGAGATTATGTTTTAATAGCTTTGCGAACTTATTTATGTTCAAGGCTACCTTGCAAGGTATGTACAGGCAAGTCAATTGATCGGTGTAGTTAGTTAGATTTAACTAACTACACCGATCTGGTAACCAACTAAAATTGGTATCGAAAGAAAGATAATTTAATTAAGAAAATAATCGTATTGGCTTGCCTGCAAAAATCCGTTCATGGAATATAATTGCCTGCTATAGAGTTATAAAAACAAACATGAACACTTTTCGATTGGCAAGCTGTCATAGTCGTGTTTATAAATCAATAAAATTTGATAAAAAATATGTCTCATCTGGTTATCAGATGGGTCTAATTATGCCCTTTCATTTAATACCAAACATAGCACACCTAAACAACTCGGATAAATAGCTTATGCGCTACAGTGGAACACACAAACATATATAGACTGCTAAAAACATTACCCCTTCTTTTTGGCTTCGCCATAGTCGGGTGATAAAATACATTTTAACCATATTAATTTTTATTGAATCTGGCTCGGTTGTTGATTATTGTTACAACGACGTAGCTCTTGGTCGTGCAAGATCCAAGGCTGTACCTCATGAACTGGTATCGGGCATTTAAATAATAAGACGATTTCCCAATATGACTATAATGTTTATAGTCATATTGGGAAATAAACCTTACACATACATCACTATTTCTATCATTCACTTAACACAATCATAAATTATTTTATATGTTAACACTTTATTTATTATTTATCATAGAATTACTACCTGAAAGGTCGGCAGTGAAACTCACAGTCCAAGACTGTCATTTATTTCGAAACCTCCTACGTAAGTTGTTGTATCCCCAAAAGTGGAATTTTACTGCAGGTAGCAGAACTTTTAAGGCTATAAACCAACAAAACCGTGATTATTTAATTTATTATTGTGTTCGTACATGTTATAGTGTATGTAAAGATTCCAATTATTACAATAGCAAATATTCAAATAGTTCAATAATTATATTTTTATTAAAATAAATGCCTTTAAAATGGTCTACTGTGAAATTGCGCTTTTGAGGATACAGCAACTTACGTAGGAGGTAACTTATGTGGAAATTCGTGTATTGAATGTTATTGAAAATATTTTATTACGTGACTGACAATGAATTGTATAAATAAAATATCTTATATAAGCCCTGGAATACAACAAGTGTTATGTTCGGTATCGGTATTTGATTTTTATAAAAAGACGGAACACAACTACCTACTTCAAAAGGTTTTACTATCGTATTCAATATTTTATTAAGCGGAACTTTTGCCGGTACGGCATAAAGGAATTCAAGTATCTACATTCAATTGTAGCCGTAGTTATCTATTTAAGTTGGATTCAAACTGACTGTCATACCACACTACTTAGTTAGTTAGTTAGTTTTACCTGGGCGAACAAGAAAACCGCACTTAGCCTCACAATTGGGCCATTGTACGTGTTCTACTTATCTATCTGTCACTCCAGCCAACCGATGCACTCCCAAAACGCCAGCAGCTTGCCCAAGTTGCTGCAGGCTTCCTGAAGGGATGTTGGTGATGCTAGGAGTCGTGCCCGTTGTTCTGTTACACTGCCACACTCCGTGAGCACGTGTATTGGTGTTTCTTCTGCCTTCATACATCCTCTGCAAAGGGGACTATCCGTCACCCCTATCCTGAAAAGATGCTTGTTTAGGGGACAGTGGCCTGTGATAATGCCTATGGTTTTTCGCAAATTGTCCCTGGTCAGCCTGATGAGATTGCGAGTGAGTCTTTTGGACATCATTGGAATCGCCTCTTTCGTGTGTCTGCAGTCATCGGTATTGTTCCATTCTGCTTGGTGGGAAGTCTCAGTTTTTTCATGCAGCCATGATTTTATTTGAGAAATGGGCAGGGGGAGTAGTGATTCTGGTCCGTATGTGATTAAATTAGATCCCTGCCTTGCCAGTTCATCTGCCGCGTCGTTGCCTATTGAGTTGCTGTGCCCTTTGATCCATTGCAGGGTCACTGTGTTGGGTCCGGTGATCTCCTGAAGGGCCATGTGACAGTCCATGACAAGGGCTGAATTGATTGTTCGGTTTTGTAGTGCTAGGAGTACGGAGGCACTATCCGAGACAATTTTTATGTTGAGACCCTTGATGTCTCTTGCCGCAACCGCTTGGGCCGCTCTGGTGATTCCAATACATTCGGCCTGGAATATTGTGTTCCTTTTGTCTAAGGATGTTGACAGTCTTATGTTGAGGTCGTCCGAGAACACACCGGCTCCGGTTCCCTTAACAGTTTTAGACCCGTCTGTGTATATTCTTACCGTGTTTGTGCCTGAGCTGTCTTTCGCTTCTGGCATCAGTTGGATTCTGTATCCTCGGTTAAAAATATATTGTTGTGGTATTTTATCCACTGGGGCATCAAGAAGAGGTTTCTCTTTAGTGATGCCCGATAAAATTTTCATGTGTGTTGGTCTGTTGTCTTTTTTCCATAGTTTGTTTGACCTAAGTCTGAGGGCCGCTGCCATTGCCTCTTCCTGAATGACCAGGTGTAGTGGTTTCAGGTTTAAGAGGCATTCTAGTGCTGCTGATGGGGTGGTCCTCATACATCCGGTTGCCGCAATGCTGGCCAGGCGCTGTAGGCTCTGGAGTTTGTTTCTCGTGGTGATCAGTTGTGTTCTGGGCCACCACACTACTGAACCGTATGTTATTGTTGGTCTGATAACTGCACCATATAACCATAGTGTAATCCGGGGATTGAGGCCCCATTTTTTACCAATCAATCTTTTACACTGCCAGAAGGTTATGCAGGCCTTTTTCAGTTTTGTTTCTAAGTGACTCGCCCAATTGAGCTTGTTGTCTAGGATGACACCCAAGTATTTAACTTGTGTAGCTAGGGTAAGTTCACTTTTGAAGAATTTAGGTAATTGTAGCTCCGGTAATTTCCTTTTGTTTGTGAAGAGGACTAGTTCCGTCTTCTTTGGGTTTACTGAGAGCTCGTGTTCAGCGCACCATTCTTCTACTAGTTCAAGGGCGGAACGAAGTACCTTGCAAAGTACATTTTCTGCAGTCCCATTTATTAATATGGCTAGGTCGTCTGCATAGCCAATGGTTGTGTAGCCTCTTGCGTTCAGTCTTCTTATCAGACTGTCCACGACTATGTTCCATAGTAACGGTGACAGGACTCCTCCTTGTGGGCACCCCTTTGTTACCTTGGCTCTTATGGTGGAATTCACCGTTACCTGAACTGCCCTGTTGCTTATCAGTTCTGTGATCCAGTTTCTTATGACTGGTTCCACATTAAATTTCTGTAGGGCGTGATTTATGCTCTTGTGCATGGTTTTATCAAAAGCTCCTTCAATGTCAATGAAGGCGGCTAGTGTTGATGCCTTGTTTGTGATAGCTGTTTCTATCTTGTGAACTACTAGGTGCAGTGCCGACTCCGTGGATCTGCCTTTTCTGTAGGCATGTTGTTGGGGGTGGAGTGGTCTTTCGATCAGCGCTCCATCCCTTATATGTCTGTCCACTAGTCTCTCGAGTGTTTTTAACAGGAAGGAGGTAGACTTATGGGTCTGAAGGATTTCGCTTCAGTGTAGTCGTCTTTGCCTGGTTTTGGCAGAAAGACTACTTTTGCTTCCCTCCACTGTTTTGGTATGTATTTGTATGCGATGCATGCTTTGTATATTGGTGACAGAATTTTTGTCACCTTGCTGATTTGCCATTGCAGCAGTGCCGGGAATATGCCATCTGGTCCCGGTGATTTGTATGGTTCAAAGCTGCTTATGGCCCATTCGATTTTCACCATTGTTACTACTCTATCAGCATCTTCCCATTCTAAGGAGCTTGGTTGGGTGTGGGGTTTATATGGCCATCTTTGTTCTTCATCAAGTATGCATCCGGGGAAGTGCGTTTTGAGTAGCATTACACTGGTTTCCTCATCGGACTTGGTGTATGTTCCATCATCTTTCTTAAGGCTGCCCAGAAGTTCTGGACAGCTTTTTGATAGTATCTTTTTGACCCTGACGGCCTGGTTAGTTGTGTTGATGCTACTGCAAAAGTTTCTCCAGGATTCGGTTCTACGATATCTGGTTCGTTTTTTGTAGTGCAGTTGTGCCTGTTTGTAATTATCCCAGTCTGTTGTCCTTCTGGTGTTCTTCGCTCTATTGAACAGTGTCCTGAGTTTGTGACGTAGACGTTCGAGCTCCGATCCCCACCACGAGCTTTTCTTCGTGTCTTGTGTCACTATAGGGCATGCTTTTTCGTAGCTTTCCACTAGTGACCTTGTTAGAGATTGGGTGCTTATTTCAATATTTTCGGTGTTAAGTGTTGCGTCTACTGTTTGTGATTCGTTCAACGCTATGTTAGTGAGGTTGATATATCTTGTCACATTTGTTTTGCGGGGATTGCGGAATGGGACAGGATTTGGCAGTTTTAGATTAAGTTGAAAACATATTCGGCAGTGGTCCGCCAGCGATGGTTCATTAGATACGTGCCATCCTTCTATGAGGTCCACGGCCGAACATGTCGCCAAAGTGATATCTATTATTGTTTGGTACCTCGAGCTTACAAAGGTGGGTTTCGTTCCTTTGTTTATGATGCTAAGGTTGGTTTTGAAGAGGAATTCAATTAGTGACTCACCTCTTTTGTTTGTATCCTTACTTCCCCACAGATGATGGTGTGCATTGCAGTCTGCGGAGATGATCAGGTTCCAGTTGTTAGCCTCGCAGTGCTGTACCAGGTCGACTAGTTCCTTTGAGGGAATTTCGCCGTCGCTGGGCATGTAAGCTGATGCGAGTACTAATGTTGATTGTTCTTCTGTTAGTATTTTTACCGTAGTAAGGTCTCTAGAACAGAATTGGTTAAGCATGGTTGTTGTTATGGTTTTAGGCATGTAAATACAGGTTCTAGGTCTTTCCACAGTTGCGTCTAGAAATAGCTTACCGCCAATGTTGTTGAGACCGCAGACTTTATTGTTCCTGATCCAGGGCTCCTGGATCAGGGCGACGGTCTTGTGGTTTACCTCCAGCACTCTGCGTAGTGTGGCCGCCGCGATCTGCTTGTGCTGGAGGTTTGTTTGGATTACTGCTATTAAGTTAGGGGGAGCGCAGGACGTCATCTTCGTCACTGGTCCCTTCCTTACCTAGTTTTAGGGGAATTGCTACCTTCTCTGTTGGTCCTTTAGAGGGGGCCGAGAGGGTGGGCACAGGAGCTGATGGCTCAACTGTTTTCCCCGTTGTTAGCGCTGATGTTGTGTCCTCGGCCGCCGGCTTCGATTCATCAGTGAAGAAGCGGATGTAGCCACATCCAGAGAGATGGGCCACTCGGCGGTCTCGTTTCAGGATGTCTTGCTTCTGGTCTTCCGGGATGCCCAGGATCATGTGCACGACCTTTGTCCGTGACATAGGTGCCTCCTTTTGGTCATCCACTGTCATGTCATAGCACGACCAGGTGTTGACTTTATACCACGGGTTTTGCCTGCTGATGAAGTTCTGCATCCTTATTGACTCCGTGATATGGCTGTATAGAAGAAGTCCTGCTCTCAGCTTCTTCTTGATGTCTGACTGCTGGATGATGGTCAGGGTCGTGTTGGGGATGGGCGATGGCATCGAGCCCACGTTTTTTTTTAGCCAGTCGAGCGCGTTGTTGTCCTCGCACCACAACGCTAGAACTCCCTCCAAGAGGACGGGGCGGCCGCGGAAGGCCGGAGGAGTGTTGCTGGCTGGTGTTTCGACTGCCTCTGAGACTTTGTCGTCAATGGCTTCCGTTAGCGATATCGCTTGTTCGGATGTTAAGTCCTGTGACGGGCTTGTTGTTATCGCCACTCGTAGGTGTTGTTGTGTGGCGTCGGCGTAGCTGGCAGTCCGGTGTTGCCTCCCATCGGTCCTCGGGCGCTTCGGCTCTCCCCTCGGTGATTGGGTCTCGTCCATGCGTTGCCGCTTGGACGTTACCCGCACAGTGGGCGGTCCACTATCACCGGGCCGCTCTGTAGTTGGAGCGGTGTGGCCGCTTGCGTTCCGTCGACCGTGGTAGTGTTTCGGTCTGCTCGGCCGTCTCCGCCGGTATGTGTGTGTCGTGTCTAGTGGAGGTCGTGGATGATGGTGTTTCGTCTCCTCCCTTTGCGCCGTTGCCGGTGCAGCAGGGGTGGACGTGACAGGGTCGCGCTGCGAACTGGTCGCGGCGGTCCCCTTTGTCATCTCACGGTTTGTTTTGATCGGTGAAGGCTCGAGTGGCGTTGCCGCTGCTCCAGAAACCTTCACCGCTGCTTTTGAGGATGTGGGTTTGGGTGTGGTGTGTGAGGTGGTGTGGTTGCGATGCGCATGTCTGTAAGGCGCTTCGGCACCTCTCTCCCATCTACCTTTATGATTGCGCTGCCCTGTAGTGGGTTGTTTTTTGCAGGGGCGCTTGTGTGTCGCCACTTGCCATGTCATGTTCGTGGTTGACGGCGTGGCTGTGTTGCCAGTATGTTTTATGGCCTCGGCTAGGCCAGAGAGATCCAGGGATGAGCCTGGCTTAGGGCACAACTTGCCCCCCCCAGAATACGAGGGGCAGACCGAGGTCGAGGGGACTTCGGTGAGGGATTCTCCACTGCTTGGAGCAGTGGTACCCTCCTGGGGTAGTTTCTTATTGGGTTGTGCTTCCATGTTTGATTGATACCACACTACTTATAAATACAGTTAGTAAGGAAGACGTGGAACATCGACTTTCACCCATCTGATAACCAGATGAGAAATATTTTTTTATCAAATTTTATTGATTTATAAACACGACTATGATAGCTTGTCAATCAAAAAGTGTTCATGTTTTTGTATGTTTTTATAACTCTATAGCATGGCAATTATATTCCATGAACAGATTTTTGCAGGCAAGCCAATACGATTATTTACGTAATTAAATTATCTTTCTTTCGATACCAATTTTAGTTGGTTACCAGATCGGTGTAGTTAGTTAAATTTAACTAACTACACCGATCAATTGACTTGCCTGTACATACCTTGCAAAGTAGCCTTGAACATAAATAAGTTCGCAAAACTATTAAAACATAATCTCTATATTAAAAACTATCAGTTGAAACTAAATTTGTGCGGTGATCAAAAGATTGATTTAACGTTCTATTTAGGTGCATTCTTAGTAGCACAAATATTATATTATTCTAATTTATGGTGACCTAGCTTTCGCTAGCGGCTTCGCTCGCGTGAATATCGGTTATCACGATAAAAACTATTCTATTTCCTTTCCTGGGACTTAAACAATCTCCAAACCAAATTAATCTAAATCAGTTCAGCGGTTTGAGGGTGAAAACGTAATTAACAGACAGAGAGAGTTACTTTTTCATTAAATATATTAGTATGGATTATGAAGCTTAAACATAATTCTTACAATGATTTATAACGCCACTTTAAGAAAAAACTAAAAAAGCAACACAAGTTGCGAAAAGCGTCGTAAACAATCAAGAAGGAAGGAAGCTTAAAATTGACTTCAGAAAAAAGAACTCCGGAATTAAATGAAGAATGGAAATATTTGGAATCACGAGAATCGAGTTTAAAAACAGATTTTTCTGCTAACACTATTCTCAGTTTTGACAATCTTCTTTGAGCGAACATCAACGTGTGGTACATCATTCGACAGGTCTTTTAAAACCATTTTAATCAAAAAAGTTAATTAGAAACCCATTAGGGACGGAGTTTTTTTTTTTCGAGATATAATTGTATTTTATTTATTTTATGGGTCATAAGGCATCTACAGAAACAAAAAAAAGTTGCTTTTTTTTTCAATATAGTTGTTTTTGGATTTCGAGGGTGTGACCATACGGTAACGCTTGGTCAAAGTATAGTACAAAAATTTCTACAACGATTCATTTTCATTGTGTTATAGGTACTTGGTATTATGTAAAATAAAAATACTAATGTAATATAATATTTTTATTTATAACATATTTGTACATTCATACACATAAAGTTGAACGGGTTTGCATATACTGAGTCTGATAGCTTTATATATCTGTAGCATTTATTTTAGAGACGTTCTTCAGACTTTGAGGATTTTCATACTGTCGTAGATTTGTTTGGGCAATTTTGCAGCGAAAATTGAGTTGTGGTATGTTGTGCCCAGACTTCCCCATTAGGATCCAAAACATCAATCAACCAAGAAAATATGGGCGACCACCATTTTTTCCCTCTGATCCAAATACGGTTATTATTTATATGGGTATCCATTAGATCAGTGCCACCCATGTACCGATTATAGATGCCAATCAAGTGAGGTCTTAGGATTTTGATTTTTTTTTTGAACATTCGAATATCAGTCAGCAAATCCAGGAGGGTCTACTTGATAGTCTGTGGAAGCCACTGTGACCACCGAGTTATCCATCCACCAAACCACCACAAGATCTCCTTGCGACGCGTACTCGTATGATCCTCTTGGAAGTTTTTTCATTGTCTCCACTTTAGTGTCTATCTGTATAATTCTGTCTCGCCTCATAGCATTGTATACTAAATATTTTCTCATGTCATTCCAAAATACACCACCAGGTGAATTTTGGGTAGCAATAGAAGTAGGTACGAGCGAACACCGCAGGTCGTCGACCGTTAAAATTTTTCATCGTACCACCATCATCCTCAGCTGCTGAACCTTCATCACTGCGCTATGTTAGGAGGTTCAATGTACATATCTCAAACATCCAAGTCGTCATCATTCTCTAGAGCATCCAAAATCTGAGCCACATTCATCCTAAAATAAGATAAGACACCTTTATAGAAAAAATGTACTCGTATTGGACTAGCGTTACCGTATGGTCACTCACAATATAACTGCTTATATTTACAAATTGACCTGAAATTCAAAAAAATATATGAACAGAACATAAAATTATAACCATCACTATATATATTTCGTCATAAAATACTTGTGAATAATAATTATTATGAACTAAAATTGTACTTACATTTGTGAACCTGCTATTTTGCCGAAATGAAATAAGTTTGGCCAACTGTATCGTGTATTATATCAAATGAAAGGGCTTGTTGTAAGGATGTCAAATATAGTTTTTGGTGCCGTGAAATGTCTTTATATTTTATTCGGCACCAACTTCAAAATGTTTAATTTGTTTTGGTTATTCTAGGTAGGTATATTATTTTTTACTTTTTAGTTGCCTTGTATTTATTTTTGAAGTCGGTAATATTTTTTTATAAAAATTATAATAGTGGGTTGGTTTGTATTATTCACTAAAGTTACAAAAGGCTTATGTCAACTGCTCAAATCCTTTTACAAAATATTGCTTGCCCCTATGCAGAGCCGTTAATTGTTGAGGAGTTCACTATCAGCTCTATTACATTGTGTAATAGTAGTATGACGAGAATAATGTGCTACTCAATACCATATTAAAGTAACTGAATCGGAAACTGTGAAATATTGAATAGATCCGCTCGTCATTTGTGGTCTTCATCATCAGTTCCACTTCACCAATTGGTGCTTTTTAAGAGTAAATGCACAAATCACTAAACACGATCACGAAATATACCTAAATCACTGTAGGTTCCCTCGATTTCTCCAGGATCCCATCATCAGATCGTAATCTGATAACAATGGGACCAATTTGGAATCGAGAGAACCTACAGTGATTTAGGTATATTTCGTGATCGTATTTAGTGATTTGAACCCTTTCAAATCTCATCGTAAAATCGCAACCGTGAAATATTGAATACGTCCTCTCGTCATTTGTGGTTTTCATCATCAGTTCAAGACGATTCCTGAGTCTGGAATTCAAATTTTTCTATCTTTCAAATATGCAATTATAGTATCCTTATAATCTACTTAAGATGGATTTCCGCCATGTTACGCCTGATTCAATCGTTTATCTTAAAACTATAAATTGAAAATCTCGTATATATCTTGATCTAAGAAAGTTACGAAGTTCGTTTATGCTTCAAAATATGCAGCATTAAATACACTATCGTTCTTTTTAACATCATTTGCGTATAATGCTTTGGAATAAATGAATTTATTTCAGAATATTGAGATAAAAAATAGATTATTTTCAAAAAACTATTTCTCACAGATTTCAAATCTGTACTAATATTACAAATCTGAAGGGTTTGTTTGTTTGAACGAGATAATCTCAGGAAGTACTGGTCCGAATTGAAAAATAATTTTATCGAGGAAGGCTAAAGGCTATATGAAATCACGCTACGGCTAATAGGCGCAGCAATGAAAAATGTTGCGAAACGGAGAAAAAGTTTCGCAGACGAAGTTGCGCGGGTCAGGTACCTAGTGCATTTATAAGAATGTAATTATTACAAATATGCTTATAATTTTTGATAATAGGACTACTTTGCTTGTTGGGAAAAAACAAATATAACGTAGGTGTAGCCACGGGCAACAGCTAGTGATAGATAAATGTGGCTAAAACAATCTTGCATGTAAATGACAAAAAACCTGGCAAGGGCATGTCGGACCATGCTCAGTGTAGGGTTCCGCAGCCTTGAGTAATTGCATTAGTAGAAAAACGTACCTATGTTCATGGCACTTTTTATTAATTAGCTATCAAACTGAGTAGCGACTACTACAAGACACCTTTTCATCAAATTTTATCAATATTAATTGAGTAGTCTTTGAGTACATTGCCTTTGACATACGGACATACAGACAGACGGACATAACGAAACTATAAGGGTTCGGTGTTTCCCATTATAGTTACGGAACCCTAAAAATGAGCTATATAATATATCTATAAAGTACTGTGCGTAGTTCTTGATATTGTTTTACCAATTAATTTAAAACCAACATGAATGTCTGGGTTTCATTAAAATATCTGTCGATATTCCTGTATTACAGTTCCCCTTCATATAAAAAAATAAATATGAAAATTATTATCTTCAAAAAATTTTTATTAAAAAAAAAAAAAAAATTATCAATAAATACGTTGTGGTATTTGCTTAGTTGTTAAATAGTTTATTTTTTGTTCCAGGTGACCAAAACAACATACTTCAATAAACATGCATATACCCGATGTCTGAGAATGCTCCGCACCAGTGATTCGTCTATAGCAGTTGTATTGCCAGCCAACCTTTCAATACACAATGTTCATCCATCTCCGAACTGTACCAACTTCAGCTACTTTAATAACCTCACGTATTACAACGAAAACTGCTTGGAACCTAACTTCGTGTGCGAGTTGCAACCATCCACGGAGGATATCAAACAACATGTCTTTCAAATATGTGTATTCATAATGTACAGTGCAGTGTTTGTCGTAGCTTTATTAGGCAATGGTTTAGTATGCTTCGTGGTCAATACAACGCCGCGAATGAAAACAGTGACGAACTATTTCATAGTGAATTTAGCTGTAGGTGACATTCTGATGACTCTTTTTTGTGTACCATTCTCTTTCGTGTCTCAATTGGTGTTACGTTATTGGCCGTTTGGTGGGATAATGTGTAAAGCGGTGAACTATTCGCAAGCTGTGTCGGTACTTGTTAGTGCGTATACGTTGCTAGCGATATCTATAGATAGATATATTGTCATAATGCATCCGTTGAAGCCAAGGCTTGGTAAAACGGTTGCTAAATTAATAGTGATTGGTGTGTGGATTGGAGCGTTTATAACAGCGGTGCCGATACCTATCGTGTCAGAGTTGCAGAGACCTTCGCCTTGGCATGAAGTATGTGAAGTGTAAGTTGATTTAATTAATTTATTTAAAACTATCATATTAAGTATACTAAATATTTTTGTTCCTTGTGATTTTGTAGGGGTCTCTCTCTTTCTTTGGGGTGGAATTACCAAATACCTATTACTTTTAAGCACTCTGATAGGATACCTATTAAGAACTCAAATGTAAAATTTTAAGTTTCTGATCAATTTCCGTATTTAATATTTTCTTTCATGAATTTCAATACTTTCAGTAACCACAAGATTCTTTTCGTAATTGCGAAGCCGTGAGGAATTTTGTGTGGTAGGTGGTAAATCATTTTTGGATTTTTTTTCTTGAATGAATTTTATAATTTAAAATTACACAGATATCAGTGTCATCTCAAAAGTTATAATATATTGCTGTAAGTTGCATCACGGCTACCGCATTGGTAGAAACCTAACATGCAATGACAACAAGCTATACAACTACCTATCTCTAACCAAATATTAGGCCGAGTGCTCTTAGATAATCATTTTTCTTTAGGGACGTCTGCGGTGAGCGTTGGTCTACAGCCGAACAGAGTGGGCAGTACACCATCGCGTTGCTTGTGCTGCAGTTCGCGTTACCACTGATCGCGTTAGTGTGGACATATGCACGTATCGCGCACGTCGTATGGGGAGGACGGCCACCCGGCGAAGCTGATGATGATCGAGACTTGCGGATGAGGCTTTCTAAACGTAAGGTACGGTACTTGTAATATTCAACATATCAACCCATATGATGTCCCACTGCTGGGCACAGGTATCCCTAATACAACCTACCTGTTATAGCTCCTGGGGGTAATTGCCATAATCGCCACGCTTGGCGAGCGGGTTGGGGATCGCAGTAAGACTTTAAAATACGCAGAAGACGCTGCTGTCCGTCCTTCGGTGGGAAATCCCTTAGTCGCCTTAACGACACCCACGGAAAGAGATAGGGTGGTACTATCCTTAAACCGGTACCACACGGCATGGTAAAATTCAAAGCGGTGGAAAGGTCAGTTCCAATCCTACCCATTATACTACCGACGTAAAGTTACTCTTAAAACTAGCAGTTCAGCTTAGCTGTAGGGGTTAACAATATTGCTAGTAATGTGTTCACCAAAGTAAAAGTTAAAAAAAAAATGTCACATTTCCCTGAGAAACCAAACCCAGCATCATTCTACGAGTGTATTTATATTTTTTTCGATTTTTGAGATTACTGGTACCAAGAACTGATACCGCAATTTTTTGATTGTTCTGAAAGACAGAATCAATTGACATTCAAAACAGGCTGGCGAAAATTGTCTAAGGACCAATAGATTATTCCCAACTTATGAGGTCAGTTTTCTAAGAACAACCTTCTACGTATAACTGGAATGTTTTAACCTGTTTATATTACCCTAACTCAAAACCCACCTTGGTTACGTGGAAATCATCCAGTTCCCTAAAATCCAATAACAAAGTACAAACTATTACTATAGTAACAATGACTTGAAATTCCAGTATTATCAGAGAGTTTATTAGTTTCCTAGCCACTAACGATACCTTTGATGACTAGTTCAGCTTTCCGAGTAACTTTAGTACAATTTTAATTAATGTAGCTATGTAAGTTAGAAACCCAAAGCTTTTATTTATTTAGGTGGAAATGAGTCTAAAGAAGTTTGTAAAACAAACGACAAACGATGTCTTTGTAAGTGGCGAATAAGGGATGATTTCTACCAAACGGCTTGCAAAGTATCAGATCATAACGAATTGTACAATCATTAAACGATATTAACCGTGTACACAGTATTTTAAGTCTATATTACCAAGCCGCGCACATCAGCTTGACCGCGGGCATCTTCCGCGACATGCGAACGTAGCCGAAAGTATGCTGCGACGCGCATACGGCTCCGTTCGCCTGTCGTCGTAAACAAAACAAGTCAACACGTTAGGAATAAACTATTTTACTAAAATATATACTATGAAACGAATAAGTTTGCAAGCGACAGGAGGTCCGGCAGGATGTCGACGGTACGAAACCGATCGTACGCGTCGACATCCTGTCGGACCCGATCGACTGTCGCGGCATCCATTTCTATCCTTTCCACTCTCAACAAATTATCTTTTAGGCCAGAACGCACTAAGAGTACTTATAACGATATCTATGTGCGCCTTCCTTTTGTATTCTATTTATTAATATAATGTTTTGTCTTTGTTTTACATTCAAATTTCAGAATAGAATAGAAGAAGACAAAATATCCGCTAATTAAAATGCTGATAATAAAGTCAAAGTAGGTATTAGTAGACTATTTCCTTTTGTGCAAAGTGTATTGTGTTGTCGAGTTTGACTGTAATGGGTATGTGTCCTCCAGAAACTTTGGATAAGTTTAACAACATGGTTTGTTGCTCGTTGAGAGGTACCGGAGACTCTTTGGTTGCGTAAATTAGATTTTACGTTTCCAATTACGAAGTTTGTAGCGAGTTTACGGGTACAAAGCAATGGAGTGAGATAAATTTGATACGTAGTCCAATATGTTCACGTGGTTAACACACGTTCCTAGTTCTGGGCGCTGTTTAATGTATCATCCGGCCTTTAAACGATGAGTTTTACCAAGATGTAGGTACTTGAAGATTAGGCCATGGCCTAAACTAAGACTATCGATAGTTCAGGTTTAGTCTAGCTTTTGTAAAGGCAGTGAAAGTTTAATTTGTAAATAATTCCAAATAACAGCAAAACGATGAACTGAGTAGGAACATTACAAGATCTTCAGAACACGTTTAATTAAGATTTTGAGTTGACATTTAGGTCCAAGTTGTCAAAATGATTGACATGACAAATATATAAGTTGGAGTGTAAGTAAAATTCCCCGTTATTTCTTTATTCAACTGGCACTAAACTAAAGGTTATTATATCTAATAGGTTTTGGGGTATTCGAACCTTAGTTTTTTAAATAAAATGTATGTACATGACATTTTTGCAAAAGAATAACATTACGTCTCAAAGACGACTTGAAAAGATGTTGATTCCTCAGTTTTTTTTTCTCAGTTTTAAATATTCTAATCTAAATTCTACCACAAATTTCATCAAGATCGATTAATTATAGCGGTAGATATAGCTTGATCTCCGTTTTACTAGCCGCACTATACATTAGAAAAGATACTCGTAGGTAGGTACAGTCACGTTGACGCTGCTCTTGGTCAAGCAAGTACCGGGGCTATTCCTCAGGAACTTATATCGGGCATTCAAATAAAATATATGGTTTTCCTGCACTAAACAAAGTTTATTTCTGAAATACAAATCCATAAAGTACATCACAACTTATATCATAATTATCATAACACTTTATTAAACAGTTATATAAAAATTACTCATAGAATTACGATCTGAAAGGTCGGCCACAAAACTCTCAGTTCTCTCGACTCTCTATTATTTCTTTTCAATGCAACGAGTTTTACGAATATTAATGAGGTTTTATGCGAGGAGATCGTAACCTCGATCCACCTGCCACAGTACACAGTATACATTTGACCGGCGTTAAATCAATTGTACCACCTAAATACAAATAAGTAATTTGACCAATATTTAGCACAATAGTTTTTACATTGTAAGTGGATACTTCTACTAAGTTGTACCCATTGAGGTTGACATATCCAAACTCATGTAGGTATTCCTATTTAAATATTTTTTATTTCTTGTTTTTGCATCAGTCCTATAATATGGTGTAAAATATAATGGTGACAGTACAAATAAACAAAGAAACATTGTAAACATTGGCAATTTGAAAAAAAGTGGCCGTGAGTTATTATTGCCTGTTCTTTTCTCCGGCTTTAGGTACCTATTGTTTGCGAACATGTACATAAAGAATCGACTTTTCACAAGTGTAGTATTTTGCTTCTACGTGAATGCTGCTAAGCAAATGCCCCTCCCCCTCCCGAAAAAATATTTAAAAAAATTATCCATAAAGCTGGTGTTTAATAATGTGATATTTCTACAGATGATCAAAATGATGGTGATGGTGGTCGCAGTCTTCACCATCTGTTGGCTGCCCCTCAACGTGTTTATTGTAAGTACATACAATGATACTATTTTCAGTTCTCAAGTAAATGTATTTAAGAAATACGTGTCAGTAGTTGCGATATTCGATAACCAACCATAGCATATCGCTTTAGAGAAACTGTTTTGTCTCGTACATTTAAAGTAGGTATACCTAAAAAGTACTTATCTTTATTCTATCTCAGGTTTCATGATATGTATCGCTTTTGTTTCGTATTTGTAAAAAAAAACTTTTAGGTATGATGATATGGAGTGTGTATATTGAGGTATAAACATTTAAAATCGAGACCTTACCTAGCTTGGTTGAAACGACCAAGCGGGCACTTGGTCGTTTATGGTCCAGGGTCAGAACGTGCCGTACAGTATAAGAACCTAGACTACCTAATTGAAACTAGATAACAATAGCAAAACTATTGTAATTATTTATTATTATATCTATACTTTTCTATACTATTAATACAAAGCTGAAGAGTTTGTTTGTTTGTTTGGTTGAGCGCGATAATCTCAGGAACTACCTACAGACTCGAATTAAAAAAATCTTATAGAATTGGATAGCGATATCGAGGAAGGTTTTAGGCTATATAACGTCACACTAGGACCAATAGGAGTGATGTGGTGTGTTGTGTGTGTGAATGTTGTAAAAACGGGGAAAATTGACGTACGAAGTTGCGCGGGCTAGCTAGTACCTAATAAGAACCCACACACCTAACATAGAAATATGAGCTAAATATTTACACTTCCCTTATTGAAGTTTCTAAATATTTGTTAAAAAGCTATTATTGCGTACAATATTGATATTTATTAGATATATATCGGGACTTAATCGCGTGAATTATTTAAAGGTACCAACCTTTTATCGGTGCAATTCGATATTATATACAAATTTTACAATACGTTAATTAGAAGTATATTGATACTTCTAATTAATGTATTGTACAATTTTGCATGTGAATGTAGTTCGAGAGACAACACAATAGTTTGGTAACTTGGAGCTGATCTGATGATGTAGTGGCACTCCTCAATGATTTAGGTATAGATTTTGACGATCAACTATAGTTATTTATCAAAATTTGCATGCAATGAAATTTTGCATGAGAATGTAGTTCGAAAGACAACACAATAATTTAGTAAGTTGGTGCTGATCTGATGATGGAGCAGAATTTCGATAATATATTAAGATAAAAGACCTGTCGAATGATGTACCCGTTGACGTATGGTCAAAAATAATTTTTTTCAGCTTCTGTTACATGTATGGAGTGTCCCCCCCCTAAAAATATTTATTTTTATTATTTAACTATCAAACCAAATAGCGGCTACTACAAGACATATTTCTACCTAATTTCATCAATATTCATTGTGTTGTTTTTGGGTTAAATGTCTGTGACATACGGACAGACAGACAGACTGACAGACAGACCGACAGACAGACCGACAGACAGCCGGACAGACAGACAGACGGATGGACATGACGAAACTACGAGGGTTCCGTTTTTGTTATTTTGGCTACGGAACACTAAAAACGGACCCTTAAAACCAAGATGGCGGATGACGCAACGGATCGACCACGCAAAACAAATTTTAGACTGAAGAACTAGAACCCTCGTAGTTTCGTCATGTCCGTCCGTCTGTCTGTCTGTCCGTCTGTCTGTCGGTCTGTCTGTCAGTCTGTCTGTTTGTCCATATGTCACAGGCATTTAACCCAAAAACTACACAATGAATATTGATGAAATTAGGTAGAAAGATGTCTTGTAGTAGGCACTATTTGGTTTGATAGTTAAATAAAAAAAAAATATTTGTAAGGGGGGACACTCCATACTTGTAACAGAAGCTGAAAAAAAATATTTTTTACCATACATCAACGGGTAAATCATTCGACAGGTCTTTTAAAAACATTTTAAGTTTTATAATTTTTTTTTTTGATTAAGTAAATATTTTTGGAAATAATCGCTCCGAAAGTTGGATAAGTTGTGTACCCTCTTATCTTTTGAACCGTTAATAAATACTTTAAATTAAAATTACACCAAATCGATTTTTTTTATACGGCAATGGCTCCTGAACCCTATACTGAGTATGATCTGACATGATCTTGCCCGGTTTTTTATATATAAGCGTGTTTTTTTTTTATTTTTGAAAGCTATATTTTTTATTTACCTTTTTTTTAGTCCGTTCATAATTAATTTGTAAATAGTGACATTTATCTTCAAATGGCTCTTTTTTTATAGATGGCGCTACTACATAATATTGATATTTTACTTTATATTATTTGCGGTTACTAGTATTTATATTAGCATTTAAATACCAATCTGTAATAATAAGTAATTATGTATAACATGACATCTACAATCTTTATCAAAGTGCAACAATAATTTATTATTTTTCCAATAGATGGCGATATTATCGAAATTCTGCTCCATCATCAGATCAGCTCCAAGTTACTAAATTATTGTGTGGTCTTTCGAACTACATTCCCATGGATACATCTCATCGTAACCTAATGAAATTTAGACGATCAACTATAGTTGATCGTCAAAATTTCATTAGTCTACTAATGAAATTTTGATCTATACCTAAATCATTGCGGAGTGCCACTACATTGTCAGATCTGCTCCAAGTTACCAAATTATTGTGTTGTCTCTCGAACTACATTTATATGCAAAATTTTACAATACGTTAATTAGAAGTAGGTTAAAATTGACTTCCAAGATTCCACCACATTGTTAGTTAGTTAGTTACAAGTGAAAGCGTGTTAAAAATTATTGGTGAACAAGAAAAATATTTAGAACAATGGTGCGATAATTTATTATACATTAATGAGCATATTAAAACGAGAAACAAGGGAAAATATCTTGGGCAGTCCGAAGATAAACGACTTTAAGCCTTTAACTCCGTACAAAAAAAACTTTTCCTCTCATAATATTTTAGGTAATAGTTTTTGTAGACCGTACCTGTATATCTATACTAATATTATTAAGAGGAAATATTTGTATTTTTGTAGGAAACGAATAAGCTAAAAAACTACTAGACCGATTTCAAAGCTTCTTTCACCGATGGGAAGCGACACTATCCCCGGATAACATAGGCTACTTTTTATCCCTGTATTCCCACGGGAACGAGATCTACGCAGGTGATACCGCGAGGCGCCAGCTAGTAAGGTATTCAATAAAATGATTAGGAGAATGAAATAGCATTCAGCTATCATACGATTTTAGAAGTCGATTCTAATGTCTTCAAAACGCGAAATCCGTCCCGCTGTGGAACAGGATTCCGTTGACACAATTTGGGCACGGAACCCTAAAAACAACTAGGTACCTTAAAGGTGAGTATACACCTCAGCATTTACTTGTAACAGAACGTCGAGAATTCGCCGTTGTTAAATTTACTCGAACCACACTTCGAACATTACGCTCGATGTTTTGTTACTTGTTACAACTTGATTTTAAAAACCAACAAGCGTTTTGGTGTAAAGTTTTATCGGACAAAGGCACAAACGCTGGTGACGGGAGCGTATGCAAGACAGAAAGACATGCTATGGGTAAATGTTCACTCGCCTTACAGCATTTACCTGTAATTATGCCGAACACAGCGTCGAGCATTCGCAAGAACGTTACAATACCTGGAAATACTTTATGAAACTGAGCATTTGCCTGTATTGTACCATTTTTAAGAACATTACATTACATTGTAATGCTCTAACAAATCCTCAAGTGTATACTTACCTTTAGGTAGGTATGTAAATTAACGTTTAATGTTAGTCTACTAACTAAGGTCGTATCATACCAACATAATTAGTTCAACACATTTAACAAACAAACTAATATCTAACGAGAATGACGTAGATAGCTACATACAATCATCTACTACTTGGTACTTCTAAGGTATTTCTATCTATTATAAATGTATTAGTACATTTGATACTAAACCTAATATTGTTGTAGGATGATTGAATGTTCTAAACATTGTTTGTTAATTAATCATGATCGAGCTGCCGAGCGCTGAAAGATTTGTTGTAAGTTTAGCTCATCTTTCATTTTAGATTACTTAAATCATAAAATAGCGATGAAAATTGTAAGTAGGTACGCAGCAATGATTAAAATTGCTACTTATGCTCAAAACAGAATGGACAAAATTTTAACAAAAAAATCCTGAGTGGATATCTCGACAAATCTTGTGCAAAGTTTTGTTTTTAAATTAAATTAAATATGAGTTTATACACGTGCCGTCTGATTTTGAAATATTAATACCTCATTTTTGAAAAGCTTGTCAAAGCAAAATTCAATTGATCTGTCAAATTATATTGCTATAAAAGTTCATTGTTTGACAGCCGATTTTTTAGTTTGCTTTGACAATCCTTTCAGAAACGGCGCATATGTGTGCAACCATTGACGTAGAGAATAGGACTGTGCCATAACCTCACAAAATTGACCACCTCTGGTAGAGACAACGCTTTGCAGTCAATTTTTACTTTTGAATTTAAACGAATGGCGCAGTCCTGGTCTATACGTCAATGTGCGTAACCAACTTATAGCGCATGTCCACTATGTCGTGATGACAGATAATCGCTCGTGGCTGTGTATTTAAATAGAGGTGATTATATAAAAGACGACACGATTAACTGTCGTTCACGAAATTTTTGCAGTGATGACAGATTGTCAGAACGGCTAGCACGACAGTCGTTATAATGGAAATGGGAACAGCTGGACGACAGTCGTCCAACGATAAATTAATCGTCACGGCTTTTCTTTAAATTTCGAATATCTACTAGGCCACTCAGAAAGTTTTGTGAAAAAAGTTTTTATGTATAAGGCATTGGCCACTTGTAATTATTTTGAAAAATTTGGTTATTTAAAAGTAAAAATACCTTGGTTGGAATTTCGAATTTTTCCACATTTTTTCGAGAGCCAAATTAAATTATCGTGTCTCATTTAAAAATGGATCTGCATCGAGAACATTTTCGTGCGATGATTTTCTACGATTTTAAATGTGGCCTAAAACCTGATCCTTGAACTTGTTGGCATAGCGAGTTCAAGCGCAGTCGCCTTACTTCGGGAGATGAACAAAGGAGTAGTCGTCCTAGGACGGCTGTCACGGAAAAAAGTGTGCGGGTAGTAAAAATTGTATTCAAGAAAACAGCCGAATTACATACAAAGAGATTCAGCATACACTGCAGATTGGCTCGGAAAACGTTCACAAGATTCAATACAAGCACCTTCGCGTGAGGTGGATAGTTTCGTACTGGGTTCCGTACAACCTCACCGAAGCTCAAAAGCAGGCCCGTACGGAGCCGTGATATGATTCAAAAAATTGACGCAGGCTCGTCTCGGCGGGTTTACGACATTGTGACAGGTGATGAATCCTGGATTTATCAATACGATTTAGAAACAAATCGTCAGTCGATAAACAGCCAAACTGTTTCAAAAGGGTATCTGGTTCTAATTCCATGACGAGACCAAAATAGTATCAATGCCGAATGGCAAAATGCCTGCCAGAAGTTTTGTCCGCAATGAGCAACAAGCGACCAAACACCGGGCTCCGCGGGGTACTGCTTCCTGACTTTCTTGGACACCACACCAGTCAGAGTCTTGGGTCCGGCTTCCTACAGTCCTGATCGGGCACCCTGTGACTTCGTTTTATTCTCTAAAATAAAAAATCACCTAATAGGGATACAGTTTTCATTGCCGGAAGACGCGCTAGCAGCGTTCGAGAAGGCCGTGGAAGAATTGTCTGCGGCGGACTGGAAAAAATGTTTCGAAAATTAGTTCAGATGCATGAAACTTTGTGTAGAGGCTAGCGGAGACTTCTTTGAAAAGATTTAATTAAAATATTTTAATCTATAGAAGTTAGTTTTTTAGTTTATCAAAACTTTCCGAGTGTCCCACGTATACATATACAAATAAATAAAATTTAAGTGGCAGTTTGTAATGTCAAAATAACCGTTTTTTTATTATATGCTTAAAAAAAGTATATATATTTTAGTCTGTCTGTTTGTTCCGGCTAATATCCAAAATGGCTGGACGGATTTTAACGGGACTTCACTGTCAGACAGCTGAGGATGTAAGGAGTAACCAAGGTTACTTTTGATAGGTAGAAAGCAGCACTGCAACTTCACGCGGACGAAGTCGCGGGCATAGCTTGTGAAATAATAAATAACAATGCCAGTATTATAAAGAAGCCACATTAAATAATTCACTTGAATTCCTTTCACAACATTTCAGAGAATTTACACAATTGGTGCAGAAGCCAAGTCTTTGAATGGCTACGGATGTTTTGATTGCGAACATGACATTTCTTTTGAAATTCAATAGCTTTTAACAAAAAGAAAAATCACGGTTGTCTAGTTGTTTTCATTTAGACCGAACAGCAGTCGTACGTCTAAATAATTAGACTGGCGTTTTCAAATGCTGCAAATGTTATCAATTTCAAAACTGAATTTGAATCGATATGAAATCGATAAGATATGTTTTGAAGTGTTTACTTACTTATCTTAATGAATGGTTCCAAATAGACTAATTAATAAAGTAAATCCAGTAACAAAATAATAAAATCATTTTTTTACAAAACAAAACTTGCGATATATCATGATTCTACATGTATGTTTGATATATTTCGGATCGGTGCAATTCGATCGAAACGTCGGGTAAATAAAAGGTTCGTACCTTTAAATAATTCACGCGATTAACTCCCGAAATATATCTAATATGTATAAAAATCGCGAAAGTTTAAAAACAATAATTCTACATGTACTACATGTAATACCAAGTTCTAATTATATATTTAGTATGTATATACTCGTAGTTCGTACGTAGGGTTATCTAGCTTGTAGTTATTATCATTGTAAATCTTCATTTTGCTAATTAATACAAAACAAGAAATAAATAATAATAAATACTACAATTAATAGTCAACTGTGCAACAAGTGGTACCTAGTTCTAATTAATGTTAATAAATCTTAATTAAAAAGTAATTAGAGTCAGGTCTCCGAAATGAAATTCATCAAATTTCATAGTTTGTGGATGGGTAACGCGGGTTTATTACTAATTAGACTATTGTTGTGAATATTTTGCAATACCTGATAAGAATTATGGCAAATATGAGTTACTGGTCAATGAATGTCAGTGCTTTAAAAGTACAATTTGCGCATATTTATATATATCTATATATCTTGGGACAGATATATAGATATATATAACTGACTGCTTTAAAACTGACTCTGTTTTTCCTTTCGGAAACTTATATATGTATTCGCCTTTTTATTCGATAATATGGGACTGCGCAATATTGCGGCATGCTCGACATTAAGCCTTAAAGTGAAAATGTATTATGTTGTTTTTTATGTGTTGTGTATGTTGTTTATACATCACGATTTTAAGGTATTATATAAAATTTAAACTTTGACAGCCAGATCTACCTCAACAGGTGAGCACAAAATCGGTAGCTCCCATTGTAAGAAAAAAACCGGGCTAGTGCAAGTTAGGCCACGCACAGTGTAGGGTGCCGTAGCTGCTCAGCACAATAATGCGGTATAAGAAGTGGGTTTTCTATTGTTTTTGTTTTATACTATTATCGACATATTAAATATGAGTTATTTTCAATGGAATTTGTACGAAAGTGTTGTTACTTCTCACTTGGTCTGTTGTTACTCGTAAACTTGTAAAGCCTACTTAGCTGTGGTAGTTTTTCTTTTAATTTTATCACATACCTACCACTATCCTGATTTTTTTCATCTCTTCAAAAACAACTATTTAGCTGGGGGGGTGGGGGACACTTTAAAAACCTATCCTACGACTCCTCACACGATAGGGTAGTTTAGAAAAAAAAACTCTTTACGTGTAGGGGAGGTACCTAACCGATTTTTTTTTTAAGATTTTATCCTAGCACTTTGTCGGCATAACTAATATACCCATACAAAATTAAACCTTTTTAGTACTAAGATGAGGCGAATTACGCGCGAGAGCATACGCGCGTGTACGTAGGTATACGCTAGTATTGCTCAAAATCGGTCTTGGTCTTGCAGTCTTAGTCTTGTACCTTCATTTTCGCAAAACCAAGGCCGCCTAATTTTAGCAAGATCAAGACCAAGACTGACCATGCAAGTATTGTTTTTAAACTTTCGCGATTTTTATACCTACATATTAGTTATATTTCGGGACTTAATCGCGTGAATTATTTAAAGGTACGAACCTTTTATTTACCCGACGTTTCTATCGAAAATCAGGTAAATAAAAGGTTCGTACCTTAAAATAATTCACGCGATTAAGTCCCGAAATATAACTAATATGACCATGCAAGATTTGAGTAAGAACAAGACTGAGCCTGCGAGACTCATGCGTCTTGCAGTTAGGACTGAGTGTCGTTTCAGGGAGTATAGGAGTTCGGGGTATTCGATTAGGGACTCTATGAGACGCAAAAAAATATATTAAAAAAGATTAATTTGAAAATTAGACTTATGCGCATTAAGAACAATACCTTAAACATACATGGCGAATGAAAATATCCATTAAAAGAAAAAAAGTGCATCCCTAGTTTTGACCACCGGCACTTTGGTTGTGCGCCTTGTTGTCAGTCATCAAAGTTCGGATACTGACCTGTCAAATAAATTTTGCAGCTATTCGGAAATACAAGGGAACAAATATACACGTGCCGGCGGCTTCAATCGTCGTCGCCGCGCCGCACGAACAATTTGACACATTTTGATTGCTGCCACAAAGTACAGTACTCCAAAAGTAATAATGCGCATAGAAATCTTCGGAAATCTTCGTCATTGTTCGGCAACGGTCGTATTACCCGAGCGTCGAAAGACGATATTTATATAGAGTGGTTAAGAGCAATTTCTCTATGCCTAATTTTATATATTATGTGTTTTGTGCTAAAACAGATTTGATTTACCTGTAACGAAATTTGATTCGATAATTCCATGTAAGTAAATAGCGAAAACGCTACAATCATTGTTGGAGTGATTAGTTTTCAAGTGTCTTACCGAAGTTGGTGTAATTATGGAGGAAAAGGTTTAAATAACATAAGGTTTTATTAGAAGGAGAAAAAAACGTTTTCAAATAGAGGTTTACATAAAATATAATCAAAATCTCAGTTCAAATTTGTTTACAGCACTAATCATTCCAGAAAAATAATACAATTATAAAAAAATTAATCAGAATCGAGGAAGACCTCTATTCCCGACATCGCAGATTCATCAGAAGTTTCATTATGCTCTTGTTCATTTACACTTTCCTCACTGCTATCACCTGTGTAAATAATCAGTTTATCGGAATAACTATCGATTCTTGGCTCAAATTTTCTATATTCATCTTCGCATTGAACCGCATGATCAGAAACTTTTTTCCATTCTTCTGGTCCTATTTTATTGATTTTTTCTAATATAGCATCTTTAACTGACGTCACAGTCATTGCAATATTTCTCTTGGCCACGTGTTGCTTTATTTGGGACCAAATATTTTCAATAGGGTTAAAATCGGGATGATATGGTGGCAATCGTATAATTTTATGCCCATGTTCCTCCATTATACGGTCAATGGCAAATTCTGTGTAATTTTCTTTGTATCTTTGTATAATTTTATACAAATCGGGTTTCAGTTTCTTTGGGTCATGCGGAATGTTGTGTTGTTGTAACCAAGCTGTCATTTGTGGTTTAGATGTGTTTGAGTTTGGTGGTTTCACAGACAGCTTATTATGATATGGGGCGTTGTCTATTACCAACACACTATTAGGAGGCAAGTTGGGAATCAATTGATTGCGTAGCCAAGTTTGATAACGTTCCGCGTTTATTTCTTTATGATAGTCACCTTCTGAGTCGACACATTTATGTAACATTAGAGCCCCTGGGACGAAGCCTTTTTCATTGCCTGCGTGTACAATAATTATTCGCTCTCCTTTGGAAATGGGTTGTTTGATACCTTTTTTGTTGCTATCTTGCCAAGTTTTACCCTTAGTATGTGATGTGTGCACATACGACTCGTCCATAAATACTATGTTTCTACCAGAACTCCTCAGCTGTTGTATTTCTCTGAGATATTTGATCCTTTTTAGGCGTATATCATGTTTTTCCATAAGTAATTGTCTGTTATTATCAGTTTTCAGAAACCTAAACCCCATGTCTTTCAAGATCAACCTTAAAGTCTCGGCACAGCCTTTGAAATTAATAGCTTCGATCAACTTTATTCTTAAATTATTTACAGTTGGGAGTTCTTTCAGCGTCAATTGAAAATTGTATATCATATTACGAATAACACAGTAGTCGAAATCATCAAGTACCAGCCGAAATCTACTTTTAGGTCTTCCTTTTTTCGGTGTAGAAAATTTCTTTGATTGATTATGTTTTTTTTCGTTTAAGATATTACTCAAAGTTCGTCGCGAAATTCCTGTAGCTTTTGTAACACGGTCTTGAATTTTTTTAAAATAACCATCATGGTCTCTGTTGAAAACATTGGCTTCATTTAAGAAATAAAGGTACACATTAAATACCATTTGCCGTGCTTGTGAATTAAGCGGTTTTCCACGTTTAAATTTATCCATTTTGGAAGAATTCGTCTGAAAGAAAATGGCATGGGCAGAGTTAGGTATATATTTTTTATGCATGTTTATCTATTTATTTAATTTAAATAAATCTCATTTTTTAAATGTTTTTCTAGTACTTAATATGTATTTAATGTAGGTATTTTATTTTTTTAATATTAAAAAAACGTGAAATATGTTATTTATTTTCCTTTTTTCAAAATATACTATTTAAATCTGAATAAGCTAATTAATGTTGAAATTATATTTACCAAGAAGGGTGTGTAATAGCAGCTCTATATATTTCCACAAATAGAGAACACGTGCAGTCACTACCAATATATAAAGACGACTGACAGACATTTCGCTGACCGGCGACAGCTGCCGAACGCCCGATTTGTTTTCGATTGTGCACACATGATATTGACTCCTATCTCTTTTAAACAAGGTGCAAAATGCAAATGCCTTGTTTAGGGCTCTTACGATTCCATGATTCGAGTGTTTCCGGGAATACGACAATTAGCGAAGATCTGCATGTGCATTATTAATTTGGGAGTACTGTACATGTTTCAAAGAATAAAATAAGTTTTCGGGTGCTGGAGAATGTACACGAATACATTATGCTGATCCCGCAAGGAATATTGTAATTCGATAATGGTAAAGATAAGTAGATATTATAATAATTTATTCTAGTAAGTAATTATTATTATAATAACTGTATGGGTTTATAATAATTACTTACTATTATTATTCACTTTATTTATTTTTAATCTTAGTGATAGATTTTTTATTAATATTATATAAAAAGTAAAATATAACATTATTAGCTTCATTATTTTTATTAATTATTAACATCTATCGTAACCCCTCTAGTGGGTCGTTCGTCGTTCGGGACCGAGACCGCGATCCCAAAAAGCGAATTGAATTTAATTATTTATTTTGATTCGTCTTATGGGACCACAAGTAAAAACAAAAAAGTTCTTGGGTCGGAAAAGTACAGTTGATACAAAAAATAAAGGTTCACAAAATAAAACGAATATAATAAATTACCAAAATATTTATTTCAAAGAAATCACAGCACCTATTACAAAAAAGTCTTTGATAAAAATAGTAAATAGTATAATATTAGAAATGCGTAAATCATCACAGCTATAATTAAATATGTTTTTGGCTATTACTTATAGTACAGGTTCCCTAGAACAAATTTTAAAATGATACATATCAAGCTGGAATTGTCATGGTAGTAGTTTTGACGAGACGCCCAACTTTATGTATACGACAACTTTATACATTGGTACGTTAGTTAAAAAAAACAGGTGTTAAATATGACAAACTTAACTTTGCCCTTGGTAAACTATTATCCCCATACATCAACATAGGCCGCGATTAATTTACAAACCGCAAATAAATTTGTAATATTTTTTTTTTGTGATGCAACGATAATGGTTTTTACTACAAGCTATGGCACTTAGCACAAGTAAAAGCCATAATCGTTGCATTATAAAAGTCATTTTTTAATATCAAAAAAAATAATATTAGTAACATTTTCACAGAAACACTTTCTGCGTTGGTCTAGTGGTCAGTGGCCCTGATTGCTGACTCAGAGGTAGTGGGTTCGATTCCCACAGGGGACACAAATTTTCGTGATCCAGTGTCCATGGCTTGTATGTTTGTAAAAGTCCCCCGCGACACAGAGCTTTTGCTCCCTAATGCGGGAATTGTCTTAAAAAAATATTTACTACACAATTATTAGTTATATAAATTATAATAGTAATATATATTAGTTATATATTAGAAAAAAATGGATACCTATTATTTTATAAATATATTTTTAATTTAAAAAAAAATACTGTTAGTACCTACCTACAAGTATGTAAAAAATGTTTCTTATTGATTTGAATTATGATATTTTAAAGTAACGCATTAAGGCTAACCTAATTAGGTAAAAACTACATAATAATATATAGATAATTTTGCAGATTAGATAAATAAAATATGTTTTCGTATAGTTTTTTGTGCTTATTTATTAGTTGTATTTATTTTAGCTATTACAAGATCCAACCCTTAACATCAAAAAGAATAACTACAGAAATATTTCATCATTCGAAATCAAGGATGGTGTCCTTTGCACTGACAACTATGAATATTTTTACAAGAGGACTAACAAAGATAGATCAGATTTATGGAGATGTCGAAACAAAAATAGCGCAAAATATGGATTGAACAATTATTCACTTATGTGATAACCACCCCTACAAAAACTGCACCAGAGAAGCTAATAGAATTTAAAATAAAGGAATGTTTAAAAAATATAAAAAATAAATCTGATACACCAGTCACTATTATAATATCCTACTACTAAATGTAAATTATATTTTACAAGATTAAACTTTAAGTTAACAATACTTTTGTCATACGTATAGGTGATATAAGTTAACAAGTAAGTAATAGCTAAAAACATATTTAATTATAGCTGTGATGATTTACGCATTCCTAATATTATACTATTTACTATTTTTATCAAAGACTTTTTATGTATTAGGTGCTGTGATTTCTTTGAAATAAATATTTTGGGGATTTATTATATTCATTTTATTTTTGTGAACCTTTATTTTTTGTGACGGCTATACTTTTCCGACCCAAGTAACTTTTGGTTTTACTTGTGGTACCATATGATGAATCAAAATAAATAATCTTTTAGGGACCGCGGTCCCGATCCCGAATGACGAACGACTCACTAGAGGAATTACGATAGATGTTAATCTATACCATATAATCTATATCTAAACTAATATTATAAAGAGGATAGATTTGATTGTTTGTTTGTATTGA
This sequence comes from Herminia tarsipennalis, assembly GCA_945859575.2. Taxonomy (NCBI): domain Eukaryota; kingdom Metazoa; phylum Arthropoda; class Insecta; order Lepidoptera; family Erebidae; genus Herminia; species Herminia tarsipennalis. The sequence continues at coordinate 18,169,815 of OX243837.2, forward strand.
ATAGGCTCCGAAACTACTGGACGGATTTGAAAAATTCTTTCATCGTTGTGAAGCTACACTAACCCCGGGTGACATAGGCTATTTTTTATCCCTGTATTCCCACGGGAACGGGAACTAATAATATTTATTAACAATATTTATTGACAAAGTTGTTAATACAAAAGTTGTGAATTCTCTGGGCCCTGAACTAGTGTGAACTGTATTTCAGAGTCCAGTGTCTTCGCCTTATAGTGTAGGTACAATGTTATGTCATTATTTTAATTAGGTTATACAAACAAAGGATATAATATATATCTTAGTGTTACTAGACATTTGTGTGTTGTGTGTCTGCGCATGTGCGTGAGTGTGTGTGCGTGCGTGTGTGTGTGTGTGTGTGTGTGTGTGTTTGGATTACATTAGTAGGCCTTTTTAATAAATAATGAAGCTAATAATGTTATATTTAACTTTTTATACAATGTTTATAAAAAATATATCACTAATATTAAAAATGAATAAAGTGAATAATAATGGTAAGTAATTATTATTAACCTATATAGATAATATAGTAATAATTACTTACTAGAATAAATTATTATGATATCTACTTATCTTTACCATTATCCAATTACAATATTCCTTGCGGGATCAGCATAATGTATTCGTATCCCGTTCTCCAGCACCCGGAAACTTATTTTATTCTTTGAAACATGTACCTACTCTGTAGCGGCAATCAAACAATGTCAAATGTTGTTCGTGCGGCGCTGTAGCGACGATCAATGCGAGTAGCATGAATGTGGTTCTTGAACCACGTTTCAAGTCTGGAAATTTTAGTGTGGAAGATGAGGCTCGCTCTGGACTCGACTCTGGACTCAAGATGGCACTTGATTTTGTCACACCGTGACAGGGCGTCATGACAGAAATCACAGGTGATGATAGAAATGATAACTTACGATAAGAATGTCCGAAAAAGATTGTGGTCGAACCATGGACAAGCCCCAAAGATCGTGGCAAAGCCCGGCCTGACTCGGAACAAAGTGATCCTGTGTATATGGTGGGATTGGAAAGGAATCGTCAACTATAAGCTTCTGCCGCCGGGTAAAGCTATCGATTCTGACCTTTACTGTCAGCATCTGATGAGGTTAAAAGAAGCTATTGAGAAAAACCGGCCGGAGCTGGTGAACAGAAAAGGCGTGGTGTTCCATCATGACAATGCCAGACCGCACTCATCTACAGCCACTCAGCAAAAATTAAGAGAGCTTGGCTGGGATCTCATCTTGCTCCATCAGATTTCCACCTGTTTCGGTCACTTCAGAACTCTTTAGGAATAATCATGTTAACCACAAAAGAACACGATGAAAACTACCTGTCAGATTTTTTAAATCAAAAATCTCAAACTTTTACAACAATGGGATCATGGCACTGGCACCCACAAGATGGCACAAGTCATCGATCAAAACGGCACATACATATTATAAATATATTATACTTACCTAAAAATTTTTTTTTTCTTTGTATGAAAAATACGAAAATACTTTTGCCCCGACCTTATAGGTTATGTGATGAGTCAGCTAAATGTTACGTAGTATTCATTCTTGGTCAAAAGAATTAATATAAAATGTCAAAGCTATTGTATACTGTTCTGTAATTTAATTTGTATTTTATTTAAATGGATAGTAAATTGTTGGCGTAAGACCAAGATCAAGACGGCAACACTAGTACGCGCATAGGCTACGTAAACGGCGTACAATCATTGTGTTCACATGATTCGCGCTAGAGGATTTCACTCGCGCGTAATCGCGTATCATTCGCCGGCATCTCGACTCGCCCGCTATTCGCGCGTAGTACGCTTGAGTTGAGATACTCAGAGCCCCTTGTTGCGTTCAGTATACGCGCGAAGCTAGCGCGACTGGACGGACTCAATAATATATTATTCATAAAATAAATACAAGGCAACTAAAAAGCAAAAAATAATATTGCATATTATTTTTTGCTTTTTAGTTGCCTTGTATTCATTTTTGAAGTTAGTAATATTTTTTTGTAAAAAAGTCTTTTATGTCTCTGATTTTAGTGAGTTGGTTTGTAATTCACTTAGCTTACAAAAGGCTTATGTCAACTGCTTAAATCTTTTTACAAAATATTGCTTGCCTTAATGCAAGGCCGTTAATTGTTGAGGAATTCACAAGATAGTTCACTATCAGCTCTATTACATTGTGTAAGAGTAGTATCACGAGAGTAAAAAGCTACATATTACCATATTAAAATAATCAAACCGCAAACTGTAAAATATTGAATAGGTCCGCTCGTCATTTGTGGTCTTCACATCTATTCCACTTCATCAATAAGTGCTTTTTGAGAGTAAGTGCACGAATCACTATGAAATATACCTAAATCACTGTAGGTGTGCCTTTAATATTTATAATATATATTTATATATAAGTTTCCTCGATTTCTCCAGTATCCCATTTCCCATTTCATCAGATCGTGATCTGATAGCAATGGGGCCAACTTGAAAGTATACCCTTTCAAACACAAAAATAACTTTTCAAATCGGTTCAGCCGTCTTTGCGTAATTGGTGAACAAATATACAAATAAAAATATACAGTCGAATTGAGAACCTTTTCCTTTTTGAAGTCGGTCGCACAACCCCTAACTATTTTTAAAAGACCGATCCACGACCTATCCGACACCCCACATGATGGGGTAAGTAAGAAAAAAAAATCACATCACTTTACGTGTAAGGGTGGTACCCGAAAACGTTTTTTTTTTCAATGTTTTATTACAATAAATATATTACACTATTTACATTTTTCTAACTTTGAAGAAAATAACAATATCGTGCCCGCCGTTGCAAAGTTACGTTGTAAAATTTTCATGAACTGTCAAAAGTGATCTAATAAAGTAGCCCTACTTTTAATATCAACTCTGACCAAAACTTTGCTACTATAATTTCAGAAAATTAGGTTTTTATTTTATTTTTATTTTAAAGTCTGTTTGACTGTCCTGTATGCGGCCCAACCCCTTACGCGCGTTTTTCGCGTCATGTGAATGCAATAATAAATTTGTCTCGCGCGTATCACTGGCGCGTTATTCGCCTCATCTGAACACGTGCTAAGGGTCTCTGAGCTAAAGTGGGGACAGACAGACGGATATGGTGAAACTACCGGATGATTTCTAATATACCTACTAATAACCTCCCGCTCGTGGCTTCTTTACATTACACTTAATATCAGTTTTGTTTTTTTTTTATATTTTAACCCTTAATTATCTACGACTTGTTTTTGGAGTTATGTCCTTAACCATCTCCAGACTATTTTACTGGAGTTAAAAATCGTTGTTTATTTTTAGCTTAAACCTGACAAAGAAACATCGATTTTACTCCGGAGTCTCTCAGATGTGTGGGAAATAGATGTGTGACAAAAGTAGGTGGTAGGTAGTGAAGGGTTCATTTGAATTTTTCTTTCAAAAATTATATTACGAAGATATTTGGTGTACTGTAAAGAAGCAAAGAGCGGGAGGTTATTAGCATATTAAAAATCACCTTGTATAAGGGTTACGTTTTGCCATTTTGACTACGGAACCCTAAAAACAACAGAAATTTAATTACATCTTTGTATATAAATAAATAATTGTAATTATTACTCGCGGCCACTCTTTTCAAATTTAAATTTTAAAAATATAACAATAATAATATTTTGGGTCAACATTTATCACCTGTTTGGTTATCATAGTACAGAGCCTGTACTATGATAACCAAACAGGTGATAAATCGGGGAGCACGGCAGTGCCCCGCCAAGTCGAGCGCGAAGCAAACACTGCCGTACCATCCTTTACTGGAACCATTTCGCCGCATTTTCAGGCCCCTATTTGAGAACCTGTAGATAAGACCAGAACGCAAAAATTTTCGTCATCCAGTAAGCTATAAAATTACACATAAAATAAAAAAAAAATCAAGTCTGTAGGTCATTTAGTTCCGAAGTTAAGCGGAAGCAAAGTTTCACATTTATGACACTCACTCACTCACTCACTCATGATCATCAGAATAGAAATAGTACTTCCCATAAACTCAGAGAGCTGAAATTTGGTACAGAGTCAGGGTTTAATGGTCATATAAAGGGAAAACTATAAAAGCTAGGATAATCGAAGATCTGGAGTACCTAGTGACGCTTATTTGAAAACTCAAGAGCCCAACCAAAGTATTAAAAATCGACATACCGCCTTTACAAAAAATATTCAACTTTTTTTGCCTCTTCATTTGACGTCAAAAATCGAAGGTCTGAAGTATCTGATGAAGAATCCTCAGCTTGTCTTACTTTATTTATTTGTTAGTATTAAGTACTCTTAGTTTTCTAGGTTTAGTTTTCAGTTAGGCAGTATATATAATCGCGTCCGTGTTCATAAGTAAGTACTTTTCTAGTATTCTAGGTTTAGTTTATTTAGGTAGATATTACTTCGTTTCGTATTCCAAACTTAATTGTGGACCGAACTTTTTAGTTACAACGAACTTACGTTGAATATGATACAGCTGGATGATTCTACGTTTGTAAAAATGTTAAAAAGAATCAGAGTAGGAGTGACAACTCATTCAGACAGAGATATACTGTCTAACCGATTGATACGTCTGCTCTCGCATTCCAATGAAGGAAGGTTAATGGAAATTGCAGAATGTTTGAGGGACTTACCAGAAGATACTGTTTTTTTACTACCGACTAGAAATATGTGTATGCAGTTAAATAATGCTATGTTAAAAGCGATTCCGCACCCCGAGATAAAGTTAGTTGCTAAAGATTCCTTGGATTGTTTAAAATGTATGATAAAGAAAGCCCGGGCGTGTTTACAAAATTATGAAAATGATGCGTCGATGACTGATGGACTGGAAGAAAATATAATTATTAAAGCGGGAGCTAAAGTAATGCTTAGGAGAAACATTGATGTTAGTTTAGGTATAGTGAATGGGTCGATAAGCGTTGTACAAAAAGTGAGGTGGGACCCGGAAGACTAAACAAAGCCTAAACAATTGGTAGTAAAATTCGTTAATAATTTGATTCACGAATTAATGCCTATAAAGTCAAAATTTGAGATCATATCCCGGGCATACGTGTACAGAGAACTATTCCCAATCTGTGTGGCGTACGCCCTAACAATTCACAAGAGCCAAGGTCTAAGTTTAAAAAATGCCCTCATGGACATTGGCACCTCTATATTCTCTTGTGGCCAAGCCTACGTGGCGCTTTTACGAGTAACCAATCTTCATGGGGTGCACCTCATAAATGTTGACTTCAAGAGTATAAAAGCTCAAGCTTCAGCGATCACCACAACCGGCTTAGGCGTAAATACCGCACCGATCTTTCAGAAATTAAATCGTCTAAACCGTCTCAAAGAATAAATAATGACCGCGAATGGGCAATACGAAAAACTGTAGCTACTGTACAAGAATCAGAACCGGAAAAAAAATAAAGAAAGATTTGTAATAATAAAAAAACGACTCCTAAAAAGAAAAAAAAATGTGTCAAATAAGAAAATCTTATTTACGTACGTTTCTACAAAAAGAAGTGAAATCCTACCAAAAACGTTCTGTAAAAAACTAGCCAAGTCTCGATGGAGCTGCTTGTTTATCTCTAAAAAGTAATGAAATCTAGACAAAGTCGTGCCAAGTCTAAGGTTCCTTACTGCGATTTCTTTATTATTATAGTTCTCCGCGGCCCCGCCCGCGTGGCAATATACGCTCTTGCTCAGGTTCTAAGGAAAGTAGCGTGCTATTGCTCAGGTTCTAAGGAAAGTAGCGTATATATATAAAGCCTATAACTAAATCCGGACATAAGAGATTATGCTTCCAAAATGTGAATAGAATCTGTCCAGTAATTTTAGCGCCAACTCCGAACAAACAAACAAACAGACACGAAAATCGTAAGAAGGGTTTTGGATTCAGAAACCTTTAATTAGTCGATCTTCTCATAGGTTAGTTTTTTTTTAAATATCTTCAATGTACAGACACGGCTACTTTACAATAAAACTTTTTTTACAAAAAACGTCTAACCAACTTCAATCACGGTTGATTTGCTAGCATTTATTAAGGAGTTTCGTTGTCTGTCTCATCATCAGACCATTACGAACGTACTAATCGAACAAAAAAATAATTTAAAAAATCCGTCCATATATTATATGGAATTAAGCTCGAACATACATAAAAAATATACACATCCGAATTGAAAACCTCTTCCTTTTTGAAGTCGGTTAAAATGGCTGTTATACATAGAGTTATATAATTTAAATTCTACGGATCTTAATCGCGTAGATATTTTAAGGTTTAAATATCTTTCATTTATTTCCTGACATTTCGACCGTGTTGGAACGGCCGTGATCACTGATTTACTGATAAGAGTCGCAGCAGATTATCGATTTTTTTTTAAGAGCATTTCCGCACTAGTGAACAATCCATGTCTTGCGGATACTTTACAAACATACACGGACACAAAGTACATTCAGACTCGGAACAATAATCTGTAGATCATACAAAATGATGTCCCGTTCGGAACCAAATCCACAACCTCCCGCATAACAATCGCATCGTATTCCTACTGGTTCACCGAGAAGATAAAGTTATCTCACGTATATGGTTATTTAAATGTATATAGGTAAATGCTTAGTATCAAGTTTAGTTAAAACACATATAACTTATTATGTACAATGTACTTATCTTAGTTTGCCAATAAGCCGCTTCACGTCATTACCATTCAGATATCTTTCAATCTTCAGCTCTAATTTGTAGTTAATGAACACGTGCATTGCCGTAATATGATTTTCCGTTTGAATTCCGTTCATATGATTTTCAATTTCCAATTTTCACATGAATATAAACGCGGTATGAATGAAATATTACCTGTATATGAATAATAAATTGGAGGTGGAAAGATAAGAACTCCATTTCGTTGAGCGTAAAGACGTAACATTCACGACACGTATTTCTATGGTACCAGTCAACTGATTTGAATCCCAAGCCACTCTCGTACTTTGTCACAAAGTTACAGCTATGATCACTTTGAGGTCATATTCCGAATGCTACATTTTGGTAAAAAGTCAAAAGTCAAAATACAGAGGAAAGGAAGACGACTGACCCACACCGCCACCACAAGCAATGACATTTTAGTGAACATGACGATCCATGACATTACATCTCATAGAAACGAAAATAACCTTAGATAATTAAATGAAGTACGATCGCTAGTTACCGTTACTAACAATTTCAGTTATATATACAGAGTACCTAGGTACTCTGTGAATATACAATGCTAACAACATTTTAATATTTAACACAAATACCTTCATTATTCTGCATTTTTACATTTACGACCATGAATTTTACATAATTCAAGTAACCAGTTTATACAATTAAAAAGAAAAATAAAGAAGAAGAAAGAAAACCAAGATATAATTTTAAAATTCAGAAATAATTAATATTATACAAAATAAAATTCATAACTCCTGTGTGAGCATTACGACCATACGTTTTTGTCGTTTAAATAATATAATCATCTATACAATAATAATAAATATATATATATATATATATATATATATATATTGCGAGGTAACAGTGAGTATACCTATTTCCTTAAATTTTTCCCTTAGTGAAACCCTAGCTTCAAGCTGATATATTGCACGTACTGCTCTTTTCTGTAGTATAAAAATACTTTCGATATCAGCGGCTCTACCCCAAAGTAATATCCCATATGATATGTAGCAGATTCCAAGATTTCCTGATTCAAATGTTCATGTCGAAATGTTCTCTGCTCCTATATACTTTAAAAATAAGAGATGTATCATCCGCAAACAGTACAACTTAACAAACATTTTCTAAATAGGATGGTAAATCGTTAATATAAATTAAAAACAAAAATGGGCCTAAAATCAAACCTTGTGGCTCGCCTAACTGAACCGGTAATCCGGTAGACTTCACACCGTTAACATCAACATATTGCATCCTTTTACTCAAATATAATGTGACAACAGCTAGTGCATTGTCCCGCACGCCATAAAAATCTATTTTTTTTTATAATCGTATCATGACAAACACAATCGAACGCCTTTGAAAGGTCGCAGAATACGCCAATGGCATTTTTCGAGTCTTCCCATGCATTGTAGATGTGTTTTATCAAAGCAACTCCTGCATCTGTTGTTGAGCGACCTTTAGTAAAACTATACTGATCATTATGTAGGAGGCTATTTATATTAAAATGTCTTAGTAATTGATTAAGAATAATCTTTTCAAAGATTTTACTGAATGCAGTTAACACTGAGATTGGTCGAAAATTACCAGCATTAGTTTTGCTACCTGACTTAAACAAAGATCTTGCTAAAATCCATCAGATCCAGAAAAGTACCCGTATCTATATATCTGGTAAAGTTAGAATTAAAATTATACTTCTTCATACCATACAACTCATATAATCTGTCCCTACTCATATATATGCCTACTGTAGCCCCCTCATTAAATGCCATAGTCCCCTTGATGACCTTTGTCTTCGTCTTAAAAGTGTTTTGAAACCCTTTCTCTACAACTTGAAACATGGATCTATACATGTGGTTGGGTGATTCTAATTCTAATAATGCTATCCAGCATTATTAGAATTAGAATTAGTCATTTGAATCCTCAAATGACTAAAAATACTGTTTCTAAAACATGAAAAACGATTTTTTGATAAAGGCCCAACTGTTATCTTTCGAATATTATTGTAAGTAGTAGAGTAAGGAAATCTTGCTAATTGACCACAGTGGTCTGAAGTTAAATTATGTAAATATTCACGGTTAGTAAAAATATTGTATCTAAGAAGATGATACTGTTATTCTAGTAGGCTCAAAAAACAAGTTATTTAAATTAAATGATTTAAAAAGGTTTATTAATCTATCAGTAATATATGAACAGTCTAATATATGGATGTTAAAGTCGCCACAAACTATTATGCCTTTCTTGCTAGATTTTTTTTTCTGAGAGCATCTTCTATCACTGACACAAATAAACTTAGGTTTCCTAAAGGGGGTCGGCATGCACAAATAACAATAAACTGTTGAAGCTCAACACAGGACAACTCAGCATTACGTTCTATAGATAAACTTGTAAGGTCTTTGCGTTCCTCACATGTAATATTTTTGCTAACAAGTATTAGTAACCCACCACCACTTCTCACAAAAGAGCTATAAATAATGTAATTTTCAGTATTTCTAAAACTAACTTCATGAGCTTTTAGCCAATGTTCAGTAATGCACATGACATGTACATTGTGCGTCTCTAAGAAAAAAACTGAATTCTAACTCTTTGCCGGACAGTCCCTGCATGTTTTGATGCACAACATTCAGTTGGTTGACCTTGCCCGTTGTCTCTAATTGTAGTTTAAATTACAAGTTCAGTCATTATCATTGTCACTTAAACAAACTAAATTCTTAGATACTTTCCTAGTGCCTGTGTCAACATGTATTATATTAAACGCTAATAATTTAGCAAGTTGTTCCTTATAAAAATAAGACATGTATTTTCTGTCAATACAAACTTACTAATTAGTAATAAATATATGTATTAGTATCAAAAAATAAAATAAAATAAAAAATAGAAGGTATTGTTTATCAAGCATATATAAAAAAAGGAGGAATATTAGTACGAAAACGATAATATTAATATGTGAGACTTTTTACAACAAAAGGTGACAAAGAATTACAATATATAATGATAGGTTTTACGTTTTGTATCACAAGGCTTAAGTATCAAATTGATTGATCGTACGTGGCTTTTAGTAAACATGGCGCCTAATATAAAAGCGTCTCTTGAAGCTCCTTGCTATAGATAATTTAATTACAATATCAGAGGTACATAAACTATTTAACTCATAGGCCCTTTGTTTAGTTATAAGTGCTCGGGAAAATAAGTATTGAAAATCACAGCATCTCTCTCTCTGTGTGTGCGTGTATGTGGTATTGTAGCCCTTTAACTAATGAATTGATTTGTATGAGGTTTTGAAGAAAAGTTATTTGCTTTGTAAATACAATTTAACACGGGAATAAACGCGGTCAAGCTCAACACAGTCAGCTTGTGACCACGGTCGGTGTAACCCGGTCGAAACGTCAAGCATAAGGTAAATACTTTACCTAGGTTAAACGCGTTTATTCCCGTGTCAAATTGTATTTATAATGCAACGCGTAAGTTTAAAAGTTATATTTGCTTTGTATTTAGATACTTCTCATGGAAATCAGTTTAGCTGTTTAGATGATATTTAAAAAAATATATATATGCAAGTTACTGTAAACTTGTATTTTCTGTTATTTAGGTGGCATGGACTATCCATGGAGATGATGTGGAGTGGAGCTCGTGGACAGGCTGGCCGTATGTGTGGTTCGCAAGTCACTGGCTGGCGATGTCACACTCCTGCTGCAATCCCATCATATACTGCTACATGAATGTGAGATACAGGCGCGGATTTAAACAGGTATCGTAAAATTCGTATATTTATTGAAAGAAATTGATGAAAATAAAGTGTATTTTTAAAGTTCGAGGTTGAAATGGTGGTTACGCTCAGGTCACTTTGCTATCACCTCTTTCTTCGGTTTAGAGAGCAAACCGGAATTATAGTGAATTATAGTAATAATTGTGTGTGTTGTGTGTCTGTAGAGTGACTGGCCTGTTGGTCTAGTGATTAGTGACTCTGACTGCTATGCCGGAGGTCGTGGATTCGATGCCTACCCAAAATAAAACTTTGTGTTATGAGCACGATGGTTTATTCTGTGTCTGGGTGTTATGTATCTGTAATATGTACGTATTTAGTAATATATAAGTATGTTTATCATTCGTCTGGTTTCCATAGGACAAGCTCTGTTTAGTTTGGGATCAGATAGCGTTGTGTGAGTTGTCCCAAGATATAATATGGTTATATTATTATATAATTATACATCATAGCGTACTTAGGCAATCCCTTTAAAAAAGTTTAAATATGTATATTCAAGCTTTATGAGTAGCATAAAATATTTCCAGTAGATTTTGTTAGGACCAGAACTTCCAAAAGCAAGAAACTTTAAATTTTTTTTTGCTTCAGTTTGTAAAGCCAATAAAAGCTTTAGTTGGTCCTAACCAACTAGGTAGAGGTACGTGTACGACGATTTTCATTGCCTTCAATAAACTTTTCAATAAAGAAACACCAAACGAACTTAGTGCCGCTAATATTTAGGCAAATGTAAGAAGCTTTTACGTTTTATGCAGACTTGTTCGAATTTCAGTAGGTGTCTCTATAATGTTGCCATTACTCGGGGTTTCTTTTTTTATTTTGCAATAGGAAATTAACCCCTATACATAGGTTATGTGAAAAACGAATATATTCCACGGAACTGTACATTTGCCGGAACAAAAAGTAGCCGATATGCAATTCAAGACTATAAACCTTTAAAGATAGAAAACTAAAACAGAAGTTTTAGATTTTTTCTAGATTAGTCAAAGAGACTTACTAGTCTCTTTCTTTGTTCTTTTCACTAGAAGTAAGATAAAAAGTAATACAATCATTTTACTCAACCGATTTCTGTTAATATCATGAGAGGCTAGGCTAGACTGTAGACAACTACACATAGGAGATATTGTAGTGCTTTAGAGTATTAGGTGTATTCATCTATTAGCCGACAGTGGCATAAAATAAAATGCCTGTGACATACGGGCATGACGAAACTATAAGAGTTCCGTTTTTGCTATTGTGGCTACTGAACCCTAAAATCGGCTAATCGGCACCGGGGGTTCCTTACATGTGTAACTATCCCTGTTGCACATATACGGAACACTTGGTGCCCTAGTACAACTCGCATTTTTTATTTTTGCTAGCATCAGTGAATCTTTTTGTCCGGGTCTACCCGCCACTGAGTATTGTTTAATCACGCAGATCTTGCTCTGCTAGATCGTTACAGAGTCACGGCTCTCTATATGGCTGAGAGGGACGCAATATAATACACAAATGGTCTTGCCTGCAATATGCCTAGCTACGTAGTTCTCATATCAATCCATATAATGTTCTACTGATGGGCACGGGTCTCGCCAGTAGAAACTACTTATTATAGATCCTGGAGGTAACTGAACGCGAACAGGATAGCAATCGCGGAGAGGTTTTAGGGTATGCAGAGGAAACCCTTAGTCACTTCGACGACACAATTTTGGGTAGAGTCGAGACCTACACGTAAATAGAGATATAAAAAGAAATAAAGGAATATATTTGTATTTACGAGATATTTTCGAGGACATTTAATATATTGATATGACTTTTTGCTTGAATAGGTACACACAGTTAAAAGATATTGTAGGTAACTAGAGTGAGCTAGGTATTGTGGTGTGTCAATAAAAAAGTATCTACAAATTGTATTTTGCTTTTAGGTAAATATATTTTGTTCAGTTATTATTTGAAGCTTTTTTATTATGTGAGACATGTAACTTAGAGCTTTTGACGTATGTTTGAATAGATCCCGATTCCATATCTACTTTTGAAATAATTATAGTTACAATACATATGTTTTGGACTGAACAAGTTATTTGTTTTTGTCATTATTACAAAATGTAGAGTACTATTTTTTCACCAAAATAACGAAGTAATGGGGCTAAAACCGCGACAGTGCGGTTTCATATTATAAATGTGAAAATAAGCCCATATTCATGTATTTATTTATCTGTTACAGTTCGTTTGAAATTCCGTGTATTTTTGGGAACAGTGGTGGCCCAGTGGTATTGACCTCAACTTACGAACCGTAAGTTAGCATTGTAGCCGTAGTTACCATCGTACCATATCGTAGCCGTAGGCTCAAAATCCAGGCTGCCGATACCTTCTAAAACCATTAATTTGAAGACGTAACATCTACATATCCATACTAGGCCTGCGTTGTGGAATACGACGGCGAGCACCTACCTTTTCTCAGCGACGAGGCTTTGCGGGAGTAATGGGAACATTATTAGGCTGATTATTTGTTAATGTTATTATAACAGTGTACGTTACAATGTCATTATAAGTTTACATAAAAGACATTGACGTTCATAAGTACATAGTAACAGTAAATTACATTAAGTAGGTAGTAGCTACTCACAGTTCCTTTGTGTACGTAAGTTATAATAGGTACTGACTTTGTATCTTAATTTTTCTTTATAACCCAAAATACTTTGGGCTGGAAGTAAAGAATAACAAAAGAATATTCTAGACATTATTATTACTTATTTGGATAGAAATGCTTTGTAAAAGCGGTAAAACAAAAACCTGGTTGCTTAAAATTAATAACTGAAATATTTTGGCGCAAAAAATCTGCTATTTAATTTTTTCTAATTTTTATGTATCTACCCAGTGTCACTCTCACAACTGAGACGAATGTAACGACACCTCTCAAGCTAAAATTCATCAAGCTTTAGAGCATGCCAAAAAATTTACATACATACATACACACACTAAGAAAAACATAACCCTCCTTCTTGCGCAGTCGGATAAAAATGAACAAAAGTTTTGGTCTAAACCGAGTCGGGAACAGTAGACTGCTACGCAACAGTAACCTGCATAGAAGTAGTTTCACTGTAGATGAGTGGGTGTTCGCTTTGTAATCGAATACAAATATTATGTTTTACAAAAGTGATGAAGTATTTGAGCGCTTCATTCTCATTCGAATTTCAAAATTAGATTTTATAGAAGTGGTTTGTGTTAGCGTACTGAGGGAGTTAGGAATGTCTCAATCACTAATTCACACACTCTTCAGAATCTGATAGATTTAATCCATTCTAGACTCACGACCCTTCAAAGCTCTTCACAACCAGTATCGCCCACGCGACAGACGTTGGCCAATTTTATGGGATATTTTCGTTCATTTATATAGACAGCTCATTAATATGAAATTCACATGAATTTATGGAAGACATCGTTGAATATACAGTCTTGTTGATAGGACGATTTGGTACAAATACGTAGACAGGTACTTATCGATTTGGTTTACGAGTTTACGACTCGAGGCGCCACTTTTTTACCTTAGCGATCTAATTTCAAGAGGAATAAATCTAGGTTTATTTACCTACAGAAGGAAAATTACCCGCGTAGAAATGTGCGATTGTCAGCAGTATACATAATCGTTTTATTTTCGTATTTACGATCTTAGGAATGGTGTGATCACATGTTGTTTCTACATTATACTTATTAAAAGCGTGTTTTATGCAGCATCTTATTTGCCGATAGATTATTCTAGATAATTTGCTGGCTATTTAAAACCATGGCTATAAGTATAACGTTACGCCTAGTTCTTTATCATTTTGTAATAGGTACGAATTTGGGACGACACCCGAAACGTGTCTAAATGTGAAGCCAATTCCGATTCATCGGGTGAAATAATTTAGCCAATAATTGCCAATCTTATTCAATTTAGTAGAACTCTATGTCTTAAAACAGGGAAATAGGTATTAAATAATAAACATACCTCCCTGCAAGCAAGCATAAATATATACATGCTACCCTGTTTATAAATAAGAGACAGTGTTTGAGCTTCGGGAAAGTTCCTAACTAGGATAGTGTGTTGATTCAACGATATTGCAGTCGGGTGATAGTGATAATAAATTGATTGGAGTGTGTCCATGACGTGACGATGTTTTTGTTTAGTCCAATAACACAATCACATAGATAGCATAGAAATTATAAATATTTTAACTTTATTCATACATAAAATTTATCACAAATAAAATATAAACAGTGCCAATTCTTTGTAAAAACCAAAGCCCAGGTTTTTAGCCTCGAAGAACTATAAAACATTATATCCCGAAGGATTTACAAAAGCTTACTCGGTTTATATCAACATATCTTAATTTATAAAAATCTCTTGGATACAGTATAGTTAGGTACATCGAGCTCAACAAAATATTTCTAGGTGTTCTTTGCATTATGACAGTACGTTGTATTATATTATTGTTTTTGTTCCAACAGATCCTCAGTGGTTTATCGTGCTTGAAGATAAAAGATGGGAATAGATCGCTCCAGCGCTCGAGTGTTTGCGAAGGTATACCGCTATCTGGTAAGAACAGCTATTCTATATTATTTATCGTCTAATTCTTTAGCAAAATGCACGTCCAGCGCTCGCTCGCTCGGGCCATATAATCTGAAAATGGGGCAGAGTTGGGCGTAACCAACTACATTGACTAATCTAACTACAAAGGCAACTACATGCAGTTAGATTACTTTTGTTTGAATGTAGTTATATTCACTAAACTAACTACAGTCAATCTAACTACATAAAGTAATCAGTAATCTGATTACTATAGTTATGTAGTTATAACTACGTTAAAACTACTTATGTCCTAAGAGTATCTTGTTGGTGCAAAATAAAGCGGTTAAGGGAGTGTTGATAAACTTTCGCGATTTGTACACATTACTAAAATATATATATTACGGGTCTTAATCGCGTGAATAATTTAAGGTAAAATACCTTGTTTATTGCCCGACGTTTCGACCGTATTGCAACGAGTCTTCCCGTGACCACGGCCGTTGCAATACGGTCGAAACGTCGGGCAATAAACAAGGTATTTTACCTTAAATTATTCACGCGATTAAGACCCGTAATATATATATTTTAGTAACGGTTAAGGGAGGTTGCGGATAAAGGAGGATGTTGGTTGTAACGTATTATAATTAAGTTGACTGATAACTATTTGTAAACACAATTTTATGAATTTTCAATTCATGTGATGATGGCGTTGTTTGCTAGTGGTGATGATTTTTAATGAAGAAGATGATTATAGTGTTGGTGATGTATATGGTGAAGGTAATGATTAGGATGAGGAACATGATAATGACGACGATTTATATTAATGATGATGATGAAATTTCTTGTTCGTACAGATGGAGTCAAAACTTTGAACTCCTTTAATTATTTATGCCACGAATAATGGGGTGTCGGCCCACCTTATTAGTACTCAAACTTTTTGTTTTGACATGACCTTATATTAACCTTGTTTGTATTCAAACTTCTTGTTTTGATAAGATCTTTGTGATTATAGGGACAAAACTTTAAACGCCTGTCTCTTACGAACTATGGACCGCAGACCCACCTTGTTTGTACTTAAACTTTTTGTTTTAACGAGATTTATGTAATCGCGAGGTCAAAACTTTAACCACGTGATCATGTGCTTGTATCTCATTTCGACGCTGTTTTTACCGACTTATTGCCCTGGGATCTGCCAGTGTGTGCCTTTTTCCAAATTTGCTTGTAAAGCGGTAAATAAGGGATTCGACCCTTCCTCACACAAACACATACTAGGCGCAAACCCACTCAAAAAATAATCTCCTTCATCGGTCCGGAAAAGAAGTCACGGAAGTAATCATGATTAAAACTAATCAGATAATTCATTACATTTGGTGGTTGCAATCATGGTTACAATTGAAATTGTATACAAAATATAGTTAATAATTATTAATTATTATATAAAATTATTTGTAATGAATGGTACAATGTAGTTAAGATTTACTGATCGTAATCAAAAAATGTTAACTACATTTTCAACCGACTTCAAAAAGGAGGAGGTTCTCAATTCAACTGTATTTTTTTTTAATGTTTGTTATTCGATTACTCGCTCGGCTGGATCGATTTAAAAAATATATTTTTGTGTTTGAAAGGGTATACTTCCAGATTGCTCCCATTATCATTAAAGTTTGGATCTGATGATAAGATCTTGGAGAAATCAAGGGAACTCTTCAAATATTAAAGGCGAAAATAATTAAACATTTTGAAGTTGGTGCCTAAAACATAGAACTACATTTCCTGGCACCAACTTCAAAATGTTTAATAATTTTTTGTTGTTGTACCTATATTATTTTTTGCTTTTTAGTTCCCTTATATTTATTTTGGAAGTCGGTTTTTATTTTTAGTAAAAAAGTTTTTATATGATGTATTTTTGTAATATATGGCTGTGATTACTAACTACAAAAAGTAATCGCAGTTAGTAGTAAGATTACTTTAACTCAACTCTGACATGGGGTTATGATAAAAATAACAATATCTTAGTAAAGTTAGGTATGCCACAAATACGTGGCCTACTATTTTTAGTGGCAAACAAAGGGATATGGTGTTTTTGTAATGTCAATTTTAAGTTATTTGTTGAGTTCAATGTAACTTGAAAGTCAAGAACGAATCAATTGCAAATAGATTGCAAAACTTTATAGAATAAACGTGAGAAACAATAGCCGTATAGTAAGAAATTTCTGTAGCTTGACTATGTTCAATTAATTTTACAATTTTGATGTTAGAATCTCTATCAGTATTATAAATTTGCAAAGTAGCTATACCTGTACATATAAGAAAACTAGTCTAAATCAACGTATTAGGTAGGTGCAGGGTTACTGAATCCAAAACTTTGGTTTGTTTTTTCATGTCTGTTTGTTTGTTCAGGGTCGGCGCAAAACTCCATAAATATATTTTTATTGCTTTATTGCAGTTTTATAGGTAATATTTGAACTTAAATACTGCTACACATGGGCGTACCCAGGATCATTATTCGGGGTTATGGGGGTTCGTAATTTCGAGGGGGAATTTAGGTGGTACAATGGACTAAACACTACCTTTTTGGGTGGTGGGGGGGGGGGGGGGTGAAACCCTCAAATCCTCCCGCTGGGTACGCCCATGCTGCTACTAGTTTATATAACGGTATATATTAGCCGCGTCATACATTACACAAGTAGAATGGTCGCAACAATCAGCAACCACGCGGGTGTGGCATCGGGAAAAAGCTAGTAATTTAATAAAGCTGCTATTAACAAATAAAAGTTAGAACTCAGCTAGAACTTTCCTTCATTTTCAGTAAAAGCAAAATCAATATAAAGAAAATATTTTTGAGGATAACAGCGATCTAGGTTTAAGTTTACACGTGCAGCAGCTTTATCTACACGAGTCGTTTGTTTGTCTTGAAAATTATACGAATTTTTAAATTCTGCTTAATATTGTTTACTAGTCTCGTTTTCATTCTTGTTAAGAAAGTAAACAGGTAGGTAGATATAATAATCGCTTGATGGTAAGTCTGTAGAGATGAACCGATTATTCGGGGAAGCCGACCATCTGGCTAAATTTGTAGTCGGTGATTACCTCGCAAAATTATCGTCTAGTCGAATCACTTTAGTCGAATTTCTATCTATAAAATAAGCGCACACAGTAACAAAGTCAGCCGTTTAATGGGACTTTTATAAACCGACTAGTTCGCCAAAGTCATGGTCAGCCCTACCGTAGCCTATGATAAAAACTTTAAGTGGGTACATAATTTATATTTACACGATTGAATTTGAAAAGTAATAAAGTAGTTTAAATCACTAGCAAAGTTTGAAGCGGTCAAACACTAAGTGCTTTATTTTAGTTTGTAAAGGTCGAAAGGTATTTTAATACCAACAAGGGTTGACACGACTACGCTCATGGGAATACTCGTAAGCTGAAATTTTGTAACTTCTCGAATAATTATTAGAAGTCGGAATGTCCGCCATTAATTTGATATTGAAGATAACTCGCATTTAAACATTTTTTCACTGATTCCGTTTCACTGTCACTGCCCCGTGCTCCTTATTCTGAGACATTCGTCCATAGTTTTATTTTCCCAGTTAATATACTTCTTATGGTGTCCTTCAACCGAAACTCAGTGATATGTTCACATCACTTTTTCTGAAAAACTGACACCATTGTGATATATAGATATATATATATATATCCACCAAAGTGGCCTATTGCTAAACTATCCGTACGGACCGTCTCCACGGGCGAGAAAATCGCGGCGATATTATAGTCGTGCCACCTATTCCGATACACTCTGTTAGGAGGCGTCGCCACTCGGCGATATTATCACGGCGTTGCGATGAGTGGCTGAGTGCGCGAGAAACGTCATAGTATCGTCGCGGAACGTGGCGCTCTCGCTGCGAGAGCGCGGCGAGCGCGCTGACCGAAAATACTGTTACATTTGAAAACACATAATCATCCTCAGCCTATCGCAGTCGACTGCTGGACATAGGCCTCTCCAATTGCACGCCACTTTGTTCTATCTTCGGCGACTTCTCGCATCTAGCTCCTGCCAGCCGTTTTGCGTAAATCATCACTCCACCTGGCCTGAGGGCATCCTACACTTCGTTTGCCGAGACGCGGTCTCCACTCAAGAACTCGTTTACCCCAACGGTTGTCGGTTCTTCGGCTAATATGGCCAGCCCACTGCCAATTCAGCTTGCTAATCCAGTGGGCTATGTCGATAACTTTGGTTCTCTGCCAAATCACCTCATTTCTGATTTTGTCTCTAAGAGAAACTCCGACCATACCCTTATTATATATATTATATTTATACCCTTTCCATAGCCCGCTGAGCGACTTTGAACTTGTGGACCAGCCGTACCATCAGTGTCCACGTTTCGGCTCCATATGTCATGACGGGTAGGACGCACTGATTGAAGACTTTAGTCTTAAGGCATTGTGGGATCGACAATGAGAAGATTTGACGTAGCTCCCCAAACGCTGCCCAACCCAACCGAATTCTCTGTACCTCGTCCTCGAAGTTGTTTCTACCTAACTGCAATGCCTGGCCGAGGTACACATATTTTTGAACAACTTAGAGAACGGCGCCGTGCACCGCTGTCGGTTCCGGTAGTACATGTTCATTGAACATGACCTTGGTTTTATCCAAGTTCATCCGTAGGCCGATGCGTACAGAGGAGTCAGCCAGGTCATTCAGCATCTGTTATAGGTCCTGCAGCGTTTCTGCAATGATGACGATATCAAATCGCAAGTGAGAGATGTATTAACAATTGATGTTAATGCATCACCCTTTCCAGTGCAGCGTCTTGAACATATCCTCCATTGCATTTGTGAACAGTTTCGGGGAAATACTGTCCCATTGCCTCACTCCTCGATGCAATGGTATAGGTTTTGTTTGCTGATTCTGTACTTGGATGGACATGGTGGCAGCTTCGTAGAGACATCTCCATCACTTGGATATATCGCCAATCTACTTGGCATCGCTGCAGGGACTCCAGAACGGATCAGATTTCAATCGAGTCAAAGGCCTTCTTATAGTTCACGAATGCTAGACACAGGGGCTGATTATACTCCTGAGTCTTTTGTATAATATGCCGCACTGCGTGGATGTGGTCTATGGTGCCATATCCGCTCCGAAATTCAGCCTGTTCCGATGGTCGGAATTCGTCAAGTCTTCGCGCAAGGCGGTTCGTTATGACTCTTGAGAACAGCTTAAGGACGTGGCTGAGAAGGGGAATAGGTCGGTAGTTCTTCAGCCGGGCCTCATCTCCCTTTTTGAAGAACAAGAGGACTACACTTCTACTCCCCGCCTCCGGAATTCTCTTTTTAAACAGGACAGCATTAAAGAGCTTTTGGAGCTCCCTCAGTACAGGTTTACCTCCAGCCAGCAGCTCTGTTGTAACGCCATCTTCTTCAGGGGCTTTTCCATTTTTCAGCTGTTTAGGAGCCAGCACGATTTCGTCAATGTTGACTTCTGGCAGGTCTTCGGTGAAGTGGCGTGTTAGAGTGGCTCTAGGACCCTCATTTTCAGGTTCAGGTTAAGATGCAAGTGAAGCGTATAACCGGCCATAGAAGCCTTCAACTTCGGAGAGGACTGCCGGCTTTGACGAAACGACTTCTCCACTTGCTGTGGTCAGCTTCGTCAGGTGGCTTCTTCCAAGAGATTGTACGACTTTTGACCCCCTGTTCTGCTCGATCGCTCTTTTAATCGAGAGAGTGTTGGAGCGCCGAAGGTCGTGTCGTATAAGCTTGTTGATCTCTTGGTTTAGAGCGCGCTTTTCCGACGAAGTGACGGGTGGGTTTTCACGTCGTTTTTTCATTAGACCTAAAGTCTCTTCCGAAAGCTTTGACTTCTTGCCCTTACGCGGCATTTCATAAAATCTCGTACCTTCTTCCTTGAGTATCCGAACCACATTTACAAGCTTCTGGTTTACGTCTGTTGTGGTTTCCATGGCAGCAAATCGGTTATACAGGTTTAACTGGAACTTTTCGGATCTTGTCGTGGTTTGGAGCAAAGTAGTTCAACGGGCACGTTCCGCCTTGAAGTCGATATTCAGGGAGCCTCGGACAAGTTGGTGATCACTATCGGTATTAAACCTGTTGATCACGGAGACGTCTCTGAATATATGCTTTTAGTCCGTCATGATGAAGTCGATTTCATTTTTTGTCATAGTGTCGAGGCTTTGCTACGTTCACTTCCTATGGGGCTGTTTCTTTAAAAAAGAGTTCATCAAGAAGAGCCCCTCTCCTTTTGAGGAAGTTGACTAGCATTTGCCCCCTATGATTTCTGCTTCCAAATCCATGGGATCCTACTACCAATTCGCTGCAATTCTGTACCCCCACTTTAGCGTTGAAGTCCCCCATAACAACGTTGTAGTGGGTCTTAGTGGTGGAGTGGAGGGCCCTCGATATGTGATCGAACATATCCCCCATTTCGTCGTCTAGATAAGCCGAGGTCGGTGCGTACACTTGCACTACATTGAGGCTATACTATATCTCGGTGAGCTTGATAATGAGGTACGCTACCCTGTTTGACACGCGGGACCTTTCCACAACGTTATCAGAAAGAGACTTATTTACCAGAAACCCAACACCATCTTGGGATTGTTGGTCTCCCTCGCGGAAGTACAAAAGGTGGCCCAACTCGAGGGTTATGTTGTCTTCCCCTTATCTTCGGCCTTCACTTAACCCGAGGATATGCCACCTAATTTTCCCAAGTTTCACCTCAAGTTGTGCCAGATGCGAGTCTAGTCGTAGCGTGCGTCCGTTATACGTCACCAGGATCAGTCGGTTGTGGTGGCTTTCCGTCGCCGGAGCTTCTTAGCACCCCCCGCAACACCGTTACCGTAGACGCCACCATGTCCAGGAACAGGGGGCCGTGGCTTTTGTGCTTCGTGTATTTGGGGTAATGCCCATAATCGCCACGCTGGGCAGGCGGGTTGGCGATCGCAAGGCGTAGTTCTCGCATCAGTGACGCTGCTGCCCGTCACAGTTCACACATTGCAAAAATA
This sequence comes from Herminia tarsipennalis, assembly GCA_945859575.2. NCBI lineage: Eukaryota > Metazoa > Arthropoda > Insecta > Lepidoptera > Erebidae > Herminia > Herminia tarsipennalis. The sequence continues at coordinate 18,191,823 of OX243837.2, forward strand.
ACACACGACACAAGATCTCATTATTTCGTAAAAATGATGAAACGTACTCAACCTTTTTAAACTTAACGTCAAAAATAATTGTAACATTAAAATAAATATCCTTTAAAAATAATTCTTGTTGAATTATTTTATACCTTTGCCCTGATCGCGTGTGAATACAGCGTGTAATTATTTAGGACTAGCTGTGCCCGCGACTTCGTTCGCGTGGAAGTTGGGTTTATATTAAGGTAGTTTATGTTACAATTTAACTTCTGTGTAAAGCATATTGGAAACATGCTCCACAATGCTCTGTGGCATCTATGGATATTAGGGCCTAGCTCTAATCAGGGCCCGACCTATGGCAAGGCAAGCCAAGCAAATGCCCAGTGCAGCAAAATGAAGGGCGACAAAGTTTATGGCGCCAGACGGTTAGAAGACAAATTATAATAGTATTTTACCAAAATGATTTGCATCACATCAAATATTACTATTATCGGTTTCGGGTTAAATGAAGCCCGAAACCGCCCAAGTACTCGCGCGAAATAGGGCTAGTGTGAGATAAGTTTTTAAAAAAATATCCTGGTTTTAAAACATTGCATTCCCGCGGTACTGTGATGCGTGTTCAAACAAACGGACAACATTCAAACGTTTCTAAAAGATATAGTGAATTAGTATATCTTTTAGAAACGTTTAGTTTAAATACTAAACTACTGTCGTAGCCGAGGATAGAACAAAGTGTGCAATTAGAGAGGCCTATGTCCAGCAGTGGATTGATGATGATGAACCTGTCGTTAATTAAGATCATAATAAATTCATATCCGTAAATAATATATATATAATACATAATCGTAAGAATTTCAGATTTATTTTTTAAATCAATTTACCTGATTCTGTTTAATTTGTATTTAAACGCCATCTATTTTCAAAACTGGATAAGTTTATTTTAATACTTGATGACTTTAAATTAAATTATACTTAAACTATCATGCATATTAAACGTAGGTAAGCAAGGTATTTAACCTAAACGCGATTAAGACCCGTAATATATATATATATTCATAATAGTTGTGCCCGCGACTTCGTTCGCGTGAAAGTCGGGTTTAAATTAAGGTAGTTTAGGTAACGAAATAACTTCTGTGTAAATATGTGGGTCTGTTGACTAAATACTTACTAAATAAAAATTGATCTGTTCTATTCTTTTAGAGAGTTAGTTTGGTGTGCGGCTTAAGAAGTGGGTTTTCTGTTGTTTTTGTTTCATTCTTTCAACGTTATACCTACTTATTACCTAATAATTTTTAATAGAATTTGTACGAAAATGTTGTTACTTCTCATGTGATCGTAAACTTGTAAAGCCTAAGTACTTAACTGTGATAGTTTTCCTTATAATTTTAGTATTTATACTACTACCCTGAATTTTTTCACATACCCAACATCAACCATTTAGCTGGCAGGGGGACACTTGACTCTAACAAAAATGTTCACTATAAAGCCTAATATTATACACAAAGGAATCCTTAAATCTAAAAATAGTCTTCACAAACCCTAAACGCTTTTTAAAAGACCTATCTAATGATACCACACACGATGGGGTAGGTAGGTGAGAAAAAAATCACATCCCCACTTTACACATAAGAGGTACCCTTAAAAAAATAATGATTTTCAAGATTTTGTTCTTTCACTTTATCGGCGTTAGTAATTTATTCATGCAAAAGTTGCAACCTTCTAGCACTAACAGTCTCTGAGCTAAGCTGCGGACGGACGGCCATAAGGGAACTATGGGTTCTGTTTTGTCATTTTGGCTAAAAATGGGGTGTATTTCATATAGTGTTACAACGCAATACTAATAATAAAACTGCTGTAACACTTTAGTAAGCAAACACAGAGCGTGTCATGTGTGTCATGCCCGCGAAAATGTCACATATCCCTAAAGGTACGGTTGACAAACAACGACCCCCCTCCTCCCGTCACCCGAACTACTCACACTTGAACGATGTTGAGCCATTCATTATCGTTGAATTGATGAACACGTAATCTCCAACCATAACCCCAAAACATGATCCTCGATGCACCTGTGTGATGCGTGGTCAAACAAACGGACAGACAGACAAACATTTCTAAAAATCATAGCAATGTGTTTCTTTTTAAAACTTCTTTTACTAAGTATAGAACATTATTGAATACAATGCCATCTACTTTCAAGAATGTTGCCGTTGTTTTGTTGTTCACAATTTGATTTCATAGATGGCGCTACATGTACTTTTTTTACGTGTGTAATGTCTTTTTTTTTAGACGAACACATCATTTCTGGAAAATGTCGAATACTTTTTAACTATAATGTAATATTGTTTTTCATTTCTACTATGATTAATTCATTACTCTCAGCAGTGCATGCAATACCTATAATTAATTGCATAATTTACTTGATTTTTAATATAAAAAGTAATAACCAAAGTAAATAAGTTACCTACGGTCGAAAAAATAACTAAAACATTCAGAAAAATATTAAAAAAGGATAAAGACAATTTAAATAAATACAAAAAGAACATATTCAGACATCAGATTCGAGCCTAGGACTTCGTCGTCAAAGTCCGCTAGCATAGCTTCGAGGCTATACTGTTAGCTACTTAACACGTCAAAATAACTGTTCTTATGAAACTTAAAAATGTTGTGTTTAGCTCCTTTTAGTTTTAGCGTGAAGTTATGCATTCCACGGGTTACAATTATTGATAATGTCTAATTGTGGAATTTTTTGTGATAAACCATTATGGTGCGACAAAAAATACGTTGCCACTCGTTCCCCATAGACGTTAGCGTAATGATTCATAGTGTAAATATTGTCCTATAGTATTTACTATAAAACTGCAAATTTTCATAAAGATCCGTCAAGTAGTTACTGTTTTATAACGAAAAATAGCTACAGACATTATCCCTTACTGCTTAGCTCCTATGGGAAAAAGCGTGATAATTTATAGCCTAAATGTTAATCTGCATCTATTAGATTGCACGTGCAAAATTTCAACCGAATCTGTACGGTAGTTTTTGCGTGATGCGTGTTCAAACAAACAGACAGACAGACAGACAGACAGACAGACAGACAGACAGACAGACAGACATTTCTAAAAATGCAGCAAAGTGTTTAAATACTCTTTTCGAACATTTCCTAATTTTTTTTTTCACTAAGTTCGGCCATGTACAGACACGTGAAATTTACAGTTTTATTATATGTATAGATGGGTGATGGTTTTTACGATATTATGGGACAGGTATTATATAAAATGTTTAGTTCTCATTGCTAAGATGGTTTAACATGTTTATTTGCATCGCTCCAGTGTCGCACTGTGTGTTTTACTAATTTTTAATTCAATACATTTCAAGCAAACGACATGCGACATCGAAATTCGATTTGATAGATACTTTTTCAACTGACTTCAAAAAGGAGGAGTTTCTCAATTCGTCTGTACGTTTTTTTTTTTTTGAATGTTTGTTCACCGATTACGCAAAGACGGCTGGACCGATTTGACAAATTGTTTTTGTCTTCCAAGTTAGTCCCATCGTCATCAGATCACGATCTGAAGATGGGATCCAGGAGAAATCGAGGGAACTCTTAAAATATTAAAGGCACACCTGCAGTTATTTAGATATAATTCATAGTGATTCGTGCATTTACGTTGGTGAAGTGGAACTGATGATGAAGACCACAAATGACCAGCAGACCTATTCAATATTTCACAGTTTGCGATTCAGTTACTTTAATAATTAATAATAATTGAGTAGCACTTTATTCTCGTTATACTACTATTACACAATGTAATAGAGCTGATAGTGAACTCCTCAACAATTAACGGCCCTGCATCGGGGTAAGCAATATTTTGTAAAAGGATTTCAGCAGTTGACATAAGCTTAAAACTATATATATAACTTAGGTGAATTACTCGTACAAACCAACCCACTAAAAAGTGAGAAATAAAAAACCTTTTTTACAAAAAAATATTACCGACTTCTAAAATAAATACAAGGCAACTAGACAGCAATATATAATATACCTAAAATAACAAAAACAAATTAAACATTTTGAAGTTGGTGCCGAATAAAACATAAAGAATACTATTTCAAGGCACCAGCTTCAAAATGTTTAATTCGTTTTTGTTATTCTAGGTATATTATTTATTTTTATTATATTTATTTTGTTCTTTAAGAATTTTATGACATTTCGCATAGCGATAAAAAATTCATTTTTTTTAAATTTCAGACTACGCTATTTTATATAGCATATAGCACATAGTTCATAGCACATCAATATCGCTCATCATACATTTTTATAAAAATGTTCACACAAAGCTATACTATATATTATTGGCTTGCTATACGCTATTAAATTGAGCGATACGTTGCGCTGTGCTATGCGCGTAGGGTTGCCATCAATCCGGGTTTCCCCGGATTTGTTCTAGTTTAAAGGTCGTTCGGGGAGCGTAAATGTACCCAAACGAATATCATACTTTCCATAAGTACCTTAATGTTATTTTATAATATAAGCCATTAAATAAGGAAATACTTCAAACATTATTTTCTCCACGCGCATGGTCAATAAATTTCTGTATTATAACAGCGGCATGTATAATATTTTGTAGTACATTTATTTGTAACACATTTGCTCGTAATGGTCTCTTATTTCACAAATTTCAATATCGTAGTGTATCTCATTACGCACTTGTGCGTTATTGTTATGTAAAACGCACGGTTTATGCAAGATGCTCCGTCTAAAACGAACGGCACTTTTTTAAATCTTAGCAAAAAGTTTTGATTTAGTGGTCAACATTTTATGAATAAAATTAACTTTGAAAGATAAAATATAATAAATAAATGCTTAATTCTTTAATTAAATTAAATTTGACCATAAATTACAACCTTTACATTTATCTGTAACAAAACACAAAAATATTTATTTACTTTATTAGTAACTAGCTGTGCCCGCGACTTCGTTCGCGTGGAAGTTGGGTTTATATTAAGGTAGTTTATATTACAATTTAACTTCTGTGTAACACGTATTGGAAACATGCTCCACAATGCTCTGTGGCATCTATGAATATTAGGGCCTAGCTTTAATCAGGGCCCAACCTATGGCAGGGCAAGCCAAGCAAATGCCCAGTGCAGCAAAATGAAGCGCGACAAAGTTTATGGCGCCAGACGGTTAAAAGATAAATTATAAAAATTTTCATGCTTAGCACCTCGAGTCCTCGACAAAAAAGTATTTTACCAAAATGATTTGCATCACATCAAATATTATTAATGTCGGAAAATTCCCCCTCTTCCCCGTCACGCGAGTACTTGGGCGGTTTCGGGTTAAATGAAGCCCGAAACCGCCCAAGTAGTCGCGCGAAATTTTGTGTTAAAGAGCTTCGATTCTGACTCCGAAAGGTCGAAAATTCCGATTGATTTTAAACCTCCGACTCCAACTTCGGCTCCGACACTTTTAAATCGGACATTTTAATCGGAGGTACCTAGCCGCTCCTTCAAGTTAATATAAACATAGGTAATAAAGGTATGATGGAAAAAACTCTCACAGATTCCCTATGACCGCGGGTTATGTCCTGCCCGAGCGATCTTTTCCGAGTCTAAAGTACACCCACTTTGTGTCCGTGTTTGTAAAGTCCCCCGCGAAATAGGGCTAGTGTGAGTTATGGTTTTAAAAATTATCCTGTTTTTAAAACATTGCATTTCCGCGGTACTGTGATGCATGTTCAAACAAACAGACAACATTCAAACGTTTTTAAAAGATATACTCAGATATCTTTTACTGTGTTTTAATACTAAGTATTTCTAAACTTATTTCAATATTTTTTTCACTCACTTTTGAAGATTTAAATATTATTTTATAATGTCTACATTGGTGAATAAAAAAATAGGTGTGTCAACCTGTCGCAAATTAAGATCATCATATATTTATATTCCTCTACGTAAGAATTTCAGATTTTTTTTTTAAAATCAGTTTTACCGATTTTTTTTATTTTGTATTGAAACGCCATCTATTTTCAAAACTGGATTAGTTTCTTTTAATACTTGATGATTTTATATTAAATTATACTTAAACTATCATGCATATTAAACGTAGGTAAGTAAGGTATTTAACCTTAAATTATTCACGCGATTAAGACCCGTAATATATATATTTTCATAATGTGTACATATCGCGAAAGTTTATCAAAATTTGTAGGTAAGCAATTTTGGCACTCAGAAGAAATCGAATCACAGATGGCGCCACGTGTTTTATTTTGATATAACACGGACTTAAACTTTCATTTTTTTAAGCAACTAACATTTATAAATTCTAGGAAATATCAAGTAGGTAGTTACTGTTTATTTGTAATGTAATATTGTTTTTCATTTCTACATTCATAACATAATCACGATTCATGCAAAACATTTCATGATTAATATGAAAATTTGTTAAACAAAGTAAACATGTTAAAGTCGAAAATAAAAGCTTGTATATTGAGTATACATTTAGAAAATTACTTACAAAAAAGAAAAAAGAATTTTAAAACAACACAAAAAGAGATGTGCATACTTGAGACTCGATCCTCTGAACTCGCTCGTTCAACACCGTTACTTGTGCCGATAGACCACGTCAACCGATACGAAAACTGTTAAATTAGGTGATCTTAAGAAAATTGAAAATGTTTTGTTTAGCTCCTTATAGTTTTAGCGTGAAGTTATTGTTTCCATGGGTTACAATTGTAAATAATGTGTTATTGTGGAAACATTTTTGAAAAACCATACTGGTTCGACCAAACATACGTTGCTGCTCGCTCCCCATAGACGATAGCGTAATGATTTATAGTGTAAGTAATTACCTATAGTATTTACAATAAAACTGCAAATTTTCATGAAGATCCGTCAAGTAGTTATTGTTTTATAACGATAAATAGCTACAGACTTTATCCGTTATTGCTTAGCTCCTGTGGGAAATAGCGTGATAAATTATAGCCTATATGTTAATCCAGACTTATTAGAATACACATACAAAATTTCAACCGAATCTGTCTGGTAGTTATTGCGTGATGCGTGTTCAAACAAACAGACAGACAGACAGACAGACAGACAGACAGACATTTCTAAAAATGCAGCAAAGTGTTTAAATACTCTTTTCGAACATTTCCTAATAATTTTTTTCACTAAGTTCGGCCATGTACAGACACGTGAAATTTACAGTTTTATTATATGTATAGAATAGATATAGATAATGGCTGTTTTTGTGCCTTTGCCTTAAAAAAAAGCGCTGATGCAGGCGCATCGTTAATTTGTGAACAAGTAAAAATTATTCCGCGGACTTTTTCTTATTTCCTCGCGAATATGTTATAAAACGTCGTATGACATACGTGCGCTTTGATAATTACAGCCTCTGCTTTCTTGTAGCCCGAGTCGTAGGCTGTAATTTTCAACTTACCGCACTTATATCATAATGTACTATTGTGGACTCAATGTTGATTTTTGCTTTGGACAAAATGTGGATGATCAATGGAGAAAAGGCAGGTGATCTATATCACATAGTAAAATTAGGTGTTTTTTGCTTTGGCCGAAGTATAAAATAAAATATTATTCTTGACTGATATTTGTATAAATATCGGTCAAGAATAATATTTTATTTCATACTTTTTAGATCACGATAGGTATTATATCGTAGTCGGGTTATAGTTTTTTAAACTTTGTTTTATTTGTTGATTAAGATATTAACAAGCCCAGTTGACAGCGATCTGTTATATATATTATACTGGACAGCTCATCAAGCTATGACGACTATACAGAATTTGATTCTAGCTTCACATTGTTGCTGCATACGAAATAAAATAATATAAATTCTGAGGACAATGCGGCAAGTAGATAGGGTTGCCATCTCTAAAAACTGGCAACCAAGACCAAAAGTGTAAAAATAGCCGTGGTCGCATGGCAATCGGTCAAAGATGAACAGATCAGAGATGCCATGCGACCACGGCTATTTTTTTACATCACTATCTAATACTTGCTGGATACAAATATCAGTCAAGAATAATATTTTATTTCATACTTTGTAGATCACGATATGTATTTTAACGTAGTCGGGTTATAGTTTTTTAAACTTTATTTTATTTCATTCTTTTCCGTTTTAAACTTAGCTGAGCCTGAGCTAAAAAAGCTTTTATTAGGGTTCCGTAACCAAATTGGCAAAAAAGGAACCCTTATAGTTTCGTCATGTCCGTCTGTCTGTCTGTCTGTCTGGCTGTCCGTATGTCACAGGCATTTTACTCAAATAGTACACAATGAATACTGATGAAATTTGGTGAAAAGGCATCTTGTAGTAGCCGCTATAATAGCAAACTAACGTGCTTTACCTCATCATACATGTTAAGGTTTCTAATAAACTTTTTTGATTAAGTAAATATTTTTGGAAATAATCGCTCCGAAAGCTGCACAAATTGTGTCCCCCACCTGCCTTATATTTTGTAAAATTTCTTATGCATGCTCATAAACTAAAGAATAAAAAAGATTAAAGAACTAAAAACATAACCTTTTTATTTGGCTTTGCCAGAGTCGGGTAGAAAATGAGAACTCTTTCATTAATTTTTACATTCCATTACAGATTTACAACTTTACAGGGACGAACTTAATTATAAAAGTAAAAGTACACATTCGTTATCTACTAGAGACGAGATTGTTTTTCGCGCGTATCTTGAATGTATGTATGTATGTAATATTCTTTATTACCTGATATCTCACAATCCACTGAACGGATTTATACAATTCATACGTCGTTAGATTCGTCTTAATCGCCCAAGTGTTCTTAGATAGGTGACGTTTTTAAAAAACAAACATGGCGGCTATGAGATATCAAAATAAAGAGGTGTGAAAAAAAAAGTTGTTTAGAATACTGCAATATGGGTATAAAATTAAAGAGCTCATCCTAAGCATTTTAAAAAGGTATAACATGAATATGACTGTTATACTAAAAAAGTTAGTTAGTAGTTTTAAATTTTCAATACTTGACAATAGCTGTGATAAAAGTAAGTTGCTACATCGGTTACATCCTACAACTACTAAAAAGTATTAAATAAAAAAATAAATTATAAAAATAAAAAAACCCGCCTGCACAAAAAAGATGGAAACAAGATCCCCTACATAATTATACAATTTCATGCAGTCGGAGGCATTAATGAATCTCGATGAACTTAGTAAAGTGCATGCGACTGCATGAAATTGTATAATTATGTAGGGGATCTTGTTTCCATCTTTTTTGTGCAGGCGGGTTATTTTATTTCTATAATTTATTTTTTTATTGCTTCTTTCTCTTTTAAGTATCAGATGATTTTTTAAGACGCTTTTCAGCAACTTGTGTTGCCTTTTTTTAGTTTTTTCTTAAAGTGGCGTTATAAATCAATGCAATAATTATGTTTAAGCTTCATAATCCGCACTAATATACACACATCAACAAAGTTTAGGAATATTTCGAATTTTGTTGATTGTAAAAAAAACTATAAGTATTTTGCTAAGAAAACTAGATATAGTCAGAATCCGAATATTATAATCTACAATTAAAAAAAAAAAAGTATTTAATATTATTTAAATAAATAAATTATTAAATTTGGTAAATTCTAAAATACGTGTTTTATAAAATCTAAAAATTTTAAAAAAATGACTTAATTTTATTACAATATATATTTTTTTTCTTATAATTTATTCATCGGCATCGATTATTCACGCAAAAATTAAGTTATCAAATCTTGCTGGGGTACGCGGTCCTATGTGTTTTGTAAATGCTGAAAAAGATGATTTTCAGTAGTCAAATTTGGCGGAAAAATTACGCATAGCTCGTTGCTATAACATGTCTCAAGTTTAAGTTGGGTGACTGTGCAGGCCACTTCAGAACCCCGATGTCGTGTTACCGAAAAGCAGCCGAAACCTCCCACGCCGTGTGAGGTGCATTATTATGCAGGAACTGAAATATTTGTCCTATTTGGACTCTGTTTGGGACGATCACAGATTCTATGATCTCGTCATGGAATGTTTGGGCCGTCATGCTGCGTCTTATCCAAATGATGTCCGTTCGCGTTCCCATACGAATGCCCTCTCATACCATGATGGTGCCGCCTTGGTACGAATGGACCTCTTGTGTGTGCTGCAGACGGCTTTCTGCCTGGAAGTCTCTAAACACGAGTTCTTCTCGAATCCGGGTGGAATCCAAAGCGAGATTCGTCAGTGAATGGCACCATCGACCAATGTTCGTTGGTCCATATATCGTTAGGGAACACGGATTACCGATTTATATAAAAAGTTGTTTTTTTTTTAATTATTGTAATTGTGTCAATTTTATCAAATTTTTTGATTTTACAATTTTGTAATTTTTAAAATTTAGCAAATTAAATAATTAATTGAATAAAATAATATTAAATTTTATTTTTAATTAAAGATTTTATAATACGGATTCTTACCAAACCTAGTTTTCTTAACAAAATACTGAAAGTTTTTTTTATAATCAACAAAATATGGAATATCCCTAGACTTTGTTGATGTTTAAATGAGAAAGTAACTCTCTCTGTCTGTCAGTTACGTTTTTACCCTCAAACCGCTGGACTGATTTAGATGAAATTTGGAGATTGTTTGAGTCCGGGAAAGGACATACGAGTAGAATAGTTTTTATCGTGATTGGTTATCGCCATTCACGCGGGTGGAGCCACTATAAATTAGAATAATATAATATTTGTGCTCCTAAGAATGCACCTAAAACCAAAAGAAATCGATGTTTACAAGAAAACGATACAAAGTTATAAAAAAAATCGTCTTAAGTTTTATTTTTTATAAATGTTTTAGATTAGAAACAACATTTAATAAATAATAATAACTACTTCCCGCATAAACCAAGATCGATAATGGTATCGATCTTGGTTGATCGATCTTGGCTTATTACCAATTGACCATGGGGTCAATTGGTAATAAGCCATTCTAGCGCACGAGATGGGGATTCGGCAATCGTTGCTACCAAAAGGCAAAAATCTTTGTTTAATGGACACAAAGATCGTGCAACTATGCAATTATTTAACTTTAGTCAATTTTTAATGGTCAGAATAGTTTTAGAATATAACCAAAGAGAATTTAACGTTTTGTTTATTACCTATTTATTTACAAGAGACAAACCAGAGACCAAAACAGGTTGCTATAGTAACTATATAACATTGTAAAGTTGTAATAACAGCCTGGTGTATTCTTTTGGATAGCATTTATTATTTTTATTTCGAGAGATTTGAACAATTTTTTTTATTAGGCCATATTAATTTACCCGGCTTTTATAATTCAAAACTATCCTAAATTTCCGATGACTTGTATAAATAATGTCAAGAAGATTTCTTCTTCTTCTTCTTCTTTGAGTTTATGGCAATCTAGCCGTTTTGACGCTAATTTCTGCCAGTGTCAAGTATCTATGCGCTTATTACATGCACAAAGTCTCATTCTTAGTCAATTATCACGTATTCAAATATTTCTTACAAGTTAAACTCGAAGCTGTAAAAATAATGGCCGGTCAGTTTGCCGCCATTTTTACTACTCCGTCATAAAGATTTAATCCACCAAACAAAAACGTCATAATTATTTTGACGTCTCTACTATTTCATTGTATTTGACATTACACAATTATTAAGTTAACGTAAAATGCCAGTATCAAATGATCCTTTTCATTTGATACCAAACACAGCACACGCAAATACTTTAAAAAATAAAACCCTACTTACATGCTTACCACTCTTTTTGTGACCATAATAACGGAAGAAAATGTAGCCTATGTCACCAGCGCTATTATAACGAATCAATTGACACCTCATTCATCGAAATCGGATAAGTTGATTAGGTGCTACAGTGGAACATACAAACATATATAGACTGCTAAAATACATCGGGTAATATGACAACTTCACTTTAACAATGTAACAAGCCATTGGAAATTTAATGAATTAATATTGAATTATTTCTAAATACCGACAAATTAATGTAATTTTAAGAATATTACTTAGCTAATTAATACTGAAACAGGGAATCCTGTACAGCATTACTATAACTTTGCTTATATACAATAGTTACTATGACAACCAGTAATAGTTACGGGACGATTTGAAAACGTTCCAATGTTGAACCAAAGAAACCAATTAACACTATGAAACTAAACTCACGCCGTAAAATGATTCCACGTCAGTCGCGGAGGCGGAAAAAGCGGTTTTATTTCAATACTCACGAGGCGGAAAGTTTGCGCGGAATCATTTCGCTGCGGGTGCGTTTTACGACCGCGAATCTGGCGGACGGAAATCGCAAGACTTGTGGTTTTAGTTAAGGGGTCGTCCATTAACCACGTGATGTTTTGTGACTATAGAGATGTTGGTTCTACTGAGAACTAGGTATTTCAAATACATGGATATATTATTAATTTTCTAGTGAGAATGTTTTCGTCGTCGAAAATTGCATGCATACTTTTTTCATTATTTGTATACGATAACTATCAACAAAAACAGGTGCAAGCGACTTTCAGCTTTATTAAAAAATCATTAAAAACTCCTCTTCACCTGATCACTCGTCGCTGATCACAAATTTAAGAAAAATATAGAAAACTATGCAATGTCAATAAGGTCGAAAATTGTATGGGTGAGGTAATAAAACAACCGTAACAATAGCTTGTAACAAGTTTATTAAATTCAGTGACCCTTAAACTCGATATGTATGTAGATATAATTAGGTACAGTGCAGTTTCCGATGTGTTCTATATTTTTAATATTTTGTTCTGAACAAGATGAGACGGTTTTTCACGCCTGAACACCTTGGTTTACTCTACAAGACCCAGGTCCGGTCTTGTGTCGAGTACTGCTCTCACCTTTGGAAAGGATAAATTTCTACTTGATGCCTTGGTTGGATAGGTTGCAGCGCCGCGCAATCCGCATTATAGACGATGCATTGGTTTCTAATAAACTGGAACCTCTACAACTGCGTAGAGATGTAGCAGCGCTAAGCGTGTTCAATAGACTTGACCACGGCGAATGCTCCGATGAACTTTTTAATTGAATCTATCCTTCTCCCTTCCTAAATCGTGCTGGCCTTCGATGTCACCATCTGACCGTGGATATAATTTCATCCCGAACAAAGAAATTCGGTGACTCATTTCTCTGCCGCACATCCCAAAAATGGAACTTGTGCAGCACATGTGTTCCCTCCTACCTACGACATGGTATCTTTCCAAAAAGGCGTGAAGAAGCACCTTGCAGGTGAGCAAGGTAAGGACAGTCAGTGCTGCACATAATGCTGTACTGTTTGGCCTTGCGTTTGGACTCTATTTCCACTTAAAATCAGGTGGAATGGAGTAATTTGCTTACCTTTAAATAAAAAAAAAATCATAATCATCATCATCATGAGCCTGTATCGGTCCACTGCTGGTCCACAACTTCCAGTCCTCTGCCTTCCGCATTTACAATAGGCAACAGCTTCATGAAGCTGTTACCTATTGGGCTGTTGTCCTTGTAAACATTTTCATTTATGTATAAATATTGCAACAATTAGAAGTGTACATAATTTTGAATCGATTTTTAGGAAAATTCGGTTCCTTTGGTTATTGATATATTGGTTTAGTTACATCTTCAGTAACATTCATGATGAATTATCAAAAATGTAAACTTTCAGCGAGACCACTATAGCTTGGGATAGTGCAATTATATCGCGTAATGTGAACGCAATGCTATATATTATAGTTTTATAAATGTTGATAAACTTTCGCGATTTGTACACATTACTAAAATATATATTACCTTTGCAACGGCCGTGGTCACGGGAAGACTGTCTTCCCGTGACCACGGCCGTTGCAATACGGTCGAAACGTCGGGCAATAAACAAGGTATTTTACCTTAAATTATTCACGCGATTAAGACCCGTAATATATATATTTTAGTAATTATAGTTTTATGTCTGTCAATGCTGTGCTATATAGCGTCTCTAGGTTATGCCTGTGGCTTCGCCCGCGTGTATGCCAGATTGTTACCAAAATATTTTAACTGCAAAGTTTCATACTAATTTTGCAACCCCGTTTTACCCCCTTAAAGGATGAATTTTCAAAAATTCTTTCTTAGTGCTCCCCTACGTTATAAAAGAATTCCAAGTTTCTAATCCTAAAAAAAATAGTTTAGGCCCTGAGTTTATGTATCAGTCAGCCAGTCAGCTTCTCCTTTTACATTGGTATATATAGATAGTATAGCGTAGTTTGAAATGCGCTTAAAGAATTGTATTTTTCGAATCTTTCGTTTTAGGGTTCCTAGCCGAAATGGTAAAACGGAACCCTTATAGTTTCGCCATGTCCGTCTGTCCGTCCATTCGTCCGCAGTTTTGCTCAGAGACAGTTAATACTAGAAGCCTGTAATTTTGCATGGATACACATATTACTTACGCCGACAAAGTGAAAGAGTCAAATCTTGAAAAACTGTTTTTTTAGGGTACCTCCCCTATATGTAAAGTGGGGATGTGATTTTTTTTCTCATCTACCCCATCGTGTGGGATATCGTTAGATATGTCTTTTAAAAACGTTTAGGAGTTGGTAAGATCATTTTTATATTTAGGGATCTGTTTGTGAAATATTAAGACTTAAAGTGCAAATTGTTGTTAGAGTTAAGTGTCCTCCCTCCTACCAGCTAAATGGTAGGTGTTGAGTATGTGAAAAAAATCACAGTAGTAGTTTATATAGTGAAATTAGATTTGCATGTGTGTGTGTGGATGTTAAATGTGTTTGTGTGTCACAACAAAAAAGATAAGTAACATAAAAACATAATAAATTTACCTGAACCTAAACCTAAACAAAATACCTACTAGAAAAAAATATATTAGGTACTCAAAAAATATAAAATACACGTATTAAACATATTCAATTCGACGATTTAATAGACATGGTTGTTGAAAGATAGGTACTGTATTGTATTAAAAAAAATACATGAATCTTTCGTGTAATTTTCATCGCAAGTTTCGCAGAGGCGAGAAAAATCTCTTTGGTAAGTAATACCAAAGAGAATATAGAATTTAATAATAAGTAATACTTCTTTCTAGTCTTTAAAATGTTTTTGATTTTGACAGTCTTTTCAGTATCGAAAAGCAGTGATTACTTTCTCTGTGTCGAGAAGTTTTCTTAGCATTGAAGAATTAGCAGGTGGTAGTTATCTTCAAATACTTTTAATCAGTTTCTTAACCCATATAACTCAGAATACGAATATGGTTTCCAAAAAGATAATTGTGTACGGCGGTCGTGGCAATCTCGGGTCTACGTGCGTCCATTATTTTAAAAATGCTTCCTGGTGGGTTGCAAATATTGACTTGCATGAGAACCAACATGCAGATGCTAATATCATCGTCTCTGGAGACGCTACGTGGGCCAAGCAAGAAGAAGAAGTTATGAGTAACCTATCTACTATTTTAAAGGGTCAAAAAGTGAATGCCGTTGTTTGTGTAACTGGGGGCTGGACTGCTGGTATTTCGAATAGACTTCGACCACAGGCTGAACTTATGTGGCGACAGTCTGTATGGCCCTCTTCTATAGCAGCCACCATTGCTGTTACATATCTTGGGCCGGGTGGCTTACTAGCACTGACAGGTTCTAAATCCGCATTAGAAGGAACACCGGGCATGGTCGGGTATGGTATGGCTAAGGCAGCAGTCCATCAACTCACAAAGTCTCTTAGCGCTAAGGATTTTGGTTTGGCGACAGACTCACTAGTAGTAGCTATTCTTCCCGAAATACTGGATACTCAAAAGAATAGGGAGTGGATGCCTAAAGCTGAATTTAGCACATGGACACCTCTGAGTTATGTTGCAGAGTTGTTTTTGACATGGGCCAAGGGTGAGGATCGTCCACCCAGTGGAAGTCTAGTTAGTCTTATTACCAAGAATAATATCACATCGTTGGATATAGAAGGTCGACTACTTCGTGAAGAACGTCAAGTTACTAATACTAGTGCTACTGAAAGTAATGTCAACGTAGATACATAACATTTTTATTTAATTAGTAATGGTTTGCGCATTAAATATTGCACTTAATTAAAAGCAATTAATTTATTTTTTTAATAAAAACTTTCAGTGGATTGTTTTGTTTATTGCTGAGGAATTTAACGGCCTCGCATTAAAAACAGAAATCAATTCGTTATTCGGTTTTGAAAAATTATTAACATTTTTACTTAACAGAGAAAGTAAACATTTTGTACTTTGCAATTTTACATTAAATAACCCGATACATTGCTACTAAACTTGAGTAATCATGTTATGCAGTAAACTTTCTAATTAACTTTGAAACTTAATCGCTTTTTCAATTAGGAATGCATGCAGTCGAAGTAATTGAATGATATGTTTCTTCTTATATTTCAGACGTACTATAAGTAGGTACGTAATTGCAAGAAAATAATGATACATAGGTTAAAGTTTGAAATTCCGAACACAGTTCTTTGAAATCTAAGATAACTGTTTTTATGAGATAGGTTGGGCAGAAGAACAAGCGGCTCACCTGATGTTAAGTGATTACCACTGCCCATGGACATCGGCGACATCTTACCTAGCATGATTGTATTTATGCGCGCATTCAGACCCAATATCTAAAAGTTATTTATACGTGCGTAGTGCTGCAATATGCATTTCGCGATCGTGTGAACGATAACACTTCTTTTGCCGACGCGACGTCATCATAATCTGTAGTTCACATATCTACTGCTGTTTGACTTAAACCATTAAGATCCTTGAAATAATTTAAGTCGAATATGTAGGTACTTATTTTTATATTGTAACTTTATATGTTCGTAAACTTTCGCGATTTGTACACATTATAGAATTTTATAAGCTACGGATCTTAATCGCTTAAATGCTTTAAGGCTTAATACCTTTGTTTTGTGGCCTGACGTTTCGTCCGTATTGCAACGGCCGTGGTCACGGGTAGACTGAAACTGAAACGTCGGGCCATAAAACAAAAGTATTTAGCCTTAAAATAAAATATTTACGCAATTAAGACCCGTAGCTTATCAAATTCTATTTTGTAACTTTGTTTTTAAATAGGTACAATAAAGATAACTGAAATTGTTAGTATCGACGCTGGAAAACAATCTCGTCGCTTCTCGAAAAAAATTGAATATCAGTTGAACGATATTTTAAGTTTTCTAGCTAACAGACATTTGTATTTTCATGTCCATTAAAATGATTGTTGTTCAGCTATCTGCACATCATTTGCTACAAGTCCTTAACGCCCTGAGGCTTGACAAACAATTTACAGACAAAATCAAATTATACAAATTTCACGGGCCAGCGTCGAGAGACAATTTGATTGACATTATTCATTTACTTGGCCTCGTAGCCGACAGAAAAAATATCGAGCAAAAACGTTGGTTTTTAGGGTTCTGTAGTAAACCAGGAACCCTTATAGCTGTAATTTGGCATAACCTAAAATTAACGAGTGTAAACTCAAAATGAGATTAATCGGCCGACTTATCGGCCAAGCCGACTAGTATTCTTTAGGGTTAATTTTTCGTTAAGACCGTAGTGATGTCAGGTAGGTAAGCATTTACCTTATGGATTAATATAAGTTGAGTCATCATAATGATCACAGTTGGCGCTATGTAGTATCAAAAGTACTATTTTAATATTTTATTAATCCGTTTCATTATTATTCATAATGTGTAAAGGTTTTTCATAGAAATATTAATTCAGCTCTCAGGAATTACTTTGATAATAATTATTTGTACTAAACCATTCCACCTACACGTTTTGATATTTTGTTACCTTATTCATTTCTTGGCGATCTTAATTATGTAATATCATATTTTAATCAAATTTTGTGTAAAATTCTTTGGGGGTGAGTGTTAATGCTTTATTCTCAAATATTGAAAAAGTATATAATATGAAAATCGAATATATCTATTTTTTATAACTTTGTTTCAAGTAGGTACACAGTAAATGGTACTTGCATGATGAATCATGCAAATGTCATTTACAAAAGGCATTAAGAGGGCGACAACGATAAAGTGGCGCTGCTCATTTAAAAATTATTAGGTATCTTATGACTGAGACGGAATTATGAATAACCTCTATGATAAGTGTGTCAAAATGTTTCTTATATTTTTTTTTAAAGTTTCATATTAAGATACGAAGCAACAGATAGTGTCTAGAGAAATGTGGCCGCTTTTCTTTAGATCGAATTTGTTGCTCCGTGTACGTCCTCTTAATTAGAGTGCGCTAGGACGAACGACTAGCAATGGTCTAATGTGCTGACCGTCTAGGATACTCTTTGGTACCTAATATCAGATTCAATGTTGTTCAAAAATATTTATTAGATTATGCTTATATGTACCGTGTACCAACTTTACATAATTCATTCAGCCTAAACTTTTATAGAAACGAATAATAATTTCAACTATTGTCTACAGAAATGGTTGGTGTCAACGGCACAGCTGTACACCGGCGTGTAGTAGGATGCACGTGTCGAATGTCCCGGAGCACTATGGCCAACGGAACGAAATGTTCTACTTGCATCTCGCTCAGACAGCTCAAGCTTTTGGGACCACTGAGCGCGTCATCACCTCCAGCTAGAGCCGTATCTGTACGATTCTCCTAAATTTTTACAAGCTCTAAGCCTTATAAGTTGTTTTGTAAAATGGTGGTGAAGTACCTAGCAGCGATTCGATTGCTGTTCGATTGTTGTGTCATCACTAACCGATTAGAATGTCATCGACAGCAATGACTGATATAGAACTGTGAATAGCCATTGATCCATAGTATGGTGTATCATTAGTATGGTGATGTTACATGTACCTACTCTTCCTCTCTTTGTAACTATGGGTGATAAAGTATTATATAAGAAATAAGATTAAAGATGTTATCTGAAATATTTTTCTATTCTATTTTCTCAAAAAAATGTACCTGCATATATATACTTTCTTATTGTTACATCTAAACATTCTATCTGAGCCTTCATCTTCAATGTATAAGAAGGCCTGTTACTTGTTTTATATTGTGTGAAGTTTGAGGCCGTTATTGAAAACTTGATAAAACTGACGTGATACGAGTACTTTTTAAATATACAGTCGATTTAGATATAGGCTAATCTTCTTCTTACGAATAAGTTTCGGTTGTTACGTAGGTAGTACCTGTGTGATTAAAATCCAAGACACTGTCTCCAAATCGAATTAGATTTTGTAGGTAAACATAATAGATACTTAATATATAGGTAAGCTTAGTTTATTTAGATATAATGCGGAGGATTTTTTCGACACCTAATCTTTTTTTTTAACTGTTTGTTTTTATGTTGTAAATAGTTAGTTTTTTTAATATTAAGTTAAGTAATCATGTAAATAGTAAATGGTACATAGAATAGCATTTCAACCGAAATAAAGCATGATTTTAACCTTTGTATTCGATATGGAGATAATAATTTATGCAAAAATGGTTGTAATCTCAATGAATATGAGTTTATAGGTAGGTACCTACCGACGCAATTTTTCAAAATGATATTGGCAAGAAACATTTAGGACGAAGATCATGGCTGGCGTAATACGAGCTTATAACTCAAAACACCGTCGAGAGCACAGAAGGCAAGCTTCATATAAACGCACTCAGACAAGATACGTAGACACAGGATCTCGGATTCGCACAGATCAATTCGTTCCGAAGTTGTTTTGAGATTTCGTGTTTATAAACGTGCTTGTTTATAAATTGCGCGTATGTGTGTGTTGCTCGAGTGTAGTAACTTATGTAATAAAGCTATATTACTGTACTCTCGGTGTGTTGTGGCATTTGCTGGTAATATTAGCACAATGTTATGTGCTACTGTGATACCATTTATGAGAATGATAAAATGAGCCTACTAGATTTTTCGACACTCTTGGACTTGTTGCGTGCTCCCTCAGACTAGATAAGTATTATTGCGGCCGAAGGCTTAAACTAACTACCTAACTACCTACTTACTATTAACCTGCTCAGATTTATGACGCCGTTAACTCTAACGCTGTCACTGGCACTTCATGGTGAATATTGGTGACAGAAATATTTTTGAACACGATATTTAGTATCGTTTGAATCAAACGGTACTAAAAGTTACCCTGACACTTTCTTTGAAGAATACTTGTTTTCCCATTGTATTATTCCTTTAGGCCTAGTAGTTCCGTGTGTAGTGTAAATAACATGTGTAAATCTTTTGTACAAATTTTATACCTAATTACTTAGGCATTATGTTTTGGTAGAGAATCCTTCTAGGCATAGCTTAGTTGCAGGATTTAATAAGAATAAAATAAAGAAGTGAGCGTCAAGATGACGGGGCCAAGTCTTGGATTTCAAAATTACATTTATACAAATATAGTACCTTTTAGATAATATTTGCTATCTACGCTCAAATTTTAGCTACCTCAATATATATTATTTAGTAGTTAAACAAATACGTGGTCCTGCAATCTTAACGTCAAGATGGTGGCGGGACCAAGTTTATAGGCTGTTCAGAGGTTTATCCTTCCTTTAACACAAAACCTTATTGCTACCTCACGATTATTGCTTTTTATTATCCCTTGCATGAGTCGTTTCAAAAATATCAACCGTAAAGTATGGTCTCGCTATCTTGACGATTAAGCTATTTTGTATTGCAAGCCGAAGGGCGGCTTATTTTTTAATTTTCAATAAAATAGCATTTAATACCTATTAGCTACTTTCGGATTACGTAAAAATCATCTTGCTAAGACCTGTAGATGATATATGAAAAAAAAACTATTTATATTTTTAAGTCAATATTCTCGCTCGCCATGTTTTTTTCAAAGGTTTGGCAGGACAAACTGCTTAATAGCTTATGCCCGCGGCTCCACCCGCGGCCCAGCTCGCGGCTCCGCCTGCGTAGATGCCAGAGTGTTACCATTAAACTTTCATAGACGGGAACGTCCTAAGAATGGTTCATCGGATTTGCAGGCTTTTCGAATGGCGGAAAAAATTTAGTAGTAACGCATAAGTAGTGTAAGTTACAGTGTAGACTTCAGATGCTTATGAGTGAGCAAAAGCTTATTCCTAAATCTGCCCGAGATCTGCCTCGCTATTGAACTAAACCTCATAGATTGATTCTGAGCGATCCAGCTAACTATTATATTTATGTTGATGTAGATTAGCTTTAAATTCTTGTGCCACAATTATACATATAAAATTACTTGTCCTGACTGACTGACTGATTTGTCAACGCTGGTCTTAGAAACTGAAAATTTGCGTTTTATTATTTCGCCTTATTTGTTGTAGGCATTTTCTAAGAAAGAATGTATGGAAATTTGTCCGCTAGTAGGTAAATTAAGAGTTGCGAATTTGTATGTAATTCCGTCATTTTTTAAGTAAGATCTTTAAAAACTTGTAATATGGTTTTATTTAAAGAAGAACGTGTTTCGGCGTTTTAGGAAAATCAACCCCAAGAGCAACGGCTATGAAACACACACACTTATGAGGATTATACAAACGGTTTTAAAAGAGCGAAGCCTGAGTGGCGGCACTGTAGTGCATATATTTCATTTTTAGATTACAAAGTGAACAAAGATCAGTTTTCAAAGTCCTTATAATATTTTAACATAACACAGGAACTCAATAGAGTTATCTATATAAATCATACAAAGTCGCAGGTAAGCTTTTCGTGCATCGCCGCCGACGACGTGCGACTGACGCGCGTGGCCGCGATGCACGGAAAGGAACCTTTAGCGAGAGCAGAACCGTGTAGCGTCTTGCTTCAATAATTGGCTTTAGAAGTAGAATTGACATTTTGAAGGCCCGAACTATGGGAAAATAGCTATGTGCCCCCGCGATGATAAAGTCTATGAAGCCTATGAAGGCGTGGTTAAGCCGGCCGTTTCGGTATCGTGGTGATTTCCTGACACAGCCTCTGTACGGCTAAAGTGCAGTAGTAAAGGACCCTCAATATGACACTCCTATTTCTTCTTAGGTAAAGAAATCTCCAAAGGCCTCTACGCATCGTCCTCCCCATCTCTATGCTTGAAAATTTTAGCTTCCGAATGGATCATCATGAATTTTAGTTAAGTTTAACAAAACCATGTTGAGCCGATATTAAGAACATTACAACGTTTTTTTCTGATGAATGAATGTTCATATAATTTGTCTAAAATGATGCAGCCATTTTTGAAAAACTATATAGCAAAATTTCGAAGACTATTGTTCTTGATTTTGAATAATGAAAACCTTTATCGTAATAATAACAGTACAAAGTGAAAAGTAAAGCAACACTTTTGTTTATTTCTGAAAACATCTTTCTCTTAACGTCGTCATCTCTGTGATATTACCTAAGTATCATTTCTGTTAACTCAATTTTATAATATGTATCGTTGTAGGGTTCCGTTGCCAAAATGTCTATCCGTCTGTCTGCCTGTCCGTATGTAGACAATAAATATTGATGAAATTTGAAGCATAGGTGAAGACAACTATGCTTAAAATTTCATCAATATCATATACTAAGTAGTTGCTTATACAAGAGTATAAGCTTAGCATATAACAGAAGCTAACATTTTTCCAGCTAACATCAACATGTGGGCACATCATTCGACAGGTCTTTTAAAAATATTCTAAGGTTTGGTACTATGAAACTTTTTTGATTAAATAGTATTTGCTCCGAAAGATGCATGAACTTTGTACCCCTTTATTTTTTTGTGTGACCAAAAGGTATTCAAAATCACAAAGGTAACGCTAAATAAATACTTTTAACTAAAATTATTTTCGTCTTTGAGTTATTGCCAAAAAACTGCGCTTAAAACCAAAAGGAGAAAATGCCATGAACATACGCTTTTCTGCTGGTGCAATTTTTCACATCGTATTTTTTCGTAATGTAACATATAATGAATGTATTTGTAATAACGGTTGCGGAAACCTACACTGCTTATAGTCCGACATGCTCTTGTTTTTGTAATTGAAAAAGAAACGACGTTTTTATCGGCTCGTATTTTTTCGGCTGTAGCTATCGTTACTGCACACGTCTAAATCAAAAAAAGTACCTAGTCCGGCCATAAGTTCTGTTAGAAATTAAAATGAATTTTTTTTAATAAAGTATTATAATATTACTAAAACTTATATATACATATTTATTAAAGTCTCAACACAAAATAAAACAATTTTCTATTCAAAATGGCCACCTTTGGCTTTTATACAGGCCTTTAATCAGTCTGGCCACGAATCTATGGATTTACACACTGTTTCCATGGGAAATTTCGTCACTGCTTGCTCCAGAGACTTTTTAAGAGACTCAATGTCGCTGTGTCGTTTAAAGCAAGCCATGTCCTCTAAAACTGATGACCAGATGGGTGCCAGTTTTCAGCTCTTATAAAGTCTGGGACGTAGGTTTCAAGCCAGGCTTGGGTAGTTCGTGCCTTGTGGCCAAGTGCAGAGTCCTGCTGGAAAGTGCATGGTACATTTTTACTCTTGATACACTTTGAAAAATGTAGCTTTGTGACGCCTTAATAAGACACGCCCCACCAAACCATCACTGACGCAGGATGAACCGTGAGCGTACTCTTTGTCTTTTTGCTTATTGTAGTGTTCTTCAATCGTGAAAATGTTTTCATCGGTAAAGAGGTATTTCTGTGCCCTTCACCTGCGAATCGCGACAGAAGGCGTTTTGATCGATCCACTCTCTTTAATTGTAAAGATTGATTTAGGGTATGTCCTGTTTATCGACGATAAGCGCCGAGTTTCAGGTCTTGTTTTATAATACGCGACAGAGTCCTAGCGGGAATCTTCATTTCTCGCGATAAGATTTTTTGCTTCGTAATGGGATTTCGACGAATTCTGGCTTTAACAGCATTAACAGCCTTTGTAGTTCTAATAGCACGCGGCCGCCTTGATCTTTTAGGGTCTTTGACAGAGGAAGTGCTGTTGATAGTACGATATACGGACATACGGCTGGTACCAAGCTTTTGAAGTGTCTGTAATATGACCGACGGCTCCATACCCACTTTGTGCAAAGCGATCATCGCAATTCTATTTTCTTTAACACCCCAATCCATATTGTAATTTGGTAATGAACATGAAAAAATATGTGAAATGGCGCGTAATAGAAAGAACTTTAAAAAGTAATAAATGCGTTCCAAAATTTAAAGTAATTAAGAAGTTGAAAACAAGAAAGTTTTTATGTAACAGTATTTATGGCCGGAGTAGTTATAATATTATTTTTTCACTAAAAGTAGAACCTTGTACTTATACTTAGGTACAAGATATACATAGATTTTTTATTTGACAACTCTTAAAAAAAATATGGTGGCAGGAAATATTTATATGCTTTTATTATGTTTTATATTTCTTCAGACTTTTTACATAATAGACACCAAGCGAGATATTTTTACAAAATCTAAAAGTAGCAAATAGGGAATAAATGGTAAATCATCGAAAATTAAAAAAAAACGAGGCCCTTCGACTTGTAATGCAAAATAGCTAAAACGTCAGGACGACGAGACCATAGTTTATGGTGGATATTTATGATTATGCAACGGATAATAAAAAACAATAATAGTGAGGTAGCAATAAGGTATCGTATTCGTGTATAGGAAGGATACGTTTCTGTGCAGGCTATCAACTTGGTGACACTTCTTGTCGTCAAGATAGCGGGACCACTTATTTTGTTTACATACTAAATATGTATTGAGGTGGCTAAAATTTGAGCGTAGGTAGCAAATAGTAGCAAAAAGGCATTTGTATATATTATGTAGATTTGAAATTCAAGACTTGGTTCCATCATCTTGACTCTCACGAATAAAGTACTAATTTATAAGATTAGTGATATGTGATCATAAATTAGATCTTTAAAATAAATTTCTAATTGAAATAATTTTAAAATATCATTGTGAATAATAAAAATGTGGCAATATTGTTTCTTTTTCATTGGCACTTTAACATTATTTTGATATCCTTTATTAAATAGAGAATTTTTTTTTACCACGGTGCATTATTATAGGGTTTTCTTTACTCTTATTCTTTCATAGACAACTCTCGTAAAAGGGCACAAACCATGTGCCACGGGGGACTTTGCAAACGTACAATTAACGGACATGACATCTAGACTCAGAACAAATATTGAGGATCACACAAAGTTTTGTTATGATACGTTCGATTCCCGTTTTACCACTGTGCAACCGAGGCATAGGCATAGTGAGTATCTTTGCTAGCTAGTTCTACCTGGAAAAATAAAAAAACCGTGGTAGCCCCCAGATTGGGGCATTGCCCGCGTGCACTTATCCTCTTTGTCACTCGAGCCAACCCAGGCACTTCCAGGACGCCAGGCAGGCTGCCGGAAGATTGGAATTCATAGTATCAATAGGTAAGTGTAATCTCATTCGTAATGTTATTCGTACAAACATAAAAGTATCATGGATACGAGAGCTACCAACGTTTTCGACGAAAGCTCGATAGAGATCACGTGTCTATCGTTGTTCTGTCTGGTGGGAACGATTCCGCTAACCAATGGGTACTTACCAGAGACGAAGGGTTTCCTGATGTAATTCAACACGAAAATCTAACTGGACAACGTTCTTTGTACCTACCTATAACGTGTCAAGAATGGTCTATGTAAGTGGTCTGTGCAAAGAATTGGTCCAATTCTAGAAATCACTAAGTCCATTTCTCTACTATCACTAATCACATTATACATTTGAAAGTCAAATGTTTAATGTAGATAGCTCCTAGATATTATGTATTTAATTTACCTACTATCAATATATTTACGTAAGTTCTACATTTTATAGGGCGAATACATACTATGACAGTTCTTCGGGCGTGAAGGGTAAGAAATTGATTTGTCTGTAGATTTGGAAATCTAATTTCAATCTAGCTACCATTTTTTATTAGAGAAGAGGTTTCATTACAATGGTTCAATGTACAGCCTTTCAGTCTTGTAGGACTAGAATATTAACGTGAATTTTGATTTAGGTACGTGAATTGCTCTGAAATGAAGCCCTTGGGGAAATTTGTTATTACGGTAATCGAAATAATAATATCATCTATCAAAAATATATAAACTTTGTAAGTTGCAGATATTTGCTTGAAAATTTGGTAAAAAGGCCATTTTATATAAAGTGCAGCAAATGAGCATCTAAGTACATTGGATATTTTTTTTAAAGATAAGCATATTCTAGCATAATAAGCTTAGACGATGGGGTCCCATTGTCTAAGCCTATGCATATTTGGAAAATGCCGTTGGTCCAGAAATGTAAAAAAAAAAAAACAATTTATAATATGACTGTCATTGTCACAAAAAAGTTCTAGATGCAATTAACTGGGCCTCTTGTTGTTTTTATTATAATCATTTATGGTTAAATAAAACGAATTTACTAAGCCACAATTGGCAAAGGCAATATATTTGCTACGAGTAGTGGCAAATTTTTATGTGCAGTGTTGCAAGGACTTATTAAAAATAGGGATTTCTTAGACTCAATCGATAGGACTAGTGGAGTTTTAGAACAGTGATTTCTTGAATTGGAAATATTGGACTTATTGGATTTGTAAATTACAAATCTCGCTCAGGGATTTTTATAGAAAAATATTAACAAGGCCAATAATTAACGTGATAACGTCAAAAAACATTGATGACATATCGCCATTCGCGTTGCTTAGCAACCAATCAACTTAGTGACTTTTTTTAGTCACATTTTCGTACTCGATCAGACAAAACTACATATTATAGTGTTACTAGTTCAAAAACTATAAAAAATATTGAATTCAATTATTTCACACGAATTAATAAACTGGCAGGCTAAAATTTAAGCATTCAAAATGCTTAAATTTTAGCCTGCCAGTTTTAGCATTCGAATATTTCGTTCGTTAGATTAAAAAGTGTGTTCAACAGGTCAGGCTCCGTACCTCAAAAGGAAAAAAAACCGAACCCTTATAGGATCACCTTGCTGTCCGTGCGTCCGTCCGTATGTCTGTCAAGGTGCGGATATTTTTGGTAAGTACAGAAATGGAGCCACCGTGTGGATTGATGGTCGAATTTTTGGTGGACATGCTACACGCTAGTTTACTAACGAAATGTTTTCCACCTATTTGGAGTTGCTAATAGTTAGTTTGTCTCATTTGAAATACTTCAGTTGTTATAATTACCTACTAGAATGACAACATACTCTACAAGGTCGCTACATTGTATGGATATGTTATTTTTTTACTAGTTAACTTACTATTCAGTTAAGTACAGATCTGTAAAAAATCAATTTCATAAAAGCGTGAAAATTCTTCTATTGGTCGTCTTATGAATATGTAAGGTCTTATGGTGTTTTCTAAGTGCGAGTATAATACAAAGACATTAGAGGCACATACTTGTTTTTAAAACATAATGTATTCAATTATCATGAATGATGTTCACCGCAGACTCTTAGTAGTATATAAAGTAGCAAAACAAAAAAAACTGCTTAGAACAACCTTCAAGAAGTTCTGCAATAGCAGCAGTTTTTTTAATATACTTAGTAATATTATTTAAAATTTCTTAGGCAAAGAAATTGTAACAGTTTTAACTTCAAGGTATTCGTCGACACAGTTGATACCACTGAAACAAATAAAATACAAAGACTTAGATGGACGGGCTCTTTTAAAAAATAACTCCAATGTACATTATGTACTTAGATGTTTATGCATAATACGTACTAATATGTACAAAATGGCCTTTTCATCAAATTTTCAAGCAAATATCTGCAACTTACAAAGTTTCAATTTACTCAGATGATCAATAATAATATTATTTCGTTTACCGTGATCCCAAATTAACCCGAGGACTTTATTGCCGAGCAATTCATTTAAATCAAAATTCACCTTAATATTCTAGTCCTACAAGACTGAAAGCTTGTACATTGAACCATTGTAATTGAACCTCTGCACTAATAAAAAATGTTAGCTAGATTGAAATTAGATATACCAAACTATAGACAAATCGAATTCTTACCCTTCACGTCCAAATCCTGAATCCTTGAATCCACCGAAAGGCACCTGGGGAGACCTCTCATAGTATGTATTCACCCTACAAAATACAGAATGTACATAAATATATTCTTCAGTCTTCTTTTTAGCGTTTCGATAGCAAACATTATAAATAAATAAAATAAAATTAATTATACTGTGGAGGCCCAGAACGTGGCCACGTCAACTGCATTATCTGTGGCTGTCATCAAGTCCTCCTATGTACAGGTGGTCGGGCACAAAGGACACGATGTAAGGTGGGCTATTGTCAGTATTGCACCGCATAAACAGCTCAGATTTTTTGATTGACCCTACCGTGAATCCCCACCTCAGCATGTTTTCTTTGCTCCGGCCGACCTGAGTCCGAAGTTTATTTAAAGACTTCAAAATCGGCCATAGTAATTCATGTCCAGGAGGGGGACCCTCAGCAGGTCGCACAAAAGGGATAAGTAGGGGTACTCCGTCTCGCCACCAATTGCATCTCGCCGTTGATGGTTCCACTGATAGAGGGTCAACACTACTGGCGAACCTCTTACGGCTCTTTAGTCTATGTTGTATTCAAGTGTAACAATGCATGGGATACCGCGAGTCTCTTTTCATCTTTGCTCCCTCCGCAGCACTTGCCACGGCTCTGCGGACATCTGGAGGCACTATGCCAGCCAGTGGGTATAGCAGTCCTACCGCGGTGGGCTTGAGGCAGCCCGTGATAATTCGGCAGGTTTCGTTCAGAGCTGTATCCACCAACTTTGTGTGGGCGGATCGACTCCAAACTAGGCACGTAAATAGTAGTACGTTATAGTAGGTAAATTAACAAGATCTCGATCTATTAAACGCGTAGCCCGACATGCATCTGCCCGGTGTTTTATGTACTAAAACACCGGGCAGATGCATGTCGGGCCACGCACAATATAAGGTTCCGTAGTCCCCCGACCGTAATGAGTGGGTTTTCTTTTGTTTTTGTTTCATACTTACAACGTTATACCTAATAATAATTTAGCGGATAGGGGGGATTTACCTTCACAACCCCTAAATATTTTTTAAAGACCTTTACCATAGTACCACTATACATATAGGGCAGGTACCCTCAAAAAAAAAAAAATTAAGATTTTACTCTTTCACTTTGTCGGCGTAAGTAATATGCCGTGGCCATGCAAAATTACAGCCTTCTAGCACTAATAGTCTCTGAGTTAAGCTGCCAACGGACGGATATAGCGAAACTATAAGGGAACACCTTAAAAATGGTGCCATAAAATATGGCACAATGGTATTCTCGCCTCCCACTTGTCCAGCATTTGTACTTGTTCGATCTTGGAATATTGGGATAGTTTTGGCTCATAGCAAGGTTCCCTTGGACAAACAACGTCCGAAATTTATTTAAAACTTTCTCACCAAACAATGCCTGCCTCAACATATTTAGTAAACTGCAGAGCAGTGGTGACATTTGACGTGAAGATGCCAGCCGCCAAACCGTACATAGTGTTGTTGGCACGTTCAATCACTTCCTCTAACGTGTCGAATTTGAAAATACTTTGTACGGGACCAAAAATCTGTAACAGAAACATTTTAAATGTGTGAAAGGAAATATCTAACTAAAATATTCTGTAGGTACATAGATTACTTTTAGTAAAATTAAGCTATTTATTAATGATAATGCTCTGAAGTCATCGTCGCAAAATTATGAAGCAAAATTTGAGATTTGCCTGGGCTCAATATTTTCTTTCATACACTTAAAAATATTCAACGTTTTAGATAGTAAGT
Source organism: Herminia tarsipennalis (assembly GCA_945859575.2). NCBI lineage: Eukaryota > Metazoa > Arthropoda > Insecta > Lepidoptera > Erebidae > Herminia > Herminia tarsipennalis. The sequence continues at coordinate 18,221,523 of OX243837.2, forward strand.
CTAATGCTCGTTCCCGAGGATAAATGAATTATTCAGCTCTTAATCCGTATTAGGTTTACGGATAACGTGATCGGCTGACAGTAATAGTTACTAATATTATTATTGAAATCTGATCATGTTAGATCAGACGGTAGGTACTACAAGTTGTAATTAGTTTAGAATTTGATCTAAACTTATTTATCTTATTAATTATATCATAGGCTTACGAATTTACAGAATAATCAAAAGACGAAATGATGAAGTGTCTACCATCTATACATATATAATCACTTGTCCTGACTGACTAACTCACTGTCTGATTCATCAACGCCGAGCCTAAACCGCTAGGGTTACCTGAAATTTTGGCAGTTAATGCCTTTTATATTGTAAGAAAATTCTAAGAAAGTCAAAATTTCTTAGAGTCAAAATTTGTTTCCTGTAAAATAGGGGTTGCAAGTTTATATGAAACGCAGTCAGTTTTGCAGTTAGATAGGTGACATGTCGTATATAGCTTTATTGTTTAATATAAAAAAATATGTGTATCAGCGTTTTTGAAAAATCAATCCCTAAGCGGGTAAAATGGGGTTGAAAGTTTGTACGAAACTCCCTTAGTTATCAAATTAGATCTGCCAAATTTAGGATTTGGCTTTGTGATTTTAAACAAAGAAACACGTGTTTTAGTGTTTTTGAAAAATCAACTACTAAAGGGGTAGAGTAGGAATTGCAAGTTTGTATGGAACACCATCAGTTTTGAACCTAGATCTCTAAAATTTGATATTTGGCTTTTTAAAAAAAATCAACCCCTAAGGGGTTAAAAAAGGTGTTGTAAGTTGGTATGGTAACTGCATCAGTTTAAAAGTAAGATAAGTAAAATTTCGTATTTGGTTTTCCAAGTTATTATAAAAAAAATCACGTTTTCAGCGTTTTTGAAAAATCAACTTATATGAGGGTTTACAACTTATAAAATTTCGTCAGTTTTTAGATCTGTGAAATTTAATATTTGGCATTGTGGCTATAAATAAGGAAACTTCACTGTACTTCAGCGTTTTGATTAAAGGTGATAGACCAACCCTGCAGGGGTTTAAATCAACTACGCGGGCAAGGCCGCGGAAGACAGCTTGCTATAGCTCAGGTAAATCTATAAATATGCTAAAATGACCCTAAAGCAATATCGTAAAAAAGTTACGATACGATTGTAACTTTTTCTAATTAGAATAATCAGTCCAAATTTAATGCATTATGTAAAACCAACTTCGTAATGCAGTAAAACTAATGAAAGATAAATTTAATGGTATAGTTACCTCTTCCTTTGCAATAGTCATATCATCTTCTACATCAGCAAACACGGTTGGTTCTATGTAGTATCCTGTAGTACCATATCGTTTGCCTCCCGTCAGACACTTAGCGCCTTCCTGTTTACCCTTTTCGATGTAGCCTAACACCTTTTCAAACATTATTTCGTCCACCTACAAGGAGGGTTTGCAAATGAAAGCATTTAGGCAGGTTTTTTGCTTGCCATACTGAAACGTAATGTTATTTAGGGTTCAGTAGCCATAATGGCAAATTAAAGTTTTTTTTGAGAGAACGTAATGAGAGGGACGTATTTTTTTAAACACGAAAATATTGTTATTGCGTTCCAAACCCTGTGCCGCGAAAACTTTAGAAACATACGCTACAACCGACACATGGTACAAAGAGACTCGGCACAGTAGTCGCAGACACTTCCACTGCGCCAGCAAAATTAGGTAGGTATGTAACAATAGGATGAATCGCACGTAATGATAATTTACTCATCTATTAACGAATTAAATACATCTAATTGGGTACATGAGTATGTGTTGGCTGAGGTATCGAGAATTCCAAATTCATAACTAAATTTTCAATTGTTTTTCCTATTAATTTGAACTAAAACATTATTTCGAAATAAAAGTGTGTTTAGAGTTAGAGTAAATTTATCGTACAAAAACTGAAAATTAACGCTTAACTTTAAACTTTTATTTTTTTTAATTTTCACTGTGCTTTTATTACATCTAATTAAAATCACACATGAATACTTCGCCTGCAATAGCGTTGCTGGATTCTGGGCATAGTCAGCGTGTAGTGGCTGCAAGATTACATTTAAGTTCATTAATAGAGCCTACAAATGCTCTCGGGAGACTGGGTTTTTCATGCACCGTCCAGGATCTGGTAGGGACGGTTACTTCTGAGCGATATATCGTGAGAGTTTCTTTGCAAAATCGACGTCTTAATGCTTTTCAACTGAAGGAACAGCTCAGTATTATACAAAGTGTAGCTGCAAGTGACTCTACGATTAGAAGATGGTTGAAGGATCGTGGACTGGTACCGCGCAAGCCCGCAAATGGGCCGAAATTAGCAGCAGACCATCAAAGATCGCGCCTTAATTTTGCACGTGAGCACCTAAATTGGTCATAGTGGGAGCAACGTTTTGTTTTCGGATGAGTGTAAAATTATGATGCATGGTAATGGCGGAAGGAACAAGCTATACAAACGAAGAGGAGAACGCTATGCACATTGCTGCATTGAGCAAAAGGTGAGCTATGGCGGCATCATGGAAAGTTTGGGAAGGCATTGGAAACGGTAAGACAGACCTTGTCTCCATTAAATAAACTGTTTCTAAGCTTTTTTTTTCATTTACACATATGTTTTTCACATTCCTATAAACTCCATACAGGACATAAAAATGACTCCGTAAATGGAAATACGAAATTTATGAAATATTAATTTGAATTTGGAACAATAACATTGAAAACCTTATGCTACCAACTATTAATTGACATTCAAAATTTACTGATAATCCTTGCGAAACCTTAACTCACGAGGTGTTTCGTTTTTTTTGATGATACATTTATTGTGTTTTATTCACCTGAGGCCCGTGTTGTACAAAAGGATCTGTCGGATTACCGATTTTGATACTCTTTGCATATTTTACTGCTGCCTGAATAAATTTGTCATATATCGCAGATTGAACGAATAATCGGGAACCTGCTACACACACTTGTCCTTGTCGCCAGAAGACTGCCTTAGCAGCGATAGGAACTGCAACGTCCACTGTTAAAACCAAATTAATTAAAACTTTTTCCATTATATATTTAATTTGCACGGACTTTTATTCTTAAATTATATGAATTATAGTGAAATTGCATCAAAGTTCGTTGCGTTGTTTAAAGATCTAAGCATACATAGAGACAGGGTGGTAATGGGAAGTGACTTCATTTTTTATATGTAACTAGCGAATCCCCGTGACTTCGTACGTGTGAATCCCGTTGCCGCGGGATGATGAATTATACATATAAACCTTCCTCTTGAATTACTCTATCTAATCCTGAAAACTGCATAACATTTCATTTTGTAGTTCAAAAGATCTAAGCGCACAGACAGCGAGAGCGACTTTATTTTGTACTAACAGACTCGCACAACTTCGTATGAGTTAATTTTCCCCGTTTTTGCAACATTTTTCATTTCCGCTCCGCTCCTATTGGTCGTAGCGCGATGTTGTTTAGCCTATAGCTTTATAAATACTACTATATGCTTGATAAGCGACTAACGGAATAAAGTGGTGCATTGTAAATAGTAAACAGCAAATTTTGTTGATTAAAATGTTTAACATGACAAACTTACAATCAGCATCATTCAATATGACAAGAGGACTTTTGCCACCTAGTTCCAAACAAACTCGTTTCAAGTTATTTGTTCCGGCGGCTTGTTGAATCAATTTGCCAACCTATAGACAAAACATTTTTTATTTTAACCTCGAAATACAAATGAGGCGTATTATAGTCTAAGCTATTTTAAGATTGACTTACCTCTACAGATCCCGTAAAAGATATCATAGAGACATCAGAATGATGTGTGATAGCCGCACCAGCTGTCTCTCCATATCCATTAATGACATTTACTACACCCTTCGGAATACCAGCTTCAACCAGCAACGATGCTAAAACTAAAGCTGTCAATGGTGTCTGTTCTGCTGGTTTTACAACTACAGTGCAACCTGGAAAACCCCACTTATTATATTATAATAAAGTAATCTACTTTGAAAAGTTAACTTTACTGGTTTACACGACTAATGTCCAATTATAGTTGAACTATAACAAAACTCACCTGCAGCCAAAGCTGTGCAAACTTTTTTAACGAAACTGAAAACAGGCCCATTCCAAGGCAGAATTAAACCGGCTACACCTACAGGCTGCTTCAATGTGTACGTGAAAAAATCGCCATCTGTGAAAATTGTACCATATTTGTTTATAGCTTACGTAAGTATTCAATTGTTTTTTTCTATTATTATAGTATTATTTACCTGAAGGTATGGTATCACCCTGTATCTTATCAGCTAAACTGGCTAGGTATCGAATGTTCGTGACTGCAGCGACTATAGTCTGCTTGCTGCTACCTAAAACCATTCCATTATTGTACGTTTCTAGCTCTGAAAGGTATTCGATGTCCCTTAGCACCAAATCACCGAATTTATTCAAGAGTTCTCCTCGCTGCGACGCGTCCAGCTGGCGCCATTCTGCGCTGCGGTGAAAAGCACGCTTTGCTGCTGCTACAGCTAGATCTACATCTGCCTGGATAGATAGAGAAATGGTGAAGATAAACGACTGGACTTTGGAGTTCCCTTTTAGGACCTTTTAGGGCATTGTTTTAAGAATTTCCGGTTACAATTTCAAGGAAAGTAACATTTACTGACTCATTGCTTGTAATAACTATGGCAACCATTTAGAAAGGCACAACGTGACATTTGGGAATATTTGTTATGGCTTACTACAAACCTGATCTCCTTCGGAAACGTGGGCGATGACAGATCCGTCGTGAGGACAGCCAGCGGTAAATGTTTTACCGCTCTTCGAATCTACCCACTCATTGTTTATGAACAACTGAAAGAGAAGAAATTTCTTAATTTACTGAATTATACAAAGTTTTTTAATGTAATGTTAAATGTATGGAGGAAATAAACGTCTCAGGCCGCCTAGATGAATTTTTCCTCCATACATTAAAAATTTGCATAAAAATGCTTTAAAATTACAAAAAATGATACACAAAGTTTTGTTACATATGTAGGAACGGAACCCACAACCTCTTCCCCATCAATCGTAGGCACTCCCACTGAGCATCCGAGACCATCGTAAATCTATTCTAACCACAATTTTCAAAACAAATCACGTTATAAGATCGATACAAAGTAGTGATTTAAAAACAACGAATATAGTTATTAGGTAGGTAAATCTTTAGTGGATAATTTTATAGTTAGCAACCAATTAGGTATTTGAATGTCAAATCAATCAATAACAATAAATTATTTTACACTTACCAAGTAATAATATGCCTTTAAACGATCTTAAAATATATATTCGTGCATAATTTAATATGTTTAAGTATTTATAATCACCAAAATAAATACTAAAAGTAAATGATTTGAAACCAGAACATAATGACGTCACAATGTTAAATTGCATACAAATCTGTACAGAACGAATCGTTTTGACATTTTATAAAAAAGATACTGATTTGACTTGACATTCAAATACCCAATTGTGTAATCTTTGTTTTGAAAACATAATAAGGCACTTACTTACATAAATATATCTTATATTATTTATAAGTTCGTTAGTTTATTTTTCACAAAGAGAAGGGGCAACAGGGGCATTTGCCTCCCCCCAGACTCATGAATTTTCAAGTGTTTACCGTACATTTGGTCCACGTTGACGGGCAATACTACTCACGCTTGGCCGTTGTTGGGTTAAGTGCCCCCCTAGAACATGTATCCAGATCCGTGCCTGCTTAGTGCTAATGTTATGCATAAATTACATCACTATCAAATTTATGTAGTTTTTGCGCAAAAGAGCAACAAACGTCTTCCACCTCACAAAACTCGTTTCAAATCGTTTCCAATATTTAACATTCCTGTTAAGAACAATATTATGTAGTTTACTTAAATCATGAATAATTAGATAAATACAAACTTTACCTTAGTATATTTAATTTGTGGAACCATGTTGGCACAAAATCACTAAGTACCCACACACAGCTTAACAACAAAAAACAAAGGTCAACTAATAGAAACCGCGTCTGAGACTTAATAAGTCTTCGTGACAAATACGTGAACAGACGACTTATATCGGTATATATAGGTATTTTTGAAACGTGAAACAAATACGTCAACTTGTTTTATCGAAGCTTCATCGTCTACATCTATAATAGGTGACCAGAGACGGCAAAGGTTGCCTATTAAGAAATTTAGGAAGTGCAGTACCGTGGGCAGGGAAGACCGGGGATGGTTGACTAAGTTTCAGCTTGTTGGCTTAAATTTACAATTGTAGTATTTGGTTCGATTCCTGGGTCTGGACTTCAAATTTTTCTGTCTTTCAAAAATACAATTATTATATTTGTAAAGTAATTGGGAAGAAATGCCTATAAAAATTACTTCAATATTCAGCCTGTGACATCATAATTTGTTAAAATGCTCTCTGTAACGAAGCAATAACAAAAGCCGTGATAGTTCTTTTACTACCGACTAGATGGCGCATGCGAGGACCCAACGTGCGAGCATCAAGGAATAGAATAATTTAGGGTCTAGTAACATAGTCCAGATAGGTGGTTCGATTCCGGCCTCGGTTTGGCTACGGAAGTCTCGGGTTCGATTCCTTGGTCTGGACATCAAATTTTTCTATCTTTCAAAAATGCAATTATTGTATTTATATTTAAAATGTTTTAAAGTGTATCATCGTAAAAATATCAAGCTTTGAAAAAATAATTAAACAGACTAATAATAACCCAAAATATTGTGTACAGGGGCTATTTTATAGAACAAAAAATTTGAGTCAACCTACTTTATGCCTAGGGTTGGTTGATTTATCATATGGGGTAAGTTGACTTATTGATTGAATAATCGATTTTATAAGATTAACACTGTCTACTCTGTAAGAGAAAGTACACTGAACCTAAACGATTAAGGTTTATTCCCTTAATCGTTTAGGTTCCGCGTACTTTCTCTTTATTATGTGTATATTTCTTTATAAAGATTCATAGCTGCACGCGGCTTACGACAAGCGACTCACAGAGAAAGTAATCACTACCTGACGCGCGCGGCTGATGCGACAATATTCAGAGTGCGCGCGCACCCTACGTCAATCGTCGGCCGCGCGCGTCTGTCGCAGACCTCGGAAACAGCCCCATATATTCTCATACTCTGGCTATTGTCGCATCGGCAGCGCAGTCGCTTGTCGTAAGCCGCGCGCGGCTCGCGATCGGCCGTGATGCACGGAAATGAACCTTAATACCACCAAAATGAAGAGACGAACAGGTCATTTACCTGATGGTAAGCGCCACTCTAGCCCACAACAGTATCAGTGCCGCCCAAATCTTTACAAAGATCTAAATCTCTTCATTTGAGACTAAGTCTTATTTACCCAATAATATCACTTGCTTTTTTATGAAATATGTAGCTGTTTTCTTACGATGTTTTTCTACTGTTATTTGCTGTCAATTTTGGTGTAGTATCGACAAAGACGAAGTAAAAGTCACAATACTCGATTATATTTTATGCTAAGTAGCTTAAGTGTACAGTTTTGATTGAATTACAGGATTATTATACCCTTATCAATGAAATGAATGTGGTTCAATAGGTATATATATCATCAGGACAATCTAATACGGGCACAAAGGAATTCTTGCCATCGAAGTGTAAATTGACTCATAAAATACGTGACAAAAGTGATCCTTCCTATCAACGTTTGAACGTAAAAGTGATGGACTGGAATGTGATTTGCTCATAAATCCCTGTACCAATAAAATTAAGATTAAAGACGTGATACGATAATTTCGTAAGTCCGATCGTCAACGATCAAAAATATATTCTTATTACTATTTATCGCTGTATGGATTATTGGTATCCTAATTTGTTATAATACAAATAACATAGAGGAGGACAGTTGTAACCATATTTATGACCCTGTTATTGCTACATTTAGTAAATACTTATTTCAGCTAGGAGCGAATCAAGGAGGGTCTTATGATTCAAAACTGAACCTAAATCTTTAATTGTCCATATAGTTATTATTCAACATTTTGTAAACACTAATTAGAAGCTTGGTTCTGTATTTAAACTTATACTGTCGCAACCTCACATCACTTCCTCACCTGCAGTTACTGTCCACAGACTATATAATTAAATAATATAATATTTTGAGACAACTCACACAACGTCATCTGATCCTAAACTAAGCAGAGTTTGTACAATGGAACTCAGACAACTGATAAACAGACCTATATATATCTAAATACATACATATTATAAATAAATAACACCCAGACACAGAATTAAACATCGTGCTCATCACATAAAGTTTAATTTGGGAGGGGATCGAACCCACGACCTCCGGCTTAGCAGTCAGGGTCACTCACCATTAGACCAAAAGGCCAGTCAAATAATTATAACCTACTATTATGTCAATTAAAATATAATCCACACTATGAATACTTAAAGTCAAAATATTTGACGAATATGGGAAATGTTCCATCATCTCTCGTACAAATGGATCTCCAGACGTCTGCCAAAGAATCATATTATAAATAATAGTCAAAAGTTATAAGAAAATAGTCATATATACTACAACCTCATATTAACTGCATGATTGTAAGCTTGTTTTTAGATTATGATGTAGGTACGGTAAATTCCTATTGTAAATATTTCCAAATAATTTGGATGTTACATTGGTTTCACTCATTATATTCAAATACGATACTTTCTTTTCATGTGGTAAGTATAACGAAATAAAACCTTGCAATCGACCCTTCTCTTCCTTTGCATAAAATGTTAACTGAAATCAAAGACTGCAATATCGGAGAAAATGATGTCGTTAAATTTTATTGAATCCTTTTTATCTTTTATTCATACCCTACTTAAAATTATTTTTATCAATTTATGTAATACTGGTGTCTTAACCGATGTCGGTTACGGCGGCTAATTTCATTAGAGAAACTAGCCAACTATGCAGGAGATATCACTTGCGTAGCTGGCCTGTGGCTTGTGCACTCTCTATTCCAAAGCTCTATTTCCTCATTCTCATAGTTCGATGGAACGGAAATCTGGAGAGAGAAGCACAGGACCGACGGCTTAAGTTACTCTTTGAGGCACGGAGAGTTGTAAAATATTTTGAAAACAATGGACCGCCAGTGGTAACGTTGCTTAACCTCGCAGATTTCTCGATCTGCTCGGTCCCCACTGAGTCAGTGACCCCTCTGTACGTAGCATGTAATTGATACAATTAAATTAACGTTTTTTACTTGGATAAGCTTTTTACCATAATGATGGTTAACCTTAGGAACTTTGACTCTTTTTAAGTTTTCTTAACCCTTCATCGGATGTAAGGTAGTATAGTATGAATTCTGGTAGTTTCTACTTATTTTGGTATAAAACATCCTAAAAACGAGCGTGTATCAAAATGTTTAAAAATAATATTTGTATTTTTATATTGAGGTGGTTAATTATAATGCCATTATTTGGTAACAGATTGTGACACTTTTAGGAAGTGGTAAGTTTATGACCATTGTTTGAAAAATTGAGGGAAAACAAAATATTATTCTTAAGTAAATCAAAATAACAACCATGTATAAAAAATGTAATAAATATATGTTCTAAATTTTTAGCCATGTGAAAATTTCTATAGCACTCTTTTACGCACAAAGCTACACGGCAATAAAAACATTTTTCATATTGGACCTCTTCGTTTCTTCCTTTGTCGAGCAAAATTTGCATCGTTTGCAATCCGGGGTTCAGGGAAATGGATAACTTGAAATTGCAGCTTTTCTTATTCTGGAAAACAATTTGCCGTCAAATCATCACATCAATCTTCTCTTAGGTATTTAGAGTGTCTTGTTAGACAATGCTGTACTCGATGGCATTAATGAAGCTGTATGACCTATAATAATAATAATAATATAATATGTGTCAATATAGAAACAGTTTAAAACAACTGAACACACAAAATCTTTGGCAAGAAATAATATATTTTATCCCCATTTTCCAGTCACAAATTCCTTAAACGGACAATAGTCATCTATTAGCCCCATATCTTGAACACTTTTTCTAGTAGGTACTGATTATATTTGAAGTACCACTTTTATGCTTTATACCTATAAAAACTTATTAAACTTATTAAACACTAATTATTTGTTATTATATACTTATCGGAATTTACAGAATGACATGATGAATATATTTCTTCTTATATCGCGCCTAAATCGTATATACCACGTAATTTTTCGGGCACTTTTGAAAATTTACCTTCAGAGATAAATGTCACTTTATTTGATGTAGAAGATAATTTTTATCAAACTTAATTTTAGCTATAATAAAAAGTTATGGCTAGTTCCAATTTTAATTATTTTTTTTGCTTTATATTTCAACATGTGAAGGTGTCATGTATTCTACCATTGTTTGATTATGGGTTAAAGAATACATTTTTAAAAATCTGTCCTTAGCATTTGCCTGCCTATAAACTACCTGCCCGGTCTAATTTTAGCAGTTGAGGTCAAGTAATTTTTTAATTTTATTTATGATCAGTACCGAAGTGACCTTTAATGACCTTTAACTTTTATAGTACATAGGTATCCGATATTGCAAAGCTCGCAATGTGTCATTATTTAGGCTGTTAAATCCGCCATTACCTTGGAGATTACATCTTATTTTACTACCGAAGCGTCCTTGATCAAGAAGAAATAAAATCTCCATCAATATTTGTCCTGAAAGTGTCAGTCCAATAGGCACAGAAAGATTTATCGCTTTTATAGTTTGTCATTGGTATTAAAATAAACGAAACAAATATTATTATGAAGATTGTTTATAAAATTGGACAACGTACACAGAGCAGTTTAGCCACTCCGGAAAAAGTTATCATCGTAAATTATAATCCACTAAATACATTTTCATGTAAATTGACGCCAAGACGAGTAGGTGGGCTATTATTTATTTTTGTAAGTTACACACTTGTTGTAGTTTTTAATCCTTATTATATTAAAGGTGGTCATTCCTTGCACATTAGCAGTTCATTTTGTCATAGCGCACTATCTTTGCCTTTTAAAACCCCCACAGACTACAAACTATTCGTCGGCCGCTAGTTTGCTCAGCCGACGAATCAGTATGAGTGTTTATGAACGCACATTACATGGATATGGTATGGGCCGATATTTGGTACAACCCGATCTAACTTTCGGCCGATTAAAAAGTTTGTAGTCTGCGGGGTCTCTAACTTACACGTCTATAAAACAGTAAGTTAAGAAATAAATAAGACTATAAAAACAAAGCTTATTTAATGTCTACATACTGCATTACATATTATAAACAAGATATCTAGATACTACGGTATAAATGTTGATGGAGATTTTAAATACTTGAGCAAAAAAAACCTTGTGAAGCAAAATCAACGATTTACAATTGCTGTAAAAATATATCGTTACTAATCTTGCATAATTTACACAATGCGTTGAAGCCAGAAGTTGCAGTTCTTACATTTTCGTATAATATTACAAAACAGCAACTTAAAGGTCTATTATGAATATTGTTTTATCGAAAAATATGTTACCTACTCTAGCCTACTCTACTTTTTAAGAACATTACACCTGACAATTACATAAATGTAATTTTCATGGACTAACTAGATTCTAAGCGGCCGTCTCCATGGGCGAGAGAATTTAATTTATTTATTCATGAACAATTTTCACATTGTATTTGAATATACATACATGTCAATTAGGATAAAGAACACAATAATAAAAATAATAGTAATAATAATAAGAGAACAATAATAATTAAATTCGGACAAATTCAGATTTTTTTATGAATCAATTACACATCACTTTGCTGAAGGTGATTTATATAATTAAAATTTCCTGCAATTACATTGCAAAAGGTGGACTTAATGCCACAGGCATTCTCTCCTTGTCAACCTTTGGGTAGCAGGTGCTTATTAACTTGATACAATTACCTACATATCTCATTACAAAATAGAAAATAAATACAAATATATAAAATAAAGAAACAAATATCTCTTTCAACAAACTATAGCACAATGCCTACTCTCGGAAACGTGGTGATTCCGTTAAGAGTGGTCGAGGATACGCAGCGATTCCGTTACGAGTCGCGACGATACGTTCGCGAAATAATCGCTCGTTCGTGAAAACTACCCGATGATAGAAGAGCGGAATCGTAACGATCATTATATTAATTCGCTTCTCTCGCCCATGGGGACGGGCCTTTAAATGTGTAGATAATTTTAATGACAAGAAGTTCGTAATAATAGAGGTTTTTCTTATGTTGAATGAAGAACAGCGTTACGTTACTGATAGGTTTATTAATTATATATTCTAACAAAATATTGAACTAACATAAAGATATTACGACTTCATAATTCTAATAATTACGATGATTTATAAATAGATATTATATACATATATATTCACAAAATACACTCTTATATAATTTTAAATACGTAGATACTACGAGTAAAATCATTTCATTTCACCCGATACAGCCTACGCGACGGGCGGGTGGGTGTCAACCGCCTAAGGTTAAACCCCACGGGGTGCGTGGGGTTTGACGCAGCTATAAATCTTTAGAGTTTATTATAATGATTGTTACCAATTAAACTTTATAAAAAAACATTTATATAGTCGAAGTAATTTTTATAGGCATTTCTTGCCAATAACTTTACAAATACAATAAATGCATTTTTGAAAGATAGAAAAATTTGAAATCCAGACTCAGGAATCGAACCCGAGACTTCCGTAGCCAAACCGGGGCCAGAAGCGAACCACCTATCTGGACTATGTTATTAGATTTCGAATTTTTCTATCTCCTGTTGCTCGCGAAATTTAGGCCTTCGCAGTGACATCTAGTCGTTAGTTAAGGAACTATCACGGCTTTTGTTATTGCTTCGTTACAGAGAGCATTTTAACAAATTATGATGTCGCAGGCCGAATATTGAAGTAATTTTTATAGGCATTTCTTGCCAATAACTTTACAAATACAATAAATGCATTTTTGAAAGATAGAAAAATTTGAAATCCAGACTCAGGAATCGAACCCGAGACTTCCGTAGCCAAACCGGGGCCAGAAGCGAACCACCTATCTGGACTATGTTATTAGATTTCGAATTTTTCTATCTCCTGTTGCTCGCGAAATTTAGGCCTTCGCAGTGACATCTAGTCGTTAGTTAAGGAACTATCACGGCTTTTGTTATTGCTTCGTTACAGAGAGCATTTTAACAAATTATGATGTCGCAGGCCAAAAACAAATGCATTTATTGTATTTATATAGTCTTCTATATCCTTGTTTAAATAAAATCATTCCATTTGTTCTGAGCATAGACATAGAATTTAATATAGAGATAGATTAACTATGGAGTACACCAGCTTAGCAATTTCGGGGAGAAAAGTTGGAATCTTCGTCTTCTTCGAAGTGTCCAACAAATGTTATCTATCGTAAGATAAAAAGTTCCTTAAAAATCACTTTGTTTATTGATTGTACGCGAAACTGACTCAATAACAAGTATTTTCACATGTAACGATTGAATGAATATTTTTGGAAATAATCGCTTCGAAAGTTTCATATATCGTCGTCGTCCCCCTTAACTTTTGAACCGTGTGACCAAAAAATATGCAAAAATCACAAAGATAGCGCTTAATAAATACTTTAAACTAAAATTATTTCGAACATGATCGGATCGGAGTTATTGCCGAAAAACTGCGTTTCTCAACAAAAGCGCGTAAGTGCCGGGAACTTACGCTCTTCTGCTTATGCAATTATTTAAGGCTGCGGAACCCTGCACTGAGCATGGTCCGACATGCTCTTGCCCGTTTTTTTTTCATTTTAAAATCTAAGAATAATTGTATATGATTTATTTAAGAATGGTGCATGTTTGCATAGTGCAATATTACAAAAGTGAGTGGTGCCCAGAATGAATTATTATGTGTATAACGACGACTTTAACTTTGATACGACCGCTATTGACCGTAATAAACCTGAATTGTGTATTATTATACGTTGCTATTCAGTTTAATATCATGTTTTCTTTAATTTTTGCTATAAGCGCTAGAAGTGTAATTATTCTTAACCCGCGTTATCTTTTCTAACCAAAAGAAAGTAACATCAAACATATGATATCAAAATTACGTTTTAATACCTACTGAACTGTAATTTATCGAAACTCGATTTCCGTACTTTTGAGAAATTTAAAGTTCAGTAGATATTGAAATAAATAGATAAATTTTATATTATTAAGTACTTACATATTTAGCATTTTTCTTTAAAGTAGTCGGCTTCGTAGCTCTAAATTTATTTATTTTGAAATGTCCAGAAGTACAAATTACAAATACATGGCCACCCTATGTAAGAAAAAGAACCCCTATTTAGAAAAAGTTGGAGAGTACAACAGTATTTTCAAGGTCAAATCGTTTCACTTTTATTATTCGGCCAGCATGTGGCCTCCATTATTTACTCTATCTCCATGGGATATACTAACGCAGTGGTTCTCAAACTTTTTAAATGACGGAACCCTTTTGGGAAGCAAAATACTTAATGGAACCCTACAATAAAACAATTATTTTTATAAGTGTATTCTTTATTAATCAGCATAATAAAAGTACAATGTATCAGTTACTAATTATTATTTACTTCACCACTTGGTAAGGACAATAATAGAAAACATTAAAAAAGAAAAAAATCTAACTAGTGGGAGGTATGAAACTGTTTTTTATTTTTCATCAATTGCTTGATATCAGGTTTGATGGAAGAAAGTTGGAGTCTCATATCAGCTTCGGCGTCCAGTCTATTGCGATATTTTGTTTTCGTGGCTGCGTAGGTAGAGAATCCTGTTTCGCACAAATACACACATCAAAAGTGTCTAGGGATCAAGCATTTTTATGCGGATTTCTTGAGATTGAGATGTGGCTTTGTAATAAATTTATGATTTTATAAATTTATATGGATCCTTTTTGGTGCATTTCATAATTTGAATCAGGAACTGTGAATCAAATTCGAGTAAAAGATGAAAATCAGCTGTCAATATTTTCCCTATAAAAACATACAACGCATTGAAGACATTATTAGTGCTACTGTTTCCCTACTACTGATTAAAACCAACGTTATTATGGAGCGGCGACGTCATTTAAGCAGGGAAGAAATGCTCAGAGCCGTGGGAATGATAGAAGCTGGTTCCCGGCAACGTACTGTGGCTTTAGCTCTGAATACAAGTCAGAGTGTTATCAGTCGACTTTGGACACGTTACCGAAGCACTGGTACCGTGGCTGAGCGCCATGGAGGACGGTATCGCTGCACCACACGGAGACAAGACCGATACATTCAAATCTTAACTCGAAGAGGTCCAACAATAACCGCCATGATGTTAGCCGTGAGGCTTCATCACTCTTCAGGGAACTTAATTAGCGACCAAACAGTCAGAAACCGCTTGCATGAAGTGAACCTTCATTCCCGAAGACCGCTACGGGTACCACCTATAGCAATGCACAATCGTAGGATTCGATATCAATGGGCTCTTGAACACAGAAATTAGGCAGAAGAACAATGGCGTTTCGTGTGCTTTTCTGATGAGTCTCGTTTTGGTATGAGACCGGATACAAGACGTATACGACACTGGAGAACCCCTGGACGCCAACAGCGATTAAAATCCTGCCAGGAAGTCCATCCTTATAGTGGTGGAACCATCATGGTATGGGCGGGTATTTGGATCGGCGGAAGAACTGAGTTGATTTGGATCAGAGGCAACCTCAACGCTCAAATTTATGCTGAGACGATTGTATCAGACGTCATCGTTCCTCTACAAGTGCAAATCGGTCCCTTATTTCAGTTAATGCATGATAATGCACGACCGCACACCGCAAGAGTTGTAAGACAGACTCTCGCCGCAGCTAACATCAATGTCCTGCCCTGGCCTGCTCAGTCGCCAGACTTGAACCCGATTGAGCATGCATGGGATATGCTACAGAGAAGAGCTCTGCCGAATATGGAGGGTATCCAGTCGCAAGAAGACCTTTTTTTGTTGTTGCAACGAACATGGGCGGCCATTCCACAGCGTGATTTGGATGAACTCATTTTGAGTATGCCAAACCGATGTTCTTGTGTTGTTAGTGTTCGCGGTAGAAACACGGATTATTAATTGTTTAAGTTACCCAATAAAATTTTAAAGAAAACTGTTATTTCAGTCTTTTTTTCGAACTTTAATGTTAGTGGTTCAAATGTCAAAAATCCCTTTATTAGGAAAATGGCAAATTTCTTTATTAATGCAAAGGTGACTTGGTTTATCGTTACTGTGACAAACGAAAACACTTTATTTGATGAATCCTTAAAGAAATAAAAAAAAAAAATCAATCAGGAGAAAAGTTATTGCAAAAATATATGTTGATCCCTAGACACTTTTGATGTGTGTATGTAGTTGGGAACGGGAGAAGAATATCCAGAGCCATTTGGCCAAGCATTGCATATTCATCTTGGATTCTGCACCAAAAATCATCAAGAGGCGTCGTTTTGAACAATGACTCCATACTTGTGTCTGATGACATTTCTAAAAGAGATTCATATATCTCATTTGACATGTTTTCAGGCTTTTCCAAGTTGGGTAAAAAAGGATTATGAATCCAGGAGTTCACTTTAATTTTTGTATTGTGTTCTTCGGGAAAATACTTTTCAAAAGATGCGCGCATCGAACTGAGATATTGGACCAATTCTTCAAACACATTATCTTCAAACATTTCTGAGTCGTTTTCGCTAACAAACTCACTGAGTAACGTAAAACTTTCTATTTCTTTCTTACCAATGCAAATGATCCAAAAATCTAATTTTCTTTTAAAAGCAGTTATTTTATTATAGGCCTGAAACACTGTTGTCTGTTTACCTTGCAACGATAAATTTAATTCGTTAAGTTTTTGAAAGATATCCGCCATAAAAGACAATCGGAACAACCAAGTTTTATCATACAAACGGTCCTTCAAATTAAAAGAAGTATCTGCTGAAAGAAACATTTGTAACTCGGCTCTAAGTTCAAATAGCCCTGTTAAAGTTTTTCCCCGAGACAGCCATCGCACTTCTGTATGGAGCAGCAGTGTTTGCTGCCATAATCTTCACACAATAATGAGAACAATCGGGATTGTAGTGGTCGTGATTTGATAAAATTAATTATTTTTACCGCTTCATCCATAACTAATTTTAGATTAGACGGCATTTGCTTCATCGCAAGTGCTTGTCTATGCAGAATACAATGACTGGAACTACAATTAGGCGCTTTATTTTTCATTCGTGACACTGCTCCTGCTGTTTTACCTGTCATCGCCCTCCCCATCTGTACAAATGTCAATGCAATTGTTCCAACTGAGATTATGTTCTTCAAAAAATATATTTATTTTATTAAAAATTTCTTCCCCGGTAGTGTTTGTAAGCAGCGATGAACACATAAGCATGTCTTCTTCAAAAAAACTTTTATATGGATATCTCACAATAACCAGCAGGATAGCCAAACCAGCGACATCAGTCGACTCGTCCATTTGCAAAGCGAATCGTGTATTTTGTAGACGTGTAACTAGTTCTTGTTTGACGTAGCTTGCCAGATCATGGATTCGTCGTGAAACAGTATCGTTTGATAGCGGAACAGTAGAAAGATGCTTTGCAGATTTTTCATCAAGCATACATTTTGTTATGTCTAATACACATGGTTTTATTAATTTCTCAGCGATAGTGTGCGCTTCACCTGCTTGTGCAATGCGATAGCTAACTAAATATGATGCCTCCGTGGCCTTTTCGTTGGTAGTTTGTGTTACATGCATCATATTTTTTTGACTTTCTAATAACTGATCTTTTTTGCGAACAAAAAATTCTTTATTCTTGTCTTTAGTCTCGGGGTGTACGGTTTCTAAATGTCGACGCAATTTGGCAGGTGCCATGGAACTATTAGGAAGCAGTTTACTACAGAGCATGCAGAGAGGTGAGCCGTTGGAATCAACAAATCCGAAACTGATATAAGATTCATCATACTTCCTTTTTTTCGTCTTTGAAACCGTCGAGCTTGACGTCGTGGCACTCGTGGCATCATCTTCTGGATCGGTGATTGCTAAATTCTCCGCGCGCATTGCTTTTGAACATTCAGCGTCATTAGAAGATGTTGTTGGAACACGTTTAACACCTTTAAGCCAACGTTCCATTCTTCTTTATTTATAATGTTACAAGTCAGGATAGTGGGGTTTAAATAATGCACAATCGTTACTGCGTATAAGAGACTAAATTTAGAACCTACAGGGAAGAAATGTATAAAACTGAGACAACAGAATACAGCAGGCAGTAAAACAATGAACACTAGTTTCTCGCTAGCGAGCTTGTAAGTAGGTAGTAACTTATCGCTCCGAACGCTAATCATCAACTGACGACGCCAACGCGCGATCGCCGCTTTTATACTTAGTCCTAGACTCGATCTCAAATATTCTCGAAAATCCTTGAGTCGGCACCTTTGATAAACAAAAAGCAAAAATAAAAACAGAAATTTAAAAATAGCGTTGTAAACAATATCGACTTTATCCTTTGAAGTTAGAGACGCTTGTTGACAACTATAGCGTCTAATTCAGAGGCGGCTTTTATCAAAGAGACTGAGCGCTTACAAGTATACTACCCGCTCGTTTTAAGTTTGCCGCTGGCGATAGGTATGAGTGTATGACGTTCGAATTTTTTTATTTAATTGTAACAATAAAAATTGTGTACGGTAGATATTTGGGTAAAACTATGACACATTATAAGTTTTGTTGTCACGTGGGGGAGGGTACGCGCATTCCACAGACCGGCAAACTTAGAGCGAACGCGTTGTACAAGTATAAAATTGTTGAGACCAAACTTATAAGATATTGTACCAGCTAATGTAACACAAGCTTATACAAATACAAATAAATAAATAAATAACATTCATAGCGTTTTGTCTCCGCGCGGCCGCGGAGTCCGCACAGCCGCGGAGCGACCAGAGAGAGGTGTTTTGATTTTTTTATTTCTAAATTCTTGCGGAACCCCGACAGAGGTATCACGGAACCCTAGGGTTCCGCGGAACACACTTAGAGTATAGCTGTACTAACGTATCTGACTGACTGGAGGATAAATAATAGATAGCTAGACAGATAGATAGTATTTATTTGTCAAAATATGGTACATTAGTTGTTACAATTATTTAAGTAGTTCACATATTCTGCCATGGCTATAGCGTGCAAATCTACGTGTACACTGCGAGTAGAGCTAACTTTCAAATTTAAAACATTATACATACAAAAATTTTTACATTACACAATTAAAATTTAACATTATCTCATTACAATTTTACAATTTTTGAAAATTTATATTATATTTACATAACAATTATATTTAAATTACAATTTATATCCATATCAGATTTCATTCATAAATGTCTTATCCTCTAAGTAATCCTTTAAGTTATAATAATTCTTATTTAATAACAACATATACAGAGTTTTTTTAACAATTTAAATGGTAGGTGCACAAGGTTATTTGGTAGTCGATTGAATATTTGAATTGACATACAATAAGCATTTCTCTTAAATGTTTCAAGCTTAATTTGTGGTAAGTGTAACCTGTCTTTTTGTCGGGTTCGGCTATTTTCTCTATCACTCATTCTCAAATCTAATGTACAGCCTAAGCCGCTAATCATAGAGACGCGAAAGTTCGGAGACGAATCTGATAAGAATTTTTTGAAAATTTATCCCCTTCGGGGGTAAAATAGGGGTTACAGTTTTATATGAAATCCCGTCAGTTTTAAAGTTACATATCAACCCATACGAGGTCCCACTACTTGGCACGGGTCTTCGCAGTAGAACCTACTTAATTAAAATCCTGAGGGTACTAGCCATAATAGCCAAATACGTAGAGGATGCTGCTGCCCGTCCACCGGTAGGAAATCTCTTAGTCACCTTGACAACAGCCACGGGAAGAGATGGGGTAGTACTATTCTTAACCGGTAGCACATATATCGTCTTTATGTTATGGTTTAAAATAAAGAAACATGTATTTATGTATACGTTAATGGAAAAACAACCTCTAAGGGGTAAATTAGGTGCTGCAATTTTGTTTGAAACTCCGTCAGTTTTAAAGTTAGATTTGTGTAATTTCGTATTTAGCTTTTTGGTTTCAAATAGAGAAACACGTTTCTCAGTGTTTTTGAAAAATCAACCCATTTGGGGTATTGGAAATCTGTAATTTTTAAAGTTAGATCTGTGAAATTGTGTTTTGGCTCTTTGGTTTTAAATAGAAAATAACGTGTATTAGATAATTTGTTTTTGGCTTTTGATCAAAACGCTGAAACACTTGTTTCTTTAATTACAACTAAATATGGTGAACACGTGTTTCAGCGTTTTGATCAGAAGCGAAAACCAACCCTTAACGGGGTAAAGTCATCATCGCGTGCAAAGCTGCAGGCGACAGCTTTAATCAATACAATGTTACATAAAATTCTGCGTCTTCAGATTGCTCATTACCATACTTTTCTGTATTGATACACATTAAGTGGGGATGTGTTTTTTTTCATCTACCCCATCGTTTGAAGTGTCGTTATGACCTATCCTAGCGACACTTTACAGTTCACAAACAGTTCACCCCTACATATAGGGGTTGTAAATATTACTCTCCGATTAAGGCCGGATGCCTTAATCGTAATCTAATCGAATTTGTGAAATATTAAAATTGCATATTTTTGTTAGAGTGAATTATTCCCCTGCCAGCTAAGTAGTAGTTTTTCAAGATATGGAAAATTCAGGGAAGTACAATGAAATTAAAAGGAAAACTATCACAGCTAAGTAGTCTTGTATTAACCCACTAAAGTCCACAACGATATTAAATGATATATGAAAATAATAAGGTTCATTAATATAATTAAACTTGTGAATTGTATTATCAACTCTACAATCAATGGGATAAATGATATTAACGA